>CM053785.1:899953411-901238411 GCA_028749045.1 Cupressus sempervirens
AAATCTCATCAATAGCCTGGAAGAGAAGACAATTGAATTTGAAAAGATTTCAAACATGTAGTTAGACACCTTAAGCCAGATGATGAATGCTCATCATTAGCTAAACATGAAGGATATTGAGATCTCCACCTTGAAGATACAAAATGAACAATTGCAGAATGAATTGAAGAGAGAAAAGGAAATAGAAAAAAGTTACAACAAACCCAATGAGGTGATCAAGTACTTTGAGCAATTGCTGAAATCACCAAGGGCTAGTAATGATACTTCAGGACTTGGCTACATCAGCACTGAACAATGAGAATCATCCAAGGCTACAAAAGAAAGAAGCAACAAAGGTAAGAACACTAAACCTACTTATCATTTCTATGGTAAAAAGGGACATACATCTAATGTGTGTAGAAGAAAGAATAATCATCAGCATGATAAGCCTACAAATCTAATTTTTTGTCACAAGTACAAAAAGCAAGGACATTTAACACAAGATTGTAGAACCAAGACCATGAAGACACCAAGATTTGAGGGTCACTGCTACAACTGTAAAAAATATAGACATAGAGCATTTAAATGTAGATCAAAGCCTATGTGGACACCTAATCAGCCTGCAAGAGGAATCAATCATGCACATCACTACAATTGGGACTACAATACAAGGAAAATTTGTTACATTGTCAGGAATATGGTCATGTACATTAGAATTGCATAAGAACACACTTCAAGGGGAACTATAGTAGATGGTTGAACCAAACCACATATTTTAGTTGCTTGAAGATTGGTCATATTAGTAGGAACTATCCAACAAAAGTCAAGGTACCCAAGAATGAAGTTAACAAGGGTAAAGAAAAATTTGATGTGGAACACATCAGGGAAGATATGAAGAAGACATGGCAGAAGAAAGGTGAATGTAGCACATCAAATGGAGAGATCACTTCACCTAAGAGGTCAAGTGATCACACCCCATCAAATTAAGTACTAGAAAGGCACATGGGGCTGATACATATAAAGATGTATCATACATTAACCCAAAAGAACATAGGAGCACTGCAAAGAAGAAATTTGCATAAGTTAAGATGTAAGGATAAAAGTTGGAAGATGACACCGAGTTATCTTTAGTTTCCAAGTAAAACTACAGTACATGCCAAGTTGAATAGTCTAGTAGTTGTTGAGTAGAACTTGATAGTGGTTGTCGAGAAATTAACAAGATCAGTAGATGCCAAGTGAAACGAGATAGTAGTTGCCGAGTGAATAAAATAGAGTTGATATCGAGTTGGAAAATCCTTTGGAAGCCAAGTGATAGTTGTAAGCACAAATGCAATAAATTCTAGGCTTCAAGCCTAATAAAAGTGAAAATTGTTTATTTTTTGATAATTCGAAGAAAGAGAAAAGACAAGCAGAGTGATTGAGCGATTTCCCAATGATCAAAAGATGATTTGCAGTGATTCAATAGCAACCCAACTCCATTTTATAGATTTACTAGGTATTTCATTCAAGTACCGAGTTACCCAGTTTGAAAAGTTTGTTTAAATAGTAAACCCTAGTTTGGTTAGAAATGGCATCTGGTTCTAAGTCTGCAAAGGGAAAGGAAGATTTGGAAATTCAATTAGTTAGCAATGAAGTTAAACAACCTGAGTTTAAGTCAATCTGAAAGGTTCCCTACAAAAATGATCTTGTTGGTGCCCTATCTGTGATTCTTGATAAAGTAGTAATAGTTTAGGATGTACACAAATGCTACAACTATAAGATAGGAGCAATAGGAGATTTGGAGATTTTTAGTGCATTTGATAAACTCTGTGAAAATGGGAAACTTAAAGATGAATTCTCCATAGTTGAGAAGAAGGGTTTGACCAAAGACCTAGTTTTCCCTATTATCTTTAAAATGGAATGGATACGCATTGTGTTGAGAAAAATCCATGATGGAGCTTTTTGGTTAGAAATGGTGCCAGTAAAGTTTATGAAGAAAACTGTACATAGGGTTACTGGTATTCCAACCCTAGATCAACCAAAGACCCTAAGAAGTGACAAAAAGGAAGCCATAGAGAAGAATATTGGGGGAAAATGGAATAATAGGGGAATGACAATAGACACCATCACAAAACCCCTACTAGATTTTTTTGTAAGGGTTATATCTCACAAATTCTACCAATCCAGCAGGTTGAATAGTGTACCTTGCATAGTAGTAGATGTTGCCTACAAGCTAGTGTTGGAAAGCTCATGAATAAAGAGTAGTGGAATTGGTAAAGAATGTTTTCAATCATTGTTTTTTCATTGATGTCAAACTTGCTACTTGCAGGAATGACAATTTCTTTAATGATCTAAACACTATAAGTTGGTTGATTGACAAGGAGGTGGCAATCAATAAGATGTAACTAGAGTACCTAGACAAAGGTTAAAGTTATGATGTTGTAATGAAGAATAAGGATCAGCTAAGCCATTGATGAAATAGTGTATTGATGATATACTCTAAGACACAGAGGATAGAGACACCAAGACATATCAAAGATGTAAGGTTTAGCTAAGTCATTTGTATAGCCTAACTAAGTTCATAAGAGAGTGTCGAGCAAGCTAGTTAGTGCCAAACAAGATTCTTAGTTGAAGCCGAGAAAGTTCACCTTTAGAATGTGCCGAGTGATCTTCAAGTGCCAAGTAAATATCAAGTGTCGAGTGATCTTCAAGTGCCGAGCGAAGAGCAGATGTCGAGCAGAATACAAGAGCTAAGTAATACAGAGGGTACCGAGCATCAGTAAACCAATAGTACCGAGGTGCTGCATTATTTTGAAAATCAAAGATTTTTCAGATCCGAGCTGACATGGTAGTTATCTAGAATTTTTTGAACCAGATAGAAGATAAGAATGATGAGCTGGTGGCACAGAACACTATGTAAATCATTTTTGGGAAATACAATTGGATTCTAGACAAATTTTCTAGATAAGAGTAAAGTATGGGATAGATACATTGTATCTTACCTAATCTATTGAAACCCTAAAGTTGGAAAGGGAGAATCAAGCGAGAAAGGTATTCCAGATTTCTATTTAAGGAGTCATAAGGTCACGAAGCAAGGTGTGGTGTGGTGGTCAACCATGAAATTATGAAATGCTAAAGAAAGTGACAAGGTGGAAGAGAGCACAGATACTCTACTTTGATAGGTGACCATAGATACGATTGCATTGGTGTAATGAGTAAGAAGGCTCAAGATGATGAAGCTTGAGATGACAAGATTTCAGAGCTATAGTGATTAAAGCCAAGCAAAGGATTGAACTAAAGTGTGATCTGTAATCTGCAAGATATATTGTGAGTTGTATCAAATCAAAAGTCATTATTGTTACTCTCTAGCAATTTTAACAGTTAAGATAAACCCTATGGACTTAGGTTGGTTTAATAGCCATGTTGTAAATCCTTTACTAGGGTGACATTACAAGTGAATGTTCTAAAGTCCTTTAACCAGGCCCATTCCTAACAGTATGGTGAAATCCTCTAACAAGGTCACATTTAACAATGTGTTGTAGCCTTTAACAGAGTAGGCTTTTAACAGGGCAGACCATCAGAAGTGGTTGAAATAAATTGCGTAGTTATTTTGTGGGTATCATCTCCACCCTATTTTTACCTTCTTATTCTTGGAGGGTTTCTGGGTTATCAAATTTTTAGTGTTATGGTGTGATGCATGTTTACTTTCCATAGTTGTTTCAATATTAAAATTGCATGCATGATAATTTTAGTTATGTGCTCTTAAGGATTTGGAGGAAAAGAAGTGGCATTGGACCTTGAATAACTAATTCACCCCCCCTCTTAGTTATTCTAAATAATTATAACAATTGGTATCAGAGCATTGTTGCTGACTTAGTTTAAAGGGACTAGAAGCAGAAAAGATCAAAATGCTTAAGAGAGAAGTTCCCAAGCTCAACAAAGATAACTTTGTTGCATGAAAAAGCATGATGAAGCTACATCTTGGATCCATAGGAGATTATGCCCAAAATTCAATTGTTACTAAACATGTTGATCCAATTGGTACTCTTACTGTAGAAGATTTGAAAAACAAACAGGAACACAATTAGACAATGCTGGAAATTGCTTCTGCACTCAACTATGCTGAATTCGATGATATCAAAGGATGTGACACAGCATTCAAGATGTGGAAAGCCCTATCAGACATTTATGAAGGAGATCAAAATGTCCAAAGAGCAAAAAGAGAGAGCCTTAGAGGAAAGTTCGATGATATGAAAATGGAAGAAGGTGAGAATGTTATTTAGTATGCCGCTAGAATAAAGGAAGTGGTAAGTGCAATAAGATGTTTGAGTGGTCAATTAGATGATGATACTGTTAATAGTAAGTTTTTGAGAACCTTACTCCCTATCTATGCTATTAGAGTATCAGCTATACAAGAGCTAAGATGTGTGCCAAGAAACAATATAAGTTTTGAAGGTATAGTGGGTAGACTCACTACATTTGAGTTATCTAACTTTGACAACTACAAACCTGAGAATGTTGAATCTGCTTTCAAGGCCAAGCTATCATTAAAAGATGTTGAACAGGTGAAATCAAAGAAGGGAAGAAAGATGAAATATGTATCTAGTGATAGTAGTACTGATAAGGAAGATGTGGAACAATTGAAAGCATTGCTAGCTAGAAGATTCCACAGAGGAAAAGGAAAATTCAAAGCTAAGTTGCCTATCATTTGTTTCAATTGCAATGAAGTAAGACATATTGCTGCAAGGTGTACATAGAAAAAGGAATACAAGGAAGGCAAAAAATAAAAAAATAGAAGAGAATATGAAGAGAGATTACAAAGACAAAGGCAAGAAGTGCTATATTGTTGAAGAAGATTCTGATGATGAAGTTGTCTACGTGGCCACGAAGGATCAATCTGATGAAGAAGAGCCTACAACACTGGTAACATGTATAAAAAAGAATGACAGATGGATTATAGATAGCGGATGCTCACATCACATGACAGGAGACAAAAGTAAGTTTGTTAACTTTACTTTGCATGATGGAAATAGTGTTAGATTTGGTAATGATGCTCCATGTCAAATCAAAGGAAAAGGTTCCATTAAGCTTACAGAGAAAACTTCATTTGATGATGCATATTATGTTGAAGGACTAAACTACAATTTCCTAAGTGTCTCACAGTTAGGCAATGTAGGGTGCAAAGTAGAATTTGGAAATAAAATTGCAAAAATCTATGATACTGATGGTAGATTAATAGGAAAAGGAGATCAAACAAGAAGTAATCTATTTTATCTTGATCTGGAAAATGCTTCTTTTTTTGTTGAAAAATTTGATGATGTATGGTTATGGCATAGAAGGCTATGTCATGTCAACTTTCATAACTTAGTCAATATCAGTAAAATGAAGAAAGTCAGAGGTTTACCTAAACTGAAGAAGCCTAACAATATCATGTGCAAACAATGTCAGCTAGGAAAGATGACCAAGTCAAGTTTCAAGAGTAAAAACTACACATCTAAAGAAGTACTTGAGTTAGTCCATACTGGCTTATGTGGTCCACTAGAAGTACAGAGCTACAAAGGAGATAAATATATAATGTTGTTTTTTCATGATTATTCCAAGATGATGATTGTTATGTTCTTAAAATAAAAATCTAATGCTTTTCAAATGTTTAAGTGGTATGTGGCTAGAATTGAGAAAGAAACATGAAAGATTTTGAAATGCCTGAGATCAGACAGAGGTGGTGAATTCACATCAAACGAATTTTAGATATTTTGCAAAGACAAAGGAATCAAGAGACAAACATCAGCTCCTACAACTCCCCCATAGAATGGAATTGCTGAGACAAGAAATAGATATGTGATTGATTGTGTTAGAACATTAATGATGGAAAGGACTATTGCACTAAAATATTGGAGAGAAGCTAGTGTGGCTGTTCATACACTGAACCGAGTACAAGTCAAGAAAGTTAATAATGCAACATCTTTTGAATTATGGTATGGTCACTCACCCAATGTAAAGCATTTCAAAGTATTTGGTTGCAAATGCTTTATCCTTAAAGATGCTAGAAATGGAAAATTTGATGCAAAAAGTGATGAAGGCATATTCCTTGGTTACTCCACTAGAAGTAAAGCATACAAGTGTTTAAATACTAACACTAACAAAATTGTGGAAAGTGCAAATGTAAACTTTGATGAGCATGCAGATGTCCAAGTTGAAATACCAAAGAAAATGGATGACTACAGAACCTTTGTATATTCTTATGAAGGAATGCCTATTGACGAGGATACTATCAATCAAATTGAAATTCAACAGCAAGTTTCAATCTCAACCGAGTCACAACCAGTGAATGTCAAGCTACATTCAGAAGTCAAGTTGCAGAATGAAGGAAATGTTCATTCTGACTCTAAAGTCAGTACACATGAAAGAGATGTAGAACTACCCGACAATGAAGTGCATAGTGATTCTGAATTTGAAAGATCAAATATGGAAACAAGGACAGAACCAAGATTGTCCAAATATGTGAAGAGGCATCACCTTGCTGAATAGATAATTGGTGACAAAGATGCAAGACCAATGACAAGGAATAGACTAAGAAATGAATCATGTTTGTTAAGAAAATTTGAACCTAAGCTAGTGTATGATGCATTACAAGATGGTGATTGGTATAAAGCTATGGAAGAAGAGATTGATCAAATAAGGAAGAACAAAACCTAGAGTTTGGTTCCTAGACCAATTGACAAGAATGTGATTGGCACCAAGTGGGTATTCAGAAACAATCTAGATGAGAATGGTGAGATTAATAGAAACAAAGCCAGAGTAGTATGTAAGGGTTATGCTCAAGAAGAAGGATTAGAATATGGGGAAACATTTGCCCTGATTGCGAGAATGGAAGGAGTACGAACTTTACTTGCATACACTACATATAAAGGTTTTAAAGTCTATCAGATGGATGTAAAGTCTACTTTTCTGAATGGTATATTGGAAGAGGAAGTCTATATTGAACAACCAGAGGGATTTGTTGATGAAAACAAAAAGGATATGGTTTGTAAACTACATAAAGCACTCAATAGTTTTAAACAAGCACCTAGAGCATGGTATGAGAGACTTCTAAAGTATCTAATGCAAATAGGATTTGAAAGAACTGATGATAATAGCAACATGTACGTCAAATAAGAAGAAGGTAAGGATATTATTATATCTAAAATCTTTGTGGATGACTTAGTGTTTGGAGGAAAGGAAGTGATTTGCAAAAGTTTTGCTGACAAAATGAAACATGAGTTTGAGATGTCTATGTTTGGAGAAATCAATTTTTTTGTTAGTTTGCAAGTACATCAACTAAAACATGGTATATTTATGACACAATCAAAGTAAATAAAAGAGATACTTAAAATTTTTGGATTAGAAGACTCCAAACTAGTCAGCACACCAATGGCAACAGGATATAAGCTATCCAAAAATGATGTATCAGCTGAAGTTAATTAAAAAATGTACAGATCCATGATTGAAAAACTACAATATGTTGTACATAGTAGACTAGACATAGCATTAGTAGTTGGAATAGTGGCTAGATTCTCTGCTAATCCTAAAGAGAATCATCTCATAGCAGTAAAAAGAATAATGAGGTAACTCAAAGGAACTGAAGATTTTGGCCTATATTATAAAAAGCATGAAAAGTTTGAGCTCAATGCATACACAGATGCAGATTGGGGAGGCAACATTGATGAAAAAAAGAGCACAACTGAAGGAGCATTGTTTTTAGGTAAAAGACTAGTTACTCAGACTAGCAAGAAGCAAACATACACATCTCAGTCCACTGCAGAATCAAAATATGTGGCAATAACAGTCAATTGCACAAACATTGTGTGGCTCACACATTTATTGCAAGGAATGAAAGAAGAGGTAACCAAACCTATGATATTGTATTGTGATAATACAAGTGCTATTAACATATCCAAGAATCTAATAATGCATGCAAAAACCAAGCATATTGCAATCAAGTATCACTATGTCAGAGAATTGGTAGAAGACAAACAAGTGAAGATAGAGTACATTCACACAAAGGAACAAACTACAAATATCTTCACCAACCCATTACCCAAGGATGCTTATGGATATCTCAGAGGAAAGTTGGGGGTAATGCCCCTAACTCAAGCAGTTTAAAGCAAAGAAGTTTCCTTGCATCAACAGAAACAAATCATTAAAATATCAAAAGCATGATGCAGAGGATAACAACAGAAGTAGGAACTCCAAATTAGTCACAAGCATGGTGATAGAGGGAGACAATATGAGATGCAAAGCTTATATTTTGCATGATTAAGATGTTACATATTTGGCATTTATGTCAAAGAGGGAGATATATGTAGAGAACTGATCATCTACAAAGTAAGAGGGAGATATATATGAAAGAGGGAGATTGAGAGGTAAAGATATGGAGATATATGAGATCAGTAGCAAAGGATGCAGTAGTCAAGAAGGAAGCCGAATGTAGTAGAAAAGGTATATAATTTTGGTGGTTGATCAAGTGATCAGTTTGGTTTTCCATCAATGCCAAAGAGGGAGATTGTTGGAAAGCTCATGAATAAAGAGTAGCGGAATTGGTAAAGAATGTTTTCAATCATTTTTTTGTCATTGATGTCAAACTTGCTACTTGCAAGAATGACAATTTCTTCAATGATCCAAATACTATAAATTGGTTGATTGACAAGGATGTGGCAATCAATAAGATGTAACTAGAGTACCTAGACAAAGGTTAAAGTTATGATGTTGTAATGAAGTATAAGGATCAGCTCAGCCATTGATGAAATAGTGTATTCATGACATACCCTAAGACATAGAGGATAGACACACCAAGACATATCAAAGATGTAAGGTTTAGCTAAGTCATTTGTATAGCCTAACTAAATTCATAAGAGAGTGCTGAGCAAGCTAGTTAGTGTTGAACAAGATTCTTACTTGAAGTCGAGCAAGTTCACCTTTAGAGTGTGCCGAGTGATCTTTAAGTGCAGAGTAAATATCAAGTGCCGAGTAAATATCATGTGTCAAGCAAAGATGTTGAGTAGAATACAAGAGCTAAGTAATACAGAGGGTGCCGAGCATCAGTAAACCAATAGTGCCAAGGTGCTGCATCATTTTTAAAATCAAAGATTTTCCAAATTTGAGCCGACATGGTAGTTATCTAGAATTCTATGAACCAGATAGAAGATAAGAATGATGAGTTGGTGGCACAAAACACTATGTAAACCATTTTTGGCAAATATAATTGGATTCTAGATGAAGTTTCTAGATAAGAGTAAAATATGGGATAGATACATTGTATCTTACCTAATCTGTTGAAACCCTAAAGTTGGAAAGAGAGAATTGACTGGGAAAGGTATTCTAGATTTCTATTTAAGGAGTCATAAGGTCACGAAGCAAGGTGTGGTGTGGTGGTCAAGCATGAAATTATGAAATGCTGAAGAAAGTGATAAGGTGGAAGAGAGCACAAATACTCTGCTTTGATAGGTGACCATAGATATGATTGCATTGGTGTAATGAGTAAGAAGACTCAAGATGAAAAAGCTTGAGATGACAAGCTTTCAGAGCTGCAATGATTAAAGCCAAGCAAAGGATTGAACTGAAGCGTGATTTGTAATTTGCAAGATATGTTGTAAGTTGTATCAGATCAAAAGTCATTATTGTTACTCTCTAGCAATTGTAACAGTTAAGATAAACCCTATGGAATTAGGTTGGTTTAATAGCCATGTTGTAAATCCTTTAATAGGGTGACATTCCAAGTGAATGGTCTAAAGTCCTTTAACCAGGCCCATTCCTAATAGTATGGTGAAATCCTCTAACAAGGTAACAATGTGTTATAGCCTTTAACAAGGCAGGCTTTTAATAGGGCAGACCATCAGAAGTGGTTGAAATCAATTGCGCAATTATTTTGTGGGTATCATCCCCACCCCAGTTTTACCTTCTTATTCCTAGAGGGTTTCTGGGTTATCAAATTCTTAGTGTTATGGTGTGATGCATGTTTACTTTCCATAGTTGTTTCAATATTAAAATTGCATGCATGATAATTTCAATTTTTTGCTATTAAGGATTTGGAGGCAAAGAAGTGGCATTGGACCTTGAATAACTAATTCACCCCCCCTCTCAATTATTATAAAGAATTATAATAGCTAGTGAAAAATGATCATACTTATGATCTTGTAGAGTTGATGATGCAACAAATCAATGAAAACTTGGGAGCCATAAGGAAATCAAAAGGGGCTCAATGCAAATTTAGCTCAATTTTGGTTTGTATGTTTTTCTAAATTATGAAAGAATTCCCCTCAATAGGCAAGGTGAGATGGGATCTAGATAAGACCATTGTTGACCAAATAAATGGATTTATTGATCAAATGGGTGAAAACTTTGATGCCCAAATGACCAGTTATTTTGAGAACTTCAAACAATCCATGAAACAGAGAATGAGAATTCCAGTTTCATTGGTGGAGCAACATGAAAAATAAATTTTCTTTCTAGTGGATATTGACTATCCTTACATACAAGCAGTCATCCCTAGAGTCAAATGGCTTAGACCACTGGGTTATGAACTTGATGTGGATCAGGCTTTAGCAGCTATTACAGCATTGCTAGTAGAGGAAATTGATAAAACTACAAAGCACTTTGGGACATATGATGTTGTCAAATCAAGGGTGGTTAAAGACCTCAAGATAGCAATAGTAGTCAAGAAGAAGGACAAGATTGTAAAGAAGATTAAGAAGAAATTTGGGGTAGATATTGGAGAGACAGGTATTGTAGAAGAAGTAGAGGAAATAAGTAATGATGAAGAAGAGGATGACAATGAGAAAGATGAGGATGAGCTAGAGCAAGGGCCACTTCAGTTAACCCAAGGCCTAGGTGAAGATGAGGATGAGAGTGCCAAGGAAGAACAAGCTAAGGAAACATCCATCCAAACCAAGGTCACCAAAAGAAAGGCAAAAGCACCTCCTCAGCCCAAGCCAAAGAAAGTGGAAAAGCTTGCACCTAAAAAGTCTACTACTAGAGCTACTACAAGATCTACTACACAAAAGGAAAAAGAAGAAGTAGAAAAGAGGAAGATATCCACTGAGAAGACTGTAGATGAGCCAAAGAAAAGAAAAAAATTTGTGGCTCAACCTGATTTAGATGAAGAAAGGACAAAATTAGAAGGCAACAATAAGTTTAAAGTGGTAATTCGTCAACCTAAGTCTTCAATTGACAAATTATGTGCTAAGATTAGGAATGGTGACTTGAATGATTTGAAGAATGTAGATTTTAAAAAGCTCACAAAGGATGAGCAAAATAAAATAGAGAAATCTGTCTATAGTATGGTGGTAGAATATAAACATACAACTCTTGAATTGGATAGCTCATTGCCAAAGGAATTATATAAGATTGTAGAAGATAAATGGCATTTTTGTTTGCAAATTGAGAAGGAAATAAGGGAGTCTACCTTAGCAAGAATGTTGCCTAATTTGACTAAAAGTCAAATAACAAATGCAGTCAAGAGGCACAACAATAGATTTAATCCCGAATATAGGGCATTTAGTATTCTAAAAAGCAAAATTGAAGAGGTTGTGAGCAAATCCACAAAAGTGTGGAAGATTATTTACAAGAAAATTGATGATGTATTTGTTGAAGAATACAAGACAGAAGCAAGTGCCAAAACAAAGGAAATAAAAGAAGCAAGAAGGAAGAAAGTAGAGGAGAAGAAGCTAGAAGAGAAGAAAGTGGAGGAAGAGAAGAAGGATGAAGAAGAAAAGGAGGAGGAAATGAGTAAAGAAGTGGAAAAGGGGATAGATGAGCAACAAGAACAGAGTGTGCAGGACACACAACTACCACCTCTTAGCCCTCCTCATTCTACCATCACACCTATAGAGACAATCAAGATAAAGGATTTTGTTGATACTTCTGGTCAAAACATTAATCCATTAATTATAGAGGATCTAGCAAAGATCCTTGACCAATCAACACAAGCAGCTAGACTATGTTCAAGCCCAATATACGTCAATATTGATGAGTTGCAAAAGGCAATAGTCAAATCAAAGGAAGTCAAGGTGCAAACACAAGAACCACCTATGACCACACAATCTACTGGACTTTTACTCCTTCCACCTCCATCTCCACCAAAAGAAATCACACAAGCACTTTAGGAGTTGAGCGTAATAGCAAGGGATGATAAAGTCAAATCAGTACAATCAACAGGTACACCCCTAGCTAGAATGATAGTAGAAGAGAAAAAAACTGAAGAGAAAGAAGAGACAAAAGGTAAGGAGCAATCTGCAATACAAACTTTGGTTGAACTATCCAAAACAGGTACTCCCACTCAAACTCTTCAGAAACTGAGCACTGAAACACTAGTATTGCAAATTAGAACACCAAGCTCAAGCTCAACAAAAGTAGCCAGGAAACTTCATTATGGAATTCCTGAGCTTGATGAAGAAATAAAGATACCCTACTATGAATCTAGCACTCTCACAGAAGAAAAGATGAATGAGATACAAAGTGCATTGGATAGAAGAAGGAGAGAAGAGGCACTTAGAAAGTATTATAAATACAAGTAAGCATTAAATGAAATCAAGGACATATTCATGGATGCCTTCATCCTATAGTCTCTAGATGACTCAAGACCAATTATAGAACATCTATTAGATATAGTTTATTAGGTGACAAATGAGGACCATGACACCAATGCCAAACTAATTGAATGGTCAAAGAAGAAATTCCAAGGTAAGGTCAATCAAAAGATATCAAATGACATCATTTTGGGACAAGTTGACCTAGCTAAGAAAATAGATAAAGTCAAAATCGTACTTGGGAATATATTCTCCCTTTACAATAAATTGTGTGATTTTTC
Organism: Cupressus sempervirens; assembly: GCA_028749045.1. NCBI lineage: Eukaryota > Viridiplantae > Streptophyta > Pinopsida > Cupressales > Cupressaceae > Cupressus > Cupressus sempervirens. Next base: position 899,966,214 of record CM053785.1, read on the forward strand.
CAATTTCACACAAGAAACTAGCTAGAAGATATTAAGCTTGGAAAGAAATCTAAAGATTTCTAGTATGGAACTCCCAACCAATCCAACTCAAATTGAGAAGCATTTCACTTAGACACTTCACACTCAAAGGGAACTAGTTGTACTAACAATAGAGGAGGCTAATATAAAAGCCAAGGTAATGCAAATTCAATCCTTCATCATCCCTCACTTGGAGGTACTCCACAAGGAGCAGATGTATGTAGAGACAGTCCTAAAGAAAAATCCCAATATTTCTACACTTGAAGGACTTGTAAACCTAGCAGCAAAGCTTTCAATCCAACAGGTCATTGGATATTGCATTAAACAATTGGGATGTAGCTCTGAAGATACTCCTGGAGGTTAATAGCTCATTTTTGGCTAAATATGGTATTAATCCATAGGACCCTTTGACATCAGTGTCAAAAATGGGGAGATATATTATAGGGGGAATAATAAGCAAAGGAGGAGATATGTAGATACTATGGGTAATTACCAAATTTTGATCATTTTGATTACATTCTTTCACTCCATACTTTCATTCATTTTAAGAATAAAGTGGAATGATTGTAAATAGCCAAAAAGGTGGAGACAAGGAATAAAGGAGTGAAGGAGAGATGTAAAATTTTGGTAATCACATGGAATACAGGGACATCACATAGATCAGATATAACATATAGGCTCCAAATACAGAAACAGGTCAAAGGACAAAGAGGATCAGGCACACTGGCACCTAATTTCAATTTCAAAAGGATAATCAACTCAGGGGGATTCATAAGCTGAGTAAGTAAAGAACGTACTCAATAAGGTTAGGATCACCTATGCTTAGTTAAGTGTTTTTGACACTCATGTCAAAGGGGGAGATTGTTGGCCAAATAAATAGTATTGACAAATGAGTGTCAACACGCTTAACCATTTTCATCATACATGCCGAGTACACAATAGATGTCGAGCCAAGAATTTCAATAGGTGCCAAGTCACAGTTAGTGTCGAGTAGATCATAGTGTAGTATGTGCCAAGCAATATAGGAATTGTTCATGTGACAAGTAATAGAATTATTCAGATGCAGAGCAATTTAGAACAACATATGCCGAGCAATACAGGATATAAGAGGTGCCGAGCAATCCAAAAATAGTACATGTTGTTGAGGATCAGTAATACTTCACGTGCCAAGCAACGTAGGATCAACATAAGAGTTTGTATTTGCACAAACTAAGATGTGAACCATTTTTGGAGCTGACTTAGAGAAATTTTGAAGGAGAAAAAGGATAAGGATGAATCATTTACATTCCCTATGAAATCTACATGCAACCAATTAGAAAAATGGTGAAGGCATGCAACCAATAAGAAAAATGCAAAGTATGAGCGAGAATTTGAGATTCAATATGGATCATAGATCCATACCTAACCCTAAGTCTTTGCATTCTTTATAAGGAGAAAAAATGCACCATTGAATAAGTGGAAGAAAATAGCATAAGGGGAAGAATATAGTGAAATTTCAATGTGAACTAAAAAGACTTAGAGGAACAGAGTAGCAGTTTCATATTAAGTTAATCAGAACAACACAAGGGACAAAGAGTACATATAGAGATCAGATCAAGAAAGGATCAGAATAGGAAGGGCAGATCTGGTACCTAAACCCAGCAATTTGAGATTGCATTCAATCAGGTCAAAAGTTCTAATACTCTCTCATAATTGTATTAGAGGTTGAAATCCTATGGTGATAGGTTAGCTTAATAGCTAGGTAGGAGAACCTTTGGAGAAGGTCAAGAAAATCCTATGTATTAGGTGGGTTTAACAACCTATTGTAAATCCTTTCAACAGATGACATTTAATAGTGTGTTGTAGCCTTTAACAGGGTAGGCCTTTAACAGGGCAAACCATCAAAAGTGGTTGAACTCATTGCTGCAGTATTTTTTGTCAGTGTCATCCCCACCCTAGTTTTACCTTCTTATTCCTGGAGGGTTTCTTGGTCACCAAAATCTCTTGTGTTATGTGTTGATGCATGCTTTCATTTCATGTTTTTTTATATGTTTACATGCATGCAAATTGTTTTTCAGATATGTGTTAATAAGAGTTTTAAAGGATAAAAATTGTGTATTTCTGATTCACTCCCCCCCTCTTAGAAGTACTCTTCCCATTTGGAAAATTCAAACATACATATATATATATTAGAAATAATCATACTTCAAGAGTCAAAACAAAATTTCAATTCAAAACATAAATTATTACATATAGCCAAAAATTTATCATTTGCAATTTATGTCATTGTCATATTGATTTATGATCTTCTTGTTCATGTTTAAAGTTTTCCTTCTATGTTATGCATCTAAACATTTATCATAAATTATTACTACAAACATATAACAAATCTGAAACTGAAAACAATATATTACATTAATTCCAAGGTTTAGTTATGATGTAGAGCCAAAAAAGGATTCTCAAGGTTTAGTTATGATGTAGAGCCTAATAGGATTCTCAAGGTTTCATTAATTCCATATGTTAGATCTACCATCATAGAATACCAATTGTAATGGGCACTCACATGTAATTTTTTAGAGGTAATGTCATTGTGGAAAAGGATTATGCAAGGGAACAAGCGTTGTGATTTTGGCATTTACATAAAAGCAAAACTTGCTTCTTCAACTCCTTACACTCAACTCTTCATTGAAGTTAATCTTATAGTACTTGTTGGTCTGATTTTTCACATTTGCAGAAATTATGAAAATTTTAGTGAAAAATCATTTGAGTTTTTAAATGTTGCAGACTAGAGTTTTATTTGCAAGTGATTTTGAAAGTCTTAGGTTTCCCTAGTTGTGCCTTGTTTCATATGATGGTAGATTCTATTAAATTCCCAAATTTGTCCCTTAATGCAACCATAAAATTGAGCAACCCTAGGTTTCCTATCAATTTTTTGAAAAAGATTTGTAAAGTGCTTAATTTTTGTCCTTTACGGTCTTATGGTGTAGGGTTCCTCATAAGAACGAGGTATCATTTTCTTTTGTTTTCGTGGTCACATTTCAAGTGCCGCGTAGCAGCATAAGCAACTTCATGTTATACGAAGGTTTGTTTTGGTTTTTCATAATAGCGGAATGGTGTGTCAAGAGGCCTCCTGATCATACGTATGGTTTCATAAGTGGAAAAGTGTAAAGGTTTGTTGCGGTTTGAAGATTCTTGCTACGAGGTTATGAGTAAGTAGTTTGAGAAAAAGGGCAGAGAGGTATTAAGGTATGATCTACACATATACACTTACCTTATAAGCGTAAAGGTGTAAGACCTCGGCATAGTGTAAAGTTTGATTTGAAAGGGTGCAGGAAAGATCTTACTATTCTACGGGTAAAAGGATTCCGTAAGAGCGAAAGTAGGATTCAATTGTGTTTACGAGCATACATTCTTAAGTTTGTGGACAATCATAAAGCCCTATTTTAGCAAGTAAAGGTGTCGAGTGGGATGTGTTGAATTATCAGATGGACCCTGGTGCCAGCGAATTAGATGAAAAAATGACATCCATGTCAGATGGGCCCAGCCCGCATGGCATATGACTTGAAGTATGAATTTTGCATGCGCTCGAAATCAACGACAATGTTATTTTAATTTCTTGAGATCAAATCTGGGTTGCTGATTTTTTTAAGAGGGGGCAATTTTTCCATTACACCCTTACTTTTGTAGGGTAAGCATAGCAGTGAAAGGCTATTTTATCCTTGCTCCATGGTTACGAGTTCGGTTGCAGCATATACGCGTAAAAGATTTATAAAGGAGAGCTAAAGGGTTCTTCGATGTTACGGGTGAAGATAAGACCGTATGAGTAGAAGATAAATTTTGAGGCCTTACGGTAACCCAAGTAATGGAGTAAGCAGAGCAATGTGGAAGATTTTTTCAGAGTTTCTGCTCGTACATGAAGTGAATAAATCGTAAAGACAGGAATATCAAGTGAAAGGATTTAAGATTATACGGGGTAAAGGGCATCGTAAGAACGTAGAAGGGATTTTCAACACAGTGCCAAGATATTATTATGTTCTTATGATTAGGGTATGCTGAAGCATCTCCGAGAGATTGTAGAGATCCATCAAGAGCATTTTTGGTGTTACAAATATTGAAGGTTTGACTTAGTGTCAGAATAGGAGACTGTCATTTGAAAGAAAGCTACTGAGGTGTCACACCAGGTAATCAAAAAGGACAAAAATGCCATAGCCAAGTAAAATAAAGCTTTGAAAAGTACATCAGAATCAAGTTTTGTGGCTGATATACCTTGATGACAACTCACATAAATGGTTTTAAAGCTCGTGCATGCTGAATTTATGAAAAAGCTAGAAGATATATGATTAAAACGTCAAGGTTTTGATTGAATGTCAGCATCAAGAAGCTTGTTTTCAGTTTCTATTCTAAAATTTGAAAATTACAGAGCTTTGTGTATCCTATGATATTACAAAATACAGTTTGAAGAGACCATGGCTAACAAAGAAGTTGAAGAGATGCATGAAGAAGAAGTCAAAGTCGAAGAGGAAGGTGATGATGTTGTAGAGGTTACACTAGAAGGGAAAAGGAAAAGGTTTGTTGCTAAGACAGAAAAGAAGACAAGGGTCAGAAAACCCAATAAGCATGCAGAAGACTAGTTGAAACTCCTTCCAGGGTCATCAAATGTTATTTCTGCAAATGATCATATTTTTAGAGACCCTTATGTTTTTGTTTGATATGTTGAATGCCCTGGAATGACTGGTTACGATCTTTTCATGTAGTTTAATCAGAATAGAATAGAAAATGTGCTAATGTGTAATTCGTGGAACAGAAATATGGCAAAATTGATATTTCCAGAAGTGTTTATTGATGTTGATTTTCTGAAAGTCTTGATAAATTCCTATAATCTAGTAACCATTACTTTCCGTAGGCATAATGGAAGTGTGTTATGCACATTGGATAGAACTTCTTTTGTTGAAGCTTTTAGATTGATGGGACAAATGGATGTACCTATTGACATTGCGAATTTACAAGGAAAATTTGATAGAAATAAAACTTATTTTGTAAACAATGTCAGGTTGCCACATATTCCTTACAGAGTTAAGAAGGCAGGGTTAATTCCAAAAAAGGTGGGAGACTTTTTACCTTTGAGTAGGTTCAAGAATTATTTCAAAAACACAATGCATGGGTTGCACAAAGTGTTGGGGAGTGATGGTGCAGAGGATTGTGTATATGGTTCTCTTTTTCTGATGGCATGTGATATACAAGATCCTTTCCATCATAAGGAGTATGATTATGTGGCCTTTGTCATTGACAGTATGCACATGCAGATTTGTGATGCTAAGAAAGGAGAGATGAAAGACTTCAAGTTCCACCATTATTCATTACTGATGCACCTTATCCTATATAGAAACATTGGATACATCAGTGGGGACTTCATTGATCAAACTTATGATGAATTTTGTGAGTTACCTATGCAACTCTAGACTTGTATTTGGCATAAGAATTTCTATTATTCAAATGCCCTTGTATTTTTCAATTTATTCAGTGTTGTTATCATGAGGCAATTAGATCATACTTTCTTTAGGGCGCCTAATGTTATGAAAAATTTGCTTAGGCCTTCTTTCTTAGATGAAGAAACCAAGTTAGATCATAATTAGGGGAGTATCTTTTTGTTCAAAGAGTGTACATTAATCAGAATATTTGCATGCCCACAGCCTCCTGATCTACTGCCTAAATATCTACCCCCTAGATTGGCCATTATTGAATTCTTTTGGAAATTTTTATTTATGAATAAATAAATGATACCTCCTTATTTTCATAAGCCTACCTTTGTATATAGAACCTTTAAAGTAGGAGATTTTTAAATAGGCAAGAATGCATTCGAGGAATTAAGTGAGTATCTAGGTCAGTACAAGTTTGCTACTGAGCCCTATAGGATGCATGACCCTGAAAATTACATTACCAATGAGGTCAAAACCATTAGGGATTACATTCTACCTCCAAGCAAGCCAATCCCTATAGAGGACTTAATTGCTAACATAGTAGCACTAGGAGAGGCTGATGAGTTATTGAGAAAATATGAAGAGACAAGGAGAGTGGAGGAGGCTTTGAAAAGGACCAACCCTGAATTTAAGGGTTTCTATACATAGATTCCATACCCAAATAATTTGAGAAAGATGATGGATAATTTTGACCACATTATGTCACAAATGCCTCAAGAGCTAGAGGGAGAGGAAACCATTGTAAATAGAGAATCCCCTTAGCCAGATACATAATTATAAATTGAGTTAGAAGAGGAGCAGCCATCAACTTCAGCCTAGGCACCACAAGGAAATAAGAGACAAAAGACAATGCACATCCCTGAAAAGGTGGTAAGAAGAGCCCTACAAGTAATGTCCGAAAGTAGTGAATATTTTGCTGATATTAGGCAAAATTATTTTCACCAAAGGGCTACAGAAGCAGGGAAGGCCTCTACTAATCTACAAGTTGCAGCATCAAGATTGGATGACAAGCTCATTTAATCTGAAAAGTTCATGGAGGATGATGATTTCATCAGATCATCAGAGTTTAAAAGTTTTCTTTATAAAATTAAACAAAATGAGCTCACATTGAGTCTCATGCCAGGAGAGGATCTGGAGAAGAATAAAGAATTAGTTGAAAAATTACTAGCTTATGATCCTGAGAGTGAATCAATGAATGTTGCAGAAGCCAGGGAGTTGGTACATAGGAGTGGTATGATTCTAATACCACATTGGGACATTGAGAATGCCTTTATTCTGGATCAAATGAGAAGACAAGATAAGGCCATCAGTTATGAAGCCACCAGTAGTGAAGGTTTCAAGAGAGGGTCAGGTTTTAATGTAGATACAAAAACCCTAGCAGTATGGAGCATCGCCCCTGACACTAAAAAGCCCAAAATGATGGATATACAGGAGATTGCATAAGGCAATATGATTGTGTGGACATTAGAAAGCTCTACTGGGAAGGAGATCTCTAGCTTGGTCAAACATTTTGCTCTTATGAATGGTAGATGAAATAGAAGATAAGCTAGCTGCAATGTGTAGTGAGTGCCTGGATATTAGGAAAGTATATGAAGAAAAGATCAAAATGAGCCATGTGTAGAAGTAGAAAATAGAAGAGTTGGAGGAGAAAATTAAAATTTTGGAAAGAGAAATAATATCCCTCAAGGAACAACTCAAGGCAGCTGTAGAGGAAGAGCATACACCAAGGCAAGAGGAAGGAAGAAGGCAAAATGTAGAAACAGGGGCCCAAACAGAAGAAATACATATAGGAGTAACAGTGCCTGTGCCTGTGATTAGTGTGGAAACAGAAGCTTCCCAATATGATAGTAACACCAAGAAAAATGCCTTGATGAATGTATTAAATCATAGAATAAATATTCTGAAAAGAATATCTCAAGATGCTTATAATACATTCATCAATCTACAATCTGTAGAACATGTATGCAAGGATGCAGTTACATGGCTTGAGCCTATTTTTCAACAATGGGGACAATATATGCAATTTTTTGATAGGTTGATACCCTTGTTAGCTAAAAAGCTAGATCTCCCAGATAAAGTTATTATTGTGAAGGAGGGTATGCACAAAGTGAAAGACTTATTGCAAATCTTCACGGGGAAGTTGGCAGTAATCCAATGCAAGTTGAAAGTGCTGACAAATGGTTTCTATAATTTAATTCTTTCTATTATTGATTCTGATGGCAAGCTAAAAGATTTTAGTGAGTGTTCTAGTTCTTTTGGTTGCATTATAGACTTGCCACAAGTGGTGTCCATTTTCCAAGATGGTATTGATGAATGTCTTTTCAATGAACTAACAGATACCCTTTTTAAGGTTGGAACTCAAATGAATAGGTTTACAATAGAAGGAAGGGTGATTATTGATGCCAGGTGGCAGAAGACTATTGATGAACTAACAATAGTTAAGGAATTTGAATGACCCACTAAAAGAGAAATATTTGTTTGGGAAGCAATCACAGAAATCAAAGCTTAACCAACAGGGAGTAGTTGAAGAAAAGGACAAAATTGAAGATTTTATGCTCCAGCTGTCATATGCGATTGTTTTTTGTTTCTTTTTGAGTTGAGGTGTCTGGATATTTTTGTAAAGGGGTAGTCTACTCATTATTAGAAAAGGACACTTGTCAATCACATTTTCCCTTTGCTTGTTGCAACTCATATCTATATAGATAAGTTTTCAAGGCAATGTGATGGTCTGGAACTTGTGTAAATTTTGTTTTTTCAAGAAAATTACATTACAGTCAGTCCAATAGTATGCAGAGGTTTTGATTTTACTTCCATTGTACTTTCTGATAAGCAAATGGAATTGACAGAAGTGGCAATCTATTCTAGGCATTCAATTGGTCTTCTATTGGTTATTGTATTAGTCACATGAAAAAGATAATACAAAGGGGTATTTGCATTATATCCGTGTCATCAATTTCTATCTCCAATTCATGGGTTTGTCTACTTTGAAGTCATTTAAATAAGGTTTAATTGGCTGAATGCAATCTGGATGGGTTGTATACTAATTTCATTGTTGCTCTTAATTCAAGAAATTATATAAATGTTTCACTAAATCAGTAGGGTTTGTGAATTCTTGAAGGGATATTTCATAAGAATAGAGATGGGTGATTACAATTAATCAATTCATTTACAAGTTATTTGAATTAGATCTTCCTGCCAATAGTCAATTTTTTTCCCAATGGATAAGGCACTAGTCCCATGAGTCAGAAGTAAGAAGGATGAATTTTGCTGCTGCATATCAAATCATTTTATAAAATCAAAATCATTTTCTATTCAATTGTGTCTAAGGTTTTAAGTGCTAGTCAATACTCATTTATATATATTCTCTGAGTCTTAGGTAGCTACTATTTCCAAGAATATTTGTAAATCCTAGGAGAATTATGACCAGATCTACGAATAAGGGATATATACAAGTTTGAAAATATTGAAAGAATCGAGGTAAATTGTGCATGTGTTAGTGGGATAATAGATGAGAATCAGAATGAAACTGAAAGAATCTTTACACAGTAGTGTGCATTAAAAATATCCCTAGGTACACCCACCTTGGTTTAGCAGAGCCAAAAGAGTAGGAAACCATCCTTTGGTTTTGTTAAAGTTGGGTCCAAATGGTTTACTCATATAGCTGATGATGGGAATTAGCTGATACTTAGGTTGTGTGAGTGTTATCATTCTGGTATTGAACATTTTGTTGTTTAGTAGTTTTAAAATACCAACAGTACTAATAATAGCTGCTACAAATTCCTGGGAGCCAAGGGACCCTGAACCTATGCTACATTTTCTAGAGACATAGGAGAAGTTACTATATTCTATAGTACTTCATAACATTCTGGATCATATAGTGATGCCCAAATTGATAATAGTAGTAGATACTTGGGATCCTTAGTACTTCATAACATTCAAGCACTCAACAGGAAGAGAGGAGGTTGGGGCTAGTGTTTACCTAGCCACTCAGAGCTAACAAAATAGATAGTTCGATCCCAGGAGGAAAGGTGAGAGAGATTTAGTAGTTGGCAACTGTGTACTAGCCAACACTACAAGTTTCAGCATCACCCGAGATGGCGTCGCAAAATAAAAATGAAGTAAGATCTCCAAAAAGTGAGAGAGGTTACTATAGGTCTCCGCAACACAATCCTATAGGAATTGGAATTGCATCCATACTTTGCATGAGCTCTGAGATATGCCCTGTCAAAGATCATAGCCCTATGGCATTTAGTGACCCTTAGGGATGTTCCGGTTTGGCATGCCTAAGAACGTTGGAGTGCTAAAGGGGACATGACAAGGTTGGGGATAGGGTTTACCCAACCACCCTAATAGAGTAGATAGTTTAATCCCATGACAAAAGGTGAGAGATTTGGCAGTTGGCAACTTTGTACTGGCTAACACTGCAAGTTTCAGCATCACCTGAGATGGTGTCACAAAATCAAAATGAAGTGTGATCTCCAAAAAGTGAGAGAGGTTATTGTCAAGCTCAAGAACTTTTCCATCATCTCAATTCATATGACATTTTTGCAATCCATTCAATCTTCATTGGATGAGCATTGAGGTATGAATAAATTCATTAGACTTCATATTCATTTGTGCAATTAGCTCATATATCTTCCATCCTTAGTTTGTGCTTATAGAAATTCCCTAACAACCCTTCTATGCACAACTTGGGGTTAAATGAGTCCCTTGCTTCAAATGCATATAGCATCACTTAAGCCATTTCAATTTATTTAGCATTTGTAACATGAAGAGTACAACAAATATGTTGGAAAATATTGTCATTGATATTGAAGGGCAGAGTTATGAGGCAAGTTAAATATAGTAATTTGCATAGTTATCTTTGCAAGGGCCAAACCATGCATGGAAGGAATTATAATAAAAGTATGTTGGTGGCCCATCAGCTTTTGGAAACCCCTCTTAATGTACCCCACTCAACTCCCCCCCACACCCAAACAAAGAAAATGAAGAAACTCTTTCTCTCTCTCCCTCTCTCCCTATTCAATCTAATGAGCCAACTGGATCTACTCTACATTTTAATGTCTCAAGTATTGCCTCATGGTCTAACTCGCAAACTTTCCAAAGAATCTTATTATGTGGTTTTCAACCATATTTTATCAAGTGGACATTTGATGCGACAACAAGGTTTGAATAATGAAGAATCTTCCTCACTATTTGCCAATCCTTGAATAACCACAAGTTGGGGTTCTTCATAGAATATCGTCTAAGCCATGTGTCGGTTACAACCACCACACTGACATGGTACTCTAAACCTTCACCATCTATAACTGAGTGATCCAATTTTTTTTTGGCTTGGACACAACGACTCAAATAATAATTTGTCCCTTCTTCATTGTCTTCAGGTGCAATAATAGCAAAAACATGGCCTGCAATGACAAATGTACAAAATGCGGTCATTAATTTAGAAAATACTAAGGTAAAAGTTATAAAGTTACATATTGAAATTACAAATATATATATTACCAGGTTGTACTAGATCTAACAAGTGGTCAAAGTCAATAGATGAATCTATCTCTACCATTTCCAGTGCTTGTGGGGGATGATAGGTGTCAATTGGGTCCAAAACCTGTATATCCCATTTGTCCACCTATTCAGTTGACTCATAGTCATCCCAATTTTCCTCTACACATGATGGACAATAGCATGCCATTTTTCATGTGTGGACATTCCATGAACCTACATCAAAGCTTCTAAAAGAGTGCAACTCACTAGATCTTGTTAGTGTGCAACAATCCTGATATGGTGCAATGTTAGTATTATCTATGAACCAAAAAAATCTACGAACTGTAGACTCACCTTCTTTACCTAGACCCATTGTAGAATTACACCATTGGACACTGTATTTTTCATCTATCAATATTACTCCATCTTTTTACTTTAGTTCTTCATGAGCCAGGGCTCTTTTGATGCATGCACCTACACCATTGTGCTCTCCCTTTCCATGACCAACCTTTGTGAAATTTCACATATATTGAATTCTACACAACCTATGCATCCTGCTCAACCAATAGAACATCCATGCATTCTTGAATTGAGATGCACAATTTTCTAACCAAATAATGTGCTGACGATATGTTATGCCCCTATTAGCCAAATCTCCATAAAATAGTTGAAAACAACCACATACGAACTTTGTAGAATGTGATCGATCATCGCTGTTGTAAAAATGGTACTCCCTCAAAATCTTCCTATCATCCTCTGTACTTGTAGGTGAATGCATGAATGTTATGTGAACAAATATGGAAACTTATTGAGAAGTATAATACTTTTCTTGCACCTCATTTTGTGGTTGTAGTGTGTAGTTCCCTGCGAAATCTACAACCAAAACAATGGTATCTAGTGGAAACGTATCCTTGCACAACTTGAATTGCAAATCCAGCCCTCGAGCTCTATGGGTATGCAAGGCATACTCGTAAATAATCTTTTCAGGAAAAATCTTCATGAACTCATACACTAGAATCTTTTCAATGACTAAATCACATCTTTTACCCTATTTCCCATCTTTTAGAGCATATATCACTATCTTAATTTTTTTGTAATCTACTATTTCATTTCCAATTGCATGTATACTATCCATATGTTGACAAGTTGATAAAAGTTACAAAGAACCACAAAATAAGCACGTACCATCCAAGCACATCATGATGTCTTGTAAAATTGTTGGCCATGCCCTATTTCACATAAAATGTTGGATATGAATTCCCTTGAAGATCTTGGTGGCTCATTCATCTTGTAAAATTGTTGGTCATCCCCTATTTCACATAAAATGTTGAATATGAATTCCTTTGAAGATCTTGGTGGCTCATTCATCTCACAATCATACAAAACAAATTGAGAATGCAAAAACATGCATATATGCCTAAAAACATCAAAATGGTAAGAAAAATCAATATGTATCCTACAACAAGAAGTTGTGCATGTGTGATTTATCTTTACATAAAAAGGTTTACCCATCTCAAAAATTCTTTGACTTATTTGAATTTGAGGATACATACCAATAAATTTTGCAAAAAATTGTGTTTGAGTTGAGTCCAAAAAATGCTTCACATGTGGGTCACAATTTTGGCTACCAATCCTCCTTCTTACAACATCTCTTTGATTAGGGGAAATATGTGTGTTATTTTTCCAAAAATCTTCGATCAATGATTTCAAAGCTTCACTAATTTCTTTATCCTTTCGCAGTAGTCTACTACTAAATGTCTAGAATTCATTTTTTGTTGGATCTTTGAATCTCTCATGCCTTAGCATGGCTCTCCTTAGAGTACCTCTACCAATTTTTAATGTTTTTCTTATCTTTCTCATGAGTCAAGCTTTCTTCATTTGGCTACTTACTATTATCGATGTAAATACTCGTCTTGTGATATTACTATCTTTGGTGCATGATTTAGAACCCACTTTGTCATAAGCACTTATTAGATTCTTTACAAAAAAAAATTCATTTGAATCATCCATTTTTCATAGCCCAAGAATCTTCTTGATAGGCCTAAATTTCAAATTCCTCATCATTTCAACAAATAATTGGCATTGACCTGTAATATTTAATTCTTCAAAAAATAATCTCCACATATGATTAACTTTTCTTTGGCAAGTACGCTTGCTAATCTTGTCAGGCATTGATTTCAAAATGTTAGTATCAATATCAATCAAATATTTTGGTCTCCTAAATGAATTCTAGAAGGTGTTATAATCTCTTCAATTGCCTCAACATTTTGAGCATCAACATAAGGTTGAGTGTATTGCATACCTTGAGCTGAAGATGATGTGGCTTGGTAATAAGATGCAAAAGATGGAATATCACCTACTTGATGTGTTGATGTTGTGCTTTCAACATGACATGCTGGAGTGTGTACATTGTTGGATCTACAAATTAGTGTCTCTTCAACATGAGAGCACAATATGACTCCAACATTCAAAGATGGTGTAGCTTCACAATTCAATTATCTTTTTGAGTGTAATAGTCCCATTCATTCTCTTTGTCTTTCCAATTCTTCCTCTTTGTTTCTTTGTACCGGTGGTTCTTGATCCTCTTCAAAAGTCAATTCTTCATTATTGCTCTGCAATTTTCTTTGTTCACGTAGTAGTTTCATTTTATCTCTTTTAATTGCCAAATCTCTCTCCCTATCTTCATTTGTTTGAGTTTATGGTTTCTTCCTTAGCATGATGATGATTTCTACATGTCAAATTATTCAAATACATATAAAAATTATAATTATTTGAATGAATACACAATATATATCAAACAACTTGTCAAATTTCTAACCATTTCGAAATAACATTTCATTCAAACATACAAATTTCAATGAATTCACTATATATTAAACATGTCAAATTATAATCAAATTTGTATCTATATATCAACAAACAATATTTAAAATGGATTGCACTAACCTTTTCTATACAAGGAATATTCAAAAAGTCTTCAAATCATGTATCCAATGATTGAATTTGATGTTTGCTAGCTTCAAAAAGTCTTGAAATAGTGTTTGCTATGTTGAAACCCATTATTTCTATCAAAATAACAGAAAACACAATAGACCAAAAGCAGAGAATGGATGAAATGGGCCCCAAAGTTTCTTTTTGACCATTTTTGGGTGATTTCACATAGTGCATATGCACTATAAAGCACGTACCCACTATAAAGCATGTACGCACTATAGTGCATACGCACTATGTCAAAACACATCACTCTCTATCCTCCCTACTCTCTATCCCTACTCTCTCTCCCTAGTCTCTCTCTCCTCTCCCATCCCCTACTCAGTCTTAGTCTCTCTCTCCTCTCCAATCCCCTACTCTCTCTCTCACTCTCCCTCTCCCATCACCTACTCTCTCTCACTCTCCCTCTACTACTCCCTCTCCCATCGCCTACTCTCTCCCATCCCCTACTCTCTCTCTTTTATAGATACACACTCCCATCCCCTCCTCTCTCCTCTCCCATCCCCTACTCTCTAGATCTCTCACACACACTTCCATCCCCCCTCTCTCTCCTCCTCTCCCACTCCCTCTCCCACTGCCTACTATCTCTCTCTCTCAAGTTCTCTCTATCCCATCCCCTAATCTCTCTCTCACTCTCTCCCATCCTTTCACTCTATCTCTCCCATCTTGTACTCTATCTCTCTGCCACCCCCTACTCTCTCTATCACTCTCTCCCATCCTTTCACTCTGTCTCTCCCATCCCATACTCTCTCTCTACCACCCCCTACTCTCTCACTCTCTCCCATCTCATACTCTCTCTCTACCACCCCCTACTCTCTCTCACACTCTCCCATCCCCTACTCTCTCTCTTTCACAGACACACACACACTCCCATCCCCTACTCTCTAGATCTATCACACACACTTCCATCCCCCTCTCTCTATCTCCCTCTCCCTACTCTCTCCCATACTCTCTCCCATACCCTACTCTCTCTCACACTCTCTCCCATCCTTTATTCTCACTCTCTCCCTCTCCGACCACCCACTCTCTATCCTTGATCCCCTACTCTCTCTCTTTCACAAACACACACACTCTTATCCCCCCACTATCTTCTCTCCCATCCCCTACTCTCTAGATCTATCACACACACTCCCATCCCCTCTATCTCTCTCCCTCTTCCTCTCCCACTTCCTCTCCTACCGCCTACTATCTCTCTCTCTCTCTCAAGTTCTCTCTCTCCCTCTCTATTCTCTCCCTCCCATCCCTTACTGTCACTCTCTCTCTCCCATCTACTATTCTCTCTCACACTCTCCCATCCCCTACTCTCACTCTCTCTCCCATCCCATACAAGATCTCTCTCACACTCTCTCCCATCCCCTACTATGTCTCTCTTACACACATTCCCATTCCCCCTCTCTCTCTCCCTCTCCCACTCACTCTCCCATTGCCTACTCTCTCTCCCCCATCCCCTACTCTATCTCTCTCCCCTCTCCCATCCCCTACTCTCTCTCTTTCATAGACACACACACTCCTATCCCTATTCTCTCTCTCCTCTCCCATCCCCTACTATCTAGATTTGTCACACACACTCCCATCCCCCCTCTCTCTCCCACTCCCACTCCCTCTTGCACCGCCTTCTATCTGTCTCTCTCAAGTACTCTCTCTCCCTCTCTACTTTCTCTCTCCCACCCCCTACTCTCACTCTCTCTCTTCCATCCCCTACTCTCTCTCACACTCTCTCCCATCCCCTACTCTTTCTCTCTCTCTCTCTCTCTCTCTCTCTCTCTCTCTCTCTCTCTCTCTCCCCCATCCCATACAAGCTCTCTTTGCCACCCCCTACTCTCTCTCAAACTCTCACACTCTCTCCCATCCCCTACTTTGTCTCTCTTACACACATTCCCATTCCCCCCCTCTCTCTCTCGCACTCCCTCTCCCACTACCTACTCTTTCCCATCCCCTACTCTATCTCTCTTACACACTCCCATGCCCCCTCTCCCTCCCTCCCACTCCCTCTACCACTAACTACTATCTCTCCCTCTCTACTCTCTCTCTCCCATCCCCTACTCTCACTCTCTCTCACACTCTCACACTCTCTCCCATCCTCTACTCTCTCTCTTACACACACTCCAATCCCTCCTCTCTCTCCCTCTCCCACTCCATCTCCCATTGCCTACTCTCTTTCTCTCTCTCCCCTCTCCCATTCCCTAATCTCTCTCTTTCACACACACACCCATCCCCCCTCTCTCCTCTCCCATCCCCTACTTTGTCTCTCACTCCCTCTCCCTCTCCCACTCCCTCTCCCATTTCCTACTCTCTCTCTCACTCTCACTTTCATTCTCTCTCTCTCTCACTCTCACTCTCACTCTCACTCTCTCCCTCTCTACTCTCTCTCTACTACCCCCTACTCTCTCACACATTTTCACACTCTCTCATAGCCCCTACTCTCTCTCTCTCTTACACACATTTCCATCTCCCCTCTCTCTCCCTCTCCCACTCCCTCTCCCATCACCTACTCTCTCTCTCCCATCCCCTACTCTCTCTCAAGCTACTCTCTCTTGAGCTACTTTGTCTCCCCCCTTTTCCATTCCCTACTCTCTCTCTTTCACACACATGCACTCCCATCCTCCTCTCTCTCTCTCGCTCTCTCTCTCTCTCCCACTCTCTCTCTCTCTCCCATCCCCTACTCTCAATCTCTCTCTCCCCATCCCCTACTCTCAATCTCTCTCTCCCACCCTGTACTCTCTCTCTGCCACCCCCACTCTCTCTCACACTTCCTCTCTCTCCCATCCCCTACTTTCAACCTCTCTCCCCCATCTCATACTCTCTCTTTTCCACCCCTACTCTCTCTCACACTTCCTCTCTCTCCCATCCCATACTCTCTCTTCCACCCCTACTCTCTCTCACACTTCCTCTCTCCCATACCATACTCTCTCTACTACCCCTACTCTTTCTCACTTCCTCTCTCCCATCCCGTACTCTCTCTGCCACCCCTACTCTTTCTCACTTCCTCTCTCTCCCATCCCCTACTCTCTCCCCTCTCCCATCCCCTAATTTCTCTCTATCTATCTCTCTCTCACACACACATAGCCATTCTCCCCACTTTGCATCTCTTCTATGCACTATTTAGGTCTCAATAGTGTGTGCGCACTATAGCACGCATGTGCTATTGAGACCAAAATTCAAATGCTTTAAATAGCATCTGCATGCTATAGGGCATATGCGCTATTGAAAGCTTTGTATTAAAACCAAGCCTAAGGCTTGGTTTTACCTTGGAGATCCAACCCAAAGGTTTGGAGTTTATAAATAGGTCCGAGACATGTTTTCCAATAAACATACAAAAAATGAATTATTTTTCTTGTGTGCTCTCCTTCAAGATTCCTCATGGTTGGGCATCGATAAGATCAAGTTACATGACATTGTAGTTCTTTGTGTTAGCTATATAACCATATAATTTATTTTTAATTTGAACTATTTCAAGCCTTTCATCTATAATTTATTTTGAATGTATCTTCATTTTTTGTCAAAAACCACCATGTCCTAATTGGGCTATAGATTTTAGCTTATTCATCGAATTTTGCAACAACTTAGTTTTCTAGAAACTAGACTCCATTCTACACACTTTGAAAAAAAATATTTTGATTTTAGATTAGTTTTCAATTATTTCTTGGGGGAGCACACATATATTTCATGTTTTTGGGATGTGTCTAGTTAAAAAATTCATTAAAAAAAATACACATTATAAAATTACCCAAAAAATTTGGGATAAACTACATAGTGTTAAGTAACTTTTGACTACAGCGATTAAAGAATTTCAAAAAAAGAGTTAAAATTTTTTGGGGGCCACACTTTGTACCATGTTTTTTTTTTGGAATAAATAGTACCACTTTTTGTGGCCTCCTTTTTTGAGGACCTAAAACTAAACTATTTTGAAAAAAAATTATTAGTTTAGAAACTGGATTCAAAGGACTATGACTTTTTTTTTTGTCATATCTTAAAATTTTGAGCGTAACTATCTTCAAATTCTTGTTGAAGTTCAGAAATTTCTGATTTCAGGAAAAAAGTGTCCACTTATACCCCCCTTTTGGCACCACAACTTGGTGCACTTACCCTCTTTTCTTCTCTAAGATTTTGTTTCTTAGCTCTCTTCTTCATTAGTTCACCCATGGTATCCATTTGATCAAGGGTGTGGGTAGAGATATCCCAATTTGGAATAATTATTTTCTCATCTAGATCAATTGCTTTTGCTTCTTCTTTACCTTTTTCTTTTAGAATGGTAGAAACAATTTATTTAGCCTAATCTAAAACAATAGTACTCAATTAAGATTGGTTCTCAAATGTCATTATACTAGCTATGGATACACTTTGAATAGAAACAATTGTAGAAATAGATGGAGTTGAAATAAATGAAGAAACAACACTAAAAAAAGGAATACCTTGTTGTTACTCGGTCAAGCCTAATAATGGAGGAACTTTCTACTCAACAAATGAAGTGTTCGACACTTTAGTCAATGTAACACCTGGTAGAACATATCCAGAGCTTGGTTGGGTGCTTGGTATAGTAGTGGCATTGACAATTAACTCAGTAGAAGCCTTCTCTGAGCCTGATTACACTGAGGCTTTACTTAGAGAGTGAGGAAATGAGGCCATGATTGTTGCTACAATTTTCTCTGCGTATATTTCCTCAATTCTTTGAATCTCTAGAAGGTTTCCTCCAGTAGCTTCTTGTTCTTCCTCCTCGTCATCTAGATTGACATCATTTATTTCATCATCTTTTATTTCTACTTCTTCTTCCTCATCTTCATCATCCTTGTCATCAACATGTACAACAAATGCATTTGGTTGATGCAACTAATAGATGTTCTTCCATGTAGTTGTAGCTTCCTTCACTACATATTCAATATCCTTAAGCAATACCATGCATGTGTTTAACTTGAGAGTGAACTTTTTCTCATTTTTCTTCAAGAATTCCTTTACTTCCTTCTTACTGAGACTTGGCATGAGTTGCTTCAAAGTTTTTTCAAAGATGTTCTTGGTAGTCTTCTTTTTATTTTCCCATCTAGGTTTGATTGCCTTCATATGTTCATCAGGAATTTTTTGTGCAAGCTCATCTGGTAAGTATTTCCATTTACCCAATTTAGTCATAAGAGTATCCTCAATCTACCTTTTCTCTTCCTCATTCCTTGTCTCATATTTGAGAAACTTGAAACATGTGATACCAGTTCCTTCTTCCATCTTCTTCAATCTTTCTTGAAGTGTAGGTGTAGATCTTTTAAAGATAATATTCTTGACTTCATCTTCACCTAACTTCAACTTCTTCTTAGATTTGGCTTCCCTTCTTGTAAATACAATAGGGGATGTTTTGGTAGGTTTGGTTATGATGACCTTCTCCTTCTTCTTGGGAGGCTCTTCTTTCTTAGATTTAGATTCCTCTACTTCATCCTCTTCATCATCATCATCTACATCATCTCCTTTGCCTTCTATTAGCATGAGAGTAGAACTTGCTTATTTTGTGTTTTTCATTAACTTTTCTATTCTCTTCCTTCCTTTGTTTATTGCTTGAGGTAGCTTGATCTCAAGCTCAATTCTTGCCTTAGCTTCATCATATTTTTTGAAATATGTGGATTTTGGATCCATAGGCTCATTTAATAGAGCTTATATAATATCCTCAGTGTCATTAATGTTAACCTCATAGTCTAGAGGCTTAACCCATGCCACTCTAGGTTTGACTATCTAAATGTATACTTTGTCACAGTCAACCATGAAACAAATATCTTTCTCATAGTCTTCCACAAGACTCTTGGGTATCCTAAACCTATTTTACATCTTCTCTTTGAATGATTCAAAATAATTATCCATGATGCTATAAAATATTTCACCTATTTCTACTATATACTCATTAATTTGATATAAAATTGGAACATTCTTCCTCCATACTATAGAACCTCTGGAAGGGAAAAAGTTTTGAATGTAAAAGAAGAGACATGCCAAAAGAGAACTGAAGTTACATGGATTATTATTTGACACTCTGATTCTCTCCATGTTTTTGTTGAATTGGTTCAACAACAACTTGGGAAGGTCAAAGGATATATTATTCTTCACCATCTTGTATGCAAGATCAACAACTTCATATGACATGTTGTTTAACTAACTAGAGTTGTATATTTTGTGTACAATCACATGTATACTAAATTTTAGCTCCATGTCTATAACACCATTTAGTTTAATGCCTCTTTCATCCCATAGGGCAAGAGTCCTCTTGGTAAGTTCAACCTGACCTAGGGTTTTGGTCATCTTTCCTTTGTTTGGCATTGGGAGCCCAATGTTTCTACGAATAATTTTCGTAGTAATCTGAATGGGTTGATCCAACCATAATTGTCCATTGTGAACATGACTTATAATAAGTTTGATTCATTTGACTTGAAAATCCCTTGACAAATGTGAAATATGTGTCAAACCCTTAGTTTCCAAATGTCAATGCTCAGGTTTCAATGCACCATCCACACATAATTCCTTGAATGCCTCATTCATTTATAGGGTTCTGAGTTCTTGAATAAAATAGTGGTAAAATGAATAGATGTCATGCATGAGTAATACCTTGGGCAGAATATGAGACTATGCATCAGCTATGTTATGCACCTCTGCAATCGCTGGACAAAACTTGAAATTAGGTGCCTTGTAGTTGACTCCACAAACCAACATTTTAGAAACCTTCTTGAATTTTTTGCTTGATGATGCCATTTCTTGATAGGGTTTCTAAAAAATGAGAAATCATCAACAACAAATACTCAAATCACTTGGGGGTTCTGAATTCTCTCATCACTTTGTGCTCTGTAGAATCCATGATGAAATAATGCAATTGATTTCTTCCTCTTAACACATTTCCCATTTTCAATCACTATTAATGCTTCGTACTTCATACTTGCTCAATGCTAGACTATCCTCCACTCAGTTAAGTCTTTAATGCTTGGGAGACATCTATAGGTCAGTAGAATCATCAACACTTGGTAGGAACTACCAACTCTGTGTTTACAACTTGAAACAATATGGTACCTGATCTTGCTCAGTAAGGTCTTATGCCCTGACCTTGCTCGGTAAGGTCTCTTTCTTTTCATCATGCTCAGTGATCTCTATGCATCTTGAATGATAATATGGATATTTCTCCTTGTTGGTTGGAACTAATGTTAGATGACCTTTTTTTGAATCTTAGTTCTAGTATCTCCATAAGGAACTAGGTTGAAGTGATTGAGCCACCCGACTCATTGGCTTTGGTATCATCCGCTTAATGAATTTGATTTTTAGTCTCTAGAGATTTTAGTATCCATTTCTACCTCATTTTCTTTATGATATTTTCAGCTTTGGCTTTCTTTTCATCTTCAATTCTACTTGTGCTCAAATAGTTCTTGGCAAGATGTCCAAGTTTTGTACAAATATAACATCTTTTTTTAGTATCTCTTTTCCTCATGTGATATTTCACACAGCTTTCTCTAATGTGCCTAAATTCACCATAGTAATGACATCTACACCATGTGTTGTAATCCAATCAAAATATTTCTTTCATAATTTGTTCTTATGGGTTCCAATTCTTGGTTTTGCATCTGAAGATTTGTGTCCTTGTTTCTTGCAATTGTAACATTTACCTTTAAACTTTGGTTTATCTTTACATTCACTTTCTCTATGACCATGCTTATTTCAATTGTAACACTTTCCATTGAATTTTTGTTTTCCATTACTCAAACATTTTTTTTTATGTATGACCTATCTTACCACAATGATTGCAATTAGGCCTTTTATTGTTTTGATCTCCTTCCTGAGATGATTCACCTTCTTCTATATATCCTATCCTAGCTTTGCGTATGTGTCTATACTGACTTTGTGTATTCAATTGATTCACACTATCCTGGGATTTCATCATTCTTCCATAGGTTTTCTTTTCAATACTGAGATCATTTTGCATTCTTTAATTCTCTGATCTTAGATTCATAAGCTCTTCATTTGCATTGATGAGTTGATCGATAAAATCTATGCACTGAAGGGATAGTTGTTGAATTCCATTGTTCTTATCTTCTATCTCTTCTTTGGCTTTTTATTTTTCTTCCATTACTTCACATATTATGAATGATTGGATTTCTTGCTCTCTTTTCAGCTTTCTGACTTCTTCTTGAAGATTGGAATTCTTCTCTGATAGGTCTTTGATTGCTTCATTAGCTTCATCTGAGTTTCTTTTTGGACATATGTCTTCAATTCTTTCATCAGTGTAGAGATTTTCATTCATTTTTACTACAAGATTTTTTCTTCTTTTCAATGATTAAGAGAGTTGCTCCTTTTCTTTCTTGAGTTGTTCAATGGCCAATTCCAAATCCAACATTCAACTTTTCATTATCAATAGCCTTATCTAGCTTGTATATGTCCATTGCTTCTGATCTTTTCTCAAGTTGTTAATCTTTCGATGTGAGAACAAAATGCTTTGATACCAATTGTTGAAAATATAATGTAGGAAAGGTTATAAAAAGGGGAGGGGTGAATCAGGAAACCAGTAAAACTTAATCTTTCTTCACCAAATAATCCTTCATTCAACATTATGATTTAACTACATGCATGAAATAATGAAAGCAATAAAAAATTCATAAGACTTTGAAACAAGATATCATGACCCAAAAAATTCCAATTAGAAAGTAAATCTAGGATGGGGGTGATACCCACAAGCTTTAGTACTGTAGTATAAAGTTAACCTGTTAAGGCTTACAATTGACCACTTCTGGTGCCTTTCCCTATTAGGAGCAATAAGGGCTGTAAGGTCCACCTTGTTAAAGGATTTAAAAACATACAATGAAGTATGCACTTGGTTAAGAGATTTAGCAAAAGACTATTAAGTCTATCTTATTAAAGGATTTGATTGATGCACCTGTTGGGATGAACCAATGGCTGATCTATGATATGTAACTCTGATTTGCTAAATGAGATTCCTTGAATTATAATGAGCACCTGACTGCGATAGATAAATATTTGTTGCCCCTTATACTATTTGTAGGCTTCTTCAATTTTTATTGCTACTCATTATATTCTTCTTCACATACTTATTTGGATATGATACAATGCATTATGTATATACCAATCCAAATCACAACTTACTGGAGTCGTTTACAATACCAATTTCATCATAATTCACATAGTCGTCCCAATTACTGTAACTCAGGTTCTGAAGACAAACTTAGTGATGTTCTGATACATGGAAAACACTTTCAATGCTTAGAAATCTTTGGCACTTAGTTGAACTTGAAGCTCGGTCCATACTAATCATTTCCAAGTAGCTTGAACTTGGTCAATACTGTGTGACTCAGTGAACACTGAGAAACTTGGTAACTGTTGAATCACTTGATAAACACTGTATGACTTAGTTAACACTAGATTCATATTGTTAACACTGTGAGCTCGATAGATATAGTATATCTTGGTTAACATACCAAAGCTTGGTTAACACTACGATCTTCTTCACTCTCACTAACTAGCTCAATAGCCTTTGCTACACTCAGTTTGCATTGAACATTGACTATGAAGCTCTATAAACACTATGTAGCTTGAAAAACATTGCAAACTAACTCAGGTGCTTAGTAGATACTACATTCTAACTACTTAGCTTGGGAACAATTGAATCATTTGGTTAACACTATAAACTAAATGATAAACTTGGTAGCAACTATAGAGCTCTGTAGCAATGTAACCATTTGACCAAATGTTAAGTGTAATGCCCCACCTAAAGATCCTTGGAACAAGGATAAATATAACCCAAGATCATTTTTTCAAAATAAGTATGGATGCACATGACATACGATGAAAGAGGATCACAAAGATCACAAAAGAAAACTGAAAAAACATTCGAACACCAACGGATCTCCAAACGCCACTATTGACCAAAAATGACTAAACACGAAAGGACACAAATAATTTCGAATCCAAAAAATTCCAAAATAAAAATGCAATTCCAAGGTATTCAAGAACACCTAAGAGGGTAGTCAAATCACGTTCAAAAATCTTCTAGACAATCTAAAAAGTGCTCCTTGTCCACCCAGATAGGTTTTTCCAAAACCCAAGTGATACTTTCTAGTATCATACAACCTTTCTAAAGAAGGTGTGCGACACTTTTAGGGTTTGGGTGACGCTTCTCTTGAATCCATGCAATACTTCATAAGTATCATATGATATTTCTACAATGGGAGTGCAATACTTCAAAGTATTGCATGATAGTTTTTCTATGGGAGTTCAATACTTTCCAGTATCGCATGATTCTTCTACTTTAGGTGTATGATACTTTAAATTATCACCCAATGTTGAAGCATGGTTACCCAACACCAATGAGAAATGTTACAAGGAAAAACCAAGGGATAAAAAATGGGAAGTCAGAACCTCCACACTAGGAACTACTAGATCTACAGTCAAGGAATAGACACTCATACAAAAAACTATAAGAAGGAAATTGTGTGTAACCATCTAACATAGTAGTGAAGGGAAAGAACTGAAAGCAACATTGCAGTATACAAAAGCAACATCACAATGAATTGAAATAATGAAGTAAGTGTGTGGTTCCTCCCAACCGTAATAGCATCAAGAGACCTCGAAGGTCCTAGCCATCTCCCACGTGTAACATCCCAAACTGCCAACTAGATAGTCAAAGTCATCTTATAAGAATGTCACTACTAAAGCATAATAACATCATAAGAACAAGAAATCTAGTGTGCTAAACCAAAAGAAATAGATACTTTAGCTAAGAAAATAACATAATCTAATCATATGCTAAACATCATAATAAGGGAATATATCAAAACTAACATCATCTAAACATTATAAACAAGCATTCTAATGAGAGCATAAATTGCAAGAAAGCATAATCTAGAACCCGAAGTACTAAGTGAAAATATCTAGCAATAGTCACAATGGGATAAAAGACCATCTCTATACACTAGTCCCTAGAAGTGGTATACATAGCAACACCTTACAACCTCATAAAACCCATGGGTCCACTCTTGTCATGTTGATGGAGATTATGATCCAACCACAAAAAAACATAAAACAAATGTCCATGGCTATCACTCACATGATATAGTAATGATGATTGAAACCACAATCATGAGATAATACAAGAGCTATAGGTCCTAGTCATACACTCAATGGGTTACTATGTAGGGACTGACATCATGGAGAGTTGCTTGGCATTAAACATCCCAAGCTAGGATCATGTAGATTCAACTCCTCAACAGAAGGCTCTAGCACTGTGTCCTCAAACTTAATCAGGTGCTCACATATTTTATCATCTTAAGTTTTATTACCACTCAGTATTTCATTTAGTTATCACTTTATTAAAATATCTACATGCAGTTCTCTAGGCATGGACACCAGGTTGTGGAGATAGAAGCCCCCTCCACATGATACCCTACCCTACCCATGCTCATCCAATGATGAGTACCCATAGGCTTGCATATTCCCAATCCAACCCCAACGATCATAACTTCTAAAAGTACCACAAAATATTGGGCCTTGTAATTCACCTAACTAATGCATGCGCATGTGATCATGTGTGATGCACCACCATCACGGAGATCATAACAAAAGGACTAGATGAGAACATAATGCAAAAATACACTCAAACAGAAATAGACTCGAGAGGATGAATGCAACACACATCCCAATGCAATAGAAAAGTTCAACAATGATCTAATTGGCATCCCAATAGATGGTCTAGATCAATGACCAATATGATGCCAAGAAAACTTGGGAAAATAGGATAACACACAAAACAATGTAAAAACCTCAAAACTAAAAAACTTTAAAATAAAACCCCATTTTGTCTTAGGGTACAAATGACTTGAAAATCCAATAAAATTTTGGTTTAGACATCGTATGCAAAAATGACCAGTATAACGGTGTGAAACCCCAAACCATCATCCCAAAAACTAGGAAAACGTTCATACCTGACCAACCGGGTAGAACCAACAAACAAAAATGGAGGGGAACACTAGTTCTCAGCCTCCTATCAAACAACTACCAGAAACAAAATTAGAATCTTAGTCGCAATATGAAAATGAGAGAGCCTTACTTGATAGCAAAAGGGGTAGAAACAAAAATCATCCTTATAAAATAATAATCTCGCGAAAGCTACCAAAAATTGTGGCAAAGCAAGGTCTCCCCAAACTAGATCCAATGAAACTGTTCTCATAAAGATCCCACACCCAAAGCTCTTGCAATGAACAAAAACACAATCCTCCGAAGAAGGATTTCAGAAAAAAGCTCTCAGTTTTGTAAATTGCAAAAGTGATCAGTGAGGAATCGAATTCCTCTTTCAATACTTATTCACTTTTCAAGTGAATAATCGATTAGGGTGAATAGTTAGTTAGACTAGCTAGACTCTGAATTGACCCAAACAAAAGCATGCTACTCCTAGTAATAGGAATTCATCTATGGAAAAGCTGGCAGAAATTAAAAATCAATAAAATAAAGCTCAAAAAACCCTAAAACCAAAATCATAGAAGGCCTTAACAACTTCACAACAATGTGAAACTCTAGATGCACAAACACACTCATTGGTATAATCACATAATGCAAATGAGTCTTGATTTAACAAATCACTAGAGGGTTTAATTAAACATTTAAATAAGATATGTCAACTATATAGGTATGACATTGGAAAAATATGAACAGTCGAATCACTAAGTCCATGTACCATTGCCAGGGATATATCCCTACACACTAAAACACATGATCAAGTACAATTGCATATAATATCATAGCCAAAGCAATAAATGCATTAAATACCTAATTTAACCATTTATTCAATTATACTGATCTAATCTATTTACATCACTCACATTTGCATAAAGCATAATGAAACAAGAATGGAGTAAATCACCATTGCATAAATTTACATATAACCAAATCAAAGATATATCCAAATACCAGATAACTAGATATCATTATAACCCTACTATAATTTCAAAATGGCATCAACATGTAAATATGATAAACTGAATAGCACAGTACTATAGCATCTATGATAGAATCAAAGTATAACATCCAACCCTCAAGTCATCTTAAATATAACATAACAAGAGTGTCAAGTATCTCTCGAATCAAAATATAACAAGGTTCAGACTGAAAACATGAGAGGCACTACATTAAGTCATTAATAGAAAAATTGACCTTAATGTCAACAAGAAGATGATAAGATTTTATCTTTTGTTCAAATAATTGAGATTGAGGCAATCATATTTTACTATGTTTTATGACAACTTAGTAAAATATTTATGACCAAACATCATACATGTTAGCATCACTCTAGACATATTGACTTGTTTTACTACTATCCTTGACATGTGGTTGAAGAATGAAAGCTTCAAGTGGTCAAGATTTACACCAAAGAGAAACCATCTGATGCTTTAATAAAAATATTTGTACTAGAGAAGTTTAAGTTTCATCAATCTTCTCTCAATATTTCTAGCATATGATGATGATAATAAGAGTAAGGGGTGACTTTGCTACAATAGTAGTTAGTCTTTAAGTGGGAGATTATTGGGGGTCCAAAATCTAATAAACTTTATTTTACCCTCCAATTGTTGATGACTTTGTAGCTTCTTCATCGGGTCATTGGATAACTATATATTCTCAATTGTTATACTATAAAAAAAATGTATCACTAATTAATAAAATTATTCCCCCACTTCAAGAGTAAACATAAGCTAAAATCTAAACCACTATAAATATTTGTATGATCTATGTTTTTTTATTCTATTGTTTGTACTTTTTTTTCTCTTTCATGTTTTACAATTTCTCTAAGTCATTTGATCAACTGATAACTCCTATATAGTAAATTGTGATAGAAGTATTTCCCACTTTGCAAATTTTTCCTCCCATCTAGATCATGGGCCCCTAGATTTGGTTTTTGTACTAAACCTGTAGTTTGCACAAGTGAATTCTTCAGTTTCAAGTGGTGTTGATATTCCGTCTCCCACTTTCTTTGTGTCAGATTCACCAAGAGATAATTTAGCTTTGGTACGATCCTCCACTTCAAAGGTAGATTCTAGTGCTTCAATTTTGGTTCTAGGTAAAAGTTAGAATATGGTCAATTTGGGATCCAAGGTGGTTAGACCTAGGGATCTTCTAAAGGTGGTCTTTGGCGTTGAGATCCTAGAAATCTTCCTCCTTGTCTCCTTGACTAACATTATTTCCTCTTCCTTCAATCTCTACTTGGCAGGACAATTTCTCATGTTCAAGCCAATGATTGAGATTGTTAAAAATTCATGTGGTCACAAGAACATAAATGGAATTTTCATAGTGTTGGCACTACCAAGAGGGATTTTCCTCTTTAAATTCATATTGGGGGGAGATATTAACTAGTCCTATTAGGTTCATGGAGCTGTCAAAAACATATATTGGTGTTTGCTAGACGAGAAATAGGATTTGAACCTAACATTGATCTTCAACCCTTGGCCCCTATTTGGGTTCATCTCCTAAGGATTCCACTTGAATTCTGGGATGAAAGAGTCCTTGTTGATATTGGAAAGTCATTGGGCCACTTCATCACTCTTGATGAGGTTACTAGAACCAAGTCTAGGCTAGTTTTTGCAAGGATCTCAATTAATTTTTCCATCAATCAACCTCTCCCCATCTCAATCTTCCTCAACTCCAAATTGGGAAAGAAGTCTCAGGCAATGGCTTATGAGAATGTGTTGGAAATTTTGCTAAAAGGTAAGTATGTAAATGTGTTAAGGTTGTCATTTATGGAAACATATAATCTATATAAAGTCAACATATTATGAAGATAAAGTTGTGGCTTGAAGACATAGAAAATTGTCTAAATATCATTGAGTTTATCTGCCAGCACTGACACCTTTTTGGTTGGTACACATCACAGATGAAGTTTTGGAACATGTATAGTTACCTAGTGAAAGCACAGAGTGTCAATATTTCATACCTAAGTGTGTGAGTCATTATGAGTAGTACGGTTAGAGTTATTCAAGATTTACTAGTTGTAGTCATGTACATGCAGAACATGAAAGAGTAAAGAGAATGATTAATTTTGTTAAGGAATTATTTTAGTTATCAAAATAATTTCTTAACTATTTAGGGATGACATCCTAGATGTTAACCTTAAGTGGGCAAGGGTTGATTTCAACTTTTGGGACACGTTTGAAGTTGAGTAATGTCTCATGCGATGGCCTTGACATTAAAATGCTATCATATTATGATGTGAACTTGATTTTAGAGAAAAGAAATGTCATTAATATATGAGGTTTTCTACAAAGACCTACAAAGGAAAAATTAGACATTATAGATATCAACATTGTCAAAAGGTTTATGTATTCATTCCTTTTGTGTAAATCATATATCATTGTAATTGCATGTTTGGGTAGTGGGTTCATCTTGCATACATTTGTAATTGTAAGAAAAAATCCTATTAGGGTTGAGGCTTCTAACAAGGTATAGTCCTCTAACAAGGACCAATATACTATACATATGTAATTGTTGGAAATATTATGATAGGCTAAGTTATTGAGAGGAGAGGGGTGAATTAGTAACTTATAAAACTTACTCTTTAATTGGCAATTAATCCTTCATGTGTATTCTGATTTAATTGCATGCATGAGAAATTGAAAACATTAAAGCATACATAACACTTTTAACACACAATTTAATAACCCAGAAACCTTCCAAATAGAAAGTGAAACTGGGATGGGGATGATACCCACAAGCTTTAGTACTGCAGTATAAAGTTGGCCTATCAAAGGCTTACAATGATCACTTTTGATGATCTACCCTGTTAAGAGCAATAAGGATTGCTAGGTACACGTTGCAAAATGATTTACAAACATACAACAAAGTATGCACTTGGTACAGAGATTTACATAAGACTGTTAGGTCTACCTTGTTAAAGGATTTGACTGATCCATTTTATTAGGATGAAATAATAGCTAATCTTTGATTTGTAATTTGGTTTGCTAAATGAGATTCCTCTAAGTGTAGAAATCACCTTGCTATGATAGATAATTATTTGTTGTTCCTTACACTATTTTAGCCTTTGTAATTTGGTCTTTTGCTTTCCTCTACTTGTTACATTGTAGCATACCATCATATTGGATGTGTTACAATACATTACATATATACCAGTCTAGTTTACAAATTATAAAGTTGGCCCAAATGAAGAAACTCGAGTTTTGAAGACTAGCTCGGTGAGGTTCTAATACTCGGCATCCACTATCAATGCTTGGCATCATTATGCACTTGGTAGATGTAGAAGCTCAATCCATCCTAAACACTTTCAATTAGTCTTGAACTCGATCTACACTGGTGAATCGATGAATATTGTGAAACTCAACATATAAAATGAATCACTTGATTCACAATGCATAGCTTGGTCAATACTATCACTATGAGCTCGGTATAAAATGAGTCACTTGGTTAACACTGAGTAGCTCAGTTAACACTAAACTCGTATTACATCACTACTGATCAAAAACTTTGTAGTAACTTCTTGGTGCAAACTAAATACTATCCAAGGGACTCGGTAGCAACTGTAGAACTCGACAGCGACTGAAATACTTGTTTAACACTATTAACTGTACAATATGCTTGATAGATACTTATAATCTGAATAAGTGTATGTCACTAATAACAAACATGAATGAAATGTCAAAAATCTCCCCCTTTGGCATTACTAAAAAAAATACTTATCAGTCAAAACTGAATTCAAAATGTTCAAGAACACCTTTATCCATCACCTCATGTCTCCAACTCGGTAGAGTATACTATTTTTGAGATTATTCAAAATTGGTTTTTTAAGAGATGTATTTCTTTACATGAATATTATAGTCATGCTCCCCCATACACAATATAATTTACATCTTTTCACATTTGATATATACATTTTCTCCTCTTTTCTATACATCTTGTCCTTTTTCACAATACATCTATATACATCTTCTCCCCCTTTATACAATATACATCTTTTCTACAATCTTCAATCTTCTCCCCCTATTTGACATTAATGCTAAAGATTTATGCTAGTAATGCCAAAATGTGACAAGAAATCTAAATGTTCCTTTAAGATAAGTGCCAAAGTCTTGTCCCAATTTTCTTGCGACACCTTGCATGTGTGTAATGCAATCTACACTTTTGTTGATAGTTCTATCATATAGTCTGCAATGGAGAAGTTGTCATGGATGAGCATTTTTGCATGTGCAATGTGTTTCTGCAATGTATCCATGTTTGGGAGAATCATACTCTATATATCTATCAATGTAGCTCTTATTTTGGCTTCTTCTCTCAACAATTCTACCTGTATATCATTTAGGAATCTGATCTTGTTGTAATGGGCAACGATGTAGCTCAGGTCAAGTTGCAACTAATGTGCACTTTCTTTTAGATCCTTATCAGTATTTAATAGTTTACCTTTTATCTCCTTAGTGAAAATTGATATATCATAGAATTTACTAAATAGAAAAGGCATATTGTCTTAGGAGGTCTCTAGTTAGCCTAGAATAGTAGACAATTCTACATGATGGATAACAATTTGATGAGCAATAAGTTCTAAAACTTTATGCTTAAATTTCTTCTCAGCTCTCTACAACAATTTGTCTTGTCCATTCAATCATTGTTGAATTTCTGGACTACTTCTACTAACTAATTCAAAATTGCTTGAGAAGTATCAACCTCTATGTTTAGAGCCTCTGCAAGGATATTCTTTGCATCCTCAATTATCTAGAATTCCTTATTCCTTTTTTCTCTAAGCCTCTACTGCTTAGCTTTCTTCTAAAGAATTTCTCCAAAAATATACATCTGATCAGGATTGAGATTTGAGATTTCCCAATTAGGAATAAAAATCTCCTCATCAAGATCTATGTCTTCTTCCTTCTCTTTTCCTTTACCCAAAAATCTTGTGCTTGGTTGAGGCTTGGTCTCAACTATCTTTGCACTTATTAATTGCATGCTAGGAATGGAAACAATTGTAGAAGTGGTAAGACTCATTGAAAATGTAGATACTACACTTATTTTTGAAATACCAATAGTAGAAATACCTAGAGTTACCAAAATTGATGTAGAAGGAAGTGTTGGCTACTTGGTAGATGAAGTGCTTGTAACTTTTTGTCAATGTGGTGTTGAGCTGGATGGGTGCAAAAATTGATTGAGTGCTTGTGCTAACTATGTTTGTCATAATCAATCCTATTGAAACTTTCTCTAGGCTTGATGTTTTTAGAACTTTGCTTGGAGAATGAGGAAGTAAGGTTATGACTACTACAACAATTTTCACTAGGTTAATCTCCTTAGTATTTTGTACATTTGGTAAATCTTCCTCGATAGCTTCCTACCCCTATTCCTTGTCCTCATCATCTACATTATCAAAATGTGTAACTTCTTCAACATCAATATCTTCATCCTTTTCTAGTTCATCATCATCATCATCTTTGTCACTGACACTAACTACAAAATCACTCAACTTGTGAAGAAGATAAACATTCTTCCATGTGTTTGTAGTATTCTTCACTACATGCTCAATGTCTTTCAATAGTACAAGACAAGCATTGAATCTCCAAGTAAGCTTTTCTTCATTTTTCTTTAGAGATTCCTTTACCTCCTTGTCATCCAAATTCAGCATGAGTTGCCTCAGGGTTTGTTGACATATTTCTTTTGTAGTCTTCATGGCATTCTCCCATCTTGGCTTGACCTTCTCCATTAGAACATTTCGAATCTGTTGAGCAAGTTGGTTTGGGGAGTATTTCCACTTACCCATTTTAGTTATTAACATATCTTCTATTTTATTTTTCTCTTCTGTAGTCCTAGACTCATACTTCAGAGCCTTCAATTTTTTTATGCTAGATGTTGATTCTAAGTCTTTCATTTTTTCCTCAAAAGTAGGTGGAGGCCTCTTAAAGATTACATCTCCTCTTTAAGATGATCTTCTAGTAAACACAATAGTAGATTTCTTGGCAAGCTTGGTAATAATTACCTTACCCTTCTTCTTTAATTTCTCTTCATCCTTCAATTTCTCTTCATCTTCTACTTCTTCATCTTATCCTTCGCCTTCAGTCAACAGAAGAGTGGTGCTAGTTTTTAGTTTGGAAATTCTCTTCTTTCCTTTGTTGACAGCCTGAGGGAGTTTGATTTCTAATTTAATTCTAGCCTTTGCCTCATCATAAGTGCCAAAGTATGTAGCTTTAGGGGCAACAAGTTCATTTAGTCAATGCCTCAATAATTTCCTTGGTTTATCTATGTTTACTTCATAACCAAGAGGTTTGACCCATATAGTCCTTGGTCTTACTACCTGAATGTACACTTTGTCACTATCAACCATGAAAAAAAAATCATTTTTGTAGTCTTCAACTAGTTTCTTAGGAATCCTGAATCTATTATTCATCTTCTCTTTGAATGCATCAAAGTAGTTATCCATAATACTTGCATAGTTTTCTCCCTTTTTATCAATATACTCATTAATCTGATAAAGAATAGGCACATCCTTTCTCCAAGCTACTGTACCTTTAGATGGGAAGAATTTTTGCACATAGAAAAATAAACAAGCCAAAATTGAACCAAACTTATAAGGGTTGTTCTTTGAAGTTCTTATACTCTCCATGTTCTTGTTGAACTAGTTCAACATCAACTCGAAAATGTTAAGTGACAAGTTATTCTTGACCAATCCACTACTTCACATGATACATTGTTTAATCTACTCGAACTATATATCTTGTGAGTGATGACATGTATCCCAACTTGAGTTCCATGTCAGTAACACAACTATCTTCATTCCCCTTCCATCTCACTCGGCAAGGATTTTCTTCTCTAGTTTGATCCAACTTAGTATTTTAGTCATTTTCACTTTTGTCAACATGGGAAGACTAGTGATCCTGTGGATCATCTTCTTAGTTATCAAAATGGGTTGTTCCAACCATAGCTAACCATTGTATACATGACTGATAATATATCTTATCCATTTTATTTGAAAATATTGTGGCATATGTGGAATGTGAGTCAAACCTTTTGTTTCAAGATGTTGATGCTCAAGTTTTAACACATCATTAACACATAACTCCTTCAACGATTCATCCATATCCTATACACATTTGAAATGAGAAAAAATATCATTGATTTATAGTACCTTTGGTGGAATTTGTGACCTAGCTTCGCTCGGATCTAGGGTTTTTGCAATGGCAGGAGTCAACTTAAAGCCTGGTGCTCTCCATTCCATGCCTTGAACTAACATGCCTAAACCTTTCTTTGATTTGCTACTAGTGGATGCCATCTTCACTCGGTAGGGTTTGAGAGAATACAAAAATCTTCAATAACAATTCTCTTAAATCGCTTGAAAGCTCTGAAGATCACTCTGTACAAACAACTCTCAAAAATTCACGGTGAGAAATGACTTTGACATCACCGTTTTTCATCAAAATTTTCCATAGATTACTAGTACAATTATTCGCTCAAATGATAAACTTTCATCCACTATGCTTAAGTTGAATGCTTGGTAGCCATATAGAACTTAGTTACTCTTGACCTTGCTCAATAGGGTTTGCATCCTGACCTCGCTTGGTAAGATAGTAACCCGACCTCACTCGATAATGACTAGCATCTTTTACTCCATGATCCCTTTGCATCTTGAATTCTGATTTTGATCTTTCAACCTACTAACTAGAACTGATGTGAGATGTTTTCTTCAGAATCCTAGTTCTAGTTCTTCTATGAGAGATCATGTGGAAATGGTGGGGTCACCAAATTCTTGAGTGATTTTTTTATCATTGCTCGAACTTGTATTCTCAAAATATTTTGGAACCCATTGCTGTCTCATCTTCTTTCTAATGTTATCAGCTTTTGCCTTCTTTTCATCTTCAATTCTTCCAATATTCATATAGTTCATGGCAAGATGACCAAGTTCTATACAAATGAAACATCTTATGGTAGTATCTCTTGTCCTCATATGATTTTTTACACTATTCATTCCAAGGTGTCCAAATTCTCCACGATAATGACATCTGCACCAAGTGTTATAGTCCCAACCAAATATAGCTTTTATAATTTACTTAGCTGGGTTCAATATCTTAGTTTTTCATTTTGATGATTTGTGCCCATGCTTCTTACATTTGTGACATTTGCCTTCAAATTTAGGTTTCTCTTTGCATTCGTTAGCCCTATGACCATGTTGATTGCAATTGTAACACTTTCCATTGAATTTTTCTTTCCCATTGCTCCAAAATTTGTTTGATGTATGAACTATCTTACTACAATGATTGTAAGTAGGTCTTTGATTCTTTTGAGCTCCTTACTTGGATGATTCACCTTCTTCTGAATATCCAATTCCTGCTTTTCCCTTTTGTCCATAATGACTTTTCTCATTCAACTAATTCATGTCTACTTGAGATTTCATCATCCTCTCATTGTTTTTTCTTTTAGTGTTTACATCACTCTACAATCTTTCATTCTCTGATCTTAGATTCATGATTTCTTCATTTGCATTGGTGAGCTGATCAATGAAGTCTGTTTGCTGAAGGGGTAGGTGTTGAATTTCATTGTTCTTTCCTTATATCTCTTCTTTAATCTTGTTTTTCTCTTCCGTGACTTCACACAATCTTACTGACTAAATTTCTTGCTCTCTTTTTAGTTTTCTTACTTCTTCTTGAATAGTACTATTTTTTTCAAATAGTTCTTTTATTGCTTCATCAACTTCATCTGAATTGCTTGAGTGGATGTTTTCAATACTTTCTTCAATGTAGAGGTTATCATTCATCTAGATTGTAAGATCTTTTCTTCTTTTTAGGGATTGAGAGAGTTGCTTTTTTTCCTTTCTTGAGTTGTCCAGTAGCCAATTCCAAATCTAGCTTCTCATTGTCAATAGCCTTGTCAAGTTTGAATTCCTCCATTACTTTTGATCTTTCCTCAAGCTGTTAAACTTTTCTCTAAGAACCACAAAGCTCTGATACCAATTATTGGAAATATTATGATAGGCTAAGTTGTTGAGAGGGGAGGGGTGAATCAGTAACTTATAAAACTTAATCCTTAATTGGCAATTAATCCTTCATGTGTATTTTGATTTAATTGCATGCATGAGAAACTAAAAACATTAAAGCATAAAAAACACTTTTAACACACAATTTGGTGACCCAGAAACCTTCCAAATAGAAAGTAAAACTGGGGTGGGGATGATACCCACAAGCTTTAGTACTATACTATAAAGTTGGCCTATTACAGCTTACAATGATCACTTCTAACGATCTGCCCTGTTAGGAGCAATAAGAACTACTAGGTCCACCTTGCAAAAGGATTTACAAACATAAAATGAAGTATGCACTCAGTAAAGAGATTTATATAAGACTATTAAGTCTACCTTGTTAAAGGATTTGACTGATCCACTTGTTAGGATGAAATAGTAGCTAATCTCTGACCTACAACTTGGTTTGTTGAATGAGATTCTTTTGAGTGTAGAAATCACTTTCCTATGATGGATAAATCTTTGCTACTCATTATCCTATTGTAGCCTTTGTAATTCACTCTTCTACTTTCCTATGCTTGTTACATTACATCATACCATCATATTGGATGTGTTACAATATGTTACATATATACCAATCCAATTTACAAATTACAAAGTTGGCCCAAATGAAGAAAGTCAGGTTCTAAAGACTAGTTTAGTGAGATTCTAATACTTGGCATCCACTATTAATGCTAGGCATAATCATGCACTTGGTAGACATAGAAGCTTGGTCCAAACTAATCACTTCCAAGTAGTCTTGAACTCAGTCTGCATTGGTGACTTAGTGAATACTGGGAAACTCAACATATAAATTGAATCACTTGATTCACACTGCATAGCTCAGTCGATGCTATCACTATGAGCATGGTATAAACTGAGTCACTTAGTTAACACTGAGTAGCTCAATTAACACTAGACTCACATCACATCAAATGTGAACTTGGTAAGCACTGCATAACTTGGTTTAGACTAATAAACTTAGCATACACTGTGATGTTGGATTTACACTACTGATCAACAACTTTGTAGTAACTGCTCGACAGAAACTGAATACTATCCAAGGGACTTAGTAGCAATTGTAGAACTCTATAGTGACTAAAATGCTTGGTTAACACTATTAACTGTCCAATATGCTCGATAGATACTTACAATCTAAATAACCATATGTCACTAATAACAAACATGACTGAAATGTCAACAGTAATAGACTCTTAACAAGGTCAATATCTTTCACAAGGTACTTTTGATTAGTGTATCATTTTGTAGCTATCATCCCCACCAAGGTTTTCCCTTGGCCAGGGTTTCCCTACTTAACAAATAATGGTGTTATGAGTTGCATTTTGTTATTACTATGTTGATTTTCATTATATTCACATGTGCATGTTTTAATGTTGTATTAGATATCTAGATAATTGGGAAAAAGTTTATGGAATACTAATTCACCCTCTCCCACTCTCAGTATTTCCTATTTCTAATAGAATATTTCCCCCTTCTACCAAAAGTGTTAGAAATACTATCACCTAGACATAGAATGTAAAACTCTACCTCAAAAAAAAAGGAGAAAATGTCTTCCCCTAATATTTCTACTAGTAGGGGAAATGAGGTGGGGACTACATCTGATGTCTTTCTAGTTGCCAAGATGCAAAATATGAGGGCTAACTCTATAGGTATGGAGTCTTATCCAGTTGTGAAGGAGATCAATGATATCCTAAGTATCCCAAAATATTTTTCCAAGAAGGCTCAAGAAAAAATGTGTTGGAAGAATGGAAAATATTTGATCAACCCTTAGAGGTGGTGCTTAATATAAATATTAAGGAAGTGGAAGTACTATCAACTCTAGCAACACCAATGTTGGAGTGTCTTCTCAAAAAAAACTATGGGGGGACTCTATCTTGGGATCTCCTAGTAAATTGATAAATGTTTTCAAAGGCTTAACTTCAAATATCCAAACAATAGAATTATGAGAGGTGTAGATTGCAAATGATAATGGGAGATGGGAAGATTCAAAAATGACTTAGGGAAACCTGAAGATAGATGTTGGAAGAGACGTGAAGGTGGGAAGACATAATGGTAGAATGGATAGAACAAAAGTGACAGATATGGAGATTTCTAGTGGAAGGTAGTTGACCTTGGAAGGCTCCCAGAA
Organism: Cupressus sempervirens; assembly: GCA_028749045.1. Taxonomy (NCBI): domain Eukaryota; kingdom Viridiplantae; phylum Streptophyta; class Pinopsida; order Cupressales; family Cupressaceae; genus Cupressus; species Cupressus sempervirens. Next base: position 900,004,288 of record CM053785.1, read on the forward strand.
TAGAAGGAATAAATGAAGGTCAACTCCTAGAATGTAAGGGGTTTGAAAAGCCCTCAAAAAAAATTTGTAGTTAAATAACTAATTTTTTGCAGTAAGGTTGGCATCCTACTTCTTCAAGAAGTCAACATGAAGTTTGATAATTTCTCATTTTTTGAATCTCCTATGGCTTGGATCCACTATTCATTATGTGGAGTCAAATAGGGCTTAATGAGGCATTGCTAACTTGTGGAATCCAAGCAAGTTTTCTAATAAGGATATTTTCTTTATTGTATAGCTTTCTAGCTATCATGTTTAAGTATCAGAGCCTTTGCTAGCTACTCCTCAATGTTTGTTCACCAAACTCTCAGAGTGGGAGAGCACTAATTTCAGAGGACATATTAGAGGTTATATCTAATAATGGAAAGCTCAAGTCTCTTTGTATGGGAAACTTTAATACCCCCTATTTCCCTCTGAGAAATATGGTGGATTGGTAGACTGTAATGATAGTATGCTTGATTTTTTTAACTTCATTAGTAGGAATTATTTGATCGAACTTGATCTCCTAGGTTCTAATTTTACTTGGTCTAATAATAGGAAGGCCATGGCCTTATCCAAGTTAGATTGGAAAGATTTTTATGCTCTGTATGGTGGGACTTTTCCTCATCCTCTACTTTGCATGCTCTTCCTCGTATGGTATCAAACCACTCTCCTATCCTGAATTGGAAAGAGACCTCTTAGAAAGGACTGCAACCCTTTTTTATATGAGTTGATGTGACATCCCATCTAGACTTCCTTAATAAATTTTATGAGTGGTGGGGTATTAAGGTGGGAGGAATGACTATGTTCAGGATAGCTAAGCAACTAGAAAATGTCAAAAGGGATGTTTCCAAATGGAGAAAATCCTCGTTTGGAAATATCTTCAAATAAAATGAACTGATGACCATTTGGAGGAGGAAGAGTGGAGAAAGAATTGGAGTGAGAACATCAACATGGAGGAATTTTTTTGGAAGTAGAGCTCTAGAGTCTAGCAACTCTTAGAGGGAGATGAAAGTACATCCTTCTTGCATAGGTTTTCTTCTCCCCATCATATGGGAAAATCCATCATGATCGTCCTAGATGGGAATAATGTTACTTTTTCTAAACCTAAGGATCTTGGAGGGTGGGTTCCTCACTTTTTTGAAGACTCACTGGCTAACTAAAATGTTAACATCGATAGGAATGTTAGCGACAACCTCATTAGCACCATCTTTACTGCATTGAGAAACATTGATAATTAGAATATTCTTGACTCGATCATAGATGATGAAATCAAGGAGGCAATTTTCTCTATGAATGTCTATAAGGTGCCAGGCCTTGATTGTTTCCCCTCTGTGTTCTTCCAATTCTTTTGGGATCTTATCAAAGTAGACCTCACCAAAACTATGAAGGACTTAGTGAGAACCGAAATTTTTTTTGCAATGCCTAAAGAACATGTTTATTTCTTTGGTTCCTAAAATCAAAGAGCCTAAGTTTTTGTTTGACTTCAAACCCATATAATTGTGTAATAAATTTTATAAAGTCTTCTAAAAGATTCTCACTAATTGTATCAAGCCTCTTCTGGACTATTTTATAAGTCCTTCTCAAAAAGGGTTCATACCAGGTAGAAAATTCCTTGGTGTTGCTATCTCAAGCCATGAGATAATGCACGCTATAGGTATAAGCAAATGGTTTGCAATGGCTCTCAATTTGTATATCTCAAAGACTATTATTGGGTTTATTAAGATTTACATTTTGTAGTCATGTCTAAAACTTGTTTTTATAGATGAGTAATCTATTGTATTTCTTTGGAATAACTAGGAGGGGGAGGATGTTCACTTAGTTATCCAAGGTCCAAATGTACAAATAAAACTTTTCAATACTTAACAAATTCATATCCATAAAACCATAACATGCATGTATCCATTAGATCATACAATACCTTAACTTAGTAGGTCACTATCCTAGGTCAAAATAACTTTGTAAAAATGAAAAAATGAAATGCTACAAACTCATTCACACAATTTGACATAAGGATTTTACTTGGAAACCCAATTTGGGAAAAACCACTTATAACATGCTACCCAATTTCACTCTTCTAAAGTTATGCCCTGTTAAAGGCCAACCTTGTAAAGGTTGCAATACATACTCTTAAATGTGACCTAGTTAAAGGGTTTCAATAACCCTATTAGGAGTGAGCCTTGTTAGAGGACTTTAGAACATTCCATTAGAATGTCACTTGGTTAAAGGATTTACAAATGAAGCTTAGGTCAACTTTTATCCAAAGGATATATCCACATTGATACAGTTGTTAGAAAGTAACAGCAGGACTTGATCTAATAAAAAAATAAAACTCACTTGTAGTTTATCGATCTTTGTTTAATCCTCCATTATTCTTAGCATTCATACTCTTAATCATTGATAACTTATTCACCCTTCAAGTATTCAACGTATTAAGCCTTGTTACTTTTATGCCAATTGTAGTCTCTTCTATTCAGTCACCAAATGAAGCAACACCCTAGACTTCTTGTCTTCCTTAGGTTCTTGTACATGACAACCTTTTCTTATAGCTTGCTATCTCTATAAATAGATAATATGTATCTATTTTCATTTCACCATAGGTAAGATTCAATGAATCTACCCACTTTTCTATTTTAGTTCCTCTAGAAACTTCTTCTACAATCTTCTTTAAATTTGCCTCAAAATAGTTTATCTTGAATTCTATGCCACTAGCTCATCATACTTATCTTCCAAACAATTCACATAATTCCAAAAATTAAATTAGTCATCTTAGATTCATCGAATCTTGCTATCACTTGACATCTATACTATTCACTCGACAATAATAGTCTTCTAATATTCTGCTCCACACCAACTACATCTTCTCAACATGGTCACTACTATTATTTCCATGATGCTTGAAACTTACTAAATTTTATTGACACTCGACATATACTAACTTTCTACTTGGCCTAAACTAGATTTTTCCTTGATTAAACTATTTGCTCAGCTAGGCTTGGCAAACACTTTTTATGAAAACATTTCTTCTTGGATTAGCTAAAGTAACTATTTACTTTAGCCTTAATTAGATCAACAATACGAAATATCATCAATGTCTTACTTGGTCTTAGTGCTCCTTTTATACACTAAATAACTCAACCTTTCTCTAGGTTCTCTTGTTATCTTTTATTTTCAAATCCTCTTCATCAATCAACATAGTGATAGCATTTAGACCAAAAAAAATTGTCTCACCAGCAAGTAGTAGGTTTGACATCATTGACAAAAAAAAAATTTATTCTATGATAGGTTCTATACTTCAAACAATCTCTTTTCAACAATCTTTGAAATTTCTCCCTCTATCAGGACATGTCCTTCCTCTTTATAGGGTAATGTAAGCTTTTTCAATCTCCTTCAAGGTATCCTCTAACTTATATCTTCTCTTCTTAGGAATTTCTCCCTCTTTCCTATATCTCGCTTTCTATATCTTCCTCTTTGACAACAATGCCAAAGACTTGTTATATTTTCATGTAGAAATATAATCAATTTAGGGTCTCCTTCTGTCACCCTACCTGTGACTGTAAATCTTGTGATTCAACTCCTTCATTACTTTAGGTAGCTCCTAAAGTAAGATCCACTACACCAAACTTTAAAAGATGACATTCAACTTAGTTAGTGTAGGGCACTACTCTTGCTTCTTAAGTAGCTTTGAATAGGGGTATCACCCCTAGTTTACCTCTAAGATATTCATAGGAATCCTTAGGTAAAGCTTTTGTGAATATATTAGCTATCTATTCTTTTGTATTCACATATTCCATTCTCACTTCTTTGTCTTGAACCAACTCTCTCATGTAATGATACCTGATTGCAATGTTCTTTGTCTTTGTTTCCATTACATGGTTCTTTTATATATTTATAGCACTTGTATTATCACAATAAAGTACCACTGGGTCAGTAATTTATTCCTTCATTCCTTTGAGTAGCTCTTTGATCCATACCACATTTGTACAATTTTCTACAACAATCACATATTAAACTACAATAGTAGATTGTGATATACAATTTTTTTTCTTACTTGTCCAAGTGACCAATCTCTTTCCTAAGAGAAATGCTCCACCACTTGTACTCTTTCTATCATCAATGTTTCTGTCCCAATCAGCATTTGTATAGGCTCTTAATTCAAACTTATCATTCTTTTTGTAGTATATACCATACTCTTATGTTCCTTTCAAGTATCACATGATCCTTTTGATAGCCATCAAATTATTCTCCATAGGATTTTTAGAAAACCTTGCAACAATCCCAACAAGTAACACAATGTCAGGTCTTCTATGTATTGTATAAATTGCAACTTGTCAATCATAGACCTGTACAATGTTTCATTTACTTCAGCAGAATCATTAGTTTGGAATATTTTGCATCCTATCACTATAGGAGTGCTAACAAGTTTTGAATCCTTCATACCAAAAGTTTTAAATATTTCCTTTACATACTTAGATTGAGTGATGTAAATCTCCTTTGGTTTAAAATTGTTTGCAAATTACATTATCAGGTTTCTTCAATTTTGGTAAATCTCTGACTCTTTTCATGTTACTGATACCGACAAAGTTATCAAAGTTAACATGACATAACTTCTTATTCCATAGCCACACATCATCAAATTCTACAACAAGACAAGTAGCATCATTCATGTCAAGATAAAACAAACTACTTCTAGTATGATCTCCATTTTCAATTAGTTTTTTATCAATGTCATAGATCTTTGCTTTCTTGTTATCAAATTCAATTTTGCAACCTGAAGTATTCAATTGTGACACACTCAACAACTTATAGTTAAGTCCTTCTACATAATAAGAATTGTCACACCTGATCTTTTGTTTTAGTTTGATTGATCCTTTATCTTTTATTAAATAGGGTGCATCATTACCAAATCTAACACTATTTCCATTGTAGTAATCAAGTGCAATGAACTTACTTTTATCTCTAGTCGTGATGTGAACATCCATTGTCAATGATCCATCTATCACTTTTGTTCACATAAGAGATCAATGCAGTTGCCTCATCCTCATCAGAATCATCTTTTATATAAACATACACAACTTCATCATCATCTTCATCAGATCCATCTTTTTTTTCCTCTTCAACAATGTAAGAAGACTTCTTTACTTTATCTTTATAATCTATGTTGTTCTCACCTCTTTTAATTATGTATTTATCTCCACTTCTATTGTTGTTCTTCTCTAGACGCCTAGCAACAACATTACCAACCTCATTACAATTAAAACACATGATAGGTATCTTACCTTTGTATTTTTCTTTTCCTCTATGAAATCTCCTTGCTAGCAATGCTTCAAGCTCTTCTACATCATCTTCATTTGTGTTACTTGTTGGATACAATTGATTAATTGTGTGTTGTCTTTGATATTACACAAATGTCATAATCATTATCACTGGGTATATGTTGGGCTCACTCAAGAAATGAGGATAGTTCTCAGTGTCTACCAAGTGTTCATTTGTTTGCCTAGTTCAGAAGGTAGTGTCTATCGAGTTCACTCCAACGTCAAAGGAAAAGTTGCAGAAAGCAAGTGTTAACCAAGCTCACCTAGCTAATGAAGGAAAGTTGGATAGAACTAGTGCTAACCGAGCTCACTCAGTTGCCAAAGGATTTTCATAAGTTTGCAGTGTTAACTGAGCTTCTGTTGGTTAACAAAGGAAATCCTTTCAGAGTTAGTTTCTACTGAGCAAGATTGGCTAGCAAAGGATTATTCTATTTTTTTGTATTGAGTTTAATTGATCTATCTATTGATTCCAACAGACTAAGATGATAAATATTGATTATTGTAAATTGTATTTGAGCCCACTTGACAAAATGGAAGGTATAAGTATAAGGTCAAGTTGTGATTTCAAAGTGTGTAAGTGAGTGCAAGAGAATGTGTGAATTATGATGGTGTGATCGAAGATCTATTGGTAAGTAGAAAAAGTGAATTTGAAGGATAAGAAAAATATCCTTGTGGTGCAGCAAAGTCATATTCGATCAGGAAGGATCAAGTACAAGCCAGAACAAAGATCTAAAATCAGCAATTAAGTTGCATTCAAATTAGGTCATTTCATTGTTACTCTCTAACCATTGTAGCAATTATCTAAATCTCTTAATAGAGTTGGCTTAATAGCTATTTGCAAATCCTCTAACAAGGTGGAAAATCCATTGAATTGTTCTCAAGACCTCTAACAAGGCCACTCCTAAAAGGGTGATCAAATCCTTTATTAGGGTCACACCTAACAATGTGTTTTGTAACCTTTAATAGGGTTGGCTCCTAATAGGGCTCACTTTAGAAGAGTGAAAATCAATAACTAGTTGTTAGTGATGGTTTTCCCAAATTGGGTTTCCACGTTAAATGCTGGTGTCAAATGTGTCCATGCTATTTTTTTTATATGCTTGCAACTAATTTAAATTAATGGTAATCATAGATAATATCTAATACTTTATATGTTAATCTTTTACCGAGCTAATCTAGTTACTATAAAGTTACATCATTTTGGGTGTTTACCGAGCTTCAACAGTATTTAGTTATTTGTTTGCATTTTTTACTGATATCAAAAGAGATCTGGGATTTATTTTTGTAGTAACTGATTCACCCCTACCCTCTTAGTTACTCCTCTTATATATCCAACAATTGGTATCAGAGCTTTTGGTGCTTGCAGAGAAGGTTTCAAGGACCTAAGCTAAAGATTAGGATGTCTTACAAAAGAGAGATTCCCAAGCTGAACAAAGACAATTTTGTAGCATGGCAAAGACTTATGAGATTGCATTTGTTGGAAATGTTTGAAAAGATAATGAATGAAGAGAAATGGAATTGGTAAAGAATGTTTTCAATCATTTTTTTGTCATTGAAGTCAAACTTGCTACTTCCAAGAATGAAAATTTCTTAAGTGATTCAAATACTATCAATTGGTTGATTGACAAGGAGGTGGCAATCAATAAGATGTAACTAGAATACCTAGAGAAAGGTTGAAGTTTTGATGTTGGAATGAAGTATAAGAATCAACTAAGCCATTGATGAAATAGTGTAATGATGACATACTCTCAAGTTGGTTAGTGCCGAACAGATTCTCAGTTGAAGCAGAGCAAGATACAGGAGCCGAGTGAAGATCAAGTGCCAAGTGACTTCAGGTGCCAAGCAAGATACAAGTGTCGAGTGACTTCAGGTGCCAAGATGGATATAGGAGCCGATTAAGTCTTCAAGTGCCGAGAAAAGCAAAAAATGCTATAGGTGTCGAGCGCCAGTAAAATAACAATAGAAGTCGAATAACACAAAAAGAGCTAAGCATTAGTAAATCAATGATGCCAAGTTGTTCCATTATTTGTTAAGTCAAAGATTTGCCGGATCAACAACGATAAGTTTGTCACAAAATTTTATGTAAACCATGCAAAACAATTTAAGGCGAATGGGTAAAAGCACAAACTTATGTCACCTTTTATAAAGAAACGTGATATCAGAATGTGATAGTTCAACATTAATGATAAAAAAAATGGTATTTGTGTTTAAAATATGAAGATGATGTAAACTGATGAAATGTGTAGAATTGTATGAATTTTATGTCTATAATTTAAATAATTTTTTTGACTAAGAATTTATTCATTTTATTTTATTTTGAAGTCCCTTTTTTAACTATAAAAAATATAGGATGTAGTTCCTGTCAAACATGTGTAAATCATCTTTTTTTATTCTGATTTGAAAATATTTTATAGATGACATGTATAGCTAGTGAAAAAAAAAAAGAAATAATTATTTTTGATGTATATTTTCTTTGTTATATGTACTCGAGTTCGACCTTGTCAGTATCCAATAGTTTTTTTTTGAAATCATCAGGGCAAACCATCAGAAGTGGTTGAAATCAATTGCGCAGTTATTTTGTGGGTATCATCCCCACCCAAGTTTTACCTTCTTATTCCTGGAGGGTTTTTGAGTCATCAAAATTCTTTGTGTTATGGTGTGATGCATTATTACTTTTCATGATTGTATAATGTTCAATTGCATGCATGATAATTTTAGTTATGTGCCATTAAGGATTTGTAGAAAAAGTTGTATTGGACATCATTGGACCTTGAATAATTGATTCACCCCCCTCTCAGTTATTCTAAAGAATTCTAACAAATGGTATCAGAGCCCACTACTGATTTGTTTCAAGGTACTAGCAGCAGGAAGATCAAAATGTCCAAAAGAGAAGTTCCCAAGTTAAACAAAGACAACTTTGTTGCATGGCAAAGTCTGATGAAGCTACACCTTGGATCAATAGGTGACTATGCACAGACCTCAATCACAGTTGATCATGTAGACCCTATAGGACCCCTCACTGCAGATGACATGAGAAAGAAGAAGGAGCACAATCAAGCTATGTTAGATATTGCTTCAGCACTAAGCTATGCCGAGTATGATGACATCAAAGGATGTGATACTTCACATCAAATGTGGGAAACATTGTCAAGAATCTATGGAGGAGATGATAATGTCAAGAGAGCCAAAAGAGAGAGCCTAAGAGGAAAATTTGATGATATGAAAATGGAAGAAGGAGAGAATGCTACTCAATATGGTGCAAGAATGAAGGAAGTAGTCAGTGCCATAAGAAGCTTAGGAGGACAGTTAGCAGAAGAAATAGTATGTAGAAAATACTTGAGAACTTTGCTTCCTATCTATTCTATAAGAGTATCAGCCATCTAGGAGCTAAGGTGTATACTAGGCAACACATTGTCATTTGAAAGAATAATTGGAAGACTCATTGGTTTTGAGCTGTCCAACTTTGACAACTACAAGCCAGAAAACTTTGAATCTGCATTCAAATCCAGGATGACAATAAAAGACAACAAGGAGGTGCAAACAAAGAAAAAGAGTGGAAAAGGAAAGTATGTATCCAATGAAAACAGCACTAATGAAGATGATGTGGACCAATTGGAGGCATTACTAGCAAGAAGATTTCACAGAGGAAGAGGAAAATTCAAAGGTAAGCTACCAATCATTTGTTTTAATTGTAATGAAGTTGGTCACATTGCAGCTAGATGCACACAAAAGAAAAATTACAAGGATGGAGGAAATTTCAAGAACAAGAAAGAGGACAACAAGGACTACAGAGGTAAAGGCAAAAGATGCTACATTTTTGAAGAAGACTCTGATGAGAATGATGATGAAGTAGTCTATGTGGCTATGAAAGATGAATCAGATGACGATGAAGCAACTACCCTAGTAACCTGCATGAACAAGAATAATAGATGGATCATAGATAGTGGATGCTATTATCACATGACTGGAGACAAAAGTAAGTTCATTACCTTTACTCAATATGAAGGAAATAGTGTTAGATTTGGTAACAATGTACCATGTCAGATCAAAGGGAAAGGTAGTATCAATCTTACTGAAAGGATATCATGTGATAATGCATACTATGTTGAAGGCCTGAATTATAACTTGTTAAGTGTCTCATAGTTAAGCAACATAGGATACAAGGTTGAATTTGGAAATGGAATTTCTAAAATCTATGATTCTCAAGGAAGTCTAATAGAAAAAGGTGATCAGACTAGGAGTAATTTTTTTTTATCTAGACATGGAAGATGTTTCTTGTCTCATTTTTCAAACTAATGATGTATGATTATGGCACAAGAGGCTATGTCATGTAAATTTTGACAATCTGATAAGCATTAGCAAGATGAAGAAAGTCAGAGGTCTACCAAAGTTGAAGAAACCTAATAACACCATGTGCAAACAATGCCAACTAGGGAAGATGACCAAGTCAACTTTCAAAAGTAAGACTTATACTTCTAGTGAAGTATTAGAGCTAATTCATACTGACTTGTGTGGACCAATTGAAGTGCAAAGCTACAAAGGTACCAGATACATAATGCTATTTATAGATGACTATTCAAGGATGATGACAGTCATGTTTCTAAAACTAAAATCAGATGCATTTCAAATGTTCAAATGGTACTTGGCCAAAGTAGAGAAAGAGACTGGGAAGAGACTAAAATATCTCAGATCTGATAGAGGAGGTGAATTCACATCAAGAGAATTTGAAGAGTTTTGCAATGAAAGAGGAATCAAAAGGCAGACATCAGTACCTAGGACTCCACCTCAGAATGGTATAGCAGAGAGAAGGAATAGATCAGTTATTGACTATGCCAGGACCTTAATGATGGAGAAAAATGTTGCACTCAAATACTAGAGAGAAGCTATAAGTACTACAGTCTACACACTCAACAGAGTTCAAGTCAAGAAAGGTACGATTGCAACACCTTTTGAATTATGTTATGGGAATTCTCCTAATGTAAAATATTTCAGAATATTTGGATGCAAATGCTATATATATAAAGAGTCTAGAAATAGAAAGTTTGATGCAAAAAGTGAGGAAGGCACATTTTTTGGTTATTCTACTAGAAGCAAAGTTTATAAGTGCTTGAATGTTAACACTAACAAAGTAGTAGAAAGCACAAATGTGAAGTTTGATGAGCTTGTAGAAGTTCAAAGTGTTGAGAATACCAAGAAAGGTAGAAGAATACAAGACCTTTGTATACTTTTATGAAGGTATTCCTAATAATGGTGAAGTTGCAACTCAGAATGATAATCAACAACAAAATCCAGTATCTATCGAATCATAGACAGTGAATGCCGAACAACAGACACATTCAGAAGCTGAGCTGCAGAATATAGAAAATGTTCATTCAGATTCTGAGAATAGCCAACAAGAAGAAAATGAACAAATACCTGATGAAAATATACATGAAGATTCTGAAAGAAACAATATGCAAACAAGGAAAGAAGCAGTATTGGCAAAGTATGTAAGAAGAAATCATCCTGTAGATCAAATTATTGGAAATAAAGAGGCAGGACCAATGACAAGGAATAGACTCAGAAGTGAAACATTTTTGCTCAGAAAAATGGAACCAAAAATAGTAAGTGAAGCTGTAAAAGATGATGACTAGTACAATGCTATGAAAGAAGAAATAGAGAAAATTGAGAAAAACAAGACATGGACCTTAGTCTCAAGACCAGTTGACAAGAATATGATTGGAACCAAGTGGGTGTTCAGAAACAAGTTTGATGAGAATGGTGAAATCACAAGAAACAAGGCAAGACTAGTTTATAAAGGGTATGCACAAGAAGAAGGACTAGACTATGGAGAAACTTTTGCTCCAGTTGCCAGAATAGAAGGAGTAATTACCTTACTGGCATATGCAACCTTCAAAGGATATAAATTCTATCAAATGGATGTTAAGTCAACATTTCTAAATGGTATACTTGAAGAAGAAGTCTACATAGAGCAACTAGAAGGTTTTGTTGATGAAAAGAACAAAAATAAGGTATGCAAATTACGTAAGGCTCTATATGGATTAAAGCAAGCCCCTCGAGCTTGGTATGAGAGACTTCACAAGTATCTAGTGCAAATAGGATTTGAAAGAACTGGTGATAATAACAACATGTACAACAAATCAAAAGAAGGTAAGGATATTCTTGTATTTGAAATATTTGTGGATGACATAGTTTTTGGAGGAAAGGAAGTACTTTGCAAAAGTTTTGCTAACAAAATGAAACATGAGTTTGAGATGTCTATGTTTGTAGAAATCAAATTCTTTGTAGGATTGCAAGTACATCAACTAAAACATGTTATATTTGTGACACAATCAAAATACATCAAGGAGATACTCAAGAAGTTTGGATTAGAAGATTCCAAACTAGTCAGCAAACCAATGGCAACAGGACATACACTATCTAAAAATAATGAATCAGTTGAAATCAATCAAACAATGTACAGATCCATGATTGGAAAACTACAATATGTTGTACATAGCAAACCAGACATAGCACTAGTAGTTGGAATAGTGGCTAGATTCTCTGTTAATCCTAGACAAAATCATCTCATGGCAGTAAAAAGGATAATGTCATATCTCAAAGGAACTGATGATTTTGGCCTATATTACAAAAAGAATGAGAAGTTTGAGCTCAATGCATACATAGACGCAAATTGGGGAGGCAACATTGATGACAGGAAAAGCACAAGTGGAGGAGCACTATTCTTAGGTAAAAGGCTAGTTACTTGGACTAGCAAGAAACAAACATGCACATCTTAGTCCACTATAGAAGCAGAATATGTAGCAACAGTAGTCAATTACACACACATTGTATGGCTCAAACATCTATTGAAAGGAATAAAAGAAGAAGTAACCAAACCTGTGATACTGTATTGTGATAATACAAGTGCTATAAACATATCCAAGAATCCAGTAATGCATGCAAAAACCAAGCAAATTGCAATCAAATATCACTATGTTAGAGAATTGGTAGAAGACAAACAAGTGAAAATGGAGTACATTCACACAAAGGAACAAACTGTAGATATCTTCACCAAACCATTGCCCAAGGATCCTTATGAATATCTTAGAGGCAAGTTGGGAGTAATGCCCCTAACTCAAGTAGTTTAAAGAAAAAAAGAAGCTGCCTTGCATGAACAGGAGTAGATCATTAAAATATCAGAAGAATGATGCAGAGGATAACAATAGGAGCAGAAATTCTAGATTAGTCACAAGCATGGTGACAGAGGGAGAAAACATAAGTTGCAAATCTTATATTTAGCATGTTGAAGATGCTACATCTTTGGCATTTATATCAAAGAAGGAGATATATATAAATGATCAATAAAAAGTAAGAGGGAGATTCAGAAGGAGTTATATACCAAGCAGAAAACATATGTAATTTTGGTGGTAACTAAGTTGATCAGCTTAATCATTTGATTAGTTTGGCTTTCCATCAATGCCAAAGAGGGAGATTATTGGAAATGATTGAAAAGATCATGAATGAAGAGAAATGGAAGTGGTAAAGAATGTTTTCAATCATTTTTTTGTCATTGATGTCAAACTTGCTACTTGCAGGAATGACAATTGCTTAAGTTATTCAAATACTATCAATTAGTTGATTGACAAGGAGATGGCAATCAATAAGATGTAACTAGAATACCTAGAGAAAGGTTGAAGTTATGATGTTGCAATGAAGTATAAGAATCAACTAAACCATTGATGAAATAGTGTAATGATGACATACTCTTAAGTTGGTTAGAGCCCAACAGATTCTCTATTGAAGCCGAGCAAGATACAGGAGTCGAGTGAAGATCAAGTGCCGAGTGACTGCAGGTGCCGAGCAAGATACAAGTGCCGAGTGACTTTAGGTGCCGAGCAAGATACAAGAGCTGAGTAAGTCTTCAAGTGCTGAGAAAAGGAAAAAATGCTATAGGTGTCAAGCGCCAGTAAAATAACAATAGAATCCAAATAACACAGAAAGAGCCAAGCATCAGTAAATCAATGATGTCAAGTTGTTGCATTATTTGTTAAGTCAAAGATTCACTAGATCAGAAATGATAATTTTGTTACATCAAATTTTGTGAATTAGTTGGATGATAAGGATGATGAGTAGATGTCACAGAATTTTATGTAAACCATGCAAACCAATTGAAGGTGAATGCTAACGGTTTTATCATGTAGTTTCTAGAAGAAACAATTTGGAGGGAAAAAAATACCATTTTCTCAAGATCAAATTAAGATTTGAGGAGAAAATGAAGAATAGAACTTCTTTATAAGGAGTTATAGATCAGAGATAAGATGTGCATGCATGAGAGGGAGTTGGTCTTAAGTGTGGTCATGTGAAGAAGCCAAGAGGAGTAAGAAAAGGGCATCAAGTCTTTGAGTTGATCAAGTGACCATAGAATGCATTGGCATAACGAGTGGAAGAACTCAAGGAGATAGATCTTGAAGGGTGAACAAGCTGTCAGCACTATAAGGGAGGAAAGCCAAACAAATAAAAGAACTGAAGAGTTATCTGAAATTTTCACAGTTAGGGTTGCAATCTTTATCAAGTCAAACCCCTTCTAATACTCTCTTACCATTGTATTAGATATTGAAATCCTATATTGCTAGGTTAGCTTAACAGCTAAGTGGATAAGCCTCAGGAAAAGGATAAAGAGATCCCTAGGAGAAGGACAAAGAGATCATCAAGAGAAGGATAAGAGATCCTCAGGAGGAGGATAGGAGATCCTTAGAGAGGGATGAAAAATTCTTTTGAGAAGGTGACTGTAAATCCCATGGACTTGGGTAAGCCTAACAGCTCTATGTAAATCCTTTAACAGGGTGACATTCCAAGTTGAATGTTCTTAAGTCCTCTAACAAGGCACACTCCTAACAGGGTGTAGAAATCCTTTAACAGGGTCACATTTAACAGTGTGTTGTAGCCTTTAACAGGGCAGGCCTTTAATAGGGCAAACCATTGGAAGTGGTTGAAATCAATTGCGCAGTTATTTTGTGGGTATCATCCCCACCCCAACTTTACCTTCTTATTCCTGGAGGGTTTCTGGGTCATCAAAATTCTTTGTATTATGGTGTGATGTATGTTTACTTTTCATGATTGTATAATGTTCAATTGCATGCATGATAATTTTAGTTATGTGCCATTAAGGATTTGTAGAAAAAGTTGTATTGGACATCATTGGACCTTGAATAATTGATTCACCCCCCTCTCAGTTATTCTAAAGAATTCTAACAGCACCTGGCTACCATCAGTGATTCAGGTTGCAAGTATCTTGATTCCAGATATGAGACTCCCATTGGAACATTATCAGTTGAAGATATTGCTGAAAAGAAGAATCATAATATCATGATGATTGATATTGCATATGCTCTCAGTTATGTTGAATTTGATGACGTAAGAGATTGCAAAACTACTTTTGCAATGTGGAACAAACTAAAAGATATCTATGGAGGAGACAAAAAAGTAAGAAGATCCAAAGCAGAAAGCCTTAGAGGACAATTTGATCAAATGAGAATGACAGAAGATGAAAACATTTAAAAAAATGTGGAAAGAATCAAGGCTAGTGTAAGTGCAATCAAAGCATTTGGAGGAGACATCAAGGAGGAAACTGTTGTAAGTAAAGTTCTTAGAACTCTTCTTCCTATTTATGCAATTAGAGTATCTGCTATTCAAGAAATGAGATGTGATCCAACTAATAAGATAGGGTTGGATGCTCTAGTTGGAAGATTAACAACTTTTGAGTTAAACAATTATTATAACTATGTTCCTGCTTCAAAGAATATTGAATATGCATTTAAAGCTAAACTCTCACTCAAAAAAAAGGGTTAGAAGTGAAAATCTAGTCAATCAGGAAGTGAAGGAGATGGATCATGAGAAGAAAGTTTAGACAGTGATCTTGAAGTTGTTGAAGCCTTACTTGCAAGAAAGTATTCCAAAGGAAGAGGGAAGTACAAAGATTCGTATGATCTACTTTTCTTGTGAATAAATTGGTCACATTGCTGCTAGGTTTCCAAACAAGGAAATAAAGAATGAAAATAAAAGCAACAAGCTTAAAGGCAAGAAGGACTCGAAGAACTACAAGAACTTCAAGGACAAAGGTAAGAAATCTTGTTTCATAGCTAAAGATTTTGATAACAGTGAAGATGAAATGCTTTATATTGTTGTGAAAGATGAATATGATGATGAAGGAGATAAGATGACACTTATCTCTCATGTTAGAAAAAATGATATATGGATTATTGCCAGTGGCTACTCACATCATATGACTAGTGAAAAAACAAAATTTGAGCATATGGAATATAATGATGGAGGTAGTGTAAGATTTGGAAACAATGAACCTTTTAATATAAAAGGAAAAGGATGTATCATGTTAACTAAAGAACTTTTGTGTGATAATTCTTATTGGGTTGAAGGACTAAAACATAATTTACTAAGTGTGGCATAGCTGAATAACATTGGATATAAGGTAGAATTCATGAATGGTTAGGCCAAACTGTCGAATGGGAAAGGAAATTTGGTTGGTTCTGGCAAGAAAACAAAAGGTAATCTATTTTATCTTGAACTCAGTGATTGTTCATGTTTTATTGCTCAAGTAGAAGAAAGCTGGTTATGACACAAAAGGTTATGTCATGTCAACTTTGATAATCTGATTAAGATAAGAAAACATAAAAGAGTAAGAGTTATTCCTAGTTTGAAGAAGCTTGACATGGGTGTATGCAAGAATTTCCAAATTGGTAAAATGGGAAAGACAAGCTTCAAAAGAAAAGACTATCAGTTAGAAGAAGTCTTGAAAATTGTTCATACAGACTTATGTGGACCTATTGGAATAGAATGTGATATTGGAGAAAAGCTTTTCATTCTCTTTATTGATGACTACTCTAGAATGATGATAGTAATGTACCTAAAAGAAAAATTAGAAGCTTTTCAAAAATTCAAGTGGTATCTGGTAAGAGTAGAAAAAGAAACTAGAAAGAAGTTGAAATGCCTAAGATCAGAAAGAGGCAGTGAATTCATTTCCTAAGAATTCAACAATATCTGCATTGAAAGAGAAATTAAAAGACAAGTATCTGCTCCTAGTACACCACAGTAGAATGGTATAGTAGAAAGAAGAAATAGATCTATCAAGGATTGTGCAAGAACCATAATGATTGAAAAGAATGTTGCTCTCAAATACTGGAAGGAAGCTATCAGCATTGTAGTTCATACCTTGAATAGAGTTCAATTGAAAAAAGATTCAATTAAGACACCTTATTAGCTATGGTATGGCTACAAACCTAACGTAAGTTACTTAAAGGTATTTGGCAGAAAATGTTACATATTGAAAGAATCTAGAAAAGGAAAATTTGATGTAAAAGGTGATGTAAGGCATATTTCTAGGATAGTCCTACAGAAGCAAAGCATACAAATGTTTGAATTTATCTACTTACAAAATTATAGAAAGTGCACATGTCAGAATTGATGAATATGCAGAAAAGAGTGAAGAAGAAAGCAGCAAGGAACTTAAAGACTATAGAAGATTTGTTTACTATGAACCTGATACCCTTCCTAATCTATCTGAAACAAAAGATGCTTTAACTCCCAAGTCCCTAGAAACACTAATAGCTACCAAGTTGCAGATAGTGCAACCTGAGCTACAAGGACCCGAATCATAAATAGAGGCTACCAAGCTAGTTCAAATTGAGCCTGATGGACCCAAGTCACAGATTGAAGGACTTGAGCTTGAAATTAAAATTCTAGAAGAAGATGATGGAACTCATTCAAAGACCAAGGAGCCTGTATTATCAAGATATGTTAGAAGACATTATGCACCTGATCGAATCATTGGAGATAAATCAAATGGAACAATGACAAAAAGAAAATTAAAAGGTACATGTTTACTTGTTGAATTTGAACCCAAAAGTGTTAAAGATACTTTAGAAAATTAGAGTTGGATTGAAGCAATGAATGAAGAGATAGAATAGATAGAGAAGAACAAAACTTGGACTCTTGTTCCTAGACTCAAGGATAAAAATGTAATTGGTACAAAATGAGTATTTAGAAATAAGCTGAATGAAGATGGAAAGGTATCAAGAAACAAAGCAAGATTGGTATGCAAAGGTTACCCTCAAGAAGAAGGTATTGACTATGGTGAAACTTTTCTCCCCCGTAACAAGACTTGAAGGTGTTAAAACTTTACTAGCATATGAAGCACATAGAGGATATAAAGTATATCAAATGGATGTTAAATCTACATTCTTGAATGGAATTCTTGATGAGGAAGTCTACATTGAACAACCAAAAGGTTTTGTAGATCCTAGCAAAGGAGACATGGTTTGAAAACTATAGAAAGATTTATATGTCTCAAGCAAGCTCCCAAAGCTTGGTATGAAAGACTCCATAATTACTTGGTACATATTGGTTTTCAAAGAACTAATGATAACAAATGGAAATGTTGAATTATGCAAAGCATTCTTAGAAGAAATGAGCAAAGAATTTGAGATGTCCATGATTGGTGAAAGAAAATTATTTGTTGGATTGCAAATACAACAAAACAAGCATGGTATCTATGTCACTCTATCTAAGAATATCAAGGAGATACTGAAGGAATTTGGAATGGAAGAATCAAGACCAGTTGGAACACCTATTTCTACTGGACATAAGCTTTCCAAAATTGACAATTCCAAAGAAGTAGATAAGACTACTTATAGATCAATGATTGGAAAATTGCAATATGTAGTTCACACAAGGCTTGATATTGCTCTAGCAGTTGGAATAGTGGCAAGATTCTTAGCAAATCTCAAAGAAAATCACATGATGGAAGTCAATAGAATCATGGGGTATCGAAAAGGTATCGAAGACTATGGTTTATGGTACAAACTTGGAGGCAATTTGGACTTAAAAGTATTTACTGATGCTGATTGGGTAGAAAGTCTAGATGATAGAAAAAACACTAGTGGTGGAGCATTCTTTCTTGGTAAAATACTAGTATCTTGGACAAGCAAGAAACAAAATTGTACTTCTCAATCCATGGTAGAGGTAGAATATGTAGTAGCAGCAGTCAATTGCTTTGACATTGTTTGGTTAAAACAACTGTTGGAAGGAATGAAGGTAGAAATCAAAGATCTAGTTGTTATATATTGTGATAATACCAATGAAATTAACATATCAAAGAATCTAGTAATGCATTCCAAAACAAAGCATATTGCTATAAAATATCAATTCTTAAGAGAATTGGTGTAAGATAAAGAAGTCAGATTAGAATATGTGAACACAAAGGAACAAATTGTAGACATATTTACCAAGCCATTACCTAAGGATGCATTTCTGTATCTAAGAGGTAAGCTAGGGGTCATTCCCCTATCTAAAATTCACTAAATAAAGTTTAATGAATGCATCAACCAGAACCTATTGAAGATCAATCAATTGGTGTAGAATTGGCAAGGCCATATTGCAAATGAATCAGTACTTAAGGTACATTGGAATTTATAGAACTTTTGTCTTTGGCATGTGTTTTCAAAGAGGGAGAATTTTATTTTCATGTCTCTAAGAAAATTTTGGAACCAAAATAAAGTCAGAAACTAGAGAGGGAGAAGTCCTCTAAAAGATGAAGTATGTCGAAAGAGGGAGAATGTTCTTAATGAACTTGGTAACAACTATTGCAGACAAAATTCAAAAAAAAAGAAAAGCTCATATTGATAGAGGGAGTTCTCTAATCCAAAATTTCATTGTGTTATGGCATGTTGTGTTGCCATCAATGCCAAAGAAAGACATTGTTGGATACAATTGATTAATTGTGTGTTGTCTTTGATGTTACAAAAATGTCATTATTATTATTAGTTGGTAAATGCCAAGCTCACTTGAGCAGTGAAGATAGTTCTCAATGTCTACTGAGCATTCTTGTGTTTGCTTAGTTTAGAAGGAAGCATCTACCAAGTTTACTCGGGCATCGAAGGAAAAGTTACAGAAAGCAAGTGTTAGCCAAGCTCACTTGGCCAACAAAGAAAAGTTGGATGGAACTAGTGCTAACCGAACTCACTTGGTTGCCAAAGGATTTTGTAAGGTTACAATGTTAACTGAGCTTATATTGGTTAACAAAGGAAATCCTTTTAGAGTTAGTTTCTACCGAGCAGGGTTGGCTAGCAAAGGATTTTCCTATTTTGTTGTATTGAGTTTAATTGATCTATCTATTGATTCTAGCCAACTAAGGTGATAAATATTAATTATTGTAAATTGTATTTGAGCCAACTTGACAAAATGGAAGGTATAAGTATAAGGTCAAGTTGTGATTTTAAAGTGTGTGAGTGCAAGAGAATGTGCAAATTATGGTGGTGTGATTGAAGATCTATTGGTAAGTAGAAGAAGCAAATTTGAAGGATAAGAAGAATATCCTTGTGGTGCAGCAAAGTCATATTTGATCAAGAAGGATCAAGTATAAGCTAGAATAGAGATCTAAAATCAAAAATTAAGTTGCATTCAAATTAGGTCATTTCATTGTTACTCTCTAACTATTGTAGCAGTGATCTAAATCTCTTAACAGAACTGGCTTAATAGCTATTTGCAAATCCTCTAACAAGGTGACAATTCCATTGAATTATTCTCAAGACCTCTAACAAGGCCACTCCTAACAGGGTGATCAAATCCTTTAATAGGGTCACACCTAAAAATGTGTTTTGTAACCTTTAACAAGGTTGGCTCCTAATAGGACTCATTTCAAAAGAGTGAAAA
The DNA here is from genome assembly GCA_028749045.1 of Cupressus sempervirens. Classification (NCBI taxonomy): domain Eukaryota; kingdom Viridiplantae; phylum Streptophyta; class Pinopsida; order Cupressales; family Cupressaceae; genus Cupressus; species Cupressus sempervirens. Next base: position 900,024,321 of record CM053785.1, read on the forward strand.
TCAATAACTAGTTGCTATTGGTGGTTTTTCCCAATTTGGTTTCCACGTTAAATCCTGGTGTCAAATGTGTTCATGCTATTTTCTTTAGGTGCTTGCAACTAAGTTAAATTAATGGTAATCACATATAACATCTAATGGTTTATATGTTAATCTTTTACTAAGATAATCCAATTACTACTAAGTTACAACACTCTATGTGTTTACCAAGCTTCAATAGTGTTCAATTATTTGTTTGTATTTTGTACTGACATCAAAAGGGATTTGGGATTTATTTTTGTAGTAACCGATTCACCCCCTCCCCTCTCAATTAATCCTCTTAAATTTCCAACATCACTTTCACTAGAAACAAGCTCGACCTTTTTCTTTTTCTCTTTAGGTTCTTTCAATGACAATTTAGCATTGAAAGCAGATTCAACATTTTCAGTTTTGAAATTATCAAAATTAGAGAGTTCAAAAGTAATGAGTCTACCCATCAGTCCTTCAAGGGGTAGATTACTACTAGGAATACACCTTATTTCTTATACAGAAGAGACTCTAATAGCATAGATAGAATCCCACAATAATGGGTTCCACTTTTTGACCAATTTTGACATTGAAATCAATATTTTTGCAACAAACGTCACGTTCAACTAACTATATCTCGAAAACTATAAATAATTTCAAGATGACATAACCTAATTATTTTGAGTACTTTGTTCGTACTTTGTAACCATATTTTTTAATCTAAATAAAAAAAATTATTTAGGTTAATTTTTTGATCTCCTTCCAAAAGTGGTACATAATAAAATTCAATATTTTTAAAGAGTGACAGTCCATTTGACACACATAAATTTTTTTCTAGAAATGATAATGACGTAATTCTTTCGATATTAGATTCCTAACATTAATATCCAGAGGATGCATTTGGTTTGATTCATTTTGGTTGAATATTGTATAGTTTATGAAGTTTTGAAGTGACACGAATCATAATTCAGACATACATTCCGTTTGACACAGATAATTTGAAGTCAATTTATCAAAAACCTTTTTCTTTTTTTTTTTGAATAGAGAGGTATCTCAATAAGCTAGTTCCTACATATTTTTCAAAAAAAAATTGACCTAATTTACTAATTTTCCCGAGGTGTCAAAGTCAGTTGATGCTGAATCAGTAATGAATCTATAATGAGTTAAACTCATATTTGAAAGTCTTAATGAATATAATATTTATTACAATTATAGTCATTGGAAAGCTTGCTCTAAGTAGCCTAAATTGGCATTTTTTATTTTACAGTAGGAGATCATTCAATCTCAATTTTAGGGGTCAAAAGAGCCAATTTCATTTTTTCTCTAGAAAGCAACACCAAAAATTTGTAATTTGAGATGTTCACATGAACACAATGTTCGTGCGAACAATGTTCACATGAATGTATGGGAAAAATAATCTGGTAGATGAAAATTTAATTTAACGTGTTCGCATGAACATTTATAATCATTTGTGTTTGCACAAACATACAAAAAAGGCAAATTTATCAAGATCTCAAACGGAAAAGTGGAATTTTAATCGCAAAATCACCGTTACAAATATGTTTGCACGAACATATTAAGAAGGTATGTTCGCACGAACATACCTTATTTAAACTTAATATGTTCGCGCGAACATAACACGCTTATATGTTCGCATGAATATAGTTAGCACGTTCGGGCGAACATGCGTAAAATTCTATATGCAAATTTTGCATCATTTCGCGATTTCCTTCATCCCCCAAAAGTGGTACCCAGTATTTTGGGTTCACCCAGGTAGTAGAGTTCTTAATACTTTATTGATCACAATCTCATCTTCAATAACACCATTTGCTCCTTCGATAGAATTCACAACATCTTTCATTCTTGTGCAATATTGGATTATAGTCTCACCTTCCCACATCTTTTAAACAAAATTAGATCCTTTGATGTCATCAAACTCTAAGTTTCTTAGGGAAGAGGCAAGCTCTAACATTTATTGATTGTGTTCTTTCTTCTTTTTCAAATCATCAATGGTAAGGGTTGTAGTAGGATCAACATGCTCAGTGGTGATGGTAGATTGTGCATAGTCTCATAGACCTCCTAGATGTAGCTTCATCAATTTTTTCCATGCAGGAAAATTTTTCTTGTTCAATTTGGGCACCTCCTTTCTGTACATCTTGATCTTTGGCTTATAGTACCTCCAAACTAATTCCTCACAAGCACCTTCTCTGATGTTAATTTTTGGAATTATTTAAAATAACCGAGAGGGGGTTGAATTAGTTATCTAAGGTCCAAATGTACAAATATAACATTTTAATGCTTAATAGATTCATATCCATAAAACCATAACATGCATGCACCATTAGATCATACAATACCTTAACATAGTAGGTCATTGTCTTAGGTTAAAATAACTTTGCATAAATGTAAACATGAAATGCTACAAACTGATTCACACAATTTGACACAACGATTTTACATGGAAACCCAATTTGGGAAAAACTATCAATTACATGCTATCCAATTCCACTCTTCTGAAGCGATGCCTTGTTAAAGGCCAACCCTGTTAAAGGTTACAATACAAACTCTTAAATGTGACCTGGTTAAAGGATTTCAATCACCCTATTAGGAGTGGGCCTTCTTAGAGGACTTTAGAATATTCAATTAGAATTTCACTTGGTTAAAGGATTTACAAATGACTGTTAGGTCAACTTTAATCCAAAGGATTTATCCACACTGATATAGTTGTTAGAAAGTAACAACAAGACTTGATCTGATAATAAAATACAACACACTTGCATATTATAGATCTTTGGTTCAGTCCTTCATTTTTCTTGGCATTCATACTCTTCATCTCTAGCAACTTGTTCACCCTTCAAGAATTCAACTCTTAATCCTTCTTGCTTTGTATGCCAATTGTCATCTCTTCCATTCAGCCACCAAATGAAGCAACACCCTAGAGTTCTTGTCTTCCTTAAGTTCTCACACATGACAACCTTTGCTTCTAGCCTTCTATCTCTATAAATAGATAATTTAGATATTTTTTTATTTAACCACAATCATCCATTTTAAGGTTAGGTAAGATTTGAAATGAATCTACCCACTTTTCCATTTTAGTTCCTATAGAAACTTCTTCTGCAATCTTTTTTGAATTCACCTCAAAATGGTTTATCTTGAATTATGTGCCACCAAATCACCATAATTATCTTCCACATGCTTTACATAATTCAAGAAATCAGATTAGTCAGCTCAGATTCATCAAATATTTGATTTGACACTTTTTACTATCACTCTACATCTACTTCATTCACTAGGCAATAACAGTCTTCAGATACTCTGCCAACACTAGGTTGTTTGGCACCAACTTTGTTCACTACTATTATTTCCCTAATGCTTGGAACTTACTAAATTTTAATGACACTTGGCATATACTAACTTTCTACTTGGCCTGAACTAGAATTTTCTTAGCCAGGCCTTATAAACACTTTTTATGAAAACACTTCTTCTTAGCTTAGCTCAAGTAACCATTTACTTTAGCCTTAAGTAGATCAATAATAAACAATATCAAAAATGTCTGAATTGGTCTTAGTGCTCCTTTTGTACACTAAATAACTCAACCTTTCTCTAGGTTCTCTTGTTATGTTTTCTTTTTAAATCCTCTTCATCAATCAACCAAATGATAGCATTAATACCAAAAAGCAATTGTCTCACCAATAAATAGCAAGTTTGACATCATTGACAAAATAATGATTGTTCTATAATATGTTCTACACTTCAAACAACATCTTGTTAGAATGGAGTTATCATTGCATCAAAAGACTGATCTATCAATACCTAATACACCACTCAACTTATAGTACACAAGAGGCAGTTAAGACCTTGTCATAAATTCCAAGGGGAGCATTGAAAAAATTTCCAACAATCTACCCCTCAATGTTACCTGAGGTTATGAGGATTCAAACTTGTGACCAATCTTTGATACCACTTGTTAGAATGGAGTTGTCTTTGTACCAAAAGACTAATCTATCAATACCTGATATGACCACTCAACTTATAGTACACAGGAAGTGGTTAAGCCATTGTAATTAATCCAGAGGGGAGTGCTGAAATTTCCAATAGTTCTACACTTCAAAAAATCTCTTTTCAACATTATCCAACTAGTCTAGGTGATGACCATGTCAATTCAATTTTCTATTCAATTGTTAATGGCACACCTTGGGGCTCTTTCATTTCTAGTAGGAGTCTTTGGTAAGGTGATCCACGTTTACTATAATTTTTTATTATGGTGGCCAAGGTTCTTGTTAGAAACTTTATTTCTAGTATGTAGGTTTGTTCATTTAGGGGATTAATCCTACTACTCCCTCCTATTGGAGATTATTCAACAATTTTTGGATAATACTTCCTATTTGGGATCTCCTCTATTATTAAAGATGGGCATTGGAAATATCTCATTTACCAATATGTTGATATCTCTAGTCAACATATTAATTTTTGTAAAAGAAAAGTTTACTTCTTCAATACTGAGATCTCCCTACAAAAGCATGTCACTCGGATTCTAGGTTGTCAAATGGCTTCTCTCTTGGACACCTCCTTGGGGCTCCCTCTTATGGTATAGGAGGTCATTCAAAAATTATAGAATTCTATCCTTGAGAGGTAACATAGGAAGTTGGAAGGGAAGTTTCTTAGCAGTGCATGTAGAATCCAACTTCTAATAGCTTCTCTACAAGGCATCCTGGTCTATTTCTATCCATTTTCAATTTTTTTTGATCCATGTCTTTGGTTCTAGGGATGATACATAGGAACTTCTTTTGGACTAGATTAGAAGAGAAAGTTAGGAACATCCTAGTCAATTGGGATATGGTGTGTAAACCAAAAGCTCTTGGATGTTTGGGAATTAGAAAAGTGGGGGATCTCAACAAAGCATTGTTAACTAAAATTTGATGGAGGTTGGCTAAAGATTTAGGGGATTTGCAGTATATTATGAAAGATAAGTACTCTAGGGACTCCTCTTTCACCTCCCACTTGTTCGATAGTGAGCTCCTTTATGGCTCTATGATATGGAACAATGTGATAAAAAATTGAGCCTCCGTTGATGGGTGGTCAGTAAGGGGGAAAAAATTAGATTCTACGTTGACAATTGGACGAGAGGTAAGCCTCTTATCTTTATCAAATTATATCATGATATGAATTATTTAAAGGTCAACTTTGGCCTTCTAGTCAAGGACTATATCACCCCTTCTCGAAAGTGGAAAATCTTTACCTTTAATTGGAGGGGGACCATCCAGGACTTGGGGATAATTAGAAAGTTGCAGAAACTTGTTAACCTCTTTCATATCCCTACCTCCCTTACCTAGGATAGAATTATTTGGGATAAAATCTAGTCGAGTGAATTCTCTATTCATTCCTCCTATTTTATGTTGGTTGATATGGAGGTTTCTAGACTCTCCTAGGATAAGGATTTTATTCAACAAATCACACCTAAAATCAATTTATTCTACTAGGCCATGCTCCATGAGAAAATTCTGAATGTGGATAACTTGAGAAGGAGGGACTACCATTTATTAATAGATTTATTTTATGCAAATGGGTGGAGGAGGACATCTACCACCTTTTTGTCTCCTGATCATTTATGTCACAAATCTAGGCTATCCTTTTGAAGAAGTTTCATTGCTCTTTGGTTTTTGGAGATGACATCCACCATCTTTTTATTAACTGGTGAATCCCATTCGCTCACCTACCCACTTAGCTTCTCTAGAAGTTGATCACCATGCATTTTTGCTAGAACTTTTGGAAGGAAAGGAATAACATGATTTTTCGGGAAAAAGAGATGATCATGGGAGCAATTTTAATCATGACTGTTAATCTTCTGTAGGAAAAATTTGTGGTGCCTACATGCAAGAAGTCGAATAGACCTCCCACCTCTTGGTATTTTTAGATGGTGACTAAATGGTTTCTCCTTGAGGCTAAAAATTACATTGATAACTCAAAATTACTAGTACAGGCTAACACACATTGGTGTCCACCTTTAGGTGAATGGCTAAAGCTTAATTTTGATGGTGCGGAAAAGGGTGGTATTGTTGCAGGGGTGGAGTTGTCAAATATGGGGAAGGGAATCTTCTCATAGCTTATTCTGGTAGCTTTGGCCCCAGTTATTTGAATATGATAGAGGATCTTTCTCTTATCTAGGTCCTTAAGCTCATGGTCTCACTTGAAAAACATAGGATTCTAATTGAAGGGGATTCTAATTTTTTGTGGATGTCATTAATCAGTAGTCTACTATAGGCTCGATGATTACAATTGTGCTCACAAAGGGCCAGCCTTAAACATCACACACTAAGGAAGAAATTAAGCTTGGAAAAGTAAGTCAAACTTTGACTATTTAACACTTTTGCACTAGGAATCAAGCCTTAGTGTGTGATGTTTAAGCTGCTCACTCATAGACATATGGCCTCTCCTTAAAAAACTAGAGGAAACAAGAATACAACATGCATTCCATGAGGGAAAACTAGGTGGATGATAAGCTGACAGGATTGGGAATAGAGCTGAGTGGGTTGAGATGTTGGAAATAGTTGGTATCCCTCATAAAGGAAATTAAAACTTTTATGAAGAGAGAAGTTTCACATAACCTTATGAATGATGCTTTGGTTGATATGCTTCGCAACTAGTACAATATTTTTTTTGCATCAAAATAATTTTTGGGAGAACCGATAGGTGTAATTTGATGTTTGGGTATTATTACCTAGATTATAGTCATTTAAGGCATTATTCCCAAAAATATTTTGTTAATATTTGGGACCCTATCATCAAATATGATTGGGGATTTTATATTAATCATGACTTAAAAAGATCTTTTTTTTTATCATAGTAGTGATTTCCAAGATCATAACATTTATGAATGGGTTGTTTTGAATAACCCATCACACATGGCAGTGTATCATCACCATGTGATCTTAGATCACTTAAGTCAAAATAATTATTTTGGAAAAAGTTTTTTTGGAAAGGCATTAAGTTTATTTACTTCACTTGCTAGCTACATTCGATTATGCTTCATCTCTATGAGTTCAAAATTGCCTCTTTTTGCCTAGAAGAAATCAAGGAGATGGTTTATTAGTAGACATGGGTGGTGATAGGGATATAATTGAATCTTGTTAGATTGAAGATGAGTGGAAGAAGAAAGCCTTCACTTGGATGGTCATTTCTGAGGGTGGGATTTTACCTTTGATGGAAGTTATGGAAGGGTTCATTCAGATGGTATCGATGCATCTTATGACTACATTGAAAAATTGTAAAGTCATGATTAATGGTATTATTTGAAATTAATGAAGAGGTCATTGCTTAGGCTACTAAACTCCCTATAGAAGGAAGAAAGTGGAAAAGAGTCACCAAGGTCACAGATGAAACCAACACGAATCATTTCTTCATGTCCAATGAGGAGCTCGTTCATATGATAGGCAGATCGTTTAGTAGGAAAAATTTTCCCAAACCATGGAATGATGTGTGTTTCCTGATCATGAAGTATCTTACCCTAAAGGATTGATTTAAAGTAATTTATTACTAATATTTCCCTCTACTAAATCACTTTCATTACAATGATGAAATCTACTTTTTACTCCATGATCTTGAAGCACTTGTTATGGATGTTAGAAAATGTAGAGAGGAAGGTAAAAATTACACCATCCTTCATTAGGGCCTTATCCTTCGCTTGTATAACTTCCATCATGCCTTGTGTTTTGCCCACAACATTTTCCTATTATCCCCCCCTATTTCCAACACCACTCATGTGGTTGTGTCAATCTTCATTTCCAATGCCCCTTTGGTCTCTCAGGATTCTATACCGTTTAGTGGCTAGAAGACTAACAATTCCCCCACTGTGTTATTTTCCAAGTTAATCCCTAAGTTAGAGTTATCGGCTGATTTGGGTGAGGTCCATCCTCTAACAAGGAATATTTATATTAGTACATCATCTTGTGGGCATGATTCCCACTGGGGTTTTCCCTCTGATCAAGGGTTTCCCTAGTTTAACATATCTGGTGTAATTTTCTATGTGCATCTTATTATGGTTGTTGTTTACTTTGGTTGATGGGTTAAGTTTGTTTAAAGAAGATAAATGTTTTAATTGTTGGATAACTGATTCACCCCCCCTCCCCCTACCCTTGTCTTAGTTATCTTGGTAGAATATTGTTTATAATAGTTTCAACTTTGAAACGATTGATCTCACTATTAAGAAAGAGGCTTTGGGCCCTAAAGACAACTCCCCCATGATAGCCACCTCTCCACTGAGTAATTTGATAGTAGATGCTCCTAATTCTCCCCCTAAACACCCCTAGTCTTGGACCTCCCCTCTACCCCCAGTATGTAGAACACCATCTCTAGATCTAAGGAATATAACTATGAAGATGGGGAGATAAAGAACCTAAAAGAGGAGATGGAGAAACTAAAGAAGACAGAGTCAGAGTTGGACTTGAGGTTCAATAATATAGAAAACTTTTATATCAAATTCATGCACAAAAAGACTACCGCTCTCTATATTTTTCACCATGAGAAGGTGTTGGGTATGATGGAGGTGAAGGGTGATAGCTTCCAAAGGCTTTAAAGGTTCTTGAGTAATGACTGGTTATAGGTTTTGCTGTCAAAACCATTCCCCCTAGAGGAGAAGGAGGAATGAAGGTTCAACCTTGTTATGTACTTTTTACTCTTCTTTTTTTCTTGTGTTAAGTTTAGACCCTGTGTGGCTATTAATACTATTTGTTTAATGGATATTTTTAAGACTACAACTAAGTCATATGTTAGTTTAGGTTAAGATCTACTATTTTATTACTATCTATTATGTGCTTAGGTGGATAGATAGTTGGACTTTGAACTCTCTTCATGATACTATATTTTTATATTGGATATGGGTGGTTAGTTTTTTGTCCTTTGATGTTCTCTGGGTTGTTAATCAGTTGTAAGTGACATTGTCACTAGTTTTTTTCTCTAGTCCAATCACCCAGTTTTCATTTCTTTCTAATATTAAAAATGAATAAGTCCTCAATTTGATCCAAAACCATTTCATAAATTTCTATTACCCATGTGCTAACACCAATGGCCAATTTCTTTTTAGGGATGGTGATTTGCGACTTCTAGAGAAAAGGGAGGAAATTAATTTTTTGTCAATTATTGGTTCTTGTCCATCACCTCATATAACTACTTCCTTACCTTGTGATGATCATTTTCAGCATACTAGCTCTCTTTCCTTTGTCATTCATTCTAATGTAGGAGCGCTCTGAGTATAAGAACAGTCTTGCATTGACCAAAAATATTATTTTTTTTGTCTTTCCAATATGAGTATTTCAATGAAGAGTTGCTATTTCTAGAATCTTATTATTTATAATAAATTGGTCATACAAGTTCATAATGCTCTTATTTCATAGGTGGAGATTCATCTTAGATATATTGAAATTTTCCAATTGAGTTTCATTTCCATATCATGTGAATTGGTGAAGTTATTAGGGATTATTGGAATTAATCTTCAGTATAAAAATATAAGCTATAATTTTTGAATGGCAGTTATAATAGAAAACGGTTAAAAAATTATGGCCTCTGAAAGTTGGGCTACATAAAAATATAATTTGTAATTGTCTTGACCCGATTCTATCATGTAATAAAATGTGTAAAATCATATAATTATAGGGTTGGTCAGCCTCAAGGGTTAGGGAAAAATGTGTAGAACCTTCCTAGTGATAGAAAGTTTCTTATATAAGGAAGGTTTGTAGGGTTATCTAGGGTGGTTATGGATGGTTGTTCGCAGTTCAATCTTGTAGAATATTGTAAGGAAGGTGTCCATGTGACTTTGCTTGAAATTTGTAATTCCATGCTTTTGGAGATAATTAGGAGCCCATTTTTTGTTCTTTCAAATTTTCTATTGTTTCTCTATATCTATTATGTTCTTTTGGTATTAAGGGGAATACCCTTCATCACCTTCTTCCCAAAAAAATTATATTGCTTTCCCTTATGGTTTCTACTATAATTTTGAGACATAGAAAATTAATCTTCCATTTCAATTATTTGTTAATAATATCCTTACTTTATCATTAAAGAGAAAGGAATTGGGAGATTTTGAATAAACAAAATTATGATCTTGACATAATTAATAGTGTCATCTTTTCTCATAAATTTCCATTATTTTTCCAATGCATTGACGGTCTTCTAAATGCATTCCATACTCTAATATTTGAATAATTTTTTTTGCAATTGGCAGCATAACGGTCTCTCGATTGGATTCCTCAATGTTATGCCAGAGTTTGGAATCTTCCTTTGAAAGTAAACAAAATACTCATTGAACACCCATGGTCTTTGATAGAATATATCATTTCTCTCCTCTTCACAGTCAAACATAATAATGAGAAATTTTTTCTCATGCCACTTTCTCATTTTTCTAAATCCATGAACTATTTTTTCCCTCCTTACCTTATGCCCCATGATATCACCTATCATTGTTAAATTTGGGTAGGACTCAATATAATTGTCTGCAATGCCAAATAGACGTGGAATCCCATGTTTACCAAAGGTGGATCATCCTCCATTATGAAATGAAGTATATCTCATGATATGGATGCTAATATGATAGTTCCCTTAACGTGGATTTCTAAAACAACTATTACTACCTAAAGTGGAATTCTCCAATAGCATGTGCATATTGAGGTGCAAATTCCTAGGTGTGTCAATGAAAAACTACTATGAAATGCATTATCTTAAGAAATCTTAAGTGAAGTATAATTGGTGAATAATTAATTATGCCAATAATTTTGAAAAAAAAATTCTTATGATTAGATGATATGTTTATTATCATAGGTACCTCATCAAAAGGTAAAATTTCCAAGGAAACATCGAATTGATCTAATTCTTTAAGAGAACCACAAGTGTTGAAGACTTCATCCAACTACCTATCCTTAAGGGCTCTTTCCTAACATCTACCCTTGTTAGAAGGCATTATTAGAGTTAAACCACCTTTTTCCTCCACTATAGGGAACTTCCTATTATTTCTTTAGGAGGAAGCATAGATGTCTTTGTGCAAGTAGGTTGTGTATTATTAATCTTGGGACACATATGTTGTGAATGTCCATATTCATCACAAATCTATAAAATGAGATAGAAGGGTTGTTAGATCAAAGAGGAGGAACCCAAATCAATTTCTATAGAATCTAGAAAATGCATATTCAAATTAATTGTAATACATTTTTGGGCGAACTAATTACCTTTTTCTTCATTGTCTAAGTGGAAGGGGTGACTAGTTTTCCATGCATAAACACTATCAAGTGGAAGATTTCACACCTTCAAAATTTCAATGAGAATCATTAAATTTGTATGCAAACTAGGACTCTTGGGATTACCTCCTATGTTGAATTAAAGCCAAGATGTAAAGGCTTAATGAATAATCCCACTTGACTATAAAAATAAGGTCATTTTCAAAGGTTTTATTTAAAGATACCTGAAAAAATCACCAAAAATTAGTTTTTGGTCATGAACATCACGTTCATCTCTTCTTTTGGGTTCTAAGTGCATTGATCCCATGATTCCTATAAGTGAAGGTGAACCCTAATCCCCATTAATTTTCATATTATAGAATATTAGGGAGATAACTAACATCCTCCTCCATAGTCTTGAGTTGAATCATAGGCACATCCTTGTGATTTCTCCTTGGAAGACACTCATTCACCCTTGAAGGATATAAATTTCCATTCTACAACAACCATCCCCTTGAAAACAATCTCATTTAGCTCATATCCAAAATCACGAGTCTTGTCTAGAGAAGATTCACTCCCATCTACAATATATTTGAAGGGAACCATCTTCATTAAAGGTCTCCATGAAAGGCCTATATGGAAAGGAACAAATCGCTACCACCAATCTCCTAAAAAAAATTCCTTCTCAATTAAAGGCACAAAAACGAGGGTGAGAATCCAACAGAAGCATAAAACAAACTCTATCCTAAAGAAAACAACAAACTACCTCCCACACATAGATACAATAAATAAATAAACTCACATATGTAGCCTCAACATTTGAAAATCTCAAGACACATAATCTCTGCCAAAGCACACACAATAGCCCCAAATTGTCCCATGCAAACTATTAGAGACCTCAATGGATCACAACTAGGGTTTTCCCTGTTGAGGTATAGCATCAATCGAAGTGATATACTCATTACATTGAGTATTTGTATTCATACCAGTTTATATGAACATTGTTTTGTGTCTCATATTATTTGTGTGTGTGTGTGTGTGTGTGTGTGTTCATAAATTACTTTACTCAACTAATTGGGCTCTTATGATCAAAAGAGACTATTGTGTTATGAAGTTCTTGAATATAATTGTTTCACCACCACATGTCTCTATGGGACATGACTTTGTTGTAGCATCTGTCAGATTGATTTTATCAGAGCCACCTCATTGATGATACATTATCCTTAAGATAAGTATCTTATATATAAAGTATATATTACATATGTTATGCATTATATATATATATATATATATATATATATATATATATATATATATATATATATATATATATATATATATATATATATATATATATATATATATATATAATGCATTATATATTATATATTATTATATAATAATATAATAAATTATATTACATATATGGTAAATATATTAATATTATATATATATATGTGTGTAAAGGTGAGTTATACATATAGCTATTTATTAACTAAATGGTGATTAACTATAGAGACATATCTCTTCATGTCTTTTGAAGAGACATGTCTCCTCCTCTTATATTTATATGAGATCCAAATCTGCATTTGGAAATCATCAATTACAATGCCCATGATTATACATTTGCAGAAATGATCTTAGTTACTTCAACATTCCCTAGCACATGATTACTAGCTCTCTACAAATGCTTTGCTCTACTTCTATTGGAGAACAAGTTTCACACACTTGAACCAGCATATATTGAACTTTAAATGATCATAATTTTTGAAAAAAAAATTCATGTTCAATCTTAAAATTGAAGATATTTGGATCTATTATATATACCTTTTATATTCTAATAGGACACAAGGTACTCCAATGTATATACACTCCCACCCCAATATACTCAAAAAAATTCTATATTTGCACATGACAACAACACTTCTTTAAATGAATACTTTATTTTACAAATGGCACGTATTCTAAATAATTATAATACTTTATATGAAAAGAAAATACATTTATTTCACTTCTTAATAGAAGTATTTATAAATTTTTTAATGACATTCAAAATTGTCATGCATTCATATAAATATTTATCTCCACAAACATTTGATTGTTTGCTCATTTACATGTGAACTAATTATTATATTGAATATATTATATAAATATATCACATAACCAAATCTTAAAACTACAAAGAACAATGTATAAACCCATCCAACTATGGTCCCCTCTCCTCATGATATTGGGGGAGGCAGAAAGCAAAAAGTTATGGAAAAGGTATCTAATTAGGGTAGGCATGGGGTTATGTGTGCATATTGCCCATCTTCAGCGAGACAGGTAGGTCGCATATCATAATATCTGATAAGAGTGTCCAAGCCAGAAATCATATCATCAGTTACTATCGAACAACTCACTCCTATGGCGTCAATTTACTTCATTAACATGCAAAGTTGTCCCACTTCTTTAAAATCCATAACCACATGCATGCCACTTTTGACACTAAATTTTGGTCCGTTGACAAAGCTGCATTATTATTGCGTTCGTAATGACTACCTTTTGAAATTGAATGGAGAGCATTGATGGTGTGCCTGCAAAACCACGTTAATGGTAAATTGAATTGTCGATCTGGATGAGAAAGTTTGGTGCATCTACTTATAATTGTCAGCCTGGGCCAGCCAAATTCATTCATTTCAGCATGGTTTTTAATAAAGAGAGACAAAACTGTGTGAAGTATTTTTATTACAAAGAAAATAACACATCACCCCTTATGATCATTCATTATAAACAATAATAAATAGCAAAATGTTCCAAAAAGTTTAAATTACTTTACACAAAAAGTTGATTGTATACATGTGCATTTGTAGTGCAGTCAAGTCTGAAAAGCCTAATCCATTGTAAAAGAACGGTTCCAGTTATAAGCTTTACTGATATTATTTTGCCCCCACCTCTTTTATTATGGTTGCTTGATCGAACCCGTGAAGTCTTTACATTCCTACGCGTGAATAGCCCGGGACTGAACAATTTATTGCAGAGTTATTGGATTGTAAGAAGAGAGGTGCTCATGTGGATCTTGGGTGAAGAGGAGAAAAATTAAGTGGATGAAAAGCATATAATATTCATACTTACTACTTATAGATAAGATTGTGCCTACTTTTATTAGCTTAAAGTGTACTTCTCATTGTTTTCTTTCTTTCATGTGTAATTCTTCTGTTTTTCATTAATAGAGATCCCATCTTGTTTTAGGTTTAATTTACTTGTTCACAGTCGAGTGGAGAAAATTGAATGATGCCGTCCCTCCTCTGCAATGTTGGTTAATTTGTTACGTACCTCATCCTCTGCAATGTTTTATTACAATATTCGTTGTACATATCCTTGCAGGTGACAAGAAAGAGTTATTCTGCCATTGAAGAGACGTAGTACGTTCAACTGCCAACAGACAGTTTAATAACGTCAAGTTTTCAGACCCAGGTATTCCTCGTAGGCATTGCTTGCGCAGTACGTTTGGCTTGGGTTACTGAATTGACGTTTCTGTCACATTTAGTCCTCTCTAAATGATGTTTTATTTTATTATTATTTTTATGTTAGGGACGGTGAAGACGATGGTGGTGGTGATCATTATTATCTTTGAGAATACATTTTTTAAATTAAATTGACTCTTTGAAAAAGAAACTATATTTAGCAACACGTAATAGTCGTGATTGATTTTTTTTGGTGTGGAAAAACAAATAGTTCTTCATTTTGGACTATGGAAATCTAATCATGAACTAATCCAAGAAAAATTACAAATCTACATTAATGAACAGTTTTTTAATTTTTATGAATACATTTTTTTATAAATTAAGATATTAAAGTTACATATTTACTAAAAATCAAATATGACCTCACAAGTGTTTACTCGGCCCAAACTCAGAAAGCTTAACAACTATTCCTAAATAAAAAACAAATAAATAACCCTCGGGTGACCAAAGCAATGTCTATCGAGGAGAAGGATCATGGCGATCATCAAAATCCCATACATCAGCGAGGTTAATGGGTAGCTCGCGAGGAGCCCACCCATCATTAGCAACAACAATATTATCTTTATATTTATTTTCCTCCGCCCTAGGAGGCAAGATCGCCAAGTCTATGTAGGGGAACAAAAACTTTGGGTCCCTACTAGAGGAGGGCCAACTAGAATCAACAGAAGGACCAACCAAGGACTAGCCAAAGCTCCGTCGTGGACAGACAAAGCAGCGGTGATGACCAAAAAATCCACCACTGCGAGAGCAGTGGAGAGCCTGAGAATGTGGTGTTTGGGAGTAGTGAGAAGAGGAACTACGACTCTGCTAGGGGCCATGAGGCGGAGTGCAGTTCGTGGAGACATAATCTGACAACACTCTGGCAAGCGTACATGGCATGTTACCCCAATGGTTCAGTGATTCCTGAAGGTGGGCCACCTCTAGCACAACCTTGTCAGTTTGTACTTGAATCTGCATCATGGTGTTCTTACATATACAAGCCTTAGTGTACATGGATTCATTATAAATATCCAAAAAATTGCTAGTGAATAAAACAACAATTCTATCCTTCCACGGACTATATAAGATCTCCAATCTAAAAGCATGCCAAATCTGAGAATACTTGAAGGGAATTATGGGGGAATATCAGGGTCATATGCCAAGAAAAGGGCTCTGGCCAGAAGGGTTTGAAAAACTCATGAATCTAGAGCCAATACTATTGACCCCTTCTATAAAACTAAAAGATGTGAAGAAAAGTTTTAGGTTGCCCACAGAAAGCACACCTCGAGTTTGGGACTCCCAAATACTTGAGCCAAGGCCCCAAGGGAAAACCCTGGAAAAGAACACACCAGGCAAAGTGTGCAATCTTCAGCTCAGTGATAGTATTCCAAATAGTGTTGAATCTAAGTCTTTGATTTTTCAATCTTTCTACCATGGTTTCACTAACTAAACCCCTAGTTTGTGTAGCATATGCTCGGGTATGTGCAGGATCATGGTGGGCTAAACTATACATGTAATTGGCAGTCTAAAATCAACAAATTAGGTTTATATTAACTTGACATGTCATTTTGAGCTAGCTATGAAATTATATTAAAAAGTTCTAACAATAGAATATGTAAGAAATTGAATATAGTTTCTAAACTACTAGGCTAGGTTATTTGAAAGTAATTTAATATGATTAGTAAAAAATGTGTATTTTAATTCAAAAGTACATAAATTTCAGGACAAAAATAAGAAGTAGGTGTATGTCTGACCACCTTAATCACAATCATATAATAATATTTTTTTTACAAGATTCTAGATATAAGAAGTAGACTCATGCTTGGATGTGACACATATTTTTGGGTAATTTTAGCCTTAAAAAATAATTAATTATGAATTTTATATTACAATGTTTTCAAGAAAAAAAAGGCTCATGTCTGCACCTTAACTAATTCAAAACATTACCAAATAATTTTTTTTCTTTTTTTAATTACAGTAGGAGAAGCATAGACTGTAATGCATCTTTTGGATTTCAAAAATGTTTTATGGTTTGAAAGTTAGAGCCATTTTCAATCAAAATGTAAATAAGCACTTTATAGATACCTCCATTAAAAAATAAGTAATAATTACTTATCAAACTCATAATTTGACAACAATTATATCACTAGAAAGATGGGAACATCTTCAAGAAACCCCTTTTATTTTAACAAATTTGGTCACATTAAAAATCACCAGGTACCTCCTCGAAGTCTAGAAGTCACATAAATGGGGAGAAATCACTTTTTTTGAGTTGACCAAGGAGGCTTGGTAATTACAATCCCTAATTGAGTATCTGATAGCTATCTCTTGCCTAAATATCTAAAGGAACCTTATGGAAAATGAAGAGTTAGGATTGATTGCTGAGGAAGGGTCCTCATTATCCCATCCATGATCCATGTAAAGTCTACCAACAATATTACAAATGGTATTTTTGTTTGTGTGTTATAAAATATTCATATTATACTTTTCTATATTATATTCTATTATAATATGTTATATTAAATACTATATTTTAATATATTATATTATATTATATTGTAATATGAATTATATGTCCCTAGGGGTCCTAAGGTCTTATTCTAATTGATCATTTGGGTCAAAAGGCGTCATAGGTTAACCTATAACCCCTTTCAACACATTTGTTGACAACATATGTCCTTAGGGGTCCTAAAACCCTTAGGGACATATTCTAATTGATATGTCCATAGGGGTCTTAGAACCCCTAGGGACATATGTTATCATCAAATGTGTCAAAAGGGGTCATAGGTTATCTTAGTACCCCTTTCGACACATTTGATCAATTAGAATATGTCCCTACGGGTCCTGGAACCCCTAAGGACATATATTGTCAACAAATGTGTCAAAAGGGGTCATAGGTTAACTTAGGACCCCTAAGGACTTATGTTGTCATCAAATTTGTCGAAAGGGTCATAGGTTAACCTATGACCCCTTTTGACCCATATCATCAATTAGAATATGTCCCTAGGGGTCCTAGGACCCTTAGGGACATATTCTAATTGATATGTCTCTAGGGTTCCTAGTATTCGAATTGATGGTTTGGGTCGAAAGGGGTCATAAGTTAATCTATGATCTTGTTAGACACATTTGATTAATTAGAATATGTCCTAGGGGTCCTAGCATGGTAAACTTTAAGAAACCCCCCTCTAGAAAAAAAATATAAATTATTGGTGAATCTTTCATTATTTTGAAAAACCAAATTATTTTTATTAGTGAATTTCTCAATTTTTTAATTTTAAATATTATTTACATTGGCAATTATTTTGGAATCATAAATTTTGAGTAGAAAGTATTGGCAAATCTCAACAATAATAGGAAGTTCACTAATCGTCATGGAATATTACAAATCAAAATTAAACATGTTTTATCTCATGAAAATTGTGAGGATAATTACATTATATTTTAAAACAATAGTGAAAACTAAATATTAGTAATATATCCCTAAAGTAACTAATAATTATGATAATTATTGGTGAGTTAATTTTAATTTCTTCAATAATATATAATAGTTAGGTGAATCAAATCTAATCATGTATTGAATATTGTAGCGAATATTTGAGTTTAAATTTTTTAATAAAATAAATTATTGAACGATTTCAAATATTTTAGAACTAAATTTAATAAAAATGTGGCAATTTAGGTTGCATTAAATCTTCAATTATGATTATTCACCACTAAAAAAAACCCTAGGTCCTGGGACCCCTAGGGACATATTCTGATTCATCAAATGTGTCGAAAGGGGTCCTAGGATAACCTATGACACCTTTCAACACATTTGATGACAACATATTTCCCTACAGGTCTTAAGACCCCTAGGAACATATTCTAATTTATTAAATGTGTCAAAAGGGGTCGTAGGATAACCTATGACCCCTTTTGACACATAAGATCAATTAGAATATGTCCCTACCTAGGTTCCTAGGGGTCCTAGGGAATATGTCCTTTTGACACATTTGATGACAACATATGTCCCAAGGGGTACTCTAATTTATCAAATGTGTCAGAAGGGTTTATAGGTTAACCTATGACCCCTTTCGACCCATACAATTAATTAGAATATGTCCTAGTTATAGGTTAACCTACGACCCCTTTCGACCCATGTCATCAATTAGAATATGTCCTTAGGGGTCCTAGGACATATTCTAATTTATTGTATGGGTTGAAAGGGGTCATAGGTTAACCTATGACCCCTTTCAACACATTTGATTAAAACATAAGTCGTTAGGGGTCCTAAGATCCATAGGGACACATTCTAGGACATATGTTGTCATCAAATATGTCAAAAGGGGTCATAGGAACCTTAGGTAAATATGTTGTCATAAAATGTGTTGAAAGGGGTGATAGGTTATCCTAGCACCCCTTTTAACACATCTGATCAATTAGAATTTGTTCCTATGGATCCTAAGACCCCTAGCGACTTATGTTTTAATCAAATGTGTTGAAAGGGGTCATAGGTTAACCTACAACCCCTTTCAACCCATACACTAAATTAGAATATGTCCTTAGGGGTCCTAGGGACATATATTGTCATCAAATGTGTTGAAAGGGGTCATAAGTTATCCTAGGACTACTTTCAACACAATTGATTGATTAGAATATGTATCCTAAGACTACTTTCAACACAATTGATTGACTGAGGGACATATGTTGTCATTAAATGTGTCCAAAGGGGTCATGGGTTAACCTACGACCCCTTTTGACCCATACAATCAATTAGAATATGTCCCTAGGGTACACATAAGATCAATTAGAATAATTAGATTTTGTCTTGAATTATAAGTACACCATATAAGGCAAGTAATAATTAGATGTTAATTTAATTATACAAAATTTTATCTATTAAGTTATCTTTTAAAAGGTTGACTACATGTGTGCATAATAACATATTTATAAATTTGTTTCCCTAACACTACTAAGTAAATAAATCAATGCTATTTTTAAATGAAATATATATCCACTACCTACAAAAACCTACTATTTAAATAACTAAATATTCACTTAACAATTCAATCATATCTTGGTCATGACACACACAAAAATACCTCACATGGATCATGGAGGGGATAATGAGGAGTCTTCCTCAACTTTCATTCCTAACCCTTCATTTTTTATAAGGTTCCTTTTGATATTTAAGCAAGAGATATTGGATACACAATATTTTACTGGAAAATGTTTTTTTTTAAAATGATTGTGGTCCCCTTACCTAAGACATGCAAATTTCTAATCGTTTTTTCACAAGATTTGAGGGTTTTGCAAGAAAAATAAAATTAGGGCCTAGACTTTCAAACAGTTGTCGAGACAAATTATTTGGCATCCAGAAATTGCTGACACTATGGGGAGTAATAGTAGGTGATAGGCTAAATGGAAATGGAAGGTGACGAATGAAGAAATAAAAGAATATAGGGAAAAAGATAGGGAAAATCATCATGGAAAGAGGCAAGGTGTGTTAAATGTCAATGAGGTTGACCCCGTAACAGTATTGTCCAATGAATATGATGTTGAATTTGATAATATGAATCAACTTAATGTTGTGAATGATAATGTATTAATAAAAAAGGAGAATGTAGAGCTTGAAAGAGAAAATATAACAATTAAGAATGATAGTTATAATGTTGCAAATGAACCTTACATGTCTCCTCATTATAATCAAAATGAGGTTCCTTATAATGAAGAGAGACAAACATCTGACCATAAAACTAGTAGAACACCAAAGTGGTTATTAGAAATTATTGAGGCCATTTTGAGCACATTGGAAGGGAAGAGATCACATAGAATAATTCGACTATGGGCTTCAAGACTATATGAACAATTTTTTGGCAACAAGAAATTGGTGGAGCAATGCCAACTTTTTGTGCAATTGTTAAGGATGCAAAATTAAGACCTATGCTATCAAAATTGAAACTTTGTGTCAATAAGAAAATGGAGAGAAATACCATTATTGTTCAAAGAATATTTTTTGTGCTCTCAATACCATAGGGAAGAAATGCATGGAAAAGGACAAGACAACTGCTAGCATGGTTATTACAACTTCCTTGGTAAGTCATCACATAAGAGCAATGCTATTTCTTAGTCAAAATTGTGTTGACTTAAACATAAGTCATATGACTTTGAGTAGAGCACTTGAAAGAAGAGAGAGACTTGATGATCCTCTTAAAACTGATACATGGGCTTATTTTGGGAGACTTCCATGTTCTGAAAAGAAACTAAAAAAGGGTGTGAAGGAACAAATTCCACAATTTTGGCACTCTAGCTCAAGAGAGTCACCAAATGTGAAGGATGTTTTGAAGTTGAGAATTGGAAATAAAGACTGTACCCTGCATCCAAAACATTATTTGGAGGTAAGACAAACAATGTCGTTCAAATAGTTTTGTGAGACTAATACTGTAGAACAAGATTTAGTATGCAAAGAACATTAACAAATAAAGTAAACATTCACAAACCAAAAACTAAATTCACATATATGCTTAGACAAAGAAAGCAAACAAGAAGTGCAAACCTCACAAGAGAAAACACTCCATGCTTTCTTGATTCTATAGATGTGTCCTTTTGTTGTGGATGTATGCTCAAGATGCTCAAAAGCTGCTTCAATGGAGATGGGTAATGGCAAATTGGTAGCTTTGTGAGCTCTCAATTTGGCATTATAAGGGTAAGATTGATGGCTTTGGTTCTCAAAATAGCATGGTAACTTTAGCTCAAAGATTGTTGATGAAATGGCTTGGGATGGGATTCAATTTATAGGCTAAGGGTAGAGGGATGGAGGGCTTAGATGCAAGGATGGATGAAGGCTTAAGGAGGGCTAGGATGCACTCAAAGGAGAGCACATGGATTGTGCTTGTTTAGCACCAATGGGAAGGTGACACTTGTCACAAAGAGGATGAGTGTGAGAGGGTAGGGTAAAGGGTTGGTTAAAGGCATGATGAGTGGGGTTGAGTATGTAAGAGGGATGTAAGAGGAATGAGTGTGGAAGAGGGAAGAGTGTGGAAGATGGGTGTAAGAGTCATGAGTGGGCTTGTAAGAGTCTTTTATGGTTTGTAAGAGCACTCATGACTTAGTGGTTGGGCTTTTTGAGGGGAGACTTTGGTTTGGATTAGGAAAGTCTTAAACTTGTTTAAGGAATGTGACAACATTAGGGGGTGGATTAGGCTTGGGTTTAGGATTAGATTAGAGATGTTAGAGATGTGCAAGTGGATGGCATTAATGAGGGTGGGTGAGTTAGTGGCTAAGCTTGGTTAGTATGGGTGGATGGGGTGGATTAGGCTAAATGGAGGATTAGAGACAGGTTAGGGGATTTTGAATTTGAGGATTTCATTTATCAAATAGATTTATTTAATAAATGAGGATTTTTGGAATTAGATAGAAGAATAGGATTTAATTGATAAATAATAGATTATTTGATTTATCAATTAGGACTATAGATGATTAATTAAATTAATCAACTAGGGATGGCAAAGGATTAATTAAATAAGAATTTAATTAATGATGCCTTTAGAGATGGCTAAATTAGATTACCAAAGCAGTGTAATCAAATTTAGGTGTCTACAAATACAACATTACATATATCACAAAAGGCTTTTGAATCAATGAAACTATTTTATTATATGCCTCCTAAGATTTGAAATACATGTTGTTGCAAATACTGTATGGAGTTTTCTATGCACCATGAAGTAATACACTCCATTTGTTCTGCTTTGGATACTAATGAAATGTTGGAAATTTGGGGTGCTATTTTCCTTCCAAAATCATCAAGATCATTACTAGATCAATTCTTATGTCCTAGAGATGATGGTTGTTTCTTTTATAGAAATGATTTCTTAAATGAGAAGTGCTCACAATGTGGCGGTTTATCAATATTTGTGACATGTTTCCATGAGGGTTGCAAAGAAGATATTGGAAAGAAATTAGTTTCAAAGAAGGATATGAAATAGAGAAATACACATTGAAGAATAGAGGTGAAGGCTCTAGATATGAGTAGGCTGCAAAAAAAAAGTGTGGTTAATTTAATTTTGGATTTCAAGGAAAATATTTTTTACAAGTATACAAGGCATAGTCATAGGTCGCAATGGTTGGATAAAAAATTTAGAATGTATAAAGAAACTTTCTCCATTGGCACTATTGAATCAACTGTTGAGTTTGCAGAGAACTATACATTACAACCCCAAAATGAGACACAAACTGAATATTACAACTCCATTCAGATTGCTATTTTTGTCCACATAACATTTAGACATACCCATGATAGTGCAAAAGATAACCGAAAGATAATCATAGAGTACCACTTTTATATGAGCAATGATAGATCTCATTCTCATGAGTTTGTCCAACATTATTTTGAGTTCTTACGAGAACATGATATTTGATGAAGACACAAACCACAACCAAAGTGAATGCAACAGGGGAAAAGGGGAATATTATTATCAATAAAATATGCTACTACATTCAATACATGTAAACATATTCAAATACATTCCCAATGGGCTTACAATGGTCAAATCTTGGAGAAAAATCCTCCTCACAGTACCTTCTCTCAAACTCCACCAAGAACTGCCTTTACAATGCTAGAAATATTCTTAAATAAACCCCAATTAGGTTTAGGGTTAGGAATACACTCTAGAATATTCCATTTGGAATCCACCACCAAAATAGAAGGTTGTAGAAATCATGTTAGAAGCTGGTGTAAAATTAGAAGAATCCAGAAATGGTAGTCTAACTTTCGGGAGGCATAACTTTTGATCCAGGACTTTGATTGACGAACCGTTTACATTTTTGAAAAGCTCTCAAAGCGCTCTATAGCTCAATGGACCAAATTTTCTTGTCCCCCATTTTTTGGTCCCGTACAAGGTCATTTAATGCCTCAAATCTAACTCGAAAGCACTCTTAAGAGGTCTCTAAGCAATTTAAAACTACAATAACTTTCAAACTGTAAAGCCTTTTGACCTGATTCTTTTTTTGGAGTGTTTTAAATTAGAAATATAATTATACCTCCAACTTACACCCTCTAACTTGTCATAATTATGGCTCAATTAAAAAATAACCCTTTTTTTACATTGACACATATCCCAAGGTGCCCAAAAACTCTAACCCAAAAAGCCAATAGTGGAACTATGAGAGTTGGAATCTTTATTTGACCCAAATGGGTATCTAGAAATAAAAACACTTTAAACAAAAGCTAATACTTAGCATATTTTTAGGTGATATAGGATTGCCCTTACACCACTGGATGCTCCAGCATCAATATTACTATGGATAGACATCTCATTTGGCCAAATAATTGCACAAGTCAATTCAAGAATGCTCGCATGTTTTATTGGTTGTGTAGAATGTATGTAAAGATTGTTTTATCTCATAGTTGGAGCTTTCTTGAGTCTAGACATGGGTAAGGGGAGCATGATCGAGTGGGGGCATGCGTGAAGAGAGCTCTAGTGAAGGAGCAAATGAAGATTTTAGTAGAAGAACTTCTTGATGCTCATACCTTAGCTTATTGGTGTACATCTGCATTATCACAATGGGGACTCTTGATTCAGTAGTGTGTAGGTTCTTTTGGTTGGTTGAGGAGGGTTCATTAGGTGATAGATTGGATTGTGCTATAGTCAAAGATTCTTCAAAGATGCATTCATTCAGTATCTCTAATTGTAGTACACGGATGAGTTGGACATGACAACTAGCTTATTTTTGTCCTAGTTATTTTCAGTGTGATTGGGATTATTGTGACTCAAGTGAGTGGGTGGATATATGGGCTCCACATTATCTAACTCCATTATCTCTCATGCCCTCTATAAAAAATGATGAGATGGACAATTCTATTGACCATAACCATCTATCAGATCTTCTTCAATTATGACAAGTCTTTGTATTGGTTGCACCATAGGGGAATGATGCGAAATCAGATTATTGGTTATCATGTTGTGTAAGAGGTAAATAAAAGCTGGCACAACCGATTACAGATGATGATGGATTCACATATCCTACTAGTTCAATTTGTTTTGTTAGAACATGGTTGTGGACATACATGCTTAGAAAGAATGGAATTCTCACATTCGAAGGCTATGAGAAGCACAAAACAATTTTCATATATTCACATCTTATTATTCTAGAAAATGTGAAGTTGTCGAAGCATCAAGGAAGACCAAAAGTACAATTTTTTTAAACTATTAGTAATGCTGATTGTAGAGACTTATTAGAGAGCCTCAAGAAGAGAGATGACTCTTTAGGAATACTTCACTACTTAATACTAACTCACAACAAGGTTTCATATGTTCATTATATGCTTTAAATTTAGTTTAATATATTAATTAAATATGCCTATACATGTACTTGATATAAAATGCCTACAATACTAACATTTACTATGATATTGAATTGTAGGCATCTTCAACAGTAGCAGTGCATAAAGATAGAAATAATATTAAGGATAGGAACGAAGGCAATTCTATAATAGTTTAGTCTCTAGGATTTTTCATACTCATTTAAATCAAATATGGCTCACTACAACATTTGAGGTCAAATTGCAACAACAATTTACGACAACGGTGTAATTTGTGGTGATTTTCAATTTTTTTTGCAATTGTCCCAAACATCATCACAATACTGACATTGGCATTATAATTGTGATGCCCTTGCAATCATAAACAAAAAAAGAAAAAAATGATGATCATTTTCCATTTGATTTTGACAATGGAGAGCTGCACATAAAAGGGGTGGAGTAAGTTGGGCGTGAAAGAGGTGTAGTGTTGTGAACATTTTCATAGCCCTTGTGATTAGTGCATTTGGTTGTTGTGCACTTGTGATCTCTGCATTTTGTTATTGCACCCTTAATTTGTGATTTCATCATGCACTTGATCTATGATTTCATTGTCGTTTCATGTCCTTGCTCTATGATTTCATTGTCGTGTTGTGCCCTTGTGATCTACATGCCCTTTCTATACAATTTTCTTCTATGGCGAGAAGAGCTACGTATGTAAATGTTCTTTTTCTTTCCTTCTAAACATGTGTATCTTTATATATTCAAAGATATCTTTTTTAAGGTGCTTATTACATATTATCTACACAATAGAAAAAATGATTGAACTACATACATATTCCAAAATCCAAATAATGAAACAATAAAACTCACTCAACCCATGCTAAGTGACTTACCTCAAGATCCTGCACAAAAATAATGCAGACTAAGAAAAATTGGTAGAGTTTGCAAGAAACTTTATAAAAACATATCATAGCAGACATCTCTATATATTTAGAGGGATCTTTTTGAAGGTACTTATTACATAGTATCTACACAATAGAAAAATGATCCAGCTGCATACAAATTCCAAAATCCAAATAATAAAACAATAAAACTCACTTTATCCATGCTAAGTGACTTACCTCAAGATCCTACACAAAAATAATGCAGACCACGAAAAATGGGCATAGTTTGCAAGAAATTTTACAAAACCATACCATAACAGATATTACAAAATACATAGAATACATAGAATGATTTTTTTATTATAAAAAATCTTCCTATTTTGTTGAATAGAAAAATAAATAGAGTTGAAAGAATGAGCTATGCAATATTAGTTCAATTTTATCAACCCTAGACTCTTTTCTTAGCTCCACTAAATGCTAGGTGATCTTCTACTTCTAAGATATACTCCATTTTGTGTTTTCTTAAGCCTTGGATTTCCTTGGTCATTTTGGGGAATGGATGAGTTTTTCTCTCTAGATTATTGATGTTGATCAAGAAATATATTCACTTCAATAGTTTTCTTTGTAATCATAAATAAATAAATTCCACCATTAATAAAAAGAATTGCAATGATCTCAACATTGGATGTAATTGATTCTTGAAAGGCATGTGGGGATTAAGTATTTTTTATGATTTAATCAAAGGAGAAATACAATGGACCTGGTTGACATCCAAGATAAGATAAGGCTTAGATTTCTCATGGGTTGAGCACCATAACCCAAATTCTTATATGATTATTTAAAACAGAGAGATCTAATGGTAGAATCTTTTGAATTAGGTGTGCATGAATATCCATTGGGTCTATGAACAACAATTCTAGGAGTTTTTTATGCTTGTCCTGATATTACTTGGATAGAAAACATGGTATGCCTAGTTCATGGGGATTACTTCCCAAATTAAAAAAAAGAAAAAGGTTATTGACTAACAAAAAGTTTGAACAGTAAAAACAAGGTTATTGATTTTGGTGTGGACTAACAAAATACACAGAATGATTTTACATTGTAAACATGGTTGTATTTGATATTATGTTTAATTCATAATTATACTTAGATACTACATGACTCCCTATTTATATTTTTTGCCCTCTATTTTTTGCTGAAATTTTATGTACCAAGATCTTACTTTGTGCATACTTTGATTGTTATAAGTATATGATGATGTTAGAAATAATAGTCCACCAAGATAACTGAGAGGGGGGGTGAATCAGTTATCCAACAATTAAAACATTTATCCTCTTTAAAAAAAATTGACCATTCAACCAAAGTAAACAACAACCATAAAGATGCACATAAATAATTACACCAAATATGTTCACTAGGGAAACCCTTGATAAGAGGGAAAAACCTGGTGAGAATGACACCCACAAGATGATATACTAATATAAATATTCCTTGTTAGAGGATGGACCTTTTTAGGAGTCTATTACAACATTTAGTACAAAGAGTCCATGTTAGGAGACTTTGAATCCCTATTAGGAGATGTGCCAACCCTATTAGGAGTTGTGGAAGATAGCTAAACCCACTATTCAAATAGCTTCAAGATCATATCATTGAACCCACTATCTAATTGACCTTGGTACTATTCCTTTCAGAATGATAGATGTGAAATAAGCTTCTACTTCTTCCTCTGTCCAGTACACCAGACTTCTTCTCCCTCAAACCATGCAATCAGATCTAAAACTCAGTTCTCAATAACAATAACCCTTAAGGTCACTTACACGCAAAGGTAAACCACTCTGCTTCTTTAGCACTCTACTTCCTCAATAGTTCATAAGTTTCTCATGTATTCTCTATATGTTAAACACAGAAAAATATCTTTCCTTTATACCATGCCCAATAATAAATCCTTGAGTCAGCTTCCCACTTAATTAAAATATATCAATTAAATGAATAGACATTTGATTAATGTTTTCGACTCACAGTCATAAGAATTTTTTTACTCGTGTCACTTCTGTACATGCACATTCTTTGACATCATCACTGGCTAGTATACTATCTCCAGTTAATTGTGTAATCTTTCATTACATTTTTGATGAATTGTAGCAATCACACAATAGGAACTACTTTCCTAATACTCTGGTTTCATATGGTTCTTTGTAGATCAATAATATCTTCCATATACTGTCAATTTAGGTTCCACACACTTACCCTTGTAACACACACATACTATAGTGTACATTGAAAACTGCACATCAATAGATGAGTAATGTATTGTTCTTAATACAAAATCACAATCTATTGTTCTGTCAGTTTTCAAAAAATTACTACTATATTGTCATCAATAAAAAAAATAGTCTTGAATACATCATATCAATTTTTTGCAATGCTCCCCCATAGCACGATAACATCATCATTCATTCTGTATTCGCTTCTGGGTGTGATTGTGTATGTTTTTTTGTGATGTTAAAAAAACATACACAATCACACCCAGAAGCGAATACAGAATTTTATGGATTGTGGAAATCTGTTACAATTAATCATCATTCATGCTAACAATCTCCCCCTTTGGCATTGATGGAAACATAGATGAAAAACATCTAAGTTCCAATAATACCAAGTATACAAATCAATCAATTCTTGCTTGATTTTCCTCAAGAAAACATCATGCATCATGTTCTTATTTCTTCCCCATTATACTACATAGAGTGTTTTTCATGTCACTCTCTCCCCCATTGACATCAATATCAAAGGTTAAGGTGTAATACACAAATAGTTCAATTTCTCAAAGATACAATAACCTATCAGCATGACCACAAGTTGGTTGTTGCTTTACAACTTTTGTATATAAATCCATAAATAGCTCAAGTGTCTAGAGATACTATTGCATACTAATTACTGATTGCCAAGAGTTATTTTCTGACTTTGTGCATCACAGATACTCCCCCATTGAGGAAATATCAGCATTTAGTCCAATCTAACAATGGTGCTATGTACCCTAGACTGATGCACTTTTGCATCTTCTATTCTGAAGTAGGCAAGGGAATAACCCCAAGCATACCTCTTAGGTACTCAAATGTGTCCTTTGGTAAGGCCTTTGTGAAAATGTCTACAATCTATTCCTTAGTGTTAATATACTCCATTCTGATTTCTTTCTCTACAAATTTCTCTCTCAACACATGATACTTTATAGAGATGTGCTTAGTCTTAGAATGCAAAAAAATATTCTTAGACATGCTTACTGTACTTGTGTTATCAAAGTAAATGATAATAGGTTCTTTGAAAATAATTCCAATATCCTTCATCATCTATTTCATCCATATAACTTGATTATAGTTGTTTGCTACTGCAACATATTCTGCCTCTGTAGTACTTTGTGAAGTGCAATCTTGTTTCTTGCTGAGCCAATAAACTAATCTTCCATCAAGAAAGTATGCCCCTCCACTGGTGATTTTTCTATCATCCATATCTCCTGCCCAATTAGCATCAGTATAAGTGCAAAGAGTAAAATTATTACCTCTGTCATACCAAATGCCATAATCAAATGTCCCTTTTAGATATCTAAATATCCTTTTTACTGTTGTGTAATGATATTCTTTAGGATTAGCCTGAAATATTGCCACAATTCCAATTGTATTAACTATATCTGGTCCACTATGAGTTAGATACTGTAATCCTCCAATCATAGATCTATACTTCTTTTGTTCAATAACAGGTGTCTCATCCTTGCTAGATTACTTGTGACCAGTTACCTTAGGAGTTCCAACATGTTTACAATTTTCTAGTCCAAATCTTTTAGCAAATCTTTCAAATACTTAGTTTGAGAAATAAAAGATACCTTCTTTGTTTTGAAAAATTTGCAGTCCTAAGAAAAAAATCATTTCTCCTATCATACTCATCTCAAATTCATTCTTCATATCTTCTGAGAATTTGTTACTGGCTTCATTGTTTCCTCCAAAAATGATATCATCAACAAATACAATGATTATCAACAAACCATTTTCTATCTCTTTCAAGTACAAGTTGTTGTCTATTGTTCCTTTAAAAAATCCAAGCTTTGATAAGTATTTATCTAACCTTGCATACCAAGTTCTGGGTGCTTTCTTTAATCCATACAAGGCTTTCTTTAATTTGCAAACCATATTCTTCTCTTCTATCAAGGGAAACCTTTTGGCTACTCGAAATAAACTTCTTCTTAAAGTTCTCTATTTAAGAATGTTGACTTAACATCCATCTGATATACCTTGAAGTTTTTATTTGCTACATATGCCAATAACATTATGACTGCTTCCATTCTTGCTACAGGTGTATATGTTTCCTCATAGTCTATTCCTTCTTGCTGAGAATAGTCTTTGCATAGTAGTCTTTCTTTGTTTCTTATTAATTCTCCTTGTTCATTCATTTTGTTTTTGAATACCCACTTTGTGCCAATCACATTCTTGTTCTTACATCTAGGAACTAATTCCCATGTGTCATTTTTTATTATCTATTGAAGTTCTTCCTCCATTGCTTTCATCTATTGATCATCCTTGATTGCTTCATCTGCGCTCTTTGGTTCTACTTGAGATAGTTGACATAGTTCTTCATTGATTTTGCTTCTGGTCATTACTCCCTTTTCTTTACTCCTTATTAATTTATTAGCATGATGATTTCTTATCATATTCTTATTTGGGGTAGGAGTTGTTGTTTCAACTCTTATTTCTGGTACTACATTATGTTCTCCTCTTATTTCTTCAATTTGCACATTATTCTGCAAGTTATTGTTAGTCTTAAGAAATAATTCATTACATCGATTGGTCATCCCAGAATAATTATCTTCATTAGAGTTATAATTCATCATCTTTTCTTTGGTTCCAAAATTTTCTTCTATTCTCACATTTGTGCACTCTACTATAGTTTTTGTTCT
This sequence comes from Cupressus sempervirens, assembly GCA_028749045.1. Taxonomy (NCBI): domain Eukaryota; kingdom Viridiplantae; phylum Streptophyta; class Pinopsida; order Cupressales; family Cupressaceae; genus Cupressus; species Cupressus sempervirens. The sequence goes on from CM053785.1 coordinate 900,055,115, forward strand.
ATAGTTGAAACATCTATAAGCTTTACTTTTTAATGAATAGCCAAGAAACATACCTTCATCACTCCTTGGATCAAACTTACCGATATCATCATCTCTTTTGATGTAACATTTGCTTCCAAATATTTTGAAATATTTGGCTAATGGTGAGTATCCAAACCATAACTCATAAAGTGTTTTCTCCATACCTTTTATGATCTGTACTCTGTTCAAAGTGTATACTTTTGTATTGACTACTTCTCTCCAAAATGTCTTTGGTACATCATTCTCCAATAACATAGCTCTTTTTGCTTCAGCAATTGATCTATTTCTTCTTTCAACAATCCCATTCTACTTAGGTGAATGAGGTGAAGATAGCTATCTCTTGATTCCATGCTCTTCACAATAGATATTGAATTCTCTAGAAGTGAATTTTCCTCCTCTATCAGATCTTAAGCTCTTGATTTTAACTCCAGATTCATTCTCTACTCTATTCTTGAATATCTTGAATTTCTCAAATGCTTTTCATTTTTCTTTAAGAAAAGCTCCCCACATCATTCGGGTAAAATCATCAACAAAAATCATAAAATACCTTTCTCCATAGAATCCTCTTGTTCTTAAAGGACCACTTAAATCTATATGGACCAATTCCAACTTCTCTGTAGTGCCAATCTTCTTGCTAGGAAATGAAACTTTCTTCTTCTTAGCCAAGATACATTCCTTACAAATAATTTTAGTAGATTTAGTGATCTTAGGTAAATCTCTCACAACATGTGTATTACTGGATTTCATGATGTTATCAAAGTTTATGTGACAAAATCTTTTGTGCCATAATCAACTATTGTCAACATTAACTACTAAACATGTTATTTTAGTGGTGTTCAACTAAAATATGTTACCTCTAGTTCTTGTGCCAGTACCTAGCAATTTTCCTTCCTTGTCCTTAATGATACATGTGTCATTACCAAACTATAATTGGTAACCCTTGTCCATAAGTTATCCAACACTTAACAGGTTATTTTTCAGTCCATCAACAAAGTAAATTTTAGATTATGGAGATTGATCAGGAAAGTACTATACATCATAAATTCTTTGGGGGCATTTTTTTTTTGGGCCATGCCCATTGTGGCTAACATATGGTCGACATATGGTCAACATGTTGTAACCCTAAAGCGGCATAAAAATACTTGTACAAAAGGGCTTAGGGTTAGGCATTTTTTTATTATGTTGTGATGCAAAATTGGTTCTTGTGGCAATATTGAGCTGTAAGGGATTATGCATCGTAATCATGTTGTATTCACTAGATCGTAATAATATCAGACTTGCTATTTGGTGGATGTAGCCCAGGGATTGGGTGAACCACGTTAAATCTTGGTGCCTTTTGTTCTTTTCTGTGTGATCTACTATTTTTTGTTATTGGTTATATTTTCATGTAATTGTTATTTTTGTCTGTGGTTTAATCCTAACAAGTGGTATCAAAGCCTAGTTGTTTTTCAGTTATCCTCTATAGGAAAGTTTCACGGTTGAGTGAGAGTCTCCCGGTTGAGTGGGAGCAATGGAAGATGAGGGTAAGCTGAGGGTTGATAGGTTTAATGGGCAAAACTTCCAGTTATGGAAGATGCAAATGGAAGACTATCTTTATCAAAAGGATTTATGGAAGGCGTTGGAAGGCAAAGCCAAGAATAAGGGATCTATCTCAAATGATGAATGGGATCTTTTGGACAGAAAGGCACTTGATAGCATTTGATTATACCTGGCACCATTAGTGGCATTTAATATTACAAAAGCAAAGACAACAGAAGAGTTGATGAAAACCCTAGCAACACTGTATGAAAAGCCCTCTGCTTCAAACAAGGTATTTCTCATGAAGTATTTATTTAATATGAAAATGGCAGAAGGTGGATCTGTTGCAAATTATTTTAATGAGTTTAATACTATTACTAGTCAGTTATCTTCTGTGGGTATCAATTTTGATGAAGAAATTAGGGCTCTCTTGATTTTTTGTTCTTTGCCTAAAAGTTGGAATGGCTTGGTAATGGCTATGCATAATTCTATTCATGGATCTAGTACCCTAAAATGTGAAGATGTGATCAGTGTTTTTTTGAGTGAGAAAACTTGTAGAAATCCTTAGGTGGATCTACATCAGAAATTTCTTTAAATGCACAAAGCAGGGGCAGAACGACGGAGAGAGGAAGTAATTCTGGAAATCATGGAAAATCAAGAGGAAAGTCAAAGGGGAAGAGGTCTCAATCAAGAGGATTGAATGACTGCTGGTACTATGGGAAACTAGGTCATAAAAAGAAAGATTGTTGGAATCAAAAGAAAAATGAAGGAGATAGATTAGATGGAGAGAAGGAGGCAAATGTGGTAAGTAACAAATCCTAAGAGGATGCTATGCTTCTATCTTTAGAAAGTGTTGATGATTCATGGGTTTTAGATTCTAGTGCTTCATTTCATGCTACACCTCATAGAGGTTATTTCATTGATTATGTCCAAGGGGATTTTGGACTTGTTAATTTCGGGGATGATGAACCCTGTCAGATTGTTGGAAAGGGAAAAATTAAGATTAAGTTGAAGAATTAGAATCATTGGCTGCTACATGAGGTAAGACATGTTCCAAGGCTGAGTAAGAATTTAATTTCAGCAGGGCAACTCGGTGACGAGGGTTGTGTAGTTACTTTTAATGATAAAAATTGGAAGTTTTCAAAAGGTTCCCTTGTAGTAGCAAAAGGTGTGAAAGTAGGAACCTTATATCTTTGTACAGGTCATATTGTTCCTTCTACTTTAATTGTTTCAGAGAAAAATGAATGTCCAGGAACAATTGCTGCAGTTGAGCAAGGAGAACAAATAGCTGCTATAGATTCTGATACAACGTTGTGGCACAATAGACTTGGGCACATGAGTGAGAAAGGTATGAAAGTGCTTCATTCAAAGAAAAATTTACTAGTTCTAAAATGTGTTAATATGGATTTCTGTGAAAGTTGTGTGTATGAAAAACAAAATAGAGTGAGCTTTGTGAAGACTAGGGAGGAAAACAAAAAGGAGAAATTAGAGCTTGTGCATACCGATGTATGGGGATTGACTCAAGTATCTTCCCTTGGTGGCTCTCATTATTATGTTATATTTATTGATGACACAACTAGAAATATATGGGTTTATTTCCTTAGATAGAAATCTAATCTATTTCAAACTTTTAAGAAATGAAAATGCTTGGTTGAAAATGAGACTGGTAAGAAATTAAAATGTCTCAGATTTGATAATGGTGGTGAGTATTGCAATCATGAATTTGAAGATTATTGCTCCACTAATGGTATTCATAGATAGAAAACTATTCCAAGGACTCCACAAGAAAATGGAGTAGCTGAACACATGAATAGGACTATAATGGAGTGTGCAAGGAGTGTGAGGTTGCATGTTGGGTTGCCCTTACACACCTGGGCAGAGGCTATCAATATTGCTGTATATTTTATTAATAGAGGTCCCTCTACTCCTTTGGGCTATGGTATTCTAGAGGAGGCATGGACTGGTAAGAAGGTGAGTTATTCTTTTCTCAAAACCTTTGGCTGTGAAGCATTTGCTCACATAGATTCTAAAAATAGAACCAAGCTGGAAGCTAAGTCAAAGAAATGTGTATTTTTTGGGTATGGCATTAATGAATTTGGTTATAGGCTTTGGGATTTTGAAAATCAAAAAATTGTGAGAAGTAGGGATGTCATATACAATGAGAAAGTGTTGTACAAAGATCTGTTGCAACAACATGAAAAGAAATAAGATGATTATGTAGTGCTAGATGATACTCCAAAAGCTGATGTTCTAGCCATTCCTCATGATGTGCAACAACCACAAAAACAAATACCACACACATTGGTGAACGTTAGATGGTCCACAAGGAAAATTAGACCTCCACAAAGATTTTCTCCCTCTTTGTATTCAATTTTACTTACTAATACTAGTGAACCTGAATGTTATGATGAAGCTGTGCAGGTGGATACTAAGATTTAGTGGGAGTCTGCAATGAAAGATGAAATAGACTCTTTGCTGAAGAATAAGACATGGGATTTATGCAAGTTGCCTATAGGTAAAAAGGCTTTACAGAATAAGTGGGTTTGCAGGTTAAAAGAAGAGGACGGAGGTAAGAAAATATTTAAAGCCAAGTTAGTTGTGAAAGGATTTGCACAGAAAAAGGGAATTGATTTTGATGAGATATTTTCTCCTATTGTTAAAATGACTTCTATCCATACTGTTTTAAGTCTTGTGGCTACTGAAGATTTGCATTTAGAGAAACTTGATGTTAAAACAACCTTCCTTCATGGTGATTTGGATGAAGAGATATATATGGCTTAGTCATAGTGATGATGGTATGCTTTGCTACTACTCACAAAGGTATGCTCTGATACCACTGATGACGGGCCACACCACCCGTACCAACTCACAACCAAAAAAAATGCAACAAGATGGAGACAAAGAGATATAAAAAATGCTTCATAAAGCATCATCCATTAATACTTGAAATTCATTATAAGAGATTACATTTGAAGAGCTTACAACTCAAGAACTTCTATTTCTCGAACTTCTATTAGAAGAGCTTCCATTTCTCGAACTTCCTTACAAGAGATTATATTTGAAGAGCTTCACCTTGAGAGCTTCTACTTTAAGAGCTTCTTCTTGAAGAGCTTGATTACAAATGAACATAAGCCTTCCTTAAATAGGCACTTACCACCCAATGGATGATTTATCCACAACATTCTAGAATATCCACAACCTTCTAGAATTTCACCTACAACCTTCTACAATATCTACAACTTTCTAGAATTTCCACCTAAATACAACTAAGCACCACCATGTGGCCCAATTAGAAAATTACATTTCCTTCACAACAAATATTAAATGCATGATTCAAGGAACTTTTCACAAACTTCTAAGATGCCACCTACACACCTCAATTAATGGAATAACAACTATTTTTATTATTTTTCTATTTACGCTACTTATGCACCTTGAAAATAGAAATTCCTCCTTTCTCCTTTTTTCCTATTTTTCTTTTTTTTTAAAAATTTCTTTCTATTTTCATCATTTTCTCTCTCCTCCACAATTTTTTTTTTCTCCTCTTTTTTAAAAAAATAAAATTTAATTTTCCCTTGCAAGATGCTCCTGCATCAGACTCCCTTGGTAGATAGAAAAGTGTTTCCCACACTTTGACGCCAAAAGAAAGATATACAATCATCTTCATCTTCACAACAAGCTTCCACCTCAATAGCGACAAGAAAACCAACATGCAAATCTTCCACATCATGCATCACATAGGGATTTGCGATCAAAGGTAAGGAGAACTTAGTGTGCAAATTGAAGAAAAATATATATGGCTTGAAGCAAGCACCTCAGCAATGGTATCTGAAGCTTGATAGTTTTATGCATGAGCATGGATATAATAGGTGTCATTTAGATTATTGTGTTTATTTTAAGAGGTTGGATGATGATAGCTACATTATTTTATGTTTATATGTTGATGATATGCTTGTAGCTAGGTCTAACATGGATCATATTAAGGGGCTAAAATACCAGTTAGCACATGCATTTTCTATGAAAGATTTGGGGGTAGAAAAAAAAATCCTTGGTACGAATATTTGTAGAGATAGGAAGAATAGAACATTGACACTGTCTCAGGCTGATTATGTGGAGAAGGTGTTGCAATGTTTTTGTATGGAGAATGCTAAAGCTGTCAGCACACCTTTACATGGTGATTTGAAGTTGACTAAGGAGATGTGTCCCAAGACATGGGAAGAGGAGGAAAATATGTCCAAGGTACCCTATGCTTCAGCTGTAGGAAGCTTGATGTATGCTATGGTATGTACTAGGCCAAATATTGCACATGTAGTGGGAGTTGTTAGCAGGTATATGAGTCATCTTGGAATTGAGCATTAGAATGCTATCAAATGGATTCTCAAATATTTGAGAGGAACATCTAATAATTGTTTACACTTTGGGGGCTCTAGTACTGATTTATAAGGCTATGTTGACTCAAATTTGGTAGGGTTTATTGATACTAGGTGAAGTACTAGAGGTTATTTCTTTACTGTTGGTGGGGCAACCATGAGCTAGGTTTCTAGATTACAGAAGATTAATGCTCTATCCACTATAGAGGTAGAGTATGTTGCTGGTACAGAGGTAGCCAAGGAGATGATATGGCTTCAGTTCTTCTTAGAAGAATTGGGACATCCTTAGAAGGATAATTATTTGTTCACAGATAGTTAGAGTGCCATTCATCTTGCAAAGAATTTTTCTCTGCATTCTAAGACCAAACACATATAGTTGCGGTACCATTTCATTCGGTCAATTTTGGAGGATGGACAGTTAAAGTTGGAGAAGATACATACAAATGGCAATCCAGCAAATATGTTGAGAAAGGTAGTAACAAGGGAGAAGTTGAACTCCTCTTTAGCTTTGGTTGGTCTTCTAGACTGAATATGAATAAAAGAACAGTAGAGTCTAGGGTGGTTTGATCTAGTGGGAGCCCCATGTGGTAGCGGTATTGCTACAAGATCAGTCTCCAAGTGGGAGATTGTTGTTTAGTGTGGAGCTTGATTAGTCCCTAAGTGGGAGATTGTTAGATTCTGGTGACTAATCAGGACAGTACTATACATACTTCATAAATTTTCTTTGGGGTTAGGGCATTGCCCCAAATAAAAATTTGGGCCATGGTTGACGTTGTGGCTTATGGCCCACATGTTGTAACCCTAAAGCGGTATAAAAATACTTGTATAAAAGGGCTTAGGGTTAGGTTTTTTTTCATTATGTTGTGATGTAAAATTGGTTCTTGTGGTAGTATCGAGCTCTAAGGGATTACGCATCGTAATCAGGTTGTATTCACTAGATCGTAATAATATCAGACTTTATGTTTGGTGGACATAGTCTAGGGATTGGGTAAACCATGATAAATCTTGGTGCCTTTTGTTCTTTTCTACGTGATCTACTATTTTCTATTATTGGTTATATTTGCATGTAATTGTTATTTCTGTCCATGGTTTAATCCTAATAGTAAATAATCAGTATTTGTTTTACCATCAAGTGAGATAGATCCAATTCCTATAATGTGATAAGATGCATTATTCCCTACTTTGAAAATCCCTCCATCAAGACTTTTGAATTCAACAAATTTGCTCATATCACTAGTCATGTGATGTGAACAACCACTATCAATGATATGATCTTTTCTTTCAATTTGTGAGACCAGCGCACTTTTTTCTCTAATTTTTTTGTCAATATCATCCTCTTTTATAGCTACAAATCCTAGTTCATCTTCACTTATGCTTTGATCAGATTCTTCTTCTTCTTCTTCTTCTTCATTAGCATATAAACAATTTCTAGATTTTCTAGGTCTAAATCTTCCCTTATATTTATTTTCTCTTTTAGGACACTTAGATGCATAATGACCATATTCATTACATGTCCAACACTTAAAGATATTCTTACCATCTTTTTCTCTTTCTACAGGAAGAGCCACTCCTTCTTTGATCTTTTCCTCAAGAGTCTTGTTGCTGCTAGCAATGTCTCCTTGCACTTTTGTGTTCTTTGCTAGATTGGGTTTAATATTTAATGCACTAAATATTTTCTCAACTTTTGCTAATTCTCTAGATTGTTTCAGATTGAATTTTTTAGCTTCCAATCTACCAAGCAATGTTTCTTTGGTGAAATTATTAGTATAGGGTATCATCAATTGAATCATCTATGTAATTAATTTGAAAGGTGGTATTAGACTTTTCAAGATCTTCCATATTACTTCATCATCTAATTTCTTTCCACCATGAGATGTGATTCCTATAACAATCTCAAATATTCTACCAATATAGTTTCTTATAGATTCATCTTCCATAATTCTAGCATCTTGAAATGCACAATACAAATTTTGTAATCCAACTCTTTTTGCATGTGTATCACCCTCATAATTAGCTTCTAAAGTTTTCCAAATTTCATGAGATGTTTTGAGTATTTTTACTTGACTATACTCACTTTCAGGTAGAGATGACAATATTGCTTCTCTTTCCCTTATGTTGCACATAATTTCCTTTTCTCTCTGCTCCTTGATACAAGTTTCAAGATTGTCTTCTTCCAGAATATTCTTAGATACCTTGGTTATGAGCCAATATCTTGGACCCATGCAAAAAAGATGAGTCTTCATATTCTCCTTCCAATTGTCATAATTGGTGCCACTAAATCTTGGACTTTCCTTTTTGAACATGTTTTCCATGGATCTCCGAAAGCTATTAAAAATTTTCTTCAAGGACCTGAAGCTCTAATACCAATTGTTGGAAACAATAGTCCACCAAGATAACTAAGAGGGTGGGGGGTGAATTATTTATCTAACAATCAAAGCATTTTTCCTCTTTAAACAAACTTAACCATTCAACCCAGGTAAATACCAACCATAAAGATGCACATAAACAATTACACCAGATATGTTGACTAGGGAAACCCTTGATCAGAGGGAAAATACCGGTGGGAATGATGCCCACAAGATGATATTCTAATATAAATATTCCTTCTTAGAGGATGGACCTTGTTAGGAGTCTATTACAACATTTAGTATGAAGAGTCCCTGTTAGGAGACTTTGAATCTCTATTAGGAGATTCCAAACTTGTTAGGAGACTTTGAATCCCTATTAGGAGATTCCAAACATGTTAGGAGTTGTGCCAACCTTGTTAGGAGTTGTGGAAGATAGTTGAACCCACTGTTCAAATAGCTTCAAGATCAAATCAATGAACCCATTGTCCAATTGACCTCGATACTATTCCTTTTAGAATAATAGATGTGAAACAAGCTTCTACTTCTTCCTCTGTCTATTACATCAGACTTCTTCTCCCTCAAACCATGCAATTAGATCTAAAACTTAGTTCTCAATAACAATAACCCTTAAGGTCACTTACACGCATAGGTAAATCACTCTTATTCTTTAGTGCTCTGATTCCTCAATAGTTCACAAGTCTCATGTATTCTCTATGTGTTAAACATGAAAAAATATATTTCCTTTATAACATGCCCAATAATAAATCCTTGAGTTGGCTTCCCACTTATTTAAAATATGTCAATTAAATGAATACACATTTAATTAATGATGTTGGCTCATAGTCATAAGAAAACTTTTACTCATGTGACTTCCGTACATGTGCATTCTCTGAAATCATCACCGACTAGTAAACTGTCTCCAATTAACTGTGTAACCGTTCATTACATTTTTGATGAACTGCAATAATCACACAATAGGAACTACTTTCCTAATACTCTAGTTTCATACAATTCTTTATAGATTAATAATATCTTCCATATACTATAAATTCAAGTTCCACACACTTACCCTTGTAACACACACATACTATAGTGTACTTCGACAACTGTGTATCAATAGATGAGTAATGTATTGTTCTTAATAAAAAGATCATAGTTTGTTGTTCTATTAGTCTTCACAAACTTACTACTACGTTGACATCAATGACAAACACAGTCATTAATACATCATATCAACATTCTACAATACTCCCCCATAGTGATAGCATTAACATTCATGCTAACAGATCATTAACTGGTTTAGTATTTCATTAAATAGCATCAAACACAAAAATTATGTTTTTAATTGAACTCCTTTTTTAGTTTTTTATTCATATATTTTCAACCACTTCCCTTATTGTCATCCTAAGATGATATGGGCTTTTCTATGCATCGTAAAATGATGGAGAAAGAAATTGAAAATCTATTCTAGAATATATAACAACAAAGAAATAATATGGCTAAGAGAAGCAAGGATTTAGGTTACTTGAAAATGGAGAAATAATTTTTCAATTCGAAATAATTAAACAATCAGCTGTTCCTAGCTAGTAGGATCGAATACATTTTTTCAAGGTGATAAAATTGTATATGTAGATGCATCACTTGCATGCCAAGCATGAAGTAAATTTTCCAACTTATAAAAAATGGTTAGATATAAAGGCTCCATATATTGGCCCAAAAATGGAAGCCAATGATGTAACCATGCATGTATTGGCATAGTCCCCCTGCGAGGATCCCAAGTATCTATTGTTGTTGTTAATTTGGGCATCACTATATGATCCAAAATGTTATGAAGTACTGAATTTGGTAGTAACTTCTCCCATCTCTCTAGAAAATGTAGCATAGGTTCAGGGTCCCTTGGCTCCCAGGAATTTGTAGCAACTATTCTCACTACTAGAAGAATAACATCAGTGAAGATTTGAGTGAAAAGAGTTGAAGAAAAAAGTTCTACTTCTGTGTAAATTCCATAACTGTTAAGCTCATTCCCTTGCAGAAGTCTCTACCACAATGACATTACCTCTAAACAATGCAAAGGTTGTTGAAGTGATTTCCAACCTTGAAACACTCCAAACATTACCTCTAAACAATGCAAAGCAAATGTAGATGCAATACATGAAAAATTCCAAGGTGATCATGACAAATCCTAATATCTTAATATCTTAAATGCAATAAATTGGAGGGTAAAAATCTTGTGAGAAGTATATTTTCTTTAAAGATCCCATGCAAAAAAACTTTGAAAGGAGAAAGAAAATAAAGAACGTACACAAAAAGTAGCAAAATTTTTCAAACGAACAAATATGAGAAACCAACATTTACGATATTAGGATATGTTGGTTTAAGAAAATGTAGATGCTATTTCCAAGGTGATCATGACACAACAAGAAAGAATGTAATTCATGCTATAATTTCAGGGTTGAAAAAAGATGAAGTTTTGACACAATAATGACTCATGTTTAATGCCTTTCGCTCACACATGGATAAACCAATAGATGGATAAGTTGAAGGAAAAAATAATTTGATTGAAATATGAACTAATGAGGAATCATGCAAACTACTCCTTGAATGTTCAAGAAAACAAGAAGGCCAAAACGAGAAGAATGGAGGGAGTGATAGGGAGTTACAAACAAGAGGAATAAAGAGGAAGGGGATAGAGGACAAGGGGCATAGGCATTCAAGATCCTTGATAGATTTCAAATTCACATTATGTTGTAGCTCTAGCATAGTTGCTTGATCCTTGATAGCTTTCATTTCAACATTCAAGTTTTCAAGATTGGTCAACACCCTTACTTGTGGACCTCTCATGTCAAGCACTTTCTTTATTATTTCAACACCATGTTGTTGCTTCAGAGCTAAAAGTTCTTTAGGTGCATTTTCTTGTAAAAAATTAATTTTGTAATTTAACTTTCTTACCTGTTTCAACAACAAATGTTTCTTTCAAAACCATATGTGCCAATATAAACATTAAGTGTACAACATGTCTAATATTTTTTCAAATATACACATTAATTACACCAAACTTTTCTTTCAAAATCATATGCACAAATATAAAAATTAAGTACAACCAACTCAATAAGGCTACATGAATATGTTATTCCTATGAAGAAGGATCATGTCAGATAATACAAGGGGGTTTGATCAAAATAGGGAGACAATTGCTAGATTGTTGTCTAACTTTCAAAGACCAAGTGATGACAAATTTTATTGTCCTTGCAAGCATTGTAATGACTTAAAGACAAGAATAATCAAAATCAAAACAAGAGACATTTTTGGGAGAATGGTCACACTAAAGGGGTGTTTGATTGTCATCAATTGGTAAGCTTTTTGTTATATTGTTTTCACAATTAATATACTTATGGAAAAAAAAATGAGGGTTTGATTATAATCATTTTTATATAGGTTGATCTCCCTAGGATAGTACATGATATGGACCAACATATCTTGGAGGAATACAGAGGTGTGAATATGGAGGAACATGGAGGTGTGAATATGGAGGAACATGGAGGTGTGAGTATTGAAAGAGAAGATCATGATCCCATAGAAGATGATGATCATGCACCAGAAAACACATTTGAAGATGATGGTATAAATGAATTGATCCATGAAAAATTTGGTACTAGTGTTGCTATTGCTGGTGATGATGATGAGGATAACATTGAGGCCATCCATGATATACCCATACTTGAGAAGGAAAACATGACCCTTTACGAAGGATCCCAATCAACCATTCTCTCTATTGTATTTTTGTTGGTGAATTTGAAGGTTATGAATGGTTTATCTAACATAACAATGTCATGTATGCTAAGGTTTGTGGTATATGTCATTATAGTCTATAAAAGGTGAAATATATACCATTAAAATTGTTTATATACTAACGACTAATTTTTTTTGCTGTAGATTGATAGGTGACTATTTGTTACCACCATCAAATGTTCTCCCTCACTTGTAATGAGAATTATGTGCCACTATGAAACATATTGGAATGGAGTGTTAGTCAATAGATGCTTTTCCTCAAGATCATGTAACTTATCATAAAGAACATGAAAATGCAACATAATGCCTTGAATGCCATATGAATAGATATTGAGATGATCAAGTGACAAAAAAGGTGCCTCAAAAGATTTTTTGTTACATCCCCATTATTACGCATCTTAAATGATTATTTAGGTGTAGTAGCTTGGCACAATTAATGGATTACCATGCACGCAATAGAAGTCAAGATGACATTATTTGAATGCCTGTGGATGGTTCAAAGTTCAAGGACATAAAGGAAAAGTGGCCATAAAGAAGAACCTCAAAATCTCAGCCTTCTCAGCCTTTCTCTAGAAATTGATGGTGTCAATCCATATGGTGAGATGAGATTTGTTTACTCGGTTTGGCCTATTTTTGTTATCAACAATAGCCTTCCTCCATGAATGCCAATAAAGAGGGAGCACATCATGTTGGCAATAATTGTTCTAGGTATTTAATTATTTTATTGTTACCTACATGTAATTATAAGGGTTGGAGTGAAATGACCACAATAATTATTTGATGTTTTTCATTCAACTAGGTAAGTACCAAGTGAAAGATATGAATGTATAAATTGCACCTCTTATCGACAATTTCTTGGTGTTATAAAATGGTTTAACTATGTATGATATCTCTAGACCAATTGGACAAAAACAAATTCAATTCCATACAATGCTTGTGTGGACAATTCATGATGCCCTAGGGTTGACATATTTCTATGGTATGTTATGTTGAAATCTAGTTGTACAAAATAATACTAATTCCAAAAATGAACATATTTAATCCAATTGTATCATTATCTTGTAGGTCTTCAAACAAAGGGAAAATTTGCATGTCCAATGTGTGGTTCAAAGATAAAATTTTGTCATTCCAAAAGTTTAAGAAAGTAGGCGTTTGATGAGTATAGGCACTTCCTTCACAAAAAAAAGTTTCAAAGTGCTGAAAAACATGTTTTCAATGGGAAAGAAGAGACCTAGTACATCAAAGCCATGAAGAATGACACCTCACCTATGAATATTGGAATATAATAGAATCTGATTTCATCAAAGCATCAGTACTGACCACCTTCCAAAGGGACTAAAATATTATCCTAGATAATTTAGTAGGTTGCCCTACTATGAGCAGCTACAAATTGTGCATTTGTTTGATACCATGGATATTGGAAAGAATGTAACAAAGAAACTATGGGAAATATTGGATGGAAGGTGTGATAAAGAAAAAATTGCCAAAATTTGTAGTGACATTCATGATTCCAATCATGCAATGAAAAATATCATTGAATCAAATAACAACAAAGACTAGATTAATGCAAGTTCCTTTCCTTTGTTATTAATGAAGCAACAAAGTTATGCCATTAAAGAAGTCATATTAAATATGAGATTTCCTACAAGACTTGCTATGAATATAAGCAATCTCATATCAAAGAAAAGTGAATTTGGCCCAGGGCTGAAAATGCATGATTGACATACCTTCATCAAGGTAAGTCAGTCTTTCGTATTTACAATATATTTGTGAAACTGCATTTAATTTTCATTGTATTACATTAGAAAAGAATGAAATGATCAGTTGAAAATTGTTGTAGTATGTGCTACCCCTATTGCTCCTAAACAACTTCGACAATAATATCAAACAAGTGATATATGATCTTGGAAAATACATGAGGTAAGCAGTAATATTTGTTCAATATATCAAACAAGTAATATATTGTAAAGTCTCATATTTATATGTTTTTGTGTCTTGAATCCCTTGTAGGTGGTTGTCATCTAAACAAATCCATAAAGAAGATATAAAATATTGGAAGCAAAGAATTCCTCTACTAATATGTGAAATGCAAAAGTGTTCAACATTTTTTAATGCACAAGAACACTACTTCATACACCAAGTTGAGGAGATTGGATTGTGTGGACTTGTACAACCTAGGTCAATGTGGATGGTTGAGAGACACTTGAAAAATTTCAATGTATATACAAGTAAACATTTTCTATTCAATTTTTTATTTTTGAATTATTAATCCAAGTAAACATTTTAAATTGAATTTGGCGTAGCAATACAAATTTAACTATAATATGTGTTGGGATTAAGAAAACATCTTGTATTGTAGTTGCAGGGGATGCAGATGATGAGTGTGTTGAGGTCCAAGCTAGTGGGAAAGATGATGAGGTTGGACAAGGTAAAGATCACTACAATGTTCTTTAAAATCTTTAAAGTCTCAATTTTTAAAAAATTAACCCTTTTATTTGTTATTGCTGAGGACCAATCTTTGCAAAGGACAACATGTTCACGTCTACAAGAGAAGAAATATTGATGATGACATGGATATACCTCTGCAACCCTATAGGGAAGGACAAAAAAATAAAAATAAATGATTCATGTGAACTTATGTAACTTATTTGATATTGACTTATGTTTATGTATAGATGTTTTATTTATGTTCTATTGAATGTTCATGTAAATGTTCTAATGAATCTTATATTTCAATGTTAATGTGAATGTTCTAATGAAACTAATGTGTTAATGAATGTTATTATGTGATAATTCATGAATGTTACATTTTATTAATATAATGAATGAATTTTAGATGTTAATAGGGAAAATGAGTTTACACCTTCATGTTGTTGGCCCTTATTAGTAGAGAATATTAGACTATTCTTGAAACCAAGTGAAGCTCAACATTAACCTATGATTGCATGAAAACTAACTATGTGAATCTCTTGGTTTTAGGCAATGTAGAAGGACGCCATAGCCAAACTCAATTAATTATGAAATTTAGTTGCAGTGTATGAAGTATTTGAAAGAATTCCTTTTTATGAGATTGCCTCAAATTATTCCTCTCTAAGGTATTCTATTGTTTATATTTATCTACAATCATGTTGATTACATTTAATAACTTTTTTTATAAATTGGGAGACATGAAGAAGAATTTGAATAGTGGAAACAAATGATATTAGATCATTCAAAAGTATACATTGGTTCATGAACTATTCTCATTATTTCTTTGGAGTGTGGTGATATGTTGAATAATATTACAGGGAGGAAGAAGAGGGTCATAAAGTCTATATGACATGCAATATTTAATGGAGAAATTAGGTAAGATTTATAATTTCACAATTTATAATCCTTGTTGCAAATTATAATGTGTAAAAGTCAAACTTCATTGGCTACATCTCTAGCTAGGTTTATATATGGTATCTACTAATTTGAATTTTTAATTTTACTTTCAAAGTACTTTGGTTAAATTATAATTTATACGTGAATATTTCAGTTACTATTTCCAAATTCCAAGTTCACCTTTTCATTTTAATATTTTATGATATTTCATGCTTTTCTATTGGTCTATTGGTAGGCCATTCTCAAATGGAAATTAATATCATTTTGACTTCTACTATCCTTGCACAATAGTCAAAATCATAATCTTCTATAGAAATGGTTGGTTCCATGTCTTATTTGGAAAAGAACTTGAGCAAGAGCATGCATTGTACTTACAGGGCTTCCAATCTCAGTAATGATATAAACAACTAGAACAAGTCTTTTCAGGTTGCAATTGAAGAATGTTTGGTGCAATTTGTAGAAAGGTGTTAAATTTAATATTTCTTTTCCTTTCTTGAATTCACATGCTATTAGAAAACACATATGAAATTAGTATTAAATATCCAATAATATGTAGAGTTAGTCAATATAATGCAAAGTTCAACTTGTTTGGATACAATCCTAAAGAGTTGCCAAGAAATTGTTTGAAATATTGCTTCTCCTATAGATGATGGATAATTTATTCTCCACATTCCCTCTTCCTCAAATTCTTATTATGATGACAACAAATTTTCCAACAAACTTATTTCAAGTCTCATAAAACTTCCATAGAAACTTCTTGAAGTACTCTCTTCAAAATACTTTGTAAATTTGCATAGTCTTCTATCTACTCATAAATCTGTCCACAATAATATAAAAAGGAAATGAAAATGCAACACTATTTGTTAAACACTTGAGAAAAAGCATTATCAATCAAACAACTTAGAAGAATGTTAAACACAATCTCTGTGAGAGGGGCCAAAGAGGAAATTTCATTACCTGCGCTAAATAGTGTATGCATGTGATCAACATAGTAAAACATATTTCTAACAAAGAATAAAAAATGTTGTTTTTTTAATATATTAGTAGGCAGTTGCAATTGAGATGGCTAGGTCTAACATAACATCATTGGAACAAGAGCACTATCATTGCATATCTTTCACATTTGCGACTGATAACGATGATAGAGAGCCATCACACCCATGACACTACTATCACATACTGTAATAGTTGTGATAACCATTCTAACACTTGACTGCTACCCATACAACATGATCATTACTATTCAAATGGCAAAGTGAAATTTTTAGATCTCATAATTGTGATTTTGGCCTATCACAGTTATGACAATGTCACAATGACCTATTGGCCTTGCCTTCTACCAAATTGTGATGTCTTTTGAGATTGAAATTGTGATAGATGAGGTTGCCATTACAATGTCCGATGCTTGTCCAATGAGAGCCAATTCTTGGTACTATCGCTTGGGCAACATCATGTCATCATAATTTGAGTCCAAATGTAGTAGTGGCTCTATTATTTTAATATACACAAGGACTTTCTAGATCATGGAAAATGATGTACATTGTGTACCTTTTGTTCCATATACATAATTTTGTATGGAAAAGATATATTCATATTTATATAATTCTATTGTAATTATGATGAAACATTTAAAATATTGGAAATATGAACTCATTGATTTATTATATCTTTTCATAAGTTCACTAATTGGTGTTTTCATATTAAATAGATTAATGGTACATTCTTATAGACACTTATGTAACCACTTAGCCTATTAGTCCATATTGGTGAAAGGTTGATTAAAATGGTCAAATTAGTCAATGTCATTAAATAACATGTAGGGAGCATTAAAATCATATTTTTTAGTTCATATAATTAATATTGGTCATGTTTTTAATGTTCAAGTGAACCTTAGTAACACCATTGTTTCGACCATTGAGAGCCTCAAACATTCACGAGCACCTCAAACCAGGGTTTCTCCAAGGTGCCCTAAGCATGTTTGGGCTGCGATCTTTTGACACTTGTAACTTGAAACTCGTGAGGCCTATTGAAAAACTATTAGATGCTAGAGGATCAAAATATCAATGTCCACATTAACATCTCTTAATTATGGGAGATACAAGTTTGTTTGGAATTGGCATAGCAATCTTGGTCAATGGCAAACCTCATAGTATTCCTCAATGAATTGGTGCACCATTGCACAACTTTTGAATCATTCATCATGGCATCATTTCATTGGTGCTATTAGCTTTGGATTGTCAGGTGAACCCTAGTAGCATCACTCTTTTGATGATAAAGAGATTGGAACGTTCACAAGCACCCTGAACCAAAGTGTCTCCAAGGTGCCATAAGCATGTTTGAAATGCGATCTTATGATGCTTGTAACTCAGACCTCATGAGGCCTATCAATAGACTATCAAATGCTAGAGGACTATGAAATTTATGTCCATAATAACCTCTCTTAGTTCTAGGAGATTCAATTCTGTTTAGAATTGGCACAACCATCTTGGTCAATGCCAAACCTTACAGTGTTTCTTAGTGAATTAGTGCACCATTGCACAAATTTCAAACCATCTGTCATGACATTTTTTTTTAGTATCATTAGCTCCGAATGGCTAGGTGAACCCTAGTTACACTTCTTTTCTGACCAAAGAGATGCTAGAATGTTCAGAAGAACCCAAAACTAGAGTGTCTCCAAGGTGCCCTAAGCACATTTGGGTTGTGATCTTCTGACACTTGTAATTCAAAACTCGTGAGGCCTATCGAAAAAATATCAAATGCAAGAAGATCATGATATGAATTTCTACAATAACCTCTCTTAGTTTTGGGAGATTCAATTTTTTTTGCAATTGGCATAGCCATCTTGGTCGATGCTAAACCTCATAGTGTTCCTTAGTGAATTGGTGCACCATTGCACAAATTTCAAACCATTTGTCATGACATCATTTTATCATTTTCATTAGCTTTGGATGATAAGGTGAACCATAGTATTACCATTGTTTTGACCATGGAGAGTTTGGAACATTCACGAGCACCCTAAACCAAATTGTCTCCAAGGTTCCCTAAGCATGTTTGGGTTGCGATCTTTTGATGCTTGTAACTCAGAGCTTGTGTAGCCTATCAACAAACTATCATATATTAGAGGACCATGATATCAATGTCCACATTAATGTCTCTTAGTTATGGGATATTTTGTTAGCGTGAATTTTGATGGTATTCCTTTGGGGTTGTATCGTAAGCATTGGTGAGTATTGACATGTTGCATTCATGACTATGTTTGTCATTGATCTCAACATAGCACTAAGTTTGTGAAGACTAATAGAATAGCAGAAAGAGATCATACTTGTACAAAAAGAGTTTTGATGTATAAGTGAAGTGCATTTAAGGACATGTTGCACCTTGCATTTTGATGAAAAGGTTAAATGCGCAAATTCTAAGTCGAAGATGTATAGAAGCTATAAGTGATTTACATAGAGAAGTGTAGAGATAGAGTGCATGGAAAGAAATTTGTGATGATCCTATTATATCTTCTAATAGAGATATAATCTCATAATGCATAGCTAGCTAGTGATAGACGATAGTATGATGGTGATATCAGCAAGTGCAAAAGTCTTGAAGTCATATGTATGAAGTTTTGTATATACTGTGACCCAACAGTGCTATTGTAATTATGAATTAATGAATTATCTTATTATAATTAAATGGAAAAGCCTTTAGGTTGACTAGGAATTTATTTTGAAGATAGGGTATACTGTTAGTTTGTGGTGATAGATTAGGGAAGTATTCTACACACTCCATAATTCCTTGGTAGGGTTTGGGGCTATTTTATCAGCATTTTATGACCGACATGTTGTAACTAATTTTAACCCTAAAGCAGAAAAGATACTTGTATAAAGGTTCTTAGGCTTAGGGATTGTTTCATAAGGTGTGATGAAAAATTGCTTCTTGCGGTAGTATTCAGCTATACAAGATTGTAAATTCTAATCAGGTTATAATAATTGGATTGTAATAATATTGGACTTGTTGTCTGGTGGACGTAGCCTAGGGATTAGGTGAACCACATTAAATTTTGGTGTCTTGTGTTCTCTTCTGTGCGATCTGTTATTTTCTAATATTGTTTATATTTGCATGTAATTGTTATTTCTATCTATGGTTAAACCCTAACAAGTGGTATTAGAATGAGGTTGTTTTTTTAGTTATCCTCCATAGGAAAGTCTCATAGTTGAGTGGGAGTCTCACAGTTGAGTGGGAGTGATGGAAGATGAGGGTAAGCTAAGGATTGACAAGTTTAATGGGCAAAACTTTCAGTTATGGAAGATGCAAATGGAGGACTATTTTTATTAGAAGGATTTATGGAAGTTGTTGGAAGGAAAAACTAAGAATTGGGGAACTATGACAAATGAGGACTAGGATATTTTAGAAATAAAGGCACTTGGAAGAATTCGATTAGGCCTAGCACCATCAATGACATTTAACATTAGAAAAGAAAAGACAATGGAAGAGTTGATGGAAACCCTAGCAAAATTGTATGAAAAGCCCTTTGCTTCAAATAAGGTATTTCTCATGAAGCATTTATTTAATATGATGATGGAAGAAGGTGGATCTATTATGGATTATTTAAATGCGTTTAATTAAATTACTAGTTAATTATCTTCTGTGGGTATTAATTTTGATAAAGAAATTAGGGCTCTGTTGATTTGTGTTCTTTGCCTGAAAGTTGGAAAGGCTTGGTAATGGTTGTGAGTAATTTTGTTTCTAGATCTAATAACCTAAAATATGATGATATGATTGGTGTTATTTTGAGTGAGGAAACTTGTAGGAAAACCTTAGGTGGATCTACATCAAGAAGTGCTTTGAATGCATAAAGTAGAGGCAGAACGGCTGAGAGAGAAAATAAGTCTAGAAATCATGGGAAATCAAGAGGAAAGTCATAGAGAAGGAGGTCTCAATTGAGAGGACCAAAAAACTATTGGTATTGTGGTAAACGAAGGCATTAGAAGAAAGATTGTTATACTCAAAAAAAAATGGAGGAGGTAAACCAAAAGGGAACAAGGAGGAAAATGTGGTAAGTTAAAAATTCGAAGAGGACACTTTGCTTGTATCTTTAGATGGTGTTGATCATTCATGGGTTTTAGATTCTGGTGCTTCATTTCATGCTACACCTCATAAAGGTTAAATTATTGGTTATGTCCAAGGGGATATTGGGCTTGTTTATTTGGGGGATAATGAACCCTGTCAAATTGTTGGAAAATGAAAAGTTAAGATTAAGTTGCAAAATGTGAATCATTGGCTACTACATGAGGTAATACATGTTCTAAGGCTGAGTATGAATTTAATTTCAGTAGGGAAACTTGGTGATGAGGGTTATGTAATTACTTTTAGTGATAAAAATTGAAAAGTTTCAAAAGGTTCCCTTGTAGTAGCAAAAGGTGTGAAAGTAGGAATCTTATATCTTTGTACAAATCATATTGTTCCTTTTACTTTAATTGTTTTAGAGAAAATGAATGTTTCAGAGCAGTTGTGGTAATTGAGCAGGGATAACAAATAGTTATTGTAGATTTTGATACAATGCTATGGCACAATAGACTTGGGCACATGAGTGAGAAAGGTATGAAAGTAATTCATTCAAAGCAAGTTTTATTAGGTTTGAAATGTGTTAATATGGATTTCTATGAAATTTGTGTGTATGAAAAAACAAAAGAGATTGAGTTTTGTGAAGAGTGGGAAGGAAAATAAAAGTGAGAGCTTAGAGTTTGTGCATACAGATGTATGGGGACTAGCTCAGGTATCTTCCCTTGGTGGCTCTCCTTATTGTGTTACATTTATTGATGATGCAACTAGAAAAGTTTGGATTTATTTATTTAGACATAAATCTAATGTATTTTAAACTTGTAAGAAATGGAAATGTTTGGTTGAAAATAAGACTGATAAGAAATTAAAATGTCGCAAATCTTATAATGCTGGTGAGTATTGCAGTCATGAATTTGAAGTTTATTGCTCACTAATGGTATTTATATTAAAAAAATGTTCCAAGGACTCCACAGGAAAATGGAGTGGCTGAATGCATGAACAGGACTATAATGGGGCATGCAAGGAGCATGAGGTAACATGCAGGGTTTCCCTTAAACATGTGGGTGGAGGCTATTAATACTGCTATATATTTGATTAATAGAAGTCCCTCTACTCCTTTTGGCTATGGTATTCTAGAGGAAGCATGGACTAGTAAGAAGGTGAGTTATTCTTTTCTCAAAACTTTTGATTGTGAAGCATTTTCTCATATAGATTTTGAAAATATAACCAAGCTAGAAGCTAAGTCAAAGAAATGTGTATTTTTTGGATATGGAATTGATGAATTTGGTTATAGGTTTTTAGATTTTGAAAATCATAAAACTATAAGAAGCAGGGATCTCATATTCAATGAGAAAACGTTGTACAAAGATCTGTTGCAACAACATGAGAAGAAATAAGATGATTATGTAGTGTTGGATGATACTCCAAAAGATGACATTCCAACAATTCCAAATACCACACACACTAGTGCATGTTAGATGGTCAACAAGGCTAAGTAGACCTCCAGAAAGATTTTCTCCCTCTTTGTATTCTATCTTACTTATTGATGCTAGTGAACCCGAATGTTATGATGAAGTTTTGTAGGTGGATAGTAAGATTTAGTGAGAGCCTGCAATGTTAGATGAAATGGAATCCTTGCTGAAAAATAAGACTTGGGATTTATGCAAGTTTCCTTTAGGTAAATGAGCTCTACAGAATAAATGGGTTTACAAGTTGAAAGAAGAGTATGGAGGTAAGAAAAGATTTAAAGTCAGGTTAGTTGTAAAATGATTTGCATAGAAAAAGGGCATTGATTTTGATGAATGACTTATATTCACACTACTTTAAGTATTGTGGCCACTAAAGATTTGCATTTGGAGAAGCTTGATGTTAAAACTACCTTTCTTCATGGTGATTTTAATGAAGAGATATATATGGCATAGTCATAGGAATTTGAGGTCAAAAGTAAGGAGAACATAGTGTGCAAATTGAAGAAAAGTTTATATGGCTTAAAGAAGGTACTTCAGCAATGGTATCTAAAATTTGACAGTTTTATGCATGAGTATGGATATAGTAGGCATCATTCAGATTATTGTGTTTATTTTAAAAGGTTGGATGATGAAAGGTACATTATTTCATGTTTATATGTTGATGATATGCTTGTAGCTAGGTCTAACATGGATCGCATTAAAGGGCTGCAATGCCAATTAGCACATGCATTTTATATGAAGGATTTGGGGGCAGCAAAACAAATCCTTTGTATGAAGATTTGAAGAGATAGGAAGAACAAGAAATTGATGTTATCTTAGGATGATTATGTTGAGAATGTGTTGCAAAATTTCTCTATGGAATATTTGATGATTTTTCACCTTCATCCTTATATGAAACTTTGTCCTACCCTCCAGTTCTCTTATCCTTCCTTCCTTGGAGTTGAGTATGACCTTCTTCTCTATGGCGAAAACATGTTCCACCAAAAACTCCTCTTCCAAGTCTTTGTCCTCTTCCTCTTCCTCTTTGATCTCTATTATTATAATCATGGAAATGATTGAAATTATTTCCCTTCTAATTATGAATGTGATTGTTGGCCTCATCCTTCTTTTGATTTTCATTTTGGCCTCCATAAGACCATGCACCTGGTCTTCTAGCACAATCTCTTTTCCTTTGTATTCTCTCAAAGTTCTTGTTTAGTTCTTCCTCTACTCTCAGGGAAATTGGTATGCTTACTCAATACTGTTCATTTTAACTAGACTCAACTCCTCCTAAATACTTGGCCTTAATCTATTAAGGTAACAAGCAAGTTCAAAAGGATTTTCAAATTTAGAATTATAATGGTCTTGTTTTGTTCAGAATAAACCCTATGTGATAAAATGATTTAAACCCCTTTCTTTGTATTGATCTCTTTGTTAATATTTTTACTTTACCTAGGTTTTAATTTTCAAAATTTGGGGTTATTTTCTTATATATCCTTTGTTTTATTTTCTTCATAGTTGCATTTTTCTCTGTCTAGTATTTTTTAGTTTCTTTTGGTTAAGAAAAGGGACAAGCTATTTTGCAACCATTGGGTTCATCCTAGATCTATGGTTCTCACATTGTCACTATTTAGAGGTGTGGGTTCTTTAAGTTTTGTGACAAAGTGAGCTTGTGACAACTTTATGGTGAGACTAAGGAAATACAATGATTCTAACAATCAATCTCAGCCTTCAGATGCTAAAAGAATCATCGGTTGTCACTTTTTCACTATGTGAATATGTGCTCCTTTTAACCATGGAAACATAATGAGAGTGTGACACATGGATGTGGTGGGTCCATAAACTTATGAAGGGAGTCCTATCATCATAGGATAGATGTCATGCTATGGTTAGTTCATAGCCTAGGCAAAGCATGTTTTAAAATGTTTTCTTGATCGTTGAACAAGATGAAGATCCACAGATGTCACATTATCACTATGGAGGAGTGCTTAGGTTTTAAATAACACAAGAATGTGAGAATTTTCCATGTGTTTATAGTGAGTCCCAAAGAGACAATAAAATATGCCATTTTTTCATCAGTTGATCTAAAAAAAGATCATTGATGGTCACATTATCTCTATTTTAATTTGCATGTTATTTAAATAATACAAAAAATCAACCATGTGACACATATCCAGTGGGTCCACATGAATATAATGATGTTAATGTTTGAGTATCAGTCGTTGGATGTAGATGAAATCCATGCTGGTCGCATAATCACCAAAGGGAGGTGAGGGCTTTTTTACAAAAAGTGATAAAGTGACATGAAGGCATGTCGATAGGGTGGGACCAGAGGGTTTGCAAGCTTCAAAAGGACAATGGAGTCATTAAGAAAAAACAATTTTTAGGTTTTGGTTCACTCATGGTTCGTTATAGGAAATTTTAAAATATTGTTCCTAGTTGTTAGTCAGAGACAAAGTCAATGGTCATCACTATGTCACAATAAGAAGTAATGAGGATTTTAAACATAGCAACTATGGGACATGGTGATGTTTGTCCCAATAGGCTAGTAACATGATACATCAATAAGAAAATCTTGAATGTCTAGAACATAAAAGATCAATGGTAGTCATGTAGCCATAACAAGAGCATGAAGGATTTTTAATGAAAGAAAGAAAGCAACTAAGTGACACGTGTTTTGTGGTGGGCCTACTCTGCGAAGAAGTAGTGAAAGAACCATGATCATTATTGATTGTCCAATGACCAAATGATTTGTCTTTGTCACTAAATCATTAATTGAAGGTGCACAATGTTTAGGTCTTGCAACTAAACAACAAGTTTCCATGTATCCAACCTGTGGAAAGATGACTCAGTTTCATAATCAAATCTCAGCCGTTAGATATAATATAGATCAATGACTAGTTTTCAAACTCTTGTGCATCGCATGCACATTTGATTATTGCAAACATTAACCAAAAATTAAACTCTCCTCATGTGAAGGAATTAAAAATAAAATGTACATGTCTTTTCCTTATTTTGCATAGTGAATGATCCTTTGAGCATAGCAAATAGACCCTGAATTTTTAGTATTCTTCAATTTAGAATTGTTATGATCAAAATATTTTTTCTACAATTGCAATCTGCAAGTAGTGTTGGTAGTATTTTCACCCTTATTAGTAAATCTATTATGTCATAATAATTATTAGAGTTCGTGGAATATGCCTCCATGAAGGGATTTATCCAGAATGATAGAATACCAATATAGGAATGTCCAGGATGACTTCCTAGAGCAATTGACCACCTCAACTAATGAAATTGCAAAGGGAAACAAATTGGATGCAAAGAGCCCTAGATTGAAAATAGATGAAGGTTTTTATGACATGGGAGATTTATTTAAATATTTAGAGAAATCAATTGGTGCCTTGGAACTATTTAAAAATTGGTTTTCACGGAGGAAACATGATACACCACTCGGTAATGTTTGGAAATTTGATGTGGGAAACCTTGTTGTGCCAAACATGTTTATGGATGTTGACCTATTGACCATGATGGACAAGAGATATGACCCTGTACTATAGATGGTGAAGAACCATTCTAGGGATAACTTTTTTAAAGTTATAGCTAAGGAAATTAGAGAAGTTTTTATCTTGAACCCCAATACTGCTTTGTATGAGAAAATTGACTATAAGAGCATTGTGCTAAGGTGGGGAACCTAAAATTGGTAACATATGTTACCCAAGAGTCTCTATTAAATTAGTATTTCAACCCTAGGACACATGCTTTGTGTTTCTATCTTTGTAAAATTTTTGGCATGGATGAGCAAGAACATGTCCCAACACCCCTAGTGTTTATGATATCTCAGATCTTGTAATATGGCATGAGTTCCAATTTTTATTTTTCCTCCCACTTGGATGAAGAGATAGATAATGGATTAATGGGCATAAATAAGGGTATGGTTGATAAACCCTTTGGTTTGATTATTTTCTCATGTGTATGTGGTTTTTTAAGGTGTTTCTATCTTTGGAAAAGACATGAAATTGGAATGAAAAAAATATGGTTAGAAGTTTTTAGTCCAATTATGGAGTGTTGATATGACCTGGGAGGTCCTTGATGCTAGATTTTTTCAATTTGATCAATATTTAGCATCAAATATGGGGGCATTGTTAATCCAAGATAACCCTCAAATCACCAAATCTATGTTGGAGTTGATCAAACCTAAGGATCATGCTAAGGGTTTGAAGGTCAGTCACGATTGGGGATTTATTATCCCATACTATATCTCCACTAGTTTTAATGTATATGGATTCTAGGGGATGCCCCATGTCCTTCCTTACCAAGTACCATTAAAGGTAGGAGTTGCTGAATTTTTTTTGCAAGTTGGAGGGCTCGAAGAGAGACAATTGGTAGGAAGATCCAGAGGGGCATTTTTTCAAAGATTTACAGTGGCTCACCATTTTCTGATAAAAAAGGGAGAATGGAGACACTTGGGTAAGTTCCTAGATAGATATCAGATGGCTCAATTCCACCCTAGGTTTATAGACCTAGAAGGATTTTACAAACTATTTAAAGAAAGAACCAAAGCTAAAACTTATAATCATATTTTTTACTATCTTGAGGATATAGTTAGGAATGAGTTATCCATACAAGAATAGGAAGTAAGAGAGTTTATAGTAAAATTATTGAATTCATTAATACCTTAGATAGTTAGTATGATCCTTTGGAGGACATAAAATATTGGGGATACAAAGTAAATAAGTTGATGACACATTTTTTTTCTATTATGCAAACATTGAATGAGAAAAAGGAGGCATTAATAAAGACATATCTAGATCAAGATAATGAGGTGGAGATAAGATTATTAATAAGAATTTCCATAAGTCCAGGAGAGTACACCCTCTAGAGAAAGGATGGGTATGTAGTTTCTAGAAATGTGGAATCACATCTTGGGCATGTCCATCAGAGTAAGTACTCTAAAAGCCCACCTTTAGAACCATCAACCAAGAAACAAAAATTAAAAGTGGGATCTTCATCAAGGATGGAGGAGTACTTTCCTTCCCAAACTCCCATAAATTTTTACTTTGATAAAAACATCAAAATTAGAAGAAGGAATGCCTCAAGAAGCTCCAATGTCACTTTTATACCTCACACTTGAAGATTATAAGGGGAGGGAAACATTTCCTATTATATAATAGCCTACCAAAAAAATTGTGTTTGATGATGACTTTGTCATGTCTATGGCCTTCATTCAATTTTTGTGGAGAAGTAATATTTCCAATTTTCAGGAAAAGTGTAAGAAAATAAAGTCAGAGAAACCTAGTAGCCATGAATCTAAGATTGAGGAAGAGATTAAAAGTTATTTGATGCAAATTTTTGGTCAAATAACCCTTGAAGGGGAAGATAACTACTCAAGGATGTTGGTGTTATAGTACTACCTGAGTGGGACATTGCTAATGCAATGATTTTTGATGTAATCAGAAGGGAAAAGGATTTTAAGTTCAACAAAGAGGATGAGGTTAAGGAAGCCTATAAGGGGGTGAAGTATAGCAGAGATCATAAGGCTCTTCTAATGTGGTCAATTAAGAAGAAGTATGAATCCAAACTCCAAGAAGTCTTAGACTCAAATCATACAGTGAGTCTTGTAGTGTACAGAGTCTTTGATATGGATAGGGAAAAATCTACCCTCATGAGTAAAAAAGTTGTTAGCTTCCACCTAGATCTTACAAGAAAGGACAAGAAAAAATTCATTGAGTTGAACATTATGTTTGAAAAGATGCTAGAATCCTATGATGAAAGGGGAAGAAAAACATATGGGATTGAGCAAACTATTTCAAATTTGGAAAAAAGGTGAGGAAAGAGGAAAATGATGGAATAACCTAGTCAACCTATAATTACAGCATCCTTTGCTCCACTTTCTCCTACTGGACCTATCATTGACATTCCAGACACAACCCAACATTAGGAGCTCTACACCATATAAGAATTGGGTGAGGAAAATGCTAAACTCAAGGCAACTCAAATAGAAGTATAGTTCAAATATGAGGATATAATTAGGAACACAATTTTGTTCTTAGTTGATAGAATAAATTGGCCCTTGTTCCATTTAAAAATATCAAAGTTAGTAGACATTTGGAGTGAGCTTGAGCATAATCAAGGTAACTTGAGATAGGTCTTAGGTAAATGGATCAATAGAGAGCATGAGATCATTGCCTTATTTGTCACCATTATTGAAAAAGTTGATGACTAGATTGAAAAGACATATAATTAAGCTATTGACCTACTGGATTTTGATATTAAAAGGGAGATATTGCACAAAAGTTTGAAAACATGTTTTCCCAAGTATCTCAATAGAAGCTTTGATCTTTTTCCCCGTGTGCTAAGAGGCCTTGGTAATATCAACAAAGAAAATTATATTTATTTTGCAAGAAATTTGGAAGAACTATTAAATGTTTAGATATTATTTGATTCTTTTTGCCAAGAATTTGAAGAAGTAAAGAAGTTTGGAAGAAAGGTTGTGAATAGAGAGAAATAAATTCTTAATTTCAACTAGCCCAATAATATAGTTTTCAATAAGTGGATGGCAGAATATTATTCAGGTTCAAAACACTTACATATGGCATCTGAAAATGAATCTATACACAAATCTATAGCCACTAATGAGAGAATGTTTTTTGACAAGGGTATATAGGTAATAATTGAAGAGATAGAAGGGGTGGACCCAAACCAGCATGGGAAGATAAAAATAAAATATCAGAGGTTGTTGAGAAAATGGGCATCCAATTGCCAACCGAAGAAACCAAAGGATCATATCAAAGAAAAAAGGAGGAAGAAAAGTTGGCCCCGTAACCTAAAGGAGAGACAAAATATGAAAAGGAACAAGAAGTTGTTGTAGGACTTGAGAAAGATAAAGTAGAAGAGGCCCTTTCCCCACCTGAGAAAACTAACACTTAGCATGATTGGCAATAAATAATTACCTAAAAAGAACAAATTAATAATCATAATAGGATACCTTAATTTTGTGGCTTACCCACTATGGGTACACCTATGCAAAAAAGCATTGGAATTACTTTTTGAAACTTTTAGATCATGCCACATGCACTCTTTTCAACTATCTCATCGACTTTTCAAAGAAGGTTTTGTCTTTTGTGTAACTATGTTTGGTTTAGGACAACTATCCTTTTTCCTCTACTCTTGAAGCTTGTTGCAACTCATGCTATATAAATGAGTTCCCAAGGTTAGAGGAAGGGTCTGAGTTTTCATTATTAAATCAATGCATACTTAGTTTTTGGTCTAGAGCTGATATAAAGTTACATTATTGAGTCAACATTGATTTTTTTCTTGCAAAGATTAACACTAAATTGTATAACATTCAAAGGAAATAAACAAAAATCTTGTCTCTTCTCATATATTTTTCAATTTTTTGAAACCTAATGACAATGTCTATTAAGTTTCAGTTATAATTCATTTTGAGTTATATTTATGTTCATACCTTGCCGATAATCCATTTGTTATATAAATGTTTGATATGAATATGGATGGATTAAAAAAATTTTAAAGAAGGTTGTTATAAGAATGGGATCTAAATTGATTATTGTTTTCCTTTTTCAAAAAGTGATAGGATAGATCTAGTCATTTGTGTCAACTTCCTATGAGGAATTGCCCAATAGATAAGGCACTTTACCTTTTTAGAAGCATATGGGTTTTGAGAGAAATTTATATAGTAAAAACTAATCAATCAAATACTTTTACTTTTTTAGTATTATGAGCTTAATGCTTAAGCCCACACTTAATTCAAAGTTTTGGAGGTTATGAGAATTAGCCACTTCTCGTGTTCTCTTCAAATCTCTTGAATTAGAAGAAGATAGGGAATATTTCTCTACTAAAATAAAATTCATATTATGAATGTCAACTATAAAGGATCATAAATTCCTAGGTGTACCCACCTAAATATTGTAGAATTTTAAGAGGAGACGACCTGGGAATTCTTGTTAGTTGGTTCTTTTGATTTGGTTATTTGGGCAACCCATTATGGTTTCCTTTGGCTATCTCCTAGGTTTTCCTTACCACATTAAGAGGTAATTTAAATCTTGTCAAATCAAGAGCCAACAAAATTGTGACTCTGCTAAGGATGTATATGTGTGGCTTATATCCAAACCATGGTAGGTCCTATATCAAAATAAGTGACTTGTCCATGTGATAGAAGGTTTTTTGTATTGGGCCACTGTGTTAGATTTGTGGTCAACATTCCATTCTCTTGGTGGTCTCTTGCTTTTAGTCATATTAAAGTTTTTTTAATTTTTTCCCCTAAATGGGCAATGACTCAGTCAAAGGTTTAGTAGCTAGTGTTATATTTGAAGTATTGTTTTAAATGGTTGATAAAAGGAGAAAAACGAGAGCATATACCAAAGAAAATGGAAATATTACTTTATACATAGAACTACCTCAAGTTGGTAGGAAGAACTAGCCTAGGAAAAAAGGAGATTTTGTCCATACATAGAAACCCCAAGATAATACCTTAGCTTATTCCAAGAATCATCATGCAATAAAGAGAGAATCCTCGTCTTTGAACTCTAAGTCTAATAATACTTCACTTTTGGGTCAAATTTTTACTACTCCATTTCTTAAAGAGTGTACCAAGATAAAATTATCTCTTAAATAGGAGATACTACTTTCAAACCCAATATGTCTAAGGATGTAGATCAACAATGGAGATATAAGAACACCCTACACAATAGGAAATAGATAGGGCATATTCCATATGTTGAAAGAAACATGTTAGTCTAAATTTTCTGGTCACCATTGTTAGTATTTTCTCTCTTGGTTTATCTCTTCAAACTCACATTATCCAAGTGTTGTCGCCTCATCTCTATTCTTGTCTCACCTGTCGAAGTTTATCTTTCATGAGTTATATCATTTCCTTCAAGTTTCTATGTTGTCCTAGGTGTATAGGTTTGATTTTTTTGTGAAATGATTATAATCAAGTCTTTTGTACCACTTTGAACCTCTTTGAACCAAGGTTTGAAGGAGTTCAATCTAGTTCCATGGAAAGTTTTGGACTCACTTTTTTTTTGTAATTGGGACCTATCAAATATGTTACAAAATGCATTCGAACTACTTTGAACCACTTTCTACCAAGGTTTGAAGAGGTTCAAATGAGTTTAAACATTGAAAATTGGCACTAAGAGGAGAAATAAAAGATTGATGTGACAATTGTATCTAAAGCATGAAAGATGGCATCCTAATGATGATGTAAAAGCCCCCTTAGAATCAGCATCGCCAAGTATAGATGGTGAGTTGGTGACATAAGTGGGAAAGCCAAATCTTCTAATGAAACCTAAATTTGGATTTTTGGAAGAATATTAATGATGATTGAGACACTTCCCTCAAAGTGAACATCTAATGAAAGGACATCATGACTTCTTCAAGCCTAAATATTGTTCTAAAATAATCTTGCCATTAAAACCCATATTTTAGTACTACTTTCCCTAGTATGCAAGTTATTCTAAACCCTAGTGTGATCTTATTTTCATTCTATTCTACAAAGTTGAAAGGAAAGAGATGGATGGAGAAAGGGAAGTGTTTTGGGTTTTCAACTATTCACAGGTGAGGGTTGGAAGCTTTTCTTTCTACTTCTTTTATGTCATTTTTCTTCAAGAAGGAAAAATTTGGAAAGTTCATGTTCTTGTTGTGAGTATTAAGTCTCTTATGCATTTCTTTGGAAATACTTCTAGTCTTGAATGCTGACAACCCATAATTTATGATACAAATTCGATGGGAGTCAAGGTTGAGAAGTTAGAAGAAAGGTTTTTAGAGAAAGCATAAGTTAAAGGATGTCTCAAAAATTTGACAAGAGGACTTCTTGAGGCTACTACCTTTCCCCCTGCACTAAAAGGTCTAAAAATACTTAAATATTTTCTTAACCATTATGATGTCTAATCTAAGAGTATACTAAGTAATCATAGTGAACCCTTATTATCCATTACTAGAGAGACCATTTCATATGTCCTAAAGTTACCTGATTCTTCCTTTTCTAGTTTTAACCCCACTTAGTCCTTGGTCCAATTTTGAAAAGACTCTCCAAAGAATCATAAGCAGATAGCCAAAAAGTGGACTTAGACCTTTTATAGGTGAGGTTCAAGGCTACTAAAAGTACTAACTAAAGATCACATGAAGCCTCATATACATGATCTGATATTTTATTCCATAGAGCTAAAGGTTTGGATAATGTCCTTGTTTTCAAAGTGTCTATGTTTCACTACATATCATTTTGATTGGTAAGAAAATCCTTGATTGGGCTGAGTTGATAGCTAGCTCATTAAAAACCAACTCAAGAAATCACAAAATACCAGATAAGAATTCTATATGCCCTCCTATTTAACCTATTGTCTTGCATGTGTCATTTGTAATCTCAGCAATTCCTCATGAACCTTCAAGATAAGACATCACAGTGTGTCAATAATAAAATCTACTAAGAAAAGTTAGAGTATTGAAGGATTTCAAGAAAGGGCATGATGTTTTCTTGGGAAATTTACATTTTAATCTCACCAAAAGCCCGATACAAAGAATGTCTTTAGAAGCCTAAACTTTAGTTCAAAGTTATGGAAGTTTCTATATCCAATTCCCCAAGTTCACTTACATAAGAATAGGGGGTTTTGAGGAGGATCCAATTAAATTTCCAAGGTATGCACTAGATTTTTTTGTTCTCGCTGAAGTATGTAGGAAAATGTTTTATGTGGTCAAACATCATCTACCCAAAGAAAAAATGGAATCCATTTTCCCCATTAAACTTGGTTCTCTAGCTTGCAATACAATGATCAATGCTTCAACAATTGAGAGTGATTTGTTAAACTTCAATTTGGGGTTCTATCATGAAAAAAGGTATTTTGATAATGGGTAAAGGCACAAACCTATGTCGCCATTTTGTAAAGGAAAAGGCTAAAAATAGTGTAATTGTCCACCTTCAATGACATAAAACTAGTATTATTGTTTATAATTTGAAAATGAAGTAAACTAATAAAATTTGTAGAAATTGATGCAGTTTAGGATGAAAATTTTCAATAATTATTTGGAATAAAAAATGATATATTTTTATAATTTTTATAGATAATTGTTTAGTTGCTGAAAAATATTTAAAATTAGGGATCTAGTTCCCACCACAAAACTATATCAAAATAAACTTATTTCCTTTTGATATTAGACTATGTTATAGATAACATATATAACTAAAATAATCAAGAATAAAAAATGGATTTAGACCTATATTTTCTCTTTTATAATGATTTAAATTTCAACTCACCTAATATTGATAGTTTTCATCTCCCACCAATTTTTCAAAACAAATCTATTCTAACCAAATGAAAATTAAACATTTTGGAAGAGAACTCTCTCTCCTCTAGAATGTCATATAATTTTCAAATTTTTTTGATATGATTTAATATTTTTTTCTTTTTCAAAATTGACAAGTTTTCAAGTGTTAAAATACATGCTTGTAGAATTTTTTCATTACAATATACTATATCTAATTAGCTAGAATGAATTTATCTAGATCATATGTTTGAACAAACTTGATTTTTAGATAGAAATACTCAAATTCAGTCATTCTAATAAGTCAGCTTGAAAGGTGAGACGACTTTTTACTTTTACCCTAACAAAAAACTTTGCAAAACTATAACCTGGCTTGGGAGACTAGATTCAATCAACATGTCATCTTGAAGACCTATGGGAAGACTATAGCAGTGATAAAGAAGTTATGAAAAGAGATCACTCAAGGTTGAAAATTCCTCAAATCACATACCTAAAGTTTAAACTTAGAACATAAGGGTTTGTTGAAGTAGTTCAGAAGACATTGAACTAGGATGGAAAGGAGTAATTGAATAGGCCCTTCTTGAGATTCATTAGAATAGAAATGAAGAAGATGACATTACCTCAGGTCTAGGTTCATAATAGAATGCACGAATAGTTGGTTGAATGGAAAAAGGATCAAATCAACCAGTCCTATAAGGGGTGTTTCATTCTCTAAATCTTCACCTTCTGACACTCCCCTTTTATCCGATGATGTAGGTAGCATTTCCATAGCTAAGAAGAAAAAGGTAGTGGCTCCACCTAAAATGGAAACCAAGGTGCCACCAGTTCATTTGATGACTCCTAAAATGAGATCTAAGACTAGGTCTATGGCACTGATTTAGACAACAGTTCAAGGATATGACTTTATTGACATAGAACTAGATAAAAAGGACAACCTTATATTACCAGAAGATCAAGAGATGAACACATAAGTGTTGGGAAGTTCAAATGTGATCCAACTAGGCTTCATGACTCTTGCTAAATAGGATGAAGGGGTGATAGTTACAAGCACTATACCTCCTTGCACTAGTACATTTGACCCCATTTTTAGACCAAAATTTTTTACCATCTAATAAAATGGGGTCAAATTGGTTGAAATATGCAAGGTAACATATATATATATATATATATATAAAATACACTACCGTGTTGGTTGAAATTTTGAACAACACGGGCTTACACTATGTCAAGATAAATAAAAATTGTATTTGCTGCCCTAATTTCATTGTACACTATGTCAAAATAAATAAAAACTATGTTTTTCATGCCCTAATTTCATTAAAAACTTTTTTTTCCGTGCCCTAATTATTAGAATTCTTTAGAATAATTGAGAGGGGGGTTGAATCAGTTATCCAAGGTCCAATGATGTCCAATACAACTTTTTCTTCTAATCCTTAATGGCACATAACTGAAATTATCATGCATGCTATTGAACATTATACAATCATGAAAAGTAAACATGCATCATACCATAACACTAAGGATTTTGATGACCCAAAAACCCTCCAGGAATAAGAAGGTAAAATTGGGGTTGGGATGATACCCACAAAATAACTGCGCAATTGATTTCAACCACTTCTAGTGGTCTGCCCTGTTAAAGGCTACAAAACATTGTTAAATGTGACCCTGTTAAAGGATTTCTACACCCTATTAGGAGTGTGCCTTGTTAGAGGACTTAAGAACATTCAACTTGGAATGTCACCCTGTTAAAGGATTTACATAGAGCTGTTAGGCTCTCCCAAGTCCATGGGATTTACAGTCACCTTCTCAAAAGAATCTTTCATCCCTCTCTAAGGATCTCCTATCCTCCTCCTAAGGATCTCTTATCCTTCTCCTAAGGATCTCTTTGTTCTTCTCTTGGGGATCTCTTCATCCTTTTCCTAAGGCTTATCCACCTAGCTGTTAAGCTAACCCAACAATGTAGGATTTCAATATCTAATACAATGGGAAGAGAGTATTAGAAGGGTTTTGACTTGATACAGATTGCAACCCTAACTGTGCAGATTTAAAATCACTTTCAGTTCTTTTCTTTGCTTGGCTTTCCTCCCTTGCAGTGCTGACAGCTTGTTCACCCTTCAAGATTTGTCTCCTTGAGTTCTTCCACTCATTATGCCAATGCAATCTATGGCCACTTGATATGGCCACTTGATCAACTCAGAGTCTTGATGCTCTGTTCTTACATCAGTTCCTTTGAGATATCTCATTATCCTCTTTACTGCCATGAGATGATTTTCTCTAGGATTAGCAGAGAATCTAGCCACTATTCCAATTGCTAGTGCTATGTCTAGTCTTCTATGTACAACATATTGTAGTTTTCCAATCATGGATCTGTACATTGTTTGATTGACTTCAGCTAATTCATCATTTTTAGATAGCTTATGTCTTGTTGTGATTGGTGTGCTTACAGGTTTGGAGTCTTCCAATCCAAATGTCTTGAGTATCTCCTTGATGTATTTTTATTGTGTCATGAATATGCCATGTTTTAGTTGATGTACTTGCAATCCTACAAAGAACTTGATTTCTCCAAACATAGGCATTTCAAACTCATGTTTCATTTTGGTAGCAAAACTTTTGCAAAGTACTTCCTTTCCTCCAAAGACTATGTCATCCACAAATATTTTAGATACAAAAATATCCTTACCTTCTTCATATTTGATGTACATGTTGCTTTTGTCATCAATTCTTTCAAATCCTATTTGCACTAGATACTTGTGAAGTCTCTCATACCATGCTCTAGGGGCTTGCTTCAATCCATATAAAGCCTTATGTAATTTGCATACCTTATTTTTGTTCTTTTCATCAACAAAACCTTCTGGTTGCTCTATGTAGACTTCCTCTTCAAGTATAACATTCAAAAATGTAGGCTGTTCATCCATCTAATAGACTTTAAATCCTTTAAAGGTAGCATATGCCAGTAGGGTCCTTACTCCTTCCATTCTGGCAATTGGAGCAAAAGTTTCTCCATAGTCTAGTCCTTCTTCTTGTGCATACCCTTTACAAACTAGTCTTGCCTTGTTCCTTGTGATTTCACCATTCTCATGTAACTTGTTTCAGAACATCCACTTGGTTCCAATTACATTCTTGTCAACTGGTCTTGAGACTAAGGTCCATGTCTTATTCTTCTCAATCTATTCTATTTCTTCTTTCATAGCATTGTACCAGTCATCATCTGTTATGGCTTCACTTACTATTTTTGGTTCCATTTTGTTGAGCATACATGTTTCACTTATGAGTCTATTCCTTGTTATTGGTCCTGCCTCTTTATTTCCAATAATTTGATATGCAGGATGATGTCTTTTCACATACTTTGCCAATATAGGTTCTTTCATTGTTTGCATGTTGTCTCTTCCAAAATCTAAATCTTCATGCATATTTTCATCAAGTATTTGTTCATTTTCTTCTCGTTGGCTATTCTTAGAATCTAAATGAACATTTTTTGTATTCTACAACTCAGCTTTTGAATATGTTTGTTGCTTGACATTCACAGTCTGTGATTCCGTAGATACTGGATTTTGTTGTTGATTGTCATTCTGAGTTGCAACTTCATCATTATTAGGTATACCTTAATAAAAGTATAAAAAGGTCTTGTACTCTTCTGCTTTCTTGGTATTTTCAACACTTTGAACTTTTACAAGCTCATCAAACTTCACATTTATGCTTTCTATTACTTTTTTAGTGTTAACATTCAAGCACTTATAAGCTTTGCTTCTAGTAGAATAAACAAGAAATGTGCCTTCCTCACTTTTTGCATCAAACTTTCCATTTCTAGACTCTTTTTATATATAGAATTTGCATCCAAATATTTTGAAATATTTTACATTAGGAGAATGCCCATACCATAATTCAAAAGGTGTTGCATTTGTACCTTTCTTGACTTGAACTCTATTGAGTGTGTAGACTGTAGTACTTACAGCTTCTCTCCAGTACTTGAGTGCAACATTTTTCTTCATCATTAAGGTCCTAGCATAGTCAATAACTGATCTATTTCTTCTCTCTGCTATATCATTCTAAGGTGGAGTCCTAAGTGCTGATGTCTACCTTTTGATTCCTCTTTCATTGTAGAACTCTTCAAATTCTCTTGATGTGAATTCACCTCCTCTATCAGATCTGAAACATTTTAGGCTCTTCCCAGTCTCTTTCTCTACTCTAACCAAGTACCATTTGAACATTTGGAATGCATATGATTTTAGTTTCAGAATCATGACTGTCATCATCCTTGAATAGTCATCTACAAATAGCATTATGTATTTGTCACCTTTGTAGCTTTGTACTTCAGTAGGACCACACAAGTCAGTATGAACTAGCTCTAATACTTCATTAGAAGTATAAGTCTTTCTTTTGAAAGTTGACTTGGTCCTCTTCCCTAGTTGGCATTGTTTGTACATGATGTTATCAGGCTTCTTCAACTTTGGTAGACCTCTAACTTTCTTCATCTTGCTGATGATTATCAGATTGTCAAAATTTACATGACATAGCCTCTTTTGCCAATTTTTGATGACTAACTTAAACTATTAGTGCAAATGCTAAAAAAATTTCTAGGCATAACCGACACTGTCCAAGATCACAATAAAATATAAACTTTGTTTTTCAGCATTATGCTTGCAATCGAAGAAAAGTGGTCAGTGGTCTATGCTTGCTTCCCAAATTAGTGTACCCAAATTTACTACTTTTCTATAACTAACAATAAAAACAACAAAATCATAATTATGTGTTATTGCTATACTGAATCAAAGAACATTGAACATTGTATCTTGAATTTGATGCATTTTGCAAATGTCCTTTCTTGATTCTTAATGTCATATATAGCTAAACTTAATTTGAATTGTCTTTATTGGTAGTGTTGAAATTGTTAAAGAATGAACAAACAAAGAAAATGGAATTTTTATTGCATGAATAATGAACTCTTAAATAGAGTTTACAAATACTAATGATAACGTGAACACCAAAAGCAAAGTTGTCTAAATAAAGACAACATCTAAATAAAGAACTGCATATGCAAACTAAATAAGAAAATAATTGCCACAATAGGGCTCTATTCAAGTTTTTTTTTATACCTTATTCTGAGCTCCTTGCACACCAAAAATCTTATCTCCACTAATGTCCTTGATTTTCCACTCATTGGCTATATGTTGTTTTGAAGTACCAACTACTACATCATGGTACTACACAGCTGCAGTTACTTTTTTCAAAGAATGGTTGTTGTACTTTCTCTTGTTTCTACCCATGAGAAACTTTTAACTATTTTTGTACACAAAGAAAGCCAAAGAGGCTTCTTGTGTAATTGATAACCTTTTAAACCAAGGTGATTGATCAAATATGCTCTCTAGTAAGCATTTGAGTAGCCTGCATAAGGGGAAAAACTTGCCTTTGGAGGCAAAATTTCACTAGATGTATATTCTTCTTTAGTGTAAATGATTGGATTTGAGTAGAAAGCATTCATAGGCCTTCCTTGTTCATATAATGTTTGAGTTTGTTCATCTGTTTGAACCAAACACCTGCACTTTCATCCCCCACAGTCCATATGATTGATATGATTTGTGTGATATTGTTTGTCCTAGTCTAATTCATGCTTAACAAAACTATTGATTGTTTGCTCAACATCATAGTCAATATGAAGGGTAAGCCTGAATTACAGCTTCTGTCATTGTAATATCAAGGTCAAAGCCATTAGGAGGATTATTAAGGTTAGGAAGCATTTCGATATATATTTGCAGAGGTGATCTGCATCAAATCATTTTCATTGTCCAATGATTTCTTTAATTTGCAATCTCTTGGTAATCAACTCTTCCAAGAAAAAAAAATGGAGAGAATATAACCTTGGGAGCTTGTAGATAGGCTTGACCACAGAGTGGCTAAAGAGATTATCTACCACCTAATGACATGTAGTACTCCAAAAACCTCCAAAAGATATCTGTGTAGTAGAGATGTTTGATCTATCACATCCACATACAAAGAAACCACATTGTCAAGAACAACTTAAACATCACATACTAAGCTTAATTCTTACACCAAAAAGTGTTAAATAGTCAAAGTTGACTTCTTTTTTCCCATGCTTAAATCTTCCCTTAGTGTGTGATGTTTAAGGGTGGCCACATTGTCATGCATGTGACAACCCCTATTTATGAATTCAGATTGCCTGACAATGTGGTGACGTATAAATGAAACAATTGAGAGTTACATCTGCATACAAAGCAGTTGCATTGTCATGCATGTGACAACCCCTATTTATGAATTCAAATTGCTCGACAATGAGGTGAGGTATAAATGAAACAATTGAGAAACTCTCACATCCACACATAAAACTAGATCTTCCTCATATCCTAAAATGTGGATGAAAACCAAAGCAACCAGGTGTTGTTTTCTCACCACATTGATTATCTTTGAACCTGCAACCTGCCCTGTTCTTATGGAATGTGTTCTATTCTTTCAATTGATATCTGTAGTGTGGGTGTGAATAGGGAAATATGACTATGATGTAATCTCTTCTTTATAAATTATGTGTAGTATTGCCTTTTTCATTTTTGGGGGGGATATTCTACAACATATTGTCTAGTAGTTTGACTATTTGACATAAATTTGGCCTCCAGGGCTTGTAATCAGCCCTCTTTCATCTCTAAGGGTTTTCTCCACTTGATCTTTCAGCAATCTTTTAAGGTAATACAAATATTTTCTATCTATTAAAAAAATGTTAACAGAATATGTCCTCTGGATTCTTTGTAGGGAGTAAATGGAAGAATATGTGAAAAATCTATGGCATCCAAACGTCCTAAGATTATTTTGAAAGCATGTAGTTGGAATCTCCCTTTCCACTATAAGTTTCCAATATTCACAATTTAGGCTCAATGTCATGGACTTCTTGTCTAATAGATTAGAATAAACTAAACACTGATTGTATTGTAGAAAGGAACTCAGGGCCCATTAAAGTAGCAACAATCATTCATAGAGAGTTAATAGGTCATGTAGAAATTGCTTTATTGTCATTAATATGTTGACAACCAAATTGAGATGACTCTTAACCATGAAACAACTAAAAAGAAAAAAAATAAAAGCTATTCAGATTCAAACAAGATTGAACAAACAAAGTTATTACACAATTAAGGCTTAGAGTCTACAATTTTAGGACTATTCTATATCTTATAGCTAAGTCCACTCTTTAAAAAATAGCGATGGTCTATGATTAATGCAATACCTACTTTTTGAAGTTTTATAGAGAAATTATATGCTTGTAAAAAATATTATTTCCCAAGATTTGTTCTTATTTATATCCATCAAGAAATTTCCAAATGATGTATTTCTTCCACTGAATTTGAACATATCGTACTATCTATTAATATTTGAAAAGAAATATCTATGTGCATGTTCTAACTATG
Organism: Cupressus sempervirens; assembly: GCA_028749045.1. Classification (NCBI taxonomy): domain Eukaryota; kingdom Viridiplantae; phylum Streptophyta; class Pinopsida; order Cupressales; family Cupressaceae; genus Cupressus; species Cupressus sempervirens. The sequence continues at coordinate 900,095,713 of CM053785.1, forward strand.
TACATATTATTAGGTTTAGGACTAACAAAACTATATAACCATGGAATGATATCAAGGTGTATAGTTGACACATATGTATAAGTATAACAGATCAGTAAAATGATAGTAACTCTAGAAATTGTTTATCATTATTTGTTCTAGAATGTTTTGATATAGTATACCACCGTTCTTCATTTTAGATGTTAAACAACCGATTCACTAAGGTTTCCTTCACAAAATAATTCCAATTATTGAACATGCTCCTATCTTATTAGGTTTCTAAATTTGATGAACTTGAAAGGGTAAAAGAATTGAATGCTACTTAAGGTGCATTTGATTGTAATCATTTGGCATAAACTGATTATGAGCCTTATGACCAATGACATCATAAACAATGATTGAAATTTCTGATTTTATTTATAATTTTATGGAGATGGTGAAATTTAGGATAAAATATGTGGCAATTTTTTTTATTTGTTTTGAATTATTGAAGAACATTTGAACTGAGCACCATCTAGATGCCTAGAACATGAACTTTTTGTTAAACTAGATGCCCTTAGTGCGATTTAAATTTTGTAATAAGCTGTGACTAAGATGTAATGCATTTGATGTGTTATGACTTAGGAACCCCCTCAACTTATGCACCTTTGCAAATAATCGAAAAAGACATTGATGTGGACAGTAAATCAGCTGAGCTAGAATGGGATCAATAATAGGTGATTATTTCTTTATCCTTTCAAGCGCTTTATTATTTCTTATTTTTTAAACTATGATTGAGAAAATTCTTTCTGACTTTTAATTTAAATATGGAGATAGTTTTATTCAAGAGGAATATTTGCAGCATCCACATAGTCCAAGGGATTGCGATGAATTCAAGTGACTGATTTTTAACCTAAGAAGTTGAAACTAAATATGAATAGTAGGATTACTTTAGAATACATAAAATTTTGAAACTTGGAGCTTATATATCAACTTTTGTGTGGACCTTGATGTTATATTCATAATTGTTGATTCTTTTGATTAGGGGTACTAATGAATCCCACTTGATTTCTTCTAAAGGAATGTTAATCTGCATGGAATTTTATAGTAGGCTACCCACAACACAATGTGACCTGATTGTTGATTATCCTCCTCTATGGTGCATAATAGATGGAAATTAAAGTGGAACAGAATCCTCAATGAGTGATTAAAGGTTTTCAGATTAATATGAAATAAGGAGATACAATTCCAAGGGCAATTATAGAGAAGTATGCAGAGAACATTCGTCTTTAATGCAAAAATAGATCGATTATACCTACATTTTTTTTCTTTGTATAAATTTGATATGAGTGGAATAATTCTTTTAAATATAAAAAATACCTTATGTGAAAATGAAAAGGATAAAATTTCTAGGTAAACAAGAGGGTTTAAAGGATGATTAGGGATTCCTTATATTGGAACTATTTAGTTTTGCTCCAATAGCAGAGTCTTATGGAAATTTGTTATGTTTTTGATTGATTACTTGATAGAATCTGAGGTAGGCTAGCTAATTTTTAAGATTCTGTTTAAGATTTCTAACTATAGTATTGTTTGTAGGTTTATAATCTTTTTGTAGAAGAAACTTATGATCTAGGGTACTTTCATGGTCGAGTTGAAGTAATCCCCTTTGATGACAACCATGTTCCACCACTTTCACTTATCAAATTATTTTGTGAGAGTGTACATGCTTGGCTTTCTTTTGATTCTCAGAATGTTGCTATGATTCCCTGTATAGTGAGTTGAGGTTATTGTAAAATTGGACTGTGGTTGATCATTTTACTATAATAGATATTAATTGAAAGTAATGGCTAGAGGATCTTTATTTTTTGATTACATCTTGAGAAAATGTTCTTGAATTTTATAAACTAGTTTTGCATGCTTTTGTGGGATTTCATCTTAAAAGTTAATAGACTAACAAGCAATTCTTTGATTTTTAAATTTTAAATATTATGTTTTATTTTACTTTGTAAATTTTGATCAACCTAGTCAAAAAATTTTGCAAGATGGTATTTAGTGAATACTTCTATGCACGTCAACAAATTGAAATGCATAATGGGATACATTAGGAAGTAGAACAATGCTATTGATGTTTGAACTTTGAATCTTGGGAGTGACAAGAGGATAATTGTTTCGGTGATAATACAAGTAAATTGTTGATTTTCAAAAATCTCATAATTGTATTGTTGCAGGGATTATATCAATCCATGCAGAGAGAAACTAATACCTATGAAGACTCCACAAGATTTGATGAATTTGTTTTGATTATGGATAATGTCTCCTTGACATTTTTGGGAGTATGCTTGGCTGTATTTTAAGTTTTGTGAATTCTTTTACAATTTATTTTTGGCTGTATTTTAAGTTTTGTGCACTTGGACTGAAATGCTGGGAATTTGACGTATTTTACAATGTTTTCCTTTGAGTTCTGACCTATTTTTTAAATCTAATTCTTCATGGAAAAAAATGTAGGTCTTTTGATAAAATAATCCATGGTCAAAGAGAATCAAACAATTAAATTTCTAAGAGAATTGAAAAATTTGAACTTTCAAAACTTCAAGCTTTTATTCTCATGAGCTTTACTGAGGATTTGTATATAATTAACTAGAACATTTGAGTGTCAGTGCCTAGAGTCATCTATTCTTGAGACTTGAGGTTTGAGGTCACTCACATGAGCTTACCCTTAAAGGCTTACATGTCTAGTAAAAATTTGATGGGGATTCCTAGTTCAAACCTTGAAATACCAATAATCTTTGTTGCTTAGCTTTAAGAGGGTATGGGAACATGGGTTTTTTTGATAAAATCTTAAAGTTTTCCTTTTTGCCATGTTGAAAGGAAGGAGGATGTCCCATCCCTATCCCTAGAACATCCCCTTTCACTAGACATAGTATAAAACATTGGAAGGATCAACCTTAAGAAAAATTTCAAAACAGTTCATGTTCATAGTTTATGCTCATCTATATTTTAGTCTTGATTGACCCAGAACTAGTGAATCTTGGATAATCATTATTCGATTGTAGGAACATGTATTCATTTCCTTATATGTTTCAGCTTAACTTACTTAATGTTCTTAGGAATATTTTGTGTTAAATCTTATTGATACACAATCATTTGGATTGGAATGCTTAAAACTCTGGTTGCAATTCTAAAGTGGAATTATTGGAGCTTTCTTTCCTACCTTGAAATCATTCCACCTTTAGCTCTCAACATCTTTAAACTGCAAGACAACACCACTTGTCAAACATTTGGGTTTTATATTTCATCTAAAATCAAAATGCTAAGAAGAAAAATCCAATAAAGATATCGCACTTAGATGATTTCTATGAGTATAATATCTATTCTTTGAATACAATTTACATTCTGTGGTTTCTAGACAAAATGAGAATTTTAATTAGAACAATTAATCACAAAATTCATCTATTTTGTTTTCTCCTTAAAGAAGATATCTAATAGCTCCTTTCTCATTTATTGATTCCCACAAAATATTTATCAACACTTACCTTGTTTCTTCTAACAAAATGCTACATTTCTAAACTCAGATCTACAAGCATTTGAACCCTCCAAATATTATATTCCTTTATCAACTCTAAGTTTAACACTAAATCCATTTGAGTTTAGATATCTTGATCTCTAATTTCTTTTCCAAAATCATCCTCCAAGGTGAAACTCGCCAAGCTGCTCTTCTTATATGCTTATGGAATTTTTTTGGATGTTCCAAAGAATTTCAACATCCAACCTTTATAGATGTTTGAGTCCTAAATTCACATCCCTTTATGTTTGGCCCAAATGGTCTAAGGATTAAATTTTTTTAAATTGTACAACTGCCATGAGGCTAGACTTGCATAAGCTGATTGATTTGTAATTAACTAAAATTTGAATTCTTCTTTTGACCCTTAGGCGAACCCACTCAGGCCTATTTTTCAACAAATTTCAATTGCAATTATTTCATGGCTGAAATTTTAATGATCTTAGGCTCACGAGTTTTTGAAATTTACCTATCTTTTGAGCTCACATGTTCTTGATTGAAGATTGCATTAATATGTTTCAATATTTTAGTCATCTTCATTAGATGATGCATTAATCACATTAGTCATCGCTATCAGGATTAGTCATGGCATGCTGCTATTAGCACTTAAGTAACTTTCACCTTGTGACATCTCTTTGAGGCATTTTGAAAATAACTAAGATACACTGTCTATAAATCGACATTTTGCAAACATCTAGGGCTTTTAGAAATTATAGGACATTTTAGTTACATTTGAAAACATTAATCAACAATTTCCATATGTGCAAATATAAACATTAACTACAACATGACCAATTTATTTGCAGGTATATTTTCCTGTGAAGAAAGACCGCGCCTGACAATATGAACCTAGAACAAAATAATGAGATAATGATTGCATTGTGGGCTCAATTTCGAAGAAAACTTGATAAATTTTATTCTAATCACAACAGCCCAGAGTCATTATAGGCAACATGGTCATGTTCAAGGGGCCCATGATTTTTGTCCATTGCTGAATGTGGATTTCCTACTAGAGGAACATGGAGGTGTGAATATCCAAGTTGAGGATAACACTCCCATTGAAGAAGATGATAATGTGCCAGAGGACATAATCAAAGAAGATGTTATTAGGGCAGGTGATGAAGAGGCTCACAATGGTGGTACTAGCAAATCTGATAATGATGATGAAGATGGTTTTGATATACCTTTACTTGAGAAGGCACATAAGCCCTTATATGAAGGCTCCCAAACAACTCTACTCTCGGCTATAATGTTGTTGGTGAACTTAAAGGTTATGAATGCTATATCAAATGTAGCAATGTCACGTATGCTAAGGTATGTCATTTTTGTCATCTTCAATGTTAGCATACAATTACTATTCATTATATTAACAATGCATATTTGTTGTTGTAGGTTGATTAGTGATTTTTTGTTACCACCATCAAACATTTTGCCTCGTTCGTACCAAGAATTATCTAACATTATGGATCAGGTTGGAATGAAGTATCAGACAATACATGCATGTCCCAATGATCATATTCTATATCATAAGAAACATAAATTTGCAATAGAATGCCCTGATTGTCATTTAGTAGATATCAACCAGATCAAATAACAAAAAAAGTGCCTCACAAGGTTCTTCAGTACATTCCCATTATTCCACGTCTTCAACGGTTATTCAGGTGCACTAGTTTGGCACAATTTATGGATTACCATGTACGCAATAGAAGTCAGGATGACATTATGTGAATGTCTGCAGATGCTTCTACATTTAAAGAGATAGAAGAAACATGGTCACACTTTAATGAAGAACCTTGTAATCTAAAGCTTTCATTGGTGGCGGACGGTGTCAATCCATATGGAAATATGAGATCTATTTACTTAGTGTAGCCTATTTTTTTTATTAACAATAACATTCCTCCTTGGATGTCCATAAAGAGGGAGCACACAATGTTGTCAATGATTGTGCTAGGTAATTTTTCATTTTATAGTTATCTAAATTAATTTATAAATACTGCATGAAAATGGTCATAATAATTATGTAATATTTATGTTCATTCAATTGCTAGGTAAATACCAAGTTAAAGATATGAACGTGTATATTGAGCCCCTAATTGATGAGTTGTTGAAGTTATGGAATGGCATCACTATGTATGACATCTCTAGATCGACAGGACATCAAAATTTTTAATTCCATGCAATGCTTGTATGGAAAATACATGATGCCCCTGGGCTAGCTCATTTTTGTGATATGTTATATTGTTAAAATCACATATTATTGGTCTATTACAGTGCTTACACATTACTATCGAATGCTTAAGTTGTGCATGATAATTGTACATGATCCAATTATACATGATCTTTTAGGTCTTTGGACAAAGGACAATTTTGCATGTCTAGTTTGTGGTCTGAAGATGAAATCTTTTCATTTGATAAGTTTAGGAAAGCAGGTGTTTGATGAGTTTAGACACTTTCTCCACAATAATCATAGGTATCGAATTACTGAAAAACATTTTTTCAATAGAAAAGAATTGACATCATCAAGGCCATGAAGAATGACACCTCATTTATGGAAGTTGGAATACGATTGAATAAATCGTCATGTCCAATTTGTCATCTGAAGTTTAAATTTTTTATTTTGATATTGTCTTATATTTACTAATGCTGTAATTGATGCTTGTAAAGGTCGTCAAGGCATCAATGACCAACTTCCTAGAGTAATGAAAAGTTATCTTACTCAATTTAGTAGGTTATCGTACTACAAAGATCTTCCAATCACGCATTTGTTTGATGTTATGCATATTCGAAAGAATGTAATATAGACACGATGGAAAATGTTGGATGGAAGGCATGATAGAGAACAAATTACCAAAATTTGTACTGACATTCATGAATCCAATCATGCACTAAAAGCTTTCATTGAATCAAATAGAAATGGAGACCGCATAAATACAAATGCCCTTCCTTGGTTATTAATAGAGCAACAAAGTGATGCATTAAAAGAAGTCATAAAAAAACAAAATTTCCAATACGATTTTCTGCAAATATAAGCACTCTTCTATCAAAGAAAAGTGATTTTGGGCCAAGGTTGAAAACACATGATTGAAATACCTTCATGGTAAGTCATGTTCTCTATTTATAATATTGAATGTAGTACCAATTGCATTATTTAATAATATATTGAAATGATTATTTTTTAATGATTGTAGTTCATCCTACCTCTATCCATTTCACAATAGTTTGACAACAGTACTAAACAAGTTATATATGATCTTAAAAAATACATGAGGTTAGAAGTGTTTTTTCTTAGATTTGTAGCTTTTTATTTGAAATCTATTGTATAAGTTTATTTGAAATCTCGTTTATGTGTTTTTGTGTGTTGAATCTCTTTTAGGTGGTTATCATCTAAAGAAATTGGTAAAAAAGATATAAAATATTGGAAGAGAAAAATTGTACAACTTATGTGTGAAATGCAAAAGTGTTTACCTCCAACATTTTTCAATGCTCAAGAACACTACCTCATACACCAAGTTGAGGAGATTGAATTGTGTGGACCTATACAAGCTAGATCAATGTGGATGGTTGAGAGGCACTTAAAATTTATGAAGGGCTTGGTTCAAAAAATAGCACATCCTGAGGGTTCTATGATAGAGGGATATATGATATACTAGACCATGGTGTACATTAGTAAATATCTTCCAAAGTTTGTAGCAGATATCCATGTAGATCGCATTTGGGATCCCAATTGTAATGACAAATTCAAAGGGGAGTACTTGATAGGGAAAGGTAGATTAAGGAGGGTGAGAGTTAATTATAATTTTTTTTGTTGTAATTTAATAGTTTTTATCCATCATCAATATATATAAGTTGTTTCTGACTAGTGTAATTGTCTTTTTTATAGCTGGTCGTGAGTGGGATGCACTACACTTGTATATTGCAAACAATCTTGATTGGATGAAAGTATGGATTGAACAGTCTCAAGAAAATGGTCACTCATTAGCATGGGATGGTGTTGCATCTTTGGTTAAAGAAGCTCATCACAATGGAGATCCCAATGTTATGCCAATGGTACTTGATCTAATATATGGCTTAAGAGATACAAAGGTACATCTAAGATTACTAATCATGAGACATAAGTTTAATATCAACTCACAGATCAATGAGAGGATTCTTGACATGTTTGAATAATTGTAGGTCAAACACCACAAAGTTATGTATTACCATGGCTATAAATTCTGCACAAAAAAGTTAGACAAAATGAAGAAAACATGTGACTCTGGGATAAGTGTTGTCCTCGTGGTCACCAATAGTTCATCTAGAACTAGCATACATCCTCAATAATTTGAAAATCGATACTATGGCATTTTTAATGATATACTTGAGTGTGAATTTAGTTCATTCAAAATAGTTCTATTTGTTGTCAAATGGTTCAGGTTACGACTGAATCAAAATGATCCCAATAGGACTATTATTGAACACGATAGTGGATTTACTATGATTAATACAAGGTCATTTGAGCCAGTTGGAGATGAGCCCTATGTTCTTCCAAGCCAATGTGAGCAAATGTTTTACTTTGGTGTTCCACACAAACCAGGTTGGTCATTTTTTGTTAGACATGACCCAAGAGGAAGGCCAGTAAAGTATAATGTGATCAAAAAAGAAGATATTGAAGAAGCACAAGAGGAAGTAAATGATTATCAAGAACGAAAGTTACCTAGTGATGAAGAAGAAGAAGATGGTGATGATTTTGGTCATGCTAATGATAATGGTGATAATGACGATGATGATGCTGATGATGATCATGATCATGGTGGTGAAGATGGTGATTATCATGGCGATGATGGTCATGATGATGATAGTGATGAAGATGATGATGATGGTGATGAAGATGGTGGTGGTGACAATGACGATCAAAGTGACAAGTACGATGATGGTGATGATGATGATGATGATGATGATGATGACATGGATTAAGATTATGATGATCAATAAAATTTCCAAGTAGGATCAATGTCAACTATGATGGGGTCTTGTATGACCAAATTTTTCTTTCCAAACCATATGTGCACATATAAACATTAAGTAGAACATGTCAAATATTTTGTTAGATATAAACATTAGTTACACTAAATTTTTAACTTAAGACAAATAATTTACATACACAATCTACTTTATTATTAATATTTTTTTGGTAAGTCTATTACTTTAATTTCATTGCTGATTTCTAAGACTTACAAATTTTTTTTCATAGGGTGATATGGATGCACCATCTCAAACACCTTCAATAGAGGTAAACATTAATTATTTTAAATTTTAATGTTAATATAGAAACAAATATCATATTATTATGTTCCTTTCTTTATGGCTTTGGAGTTATTTTGATGAAATTATACTAATATTTGATGTCACAAATGATAGGAAAAAGATAGAATGATCGCTGATCAAATGCGATCTGAAATACAGGTGTGATATCTATATGACATCGCCCTTGGTATTGACCTTGTGTTCATCGCCCAAAAAAATTAAGAAAAGATACATTGATGAACTTGTTAACATTATCATCAAGGGTGACATAAGTGAGGAGAAAGAAGCACTAAGAATAGAATTGGACCGTAAAATCCAATCTTTTAAGGTAAGCAATAATTCGACTAAAGCAGTAATAGAAGTTCAATGGATATTAATATTTTATAGTATCTTATGGATCATGATCTCTAAGTTTATGTGTTCTTGTATAGACATATGTTCCAGTTGTGACATCAGATGGTAAACATGGTGAGGGTTGTTGCACACAACCTTTGTGTAAGTAACACTTTGTTTGTTTTGATCAACATTATTACACTTACCTTTTTTTTGTGGACGTTTCTCACTAGTATCCCATTTAATCTTTATCCATTGCAAATGTCTTTTCTAACAATATTCTATTCTTTAGCTCATGATGAATTGCAGACTCCTCCTTTGGTTGGCGGTCCAGTATTGCTTGGTGCATTGTCAGCAATAAGGACCATGAAACCATTCTTGTCTATGCCCACTAGAACTGGTAGAACCTTGTTTTGCTATATTTTGTAATGTATTTCTACAAGTTGATGAACAACAAAGTAGCATATTAGTGCTTAAATGATGTCTATAGAAGCTTGCATACACACAAGCACATGCATACACACACTTATATTTACTCATCCCAAATAGAAGGGCTAGAATGCATATTATTATTTAGGTGATGTAACAGTATGCACAATGAATTTGATGCCAAACGAGCCAGGAGTTAAACTAAGGACCACCCATTTGATGCTGGGATGATCAACTTCACTAGTACTGCTCTCTATTGGTCTAACAACTAAAACATCATGACAATTAAAGCAGACACCAAATGAATTGAATGACAGAGAGAAGCCACCAATCACACTTTTTTAATATCACCAATTAATTTGCCTTGAAGGAAGGCTATAAAGTTGTGGTTGCACACCTACGCAAAGAATCTATAAGCCTTGCCCAAGAATCCAGTGCACCAAATGATATCTCATAGGTAAATTGGTTAGATGAAAAATAAATGAAATTGAATAGATGAGAAGATTCTTTTTTGGTATTAGTTTTAAACATAAATTGACTAAATAACAATGTGCATAACATTTTACTGCAGCCTTCATATCCTACCACAGAACCTACTCATGACGAAGGCCATGATGAGCATTATAGTGGTTGAGGTATTAATTTTCTATTGGAAATTAATTATGCAATTATGAATACAATTTAACATCTTCAATTGCAATTTGACATGTATCATTTTTTTGAATATATCAGAGCATGTTGAACATCATGCTGAAGGAGTGGACCATGTTCCAAGTGTTCAACATATTGACATGGCAGTGGACCAAAATGTTAATGTACATGATGTGGAATTTTCAGGTAAGAAAAATGCATGTTATGTTGTACTCATACTTAATTATAGACTTGTAACAGTTAGAAAAAGAAAAAGAGTATGCCAATTTATCCCATTCACTTGTTCTTGCAACAGAGCCCCCTTTAGTGCAACAACCTCCTGCTCCTCCAAAGAGAAGGAACCATCATAATTTGACATTACACGTGCCAGAAGAGGAGGCGAATGATGTAGATATGGATGATCCTATGAGCACTTTTCTTAAGAGAGCTCAGAAATTTTTTTTAAAAAAATGATGTTTTAAAAATCTTCTTTGATAAACCTTGTTGGATAATGAAAGAACTTTGTCTTAAGTAATTATGTATGAATTATGCGTATTAATATAGATTTTTATTTTATGTTAATGAATATTGTTATGTATTAATGAATTCTTGATTAGTATTGTGTCTTAATGAATTTTATATCATAGTAATGAATGTTATGTGATTGTATTGATTGAATGTTATAGTTCATAAATGGATGAATGAATGAATGAAGTATGTAATTAGATGATAATGGGTACTTTAGATTGATGTTAGGGGGAGGGGGGTGAGGCCAGATGAGCTTCCCCCTTCATGTGGTTGGCCTTGTTAAGTAGAGAATATTATAGTATTCTTGAAGCCAAGTGAAGCTCAAACTAACATAAAATAGACACTTTACATGTGGTAGGTCTAAAATGATCCACAACTACTGTTGCCCATAACATAGAATGCAAATGTGATATGGGATTTATGTGTGCCTACCTAAAATGTTTGATATTTGATCATTTCTTTCCTTTTATATATTTACATTCTCAAGGTAGATTTGGCAAAGTCATTATGGTCTAGCACTTTTAACTTTTGAGTCCTACTAAACTTGTTATTGTTGAATATGACTAATAGGTGATAGTTGCCCTAAAAAACTAGAAGTATCTGACTTTAGGAAACCAACAAAACACTCCTCTTGAACATGTTCACTCCCTTGATTCATTTCAAACAACTTATCAATTCACCTTGCCCTTGTTTCAACTTCCCTCTCCTTGGGAACACTCCTAATTCACCCCTCCTATAACCAACTCTTGATCTCTATACTCAAAGACTCCCCTAATCCTTAAAATGCTTCAATAACCTTCAAATAAAATAATTAAGGAGTTCCAACTCCTACCAAACATTAGTTTTTTCTCAAACTTAAAACTGCCTTCAATAGGCTTGTCTTATTAGCCCTATCCTGCAAGTAATTTGCACTTTACTTCCAAACTTCTCAAACAACCTAGTAAAATCTTCACCTTTTCAAATACCCTTTACTGAGTTCTTCAAATCCTATGAATCTAAGTCCTTTCATCTTGTGATTGATGAACCTTTCTATGACTGCTCCTACATGTAACTAGGCCTAATTAGCCCTCCATTTACAAAGCAACTCCTTTTTTCTCTTACTTCCAACATTCCAAACCTTGACATAGTCTTAAGGAATCTATTAAATATAAGTATTCCTAAATTTTTTTGAACTTCCACTCACATCTAAGAATTCTTTCATGAAACCCTTGTTTTAAGGGTTTCTAGCCTAAGGCTCTCTAGAAAAGACCCTTAACAGTTTCACAAAACCTTTCTAATGGTTTAGAAACCTTACAATACACTCCCTCAATATTTTCCAACACTCATTTATCCACTCCAACCCTTAGATCACTATATTGACCATGTGGTGCTTTCTAAGTGCACCCTCATTGTTTGTTCATTAGTCACCCACTGTTCGTTTCTCTATTCACTGTCACCTGCATGTAAATCATAGTAAAACCATCATATTTATAGGCTTAAGTACCTCTCCCACAAGTTACATTTTAATCACAGAAAGTGGGAGATGCATATTTCCTTAAATTTCTTCAAAACAGTGGCAAGTTGTCACGTTTCCTGTGACAGTAGGGAACTTCAAATAGATCTATTAGAAGAAACTTGCAAAGATCTTTGAACAGAGTTGTGAAAGACTTAAAAAATCATGACCACCATTCCAAGGAAACAAAATATAAATTTTTTAATGGAAAGAACCTTATTCGATTGTCAAGTTGAATCTTGAAAAATAGAAAAACTGTCACTGTGACAGTGAATTATAGAATTCTTTTATTTATTTCTTTTCTTGATACATTCACCTCTCATTGACTACCACTCTGTTGTGTCTTATAAAGACATTACTTTATACTCTTTTCCCCCTAATCTAACTTACAAAACTATCCTCCAAGACCCCTTGGGTCAGCCAACTGCCCCTTAACTGTTAGGTGATAGTAAACAAACAATTTTTATAACATTTTAATAACAAATGTCACTTGTTTGTTTAGCCTTCATGATAAGGACTTATGAAACTTAGTATGTTATTCCTAAATATTTCTAAATTTTTTTAAAACAACAGTCACACACCTATAACCTCAACTAACCCCATTAAGCCTTATTTGAATTATGTTGCCAATATTGGCAATTTTACACAATATTTCACTTTTAGTGCCTTTTACATACTCTAGAGGCTTTGATAGCCTTGTTACATTTGTAAACCACTATCATTAATTTCCTATAACTCTAGCACTTCAAATGACCCTTCATATCCCTTACAACACATTGATTGACTCTTGACTCCTCACTTATGCCAATTTGGTCATTCTTGACAATGTGTTACAATTTGACAACTTTATGAAATTCCTTACATTTTGATGGTTTCAATAGCCATAATTCATCATCAAATGACTTGACATATCTTCATTAGGAATTGATTGCCCTTGGTACCTTCATTGTCTCCTTCACAGCTCTTGGTGTACCTTGTAGCTTCATGTGTCCATTGGGTGCCCCTGAACCAAACTCCTTGACTTTTTATCAAGGACCCTTCATCTATCAGATTTGTTAGCTTTTTTTATTGTCCACAAAATGATAAGAAAATATCATTCTAATATAGATACTCTTTAGGGTACACATTATCATGGCTTTCTACTCTTCACTCTGACCTCTGGTAGGTCATGCCTCGTCTTCAAGGCATCTTTTGTTGACAGATTACTAGGGGTTGGAAGCATAGGAGTATGTTGTGAAATTCCATACTCTATTGGAAGATGGTTAAACGAGCATGTTAAACCACTAAAAATAGAAAGAACATAATTCATGCAAAGCTTTCTAACCTTCTTAATCGTGGCAGCCATTGAGCCAAGGGCTATGGCTTTCATATATCTATTTCCATTTTTTCACATTTGTCTATTACCATTTGCACATTGTTGTGTTAACAATTTATATTTAAGTGATATTTTACAATTTTGAATATTTTCATAACCCTAAAGTTGAGATGGCATAGATGGTTTGGTACCATATCCATGCATATAGATATGGGGAAAATATGGGCTCGTATGTGAATTTGTTTGGCTAAAATTTCCATGCTATGTTCAAGAGTTTTGTAATTATACTTGGTGTCTCATACAAGGGTACATGTATCTAGGAAAGTTGGAAGGAGAAATATATGTGAACTTTGCAGTTCAACCTTATAATGTTTCTTAGCTCATCAACTTCTCAAGGTTTGCATGTTGGATAGTAATGTTGAATTATCAATTTATCTTGAATATACTTGTTTATTTGTAATTTGTGACTGGAGAAAACTTGTGTAGTTATTGTTTTTTAGATACTTATTTTTGTTGTCAAATGATTTAGAATAAATGTCACCTAGTGATTTTAAATACTCTATTCCTTTGAGAATATTAATCTTTTCTTTCATTGTAGTTAGTTAATATGTAAAGACTCGTAAAATTTTAAATAGTACAATATCTTCTCAAATGCTACTCAGAATCACACCACATTGTAATTTTTGTAGAAACTATAAACTTTGATGGTGAACTCAACACAACGTTTAGAGAAATGGTCTTTGTAATAGATATTACACCAACTAAAAATTAATGAAGAAAAGGGTGAGACAGTATGCACAACAAATTTGAGCAGGAGCAGAGGATCGTCATAGTATTCTCAAAGAATTTCCAAGGATGCTCGATTATCAAGTTAGTTAATGTACGTTTCATGCTAGTCAGTTTAAACAATGTTATTATTCAAGAGGATTATTTATTGAAACTTTACTTAGATTATCCTCCATGTATAATTAAGAATGTCATGTACAATCTGAAGGCTTTGACAAGAGCATTGTATGCCCTCTAACTAAATAAAAAAATAAAATCACAGTGATGCAAGAAAGAGAAGAAAAATGCATTGCATTAAAAAATAGCATGACACTAGATCTGTATTATATTTATAAAATCTAGTGGAATACATAAATAGTAGAATAATAATATGTGCTTGAATACATCAACAAAATAGTAATAGTGGTGTGGAAATAATAAGAAATCAAGAACCTCATTGGGCATCATTCATCAGATCAAAATTGATGCTTCTGTAAAATGTTGCTCTGCCCACAAATTAGTTTGACAATAGGACATGAAATGTTCTTTGTTTAGTGCAATCCTCATATGAGATTACCCACAAGAAACTAGAAGGATTCAACCTCTGATTTTTGATTGAAGGATCATATTCTTGAATTGATATATAAGCTTTGCATGTTGTAGCCACTCATTCTACATGGGAAAATATGTGAAATAAATTATAGAATTATTCCTCGATGTCGACAGGCCTTTGTCTATTTATTGAAATGCTAGAAAATTGAGTGTCAAATCCTATGTGCCTAGCCTTATTGTCATCATAATTTCTTTTGATGATACTAGTTTCATTTGTTAATGAAGTTTGATAGTACATGGCCCTAGTGTAATAACATCAAATTTCTCAAGTTGCCAATAAAGTTTGACCACTCGTCAGTAAATCAAATATAGCCTGAAAACCACCAACTAGAAAGATGTAATATAAAGCATTATGTGCAAATGATTCACATCCAAATCCAATGATAGGTACTATTATTATTTGTAGTAGAATAATAATGCTTGCTTCAGGCCCCTAGGAAGTAAGAAGATGTTTTCCCCTAGCCATTTATTGTGGACATGTACACTTAGAAATTGCTAATCCCATAAGGAGACTAGTGGTGAGGATCCTACTTCCAACCAACCTCTTAAATTTTAGGGAACAAACCTAAAATATAGGAAATGGTCCAAATATTGTAAAATACCAAGGAGAAATGAATGAAACCAGTCCTCATAGTATATACTTTTTAGGTAAACATTGTTTGACCATTCTTAATGAAAAAGGAACATTAAAAGTCCACCATAGCTGGAATTCCTTGCCCATGAACAATGTGACATTGGATGTTCAGGTATACTTGGTCATTCCAAAGGAGTAGTCTTTGTGGTTAGGCTTTTTGAATGGACCAAGTATTCTGTGATGATCTTGTTCCCCAATCTCTTCTCTTAGTTGTACAATACAAAGCAACATTTTCCTCTATTATGAAGAGCCCAACCCTTGTACACAGACACCTTCAAATTTTCCAAGGTCCACAACAAGATGTGTGTTTCTTCCCTAGTCATAAATGATATTTGAACTTGAAGTATTGTAGTTGCTACTTAAAGGAAGTAAATTCTAACTGCACTTGCTGCTGCACCATAACTGAGATATTGAAGCATTTGAATCAGGAACCCTGTATATTTGTGCACAAAAATCCACCAATTGGACTTGAGCCACAAGGATTGTTTGCATCTGAGCTTAAGATATTCCTAAGGCGATCATGACCTTTAACAATGAAAATTAGAATGTGATTGTTTTATTATTTCATGTGATACACACTTTACAATGACACATAGGAATGGGTGTTAACTTGTGATACATGCTAGAGAGCCAACAAACCACTTAAGTGAGACTTCATGCTATTAAATCCTTCCCATGCTCAAAAAACCTACTCATAATCAAGTTCAAATATCAATAAGCCTGGATCCCATAGTCTTATGACTAGTTAGCCTTGACTTGGAACTGAAGACTCAATTAATTCAAAATGAGCAGCTGATTTATTAAACATGTGCTGATATGCATATTGCACTAACCAAAAACTACAATCAACTCACTCGTCAAGTACATTTCTCTTAACAAGTTTGGCCTGTAATTCAATTGTGTTCAATCTTTCTTGGCTATTTTCTAGTCATATTATAATCTTTCATCATCAAAAATATTAATATACTCATCATTGGCTATTCATTTGAAAATTTCAATATTTTCCAAAACAACATTCCTGTAGCTTAAAACTCAAAAAGGCATCATGAAATTCTTCTTTATCTCAACATTAGCTACATTCATTTTTTATTTTCAAATGCCCTATGAACAGTTGTTGATTAAGAAAATTCCCTATCAGCATACTTACCAAATTTTTCACTATCAGGAAGACCATGCAAGACTTCACTTGCTGGTGGATCACTTGAATCCTTTCGTACCATTTTCTTTTCAACCTCCTCTTCATTAGTTGATGTCTTCACCTCTTCAATCACTATTCCTACTTTGTTCTTCGCAATTGTGACGGCTTTCCCTAGATACATGAATAGGAAGAAAAATTATTTTATGTTGTGTTCATTTTGCTAGTTGCTTCACTTATTGCAATTTTAGGGTCCCCCTGAGTTCTTTGATGTAGTCTTATTCTCATCTTCTTGCATACTTGGTTCCACATCTATGTTTTGCAATAGTCCTTAGATATTCCCTTTTAATATATGGGTCCTTCAACAGATTAATCAGTTATTGGATCATCTCACACAAAGGCTTATTAGTTTTATAGATTTCCAACTTTGTCAAGTAACTACCGACCATAAACACAAAACTAAAGAATCTGCAATATTGTTAGCTTTCAAATAGGCTAGCAAGATAACTAGCTCCAATACCAAAATATGATACACTCTCTCATTTTTTTTTCCCATTCCAAAAATAAAACTAACAAAATAATAGTGCAAGGAGATTAATTTTAGTCATTTAATGCTGAGACACATTTTCAAAATGCATGACTATTGTGCTAAGTTTCTGTGATTGGAAGTCACACATAGGGCATTGTTTCATAAAATAGCAATAAACCAATACATTCCATTAAGCACCTGAATTTATAGAGAATAAATTGAAGTTAGCATACATCAAAATGCATGGATGAGAAATTACATGATAGTTGTTCATAAACTAGCAGGTCCCCTTACCTTGAAAAGGTGTCCAATCATTCTCCAACAAATTGAAATCATCACAAAGGGTGTATTAACCCCACTAACTTCTGGCTATCAAAAAAAATTCTAGGTTCACAAGAAAAGATGATTACAAGTCTGTTATAGCTATCAGTCATGTGTGGAACTAATTTAACCCTTTTTGAATATCAAAACCTTTCAAACAGAAGTACCCGGTTATATATCAACACAACACATTAACTCGACAGCTCTAAAACTCCTGTTAATAATTAGAGTGAAAAGAGTAAACCGATTGTCACCAAGGTCTGTAATAAATCTCCAACTAATAATTTAAATGACTGTAGCAGACTAGAGAAAGTTCTCCAGCTGACTAGGTTATTCTCCACCAGCCCCAACTTACCCTACACTTCAAACAACAGAAATACCACCCAAACTAGAGGTCTAAAATTGAAATTTTAGTCCAAATAACAGCTATGTAACGGCTAAGGAAATCACAAAGGTGGTAACTTCAATGTCCCTCTACAATGATTTTCTGCTATTGGTGAAACACAAAACCACAATTTAGCTAAAGGCTGCAGAACTTATATTTCCTTAGCTATGTAGGTGCTTTAAGAAATTAGAATTGAGGTTTGTTGATCTCTACAATGATCAAAAGAAAAAGTAGTTCAAGACAACAGCTCCCTATAAGATTCTAGGAATTAGAAAAGGTACATCCTAGAAAAAATTCTAATTCAAAAGGAAGAAAATGACTTGCAATGCAATGGACCAGCTTCTTTCTGAAACAACCTCGTAAATGCAGTTAAGTTTACACATAATATTTCATGCTATTCTCATCCAAATTAAACAATTAATATTAGCACACTGTGGTCTAGCCTAGCTTCCTAAGTCTCCCAAAAAACAAACTAACATGTATATTTGTTACTATTCTATCTACCTTGGGAAACCTTCCAGATTATCTTCTTGTATTCAGAAAAAAAAAAAAAAAAAACAAATCTTAGCCATTTTTCTCTGTTTAGGTTTAGCATCATATACTAAAAATTTATATCAAGTCTTCCCAACACAAACTGCATATGTACATTCCTTTTCCTAATAGAAAATGAACTCGTGCTTAGTTGGCAAACTAATTAAACGTCCATTACAAAGAACATGGCAGTCACATTTTATCACTATACAAATTAATTGATGCAAACAACCAATGCCTATACTCATAAGAAAATCATCATCCACAAAAAATTTAGTTAGTCAATATCATCAAATCACTTGTTTCAGATTTGCAAATAGTGTACCAAAGAGATGATGGAGCTAGCTCATGCATACCTTTATTTCTCCACTGTCATCTACAGCTACTACATAAGATGACTTACTATTCAAAGTAATCTGCATTGGAATTTGAAAACAAAGGATCAAGAGAAGGAATGAATTAGATGTTTGAACATTCACAAGTTCATAATTTTAAAAAAAATAAGATTTTACACTGTACTTGAAGAAAATGCATGCATATATAAGGTAATAAAAAACATTCCAATTAAAGTCTTTAAGAAAACCAATTTCACAGCCATAGTTTAAAATAAAAATTGACAAAAGGAATCAGGAATGAAAAATGATTGTTAGAAGTTGGATTGTATGCTAGGGTGCAATCAAATTTTGCAAAGCACTCTTCTATTATAGATTTTAATTTCAATCATATTATTTTCTTGATTTTATTTGACAACTTCAGAATTAAATAGAAAAGTTTAATATTGATAGAACAAAACTACCCATTTGGTGTACAAGGTAACCAAATTAAGGAGAAAGGAATGTAGTATGAGATGAATGCATGAGCTAGCCTGTATCAGATTTCTAAATTTCAAATTCTAAAATTTAGCAGTTTCGTGCTAGACTTTTGCACACAAATAGAGAAACAAACCGAATTTATGGGAAACACTTCAAGGGTTATTAACTTATTCCTTACATATTGGTTTCTTCATCAGTAGAATAACATTATTTTTTCTTTGTTCACAGCCAATACATCTCCAAGAAACTTTTCAACCTTCGCATGTGCAGTGATTGCCATACTGTTATTAAGTTTATCTGCAAGATTGTTAAGCAAGAAATTGTATTGAGGGACAGTAACCGATTTCATCACTTCAAGGATGGGCTCTATTCTTATGGTGATTATTGGTGATGCTAGTTGAGAAGCAACTACAGGAAGGCTCTTCATGGTTTGGTAGGCAGCAAGCTATTTTAGTATGTGTTATGTGATCATACCATGAAGACATTAACTGTGAACATACATGCTAACAACCAATACTATGAACATTGTTGAAGTTCAAGGGCTAAAATGGGGCTAATAACAAATTTTAATTTGATTACAAGTCAACTGAAGAGTGTGAATTTTCTAAACTGCGTGAGGCTCGTTGCCAATGATAAATGTATATGAGTTATGGCCATTTGAACTAGTTCACATAGTGGGCACTAATTATGTGCATTGAATGAAACCATTAGTGGAGGCAAATATGACAAGGAATTATGGACATACAATTAAATTATATGAATATTGGTCAGCCTTAGAACCAGGTATACTTCTATATAGTATACAAATGAAGGCATCATAGCTTGTTATTTGCAGCATCTAGGCCTAGAACACAAGTTCTAGCCAGATCATTTGCGACGTAGCCCTCAAAATTGTGTTGGTTGCAATTGAGATGTTCAATTCATTAAATGCATTGTCAAAAGATGGAAGCCTTCTTGCCATGCTGATGTACTATTTTTTTTAATAGGTGAGACATGTGATTCTACAGTCACATATTCAGCCCAAGCATGTAATGAGGGAGACACACAAGCTCCCACTTGGTTGGAGATAGATCTACAATGTGGCTTGAAATGTGGCAATCTACTATCCATTTCTATATATAATCAAAAGGCTTGAAATGTGGAAAACTTTTTACCATTAAATGGGGATAATCCTTGTGGAAATTAATTGAACTTAGTTGAATTGTGCAATAATAAGTCATGTTATGTGTACTCCATATGTTTAAAACATGAAAATAAGTCTTTTTATCATATGTTTTATCTTTTGGTGGGCCTTGTCAGACATTAATTGCCTTCATACAATGTACATGATTTGTCTCAATCATATAACTAATTATATATTCTTCATATTAGTTACTGTCAGTGTTTTTTAGGCATTCTATAAAATGGTTCACATGCCTTGCGTATAATATGACATTTTGCATGCATCTTGCACTCTCTCATTCAATTGATGATGGATTACGCAGAGTGATCTGAAACCATGATGCTAAAAAACACATAATCAAATTCAAAATGAACTTGCACTACAAATGGATTGTGGAAATTTAATATTGGTAATTTTGCATGCATGTCTACCAGGACAATCACAACTTAAACATATATTTGTCGTGGTAGACATGCATGCAAAATTAACAATATCAAGTTTTCACAATCCATTTGTAGTGCAAGTTCATTTTTGATTTGATTGTGTGTGTTTTTTAGAATCATAGTTTCAAATAACTCTACGTAATCCATCATTAGCCAGATGAGAGAGTGTAGGATGCATGCAAAATGTCATATCATATGCAAGGAATGTGAATTGTTTTATAGAATGCCTGAAAAATAATTTACTCCTAGCTGTTGGTCAAAATTTGCACCAATGCTTGGATTTTTTCTACCTGTTGGTGGTAATTTCTAACTTCATTGGTCAAAATTTCCACTAGCGCCTGAGTTTTTTCTACTTTTGTTGGTCAAAATTTCCAGCTTCATTGGTCGAAACTTTCTACCTTCATTGGTCAAAATTTCCACCAACGCCTGAATTTTTTCCTATCTTTGTTGGTTGAAATTTCCACTTTCATTAGTCAAAACTTTCTACCTTCATTGGTCGAAATTTCCACCAACGCCTGAATGTTTTCCTACCTTTGTTAGTAAAAATTTCTACCTTCATTGGTTTAAATTTCCACTAATGCATATTTTTTCTACCTTTGTTGGTCAAAATTTCCACCTTCATTGATCAAAATTTTCACCAACGCTTGAATTTTTTTCCTACCTTTGTTGGTCAAAATTTCTACCTTCATTGGTCGAAACTTTCCATCTTCATTGGTCAAAATTTTGACCAATTGCTAATTGAACTTGGACAATGGCTTTAGAAGATTTTCGACTAATGGTTTGGTCAAAATTTCAACCAACTAGTAAGTTGGTTGAAATTTTGACCAGAAAAATTTTGACCAATGGGTTGGTCAAATTTGGTCAAAAATTGGGTCAAAAATTTGAGCGATAAAGGTCAAAAAATGAACCCAAACCCAAATGTACTAGTGTTGGTTATCCAATTTAGTGAACAAAAAATGTAACCTAAAGTATGTCGCTATGTCAATCAAGGACATAGCCACTAAATACTTCACTCATGATCCCAAAAATAAGAAGGTGAAAAATAATGCTTGCCTAACCAAGAATCCTACTATAGGAAAAGTGAATGCAAAAAATAGCTACTTATAAATAGAAGGAAAGCATACATGAAGTGGAAGATGAGGATTTTGAGGTCATAGCCATGGATATGGGATTCTTCAATGGCAATATTGGTAATCTTGTTTTCAAATTCTTGGCCGATCATATGCTAAATCAATCTAATAAAGATAGCTAGGAGAAGAGAGAACTAGAATGAATGGTTGTTGTTATGGTTGAATATATTGATTGCCTAATGAATGTTGGTGCACTCCCCCTAATACAAATTCTTTAATCATTCAACCCCAATTCTTCTGACAACCAACAATTGGTCAAGAAAATGCAAAGTAGAAAGCCCTTTTTGAAAGCAATGAATGGTTGGATTGGGTCTGTTATAGAAGAAGGAAGTAAATTCATTCTAGTATTTACTGCTAAATATATAAAGGGAAGGTGTTTCTTGGAGAAATCTAGATCCTTATGCCTGTGTGGGAAGCAGATGAAGATCGATGTTGGCTATATTTTTTTAGGTACAAGAAGTTAAGAAGTATGGAGTGATGGACTTACTTTATGAATATCACATTAAAAATATATATCCTTGCATGCTTTTTATACCGAAAAGCAATATGACATGGACAAAAAATCCTTATTTAAAGTTGCCTTAGTAGAAATATAGGAATCTCAAAATGAAATCAAAGGGATTCATAAGAAGGTCCTAAAAGGCATGCAAATAATCAATCCCACTAGTATTTTTGCAATTTGAGGATGGAAATACAAATTTAGAGACTTTAATAAAAAGTTTCCAAGATGCCATGTTTAAAATCAGAGATAGCAACTCCCTAACTCCTCAAGGTTTTAACATGGTGGCTAACATGGAATCTATTTTGTGCTTGAACATGGAGCATTTACTCATGTAGAGTAAAAGAATTAAAGAACTCAAGTGGTAAAAGGACCCCTACAGGGAAAAATTAATATGTCTAAAAAATCCACATTCTCACACAATCCAGGAGTTCGTGAGTGCCTATAGGAGCTTGAAGCTAGTTAAGCAAGCTACCTCAAAGGAGGATAATCTTGATTAAGCAAATTTTATCATGCCTTTTGTCTTTTTTTAAACTTTCATTTGAAAGATTATTTTAATTAGTTAAGTCTCATAACCACTTTGTATCCAAAATGGTTGGGTTTTGATGGAGGCCTCTTATGTTTTGAAACTATATAAGTCAGAGCATAAGACTAGCTAAGGTTTAGATTTTAGATAGAAAAGGTACCTTAATAGTAGTTGGAACTAAATATTTACTTTTTGGATTAGTTGAAAAGAGCTTTTTTTATAATCTAAATGTTCATTTTGAGACCAAGCTTGAAAACTTTCATATATATATATATATAGCACAATTTCAAACTTTGTGTTTGAACTTGGATATAATAGTGACTTTGTGGGTTATTATATTAGTTACTATGTGATATTGATTTTTTTTTATCTCATGTTATCATTCTTTCAATATATTGTTTAATATCTCTATATTTTTCCCTATTTTTCAAGCATTCTATGATTTGAGGAAAATTTGCATTTCTCAATTTACTTAAGATTTTTAAAATTTGAAATTATTCCTTCATACCTAAGAGTATGTGAGAGATCCTTTAATACTTACTGGTAAAATTTGTTAAAAATATAAGATAGGCTAGGTTACTTAAAGGGGAGGGGTGAATCAGGAACCAATAAAACTTATTCTTATTTCACCAATTAATCCTTCATATATATTTTGATCTAATTGCATGCATGAAATATTGAAAGCATTAAAGCATTAATATAGTATTGATAAAGGATATGGTGACCCAGAAACTATTAGAAATAGTAGTCCACCAAGATAACTGAGAGGTGGCGGGGTGTGGTGAATCAGTTACCCAACAATTAAAATATTTATCTCCTTTAAACAAACTTAACCATTCAACCAAAGTAAACATAAACCATAATAAGATACACATAGATAATTACACTAGATATGTTGACTAGAAAAACCCTTAATTAGAGGGAAAACCCCAATGGGAATGATGCCCACAAGATGATGTACTAATATATATATTCCTTGTTAGAGGATGGACCTTGTTAGGAGTCTATTAAAATATTTAGTACAATGAGTCACTATTAGGAGACTTTGAATCCCTCTTAGGAGCTTCCAAACCTATTAGGAGTTGTGGTGTAATTGTATGCAAGAAGAGCCCACTTCCCAAACATGCAATTTCAACTACAAGAAGAGCTCACTGATCAAACAACTAATTTACTATTATCTTCTTCTTTCCTCCACTCTTTCCTCTATCCTATCAACCAAACCAATCATTTTTAGACTAGGTAGACTAGGTCACAAACCTCAGATCAAAATACCGAACCTCAGATCACTTAGCAAAACCTCAGCAATGAGGTTTCCTTCACTTCCATACTGCTCTGCTCAACTTCGCATTTTGCACTCTCTGCTACTTATCATTGATCGTAAAGTCATAACATCATCTTCATTCTACTAATCATGATAAAATAAAATGTCCTTCCTTTATACTAAGTTCATAAAATAATTCCCTGAGTTAGCTGTTAGTCCTTCTCAATTAATTATTATAAGACCACATTAAGAACACGTTACAGTTAGTGATAACCTTAATCTTCCACCTTGCAACTTGAATAAATTTCCATACACATAATATTATCCTTTAGATATCTAAATATCCTTTTCACTACTACATAATGTGCTTCTTTGGGATCAGCCTAGAATCTTGCAACAATTCTAACTACATTTGTTATATCTCACCTTGTGTGAGTTAGATATTGAAAACCTCTAATCATAGATTTGTACTTCTTCTACTTAATAGTAGTTGTTTCATCTTTTGTAGATAACTTGTGTCTAGTTACCATAGATTTTCCAATGGGTTTACATGTCTCCAAACCAAACCTTTTCAATAAATCCTTCAAATACTTAGTCTGAGAAGTAAAGGTTCCTTCTTTATTCTGTACAATCTGCAATCCTTGGAAATATTTCATCCATCCTATCATACTCATTTCAAATTCTTTCTTCATCTCTTCTACAAACTTCTCACTTTCTTCATCATTTCCTTCAAATATAATGTCATCAAAAAATATTGCCAAAATCATCAAACCATCATCAGTTTCTTTCCAATATAGATTACTATCTGCCATAACTTTGCTATATGCAAGCTTTGTTAAATGCTTGTCCAACCTTGCATACCAGGTTCTAGGTGCTTGCTTCAATCCATACATTGCTTTCCTTAATCTACATACTATGTCCTTGTCATTTTTCAAAGGACATCCTTCAAGATTCTCAATGCATACCTCTTCTTCAAGTTCTCCATTCATAAATACTGACTTGACATCCATCCGATATACTTTGAATTTCTTCTGTGCTACATAGGCTAAGAATAATCTCACTACTTCTATTCTAGCCATTGGAGCATAAGTCTCTTTATAATCTATTCCTTCTTGCTATAAGTAACCTTTACATACCAATCTTGCTTTGTTTCTTACAACTTCTCTTTGCTCATTCATCTTGTTCTTGAATATCCATTTAGTTCCTATCACATTCTTGTCTGCTAGTCTAGGGACCAATTCCCATGTCTCATTCTTTTCTATCTAATCTAATTCCTCTTTCATAGCTTTTTTCCAATAGTTATCTTTACATGCTTCATCTACATTCTTAGGCTCAACTTGAGATATCAACCATAGTTCTTCATTTACTCTACTTCTTGTCATCACACCTTTGTCTTTACTTCCAATGATCTATTCAGATGGGTGATTCTTTATCATGCTCTTTCTTGAAGTAGGAGTTGCTATCTCAAATCTTGGCTCTACTGAAGTTTCTGATCATTGTTCCTCCCTTGGCTCTCCTTCATTCTACATATCATTATTAGTCTCAAGAAATACCTCATCATTCCTTGGCTTAGTAACAATATCATCATTTAAGTATAATAAACTATTCTATCTTGTATTATGAGTTTCTCATCAATTCTCAATTTACACTTTCCATAATAGTCTTAGTTCTCTGATTATAACATCTATAAGAATTTGGCTTAGGCCAAAATTCACCCAAGACCAAGGAACTCAAACACAAGCACACAGTAGACCAATAAAGAGAGTATGATTGGAATGACGATATTCATTCAATATGACAGCTTGAGAGTACACTAGGAGTGCCTATATATAAATGCCTTAGGAGAGCTTCTAGAATGCATAGAAGTTAGCAACATGATAAGTCATACAACCAGGCACATGTCCACTAGATATGGTTTATCCTCCATTAAACATGAAATTAAGTGTTATGATGTGAGGATAAGCCTACAATGGTGTAGCATGCAAATCAGTGGTGTAGACAACATGTGCTAAATTAGGAGTGCAGATAACTGTGTTGTCAACATCTCAACTTAGTGAATGATGCAAACTCCTACATTGTAGACACCATGTGCATAATTAGAGTTGCATACATCTATGAGAGTGCATAAACTCCTAAGTGTCTCACCTAAATAAATAATAAAATAATACAAAATAATTAAATAATGCATTAACCTAAGTAAACATAAGTAAGTGTAATAAGTAAATACTTATTTACACCAACACCCCCCCTTAAGTGCAACTTAGGGGAATACCCTTAAGCTTATGAAATTTAGGATGCAATGCAATATGGGTTCCAACTACTAGGCCATGTTAGGTACCCATATACATAATGATATGCAATATCTCATAAAGTGGAGAAAGAGGGAAAACTTCATGGGAAAAACCCTCCCCTAAAAAGAGAGATGATAAAGGATACATGGATGTATGGAGTAATCAAGACCCCCCCATTATGACATACATCCAGTATATACATAAGAGAATGCTAAGAAGAGGAAGAGAGAGAGGATAAGCTGCCCCCCCAAAGAAGAATGCCTATTAGTGACTACTCCGATGAAGAAGTTGATCCAAGACTATAGAATGGTATTTCTCCCTTTAGGAAGAAACAATGCCAAAGGTACAAATGAAACGCTTTCGCTATGCATTGAAAGAATTCCATGGATAAGTGATGTCTTTGAAACTGGCTCAACTGGCTGAAGAACCTATCTCAAAGAACTGTCTGTCTCTGCAACTGATGAAGAACCCTGCTACAATTGTTGATCATAAGTATCCACAATCACTTCAACCTATGAGGATCGATCATGTAGAGAATGAAAAAGAGAGTCAAATGGAATCCTCATGACAACTGAAGAAGGTACTTCTGCATCAAGAAGAAGAGGCAAAACATCAATATTGTCCCCCAAATTTGTCACTGAACCTATACTTGGAAGATTGGATGTACCCTATTGTTTTAGAACTATCACTGTGGCTATGTATGCATGTGGACTAAACTAATGAAGTGACCTTTCATTGCAACTGTCGATAGAACTCCATGTGTCTGAATCTATTGAAGCACTATCACTAGTGTCACTATTAGTTTCCACACTGTATGATGTGTGGAGAGGACTAGAGGACATGCTAGGTGAACTTTCCTCAAAGTGTACATCCTTCTCCACAAAATTTTTATGAGTCTCTCAATATAGAAGTCTATATGCCTTCACATCATCTTCATAACTAATGAAAGTACAAGGCTAAGATGATTGTGCCTTGAAACCCCTAGAAGATCTGTTTGCCAATGTAGGACAACTGAAGACTCTGAAGTGTGTCAGAATAAGTTTTCTATCACACCATGCCTCAAAAGGAGTCTTGCCATGTAAGGATGGATGAGAAGAATGATTGAGAATGTGAGTGGCACTAGAGATTGCTTTGACTTCTAATGATGGATCGAGACACTTGTCATGGATCATGCAAATTTCCATAGATTTAAGAGTTCGGATCCTCAATGTTGCTACATCTGTCTTATGCAGATTAAATGTTGATGGAGTCTTAAGATCAATTCCCTTGAGTCTACAAAAGTCCATAAGTCTTATATTCACACACTTGCTTCTATTGTCCATTCAGCGTACTTTGATGGCCTTTCTAGATTTCTGTTCTACATGAGTCTTGAAGGCTAGAAACTTGTCCAGCACTTCATTCTTGTTATGAAGAAAATAGACCCAAATATATCTTGAAAATTCATCAACAAAGGTAAGTATGTAGCAACCCTGGCTAAATGCAAAAGGACCTGCTAATATCATGTGAACCATCTATAGAACACCTAGTTCTCTTGAAGACTCCCCTCTCTATAACTTCCCTTCTGGATGCATATCCACTGAATCTATTGAACATTCACCCTTAGAAAAGTTGATTTGAGGTAGACTTTTCACCATTTGGATTGTGCAAAGTTATTGAATATAGAAAAAGTCAAGATAACCATATCACTGATGCCATAATTGCATGTTTGAATTTGATTGAACTAACAAGGCCTTTAAAGAAGACTTGGGCACAAAATGGGAAAATGAGTACAACCTTTTGTTATGATTCACTTTCCCTATTGCAACCAAGGAATCATCTTTAAGACTATACACTTTTACTAAGTCTAGAAGGAACTCAACTCTATGTCCATCTCCAAGGTGAGTGATTTGGTAGATTGAGAGGAGATTTGAACTTAGGTTTGGAAAATAGAGAAAATCTAGAAACTCTCCATTTTCCATCTCCACATTTCCTTTCCCTTCAACTTCCATTTTGCTATCATCTCCCACGAAGATGTGTGGTGCCTTTGAATGCTTCATTGAAGAAAAATCCTCCTTTGAAGAACCCATGTGATATGAGCACCTGAGTCAAATATCCATTCCTTTGAAGAATTTGAATTAGCCATGAGTGCTTGCCCTTTGCCCTTTGAATCTGAAGAAGACCCTTTATCCTTATAAGCATTAGGAAATGGAACATTATGTCTCTTCATGATGTTGGTCAGTTCATCAATCTTTTTAAGATAACACTCATGCTTTTCATGACCCAATTTCTTGCAATAAGCACACTTCTTCTTCTCCTAATTATTGTCCCCCTTCTTGTTGGAATTCGAGGACTTTCCTTGTTGATTGGATTGTGGTGTTTTGTTTTTTGCATCCTCTGATTTGTTCTTCAATTTCTTCTTACCCTTTCCTTTATTTGAAGACTGTCTAGCTAAATTTTGAGAACCCTCATTGTTGGCCACCAATGCTTTAGACTGAGATGATTTGAGAATCCCCATTGATTTCAACTTCTTTTCTTCATCATCCAATAGTTTAGCATATTCGTCAAAAGTGACTTTCTTGTAGGCAGTCCCTAAGGTAGTCTTTGAGGTGTTAAAAGAAGATACAAATATGAAATACTCTAATGGCAGCTTATTATGTATGAGATAGATCAATCTATCATCTTTGATAGAACTCCCACAATCAGTAAGTTTTGTCCTTAGTTCAGTCACCTTGATGATGAAATCTCATATTGAATCATATGACTTAGGATCTAAGGAGACAAGCTTATCTTCAATTTTGAAAACATCCTCTTTAGACACTTTACAATAAAGGCATTCAAGGGTATCCCAAGCTTCCTTGGATGTAGAACACTTCTTTATTTGATACATGATCTTATCATATACCACCAAACATATATCACCTAGGTATTTCCTATCCATTGCTACCCAAGTTGAAATATCACTTGCTGATTCTTTATCACCTGCTAGTTTAGGAAGAGTACCATCTACATATTGTGAAACTCCATTATGCATTAAGTGATACCACATTTTGATTGACCACATAGCATAGTTATGAGGAGTTAATTTAGGAAACTTAAAGTTTTCCATAATGCAAAAAATGAAAGAAAATTGTAGAAAAGAGAGAACACAACATCGAGAACACCCCCCCTTTTCACTAAATCAAGAAACCCCCCGAAAATAGATGCTTTGGGCACTTTATCAGTAGTGCGATTACAATGGGCCACTTGCCAATTTTGGCCTTCATGGAATTTTGATTTTTCTTGTTACAACCTCTTAATGGATTACAAATGGGAACTTTACAATGTGCTACAATTCAGAAGCAATACAAAGCAAAGAAAGGCCCTATTGCTGAAAATGACACTTTTTCCCACACAACCCTGCAATCTGATAGAAGATATGGAAAGTAGACAAAAAATAACACACTTTTAAAAAAAATGGAACCTATTTTCAACTTCAGATGTGCTCGTATGAAGCATTTGAAGTTGCAAAATGTAAGATTATGTAGGTACAGTTGCCAAAAATGCAATTTCTGACAAATTCGTGAACCAAAACTAAAAAAAAGCTACACCACTAAAAAGTTTAGGAAATTTTACCCAATTTCAAAAAAATCACACCTAATTTGGAGTCTGGATGTCCGAGTTATGGCCTCCTGAAGTCAAATTGCTAAAACAAAAGTCAATCTAGAGAGGGGTTGCATTAGCAAAAGATTGGGTTAAATTTGACAATCATACGACCAACATAGTAGTTCAAAACTAGCCTGGAATGATAGTTAGACCATTGTGAAATGTAGGCTCATGAAAAGATGATGTCAACATCCTGATGCCTTTTGATGACATCAGTGACTGATGCGACAATGTCATACCATACAGATTGTACAGATAGGTAGCAAAAAAAGATGTTCCCTACTGACAATGCGATGACTAGGTTGGTACAACACCTAGGTGGACTATCCACATATTAATACGGATGTTGATGTAGGCTAATGTGTTAGATTTCAATGTGTACAAGCTAAATTGGCATGCGGGGTGAATGAAATGTCACCGCATGTCGTAGGGTTCCATCAATGCTAGGCGAATAATTTTTTGATGCATGGTAAGTGTTACAATAGACTTCAATAATATAGATAGCTGTTGCTAGAAAGTACTTTTTAGTTGCCATGAACCCAACAGCCTTGGGTAAAAAAAATTAGTGCTACTGAATTTTCTATGAGCAATGAGCAGGAGAAACTATATGGCCATCAAAAAAAAATTTTGTAGGTGGGGGTGAAACATATGTCACCATCCCGGTAATCTTCTCCTGAGTTCGCAGTAATGGCCAGAATATTTGTTGAAGTCATCGAGGGTCAAAGTTTAATTCCACATTTGTGGGAAATCTGCAATGACGATTATTTAAAAATAATATTGCAGGGAGGTAAAAGGAAAGGCCCACTGGTGGTTAATTATCCTTGGTCACCAGTGAGGGTGTTGTGGCCGCTTGCTTGTGTCTAGTCATTGGAATGGCCAGAGATTTTGTAATACGGTCTTGGGCAGATTTGTAATAAATGCCCACTGGATTATAATAATACCATACATAATAATAATAAACCCCCAAAATATAAAGCTAGGATCTGACACCCTGGTTCTATAAAAAAAAATTCTCTACTAGGGAAAATAAAAAATTCCAAATATACCTGATTGGAAAAAAATTGCAGAGATGAAAAATAATTTAGATCTGAAAACCCAATTAAATAGATCCAAAAATATCCATACTTGAGCTGCAAATTGGGTTCTCTAGGTTCTGATTTGCAAACAAATTTTGCCTCATGATCAAATTTCACCCAGCATAGGCAAATTTATAGTTGATCTTCATCGAATCAACACTTCGGTCACAACGGTGAGGTCATATCTGGCTCTAGATGCTCCCAATTTCTACAAATTCTCTAGATTTAGGTCAGGGTGCTAAAGCATGAATAGTCTCAAATGGCTATGTGTAGAGAATCTCCCTTAGCTCTGATACCATCTAAGAATTTTTCTTAGGCTTGAATTCACCCAAGACCAAGGAACTCAAACACAAGCACATAATAGACCAATAGAGAGAGTATGATCAAAGTGATGATATTCATTCAATATGCCAGTTTAAGAGTACACTAGGAGTGTTTGTATATAAAGGCCTCAAGAGAGCTTCTAGAATGCATAGAAGTTAGCAACATGATAAGTCATACAACCAAGCAAATGTCCACCAAATATGGTTTATCCTCCATTAAGTACAAAATTAAGTGCGATGATGTGAGGATAAGCCTACAATGGTGTAGTACGCAAATTAGTGGTGTAGACAACATGTGCTAAATTAGGAGTGTGGATAACAATTTTGTCAACATGACAACTCAGTGAATGATGCAAACTCCTATGTTGTAGACACCATGTGCATAGTTAGAGTTATTTACATCTATGAAAGTACACAAACTCCTAAGTGTCTCATCTAAATAAATAATTAAATAATACAAAATAATTATATAATGCATTAACCTAAGTAAACTTAAGTGTAATAAGTAGATACTTAATTACACCAACAACATCTATAAGCCTTTCTTTTCAATGAATAACCAAGAAATATACCTTCATCACTTCTAGCATCAAATATACCAATGTCATCATCTCTCTTTATGTAACACTTACTTCCAAATATTTTGAAATACTTAAAAGTAGGTGAGTTACAAAACCACAGTTCATAAGGTGTCTTGTTTGTGTCTTTTTTGACTTACACTTTATTCATAGTATAGACTGTTGTATTTATAGCTTCTTCCAAAATGTCTTGGATACATCATTTTTTTCTAGCATTGCTCTTATAGCTTCTTTAATAAACTTATTCCTTCTCTTTGCAATGCCATTCTATTCAAGGGTTCTCAGAGTTGATAGTTGTCTTTTAATTTTGTTTTCTTCAAAAAATAAGTTAAACTCATTTGAAGTAAACTCTCCTCCTCTATCTCATCTTAAAAATTTAATCTTTACACCATATTCATTCTCAACTCTATTCTTAAATATCTTGAACTTTTCATATGCCTCAAATTTCTCTTTAAGAAATCCAACCCACATCATTCTATAAAAATCATCAACTAGCATCATCAAATACCTTGCACCATAGAATTCTTTAGTCTTTGCAGGACCATTGAGATATGTGTGTACAATGTTCAACTTTGTTTTAGTAGTAAACTTCTTGCTAGGAAAACAAGTTCTGTTATGCTTTGCCAAAACACATTCCTTGCAAATTGTGTTAGTAGATTTTACAATCTTCAACAAATCTCCAACTGCAAACATACTACTAGTCCTCACAATAGTGTCAAAATTTATATGACAAAATCTCTTATGCTATAACCAACTATCATCTACCTTTACAACCAAACATGTCATTTCAGTAGGATTAAACTGAAATACATCACCTCTAGATCTAGTTCTTGCTCCAATTACCTTTCCATCTTTGTCTTTGATCGTGCATGTCTTTTCTGTGAACTACAACTAATAACCTTTTTCTACTAGTTGTCCAACACTCAAAAGATTGTTCTTTAAACCATCAACAACATATACATCCTTAGTATTAGTTTTATCATCAAGAGTTATAGATCCAATACCTTTAACTTGGCATGCTACATTATTTTCAACTCTAACAATTCCTCCATCTTGACTTTTGAAGTCAATAAACTAGTTCATGTCACTAGTCATATGATGTGAACAACCACTATCAGTTATCAAATTAGATTTCTCCCCAACCTATGATACAAAAGCTACCTTCTCTAGACTTTCTTCATTAATTGCCACAAATCCAATTTCATCATTGGTATCACTTAATGCTTGTTCATCAAAATCATTATTTTCATTTGCATACAAACATTCTCTATCTTTACGAGGCTTATGATTTTCTTTATAATTTTTCTTCCTTTTAGGACACTTAGATACATAATGATGATATTCATCACAAGGTCCAACATTTAAAGATTTTCTTACCTCTTTTTTCTCTTCTTACAAGAAGGGCTACTCCTTCTTCAATCTTTTTGTCGTCTTCAGATGTGCTATTGCTAGCAAAATATCCTATAGCACTTGTGTTACTTGATAAGTTAGATCAAATATTCAAGGCACTAAAAGCTATCTTTGTTCTAGTCAATTCTTTGGACTATCTAAGTTCATTCTCAACTGCTTCAAGTCTTCTAAGCAATGTCTCCTTTATGAGATCTTTGGTACAATATATCAAGAACTATATCATCTGAACTACTAACTTAAATGGTGGTGTTAGAGTCTTCAATATCTTCCATATAACCTCATCATCTTCTTTGGTTTCTCCTTGAGCTTTAATACCTACAGTAATTTTTGATATCATGCCTATATATATGTTCTTATAGATTATCCTCCATCATTTTGGCATCTTGAAATGCACAAATCCAACTTTTTAGGCTCAACTTCTTAGAATGTGTATCACCTTCAAAACTATTTTTTGAAGCTTTCCAAATCAAATGTGAATTAGCAAGTGATTTTACCTGATTGAACTCAATTTCAAGAAGTATAGTCAATAGTGCTTCTCTAGCTCTCGTGTCGCACATGGAAAGATCTCTTTCTACCTTAGTGCAAATTTCCAAATCCTTTTCTTCAATTATTATCTTCACTAATTTTGTCAAGATCGAATATCCTGGACCCATACATAACAAATGTGTCTTCATCTTTTCCTTCTAGCTATCATAATTTGTTCCATCAAACTTTAGACTATCATTCTTGAACATGTTCTCCATGGATCTCCTAAAGCTATTAAACTTTTTCTTCAAGGACCTAATGATCTGATACCAATTGTTAGAAACAATAGTCCACCAAGATAATTTGCGGGGGGGTGAATCAGTTATCCAACAATTAAACTATCTCCTTTAAACAAACTTAACCATTCAACCAAAGTAAATAGATACCATAATAAGATGCACATAGACAATTACACTAGATATGTTGACTAGGGAAACCCTTCATCAAAGGGAAAACCCTAGTGGGAATGATGCCCACAAAATGATGTACTAATATAAATATTCCTTATTAGAGGATGGACCCTATTAGGAATCTATTACAACATTTAGTACAATGAGTCCCTATTAGGAGACTTGGAATTCCTATTAGGAGATTCAAACCCTATTAGGATTGTGCCAAACCTATTAAGAGTTGTGGTATAATGTTTGCAAGAAGGGCCTACTGCCCAAACGTGCAATTTCAACTACAAGAAGAGCTCTTTACTCAAACAAGTAATTTACTATTATCTTCTTCTTTCCTCTACTCTTTCCTCTATCCTATCAACTAGACCAATCACTGTCAGAGCTTATAGACTAGGTCATGAACCTCAAATCCAAATACTAAACCTTGGATCACTTAGCAAAATCTTGGCAATGAAGTTTCCTTCACTTCCACAGTGCTCTGCTCAACTTCACATTCCACACTCTCTACTGCTTATCATTGATCATAAAGTCATAACATCATCTTAATTTTGATCATCATGATAAAAGAAAATGTAATTCCTTTGTACTGAGTCCATAAAAAAATTTCTAATTGGCTGTCAGTCCTTCTCAATTAATTATTATAGGACTACATTAGGAAAATGTTACACTCAATGATAACCTTAATCTTCTGCCTTGCAACTTGAATAACTTTTCGTATACACAATATTGTGATGAGTGAGCTTAGCCATACCATAACCAACATGTCTTCTCAATGTCCTCAACCTCAATCCTCAAGATATCAACCCTACTAAGAGATATAACAAGTTTACCAGAACATGCCTCTATAAACTCTATCTCAAAATAGACATCACCAAAACTTACATAACTTCTTCTAGGATTTTCCTTTCTTCTTTTGACATTAACTAAATAGACTAGATACTCAAATGTATCTCCCATAACATTAGGTGGATATAATTCTCATCGAGCTATCTGTACTAACTTGATCTTTCCATTTTTCTTTTGTCAGATACCACATAAAACTTGCTATGTTGACATCAATGAAAAACTCGGTCGTGAATATAACATATTATCATGTAGTAGTACTCTCCCAATGGAATATCATCAGCATTCATGCTTCCAACCAATCTTCCAACAGAAACCTTCCAAATAGAAAGTAAGAATGGGGTGGGTATGATACCCACAAGCTTTAGTACTACATTATAAAGTTGGCTTGTAAAGGCTTACAATTGATCACTTCTGATGATCTACCCTGTTAGCTACTAGGTTCACCTTGTTAAAGGATTTAAAAAACATATAATGAAGTATGCACTCAGTAAAGATATTTTCAAAAGACTATTAAGTCTACATTGTGAAAGGATTTAACTAATACACCTATTAGGATGTACTAGTGGCTAATCTCTGATCTACAACTCTGATTTTCTAGTTGAGATTCCTTTGAAGTGTAACGATCACCTTGCTGTGATAGATAAGTCTTTGATCCTCCTTATACTACTTGTAGCTTTCTCAATTCATACTTATTCTCTTCATTATTCTATCTCATATATATTTATATCTATTTGGATATGATACAATACATTTCATATGTACCAATCCAAATTACAATTCATCAAAGTTGACTACAATACAAGTTTCACCAAAATAACCAAAGTTGGCTCAATTGCTATCACTCGAGTTTTGAAGAAAAACTCAATTAGTTTCTGATACTAAAAAACTAATGTCAACACTTAGCATCATCATTCTCTCAATATATGTACAGGCTCAGTTCATGTTAATCACTTCCAAATAGTTTGACTTTGGTCAACATTGGTGACTCGGTGAACACTAAAAAACTTGGTATATAAACTGAACTACTTGATTGACACTACATGGCTCAATCAACACTAAGACCATGAGCTCAGTATAAACTAAATCACTTAGTTGACACTTCCTAGCTTGGTCAACACTAGATTCACATCACTAATACTATGAACTCAGTAGACAGTAGAGACCATAGTTGACATTGTGCAACTCGGTTAATACAATGTAGCTAAGTTTGCACTATTACTTATCAACTTAGTAGATTCTACTTGGTGTGAACTGAATACTTATTCTAGAACTCGGTAGAACCTAGATTACTCAGTTAACACTTTAAACTACAAGATAAGCTTGGTAGCTACTAACCATTTGACTAAGTATGAGTCACCAATAAAAAAACTTGACCATAATGTCAACAATATCCCCCTTTGGTATTAGTGACAAAAACACTTATCAATCAAAACTAAATCCTCAAAATTTCAAGTCCAAAACATTCTGTAGTCTCCATCCCATGTCTTTAATTTGGTAACATACCTTATTTTTGATATTTTTAAAAAATTCTTTTGTAAGGATGTTTTCTGATTATCTGTACATGTATTTGAAGAATATTATGCTTCTCCCCTATAAATACATGGCATATTATACATATGTCTCCTATCTTATGTTATATCATATCTTATCCCATCTTCTCCCCTTTATATATCACATCTTCTCACTATTTTTGACATAAATGCCAAAGGTGTATGCTACATGGTAATGTCAAAATGTAATAAGAAGTTAGAATATACCTTTAGAATCAATACCATTGTCTTATCCCAATTTTCATGTAACACCTTGCTTGTATGCAATGCAATCTATACTTCTACTAATAACTCCATCATGTGATCAGGTATGGAGAAGTTATTGTAATGGATGAGAGTTTTGGCATACGTAATGTATTTTTGCAATGCATCAATGTTTTGGAGAGTCATTCCTTGGATGTCTACAAGTGTGGCCCTAATCTTGGCTTCCTCCATTATAATAATTCTACCTGCAAATTACTCAGAAATCTTATGTTTGAGTAGTAAACAGAACCATTGCTCAGGTCAAGTGACAACTGGTGTGCACTTGTGTTCAAGCCCTCATCTATCTTAGATAGTTTATCTTTGATTTCTTGAGTGAAGATAGATGAACCATATAACTTGCTAAATACTAAAGTAACATTATTTGTAGAGGCTTCTAATGAGTTGAGACTAGTAGACAATTCTACTTGATTTATTGCAATTTTTAGTGCCACTTGCTCCAATACTTTGTTCTCAAATTTCTTCTCTACTCTCTATAGAAAATTTTCTTGTCCATTTAGATATTCATTGATTTTTTGGACAACTTCTGCTAACTGAACCAAAATAGGTTGTGTACTATCAATCTTAGTACTTAGTGCATGTACAAGTATGTTCTTTACATCTTCAAGCACTTGGTTTTCTTTGCTTTTCTCTTCTCTAAGCTTATGTTACTTAGCTTTCTTTTGTAATAATTCACCTATGATGTTCATTTGATTAGAAGTCTGAATAGAGATATCCCAATTCAGGATAACTATATCTTCATCAAGATCAATGTCTTCTTCTTTACCTTTATCTTTGCTTGAAACTTTAGTACTTGCTTGATACTTTCTCTCAACTATTTTTGTACTTACTAATTTCATACTTGGAATTGTAACAATAGTAGGAATAGAAGGGCTAGCAATAAAAGTAGATATTGCACTAATAGTAGAAATACCTAGTTGATGTGTAGCCAAATTTGATGATGGAGGAAGCACTAGCTTTTCTGTAGATGAAGTGCTAATCACTTCAGTCAATATGGTACTTAGCTAAAAAAGTGCAAAGGTTGGTTTGGTGCATGGAGTTTTAGTGGCTTCCACAACTAAATTAGAAGAAGCTTTCTTTGAGACTAATGGCATTAAAGCTTTTCTCAGAGTGAGGAAATGAGGCCATAACTACTCCTGCAATCTTCTCTAGGTCGATTTCCTCAATACTCTGAATCTCAAGGAGATTCTCCTTGGTAGCTTCCTATTCTTGCTCCTCATTATCCAAATTTACATAATCTATTTCTATATCTTCTTCAATAATATTGTCATTTTCTTCCTTGTCATCTTCATCATCTATATCACTAACATGAACAACAAAATCACCCGATTGATGAAGTTTGTAGATATTCTTCCATGTAATTGTAGTCATCTTCACACATGTTCAATTCCATTTACTAATACCATGCATGTGTTGTATTTTAGAGTGAGCTTTTCTTTATTTTTCTTCATGGATTCTTTCACCTCTTTGTCAATAGGACTTGGCATGAGCTGCCTCAAAGTCTATTCAAATATATCTTTACAATTTTCTTAGCATTTTACCATCTTGGCTTCAACTTTCTTCTTTGCATCTACATTCCTGGTCTCATATCTGAGATATTTGAAGTTTTTCATTCTAGATTCTGCATCAATTTCCTTTAATTTTACTTGAAATATAGGTGAAGGTTTCTTGAAAATAATTTCCTCTATATCTTCCTCACATAATTTTAGTTTCTTTCTTGATCTAGATGCTCTTCTTGTGAATATTGTAGTAGATGATGTCTAGTTATGATAACCTTACCCTTCTTCTTGATTGGCTCTTCTTCTTCAGATTTTGTTTCATCTTTTGCATCATCTTCTTCCACATCATGTCCTTTTCCTTCTATCAATAGGAGAACTTTCTTGCCTTAGTTTTGTTATCCTCTTCTTTCCTTTACTAACTTCTTGAGGATATCCTTTACCAAAATATGTGGCTCTATGATCCACATGTTCATTCAACAGTGCCTTAATGATATCCTTGTTGTCATCAATGTTAACCTCATTTCTTAGAGACTTAACTTACACCACTCTAGGTTTGACTTCTTGAATGTGCATTTTGAAACAATCTACCATAAAACAAACATCATCCTTGTAATCTTCTACAAGTTTCTTTGGAATTCTATATCTAATGTTCATATTTTCTTTGAATGAGTCAAAGTAACTGTCCATTATACTTACAAATTTCTCACCCATCTCTACTATGTATTCATTAATCTGATATAGTACCGGTACATCTTTTCTCCATATGAATGAACCTTTTAGAGAGAAAAACTTTTGCACAAAGAAGAATAAACAAATCAAGAGAGAACCAAACTTACATGGATTATTCTTTAGATTTTTGATGCCCTCCATGTTCTTATTGAACTAATTCAACATTAGCTCTGCAAGGTCAAAGGACACGTTGTTCTTTACTACCTTGAGAGCCAAATCAGCTACCTCACATGACATGCTGTTGAGATGACTGGAGCTATAGATCTTATGAGCTATCACATGAATTCCAAATTTCAGCTCCATGTTAATCACATTGTTGATCTTCATACCTCTTCCATCCCACTTGGCAAGATTTTTTCTTTCTAGTTCTACATGACTTAGGGTTTTGGTAGTCTTTTTTTTGTTCAACATTGGGGGGCCTATGATTTGATGAATCATTTTATTTTTTATTAGAATAGGATGCTCCAACCATAGCTTCCTATTGAGTACATGACTAGAATAAACCTTATCCATTTTATCTGAAAGTCTTGGGGCATGTGTAGAATGTGTTTTAAACCCTTGGTTTCCAAATCTTGATGCTCGAGTTTCAAAAAACCATTAACATATATTTTTTCCAAAGTCTCATACATCTCTAGGGTCCCAATGTATTTTATCAAATAGCAAAAATGTGAATTAATATCATTAACAAGTAGTACCTTTCATGGAATTTGTGACTGAGCTATAGTTGGATCAAGTGCATCTATAATTTCGAGACTTAACTTGAAGTTTGGTGCCTTCCATTCAATTCCACAAACCAACATCTTGGACCCCTTCCTAGGTTTTTTGCTGGAAGATGCCATGATTGGTAGGGTTTATGAAAACATGAAAATCTTCAACAATAAACACAGATTTCTTGGAAGCATAGAAATTTCCCTTTGCAAATAGCTCTTAAAAAATTCATGGTGATAAATGAATTCAATTTCTTTCCTTTTAACATATTTTCATTTTTCAATTGCCATAAATGCTTGATACAATCACTCATTAGGTGACAGATTATCTTCCACTCAGTTCGATCTTAATGCTTGATAGATTCATTCATAGCTTAGTTTTCACACAATATTTTAGTGTATCCTGACATTGCTTGTCAGGGTTTTATAACTTAACCTAGCTTGTTAAGTGTTGGTCATTTTTGCCTTCCTTCCAAATTTCCATATTCGAATTAAAATGTAGTAACATTCACATATTTGAAAATTCAATTAAAATGGGGCACAAAAATACCTTGTGCTAAAACCTCAGGTTA
Organism: Cupressus sempervirens; assembly: GCA_028749045.1. Lineage (NCBI taxonomy): Eukaryota > Viridiplantae > Streptophyta > Pinopsida > Cupressales > Cupressaceae > Cupressus > Cupressus sempervirens. The sequence continues at coordinate 900,136,374 of CM053785.1, forward strand.
TATTTTATTTCCTAAGTGACTATACACTTTAATTGCATCTTCCCCGTTATCAGATCTTTTCATGATCCATGGTTGTTGCTTTGTCACCTTGTAGAAATGCTCGCCCTTTATTCCATGTGAAAAAGTGACATTACACTGCATGTATGTTGGGTCCAAGTCAATTTTGGTGGGCTACAATGTGACAAAGTGATGAGTTAGATTGAGCTGGCATATGGTGGCCATTTCATTGGCTGAGTCTTTGACAAGTCATTTTGATGGATTGCATGTTCTTAATTTCTACTTTCACTATCTAGTGGAGGGAGATCAATGGTTCTCACTATGTCATTATGGAAAGTTGCACTTGTTTTAATTTATGTGACATAGAGAGAGGTTGACACATGGTATGTGAGTCCTATCTTTCTTGTGGGTTGTAGATGAGGTGGATAGATCATCAAATGAGGTATGACCGAGTGGTTGTCTTTTTTTTGCCAATGAAAGTTGCACAAAGGATATCTATAATGACATGGCGAGGTCTTGACATGTGTCCCTGGTGGGCCAATTTTCTTGAGATCATGGGAATTGAAGATTCGGAGCTACAATAATACAACCACCTTTTTGTGTTACGATCTTATGATCCAGTGTAAGATCATGAAGTTGATTGATAGAGCTACTGATGTAGCGATATGTAGTTATTGTAACATTGTAGATGTGGATGGTCACTGGGGAAGGTAAGAAGGGTTATTACCTTATGATACATGGTTGTTGTAAGATCCTAGATGCGGTTGAAGAGGTTTTTTGAAGGCACAAAGAAAAAGGTTCGTCATAGCATTATGGCGATCGTAAGATCATAAAGAAACTATAAAGGGGAGCCTGATATTAAGATAAGTTGACAATCATAAGATCATAGAACCTTGGGTTGACCAAAGTAAAGGTGATTCACTTGTCTAAAGCAAAAAATAAAAGGGTCTCCAACCAATAAAATTGAGAGAAAGGTAAGGGTGAGCATTCGCTTGTTGATATATCTGACTTGGCATGTTTGCAACAAAGATGAAACAAATCTTTAATGGTGGATTAGACTTTTTTGATCGTCTATAGATTTCTTTCAGCATCCCCATGCCTAGTAAATGCAAAAGGAGCATGTACTCATCACCCAGTTATCCATCTATCCCAACTATGCATTGATTAGCATCATTTCCATCACTTTAGGGCTTGATCCAATCAAGTTTTCCATGATTTTCATGCCTCTACAAGTCTACCAAATAAATTATATTGTTTGGGTCATCTTGATTGTTCTCTAAGCATTTAATGGTAGTGGTTATGGAGCAACTTCAGTTAGAAATATCTCAATATTGCTCAAACTATAAAAGCAAGGTTGTTATTCTTTCTTAGGGCCGACTCTCTATTTTCTCTAATATTGCTCTACAAGTTCAATGTAAATCCCATGTGTCTTTGAACTATATGGCATTCTACCTTATCTCCTTCAACCATTCATGTATAGTGCTATACCTATTTGCCTCTCATTAGTGTATTGTGGATATCTATAATTTTGCATGACTGTATCTCTTTGACCTATGAATGATATATAACTGAATCTCATCTTCCTTATGTCATTTATTTGGGTTTTTCAATCTGCATGTGATTTTTAAGATTAAATTTTTTTTGGATGTGTATATCTTTTAGAGTCATGATGGTTCAAAAGTGCATGTATGGGTAGAGATTGGTTCAAACACTCTATTTTGGTGCATCACCCCTTAGGTTAAAATAGGTACATTTTCTTTCTCACATCCCCTTCTCCCTTTTCCTCTCTAAGTGTAGTTAGGTGCATCCTGATAGTAAAGGAAGCTAGCCTTCTTTGGAGACTCAACCTCATAGTTCAAGTCCCATAGCTTGGAGGTTGTTTCCATGTTTCACAAGGTTTTCCTTAGGTAAAACTTTGGACAAGGGTGCAAACTTTTGTGACAAAAATAGTTGGCATGCCTAGTGGGATAATATTCAAGAAGATTTCAAGTCTACTAGTGTCAAATGAGAAGAATTTAAAATTTATATTGAGAAGATAGTGTTGCTCTTAGTATTCCAAGCTTTCAAGAGGCTCATTTCTACAAAACACTTTGCAACTCTAAACCCTTCATATCTGGTTTCTAAACCAAGTTGTAGTGATTCATTCCCAAAGTTCAAATAAGGACATCTTCTAGAGGTAAATTTCAATACAACAAGCTTTCATTTTCAAATCCTAGAAGAAGAAAGGCTAGAGTATCCTTATCATCAATTAGAAGTACAAAAATAACATATACCGCTATGAGATCCATTTCTACTCCTCCTATTGTCAAATCTCAATCTAGAATACCATAAGCTCATATCAATAGATCACTTGCTATTATGGCATAGCCTAGAGCTCATGCTTTTTCCACCTTTAATGGTGGAAGTCCCCTATTGCTAGCTCAAAGACATGACATACCAGTATCATCTCTCAAAAGTATATCGGATTTCACTATTGAAACTTCTATCTCTCCCTTAGAACACATTCAAGAGGTTGCAAATATCTACAATATCCATGCTATTACAAGAGATGATGTGGCCATTACTCTTAGCTTCATCTTTAAAAGGGAAATCCCTACAATGGTATAGGGGTCTATCACATGGTTCTATAACAGATTTGGATGGGTTAGGACCAGGACTATGTAAATATTTTGAGGACAAAAGTGACTATTTGTCACTTTTAGAATAGCTAACTACTATAAAAAAGAGCCCCCATGAATGTATGACTAATAACAATTACAGATTTCAAAAGACATGGGACTGAATACCTACTCAAGTGAAGCCTACTCCTGGTAATGTCATCTTACACTACCTTAGAGCTTTTAATAGTGATATTTCCACTACAATCCAAACCATGGGAGGAGATACCTTACCTAATGCTTATGAAATAGCAATAAGGGTAGAAAACATATTGATACAAGGAGGAAAGTTACCTCCAAGGCCTCCTATACCTTTCTTCTCTGATATTGCAAGTCACAAAAATAGCCCCTATTCCCATAAGTTTTACATCATGATCCCTTGTTCTAGCCCATCAAGCTTCCACATCTTTGAATAGAATGGATGAAATCAAGGAGATGATACTGTCTATGATGTTGAACATAGATAAAAAATTGCAAGGCCAAGAGAAGAAGTTGGAAGATAGCTTCTTTGTGATGTAGAAAGTGATAAACAAAGTAGTGACTTTAGAGAGACAACAAGATCAAGGTAATAAGGCTTCTCGACTACAATATCAAACTTTGAATAATGGAAGGCCTCCAAATCATAATTATTGGAACAATTCTTTTCATCGAAGTAGGCATAACAATCATGCCTCTACCTCAAATGCAAATAAAAGTAGGGCCATAGACCCTCAAAACAATATGGCTCAAGATTAACTCCTACAACTACTCCTATGCCTATTACATGTGTCAAAAGTTTGAATCCTATTTAGCTTTGACCACCCAAGAGCCTACAGTAGGATAGTCATATAATGAAATCCAGTCCAATGATGCCTCACATATGCAAAGACAAGCTGATTGATCCTTCATGAATCATCAGGTGGAAGAACATTGCAATGTAAACTAGTACTCCATTGCTCATAATACTAGGAGAAAAAGAAGAGCTATTGAAGATGCTACCCCTCTTGCTCCTAATCAAGCTTCAACATCAAATTTAGTACCTCATGTACAAGCCATGAATAACCAATCCAAAGCCCCTCAACAAAAAAGATAGAATAATAATAGAGGAGATATAAATAGTCCACAAGTTATTTCATCTCAATCTCATACACATGTAGTTCCCAAGGCTTCTACCAAAGCACCTAATTCCTCATTTAGTGTGGTAGAGAAAATGAAGAAGACAAATGTAAATATTTCCATGTGGAATGTCGTTACTACTATACCCATGTAGAAGATATTGTTGTAGTAGGAATTGGAGAGTATTCAACCAAACGATCAACCACCTAGCATGGAAAGTTCCACAAACCTAGTACAACCATCAAGGGAGGTAGAAACAAGTAAAAAGGTTGGACCTCCTCTATTGTATGTTTCTCTAATTATAAGGGATATGCTTGTCCATAATTGCATGATTGATTCAGGGGCTAGTAGTTCAGTTATGCCTAAGTGTGTTGTTGATTCTTTAGAAATGAAATATGAGCCCATTATTAGGGATGTATTATAGTTGCATAGCAGGACTATCAAGACTATACAGATCCTTAGGAATGTTGAAACAACCCTACATGCATGCCCTGGATGTACTATGATTCAAGACATATCAGTTGTTGAGGTCAAGCCACACTTTTCCATCTATCTCTCGAGAGACTTCACTACCCAAATTGGTGGTTACATATCTTTTGATTGGTCATATATGTTTTTTAGAACAAGATATGGGACCAAATCTTCAATTAGAGCAGAGCCTCTAGCCCTACACCCCTAATCTCATCAATATGAATTGCACTATACTAGAGATGGATGAGAATGACATAGTAGATGAACCTGCCTCTTCTCTAGTAGAGATACCTAATTTTCTCTTAAATTAATGCACTAATCCATATCAATTTGATCCCATATCAAAAACCCTTGAGATAGGCCTCAGTACATATTGTGTGTCAGAAAAGAATGCTCTTGTCCCCAACCTTGTAAAAACCAAAGAAGATATGAGTGGGATATGGAGTATGTATTTTGATAGATCAAGTAATAAGAATCGGTCAAGGGTTGGTGTAATGTTGATTTCTCTTACACTAGTAAGGTACTACTTCTCATTTAGGCTGTAATTTAGTTGTACCAATAATATGACCGAGTATGAATCCTTGATTCAAGGTCTTCTACTTGCTCAAAAAAGAGGAATTCAAGCCTTAAGTATATATGGAGATAGTGATTTGGTAGTTGATTAGGTCAGAAATTAGAATATCACTAAGATTGGTTTGCTCAAGTCTTATAAACATAGAGTATGGGATTTTCTTGAAAGTTTCAATGCATTTAATATTTAGAGCATCCCTAGAAAAGAAAATAGATACACTGATAGACTTGTAGTAGTGGGTACATCTAATGATGTGCCAAAAATCCTTGAAGCTAAAAAGAACCAATAGATTAAACTAGTAGTAAGGCTTGCTATTCCTAACAACACCAATTGGCAAGTGTTTGAATCTGATGCACAAATTGTAAGTTTCTTGCAAAATAAAGTAGAATTCTTAGATAGAAACCAATCTAGGTCACATGCCTAGTATGGGGATCAATCATCAATCTCAGTTCTAATAAGTTACCTAAGGTTCTCATTACCTTAGAGAGTGTCTTCAATCCTAATGACCAAACAAGGAACAGAAGAATGAACCTAGTTGCTAACAAAGATGATTATAGACCAGTTGTGGTTGCTAATGAAAACCCTTAAACATGGGAAAGGTATGTTATGAAATTCAGCAAGAAAGTGTTATTCATCTATGTCAAGAATTTAATTATGTATTTTCTTGGAAATATGATGATCTAAAAGGTTTTGACCCAAGCCTATTTCAACATACCATAGATCTAGTAGAAGATGTCAAACCAGTAAAACAAAAGCCAAGGCCAATGAATCCTAAGATTTAACCATTAATGAGAAAGGAGCTACCCAAGCTGATTGAGGCTAATATAATTTTCCCTATCAAGAACTCATCATGGGTACCAAATCTTGTCCCCATTAGGAAGAAGAATGGAGAAATAAGACTATGTGTGGATTTGAGGGATCTTAACCAAGCTTCCTTTAAAGATCATTGTCCCCTTCCTTCCATGGAGTAGATATTGTCCAAAGTTAGTGGTTGAAAGAGGTACTCTTTCTTGGATGGGTTCTTTGGTTACAATTAGGTGTTAGTCAAGGAGTTAGATAGATACAAGATTGCTTTCACAATGAAGTGGGGCACCTATGCTTATAGTAAAATTCCTTTTGGGCTAACAAATGCAGGTGCTACATTTCAAAAATAAATGGAAATGACATTCAAGAACATGACTGAAATTTTTCTACTAGTTTATCTTGATGATATCACAGTGTATTCAAAGGATATAGTAGATAATTTGGGTCATCTCAAATAGGTGTTCATAAGATGTAAAGAGTTTGGAGTATCTTTGAATCCAACAAAATGTGTCTTTGCCACCAATCAAGGAAAATTGTTAGGACACATTGTATCAAAGGATGGTCTGACCATTGATCCAAAGAGAACAAACACAATACTTGCTCTCTTTGTTCCTTGCCAAAAAAAGGGGCTACAAAGTTTTCTTGGTAGGCTAAATTTTGCAAGGATATTTATCCCTAATATTGCAACCATGGTGAAACCTCTTACAACCATGATTAAGAAGAATATGGTCTTTTCATGGACCAAGGAAGGGAAGACAAGTTTTGAAGAGATCAAAGTAGCCATAGCCTCAACACCTACTCTCATCATTCTAAATTTTGAGAAGGATTTCATTCTTTATACCTTAGGTGGTGAATCAAGAATTTCGGCTATCTTGACTCAAAAAAATGATAAGAATGAGGAGTAGCCTATTGTCTTCTTTAGTGAAGGGCTTAAGGAGTATGAAAACAAATATAGTTTTGTAGAGAAGCAAGCCCCAAGCTTTGAAAAAATTCAGACAACTGTTGTCTCATAACAAGATACATTTGTTAGTACCACATGCTAGTGTGAAGGACTTTCTTTTGAGCAAGGATATTAGTGAGAAGGGAGTTGGATGGATCACTAAGGTGATGGAGTACGATGTTACATCCAAATTACTAAGTTGGTAAGGAGAAAGGGATTGTGCAAACAAATGATTTCATCTCAAGAATCAGATGAGGAAGTTGCTATGGTATTGATATAATAGAAAGAGGCAAGAGACAATAATCCTAGCAATTGGATGGATGACATGATGACCTTCTTTTCAGGCAATGGATATCCTCAAGGATTGGATAGAACTAAAAGGAGACAATATAGGTTGTAGTCAATTCCTTATGCAAGTATAGGGTAGGGAACCATGACTCCCTATTTCATTGGAATTTCCTACTCTTGAACTGGTTCATTAGTTGGAGCTAATAGAAAATGATGCTATGTCTATAAGTATGGCAGAGCTGATGGATCTATAAGAGAAAAGAAATCAGGCCATATAGACCCTCCAAACACACCAACAACAATTCAATAAGTCTTTTGATAGGAAGGCCAAGGTCAGAATTTTAAGAGAGGGCAATTTTGTATTAAAATGGGATGTAGATAGGATAAAACCATGGAGGCACTCAAAATTTCATACACTATGGAGTGGTCCCTATGTGGTTATTAGTTGCAAATAGGCCAATTCTTTTTAGTTGAGAAAGCTTGATGGTGAAATTCTACATATTCCAGTTAATGGTATATATCTCAAACCTTGTTTCTTAGAAGAAGGAATGTTTCATGTATATAATTAGAGTAGGTGTTTCCTATTTGCTCCTATTTCCTAGGAAGTGCATGAGCACATGTATTTTTGTAGGGGATTTTGGTTCCTAGTTTCAGTTGCAGAGAGAAAATTTTGAGGTTCCTAGACATGTCTCTATGATTTTAGGGCTTTTCTAGGTAGATCTTCAAAATTTCTATGATGTGTAGACTACTGCTCTATGCATAGATGGCTTGCATCCCCCATGAGTCACTAGATTTGTTGGTCATTTTAGCTTTCCCATCAAATTCCATATTTGAAAATTTGAATAGAATGGGGCATGAAAATACCTTATGCTAAAACCTTAGGTTATATTTTATTTCCAAGTGATTGTGCACTTTAATATTTCCATAGGCTCACATCTTTCCGATCATCAGATATTTTCATGATCCACAGTTGTTGCTTTATTTTCTTGTAGAAATGCTCACCCTTTATTCCATGTGACAAAGCGATATTGCACCACGTGTATGTGTGGGCCCAAGTCAAGTTTGGTGGGCCACAATGTGACAAGGTGATGAGTCAAACTAAGTTGGCATAAGGTGGGTATTTTATTGGCCAAGTCTCTAACAAGTCAATTTGATGGATCACATGTTCTTAATTTCTACTTTCACCATTTGATGGAAAGTTGTGGGTGTTTTAATTTATGTGATATAGCAAGAGGTTGAAATGTGGTATATGGGTACCATCTTTCTTGTGGGCCACAATAAGGTGGATAGATCATCAGATAGCATATGATCGAGTGGTAGTCATTTTGTCGAAAATGAAAGTTGTATGAAGGGTATCTATAATGACATGGCAATGTATTGCCATGTGTCCTTGGTGGGCCAATTTTTTTGAGGTCATGGGAGTTGAAGTGTTAGAGCTATGATAATATGACCATATTTTTGTATTATGATCTTACGATCCAATGTAAGATCGTAAAGTTGATTAATAGAGTTGTCAATGTTATGATATGCAGCTATCATAACATTGTACATGTGGACGGTCATTGGGGATGGTAAGAAGGGTTATGAACTTATGATACATGGCTATCATAAGATCATAGACATGATTGAAGAGGTCTTCCAAAGGCACAGAGGCAAAGGTTTGTCGTAGCATCGTGGTGATTGTAAGATCGTAAAGAAACTTTAAAGGGAGCCTAATGTTAAGATAGGTTGATGATCGTAGGATCATAGAACCTTGGGTTGACCAAAGTAAAGGTGATTCACATGTCTAAGCTAGAAAGGAAAAGGGTCTTCGACCAATAAAATTGTAAGAAAGGTATAGGGTGAGTGTTAACTTGTTGATGCATTTGACTTGGTATATTGGTAGTGAAGAGGAAACAACTCTTTAATAGTAGATTGGATTTTTTTTATCATCTATAGATTGCTTTCAGCATCTCCATGCCTAGTAAATGAAAAAGGAGCATGCACTCATCACCCAGTTATCCATCTACCCCAACTATGCATTGATTGGTGTCATTACCATCACTTCAAGGTTTACTCTAGTCAAGGTTTCCATAATTTTCTTGCCTTTTGCAAGTGTACCAAATAAAATCTATTATTTGGGTTGTCTTGATTGTCCTCTGAGCATTTAATGGTAGTAGTTGTGGAGTAACTTCAATTAGAAATATCTCAGTTATCCTTGAACTATAAAAGCAAGGTTATAATTCTTTCTTAGGGTTGAATCTCTCTATTTTTTGATATTTCTCTACAAGTTCACTGTAAATCCCCTTTGCTATTGAACTATATGGCATTCTACCTTATCTCCTTCAGCCATTGATGTATCGTGCAAGACCTATTTGCCTCTCATTAGTGTATTGTGGATATCTACAATTTTGCATGACTATATCTCTTTGACCTCTGAATGATATATAAGTGAATCTCATCTTCCTTGTGTCATTTATTTGGGTTTTCTAATCTGTATGTGATTGTTAAGATTAAAACAATTTTGGATGTGTATATCTTTTGGTGTCATGATGGTTCAAAAGTGCATGTATGGGTAGAGATTGGTTCAAACACTCTATTTTGGTGCATCACCCCTTAGGTTAGAATAAGTACATTTTCTTTCTTGCATCCCCTTCTCCCTTTTCCTCTCCAAGTGTAGTTAGGTGCACCCTAATAGTAAAGGAAGCTAGCCTTCTCCATAGACTCAACCTCACAGTACAAGTCCATAGCTTGGAGGTTGTTTCCATGTCTCACAAGGTTGTCCTTAGGTAAAAACTTTGGGCAAGGCTAGATACTCGACAACCAATGTCAGCACTCAACATTTTCATGCTCTTGGTAGATGTTGAAGTTTAGTTCATACTAATCACTTCCAAGTAGGCTGATCTTAGTTGGCATTGGTGACTCGATGAACATTGTGAAACTTGACATATAAACTGAATCACTTGGTTGACACTGCATGGCTCAATCAACTCTAACACTATGAGCTTGATATAAATTGAATCACTTGGTTGACACTTCCTAGCTTGGTCAATACTAGATTAACATCACTGATACTACAAACTTGATAGACACTAGAGACCACGGTTGACACTGTGCAACTCAGTTAATACTATGAAGCTCAGTTTACATTGTTACTTTTCAACTTGATAGATGATTCTTGGTGTGAACTGAATACTAATTTTGGAATGTGGTAGCAATTGTAGAACTCAATAGAACCTGGATTACTTGGTTAAAACTATAAATTACAAGATAAGCTCGGTAGCTGCTAACCATTTGACTAAGTGTGAGTCACTAATAAATAAACTTAACCATAATGTCAACAAAACTATGCAAGTATGTTCTTCTAAAACTTTAAATTCATTGCAAATCTATCAACAGGGAGCTATCCCTCTCAAAATTCAGAGGGAAATGATTAATATAAATTTATCAAATTGTTGTGAACTTTATTTGTTTTCTAGCTAGAGTATAGATTTACTCATTTCAAAATTAATAGAGGGAAAACCAATCTATTCGTCAATAGGTTTTTGGAAACTCTATTAGGGAATGTCTTAGGAAAAATACCAAACCCTTTAAATTGATAATGAATCATAATGATTATTCTGCATAACAATTTATTTTCCTATTTTGCAACCATATTGAGGCTTTGTGAGTACACAAAAATATATAATCTCAAACCTAACTTCTGTCACCTAGAAATTTTGGTAAAGTAAACAAAAATTTCAACAAGTTGTCAAAATCTTATAAAAAGAAGAAGAATTAGATGAGAATTTAAGAGGTTTACCTATAGCTCAAGAAGCAATAGTGCTAGATAGACTTGCCTTAGCCCTAGCAAGACCCTAAACTTGCTCAACACATTTAAATATTTCTAATAAAAGAGACAAAAGAGAGAAGAGAGACAAAGGAGTTGTTGATGAAAACTTTGAACCTCTCAAAAATCTAAACTTTCTTCTTGATTTTAACACACCAAAAAAAAGAGGGACTAGATCTTATAGAAGACCTACTTCTCCCCCAAAACTTCTCCTATCTCACCTCTTGTACAAGCCTTGATTCCACCAAATAAGTTAATGCCTTCTTATATTAACATCCATTCATTAAACTTCAAAATTCCAAATATGGTCATTAATCAACCTTGGAGGTAGAACATATGTCCTTTGAACATAGGACTGAATAATACTACATTGCCAAAAGGGGAAACTGAGATTTTACCCAAGTTTTGTAGAGATGGAAAGGTCTCCACAAATGATCATCTAAGAATTTTTTTCATAGCATGTGGTGATATTAGTGTACATACTCAAGATATAGCAGTGTGACTCTTTGTCCAGATACCCACCGATGGAGTAGCAAACTAGTTCAATCATTTACTTTAACCTTCCATAAGAAATTGGAATGATAGGAAAGTAGCCTTTGAAGCTAGACTTAAAACCCCTGACAATGAATGTACTCTCCTATTCCAACTAATTGAGTATAAAATGAAATTCATGAACCTATGAGGGAGTTTAATTCAAGTTCAATAGGTTGTTGCAAAGGAAACCTGTAGCCTCCAAGCCTAGTGATGAAAACAAAAAGATTTTCCTCTTGAATTTTGTGTTGCCTGATATAAGTTTCCATTTGTTAAAAGATGTCGTAGTTGATCTAGTTGTTGCACAGAGACAAGAATTTTAGGTAAGTGGAAAATATAAGTGAAAACATATGGGCCTTCTTCTACATCTACTCATATAGTTCCTCTCATGTAGAGGTTGATGAATGACATGGCCATGCTTAAGAGGCAACAAAATAAAGCCAACATACCATATCATTCACCGTACCAAGATACTAATCAAAGATAGCACAACCCGGCTCATGGAAAGACTCATTTTTTTACAGCACCTCAACAAAGGCTAAAAATTGAAGAAATTCCTAAAGAAACTATGTGTTATTTTCATCTAACCATAGATCATGATGGTTAGACTTGTCCTAATTGTTTGAGATACATTCAAATTAATTCAACAAGAGATGTTATCATTGGAGAACACACAATAAAACATGAAGGAATAGAAGATAAAGCCTCTAGAGCATATTCCTTGGAGTATGAATCCGAATCAAATAGAGGAGGATATATTTTGGTAATATTGCAAGACCTTGCATGTGCCATACTCACATGAAATTAGAGAGGTCAAAAATTTAATAATAGTTCTAATTTTGTTGGCATAACTTCTAAAGGGAAAGAGAAGATACACAATGATTCCTCCCCAAATACCAACTGTTCATATTTTAGGATTTTTTCCAGAATGGAATCAACCACAAAGCCTTTTGCCTTTAACATTGTTGAATTATGCAAATCCTTCACCATTTCTATCTCCCTAGATGAATATCTAAAGATGAATCCCAAAGAACTAGACAATCTGGTTGAATATGTGAAAAAGAAACCCAATTCAAATGCCCAATTTTGTGGAAAGTAAAGTAGAGAAAAAGAAACCTAACCATATATATATATATATATATATATATTTGTTATTAAATGGTCAAAAACTTAGTAATTGTATTATAGACTTAGGAGTCTACGATAACATTATTCATTACCCTATTACTAAAGCTCTTGATCTCTCCCTTACAAAAAATATTGGATGATGTCATTCCATGGACGAGAAACAAGTTTCACTCATGCAAAAAGTTAAAGATGTGCAAGTAGTTCTTGCTACATGTCCAGACAAAAGGCTAAAATTGACAATATTGGTGGTTGATATTCCTACAAGCTATGGCATGTTGCTTAGTAGGACTTTTTGCAAATATATGGGAAGAGAAATTAAGATGGATTGGTTAGAGGCATTGATCCCAATGGGCAAGGGGAATATAAAATAAGAACCAGAAAAAAAAGTTAAATATACTATCATTCCTTCTAAAAACCTAAAGCTCATATATTGTATGAAGAATTTCAATTTGGGAATTATGTGATTCTTCCTGAAAATGAATTGTAGGCTATTGTCAATGTATCGAAAGAAAAGAAATTGTGTATAATGGAGTTTGATGGTAGATATTCCAAGTCGAGCCCTAGCACTAAAGTAGTCTTGATTCCTTCTTCAAGAAATCCTATTCATTTCTCATTCAAATTGGATTTCAAGAATGCTAATAAAACAATAGAATATGAAGCATTATTATTGGGATTGCAAGAAGAAAAATCGAAAGGAATAAGGAAGATGGTAGCCAAAGGTGACATTGAATTGATAGTAAATAGGTAAGGAACCAATTTTCTATCAAGAATGATATGTTAAAACATTATAGAAATTTGTTCTAGGATGAACTAGAATCTTTCAATGCTTTTTTCATAGAATTTCTTCCTCGATCTCAAAATTCTAGTGTTCACTCTTTAGAAATTTGTACTTCATTGATCCTACCTCAAATAAATTTTAAAATTGATGCTTATATAATCTAAATGATATATAGACTGAGTGTACTAGATAATGTTGATCATTGGTAGGTTTTTGAGAATGACTAACAATTAAAGAATTTTATTGGGTGTATCAAAAATTATGCTGACTTTTTTTGTGAAGGTTCTAAATAGTAGGTAAAGATGTTGGTGATAAAGTTAGTGAGTTTGATGAAGTAATACAGTTGAAAGGAAAGAAAAATCCAAAGGGATAAGTGTCTCTTGAACACCTTTCTAGAAAAAACATGATAGCATCGTTAAGAGGAACACACATTATAATAAAGTTTTGGAAGAATATGATAAGATTGATATAGCAAATAAGGTGACCCCAAATGGATCTCAATTGGTAAGACCTGCTCGATAAGAGAAAAAGACAATCTAAAAAGGTTATTGGTGAAGTACAAAGATTTACCTCTAAAACCTGGCATAATACCATACCATCAAAAACTTAGGAATTACAATTTGAAAGTATCTAGGGCCATATTGAAAAATTTGAATAAGATGTTCAAGGCAAGTATCATTTACCTTATTCATCATTGAACCTAGATATCTAATCTTATGTCTGTGTGAAAGAAAAAAGTGAGATTAGAATCTATGTAGATTCCAAAAATCTCAACCAGGCCAGCTCAAAAGATAATTATGCACTTCCAACTATGGAACATGTTCTGTAGTCTATGATAGGTTTTGAAGTTATGTCTATGCTTGATCTATTTAGGATATAACCAAATAATTTTATCTCAAGAAGATCAGCATAAGATAACTTTTATTACACCCTAGGAAACATATGCTTACAATACAATGCCTTTTGGACTGATTAATGTGAGAGCAACATTCCAGAGGCAAATGAAGTCTTCATTCAAAGATCTGTGGGACATGATCATTGTGATATATTTAGATGATCTAATTGTTTACTCTAAAAGAAGGAAACATCATTGAAGATACCTTGAACTAGTACTACAAAGATGTAGACAACATGGCATATCATTAATTCCCAAGAAATCAATTTTGTTTGTGCAAGAGGGTAAACTTTTGGGACACATTATTGAATATGATGAGTCAAAAATGCCCATTTAAATAGCTTGAAGAAGGGAAGAAAGCTTTTGGAGATATCAAAGCTACCATATCCCAAGTCCTCATGTTAGTCAGTCCTGACTTTAGAAAAGATTTCATCATGTATTGCTACACTTCATAACACACCCTATCAGGGATCCTAACTCAAAAGAATGATCAAGCTAAAGAAGCCTTCATTTCTTCTATGAGTGTGCCTTTGAAAAAATACAAGCTTAACTATTGTCAAATTGAAAAAAATTTATTTTTCATTGTAAAATTAGTTAAACCATTCTAGTACACATATTACAGTCACATTGAACTACATATGTACAGGAAATATAAGTTAAGAGTGTATTGACTCACTAGGATATTAGAATAAATGAAAGGGTAGTATGGGTAGCTAGAATTCAAGAATACAACCTCACCATTAAGCCCACTAATTTGGTCATAGGGTGGGGATTATAAAAACTAGTAGCAAAAAATAAAGAATTGATACAAGAAGGTGCCCATGTCATCTCCATGGCTCTACTAGTCAACTCGATCGATCCCTAGTTCTCAAATGCAGTGTACTACCTAACCTATGATGAATGTCCTATACATATAAATTATAAGGAGAAATGAAACCTTAGGTTAAGGTCAGCCAAATATGTGATCTCAAAAGGAATGTTGTATCAAAAAGGAATTGATGGAACTTTCCTTAGGTGTATTGATACTAAACAACAAGGAAAATTGTTGAAACATTATCATTTTGATTCTTGCAGTGGACATTGTTAGAATTCTTTAGAATAAGTGAGAGGGGGGGGGTGTGGTGAATCAATTATCCAAGGTCCAAATGCCCTAATAATACTTTTTCTCAAATTATAGTGAATCCATAAACTTTTCATCCATCCAAGCTTAAATCAATCATCCTAGCAAATTATAGTAAATCAATATGGAGGGATAAAACATGCAAGATCAACACATGACACAGTGGTTTACGTGGAAACCCAATTTGGGAAAAACCACTAGTAACATACTACTTAATTCTTGCTCTTCTAAAGTGATGCCTTGTTAAAAACCTACCCTATTAAAGGCTTACAACACACTTTTAAATGTGACCTTGTTAGAGGATTTCACCATACTGTTAGGAATGGGCCTGATCAAAGGGCTTTAGAACATTCACTTGGAATATCACCCTATTAAAGGATTTAGAACATGGCTATTAAACCAACCTATGTCCATAGGATTTAAACTATCTGTTACAATTGCTAGAAAGTAACAATAATGGCTTGTTGATCTGATATAACTTACAACATATTTTGCAAATTTTAGATCACACTTTAGTTCAATCCTTTTGCTTGGCTTTGATCACTTCATCTCTGACAGCTTGTCATCTCAAGCTTCACCTCCTTGAGTCTTCTTACTCATCATACCAATGCAACCATATTTGTGGTCATCTATTGAAGCAAAGTAACTGTGATTTCTTACTCCTTAGCATCTCCTTCAGCACTTTATGCTTTCATGCTTTACCTTCTCTTTTTTTTTGCTTCGTGACCTTATGACTCCTTAAATAGAAATCTGGATTTCCTTTGCCACTCGATTCTCCCTCTCCAATTTTAGAGTTTCAAATGGATTAGGTAAGATAGAATTTATCTACCCCATATCTTGCTCTTATCTAGAAACTTTGTCTAGAGTCTAGTTGTATTCTCAAAAATGTTCTACATGGTGTTCTATACCACCAGGTCATCATTCTTATCTTCTATTTAATTTACAGAATTCAAGATAACAACCTTGTTGGCTTAGATCTGATGAATCTTCGATTTTTGATATAATGCAGCAACTCGGCACTATTGGTTTACTAATGCTCGACACCTTTGTGTTACTTGGCACTTGTTTCTTGCTCGGCACTTGTATCTACTCGGCACTTGTTTCTGCTCGGCACTTATATTTGCTCGGCACTTCTATCTACTCGGCACTTGTATCTACTCGGAACTTCTTGAAGTTCACTCGGCACTTATTGAAGTTGAACTTTCTTGGATTCAACTAGGAATCTATTCGGCACTTACTAGCTTGCTCGGCTCTCTCTCTCTCTAATGAACTTAGTTAGGCTTTATAAATGACTTAGCTAAAACCTTACATCTTTGATAAGTTTCAGTGTGCCCATTCTCTATGTCTTAAAGTATGTCATTAATACACTTTTTCATCAATGGCTTAGCTGATCCTTCTACCTCATTACAACATCATAACTTCAACCTTTCTCTAGGTGTTCTAGTTACATCTTATTGATTGCCTTCTCCTTGTCAATCAACCAATTGATAGTATTTGGATCACTAAAGCAATTTTCATTCCTGCAAGTAGCAAGTTTGACATCAATGACAAAACAATGATTGAGAACATTCTTTACTAGTTCCATTACTTTTTATGTATGATCTCTTCAGTCATTTCCAACAATCTCCCTCATGAGCTTTTCAATCATTTCCAATAGACATTTCCTCTTCCATAGTAGCATCTTTCAAAATCCTCACAAATTATTACTATTGATCAGGGATATTCAAAGACGCCTACCTATATACGTCAAAAATTGTGAGAAATGTAAGCTATTCATTGGTTTTCCTCAACTCATAGCTCTACCTCTAAAAACTATGGTAGTACACGAGCCTTTCAAAATAGTGGGGCATAGATTTTATAGGACCTTTGAACACCCCATGTAGTGTTCGTCATGCTTATATTCTAACTATGACTGACTAGTTTACCAAATGGATGGAGGCAATTCGTATGAAGAAAGAAAATTCTTACATGGTGTGTGATTCCCTGATGAGTTTCATTTTTGTCTAGTTTGGGATTTGTCATAAAATAGTTGAAGAAAATGCTACATATTTTTCCTCCAAATACATCTCAATTTTCTATTATGAGCATCAAATATCCTTGGCCTAGTCTTCAGACTACTTTCCCTAAGGAAATGGATAGTCAAAATCCAACAATAAAAATCTAATTGGAATAATGAAGAAATTGGTGAATGACAATACCCAAATAGGCACAAGAATTTGTATGAAGAATTATGGGCCGATAGGATTACACTACAAAGAGTTATCAGAATGGTTCCTTTTGAACTAGTCTATAGAGTAGGAGCACAATTGTCCTTGCCTTTGGAATTGCTAGGTGCAAAGTTACAATCAGTGATTGAAGATCCATTTTTTCAGAATTCTTTAGATAAAAGAGTAATTTAACTCACAAAAATTGAAGAGAATGGAGATAAATTGGTGGATCATATCATTGAACATCAAATGAAATTCAAACAAAATTTTGACATGAGGGCTCGAGCTCATAATTTCATGAAAGGAGATGAAGTGTTATTGTGGGGTAGAAGAAGAGAACCAAAGGAAGCACATGGGAAGTTTGATTCTTTATAGAAAGGCCCTTTCATTATTTCAAAAGTGAATGGCTCAAATTCTTTCTGTTTGGGCTATCCAGATGGTGCAACTCTCTTGCCCTTCACTTACAATGGGAAACAACTAAAATTGTTCAAGCTATAATGCTTATGCTAGATCCCTGTATATAATAGTTAGTTTTCTCTTCGCTTTACATTTTCCTATCTTTTTCTTTTTGTTTCCTTCCCTTGTGGCCAATTTAAATTTCCCAACAATTTGAGTTCTGTATGTGGTCCATGCACATAGTCCCTAGTCAAATCCCATGTTAGTCTAAATTTTTGAGTCATCATTGTTAGTAATTTCTCTCTTGGTTTATCTCTTCAAACTCACATTTTCCAAGCCTAATCACCTCATCTCTATTCTCATCTCACCTATTGAAGATTATCTTTCATGAGTTATGTCATTTCCTCCAAGTTCCTATTTTTAACTAGGTGTATAGGTTTGAGTCTGTTGTGAAACACTTATGATCAAGTCTTTTGAACTACTTTGAACCTCTTTGAACCAAGGTTCAAAGGAGTTCAAACTAGTTCCATCGAAGGTTTTGGACTAACTTTTTCTACAGATAGGACCTATCAAATATGTCATAGAATGTGTCTGAACTAATTCAAACCACTTTGACCAAGGTTCAAAGAGGTTCAAATGAGGTTAAATATTGAAAATTAGTGCCAAGAGGTGAAATAAATGATTGATGTGATAGTTGTATCTAAAGAATGAAAGGTGACATCCTAATGATGATGTAAAAGCCCCCTCATAATCAGCACCAAGTACAAATGGTGAGTTGGCGACGTAAGTGGGAAAGCCAAATCTTCTAATGAAAACTAAATCTAGATTTTCAAAAGAATATTAATGATGATTGAGATACATTCCTCAAAGTGCAAATTTA
This sequence comes from Cupressus sempervirens, assembly GCA_028749045.1. Lineage (NCBI taxonomy): Eukaryota > Viridiplantae > Streptophyta > Pinopsida > Cupressales > Cupressaceae > Cupressus > Cupressus sempervirens. Next base: position 900,154,940 of record CM053785.1, read on the forward strand.
ATGAAAGTATATCATAACTTCTTAAAGCATGTATACTACTCCAAAATAATCTTTCCATTAAAACTCGAATTTTTAGTAGTACTTTTCCTAGTATGCAAATTATTCTAAATCCCACTCTAAGCTTATTTTCATTCTATCCTATGAAGTTGAAAGTAAAGAGGAGGATAGATAAAGGGAAGTGTTTCCAATTTTCACATATTCATAGGTGAGAGTTGTAAGCTTTTCTTTCTACTTCTTTTATGTCATTTTTCTTCAAGAAGGAAGAATTTGGAAAGTTCTTGTTCTTGTTGTAAGTACGTAGTCTGCTATGCATTTCCTTGGAAATAATCATAGTCTTGAATGTCAAAAAACCTATAATTTTTTATACAAATTTGATGGGAGTCAAGGTTGAGAAGTTATAAGAAATTTTTTTAGAGAAAGAAAAAGTTAAAGGATGTCTCAAAATTTGACAAGCAGACTCCTTGAGGCTGCTATCTTTTCCCCTGCACTACAGAGTCAAAAAATATTTCAATATTGTCTCAACCATTACGATGTAAAATCTAAGAGCATACTAAGTAGAAATGGTGAACACTTATTTTCTATTACTAGAGAGACCATTTTATCTATTCTAACATTACCTAAGTCTTCCTTTACTAGTTTTAGCCCCACTCAGTCCTTGGTCCAATTCTAAGAAGATCTTCCAAAGAATCATAACTATATAGCTAGAAAGTCAACTAAGAACTTTTGTAGGGGAGGTTTAAGACTACCAAAAGTACTAAATAAAGATCACATGAAGCCTCATATACATGATTTGATAGTTTTTTTGCACAAGGCTAAAGGTTTTTTTTTATGTCCTTGTTTTAAAAGAGTGGATGTTTTACTCCACATATATCATTTTGATTGGTAAGAAATTCCTTGATTGGTCTGAGTTGATAGCTAGCTCATTAAGAAACCAACTCAACCATTCATAAGCTACCAAATAAGAATTCTATGTGTCCTATTTAACCCATTATGTTGCATGTGTATGTAATCTCACTAGAATTCCTCATGAACATTGGAGTGAAGACATCACAGTGTATCATTACTATCCTCTACTAAGAAATGACAGAGTGTTGGAGGAATTTAGGAAAGTGCATGATGTTTTCTTGGGAAATTTACATCTTAATCTTGCCAAAACCCCAATCTAGAGAATATCTTGAGAAGCCCAAAATTTAGTTCAAAGTTATGGATGTTTTTTGTTAGAAAGGACAAGGTTATCGTTGCACTAAAATATTGACATGTTAATGCCCTATACAACCAATAGTCTTATAGAGCCACAAGAGGTGGTTGAGCCATGTCACAAACCTTGTTAGGGATGCTTGTGCATTGCCAAAAATTCTCCTCCTAGTGATAATCACTATTGTTTATAGGATTTGAACCTATAACCAAACTCTAAATTGTTTGAAAGGGCAGGGTTGTCTTTGCACAAAAATATTAACCTATTAATGGTTGATATAACCAATATTCTTATAGATCCATAGGAGGTGGTTAAGCCATATCATGAATCCTACAAGGGAAGTTGGCCCACTACCAACAGTTTCTATATCCAATTACTCAGGTTCACTTACATAAGAATATGGGGTTTTGAGGAGGAAGCAATTAAATTGTCAAGGTATGCACTAGATTATTTTGTTCTCACCAAAGTATGTAGGAAAATGTTTTATGTGGTCAACAATCATCTTTGTGAGGAAAATAGGAATCCATGTTCCCCATTAAACTTGATTCTCTACCTTGCAATACAATGATCAATGCTTCAACAATTGGGAGTGATTTGTTAAACTTCAATTTAAGGTTCTATCATAAAAGAAGGAATTTTGATAACAAAAAATTTGCAAAAATAGTACTTGGCTTGGAAGACTAGATTTAGTTAGCACCTTGCCTTGAAGACTTGTGGGAAGACTATAGCAGCGAGTAAGAAGTTAAGAAAAGAGATCACTCAAGGTTAACCATTCCTCAAATCACATTACTAAAGTTGAAACTCAAATAGAAAGGCTTGCTAAAGATGGTTCAAAAGTCATTGAACCAGGATGGAAAGGGGAAATTAAACAGGCCCTTCTCAAGATTGTTTGTAATTGAAATTAAGAAGATGACATAAACCTCAGGTCTAGGTTCATACTAGAATGTATAGACAATTGGTTACGAGGGAAAATGACCAAATTAGCTAGTCTGATTCAAATTGAAAAACCTACAAAGGGTGTCTCTGTCTAATTATTTGCTTCTAACATCCCCTTTTTATCAATGATGTAGGTAGAATTTTAAAAAATAAGAAGAAAAAGATAGCGGCCCCACATAAACTAGAAATCAAGGCACCACTAGGTCATCTAAAAGCTCTTAGAATGAGATCTAAGACTAGGTTTGTGGCAAAAATTTAGACAATAGTTCAAGAACCCAACTTTATGGATTTAGAACTAGATAAGAAGGACAACCTTATACCACTGTAAGATCAAGAGATGAGCACATAAGTGGTGGGTAGTACAAATGTGATTCAACCAGGCTTCATGACTCCTGCTAAATAGGATGAAGGGGTGATAGTTGCAAGCACTATATCTCCCAGATTATCCAATTTAGTGAACAAAAAATGTAGCCTAAACCCTTTCTCTTTGTTGGTCAAGGACATAGTCACTAAAAATTCCACTTGCACTCCCAAAAAAAAGATTCTGAAAATTAATGCTTTCGTAACCAAGGATCCTACTATAGGAAAAGTGACTACAGACAAGCCACTTATAAATAGAAGGAAGGTATACATGAAGTGGAATCTGAAGATTTCAAGGTCACAACCATGGATATGGGAGTCCTTAGTCGGGATACTAGTAATCATCTTTTTAAATTCTCAACTGATCATAAGCTAAATCAATCTAAGAAAGATAGCCAAGAGAAGAGAGAACTAAAGAGACTGGTTGTGATTATGGCTAAATATATTGATTCCTTGATGAAGTTTGGCACACTCCCCCTAATTTAGGTTCCCCAATCATTTGACCCCAATTCCTCTAGCAGCCAATAATTGGTTAAAAAAATGCTAAGGGGAAAGCTCATTTTACAAGCAATGTACACTTGGATTGGGTTTGCTATAGAACAAGGAACTAAATTCATTATAAAATTTAGTGCTATCTATACAGAAGGGAAGGTACTACTTGGAGAAATCTAGACCCTTATATCTATATGGAAAGTAGATGAAGCTTAATGTTAGGCTATTTATTTTTAGGTACAAGAAAATGAGAAGTATGGAGTGATGAACTTCCCTTCTAAAATCCCATGAAAATTGTAGATCCTTGCATGCTTTTTATACTAAAAAGCAATATGAATTGGAAAAAATCCTTGTTTAGAGATGTGTTAGAAGAAATATGGGCAATCAAGAATGAAATGAAAGGAATGCATAAGGTTATCCTGAAAGACATTTGAATAATCAATCCCATTGGTATTTTGTAGTTTGAGGATTAAAATATAGATTCATAAACTTTAATAAAAAAAATCCAAAACACCATGTTTAAGATTAGAGATAGCGATACCCTAACTCCTCAAGGTTTTACCACAATGGCTAATGTGGAATCTATGATGTACTTGAATAGGGAATATTTATCCAGGTAGAGTAAAAGAATTAAATAACTCAAGTGGAATAAGCATGATCTAAAAAATATACATTGTTATTTAGTCTAGGAGTTCATGAGCAATTTTAGGAGATGGAAAATGGTTAAGTAGGCCATGTTAGAGTACGATAAGCTTGATCAAAAAAAATATTTTCATGTTAGCTTCCTTTTTTAAAACTTTCATTTGAAAGACTATTTTAATTAGTTAATTCTCATAACTACTTTTTAACCAAGACGGTTGGGTTTTGATGGAGGCCTCTTATGTTTTGAAACTATATATGTTGGAGCATAAGACTAGTTAAGGGTTATATTTTAGATACAAAAAGTATATTAATAATAGCTAGAATTAAATATTTACTTTTTGGATCAGTCAAAAAGAAATTTTTGATAATTATCTAAATGCTCATTTTGAGAATTTGAGCTTGAAAACTCACACACACACACACACACACACACACACACACACACACACACACACAATTATATATATCTTTCAACACATAGGATAGTTTAAATCTTTTTGTTTGAAAAAGTAAGGTTCTCATAGGAAAGTAAGTTCAACATTCTTAGGGGGAAACTAAGGTTCTATGTGAAAAAGGACTTTTTATTTCTCAAGTTTCCTCCTAAGAATGTTTTTATCTCCAATATCGACTTAGAGTTGAAAAGAGCTAAGAAAGACAAAGAAAATCTAGCAAAAGAGTTGGAGAAAGTTGAAAATCAAGCTGAAGTAGTAGAAAGGAGAAGGAAAATTCAATTCCTAAAACCCACCTCTTTCCTAACAACATGGAAAAATAAAACTTCATAGGGTATATCTCATATCCCACTATGTGGTCCTATGATAAATAGTCAAGGATTTTCATAATCAGTATCAACTTCCTCTTCAAATGTCTTAGGGTCTTGGAAAAGGCCCATCTATACAAAAAGGTATACAAAGATGTCTTTTATAGGTATTCCTAGTTTTCCACATCCTATTCCCAATTATTTGAGAGATAAATTTACAAAATTCTCTCGAATAATGTCATTAGTGGTGAAGAACATCTCATAAAATTTACCGATATGTTGAATGATTATGAGGTTGAACATGAAGATGTTGTCATGAAGTTATTTGTGCATTCGTTCATAGATGATGCCGGGGATTGGTTTAGAAGACTCCCTAATGACAATATTAGTTCATGGGATGATTTGGAGAAATGTTTAAATATCATTTTTGTTTTGAATGAATTTAACAATATCAAGAAAAATCAAAATGAATCTGCTTTTGGTGTTAAAGTTAGGTTCCAAAAGGGAATGCATAATTTATTCCAAGTCATGAGATTAGGTTAGAATTTATGCTTGAATACTTATTTTGATTTTTTTTTGTAGTAAAATAGGTTATATTTTGAGAGACAAAGATCCCGAGATGTAAAAGGATTCTTTTAAAATAGCTTTCAACATTGAAAATAATAGGAAAGCACCTGGGAAGCTTGGAAGGAGAGATGATCCTAAGTTGTTTAATCCTAGCGGAAATAAGAAAGAAGGAGATAAGCCTATCACAACTAAAAATTTTGAGGAAGACAAAATGGATCAGTTGTTGAATTTGCTAAAGAATTTGAAACCTCTATTTAACAATGCAAACAATCCTAATATTGGTAGGACTATAACTTACAATGAAGTAAGCACCCTGTTAAAGGATTTACAATAGCCTATTAAGACTACTTTGTTAAGAGATTTAATTGATTCACCTATTAGAATGTATCAACAATGATCCTTTAGTTAGCACTCTGATGCTAGATAACAAATCACATCTTTCCTAATGTGTACTTGATCCTCACTGATCAGATGTATCTCTTCTATTAGATGATTTTTTTTTTTGCACATGTAAACTTCTGTCTTTTCTCCTTCTTCATACATAATTTTTTTAAGGGTTTTTCCTCATTAAGAAGACCTAGGTGACTAAGGGTTAGGATGAATCAATGATTGTAAGTCACCCATATTATCGCTTAATCCTTCCCTTATTCTAATTGGTTGCATGAACTGCATAGGGATTCACAATAAAAATTCTTCCTTATCATCTAAGATCGCAAAACAAACCTTAAGTCAGCTCCAAAATGGTTTACATAGAAGTTTTCTCTATTACAAACAATTATGTCAAAACTATATTACTCAACACTTGAAGTCCCTGATGCTCAACATCAACTACAACTTTAATTTTGTGACTCAACCTTCGAATGACTTGACATCCACTGATCACTCAACATCTGAATGACTCGACACTTACTATCTTCTCGACACTTGAGTGACTCGGCACTTGCTAGTTACTTGGTAGAAATCAAATATCTCTTGCTTGGCATATTTTATCTAGCAACTTATGCTTGGCATGTATAGCTTGTTTAGCATGAACTAAGTAAATGACTTAAGTATATTGTCACTCATATATCAAAACCAATTTGAGATTAAAAATCTCTCCCTTTGACACGAGTGGAAAAATACTTGGTCATGCATGAATAACTTTAGCATTTCAAGCATAACTTAGATGATATCCATTTAGTATGTCTTACACACAAAATTTCAAAATTTCAAAATTTTGCAAAACTTATGACTCATCAGTCATACCTTAAAACTCAATAATTCCCCCTCTATTGATTATTTGATTATGAACTAAAAAATTGAATACTCCTTCTAAGTAGATTCTACATACATTGACTCACTAACTCTTTCTCTATTTGATCTCCAAACTTATTTCTGCTTATCATGCATTCCCTCCCTTTATTTATTCTCCCCCTTTTGACACTTATGTCATCGGTTGTGCACTTATAGTGTGTTTTTTTAAGAAGGTTTTATATACCTCAAGTATTATCTTCATAGCTACATCCCATTTATCATAAGCTACCTCAAATGATTTGATTTGGATAGCTAACTCAGCAACAAGATGAACTAAGCCTTCAAGTGTAGAAAGATGGGGATCTTTCTGCATTGATTTCTCTACAAAGGCTAGCTCCTTATGAAGTATTTCCATGTGTGGGGTCAACATGGATTGGATGTTAATTAGTGTAGCTTAAATAAAGTTCTTCTAACTTTGAGTTGGAGAATAAGGTAGAGTTGTACCTATTTTCTTCATGTCTCCCTCCAAATTGTCAATATGGAATTGCACTTCTTGTGTGAACAAAGTTGTATCACACAACTTGGTGTAAAGTGAGAAAATATTCTCTAAGACTTTCTTTACACTTTCAATTTTGGTTGCTAACTCAACCTAACTAAGTGCAATAGCACTTGATATATTTTCATTGAATTTTCCTTGAAATTTTCTTTTAGATCATTTAAGTAATTTTACATTGGAATCTAGGTCTACATCATTGATCTGTTCTATAGTGTTTACCAACTACTCCATGATAGGCTTGTCTTCTTCAGGTACTAGTAGGATGAATGGATCAAGAAAGATATCCTTGATGTCTTGTAATGCTTTCTTCTACCTAAGCTCCATTTTGAGCAATTCTTGATGCTTTTTCCTTGCAAGTGCATCCTATAGTATGCCCATTTGTTCAATAGTAATTATTGCAAGGTCAAACTTTGGTAAAAAAATTACTTCATCCAAGTTTACATCATCAAATTATGTAGCCTCATCTACCTTGGATGTACTAGGACTAGGCCTTGATGCCTATAGTTGTGTAGCTTCTACACTTAGCCTATGAAGTGCTTGACTTGGAGTAGTAGTAGTTGCTAGCAAAGCAACCAATGTTTGTATTGCTAATTGCTCCTTAGGCTTTGTAGTCAAGTTTGACACTTTAGTCCTCTTCTCTTCTTTCCTTTTAATTATAATTGCACCTTAAATTTGTGTTGCAGGTACAGGACTATCTACTTGACATGTTGGAACTTGTGTTTTATCCTGTGCTTCTATAGTAACTTCTGGTACTAACATGGTGTACACCAATTTATTGATGTTTGTCATGGTTGTCTCTTTTCTTTGATACACTATGATGGGTAATGTAGGTTGTATCACAATAAATTGAGGGGTTTTTAATATGTCTTGTGTTTCCATCTTTATAGATGTCTTCTTTGCCTTCTTAAGTTCATCTACACTCACCAATATAGGATGACTACATAGTTGTGCCTTGGTGGTGGTGTCTAGCAATATTTTTTGCATGCCCTCCTCTTTTAGGGGATTGATGTTATGAGTCATATTGTCATAAAAATCCTTTATCTTTATAATTTTAGTTTCTAATTTTTTCATATGTTGTGGACTGGCACTTAGCATCTATATATTTGGTATACTAGTTTCTTTCTATTGCTCATTTTCAACTGTTTCCTGTATATTTGCACTTGTCTTAGTGCTTTCCACATGTGCATCTTTCCTAGTATCAATTGTAGTAATGTTAGTTACTTCTTGTTCACCTTTCTCATCACCTACCTCAACAAGTGTTTACTAAATATCCTTAGGTGTTGTCATCCCATAAATTACCTTCCATATTTGGCTACTTTGCTGAAAAATATCTTCAATTTTATTCTGTAAAATGTTAAAAGATTGATACTTTGGAGAAAATTTTCCTATGTACTTCTTAATGGCCTTTGTCATCTCAATTTTATCTAAATTTGGCATCACTCTTGCAAGTTTAGTTTCTCTTATATTTGTCTTTGTTGTGAGGCTATATTTCCATCTTTTCTCAACTCTATCATATGAGTTCTTTGGTAAAGAGTTGGAAACCTCAATTGGAGTCATCTTAAATGTTGCCATCATGGCATATATTGACTCTTCTACCTTATCCATATCTAACTATCGAAGCTTATTAAATTCAATATGTGAAAATCCACTCAAATCTGCATTAATCCTTATATTTTCACATAGATTATCCAAATTAGAAGAAGGATTGTGACTTACCACTTTGAATTGGATATTATCATCATATTTTGTCCTCTCCTGATCTGATTTAGCAAGAGCAATGTACTTTATCCTTTGTCTCTTCTTAGACTCATCATCTTGTATAGCTTACCTAGCCTTCATTTCTTTTGGCTTTACCACTTCTTGAGCTTTCTTAGAAGTATCTCTTGTGTTGGTTCTAGTAGGTGGAACTACAAGCTTAATTTTTACAACCTTCTTTGGTTTGCTAACTACTAGAGCTTTATCTTTCCTTTTCTTCTTTGCTATGGCTATAGGTGCTTCACTAGCTTGTTCTCCCTTAGCACCTTCTTCAAGCTCAACTTACTCTTTACCTTGATCTTCTCCTTAACCTTGGGTTAGGGCCAATGGTGCTTGAGAAAATATATCTTCTTCTTCCTCATCTCCATTGTCTTCCTCTTCTTCATCTTCCTTTGCTCCTTCACAAAATTCTTCTTTAAGATTCTTAACAATGTTCTTCTTCTTTCTTATTAATGATGATATATTCAAGTCCATAGTTATCTTTGATTTTGCAACATCATAATTACCAAAGGAAGTAGCCTTATTATCTACTTCTTTTGCAAGAAAAGTTGTAATTGCTACAGATGCCTCATCTACATTAATCTCATATTCTAGAGGTCTTAACCATCTTACCCTTGGCACTACAACCTGTACACATGTGATATCAGCATCAAATAGAAAGAAAACATCATTAGAATTTTTCTCAACTAGTGACACTAGAATCCTACGTCTTTGTTTCATAGCTTTCTTAAAGTCCTCAAAGTAACTAGTGATAATAGACTCAAAATTTTCTTTCATTTTCTCAATGAATTCACTTATTTGCACTGCAATAGATCTTTTTGTCTTCCATCCAACTTTACCAAAGGAAGGAAATGTATTCTGCACATATAAATATATACATAAAAGTATTGATCCAATCTTGCATTGTGCACTCTTGGTTATCCTTATGGCTCCTAGGTTTTCTGATAATTGTTGCAATTGTAGCTCAACAAGTTTGTAATAATGATCCTTCTTCACTATCTTGTATCCTACGTCAATAGAAATACAAGGTACATTATTCTACCTGCTTGATTGAAAGAATTTGTGTGAAATAAAATACTTACTGCAAAAGCAATTAGGGGATCTGTGATGGTATCAATTGTCATTCCTCTCTTGTTCCACACTGCACCTGTGTTTTTCTCAATGATCTCTTTTGCATCACTTCTCATGGTTTTGGGTTTGTCTAGGGTTGGATACCTTGTTACCTCTACACAATTATCTTTGTAATATTAATAGGTCCATGATCTAACCATATAGAATTGTCATGAATTATGTTCAAAATAATCTTTATCTACTCTATCTTAAAGATGTTCAGAAAATCTAGGTCACAAGTTAACCCTTTTTTCTCTACAATCTTTTATTCCTCCTTTGGTACATCATTCTCACATAGTTTTCCATATGGATCTTTGATTTCCATGTCTCCTCTACTACCCACCTTGCACATGTAACAACATCTCACATCTTGAATCATTAATACTTGTTGTGGTATCATGGATAATGCACTAGATAGGTCTTGTTTATAAGCGATGTCAGGAATTTCTTTGAAATTTGTTTGTTTAATCTCATTGCTAATTAATTGAACATTTAAAGCTTCATTTCCCTCTTTCACCTTAGTAGCAGAAGAACTACATGCCATATTTAATATCTAGGGTTTGCACAAATTCAAATAGCATATCTCAGATGCGATAAATACCTTTACAAATGTGATGAATGAAGTCAAACAGTAGTTGTTCACTCTGCAAATTCTTGGAATGATATCTTCAATTCACCTTTATCTCTTCATGCTCTCTCTAGTTTTGAATGATGTCAAATGAGTCAAAAATTGATCATATAGACCTTAAAACTTTGTAATTAATGCTCAGTGCTTACACAGATGTAAGCTCGGCTTGAATAGAAAGTTCAACTCACTTGACTTCCATGTAGTTTTCTCTAAGATCACAAACCACTAAGAACTCAATCAACACTATCACTTACAATAGCTCGACATTAACTAGATTTCACTTGGCAACCATACTGAAACTTTTAATTCTCAATAGTAACATGAAAACTAACAAAATTTAATCATTTCTTCTAGATTCTAAACAACACTTTATATATTTCTTCATGCAAATATAATCTATTCAGAACTAGATTCTTGAAATTGATGTACAGTATTGTATGTGGAAAATGTGGGCCTCTGTGATTCACACACACTTCAACATGATCAGTATCTGAAGAATCATCCCGAATTGAACATTGGATCATTCATCTGAAACAACCAACAGGTTGATCTATTGCCTCCTAAGTTGAGTGATTTTTCTAATTTGCTCTTAGATCAAGAAGCTAGCAACCAAACATCTAGAATGAAGGATTTTATTAGCTAAATGATGTGCAAGATTAATCTATATGAGATATGTAAATTAATTAGAAACAAGAAAGAGAAATAAATCTAAATGAGTGCATTTTAAAGCTAAAATGAGATTAATATGCAAGAAAATCAAAGTTATGAATGTAAGGAATGAATGATTATTTCAACATAATTTCAATATAATTCATTTGCAACCTTTTGAAATGATGAATTGTGAGCTTCTTAAATAGAATTCATAAATTTGATCAATGGTCAAGATCAATTTGGAAGAACAATCAAAATTAGAAATGAGATTTAGTTAGAATGGAAAGTTTTTTGTGCAAATGAAGTTAACTGATTGCTTTTGATTAGAATAAGGAGTTTAACTGATTTAATTCCTTTTCTGATTTTAGTCCACTTAGAGTTTCCATTTTTGAACTAAAGAAAATATTAGGAGAATATATTTAATTTAATAAAATAGAATATGACCTCATAAATGCATAATATCAATAAATTGAATAATTAAATTCAATACATTATGATGAGGATATATTTAATTAAATCAAATACATTTAATTCTTTAATGTGTATTTTAGCCAAAGGGGTAATATTTAATGCGATTAAAGTGCTAGGACTCATAATTAAATTGAATTAATTAATAGGTTTACCTTTGCTAATTTGATTAGACTTATGAATTAAATAAAGTATGCAATTAATGCAGATTAGGGATTTTTTGCATTTGACACTTAGGTCAAGTAGAAATTATCAGAATTCAAAATTGCCTAGTAAAATAGGACTTAGGATTGATTAAATATACTAGACTTGGTTTAGCATGGCAATGTGCCAATTTTGGGGTGCTACATTTGCTCCTCTTTGAATGAATGTGCGAGCAACATGTTCGCTTCAAAGAAATTAGAAGTATGAAGCATAGAGAAAGAAATGAGATTGGTTCTGAAATTGATGATATGAAGACCAATTGATAAGCTTTTAAAGGTTATCTCCAAAACAAAGCTTAACCTTAGGGAATCTAGATAGAACACCTAGATATCGATGTTGATAAGTTTTTTATGGTTATCTCTAGAATGAAGCTTAACCTTAGGAAACCCAGATAGAACACCTAGATACCAAAACTGATAAGCTTTATAAGGTTATCTCTAGAATGAAGCTTGACCTTAAGGAATCTCGATAAAACACCTAGATACTAAAATTGATAGAACAAAGATTATCAAAATTTACAGAATTGTTCCCAAAATGAGACTCAATTCTCAGGAGTCAAGGTTAGATTGCCCTTGTAATGCCCCACCCAGAGATCCTTGGAACAAGGATTCAATATAGGCCAAGATACTTTTTTTTTTACAAGTATGAATGTACATGTCACAAAGATCACAATGAAAGACTTAACCACCATCCCAACAACCAACAAATCTCCGAACACCACCACCCGAACCAACACACTCACAATAAGAAACAAAAATCCAAAATTACAACAATACTAAGAATCTAAGATCTGTCAAGACATGGAAAATTAAGTAAACCCAATGGGTACTAGAATCACCAAAAATTGATCCTTGAAAACTAGTGGAGATGCCCCCTATATTTCACGTGAGGACCAATAGCCAACATATTTTCATATGAAGAAATACCTTTCGCATGAGGATGTGCACCAACTAGTACAAGAAGATACTTGGCCAAACAGCCAAGACACCCAAAACTGGTGTTGGTTTTTCACATGAGAAAGTGCCTAATGCCATGTGAAGAAACCCAACACACCACACAAGATCATGCATTCTCATGTAAGAAAGCACGATTTTACACGAGATCCTAAAATAGAAAGTCAGAGAACAAAAGGGTAAAATTCTAAGGAATTAATTTCCTCCACACTAGGGAGTACCAAATACACAAAGATCAAGGAATGAACACTTGAGTGCATAAACAACAAGATGCCATGAACAAGAAAGAGAAACATCTATCCATCTAAAACCATAACAGTAAAAAGGACATATTGAAAGCAACATTGTAGTGTATAGGAATAAAAAACTAAGTACGTGGTTTCTCCAAACTATCAATAGCATCATAAGATCATCATGGATCCTAGCCATCCCCCATGCATAGCATCCCAAACCATCAAGAAGATCATCAATGTTATCTTATGAGGATGTCCATACTAAAATGTGCTACAACATAAGAATAAGAAAATCTAACATGCTAAAAGTAAAGCATTAGATAATCCAATAAATCAACCACATCATCTATCATGTTCTAAACATCATATGAATAGAAAATCTAACATGCTAAACCAATGAGCAATAGATATGTCAATGAAGCAATTCACATCATCTAATCATATACTAAACATCATAATATAGGAATGCATAAAATAAACTAGCATAATCTAAACATGATATCCAAGCATTCTAATGAAAGCATAAATCACCAAAAATCATACTCTGACACCCAAAGTATGAAGTGAAAACATCTAGCAATGGTCACAATAGGAAAAAAGACCATCTCTATACACCAGTCCCTAGTAGTGCTATGGGTAGCTATACCTCCCAACCACATGGCACCAAGTAAAATATTACTCAACTAAAAACAAACTCAAGAGGACGGATTCTCCATGAACCCCCAAACAACAATAAAACCATACATCATGAAACCACTCAACTAGCCTCAATCTAAGAGAATGGATTCTACACAAATCCCAATGATGCAACAAGACCAAACATCATGAACTCACTCAACTAGCCTCAATCTGCAAACAAGGATTCTATGCAAATCCTAGTGTCCATGAAGCAATAACAAAGGTCTAAAAGAAATCATAACATCATATACAAAGTCACTCAACTGAACACAAAGTCAAGAGTATGGATGTGACATGCATCTCAATGCAAAAATAAAAGTGCACCAATGGTATGATTGATCGAAATGGATGATCCAAGTCCATGACCAAACTCATGCCAAGAAAACCCAAGAAAATAGGGTGTTATGAAAAATGAGGTAAAAACCCCAAAAAACTAAAAAACTTTGAAATTAAAACCCATTTGGCCTTTGGGCACAAAACCCCAAAAATCTAATAAATTTTGGGTTCAAAAATTGTATGCAAAAATAGCCAACATAACGGTGCAAACCCCCAAAATCTCATCCTAGAAAATAGGGAAATGTTCGTAGCCACCCAACCAGGTAGAACTACCATACAAAAATGAACGGGAACACTAGTGCTTAGCCTCCTAACAAATGGATACCAAAAATAGAAGCAAAAACAATAAAATGGGAAAGCCCTATCTCATAGCCAAAAGGGTAAAATGGAAATCTAAACCATAAAATAAAAATCTCATAGAAGTGGCCAAAAAGCACAGCAATCCAAGGTCTCCCTGAGCTGGATCCAATGAGCTCAACCTCGCAATGATCCCATGCCCATAGCTCCCACAATGAACAAAATAGTAAATCCTCATGAAGAGGATTTTTGGGATTTACTCTCAAACTTTCTAATTCAAAAGTTAGAAGTAAGGAATTAAATTCCTTTTTGGATACTTATTCACTTTTCGAGTGAATAATTGATTAGGGAAAATAACCAGCCAACCTAGTCAAACCCCGGACTGACCCAAACAAAAATAGGCTATTCCTAGAAATAGTAATTCATCTATTAAAAGGCTACCAGAAATTAAATTAAAATCCTGAAAACCCAACAACATAGAATTTTCCCTAACACATAATGCAAATGAATTCAGATTTAATAATCACCCAAAGGATTAATTAATCAATTAAAATAAGGATACGTTGACCATATAGGGATGAAATTGATAAATTATGAATGGATGAATCACTAACTTTGTGTGGTACTCCTAGGGATATAAATCCTACACACTAAACAACATGATCAAGTGCAATTGCATATAATAACATAGCCAAAGCAATAAATGCTTAAATCACCTAATTTAACTATTTATTTAATTATACTAAAATAATCCATTTACATCACTCATGGTTGCATAAAACATAACAATACAGGAATGATGTAAATAACCATAGCTTTAAATCCATCACATAACATAATCAAAGATATGTCCAAATACCAGATAATCAGATATCATCATAAAACACACTGTCATCTCAAAATGGCATCATCAAGCAATATGTTCAACTGAACAACATAGTAGTCTAACATCTATGATAGTAAAATCAAAGTATAACATTGAACCCTCAAGTCATCTCAAATGTAAAACATAACATGAGTAACAATTATCTCTTGAATCAGAATATAACAAGGTAAATATCCTCAACACAAAACCAAAGAATGCAACATGGACAATCCATTTATAATTATTTAAGAAATTAATAATAGTCGTTTAAATAACATGGAAAGACACTTACAACAAATAATAGAACATAGTCATAAACATGACTAACCACTACTACAAGAACCTATTCCAATGTAGCATGGTAATAGTATACAATGCAATCTTTGCACACATCTCGAGGTAATCACAGAACAACATCATGATACCACATAGATCTTGGTAATTATTGGCACAAACCTCAATGAACCATAAATCACATCATAATCTCAAAAGTTAGTCAAATCATAGTCAAAGCAACTCATGGTCCTAATCACAATCCAACATAACAAAAGATCAACAAGGCTGGATCCATCAGGATGACTTACAAAATTCAAATGGGAGAGGCACTACAACCCTAATACATGTTCATTGAATAGTGATTGAAACTAAAAGCTTAGAATTATCTCCAGAATAGAGCTTGTTCATAGCAAGAGTTAGGATTATCTCGAAAACAAAGCTTAACCCTTAGCAAGAATTTGGAATTATCTCCGGAATAGAGCTTATTCCTCAGCAAGAATTTGGAATTATCTCCAAAATGGAGCTTAATCCCCTAGAGTCTAGATAGAATTATCCCCATAATGAGGCTTAATCCTCAGGAATCAGGGTTAGACTGTCCCAATAACTATCCATCAAACTATGATAAGGACCGTTATACGTGTGATCAGCTGATCAAAAGATAAGATAGATGACATAAATTCCAAATAGAGGGAACAAATATGCCCTAAGTGATGAGATGCCCCAAGTGATGAGGACATAAGATTCAGACTGAGTCAAAGCCAGTTTTGAAAGATTCAATGATGCAATCATCTTGCCGCCTTTAGGAGCAAAATTGAAATATGACACACTAGAATAGTGATTTCAAGCAATATATCCAAAGATAAAGATGCAATCAAAGACTCAGAAGAATGTACATCCAATTAGAAAAAGCATGAAGAAAATTTGAAGTTGATTCAAAGTGATTTTGAGGTCCATTTGACCAAGTTTGACCAAATTTGACCAGAGTTAACTTTTTTTGAAAATTTTAGAAAATTTGAAGAAAATGTGATTTGCATAGATTCTAAGATTTGCAAAGTATTAGAAAAATGGATTGCAGAAGTGATTGATCACGTCAGTCCCAAAATTTTAAAATGCGATTATGAATTGTTTAAGTGTGTCTCATTTCAAATTCAGTCCCAAAAATGAGTTCAAAGCAACGAAATTAGCCATGGGGTTGATTTTCATGCCAATCGAAGTACTTTGAAAAATTAGGTCAAAACCTATATAAGGGCCCAAAGGATCATTTTCAATTATTTGTGTTTTTGTCTTTTGTGGAGAAGAGAGCTCTGAGGAGAAAGATGGTGGTCCTTGTGGATTTGCATCGATATGAGTATTTTAGGCGACACAACCGGTCGACTGAGTATGGACCCTTGATGAGTCATCAATTATCCTCCCTTGCATTTGACATTTCACACATTTTAAGCCTTTTTAGCACGTTTTTAGTGTTTTTAAGTTTTGCAACATCAGATCTCGTGCTAGGATGTCACTTGCATGCTCCTGAATCACTTTTTACGTGAGGAAGTACCAAACCTGCACTTCTTCATTAGGCATTGTGGGTTTCCTTGTATGGAAGAGACCCATCACTCACATGAGAAACCCTAAACATGGTTGATTTTTGCTGTGTATTTTGATCTTTCTCACATAAGGATTTGATTCTTCATGCGAAAAAGTGTAATCTCGCATGAAAAACTAGTAGAGTTTTGAAAAATTTTGTACTTGAAATTTGATTTTTCATTGATGTTTTGCACTCTCATTCATCGATTTTCTCTATCTGATACTAATCGTGTGTATGTTTGTTCCATGTTTGTGGATTAGCTTTTCCTAATGTTGCTCTTAGATCACATTATCCTCCCTTTGAGACATTGACTAGATAGCTGGATGATGCCAACATGGCACACATTGACATCCTCAACCTATCATATCTTTATTGAATTCTTGCATTTGTGGTGAATCATGATTTACTAATAGCACTGGTTGAGAATTTACATTTAGAGATAAACACCTTTCACTTGCCTTAGGAAAAGATGACCATCACTCCAAAGGACATCTATAAGATTCTTCACATTACTTTCCATGGGCCATGTGTAGTATATGACACAGTGCCATGGACAAGTACAACAACATTGAGGGCCATTTTTGTAGGAGGAACTCATCATGGGTAGAGCCATCACGTGGGATGAGCTAGTTCATACTTATCGTCCCACTCATAGCTTGGCAGTGGTACTTGGTATATTCATTAGCTGCTTTATGATGCTCAATAGGTGTCAACATGGTTTAGAGTATGGATGGTGATAGATTTTGTAACAGATGTTAGATGAGCCAGCACAATATAGACGGGGTCAGTGCATGTTGGCACACATGTACTATGAGATGCATAAGATCATATATCATGAGAGGAAGAGCATGGCCATAGGGGTCTATGTTCTTTAGGTGTGGGCATGGGAGCACTTTCCCATTGTGAGGCCCATCTTTGTTGATGAGAGGTAGGCTCTTAATCCCTACATAGGTAGGTATCATAAATAGTTGACCTAGATAGCTCTAGGAAAGACTGAGCAGTGGAGAGGTCAATTGGATGACCTAGTAGTAGTGGTATGGTGACCATGGAGAGAGACTAAGGTATGGGATGATATGTAGGTGGACCTAGGGTATATGTTTTCTTCTTGAGCACTGATTGGTTTCTTAGTCTAGGTGATTGAGAGGTTAACACTGACTCGTGCGTGGTGGCAGTATGGCCAACCATAGGATATCCCATAGGAGTATTGCTCATATACTCATTTTACTACAGACTTGGAGCATGGGTGGTCAACTAGATTAGACCAAGTTCATTGTATGAACGATGTGCATTCCCTTTTTGCAACATAGTAGGAATATATGTTAGGAGTAGTAGATGGGGGGATTACTCCAGCTTACTAGGCATATTTTGTGAGTCATTATTTCCCTTGGTTCACAGACCTAGTAGGGATGGCCATACTTATATAGCCAGTGCAGGAACCACAGTTGTGACCATATCAGTCACAAAAGGAGAGACTCAAGTAGAGGACACAACAGGTTCATATTCCTCCCTGCCAGATGGGAGATGATACAGGTGCTAGCAGGAGTGGGACAGGACAAAGACATCCTTGTTGTAAGACAGGCACCCTAGGAGCAATTAGAGAAGATACATAGAGGCCTTGTACAAAGGAGTAGCTAGCTTAGTAAGTGGAGCATGGCGTAGGCAATGAGGAGATGCAGGATCAACATGCTCCTGAGCCATAGGGTGGAGATATCTCTGCATAGGCCTAGGATGCCCTAAGAAGATCTCATGATCAAGTGAGGGTTGCACAACAACAATTGAGAGAGCTATAAATATAGCTTGTTGTTAGAGATATAAGGATATCAGAGTAGGACAAAGAGGTTCATGAGGTTTGAGAGAAAATGGAGCTAGAGATTCTCTTATTATGAGAGGAGTTAGAGTAAGATTGAGGTGAGATTTAACTCTAGTCAATAAGAGCAATGTATGTTGTAGTAGTTCCAGCTAAGAAAGAGGTGCCATAATTCTCACAGTATGCTAGAGAGTTGGGAGGTGCATGGCCTCCGACTAGACCGAAGATGCCTCCTCCTCCTCCAACTAGGGGTAAGGGAGAGGGGTAGAGCTAGCTCACTTTCTTCCAATTTTCTTCTAGCTATGTATCAATCAATGTGTCAGCATCATTTTGTATCATTTTGAGATCGATAGTACTCAAGTAACGTTAATTTTTGTATTGATGTACACTTGACTCCATATATATATGAAATTTTGATTTGAATATCTTTTCACATGTCACTTTTTCTCTTTTGTAGTTTGTCATACATGAGATGTTTATGATATGATTATGAATGCAAATTTGATATGATTTATGAATGTAGTGTAGATGAGATGAATCATGAAATTATGTGTATGAAATGCAACATGTGAATGAACTAACATCTCATGTAGTGTTCCATTTTGTTGATAGTGATAGGTATTCTATAAAGATAAAGAATACGAACCAAGGAGCTGAATGCTTGTGCAATAATGAAGAAACATTATACTTTGAAGAAACTAACAACCTCTCTCTAGGAAGGATGCAAGTAAAGTAGTGATCAAACGGAGTGCTTATGCAAGTGAAGTATGCAATGCAACCTATGCTAGATGCAACTCTAAATCTGGTTATCGAGATTGTAAATTTATCATCACTAAGTGTTTAGCTGAATCCAAAAATGTCATACAATCCCCACTAACATTTTAATCATGAGATTATGAATATGAAACATGCTTTATTTTTTTTGGGATTAAATGTAAGCATTAAGGCACAAGAAGAAAGAATGACTAGAGCATTTATCCCTTTTAATGTGGCAAGCAAACATAAGCATCATAGCATGAACAATAGGATGACTAGAATGTTTCTTGTGTGTAGACACACCAAACACACATGTGGTCCTTCTTATGCTAACTAATTAGTAAGTATTATATCCACAACAAGCCTTGTGTTCATAACCTAAGACAAAAGTGTGCTAACTATACTCACAGTTACTTGTATGTTCACTTAGCAAGATGACTATCAATAGTTTTTGTAGCATACATAATTCACTTAAATAGTCAAGGAGAAGAATCAACCTCAATAAAGTATTCATATAAAATGAGTCGAGGTACACATGGCCATCCAATATGAGATAGAGGCTCTTATAATGGACACCCCTTTTATATGGATGTTTCAGATCATTGGAACTAAACTAGCAAATAAAAAGCAAAGAAAAGATCATGCCCTCAATCCTCACTTATCTAGTTGAAAGAGACATCATCAAGTTGCTTAAGGAACATGATAAAAAAAAAGCAAAGAAAACAAAGAAAAGCTCAACATATTTCAAACAAGTTCAAATTTTTTAGTTTAGTGTTTGTGTTATAGGATTGATGTCAAGTCTCGATGTTCAAATTATATGTAAAAGAAATCTCTTTAGTAGGGTGATGATAGTAGACAGATTGAGTTGCAACAAAAAGTAACTGAAGTCAAAGAGGAGTCTTCAGTAAGAAGAACCTTATTAGGAAAGCAAGTGATAGTAGATAGACATAGTTATAACAATTGGTAACTGACACAAGAGAAATCTTCTTCAAAAGGAAATCTTAATAGTGACACAAGCAATAGAATGCAGACGTAGTTAGAACAACTGGTGACTGATATGAGAGAGATCTTCTATGAGAGATATCAATAGTGACATGAGGAACAATAGGCAAACACAGTTAGAAAGACTAGTGACTGATGCTTAAGAGATCTTCTTCAAGAGGAATCTCTATAGTGAGACAAGTGATAGTAGGCAGAGACAATTAGATCAACTAGTGACTAAAGCTTAAGAGATTCCTATGACACTATCTATGACAAGATTCAATCCATGGATGCATGAGCGAAAGAAACAAACTAAAGCAGGAAAGCAACTATACAAAAGCTCAAAGATGCATTACCAGATATAGCATTTGGAACAAGAGGCACCTCTTTACTAGGTTTTCACCTTCTTGGAAAAAAAAATTGCTACCATGATGCCTATTTGTCAATTTTTCATCAATGACACTTTTTTAATTTTTAATTTTTTTGTATTTTTTGATTTTCCACTTTTATTGGTATTACCAAGGTGCCTATTGCTTGGTTTTCACCAAGATAATGATTTTTTTAGGTCTTTCAAGTATGTACAAGAAGTTTTTGAGAGCATCTCATCTATAGAACTACTTCAAATGGAGATTATTGATGGGCTCCTTGAGTACCTCTCCCTTGGTTGTTGAACATTAGTAAGCACAAGATCCAAACACTGCAGTGACTATGTATGGACCAAGCTAGTTGGGTTCAATTTTCCCTTTGTATACTTGTTGTTGCCAATTCTTAGGGTTTTCTTTTAGAATGAGATCACCTAATTGGAAGTTATGTAGCTTAACTTTCTTATTGTACCTACTAGATATACGTTGCTGATAAGCTCAAAGATGAGTGCACACTACTTGCCAATGTTCAGCTAACAATTCTAGCTCTTGAAGCTAAGATATTTTGTAGTTATCATCAGCAATGAGTCCATTTGTAGAGATTATCAAAGTAGGAATCTAAACCTCAATTCCAAGCACAACATCCACTCCTTATACCAAGGCAAAGGGCATTGTAACCATTGGAGTTCTGGTACTTGTTATATAAGCCCATAAAGCTAAATTAATCTGAAGCTACCAACTCTTTCCAAATTTGTTGATAATGTGATGCAAGATCTTAATGATATCCTTGTTGGATGCTTCTACTTGACCATTACCTCAGGGGTAATAAATAGAAGACCAATGTTGCGTGATTCTAAACTTTTTACACAACTCTGTAAGATCCTTGTTTTTAAATTGTCCTCCATTGTCAATAATGATGGAGGATAGTACACCATACCTACATATAATGTAATTCATAATAAATAGAGCTACGTTTTCACCATTTTCTATAGAGAGATGGGCTACCTCTACCCATTTAGTGAATTAGTTTGTAGCTGTTATGATGAACTTGTTTCCCTTTGAAGAAGATGGGTGAATTTGACCCACAAGATCAAATGCCCATTGTTGCTCCCTGGCTAGGGCCTGAATCAGATTCCCATGGAGCTGGCATTGTTTGTAGGACTTCACATATTTAATTGCCTCTTGCTTCATATTCAAACAATAGTAACTAGCTCTAAAGGACTTGGTTTATTGGATTGCCTCTTGCTCCATATTCGACCAATAATAACTAGCTCTAATAAGTTCATGAGCTAGTGTCAAGAGGTCAGAGTGAGATCCACAAATACCCTTGTGTACATCAATTAATGCACACATGGATTCATTAGGTTCTAGACACCTATAAGGAGTGTTCCGTCGAGACCTCCCATAAACATCTTGTTAGCAACAATGACATACCATGAAGTACTGTGAATAAGGTGACATTTTCTATTCTAGGTTAGATTGTCCAAAAAAATTTAGTCATGCAGGTAAGAGTATATATGGTGGTAGCGACATGAGCCATGTCCTAGAATAGAAAAAATCATCTAAGATTCAAGGGAATTATAGGTAGGGTAGAGTAATTTCTCCACTAGGAACTCATGTTGAAAATTCTTCTCTGGCATTTGTAACATAGATGTGAGAGTAGCCATGGCATCAGCTACTTTGTTGTCTGCCTAATGAATTTGGTGAAAAGTGTTATGAGAAAAGTATTTCTTTAGATCATCAACCATTGACTTATAAGGTATCAATTTCTCATCCTTTGTTTGATACACATTGTTGACCTTGTTAATTACAAGTTGTGAATCATGAGAGATATTCAATTTGTCAACTCTCCACTCAACTACAATCTCCATGCCATTAATTAAGGCTTCATATTATACAATGTTGTTGGTATAAGGAAATATAATCTTGTATGCCTTAGGTAGTGAATACTTCAGAAGTGTTATGAATAGGAGCCAAGCATTGGATCCCTATTGTATAAAGGAATTGTGAAAGAACATCACCCAAGCTTGGTGTGTTAGCATCAGAACTAATTCATCAGGAAAGTCAATGTTTAGTGGGAGAAGACTCTACATTGGCACTTCTACTAATTGATCAGAAATTGCATGTCCTTTGATAGCCTTTCTTTCAACATAGTGAATGTCAAACTCACTTAGTATCATTACCCACTTAGCTAATCTTCCTGATAGAGCTACCTTATTGAGTAAGTATTTTAGTGGATCAATTTTCACAAACAATCATGTAGTATGAGCAAGCATGTAGTGTCTCAACTTTTGAGAAGCAAAAAAAACTGCCAAGAAAGCTTTCTCAATGATGCTATAATTCATTTCATAAGAAATCAACGTGCAATTCAAATAGTAGAAAGCTCTTTCCTTGTTATCATGGTCTTCTTGAGCTAGCAAGATACCAAGAGATGACTTTGTTACTAAGATATAAAAAATAAGAGGCTTCCTGTAGATAGGAGGCATCAAAATTAGTGGATTAGCAAGGTATATCTTTATCTGTGTTGGACTCTGATCACAATCCTTATTCCAGTCATATTTCATGCCTTTATGTAGAGTCTTTGTAAAAGATTGTGATCTATCTATCAGCTGTGAGATGAATCTATGAATGGATTGAAGTCTTCCTTGCAAGCCCCTCATTTGACTAATATTAGAGGGTGGAGACTGTAGAACCAGAATCAATATGCAAAGAACATTAACAAATAAAGTAAACATTCACAAACCAAAAACTAAATTCACATATATGCTTAGACAAAGAAAGAGAACAAGAAGTGCAAACCTCACAAGACAAAACACTCCACGCTTTCTTGATTCTGTAGATGTGTCCTTTTGCTGTGGATGTATGCTCAAGATGCTCAAAAGCTGCTTCAATGGAGATGGGTAATGGAAAATTGGTAGCTTTGTGATCTCTCAATTTGGCATTATAAGGGTATGGTTGATGGCTTTGGTTCTCAAAATAGCATGGTAACTTTAGCTCAAAGATTGTTGATGAAATGGCTTGGGATGGGATTCAATTTATAGGCTAAGGGGTAGAGGGATGGAGGGCTTAGATGCAAGGATGGATGAAGGCTTAAGGAGGGCTAAGATGCACTCAAAGGGGAGCACATGGATTGTGCTTGTTTAGCACCAATGGGAAGGTGACACTTGTCACAAGGAGGATGAGTGTGAGAGGGTAGGGTTAAGGGTTGGTTAAGGGCATGATGAGTGGGGTTGAGTATGTAAGAGGGATGTAAGAGGAATGAGTGTGGAAGAGGGAAGAGTGTGGAAGATGGGTGTAAGAGTCATGAGTGGGCTTGTAAGAGTCTTTATGTTTTGTAAGAGCACTCATGACTTAGTGGTTGGGTTTTTTTGAGGGGAGACTTTGGTTTGGATTAGGAAAGTCTTAAACTTGTTTAAGGAATGTGATAACATTAGGGGGTGGATTAGGCTTGGGTTTAGGATTAGATTAGGGATGTTAGAGATGTGCAAGTGGATGGCATTAATGAGGGTGGGTGAGTTAGTGGCTAAGCTTGGTTAGTATGGGTGGATGGGGTGGATTAGGCTAAATGGAGGATTAGAGATAGGTTAGGGGTTTTTGAATTTGAGGATTTCATTTATCAAATAGATTTATTTAATAAATGGGGATTTTTGGAATTAGATAGGAGAAAAGGATTTAATTGATAAATAATAGATTATTTGATTTATCAATTAGGACTATAGATGATTAATTAAATTAATCAACTAGGGATGGAAAAGGATTAATTAAATAAGAATTTAATTAATTATGCCTTTTTAGATAACTAAATAGGATTACTAAAATAGTGTAATCAAATTTAGGTGTCTACAGAGACATGTCCATGATTTCTTGAACTTTCTTGGGATCTACATTATTCCTTTTGTAGAGACAATGTAGTCAAGTAGTTTCCCTGTAGTTACACTAAATTTACATTTCTTGGGGTTGATTCTCAGACTAAATTTATCCATACATTCCAGGATGAGTCCCAAATCTTGAAGGTGAGTGTTGTGTTTTGTGCTCTTAACCAAGGTATAATCATCATAGTCCTCAATTGTCCTATGCATCATATCATGGATGATACTAGTAACTACCCTTTGATACATGGCACCAACATTTTTCAGAATGAATGACATCACATTCCAATAGAAAGTTACCCACACACAAGTGAAAGTAGTTTTTTCCTGGTCTTCTGGTGCAATTTTAATATGATTATAGTGAGAAAAATTGTCCATGAGTGATTAAATTTCATATCAATGTTTAGGAGTGGAAAATCATCCTTTAGACATGCTAAATTTAGATCTTAGAAATCTATACAAACTCTGATAGATTTTTCATGCTTGGAGACTAGAACAATGTTTGAAATCCATTCAACATAGTCGATAGCATGGATGAAACCCACTTTCAGAAGCTTTTCTAGCTCAACTTTAACAAGTAATGCAACATGAGGATGTATTTTCCTAAGTTTCTATTTGACTAGTTTAACTTTTGGTGCAATAGATAAATGATGCATTATGAGATTAGGATCCAAGCTTAGAATATGAAAAATAGCCTAGCATATCTGAGTATGTCCATGCAAAATTTAACTTTTTCTCTTGAATGAAGGTAATAAATTCTTCTCTCTCTTCTGCGGCTAAAGATTGTACAAGGTGTATCATATAAGGCTCTCCCTCTATTCCCATGTTGATCGATTGTGTTGGTTCTATCAACACTGATGATCTTTCCTAAAAATGACAAGGAAGTACATTAAATATCTCATCCTTGGGCACCTCAGAGAGGTTTTTCCCTTGGATATGTCTTTCAATTTTACTATTTTAGGTTCCAATACTACCAAAATGTGGTTTTCACCATCGAACCTTCTATTTCATTTTCTTTTAATTGTGTGACTGAGATATTTGATGT
This sequence comes from Cupressus sempervirens, assembly GCA_028749045.1. Taxonomy (NCBI): domain Eukaryota; kingdom Viridiplantae; phylum Streptophyta; class Pinopsida; order Cupressales; family Cupressaceae; genus Cupressus; species Cupressus sempervirens. Next base: position 900,180,525 of record CM053785.1, read on the forward strand.
CAACTTCGGTCATGTTGATGCTCTGTTTACTGGTGAAAGATGTTACAGGTTTGACAACATTTAAGTAGTAGGTGAGAGCATAGTCATTCTAGAATGTAGGGACTTCACTAGATGCATTATAATTCCATTCTATAAGCTCAAGATAGGTGAGTGAAAGAGACATGGTGGGTTTAATGGCATTCATAGTGTAGTCATAAAATGCTTGGATGAGTAAGTTGAGACCTAGAGAGGCTTCATTTGCAAGTGTGTTCAAATGCCTTTGAATTCTAATGACATTAATCAAAGACTCAATGCCACTAGTTGGATGAGACTCATCCGACCTAACCCTAGATGATTCACCTACTTCAAGTTGATTTTCATAGATAGGACTTGATCTATGTCTTTGTCTGTAGTTACTTCTAAAAGAGAGCTGAATTCATACTCTCAAGAGTTTGTGCTACATGGAGATAGACTAGAATTCCCCAATGGTAATAGGGACCCATTCTCCTACATCATCTTGATTTTTACAAACTCACTCAATGACTAAGGCATGACTCAACTCTCCTTATTGTTGTTGAATGTGAGGAGAATCAATAGTGTTGTCAGAAGAATCACTATCAACATCTACAATAATAACATGTGGTACAAAGTCATATGGTTCTACAAAGAATTTAGCATGATCAATATGAATTGGATAAGGATAAGTATCCTCATCATCATCAGTGTTCTCATGATTATCTAACTTAGCTTGTGACTCATGTTCAGATGAACTCTCAAATTCTGGTATAAACTTGTTAATCCCTAGATGGAAGGGAATCTTCTTGAAACCTGGAGTGGATGTATCTCAAGACCTCCTATCTATCACTTTCACAACATCAATCAGGCCATTTTTATTGCATTTTATTGGACCATTCCCTTTGTAGCCAAAGCATTTCATGAGTTTAAGACTTGGACCATACTTTTTAGGAGTAATCTCATGAGACTATTTGATGAGATCAACTAGAGTTTCCTCTCTTTATATCCATGCAAAAATGGCTTTATTTTCATCTTCCTCCTCTAGAGATATAGTAGCTTTAATAGAGGTACCATTGTACTTAGTTTGAGGTGACAACACAAAAGGTATCTTTGCTTTAGATGGTCTCCCATAATGATAGGGAGACTCAGGAAGAGATGTCAAAGATAGAACCTAATTTCACCCATCCTAATTTCTTTCAACTTGAGGGACTTCTTGATCTATTTCAGGTTATCATCATGATGGTCTATAGATTCCCTATTAGTGGGTACAAAGCTTTTAGCATATTTCAGCATGTTGCAAGTGTAGCTAGTATTGGTAGGTATGGCAACTTCAAAGCTATAAAATGGAAACTTGATGCATTGATGGTAAGTTGAAGGCACAACTTTCATTTCATGTATACATGGTCTCCCTAGTAGGATGTTGCATGCTAATGGGATGTTAAGGACTCGATGAGTGACATCCCTTTCTACAGGACCAACTTAGAGAAGCAACACAACAAGACCTAAGGATTTATGTTCAACTTCATCATATGCCTTGATGGTTTTCCTATGACAAGGTTCAATGGACTCTTCAAAATAGGCTAATTGCTTGAGTAAAGTTGCAGAGAATATTTTCAAACCAGCTCCATTATCAATTAGCACGTGACTGACATGCTGCTGGTGTATCATGACTTCAATGTGCAATGGTTGGTTATGTGGATGACTTAGTGAATTGTCATACTCCTCAAAGAAGAACAGATAGTGAGGTGAGGTTAGATGACCTATCATAGATCAAAACCTACATTTTCCTTAGTGAGGGCTTTGTCAAGAATCTTCCCATGAGCAAGAAATACTTTGATCAATTCAAAGATCATGATTTGAGCACTTGTTCATTGCAATTGGTCAAGGATACTGTAGCTAGTAGTTGCAAAATTTGTTGTAAGTTTCATACCTTTGCCAGATGGACTAGGAAGGGGTTTGTCTTTGTATTGTTTTAACTTAGGAGTAGAAGGTGTAGGGCCTTTAAGTACTATCTTGGCATGAGAACATGTAGCAACATTGGCACAAGATTGTGATGGTGCTTTATCTGATGCAGTAGATGTAGCACCCCTTAAGATAAATGTTGTCTTAGGTTTTTTATTGTCTTGCTTTCCCTTCATTGTAATGGCATAGTAGTATTCAAAGTTCATAGGTTCAACTATGTTAATCACATCATCATCATTAGTGTATGTATAGTTGACCTTGTTATGAACTTTTTGTTTGGATTTTTCACCCTTCTTATAATGTGGGAATGACTCTTTAAAATCCTTGTGGTCTAAATTCTTGTTATGTCCATCTAGAACAATCTGACCATTGTCAATTAAGTCTTGGACTTTATGATGTAGGTTGATGCAATTGTTCATTTTGTGGCCCTTTTTTTTTATGGTATTTACAAAATGCAGTCTCGTTCCACCATGGAGGTCACGATTGTGGATCATAAGGATGAGAGTTGTCTAGTCAAGTAATGATCTTGTTTTGAAGCAACATTTTGTAAACCACATCTTGTTTTGTATGTGTAACCTAAGATGAGTTTTTCATTTTGTTTCCAAGTTTTTTGTTATTAGGAGCAAATTTTTCAACATTATTAGATGCATTGAGATTATTTGTAAGATTGAAAGCCACTTTGGTGGCTTTAGGATTAATGTTGTCAATGACTCCATCATGTACTACCTCTCGATTCTTGTTCACATACTTGGATTTCTCCTTACTAGAGGTTGATCTTTGTTTGGTGTCATTTTGAATGGTTATTTCCCCCTTTTTGACCATGAATTCCTCTATTCAAATAACTTGTGTGATCATGTCTTCAAAGGTGCGTGGACCTTGAAGATGTATTTAATAACCAAAGTCAGGCAAAAGATTATCCAAGAAGATATCAAGTTTTTATATTTCATGAACATTTAATATATAGTTGTCACCACCTCTGAAGAAATGTGAGGAAAGGTGCCCCAATTTTCTATTCAGGTTACATAAGTCACGTATGTTAACTAGATGTTGTATGTTATGAGTACTATTGAACAAATAGGTCAGCAATCTCATAAAATATTTTGATACTAGTAGGAAATCATGAAAACCATTCCATGGCCTAACCACCTAGACTTCATGAGAATAAACACATGAGATATGTCTAATTGTGCATAAATTCCATAGAAAAAGCATTGAATTCCCTCAAATAATCTTAGGGATTGAAAGTTCTGAAGTATTTATCATACTTAGGTAACTCAACTCCTCTTGGAGACTCTTATCAAAAGGAAATGGACAAAGAGTGTCTAAGGTGTATGTTTTCGTAGGTTTTTCCTTATCATGCATCATTTGGCCTAACTGTTCTTGCATGATCCTCAGTTGTTTTTGCAACTTAGAAATTTTAGTTTCCTCTTCAAATGTGATGATTGTTTCAATGTTAAAGTGATGAGGTAGTTTGGCTCCCACTTGAGCAAGTTTAAGAAATTATTTCTCTTTCTCTTCATTAAGAAAGATTTCCATGACTTTTTGGTAGTTATTATCATTATGACATTTTTCTATGGCTTCAGGAGGTATCTCTTCATTTTCATCAAAGTCATCAATGTAGTTATAAGGTTCTTTTTTTCTTTCATTCCTTTGGTGATCATGTCCTCTACTATGTTCTCTACTTTCTTGGTCTTGATCAGTCATTCTAGAAATATGATAAGTTTCAGTATATGTTGGTTGAAAAGGTTTTTGAATACAAGGGATTTTGATTAGCCTTGCTAGTTCCAAGATTCCTCACTAGATTCACTAGATTCAGACTGTGTATAAAATGGAAAGTGACCTCTGTCATGATTATGATCCCTAGCTTGACCTTTTCTAAGTCTATGGGGATGAAGCATTTTTCCACTCCTTGTTGCCATAGCCATAGACAATGACAAAAATAAAAGCTTAAACAAGGACCACACTAGAAGGTAGACTCAAAGTGAGATAAGTGTGGTGTATACCTTGGTACAAGTCATCTAAGAAATGGCTAGAACAACAAAGATTTATGACTATCATGACACAAGGTCTAATGAGCACCAGAGAACAAAATAAGATAAACAAGTAAGGAGACTATTTCATGTGTAAATTACAAGTTGTCAACTAAGTAAGAAGTCACAGTTTGACACTGTTTACAGACAGAGGAGTGATCAAATGTTGAAAACATAGATCAAGCTTGGATAGTAGATAACTCCAACATAATAGTTTGGTAGTTTTTAGGACAAAACCTCATGCAAATATTCCCAAAGAACCAAGCGAGAAAGTACAAAGAACCAGGCAAAGTTTTAGAACAACAATTTTAGACCAATTTTCTCACTCAAGAACTTGCATAGAGCCACGTGGGGAAATGGCAATTTCACTGATAGGGATAGGATTTGATAGCAAAAAGGTAGCATTTTTAAAAATCTCATGTCAAGATATGCAAAAAATGGCTTGAGGATCTGCAAAGAACCCCATGAGAAAGTGTAGAAAGGCAGTTTTCTCGTGCAAAAAATGTGTAAAACTAGAGGTGAGAAAAGGACTAGAATAACAAGATTTGACTAAAATCTACGATATTTTCAATGGTTTTGATAGTTCTAAGGAAATATTAACTATGTTTTCAAGTGTCAGGAAGATACCAACATATTTTTCAAGTTTTAGACATCATTTTGGTTAAAAAGTAAACACTTGTTTTCAAACACAAGAAGCAAGCAGTAGTTGCAAGCAATCCAACCGAGGACAAAGCAACTTAGAGGAATAGGGGAGTCTTGACCTTTTATTTGTTTGATAGATTTGGACAAGTTTAAAGACACAAAAAAGACATGATTTATCCCTATAACCAAAAATGGTAGAGGAAGCAAAACCTTTTGTCTCACAACATATGTGCATATTTTCACCTCACACAGCCATGTCACCCCACTAGAGGATGCCCATGTTTTTGGTGTATTCCAAGGACTCAATAACATATACACTAAATGAGCACCCTTTTGGTAGGTGTCAAGCACATATACCACCTTCCAACATCTAGATACATGCCTATGGTGAGTATCTATAGGAGAGATTCTTCTTCCTCCTTGCACAAAGATTATGCCACCTTTGAAAGGTGAACTAGGTAGCAACTATCTAAACATTTTTACTTGGATTTTGTTCACATTAATCCCCAATGGCTTCATGAATGAAGTTGAATCTAGTAGCCCACACTGGCATTTGAAATTGATGACTAGCAAGATTGGGGCATCCATTGGCCAATGTAAAAGATAGATCCTCCTCATGATATGCAATATTAGGAATCAAGAGGAAGAAATTAACATTGATTTGGAGTCTTATTCTCACCAAAGCTTCTTTATTGTAGTGAGTTGGAATCACTGGGAAAAGGTGTGTGTTTATTTGGGTCATTCCTAGAGGTTGGATCGCTCAAGCAGGCCCTCTAAAGGTTGATTTGGACTAGTGGCTCAGATTCAAGGGTCAAATTTTTTTATTTCCCTCAAAGGGGAAAGAGCATAATCCTCTACCTCATCACCTTATCCAAACATGTAGAACATGTTCATCACCAAGTTAGCTTATCAATCCCAACATGTCTTTTCTCAAGATTTTGATTCCCTAAATGGAAATCATCATCTTTTCATAAAAATGACTCACAGAGGAGAACCACTAACTTTTTTGCCTCCCTCCAGTACCATCTTCCAAAGGAATCTAAGTTTGTGATTTACTCTTGGGTATCACTTTCAACTAGCAAAGGGCATACTCCCTTATTCCTTTGTCTAGAGCCCTACAAAGTTCACAAGCCCTATTAAACTATGTGTAAGAAAGTAGTAAAATAAGACATGATGTTTTAGTGGGTTTGAATTCATTCTTCAAAATGAGTATCTTTGACTAGGCATTCTAAAATCAAACCATTAGTCTTGTTTATGTTGACATATTAGTCAAGTTTGTTATTAGTGATGCACGGTTATTCAGATTTTGTATGGCTACTGAGCTCATTGAATAGTCTACAGTGTTTACCATGTAATTTAGTAGCCACCTAACATTTCAGTGGTTACCAAGTGTATTCAGTTGGTGTGAAGCCCAACAGTTCAAACTAAGAAAATTCAATCTTGCAGTTTAACCCAAGAATTTTAGTGGTTACCGAGAATTACAATTTCTACTGAATTAATAGTTCATGTAATGTGAAGCTAGTGTAAACCAAGCTTATGTGTTTATCGAGTGATTCATTGTATGCCAAGTTACACTGTATCTATCGAGTCACCAGCATAGACAGAGTTCAAGACTACTTTGAAATGATTAGTATGGACAGAGCCTTTATGTCTACCGAGTGCATGACAATGTCGAGTAATGATAGTGGGTGCCAAGTGTCAAAACTTCACCAAGTTAGTCTTCAAAACCTGAGTGTCTTAATTTGGGCCAACTTTGTAATATATGTGTTAATGTATATGATGGCCAACTTTGTAATTTTACAAATTGGTTTGATATGTGTGTGTGTGTGTGTGTGATGTATTGTATCATATCAAGGATGCATGGAATAAAAATGTGTGTGTATGTAATGCAAGTGTAGGAATGTAAATATAAGTAGCAGATAAAGATTTATGAAGGCCATATCAGCATAAGGAGTAGTAGTGACAAATCTATCACAGAAAGGTGATTAGTACAATCAAGGAATCTCTATCAACAATGTAGTTGTAAGTTAGAGATCTATTGTTTCATCCTAATAGGTGAACCAGTCAAAATCCTTTCACAAGGTAGACTTAACAATCTTTCTTAAATCACTTAATAGAGTGCATACTTCATTGTGTGTTTGTAAAACCTCTAACAAGGTAGACCTAGTAGTCCTAATTGCTCCTAAAAGGGCAGATCATTAGAAGAGATAAATGTAATCCTTAACAGGCCAACTTTATGCTATAGTATTGAAGTTTTGTGCGTATCATCCCCACCCCAGTTTTACTTTCTATTTGGAAGATTTCTGGGTCACCAAATCATTGTGTTCAAGTGTTATGAATGTTTTACATTTCTAGTTTTTCATGCATACAGTTAGATTAGATATGATAAGCTAAATGGTAATCGGATTGCTGCAATTAAGATATGTATTTGATAAAGTTCTTTTGGTTATTGATTCACCCCTCCCCTCTCAGTAACCAAGCATAGTCTTGAATATTTCCAACAATTTAAGTGTTTGTAATAAGGTCTCTTCAACAAGCGATCTAAAAACCACTATTAAGCTTCTAAAAATCAAAAACCAAAAACGAAATGCTTCAGAAACAAACATCATATAAATCATCATGATAAAAATAGAATCTAAAAATTGCATTTTGCATTTATTGATGCTGAATTTTGCATGAAGTTGTACAAATCTTGTGCGAGAAAATGATGTTCACCATGCAAGAAACCATGCAATTATACACTTTTTTGCATGAGGAAGTGCAGAATAGGGAGCAAAATCTTAGTTTCCTAGCACAAGAATGAGATTTTTTGTGTGTGAGACCAAAAGACTATATGGACAAAAGCGAAAAATATAAAAAATTTACATAATAAAGAATAGATGAGGCTAGAAACTTGCTTTCTCAACCACATAGGCCAACTTTATGCTACAGTATTGAAGTTTTGTGGGTATCATCCCCAGCCCAGTTTTACTTTCTATTTGGAAGGTTTCTAGATCACCAAATCATTGTGTTCAAGTGTTATGAATCTTTTATGTTTCTAGATTTTCATGCATACAATTAGATCAGATATGATAAGCTAAATGGTAATTGGATTGCTGCATTTAAGATCTATATTTGATAAAGTTCTTTTGGTTATTGATTCACCCCTCCCCTCTCAGTAACCTAGCATAGTCTTGAATATTTCCAATAATTTAAGTGTTTGTAATAAGGTCTCTTCAACAAGCGATCTGCAAACCACTGTTAAGCTTCTAAAAATTAGAAACCAAAAATGAAATGCTTAATAAAAAAACATCAGTTAAATCATCATGATAAAAATAGAATCTAAAAACTGCAATTTGCATTTAGTGATGTTGAATTTTGCACAAATTTGTACAAATCTTGTGCGAGAAAATGATGTTTACCATGCAAGAAACCATGCAATTATACACTTTTTCTCATGAGGAAGTGTAGAATAGGGAGCGAAATCTTAGTTTCCGAGCACAAGAATGAGATTTTTTGTGCGAGAAACCAAAAGACTATATAGACAAAAGCGAAAAAATATCAAAAATTTACATAATAAAGAATAGATGAGGCTAGAAACTTGCTTTCTCAACCACACAATGGGCACCAAAAATGTATGTGGGAAATGTGGCCTCTATGATTCAAACATACTTCAATATGATCACTATTTGAAAAATCATCCTAGAATGAAAATTGGATTATTCATCTAAAATAACCAACAAGTCAATCTTTTGCCTCCTAACTAGAATGATTTTTCTAATTCACTCTCAGATTAAGAAGCTAGCAACTAGACATCTAGAATTAAGGATTTTAATAGCTAAATGATGTGCAAGATTAATCTAGATACAGGAAAGAGAAATTAATCTAAATGAGTGCATTTTAAAGCTGAAATAAGATTAATATGCAAGAAAAATCAAAGCTATGAATGTAAGGAATGAGTGATTATTTGAACATAAGTTTAATATAATTCATTTGCAACCTTCTGAAATGCGAAATTGAGATTATCTTAAATAGAATTCCAAAATTTGATCAATGGTCCTTAATGTGTATTTTAACCAAAGGGGTAATATTTAATTCAATTAAAGTGCTAGGACTCATAATTAAATTAAATTAATTAATAGGTTTACCTTTGCTAATTTGATTAGACTTAAGAATTAAATAAAGTATGTAATCAATGCAGATTAGGGATTTTTTGCATTTGACACTTAGGTCAAATAGTGATTCTCAGAATTCATAATTGTCTAGTAAAATAGGACTTGGAATTGATTAAATAGACTAGAATTGGTTTAGCATGGCAATGTGCCAATTTTTTGGTATTACAAGTATATCTTTTAAATATCAGTCCCACACATACCTCTTGATTACTTAATTATAGATGGTGTCATCACCTAACCCATTGGGTGAAGTGATCCCATCTGAACTTGATGTGTTGCAATATCATTGCTTTCTCTTCCATGTCTTGTTCATCTCATCTCTGACATTCTCAACATCTATGTTTCCTTTGGCTTTTTTGAATTCATCACTAGGTGCCTTTAACCTTGTTGGAAAATTCATGCTTATGTGACCAGTCTTCAAGTAGCTAAAACATGTAGTTTGACTCAACCATCTTTTGTAGTCACTTCTGAAATGTGTTCTTATCCAATTTTCAGCAATATGTCCATGTTTTTGACAATAGTGACAACTATACCTAGTATTATAATCCCAATTAAAATATTTTTCATTATGCCTTACCTTTGTCTACTTATTTGATGATCATTTGGGCTTAGATCTACATTCATATGCTCTATGTCCATCCTATTGACAGTTATAGTAGTAACCTATCTTACCACAATTATGACAAGTAGGTTTGGAGTTCTTACCATTGGCATTCCTTTGTTCACCACATTCAGATGATTCTCCTTCTTTAGTACTAGTGTAACCTAATCTAGTAGTATCATTGTTGGATCTAGGAAGTCTCATTAGTTGCTCAAAAAATTTGATGACTTTACTAGCTTTGTTGAAAATTTTAGCAATATATTTTTCTCTTTTCAGATCATTTCTTAGTCGTTCATTCTGCAACTTCAGTTTTGTGATCTCAATAACTTTTTCATTCAATTCATGATTTGCAATCATTATTTGATTCAATGCTGAGAAATCATATTCACCTCTAATGTTTTCTCCTCCAGTTTGTTGGTCAATATCCTTTTAGCATCTTCAATCGTGACTTTGTCTTTTTCTGCTCAGTCACTTCACGTAGAAATACTGATCAGACTTCTTGTTCTATCTTGAGATTTCTGACCTCTTTAGTTAGGACTCCATTCTTTTCCATCAAATCTACAACTGTTGCATCAAATTCACTTGCGTTTCCATCTGCAAATAATCTAGTAGTGCCAATCTCTTGGTAATGTGTGTCATTCTCTTCAATAACTATCTCTTTTCTTCTCTTCAATGATCACTTCAACTTATCTCTTACTTCATTCAATTGATGTAGGACAAGTTGTATTTCAATCTTCTTATTCTCAATAGTCTTTTCCAAATTTTTGACTTCCATCTTCTAGGTCTTCCCTCAAAGTTACAAATCTTTACTTTCCAAAGAACTAAGCTCTGATGCCAATTGCTAGAAATATAATAGGAAAAATAAACTCTAAGAGGGTGGGGTGAATCAATACTTAAAACTTCAACCTTAAAATCATTCACCACACATCCATCTCACAATCTATGCATGTAAATTAAAATATCAAATAGAGCACATACATCCATTACTTGAAAGTAAATAACATTCAACACACATATGACACAAGATATTTGGTTACCTAAAAACCATCCAAGGAGAAGGTAAAACTGGGGTGGGAATGACACCCACAAATCTCCACTATTGTAGTAATAAAGTGTATCCAATTAAGGTTACAATGTTTGACCATGAAACATGATCTATCCTAATATTGGTAGAAGGACTATAACTTACAATGAAGTAAGCACCTTGTTAAAGGATTTACAACAACCTGTTAAGACTACTCTATTAAGATATTTAACCGATTCACCTATCAGAATGTCTCAGCAATGATCCTTTAGTTATCACTTTGTTTCTAGATAAAGGATCACCTCTTTCCTAATGTGTACTTGATCCTCACTAATCAGATGCATCTCTTCTATCTTTTAACCTTCTTTCCTTTGTTCTCCTCTAAATAATTCTGCAATGTATCACAATTCACAATTCCTAAATCAGCATGAATGCTCTATTTGCACATGCAAACTTCTCTCTTTTCTCCTTCTTCATACATAAAGAGTTTAGGGTTCATCCTCCTTAAGAAGACCTAGGTGACTTAGGATTAGGTATGAATCAATGATTGTGATTCACCCATATTATAGCTTAATCCTTCCCTTTTTCTAATTGGTTGCCTGAACTACATAGATATTCATAATAAATATCCATCCTTACCATCTAAGATAAAAAAAAATCAATCCTTAAGTTGGCTCCAAAATAGTTTACAAAGTAGTTTGTTCTATTAGAAACAACTAGGTCAAAATTGTATTACTTGACACTTGAAGTGCTTGATGCTTGACATTAATTGCAACTTCAATTTTGTAACTTAGCCTCTAAATCCATTAGCATCCACTAATCACTTGTCATCTGAATGAATCAACACTTACTATCTTCTCGACATTTACTAGTTACTCACCATAAATTGGATATCTCTCGCTTAGCATATACTCTCTGGAAACCTATGCTTCGCATGTATTACTTTTTTGTCATGAACTAATTAAATGAATTAGCTATATTTTCATTCATATGTCAAAACAACTAAAAGATTAACAAAAACATACAATATGATCTCAGGGGTTGAACACATGAATCTGAGTAATCTTTCCATTGAAGAAATTGATAAGAAAATACTAGCAAAGCTTCAAGCATCTTCATTAAATTTATAGCCCACAAAATGAATGATGACAATAAAGAAGAGGATCAAATGGTTGTCAAGTTCAAGGATAGTGAGGCTAAGAAATGGAAACCCAAGAAGAATATGCAAACTCAAAATGGAGATGCAGTCAAGACAAATGTAGAAGAAAGAAAAGTAAGATTTGATGTTGTTAAAAAAATTGAGGATCCCACTTCTCAAGTGCAAGAAACTAAAGGTAATTCATGTAAACCTCTTATTTATGATCTTGTTGATATGATAATACACATTACTATGAAGGTTCCTTTGTGTGAAATGTTTAGGATAGAAGAAAATAAAGGCAAAGTCCTCTCTTGGTTAGGAGGAATTGGGAAGAGTCATGTCATTAAGGGAAAATTATCATATTAAGTACAAGAGGTAAAAGTAATACAAAAGGAAAAGAAAGATAAAGGAGTGATATCCCAAATACCCCAAATGTACTTGGATAGTTCATCAGTAGCATATATAAAAAATATTGACCCTTCCTTCCTCAGTCTAATCATAAATGGAAAAACTCTAAAAAATTGTATGATTGATTCAAGAGCCTCAAATACTATCATGCCCTTTATAATAATGAAAACCATTGGTCTAAAATTAGATGCTAAATAGGGTAGACATAGAGCCATGGATGCAAGGGAGGTCCCTATTATAGGTAGCATAAACACATTACCATATGGCTTAGCTATCTATCCTTATATTGATCTAACCATGAGTGTCTTGGTAGTCGATATTCACCCTCAGTATGCTATATTACTCTCAAGAAATTGGAGTTCTGCAATGGGAGGGATCCTACAATGTGACTTTTCATTTTCTACTTTTCAAATAAATGGTAGAGCTGTCAAGGTTAATAGAAAGCCTAGAGTTATTCATATGATTGAGGATAATATTGATATTGATGCTACATGCTTCCTAGACATAGACGTATATGTATTTAGGGCTAAAATTACCATTCTAGAGACCAAAAAAATAGCTCCATAGATTTCACAAGAAGTGACAAGATGTATTGATTCACAAAAGGTTTGGACAATGTATTTTGATGGGGCTAGTCCTAAAGAAGGGATAGGGGTAGGAGTATCTTTTATTTCACCAAAAAATAACACATTAAAATATTATTTCACCTTGAACTTTACTTGCACCAACAATATAGCCAAGTATTGATTAAATGTAGCTAACAGCCGTGGAATTAAAAAATAACATGTCATTGGTGATTTTGAGTTAGTAGTATATCATATTAAACACACTTATGCATCCAAGAATAAGAGATTGAAACAATATAGGAATGCAGTATGGGATGAGATTGAAGCATTTGATTCTTTTGGGATAACTTGGATGAATAGGATTGAAACTAAAATGGATGATTTCCTTTCCAATGTGGCCATCAAGCCTAATGATATGTCTTTTGTCAGAGTCTCAAAGATTGAAATGCTAAATAAGCCTTCAATCCCTGATAACATAGAAAATTGGCAGGTATTTGAAGATGACAAAGACATTCTAAGATTCCTTTTGAATGGAGACAAATACCATGGTCACAAATTAGACTGTGGTGCCTTTGTTGAAAATATAAATAGGAACAACACTATTTTTTGTCAAGAAATTTTGCAATTGAAAAAAAATAAAGTGCTCAAGGGGATAGTAGTATTGGAAAGTATTTTTGACAATCAAGATAAGGTCCAGCTAGAACTCAAATATAAGAAGCTAGAAGAGCTGGAAGAAATTAATCTTGGAACAAATAAATCTCACAAAAAGGTGTACATAGGTAAGGATTTGTCCTTTGCTATGAGAAAATCCTTAGTTATACATATATTTACATGGTCTTATGATGATTTTAAGGCTTATAGGGAAGATCTATTCAAGCATGTTATCCCATTGAAAGAGAATGTTAAACCATTTAGGTAGAAACAAAGACTTGTTAATCCCACACTAGATCCAAAGATGTAAGAAGAGTTAATGAAACTTAGGGATGGGAGAATCATCAAGCCTATAAGACATTCCACTTGGGTATCTAATTTAGTGCAAGCCAGAAACAAAAATGGTGATATTTGAATGTGTTTGGATTTTAAAAACCTTATTATTGCCTTCATAAAGGATAATTATGGTTTGCCCAACATGGAGGCTATGTTGAAATAGGTTATTGGCTCTGAGCTAATGTCTATGATGGATGGATTTTCTAGTTAAAATCAAGTACTAGTTGATAAAGCATAACAATACAAAACTACTTTTATCACATCATGGGGAACCTATGTGTATATTAGACTGGATTTTGGCTTAATTAATTTAGGGACCACTTTCCAAAGAGCCATGGAAGTTTCTTTTGCTGAATACATAGATAAGTTTATGGTGGTTTACCAAGATGGTTTAATAGTATATTCCAAGAAAGTAGAGGATCACTACAAACATCTTTAAAAAAAAAATGTTGAAAGCCTTGGAATACAAAGCTTCCTTAAATTAGGGGAAATTAGCTTTTGGAGTCAGAGAAGGGAAGTTGCATAGCCACATAGTTTCTAAAGATAGAGTAAAAAGTGATCTCGAAAGGGTTGCAACTATTGAAAAAATCCCCAAACCTAAAAATGTCAAAGGTATCCAATAATCTTTTGGCCAAACAAATTTCCTAATAAGATTTATAAAAAAATTTGCATAAATTAGAAAGCCAATTTCCAAGATGCTCAAAAAAGGAGCAGTAATCAAATGCAATGGAGAACCTTCAGTTTCTTTTCAAGAAATAAAGAATGCAATCAAGAATACCCCTACACCTAGGACTGTAGATTATAGCAAGCCAATGCATATATTTTCATTTACATATTTTCACATCATTGCAACAATCCTACTCTAGAAAAATAAAGAGGGTTTTGAACAACCTATTGCATTCTTTAGTAAATCATTGGAAGCTATAGAGCTAAAATATGATATAAATGAGAAGAAGGCCTATGCTCTAGTAAAAGCAGTCAAAGCTTTTAGATATTATCTAGTTTGTGCTATTGTTATAGCCTTTGTCCCTAGTGTTTCTGTGAAAGATATTTTTTCTCAACAAGAGCTATTTGGCAAAAGATGTAGATGGATAAACAAGAGCCGAGAGTTTAACATAGATTTCCAAATTACAAAATTGGTGAGATGCCAAGGATTAGAAAAGCTAATGGCTCAATCTAATTTAGATGCCAATAAAATAAATCTTGTTGATAAAGACCACTGGCCTTATACTTTTGATATGGATTATTATGAGTGGTATAAGAATATCATTTATTATCTACAACATGTGGAATCTCCACCTAGTTTGACTGAAAATGAAAAGAGGCATATGAAATTATATGCAATAAGGTATATATCCTCATTGATGAAAAATTATGGTAGAGAAATTTTGGAGTGTTGTTGAAATGTATTAACCATGATGAGTCAATCAAGATATTAACTAAAATGCACTCAAGAGTTTGTGGAGCACATTACATAGCCAAGAAAACAAGGGTGTGTACACCAAGTTGTGGTGCCAAAAACATGACACGCATTTTTTTTTTAAGTTTTTAAAAGCACATAAGCACTATAGCATGTGCACTCTTTAAAAAACTTTTAAAAATTATAAATGGGCTGCAAATCCACAAACCATTTCATTTCTATTTCATTTTTCAAGATTTCCTCCTCATAGCACATATGTGAGTTGAAGGAATTGAAGACTTTTACCACTCGCCTCCTCAAAATGCCTCCCCATTGCTGAAGTTTGAGATCAAGATCACATCATATGTTTTCTACTCTTGTTTTTGTGTTTTTTTATATGTTTTTGCATTGTTTTGTAGGCTTTTTTCAATTTTGCTTTAAATTTTTTTATTTATTTAGATTGCAATTGGTTTCTTATCAAGAAATGTGGATAATGAGCTGCCAAATCCCCAACAAGATCAAAACCAAAACCCTCCACAAAATTTGAACGAACACCCTCCACAAGATGAGAACCAAAACCCTCTAGAACAAGAGCAAGAAATTCCACAACCTACACCGATTGGAAGACCTCCTCTTGGCACACAAAATAACATAATAAATGAAATAGAAAGAGGTAAAAATGAGTTAGAAGCACTCATTGGTAGGTTGAAAGACCGTGGACAAACCAATCCAATGAGAGCACAATTGGCATCCTCCCTTGAGTCTATTATGACCCATGTAGCTTTAGTTAGTGGTCAGTTGGATATTTAGCATGTTAAGAGGGATGAAAAAAGAAGATATTATGCAAACAAATTATCATACGAAGATGTAAAAAAAAAAAAAAAAATAGAAAAAGGTAGCATTTGTGCATTGTTTAAAAAGCTTGGTGAACAAAATATTGTTAGAGAGACAACTAAAAGGTTCCCTATCCATTGGTGCATACATGATGGTATTAGAAATAATTTTTGGGATAGATGGTGGATGGTTTTTGATGCCCCTCCCTACAATAATTACAAGGTTCCAATGTATTTCTTAAAGAAATTGTATTGTGAATTTATCCTTGGGCAAATCCCTAATTATTTTGATATATTAGAATTTTAGGGTAGAGGTGGGGGGTCATCATTTGAGAGGTCGTGGGTACATCGTGACACTACTATAGTTAGGGCACATGTTGTCAAGCCATATTGTGAGCATGTGATTATTCCTTCAATTGCGAAGGAACATGTAGAGGCTAGCACTCTAGGGACTATGAATGCTTTGACATAGACTCTCATTCATTACACAAGTCCATTAGTTGAGGAGGAGCCTTCTATGCATCACAGTCACATGTGCAGATCATGTGGATCCTTATGCACATTTGGCAGTCATGCTAGAGATAATTTGGATGATGGGCTAGTCATTGATTAGTTCCTGAATGAGACATTCGGCATTGACACATAGGTAAATTACAATTATAATAAACTAATTTCATAACATTTCATGTGTAAAGTGAATGACTAATTAATTAGAATGTATTGACATTGTTCAAATTTTAGGGTCAAAGTGTTGGTGGCCTTAGTAGAGATCCCCCAGCCCCATTTTTCATCTTGTCAACAAGTCCACAGGTATGTATCAATTTAATCATTTAAATTAATACATATATTTATTAAGTAATCATATGAAGGATTGACAAGGAAAAATTATGCATGTGTATCAGTTCTCTACTAGACCATCAAAATTTACATCTCTTGCTCTCTCATCCTGACAATGGATCACGTAGTGTGATTTGAAATATTGATGACAAAAATTGTTACATAATCTAATCCAAAAAATAACTATCATTATAATTCACTAGGGACTCTGAGCCTAGGCATGATACAAGCTTTGTAGAGGTGCATTTGTTTCATGTTAATTTAATCATTTGATTATATTTGTTTCATGTTTCATGTTACATGTTACTTGTATTGTATGACATGTAGCTCTTGACATCTGAGACTCCTCCTCATCTTTGGCAGTCCATCGATCGTGGAGTTGCTGCAGCGATGGCTAGTTCAAAGCCATTGACTGAGGTATGAAAGAATTTTCTTGGTTTTAGTTGTTGTTTATAATAGTTAGTATCAAAATTTATAATGTTATTTATAAGTGATTGTATTAATTAAATTGGTTTAGGGCCTTGTTACACCAGATCATCTCTGAGCCCTTAAGGTGGACGTACAGAGTGACTACTTGATGGCGGTAAAAAAATAATTAATTTTGTGTGTACATATATTTGATTTCAATGTATAATAATTATTGATTCATATCTACTTTTTTTATATCAACTCAAGTTAGAGAAGAGCCTAAACAAGAGGACGAGTGAGCATGTGAGGAAGACCCCATCATCCCTATCATCTCCCTCCACACGATGACTAAAGACCTCTAGGGATTTATTTCCTTCCCTTTGTGGGAAGGAGAAGATATAGTTGATAGACACACATGTATAGGCATCACTGGACATATATGTTGGATTTATGTTAGTGGACATATTCGATATACATTTGATGTATGTATGATATTTTATATTTGATGTATGAGATATATTTGATGCATGACATTATTAGACTTATGACATTATTGGTTAATATATGATATGTTTGTTCATGTATGAAATTATTGGTTATCATAATATACTATCTATTTGTTAATGTATGACATTATCGGTTATCATTTTATATTATATGTTTGTTCATGTATGACATTATTGGTTATCATAATATATTATATGTTCATTCATTTATGACATTAATGGTTATGATAAAATATTATATGTTCGTTCATGTATGACATTATAAGTTATTATAATATATTATATGTTCATTCATGTACAACATTATTGGTTATCATAATATATTATCAAGGTTACATGGGTACTTATACCCACAACCTTGGTACTCGTACCCATGTACCCAAGTATCGGGTATACATATCCCAAGTACCGAGTTCTTAGTGGAGAGCATCATAGCTAAGGACCTTGATTGAGATTTCTAATTTATTTTTTAAAAAATTTTTTGCTTGTGTATCAGCTTACTATTTACCAAACTTAATTCAATACCTAATTAGTTCAAAACTTTGATAGAATATTGATTAACAATAAACTTTATCACTATTCAAGCATAAGTTTATCATTTCCAATATGTCATCGTCATATGGTTTATGATATTATTCATTTTTAAGGTTTTCCTTCTCTATTATTTGTTTATCAAGTTTAATTCAATACCTAATCAGATTGAAACTTTGATACAATATTGATCAACAATAAATTTTATCATTGTTAAAGCAAAAATTTTATTATTTGTAATATGTTATTGTCATATGATTTATGATCTTCTTGTTCATGTTTAAAGTCTACCTTCTATGTTATGCATCTAAAAATTTATCATAAATTATTATTACAAACATATAACAAATCTGAAACTGAAAACAATACATTACATTTGCAAACTTTATCACTGTTCTTGATTTGAAAAATCATTGTCATGACTCATAAATTCAGGTATTCTATAAATATAAAGGTATAATTAAAAAAAAAAGTTTGACATATCCAAGTACCCCCATCCCCTATTATAAAAAATGGTTGTACCCATACCGGTACCAGTACCCTACGTACCCCAAGTACACCTATCCCCATACTCAGAGGTAACAAAATAGATAGTTCGATCCCATGATGAAAGGTGAGAGAGATTTGGTAGTTGGCAACATTGTACTAACCAACACTATAAGTTTTAGTATCACCCGAGATGGCATTGCAAAATCAAAATGAAGTAAGATTTACAAAAAGAAAGAGAGGTTATTGTAGTTCTCTGCAACACGGTCCTATAGCACTTAAAATTGCATCAATACCTTGCACGAGCTTTGAGATATGACCCATCAAAGATCATTGCCCTATGGCATTTAGTGACTCTTAGGGATGTTTCAGTTCGGCGTGCCCGAGAATGCTCAAGTGCTCAACAGGACAAGATGAGCTTGGGGCTAGGGTTTACCTAACCACCTAAAGCTAATAGAATAGAGAGTTTTATCCCACGATGAACGATGAGGCAGATTTGGTATTTGGCAACTTTGTACTGGCCAACACTACAAGTTTTAGCATCACCCGAGATGGCATCGCAAAATCAAAATGGAGTAAGATCTCCAAAAAAAGAGAGAGGTTATTGTAGGTCCCAGAAACAAAGTCCTATAGCACCTAAAATTACATCATTATCTTTTATGACCTCTTAGATATACCTTGTCAAAGATCCCAGCCCTATGGCATTTACTAACTCTTTGAGACGTTTCAATTTGGTGTGCCTAAGAACATTTGAGCACTCAACGGGATAGGATGAGCTTAGAGCTAGGGTTTACCTGGCCACTTGGAACTAACAAAATAGACAATTTGATCCCATGAAAAATAGTGAGGGAGATTTCGCAGTTGGCAACTTTGTACTGGCCAACACTATGAGTCTCAACATCACTCGAGATGGCATTGCAAAATCAAAATGGAGTAAGATCTCATAGAAGTGAGAGAGGTTATTTTAGGTCTTTGCAACATGATCCTATAATACCTAGAATCACATTTAAACCTTGCACAAGCTCTGAGATATGCCCTGTCAAAGATCATTACCCTATGGTATTTAGTGACTCTTAGGGACATTTCGGTTTGGCATGCCCAAGATGGTTCAAGAACTCAATGGGAAAAGATGAGCTTGGGGCTAGGGTTTACCTAGCCACTTGGAGCTAACAAAAAGATAGTTCAATCCCACGATGAACGATGAGGGAGATTTGGCAATTGGCAACTTTATACTGGCCAACACTATGAGTTTCAGCATCACTTGAGATGGCATCACAAAATCAAAACAGAGTAAGATCTCCAAAAAGAAAGAGATATTATTGTAAGCCTTCATAAAATTATCATATAGCACTAAAAATCACATCCATACCTCACATGAGGTCAGAGATATGCCCCATCAAAAATTTCTTCCCTATGGTTTTTAGTGACTCTTAGGGATGTTCTAGTTTGGCATGCCTGAGAACATTCAAGTGATCAATAGGATGGGACAAGCTTGGGGCTAGGGTTTTCTTAGGCACCCAGAGCTCACAGAATAAATTTTTTGATTGTACGACAAATGGTGAGGGAGATTTGGCAGTTGGCAACTTTGTATTGGCCAACACTACGAGTTTTAGTGTCACTCGAGATGGAATCACAAAATCAAAAGGGAGTAAGATCTCCAAAAAGTGAGATTATTTATTGTAGGTCTCCACAACATGGTTGTATAACACTTTGAATCACATCCATACCTCAAACAAGCTCCAAGATATGCCCCCTCAAAGATCATTGCTTTATTGCATTTAGTGACTCTTAGGGATGTTTCGATTTGGTGTGCCTGAGAATGTTCGATCACTCAATAGGATGGAATGAGCTTTGGACTAGGGTTTACCTAGCCACTCAGATTTGGCAGAATAGATAGTTTGATCCCATGACGAATGGTGAGGGATATTTGGCAGTTGTTAACTTTGTACTTGCCAACACTACAAGTTTCAACATCACTCAAGATGGCGTCGCAAAATCAAAATGGAGTAAGATCTTCAAAAAGAAATAGATGTTATTGTAGCTCTCTACAACATGGTCCTATAGCACCCAAAATCACATCCATACCATGCATAAGCTCTAAGATATACCCCATCAAAAATTAATTCCCTATGGCACTTAGTGACTTTTAGGGATGTTTCGGTTCAGCGTGCCCGAGAATGTTTGAGTGCTCAACAAGATGGGATGAGCTTGTGGCTAGGATTTACCTAGTCACCTAGAGCTAATGGAATAGATAGTTCAATACCATGACAAATGGTGAGGGAGATTTGGTAGTTGGCAACTTTGTGCTAGCCAACACTATGAGTTTTAGCATCACCCAAGATAGCATTCCAAAATAAAAATGGATTAAGATCTCCAAAAAGTGAGAGAGAATATTGTAGGTCTCTACAACATGGTCCTATAGCACCTAGAATCACATCCATACCTCAAACAAGCTCCAAGATATGCCCTATCAAATATCACTTCCCTGTGGCATTTAGTGACTCTTAGGGATGTTTTGGTGTGTGCTTGAGAATGTTTGAATGCTCAAAGGGACAGGACGAGCTTGGGTCCAGGGTTTAATTTGCCACCTAGAGCTAATGGAATAGATAGTTTGAATCCCACGATGAATGGTGAGGGAGATTTGGCAGCTGGCAACTTTTTATTGGTCAACATGACGATTTTCAACATCACCTAAGATGGTGTCATAAAATCAAAATTGAGTAAGATCTCAAAAAAGTTAGAGAGCTTATTGTAGGTTTCTACAACACAGTCCTATAGCACCTAGACTCACATCCATACCTTGCATAAGCTCTGAGATATGCCCCGTCAAATATCACTTCCCTATGGCATTTAGTGACTCTTAGGGATGTTTCAGTTTCGTGTGCCTAGGAACATTCGAGCACTCAACAAGATGGGACAAGCTTGGGGCTAGGGTTTACCTAGCCACCTAGAGCTAATGGAATAGACACTTTGATCCCATGATGAATGGTGAGGGAGATTTTGTAGTTGGTAACTTTGTATTGGCCGATGCTATGAGTTTTAGCATCACCCGACATGGTGTCACAAAATCAAAATAGAGTAAGATTTTCAAAAAGTGAGAGAAGTTATTTTAGGTCTCTGTAATAGGTCCTATAGCACCTAGAATTGTATCCATACCTCACACAAGCTCTAAGATATGCCCATAAAAGATCATTTCCCTATGGCATTTAGTGACTCATAGGGATGTTTCAATTGGGCATGCTTGAGAATGTTCAAGCACTCAACGGGATGGGATGAGCTTGGGGCTAGGGTTTACCTAGACACCCAAAGCTAATGGAATAGATAGTTTGATCTAAATTTACATTAGTTGAACTTTTTGTGCAAAATTTAAAAATTTTTAAAAGTTGCTTTAAAATGCAAATATCACTGGAAACCTTCTAACCTTCAAAAAAATATTTCCGATGCTCATATACCCGAGCATGGATAGCTACAACTTCCAAAAATTGCAAAAGTTCCTCGAGCAATTTTTGTAGCAACATTGCAAGTTTTGAGCAATTTTTTCTCTTTACATATTTAGGTCAAATGGGTCCATCTAGGACTATTCTAAGACCCTAGTTAAGATTCCTAGGACCTATTAGGTAACCAAATACCTTAGTTTCTCATGAATATTGAAAGACAATGAATAAGCAATTAGATACCAACTACATCTATTAAATATACAAAGGAAGATATAGAAAACTTGCTTAGTAGAGAGATTAATTTGAGAGAAAAGGACATTTCAGAAGAAAATAGTTATCTTAGTGCCATCTAGGGTATGCCAATTACTAAGGATGAAGAGACAAAACCTATAGCTATTGGGAAAGAGTGTACATGTACACAAACACAAAATTTTCAGATACAGAAGTAACAAGTGTTATAGAATTTTCCATGGAGCAATGTGAAGCGAAGCCTCCAATTGGCTCATTAGTAGGCAAAGAATCTAGTCACACACTTCATTCTAGCACCATAGATGTTTCGATTAGAAATGTGTGTTCATCAATGGCTTTGTATTTATATGACTTGGGAAGCCAAGATACTCAAGTTGACCATGATCCCTCAAAGTTCTCATAGAAATATATTAATAATCTTAACACAATAATAAAAAGCTGATTGCCACCTTTAAATGGAGACTTTAATTTAAATGTAGATTGTCAGTTCCCAAACATGCCCCTGTCAAGTAGATGACTAGTTTACAAAGCAACCAGTAGGAAATAAGGTTATGGAAATGAACTCAATGAACTAAGAAAAATTGTTTGTAATCATTCCCCCAATGGTCACAACCTTTCAAATTTGGTTGGATGAGTTGGGGAAGACCTTCTGATGCAGAGATCACAGCCTTCTTCTACCAATTACCTCCTAGGTGTCTAATAACACCCAACCCACTACAAGATGCCAATTTGGTTTACAAACCTTTGTCAAATATTGACATGTCTCTCTCAAAGTGGATTCCACTTTCCTAAGGTCTTTCGCCCTTTCTAGGGCTCTTAGCAAACTTGGATCCAATCTAGGCTTTAGGAACACTAGCCCTCAACTAGGTCAAATAAGGCAAGATATGCAACTAGGTTTCAAAACTTCAAACTTAGGCTAGGATCAGCATCACTAGGCTTATACCACTAGGATTCATGCACTTTTAGGGTCCTAATATCCCCAAGGGGTCAATTTCCCAAAATCAGGCCTAGAAATCCTAGTAGGTCAAATTTTAGTTTTCCTTGGCAAACTTCAAAAATTTCCAAAGGAAAAGGCCAACTTATCAACATTTCAAATACCCTTTACTAGTTCTTGAAGACTCCAAAGGATCTAGGGCTAACTCTATTCCAGCATGTCCAAACTCCACTTTGGTTTGCAGACCTAATAGGCCTAATTAAGCTGGGTTTCCAAAGCATGTGCTTGAAAATGAGTTTATAGAATCAACTCAACTACATGGATATCTTCCTCTCCTTCCTAAAACTCCATTTCACCTTTCACTTGGGTTCAAACAACCAATTTGGAAGTCTAAATGCCACTTCTTCTTTACTTCCAGGCTAAACACATGGAGATGTTCAACCTAGGGCCTAGTGGTAAAATAGCAACCTAGCTCCTCCATGTTTGAAACTCTACCATATCAAATTAATCTTCCCTAACTTGCATCCCCTTGAGTGGCATCAAATTCCAACTATGGGATTGCAAGTTAGAGGCACATGTTTTCCAAAACCCTTGAACTTAAACCCAAACAGGCAACTTGTACAAAAAATGTAATAACTTAAAAAAATAAAAAGATTAAACCTTCAAACCAAAAGAAAGGAAGCCTAGTTAATTAGGTTATTTATTCATGTTAATTGATCACCCTTCCTAATCTGTACAAATTCATACAACTCAGGAAAATAGAGAAAATGGCAAAAAATTAAAGTTTTATTAATATAAATCTTCACCAGTCTGTACTACTATGATTTTTTCTTCATGAAAATCCTTTTATAACACATATTCCTTGCTTCCAATGGTCATAATCATCATTCAAATGGTGAGGCCAACATTCAACCACTTTTTGATTTTTTTTTGCATAAAATATTGTTATCAACTTTGCATTTTTGCATGACAACATTGACATTTTTGTGCTAGTGACCTCTTAGACACCTAAATTCCTCCCTAATGATCCTAATAACACCTAAATCCATCTAAGGACTTCCAAAATCCCTATTGCACAAAAAATAACTCAATTTCCATAATGTGACCTTTGGTTCAATGTGGTATCCTGGTTTATAATGACACCAAGGATGCAATTGACCTTACAATTGATCTTGTTACAAAAACCTTATTGGATTGACTATCCTATGGACCTATTAAACCTATTTACCTTAGTGCCCTGTACCACCTTCATATAGCCCTTTCAAGTAGGTGGAAGGTACAATGTAATGTTTTGGCATTGAAATCAATAAAAACAACATTGTTTTTTACATTTTCAATGAGTTTTCTGGATGGTATGGAAGTGTACAAATGCCTAGGGATTTATTCCTAGTATGGTTTGATAGATGCTTGAATCATCTTTCTAATGCAACTCATTTGAGGTTCTAAGACTTTGTAGAACTCAAGTTATTCTTATTTTTGTGCAAACAACCTTAATTTTGAGGGTTTGTAGGGTTTTGAAGAAAATTGGGTTATAACTCCAAATTCCACCATACAAAAATTATGGCCTTTGGTGGAATCCTTGTACTTCTAATGCACTTTAAGATTCTTTTTCTTTCAATTTTTTATATGTAGGGACAAAGGAGAAATATGATACCCTAGATGCATATAACTTGTATGCATTAATATACATTACTATTTTATCAGCATTTTAAGACCCCAAAACTTCCCGCTTTGATCTATAACTTGGAAAAAAACATATTTGGGACATTCCTCAACTAACCTAATTGGTCTCATGTTTTTGGCATGTGTCTAAGTCATACCTCCTTTGTAAATGTGGCCTGATTAGCCCTTTTGTCTACGTGCTATCCCACAGGTTATGACAGACTTCTTGATTATAGGATCCCTACACTTTGAGATCTAATAATACATCAGAAATAGAAACTAACATTTTTGTTTAGCATCTTTATTCCATTGAAAATATACAAGTAGTAGACCAAAACCTCATTTCTTGGGCTACTAGGAATCCCAGGGGTTAATGAAGGAACTGTGCCTTCTCTTTGTTTTGGGGTCTCCAAATCCAATCAGTATACCCATGATGATGTAAGAAAAACATCCTTGGTGTATGGTTTCATGATTCCATGTCTAATTTAGGTTTCATGTATTAAATCATTCTAGTGATTAAGGTGCAAGTCTGGGGTCTTCAACCTATTTTGGGCTTTCAAACCTTGTTAAGGTGTTCTTGTGGGTTGTACTCTCCCAACCTACCTTGTTAGTACCCTACTAGTTGCATCATTTGGAAACACTAAAAAAACTTATTTCTAAATTCTTAGCCCTTCACCAATTCCCAAATTCCTGCCATTCACAAATCAACACACTACAAGAGATCAAATCCTTCATGGTACTTGACCTAGGGCTTGATTGGAAAAATCAAAAAATACATCCTCCAATCTTGAAACCCTAAAATATTGAAAAGGACCCTAATAACTACCATTTCCCAAGTGGCCATGACATTTCATCAAAGGAAATTGCAGTTAGAGGCCCATTTTTGCTGTGTGCACCAAAATGTTGTCCTAAAAACCTAGTTTCACTAAAAATGCAATAACTTGAGTTACAAAACACGTAGAATGATGAGACTAGAAGAAAAAGAAATATGATTCAATGATATATCTAAAAAATCCATCACATATGGTCTAAAAGTTCATACATTTTGTGAAACATGTAAACAACAGTAAAAATGACTCCAAAACTGAATTTCTTTCTTTGCAACTTCTTCCAATCTATACATTAATGCCCTCCAAACCTCACAAATGAGATATGTATATCTCCTATGTCTATTTCAATGGTTGAAACCAATATTTTAATAGTTATAACCCTTTTCTCACTAAGTTGCAAATTTGAGCAACTTTTACAACTTTCAACAATGCAACTTTGCACAAAAAGTGCAATTTTTACATTTTTCACTTGATTCCATTTCTAGGACTTTGAAAAGATTCCACCATACCTAAAACCAAATAAAAATAACTAATCCTAGTATTTCTTGACCAAAAACATTAAAAATCCTAAATTTTCCTAATGAGCAACTTTTTCTTATAAATTGCATAAAGTGCCTTAAGTATATAAAATGGTGTCTTTCTTTGACAACCATGGACTTCTCATCCAAGGGTTGTTTATTCTAGCCTAAGTAGGTAAAAAAACATGAAAAACAATATATAAAACAAGTGTCTTGGTGCTCTACACCAGGAACATACCCCCAAACATGAATGAAAAGAGAACAATGACCATGGAATGAAATAAAAACACACCTTAGACCTTAGACCAAACTTCCTAAAACAAAAATTTTCTAAACAACCCAGTCTACCATAGAAACTAGTATAGTCTACAAAAACAATGTCAAAAATGCCTTAAAATGCATGTTGACCATACATAATAATATTAACTTCTCTCATTTTAGGGTTTGGAAAGTCTTTATATCTCCTCCTAGGCCTTTCCCCTTCATCCTTATGGTTTGCATCGGCCTCCTTCAAGTTTTAAAAGGCAAATCCAAAATTTTTTGCAAAATTGCAATATAGAAACTTTTGGATTTTTCTTGCTTGCTCAAGTCTTAACACTTCTAACTTGTTATTTAGGCTATCCCTTAGCAATTCCATGCTAGGGACCCTTCCCTAAGCTAATGACTTGATGCAGGAGCAGCCAGAGGTATAACGGCAATCCTGTGTCACCCAAAAAAATGTACTCAGACTTAATTTATTTTTCATGTCTTTTCATTTTTGGATATCCATTTGGGTCAAATAAAGGATCCAACTGTCACAGTTCCACTATCAGTGTTCTAGGATAGAGTATTTGAACACCTTGGGATACGTGTAAATGTCAAAAAAAAAAGGAGTATGTAATTGAGCTATCATTTTTTGAACTAGAAGGTGTAAATTGGCCAGATGATTGTCATTGTAATTTAGAGCATTCCAGAAAAAGAATTAGGTCAAAAGGCCCAACGGTTTGAAAGTTATCGTAGTTTTTTGGTTTCTAGAGACATCTTAAGAATGCTTCAAAGTCAGGTTAGGGGCATTAAAATACCTTGAACAAGGCTGAAAAATGGGGAATGAGAAAAGCTAGTCCATAGGGCTATAGAGCACTTCAAGAGCTTTTCGAAAATGTAAACGGTTCATCAATCAGAGCTACGATTCAAAAGTTATGCCTCCCGAAAGTTCGGTTACCATTTTTGGATTCTTCTAATTTTGTGCCGACTTCTAATGTGACTTCTAGAGCCTTCTATTTGGTCGGTGGATGTCAACTAGCACTTTCTGAAATGTATTCCTAATCCTTAACCCTCCAAGGTCTATTTAAGAACATTTTTGGCATTGTAAAAGGCAGTTCGGAGTGGAGTTTGAGAGGAGGTACTAGGAGAAGAAATTATCTCTAGATTTATGCTATTGTACGTCCTTAGGACATGTTTCAAAGTTTATTTTCTCTATACTGAATGTACTAGCATATTTTCACAGTTAATAAAATTTTCCCTTTCTTGTTGTGTCCATTTTGTGCTTGGGTTGTGTCCCCATCATGACTCATCCCTTAGATTACTCATTTCCCTATGGCAATGTATGCCTTGATTTTTAGGCCAAAATAGTGACTCTTCTAAGGACATTAAATGGCATCCAATACCCTGACTACCCCACCTAGGTCCAATGGCACTTATTCTACTTACAAGGCTCACTTGGAGCATAACACAACAAAAATGAAAAGGTGAATGCCCAATGATTGGTCCAGGAGCACCCTTCTTATGAAATCATGTAATCAAGTTGTTTGGGTAATTTATGACCTCTTTCCAATTTTCCTTCCATGTTCTCAATAAGTTCATGATTTTAGACTCCTAGATTTTCCATTAACCCTTTTGTGTGGTCCATTAGCAATATTGGGTGTTTTATAAGCCCATTGCTCAATGAGGTCACAAGGGCACAATTTTTGTATTTTGAATGCATATGCTTGTCATCTAGGGTCTAATAGTTCTATTGAGTCAATTAGGACTCATCTACATAGTTAAAATGCTTTTTAGGCACAAAAATGCAAAAATGCAATAAAAGTTCCAAAAGTTGCTATGCAACTTTGCAACTTTTTGCACAACTAAGAAAAATAATTTGTAATCATTCCCCCAATGGTCAAAACCTTTCAAATTTGGTTGGATCAGTTGGGGAAGACCTTCATATATCCCTTTTAGGTGGGTGGAAGGTATAATGTAAGATTTTGCTTTGAAATTAATAAAATATAACCTATTTTGATGCGTTCTAGGTTTTTTTTTCTACATGGTATAGACTTGTATGGATGAATAGGGTCAAATATTGGTATGGCTGAATGCATATTTGAGTTACCTTTTTAATGAAATTTGTTTGAGGTCTTGAAATGTTGTAGAACTCAAGTTATTCCTATTTTAGTGCTGACAGCCCAAAATTTAAGGGTTTCAAGGGTTTTGGTGGAAATCACATTATAACTTGAGATTCCACCTTAGGAATTTTATGGCCTTTGGTGGAGTCCTTGTATTCTTAATTCTCTATGATATTTTTGTGGTTTTGATTGTAGAAATGTAGGTACAAGGGAGAAAGATGATGCCCTAGGTGCATGTAGCATATATGCACCAACTCACTATTTTGCTATAGTCAACACTTGAGACCTTAAAACTCATTTCCAAACCCAAAAACTTAAGATTTAGGCTATTCAAAACATTCCTCAATGTGTCCAATCAGTTTGGTGGTTCTAGCACATATCTATATAGTTCTTCCTTTGCAATAGTGGCCTAATCTGCCCTTTAGCCTTAATTGTTGTCTCCATAGGTTAATGCAACATTTTTGTGTACTTTGGAATCTAATAGTATATGAAGAGTATGAGGTTTCTTGGTGGTTATTTTTCACTTCCATTAAACATTTACTAAGTTACAATCCATAACCTTGCTTCTTGGGCTACTAGGTATCCAAGAGGTTAATGAAGGAACTATGACTTTTTCTCAGTTTGAGGCCTTCAAAATCAGTCCATATGCCCTTGTTGATGTAAAAACAACATGCCTTAAGTTTATGTTCATGGTCCCATGTCTAGATTAGGTTTCATATGTTACGCCTTTATTGTTTTCAAGGTGCAAGTGTGCAGGGTTTTGGGCCTTGTTTGGGCTTTCAAACTTTGTTTAGGTGTCCTTGTGGGTTGTACTCTCCCAACCTTCATTGTTAGTACCCTACCACTTGCATCAATGATTCAAGGTGACCCTATACCACTCTTTCTCTTTCTCCCTCTCTCCCTATTCAATCTAATGAACCAACTAGATCTACTCTACATTTTAATGTCTCGAGTATTGCCTCGTGGTATGACTTGCAAACTTTCCAAGGAGTCTTATTATGTGGTTTTCCACCATATTTTATCAAGTGGACACTTGATTTGAAAAAAAGGTTTGAATAAAGAAGAACCTTCCTCTTTTTTTACCAATCCTTGAATAATCATAAGTTAGGGTTCTTCATAGAGTATCATCTAAGCCATGTGCCAATTACAACCACAAAACCACTATGGTACTCTAAACCTTCACCATCTATAACCAAGTGATCCAATTTTTGTTTGGCTTGGACACAATGACACAAATAATAATCTATACCTTCTTCATTGTCTTCAAGTGCAATAATAACAAAAACATGGTTTGTAGTGATAAATGTACAAATTACTATCATTAATTCAGAAAATACTTAAGTAAAAGTTATAAAGTTACATATTGAAATTACAAAGATATATAAATATATATATTTATATTACCAGGTTGCACTAGATCAAACAAGCGGTCAAATTCAATAGACAAATCCATCTCTTCTATTTCCAGTGCTTGTGGGGGATGATAGGTGTCAATTGGGTCCAAAACACATATATCCCATTTGTCCACCCATTCAATCGACTCGCAGTCATCTAAATTTTCCTCTACACATGATGGACAATAGCATGCCATTTTTCATGTTTGGATACTCCATGAACTTGCATTAGAGCTTCTAAAAGAGTGCAACTCACTTGATCCTATTAGTGTGCAACAATCCTCATATGGTGCAATGTTAGTATTATCTATCAACCAAAAAAATCTATGACCTGTAGACTCACCTTTCTTACTTGGACCCATTGTAGTGTTACACCACTGGATAATAGATTTTTGCATCTATCAATATTGCTCCGTCTTTGTACTTTAGTTCTTCACAAGCTAAGGTTCTTTTGATGCATGCGCCTGTACCATTGTGCTCTCCCTTTCCATGACCAGCCTCTGTGAAATTCTACATATATTAAATTCTACACAACTTGCACATCCTACTCAACCAATAGAACATCTATGCATTCTTAAATTGAGATGCACAATTGTCTGACCAAATAATGTGCTGACAATATAATATGCCCCTATTAGCCAAATTTCCATAAAATAGTTCAAAACAACAATGTAAAAACTTTGCAGAATGTGATTGATCATCACTGATGTAAAAATGGTACTCCCTCAAAATCTTCTTGTCATTTTCTATACTTGTAGGTGAATGCATGAATGTTATGTGAAAAAATATGGAAACCTATTGCGAAGTATAATACTTTTCTTGCGCCTCATTTTTTGGTTGTAGTATGTAGTTCTCTGTGAAGTCTACAACTAAAACAATGGTATCCAGTGAAAATATATTCTTGCACAGCTTGAATTGCAAATCTAGCCATCGAGCTCTATGTGTATGCCTTGCATACTCATAAATAATCTTTCCACAAAAAATCTTCATGAACTCATACCTTGGAATCTTTTCAATGACTAAATCACATCTTTTACCCTGTTTCTCATCTTTTAGAGCACATGTCACTATCTTGTATTTTTCGTAATCTACTATTTCATTTCCAATTGCATGTGTATTATCGATATGTTCACAAGTTGATAAAAGTTGCAAAGAACCACAAAATAAGCATGTACCATCCAAGCATGATATCATGTAAAATTGTTGGTCGTCCCCTATTTCACATAAAATGTTGGATATGAATTCCCTTGAAGATCTTGGTGGCTCATTCATGTCAGAGTCCTGCAAAACAAACTTAGAATGCAAAAACACACATGCCTAAAAAGATCAAAATGGTTAGAAAATTCAGTATGTATCTTACAACAACAAGTTGTGCATGTGTGATTTATCTTCACATAAAAAGGTTTACCCATCTCAAAAAAACTTTAACTTATTCGAATTTGAGGATACATACCAATAAATTTTGCAAAAAATTGTGTCTGAGTTGAGTCAAAAAAATGTTTCGCATGTGGGCCACAATTTTAACTACCAATCTTCATTCTTACAACATCTCTTTGATTAGGGGAAACACGTGTGTTATTTTTTTAAAAATCCTCAATCAATGATTTCAAAGCTTCACTAATTTCTTTATCTTTTCACGGTAGTCTACCACTAAATGTCCATAACTCATTTTTTGTTGGATCTTCCAATCTCTCACACCTTAGCATGGCTCTCCTTAGAGTACCTCTACCAATTTATAATGTTTTTCTTGTCCATCTCATTAGTCAAGCTTTCTTCATTTTGGTACATACTATTGTTGTTGTAAGTACTCATCTTGTAATATTACTATCTTTGGTGTGTGATTTAGATTCCACTTTGTCATAAGCACTCATTAGATTCTTTACAATGCCTTTTCTTTTGAATCATCTATCATTCTTAGCCCAAGAATCTTCATGATAGACCTAAATTTCAAATTCCTCATCATTTCAACAAATAATTGGCATTGACCTGTAATATTTAATTCTTCAAAGAATAATCTCCACATACAATTAACTTTTATTTGACAAGTATGCTTGCTAATCTTGTCAGGCGTTGATTTCAAAATGTTAGTATCAATATCAATCAAATATTTTGGTCTTCTAAAATGAATTCTAGAAGGTGTTATAATCTCTTCCATTCCCTCAACATTTTGAACATCAACATAGGGTTGAGTGTTTTCTGTACTTTGAATCGAAGATGATGTTCCTTTGCAATAAGATGCAAAAAATGGAATATCACCTACTTGATATGTTGATGTTGTGCCTTCAACATGACATGATGGAGTGTGTACATTTCCGGATCTAAAAATTAGTGTCTCTTCAACATGAGAGGATGATATGACTCCAACATTGGAAGATGGTGTGGCTTCAGAATTGAATTGTCTTCTTGAGTGTAACAGTCTCATTCATTCTCTTTGTCTTTCCAATTCTTCCTCTTTTTTTCTTTGTTTTGGTGGTTTTTTTTCCTCTTTGAAATTCAATTCTTTATTATTGCTTTGCAATTTTCTTTGTTCACATAGTAGTTTTATTTTATCTCTCTTAATTATGAAATCTCTCTCCCTCTCTTCATTTGTTTGAGTTTTTGGTTTCTTCCTTGGCATGATGATGATATCTATATGTCAAATTATTCAAACATCAGAATTACTCACAATTTGTAAATTACAAATCATTCAAATACATATAAAAATTATAATTATTTCAATGAATACACAATATATATTAAACATCTTGCCAAATTTCTAACAATGTCCAAATGACAATTCATTCAAACATACAAATTTCAATGAATTCACTATATATTAAACAACATGTCAAATTATAATCAAATTTGTCTCTATTTAACAACAAAGAATATTTTAAAAGGACTACACTAACCTTTTCTATAGAAAGAGTATTCAAAAAGCCTTCAAATAGTGCATACAATGATTGAATTTGGTGTTTGCTAGCTTCAAATAGAATGAAAGAATGTTCAAAAAGCCTTCAAATAGTGTTTACTAACTTCCAATAGCTTGAAACCTATGTTTTATGTTGAAACAATAGAATACACAATAGAAAAAAGCAGAATATGGATTAGTAGGGATCCAAACTTGCTTTATGACCTTTTTTTAGTGTTTTCATATAGTGTGTACGCACTATAGCAAGTATGCACTATAAAGCATGTATGTACTATGTGAAAATAATCTCTCCCTATCCCACCATTCACCATCCCCTACTCTCCCTCTCCTCTCCCCTCCCTTACTCTCTCTTGCTCTCCCTCTCCTACTCCCTCTCCCACCACCTACTCTCTCTCCCATCCCCTACTATCTATCACCCTCTCTCCTCTCCCATCCCCTACTCTATCTCTCTCTCACACACTCCCATCACCCATCTCTCTCTCTACCTCTGCCACTATCTACTCTCTCTCTCCCATCCCCTACTCTCTCCCCTCTCCCATCCCCTACTCTCTCTCTCCCTACTCTCTCTCCTCTCCCATCCCCTACTCTCTCTCGCTCTCGTTCTCCCACTACCTACTCTCTCTCACACACACATCCATCCCCCTCTCTCTCACTCTCCCACCGCCTACTCTTTCTCTCCCCTCTCCCATCCCCTACTCTCTTGCTCTCTCTCCTTTTCCATCCCCTACTCTCTCTCACTCTCCCTCTCCTACTCCCTCTCCCACTGCCTACTCTCTCTCACTCTCTTTCTCCCATCCCCTACTCTCTCTCACTCTCTCTCCTCTCCAATCCCCTACTCTCTCTTTCTCTTTCTCTCCTCTTCCATCCCCTACTCTCTCACACACACTCTCTCTCCTCTCCCATCCTCTACTCTCTCTCACACTCTCTCCTCTCCCATCCCCTGTTGTCTCTTACACACACTCCTATCCCCCTCTCTCTCCCTCTCCCACTACCTAATCTCTCTCTCCCATCCCCTACTCTCTCTTGAGCTACTCCCTCTCCCCCCTCTCCCATTCCCTACTCTCTATCTCACTCACACACTCTCATCCTCCTCTCTCTCTTGCTCTCCCTCTCCCACCGCCTACTCTCTCTCTCCCATCCCCTACTGTCACTCTCTCTCCCATCCCATTCTCTCTCTGCCACCCCTACTCTCTCACACTCTCTCCCATCCGATACTCTCTCTCTTACACACACTCCCATCCACCTCTCCCTCTCCCTCTCCCACTCCCTCTCCCACCACCTACTCTCTCTCTCACACTCTATCTCCCATCTACTACTCTCTCCCTCTCTCTCGGGCTACTCTCCCCTCTCCCATCTCCTACTCTCTCTCTATTTCACACACACATACTTCCATCCCACCTCTCTCTCTCCTCTCCCATCCCCTACTCTCTAGATCTCTCACACACTCCTATCTCCCCTCTCTCTCCCTCTTCCACTGCCTACTATCTCTCTCTCGCTCTCTCTCCCCCTCTCTACTCTATCTCCCATCCCCTACTCTCACTCTCTCTTTGCCACCTCTACTCTCTCTCACACTCTCTCCCATCCCCTACTCTCACTCTCTCTCTCCCATACCATACTCTCTTTGCTACCCCCTATTCTCTCACACACTCTCACACTCTCTCTCTTACACACATTCCCATCCCCCCTCTCTCTCTCCCTCTCCCACTCCCTCTCCCATTGGATATACTCTCTCTCTCTCCCATCCCCTACTCTCACTCTCTCGCCCATTCCCTACTCTCTCTGCCACCCCCTACTCTCTCTCTCACTCACACTCTTTCCCCGTTCCCTACTCTCACTCTCTCTCTCATCCCATACTCTCTATTTGCCACCCCCTACTCTCTCTCTCATCCCCTACTCTCCTTCTTACACACAATCCCATCCCCCCTCTCTCCCTCTCCCTCTCCCACTCCCTATCCCACCACCTACTCTCTCTCTCACACTCTCTCTCCCATCCCCTAATCTCTCTCTCTCCCCTCTCCCATCCCCTACTCTCTGTCTTTTACACACACACACACACACACTCCCATCCCCTCTCTCTCTCCTCTCCCATCCCCTACTCTCTAGATCTCTCACACACACTCCCATCCTCCCCTCTCTCCCTCTCCCACTCCCTCTCCCACCACCTACTCTCTCTCTCTCACTCTCTACTCTCTCTCTCCCATCCCCTAATCTCAATCTCTCTCCCATCCCCTACTCTCTCTCTGCCACCCCTACTCTCTCTCATGCCCTACTCTCTCTTACACACACTCCCATCCCCCTCTTTCTCCCTCTCCCACTCCCTCTCCCTCCACCTACTGTCTCTCTCTGGCTACTCTCTCTCTCTCTCTCAAGCTACACTCTCTCCCCTCTCCCATCCCCTACTCTCTAACTTTCAAACACACACACACACTCCCTTCCCCCCTCTCTCTCTCCTCTCCCATCCCCTACTCTCTCTCTCTCTCTCTCTCTCTCTCTCTCTCTCTCCCATCCCTACTATCAATCTCTCTCCCATCCTGTACTCTCTACCACCCCTACTCTCTCTCTCACTTCCTCTCTCTCTCATCCCCTACTCTCTCTCCCCTCTCCCATCCCCTACTTTCTCTCTCATTCACCCCTACTCTCTCACACACTCTCACACTCTCTCCCATGCCCTAATCTCTCTCACATGCAAACTCCTATCCCCCTCTCTCTCTATCTCTCTATCTCTCTCTCTCTCTCTCTCTCTCTCTCTCTCTCTCTCTCTCTCTCTCTCATGCGTGCGCTCTCCCT
Source organism: Cupressus sempervirens (assembly GCA_028749045.1). Lineage (NCBI taxonomy): Eukaryota > Viridiplantae > Streptophyta > Pinopsida > Cupressales > Cupressaceae > Cupressus > Cupressus sempervirens. Next base: position 900,216,116 of record CM053785.1, read on the forward strand.
CTCCCACTCCCTCTTACACTACCTACTCTATCTCTCTCCCATCCCCTACTCTCAATCTCTCTCTCCCATCCCATACTCTCTCTCCCATCTACTAATTTTAATCTCTCTCTCCCATATCATACTCTCTCTCTGCCACCCCTACTCTCTCCCATCCCCTACTCTCAATCTCTCTCTCCCATCTTGTGCTCTCTCTCTTTTCCACCCCTACTCTCTCTCACACTTCCTCTCTCTCCCCTCTCCCATCCCCGACTCTCTCTCTCTCTCTCTCTCTCTCTCTCTCACACACACACACACACACACACACACACATACACACACACATCCCCCCTCTCCTTCCCTCTCTATGCACTATTTAGGTCTTAATAGTATCTGCGCACTAAAGCACAAATGCTCTATTAAGACTAAAATTTTAAAAAGATTTAAATAGCATGTGTACACTATAGCGCACATGTGCTATTTAAAGCTTTGCATTCTACCAAGCCTAAGGCTTGGTTTTTCCTTGGGGATCCAACCTAAAGGTTTGGAGTTTGTAAACTAGTCTGAGATGTGTTTGGCTGCAAACATATAAAAAATGATTGAATTGTCTTGTGTGCTCTCCTTCAAATTTCTTTGTGGTTGAGCATCGATAAAATTAGGTTACATTACATTGTAGGTCTCTGTGTTAGCTATATAACCATATAATTTATTTTTTATTTGAACTATTTCAAGCCTTTCAACTATAATTTCTTTTGAATGTATGTCCATTTTTTGTCAAAAACCAACATGTACTAATTGGGTTGTAGACATTAGCTCATTCATCGAATTTTGCAACAACTTAGTTTTTTAGAAACTAGACTCCATTCTACACACTTTGAAAAAAAGAAGTTTTGATTTTAGATTAGTTTTCAATCATTTCTAAGGGAAGCACACAAATATTTCACATTTTTGGGATGTGTCTAATTAAAAAATTCATTAAAAAAATACACATTATAAAATTACCTGAAAAAAACTAGGATAAACTACATAGTGTTAGGTAACTTTTTACCAGAAAGATTAAAGAAGTTCAAAAAAAAAAGTTAAAATTTTAGGGGGGCCACACTTTGTACTATGTTATGTTTTTTTGTAATAAATAGTATGACTTTCTGTGGCCCACTTTTTTGAGGACTTAAAACTAAACCATTTTGAAAAAAAAAAATTAGTAGTTTACAAACTAGATTCAAAGGACTACTACTTAAATTTTGAGCATAATTATCTTCAAATTCTTGTTGAAGTTCACAAATTGCTAATTTCAGAAAAAAGGTGCCCACTTATACACCCCTTTTGGTACCACAACTTGGTGCACTTATCTACAACCCACAAAGTGATGAGATCTAGTTTTTGGTGGCCAATCTTATTTAAGTATGCTCGTTGCTTAGTTAGAAAGTGTGACTCTCGTCAGAGGTTTGCTAGAAAGTTGAAATTTTCTAAGAATAACCCATTAAAACTAGTGGAATTTCAAGCACTTTTTCAGAAATGGGGAATGCATTTAATAGAAGAGATAGAAACTAAGTCTAGTAATGGCCATTCTGTTAAAATATATAGTCCACTACTATAACTAGGAGGGGGAGGGGGGATGAATCAATTATGTAATAAATATAACAATTATAAACCTTATTAAACTTTAACCATATTGATAATAAAATCATAAATCATAACAAGATGCTCATGTATAATAACACCAGATATGTTAATGAGGGAAACCCTTGATCAGAGCGAAAACCCCTATGGGGATAGCAACCAAAAGATGATGTACTAATATAAATATTCCTTGTTAAAGGATGGAACCTATTAGGAGTCAATAACAACATTCAATATATATTACTCCCTATTAGAAGAATTTAAATCCTTATTAGGAGATTCCAAACCTATTAAGAGTTGTCGAAGATAGCTGGACACACTGCAAAAACAACTTCAAGGGAAAGATAAATGAACCTACTATCCAAATGATCTCTATATTAATATTTTTATAATAATAGAAATTAATAGTACTACTTCTTCCTCTCTCTGTCTTATCAACCAAACTTTTGCTCCTTCTAATCTTGTAACTAGATCACAAATCTCGCATCTAATAATCCCTTGGATCACTTAATCACATTCAATAAACATGCTGCTCCTTTTTTCACTTTTCATACACTTCAATCTTAAAATCATGTTATAAATAAGTAAACAATATTTCCTTTATACACCATATCTTCAAAATAATTCCTTGAGTCAACCTTGAGGCTTTCCCAATTAATTATAATAAGATAATTAATTAATTCTAAACTACAACAGCATTGTCAACTCACAATCTATACAACTTCTCACATGTGCAACACTAGGGCTGGTGCATCTATTGACATCAACATTAGACTATTATAATTCATTACTTCACTATACATCAATAGGTTATATTACTACCAAAGGATTTAATGCAAACATCAAAAACTACTTCTCAGGTACTCTATCATTGTACTACTCTTTGTAAATCACATCCAACTTCTGTACATCTTCGACTTACATGATGTGCATTGAACCATGTCATCAAGACATAGTGAAGAACATGTCCATGAATGTACATCACCAGAAAATCAAGACATTATCTATACAATTAAGATCTATGTTTGCTACTATGTTAGTCTTCACAGACTTATTGCTAGCTTGACATCAATGATAAACATAGTCATGAATGCAACATGTAAATACTCTCTAATGCTTAGGATACTCCCCCAAAGGAATATCATCAACATTTATGCTATCAATCCCCTCCTTCGGCATTGATTGCAACATAGATGGAAAACACCTAAGTTCCAAGAATACCAAATAGTACTCTGATGTTGTTGTTGTTGTTGTTCTCATCTTTTCAAATCCTCTTCATCAATCAAATCTGAAATCGTTCAGAACAATGCTCTATTCTTCATCTTCTTAGGATAAAAAATAGTTGTTCACAATAAACAACTTACCATACATATCTCCCCCATAGATATATTCATTCTTCTTTCTTACATGAATCTTTCTAAATCTCCCTAATAAAGTAGAGATTTCTCTCTTATTCATACTTTTCTTATGCATTATGTCCCCCATTCGAGTAGAGGGTTTTTTTCATGTACATATCTACCTCATTGACATCAATGACAAAGGCCTCATTCTGTCAATATTACTTCTTTAATTTATAACTAGCTTGAGTGTTAAAAGATACTATTCAATACTAAATACCAAATACCAAGAGTCCTCAATGACTCGACTCCTCATAGATACTCCCCCATATGAGAAGCATCAAATATAACAATTTTGCTCTATGCCATTGTACTGCTGCACTCTCTACATCATCTACTCAGAAGTAGGTAGGGGCATACCCCCAAGCATACCTCTCAAGTATGCAAAAATATCTTTAGGTAAGGGCTTCATAAAGATATCTACATTCTATTCTTTAGCACTCATATACTCCAATCTAACCTCTTTTTCTATTGTTTCTCTCTATAGACACGATACTTAACAAATATATGCTTAGTCTTAGAATACAATACAAGAATCTTAGATATACTTAATATATATGAGTATTAGTAATGCAAAGAACACTAAATATCAAATCAAAAGTATTCACAAAACTAAATAAATGTAACTTCAAGATAGACTAAGATGAGCTCTCAATTGAGAATATGAGCCATTAATGGGCTCTCTCAATGAGAAGCTCTCTTGTTGAGTAGCTTTGTCTAATTAGATGGTATGTATGCTCAATTCTCCAAAGGCTTCAATGGTGTTCTTGATGGATTTTGGCTTGGGTGAATGGATTTGATGTAAAGTGGCTTCTCAAAAATGGCATTATGGCTTTACTTTCTAGATTGTGTTGTTTTTGCAAAGGGGAAGGATCCAATTTATAGGCAAGAGGCTTGAGGGATGGAGGGCTCAGATGGAAGGAAAGGAGAAAGCTTATTGAGGGCTTAGATTGAGTGAGAGGAGAGTACATGGACTGTGCTTCCTTACAGCCAATAAAGGAGTGACACATGTCACAAGGTGAGAGGATGGAGGAAAGGAGAGTGTAAGAGATATTTGAGGGTCATTTATGTTGGAGGGTGAGGAATTTCGACTTGGGTTGGATTAGGAAGGTTTTAAGCTTGCTTAGGATTGTGCAAATGATTAGAGGATGGATTAGGATGGTTTAGGATTAGCTTAGGGATAGACAAGTGGATGGCAATAAATGAGGGTGGGTGAAGGAGGAGATATTTGTTAACTTTGGCTTGGGTTAGCAAGTCTTAACCCATGTTTAGGGAATGTGACAAGGTTAGGAGGGGATTAGGATTAGGATTAAAGATAAGGATTGACATCTTCTATAAGAGTCTAGGATTTGGATGAGGATGAAGACTTTCTAGAAGAGTCTAGAACTTCCTAGGATGAGGATAAAAAAGATTTTTAGGAAATAAATAAAGTTTTATTTATTTCAAGGGTTTGGGTTGAGGAGATATTTATTAAAATATTTTTAATAAACATGAGGATTAATATTTAATCTTGATTAAATATTTTGAGTTGGGATTAGGGGTAGGAAATGATGGGATTAGCCTTTAATCAAAATTAAAGAAGGATTAGAAGATTTTGGAAGAGGTTAGTGATCTTAAGGAAATTGGCCAAGTTTTGGGCAAAAAATAAATTAATTATCTATTTGTGGGTTTTTGGTCAATTTATTAATTAAATAATTAATAAATAAAGAATTAATGTTTAAATAAGATTTAAACATTTTTGGGAGGGATTCCTTAATTAAAGATTTTTAATTAAGATAAAGGGATTTAATGGCATAAAAATAAATTAATTAACTAAATAATTAATTAATTAATTAATGATGATGTCATCAGGGACTTTTTCAAAAAATAAAAAATACTTTATTTTCTAAAAGATTTAGGTGTCTACATTTTGCCCCTCTTTGACATAGTGTTGAGATAACACTATTTCAAAGAAGTTTGAATATAAACAACATGAGGAAGATGTTTGAGCAAAAAAGTTGCCCCAGTCTTGGATAAGAAGGAGAGACTAGACTATGAGATGCCCCCTCAAGAAGGTGGTGGGCAGAGAAAATGAGGCTCGACGACTTCTTGAAAAATACAAGAATCTAGGATAAGCAAGGAGACTCAGATTGGCAAAGAGAAGGGGCTGAATTAGCTCAAACTCTCACTATGGGAGAATGATAAAGGAGAATCAGATGCACAAGAGGAAACAAGCTTAAGACTTTAGGGAAGGTGGAGGATGAAGGAGAGGAGTGATATAAAAGGGAATCTAGGATAGGGAGAAGGATGATGGGATGATAAAGCTGATGCAATAGGATTTCAAAGAGCTAGTTTGGCGAGAGATGGGTTTCAGAAATCCCTAGGACTAGGATTGTGGATCTCGAAAGATGAGGCTTGGTGGATTGATTTGATTGGTGGATTGTAAGACTAGGATTGTGGATCCCTAAAGCTAAGAGTGATGATTGATTCAAAGAGATACTGATGCATAAGCTAGGGTAGGAGAGATAGATGTTGGATATGGATGGGGAATAATGGAGATGAAGGGATTCCATTGAAGCTTTTTGAGTGGGGGGAATACTTCAAAGAGAAGTACCACCATGTAGTTGAGCACTAGATTTTCTATAGGACTTTTGGTTAATTGCCAAGGTTACCAAGAACATCAAGGCCTTTTCACCAACTGTCTAGAGGACTAACGGACTTGACTCAAAACAAACATGCAAGGATTGTTGCAGTAGCACACATGAATCCCAAAGGAAGTAGCGTTGAACTGACACTAGGTAACCCACAAGTAGAAAAGAAAAATAAACAAAAGACCTGATCTAAACTTTACGCTCAGATTGCCCCATTCACAGTATACCATGATATGGAAGATTGTGGCAACCTTGAGGAGGGAACAAAAAGATTGCTTAGAAAAGATACTTCAATACCCAAAGGGAAGATTCCAAATCAAAAGAAAGAAAAAATCCAAAAGAAAATTATTTTCTAACTAGATGGGTAGGATGAGGTACTAACGGACCAAGATTAGACATGAGAAAAGCTATATCCTACAAGGATCTATCAGAGAGCACCTAAGCTGATGGATTTTGGATGAGTGATGTGTCTAGCAAGTTGAACTAAGAAGGATAACACTTTGGTGATAGGAGATCTAGCTAAAGCATGCATTGGAATAGCTAACCAAGGGTTGTGTGATGTGTGCAAGATGTTGATCAAGGATGAACTGACATGAAAGATGGATAGATAATATGGTACTAAGCTAAAGAGGATGTACAAGCTAATAGACCAAGATATGTTACAAATGTACAAGGTTGTTCATGTTTGGGTTTTGTGAGATGGAAATGTTTGAGTGTGTTAGATATTTGCAATGTGTGATAGATGGATAGTTGGATAATTTGAGGCTTTTGTGAAAAGCTTAAGTGAAGTAGAATTTGTGTTTGCACGTGATAGGGTACAAAATAGGATATAAGATTATTTACAAGTTGGAATATGGTACAAGTTTTGGACAAGCTTCAGATATAAAAGCTATGATACAATGGATGATACAAGATTTACAAGGTATGATACAAGCTTTGGTAAAAGATTTACAAGCTGAGGTACAAGATTTACAAGCTGTACAAGAGGTATTTACAAGCTTCATTAGATGTTGGATATTTGGTTGGAACACCAAGGGAACAAGTAGGTGTTTTATTGGATTGTGAGTGGATGGATGAGAGATAGGGTAGTGATAGATAATGGATTAGTCTTAGTACACAAAGTGCCTAAATTACCAAGTTTTTCACCAAGGTACCTATCTATGACATTTGAATATGCTACTTTAGTATGTTAGAAACACTAAATTAAAACAATCAAAAGCATTTGCATACTAATTTAACATAACTTCATGAGAGACAAAGTGAAGTCCTCAAGTGAGAATATGAGCTATGGATAGGCTCTCTCAATGAGGATGATGACTTGATGTAGAGGTGTGTCTAATAGCTAAGATGGCTTAATTATGTATGTATGCTCAAATGCTCAAATGGGCTTAAATGGATGATTTTTGATAGATTTTGGTGAATGGATTTGATGTAAAAAATGGCTTCTCAAAATGGCATTATGGCTTTACTTTCTAGATTGTGTTAAAATGGCTTGGGAGAGGATTCCTTAAATAAGCAAAGGGCTTGAGGGATCAATGGATAGGATGCAAGGATGGGAGAAAGCTTATGGAAGGTTTAGATTGAATAAGAGGAGAGCACATGGATTGTGCTTTCTTACAGCCAATCAAGGAGTGACACGTGTCATAGGGTCATTGGTTAGAGAAAGAGGGGTTGAGGGGTCAACAAAGGAGGCTCAAAGCTCATAAAGACCCTCATAATGGCTTGTAAGAGCAATGAATGGGCTTGTAAGAGTCATTTATGGCTTTGTAGGCTTCATAAAGTTTTATAGTTGAGATATTTGTGAGAGAGTTGAGATATTTTAGAGTGTGTTGGATGGATAGTTGGATAATTTGATGGTTTTGTGAAAAGCTTAAGGAAAATGGGATTCTTTTTGTGCATGTGATAGGATACAAACTAGGATACAAGATTATTTACAAGCTGGAATATCGTACAAGTTTTGGACAAGATTTGGATATACAAGCTATGATACAAGGGATGATACAAGATTTACAAGGCATGATACAAGCTGTGGTACAAGATTTACAAGTTGAGGTACAAGATTTACAAGCTGTACAAGAGGTATTTACAAGCTTCATTAGATGTTGGATATTTGGTTGGAACACCAAGGGAATGAGCAGGTGTTTTATGGGATGGTGAGTGGATGGATGAGGGATAGGATAGTGATAGATAATGGATTAGTCTTAGTACACAAGGCACCTAAATTACCAATTTTTTACCAAGGTACCTATCTAAGGTGCTTGAATTGCCAAGTTTTCACCAATGGATGCTTATTTCTCTTTATTGTATTTTTCAAAAGCTGGGTATACCAAGGATCTTCAAGCATAGAACTTCTTGAGATGAATGATGTTAGTAGGATCATTCAAGACTTCTCCTTCTAGTGTAGATAGCTGATAGGCTTCGGAGCCAAAGGACACAGTGACAACATAAGGACCAAGCCATGTAGGTTCAAACTTGCCTTTCTTTTCTCAATCGGCTTGGACTTTCATATTTTCTTTGAGGACCATGTCGCCCAGCTGAAAGTTCGAGGAAGCACCTTCTTATTGAATTTCCTTTTGAGATGAGATTGATAGACTGTGAGGTGATCATAGGCATGTTGTTGCTTCTCATCTAGGAGATCTAGCTGGGTGACCCAAGCTACTCTGTATTCTTCATTTGATATTTGCCCTCACAAAGATATGTGCAAGGAGGGAAGTTCAACCTCTATGGGTAGTACAGCTTTGGCACCATAGACTAGGGAGTATGGAGTTGTTTCTATGGATGTATGGAAGGAGGTTTGATAGGCCCATAGGGCTAGATTTATTTGTAGGTTCCAATCACAGTCGGAATCATTGACAACTTTCTTTATGATTTTGAGGAGAGTTTTGTTAGTTGCCTATGCCTGGTTGTTACCTTGTCGAAAATATGGGCTAGAAAAGTGGTGATGAATACAGACGGAAGTGCATAATTCTTCCATGTTGAGATTTTCAAAGTTACCTCTGTGGTCAGTGAAGATGGTGGATGGGATGTCAAAGCGCCAAACAATGTGGTACAAGATGAACTTGGAGACCTGAACTCCTGTAGCTGAGACTAGAGGGACTACTTCCACCCATTTAGGGAAATAGTCTGTAGTTGTTATTATCCATTTATGTCCATTAGTTGAGAGAGGTGTGATAATTCCAACTAGATCAAGGCCCCAACATGCAAAGGGCCAAGGTGGTGCAATAGGTTGTAGATCTTGTGCTGGAGCCTGCACGAGATTGGCGTACTGCTAACATGGGAGATATTTTCTAACAAAGTCATAGGATTCTTCTTCAGTAGTAGGCCAATAGTAGCCTGCTCTAAGGATTTTTCATACTAGGACAATACCACTTGTGTGGGCACCACAAAGTTTGAAGTGTACTTCTTTTAATGCCATCACGGCCTCATTTTGGTCTAAACACCTAGAGAGAGTATCATGATAACCCTGACGATATAGGTTATTGGCTATGATGACATAGCGAGATGATTTTCAAATGAGTTTTTGATGTTGCATTCGTGTGGGGTGAGGGGATATGATACCATCTTTAAGGTAAGCATGGATTTCATGGTACCAAGGGGATTGGGGACCAACTAAGATGAAAACATGATTTGAATCCTCATTCGCATAGGCGGCTGTGAGAAGCTGCTCAACTAAAAACTCATACTGCATAGCCTCTTGAAGAATTTTCAAGAGTGAGCCGATAGTAGCCATAGTTTCCATTTCCTTGTTATGCATTCAAGGCACTTGTGTAAACTGAAGCTTTGTAAAATGGTGAGTCAGTTGATCAACAAGCTCTTTGTAGGGTAATAGCTTTTCGTCTTTGGTTTGATATTCATTTAGGACTTTCTTGATGATGAGCTGAGAATCGCCAAAGATTTGTAACTTAGTGATGTTCCATTCTGCGGCTATCTTTAATCCTACCATGAGAGCCTCATATTCAGCTATATTGTTGGTGCTAGGGAATTGTAGCTTAAAAGCTTTTGGAATGAAATCTCCCTGAGGTGTGACCAACAATATTCCTGCCCTTGACCCATGAGATGTGTATGAGCCATCAAAATAAAGTTTCCATGGGGGTTGTTCTTCAATTAGATAGATATGCTCATCTGGAAATTCTGTGACCAAAGGATATGCATCTACTAGGGGTGCATCAGCTAGGTGATCTACTATAGCTTGTCCTTTGATTTCCTTTCTATCAATATACTAAATGTCAAACTCACTTAGTAGCATGACCCATTTCGCTAAGTGACCTGTGAGTGATGTTCTTGAGAGCATATACTTGAGAGGGTCGATTTGGAGACTAGTTGGATGGTATGACTCAACATGTAGTGGTGAAGCTTTTGGGTTGAGAAGACAACTGCCAAACAAGCTTTTTCCATAGGAGTGTAATTGAGTTCATAACCAACTAGGGTTCTACTGATATAGTAGATGGCTCTTTCTCTGTCGTAGTCATCATGGTATGTTGGAAGTGCCCCTAGAGCAATAGGCATTGCTGGTATGTACAAGATGAAGGGACGATTAGGAACTAGTGGAACCAAGATAGGGGGATTGGTGAGATACTGCTTGAGCTAATCGATGTTGTGTTGACATAAAGAATTCCACTTGAAGTTCTCATCTTTCTTTAGTAGATGTGAAATTTTTTGCAAGTTAGGAGATGAAGCGTCGGACGGATTGAAGCTTTGCCTAAAGAGTACGAAGCTATCACAGTCTCTGGGAAGGAGGCATGTCTAAGATAGCCTTGACCTTCTTGGGGCTGATCTCTATACCTCATTTAGGAACTATAAAGCCTAGAATCTTGCCAGATGTGACCCCAAAGACACATTTCTTGGGATTTAGCATGAGATGATATTTGGCTAACCTATCAAAGACTTTCCCTAGGTTAGCAAGATGATCCATTAAGATGTGAGATTTAACCAAGATATCATCCACATAATCCTCCAAAATGCTATGGATAAGATCATGGAAAATGGTTGTCATAGCTCTTTGATAGGCAGCCCAAGCGTTCTTTAGGCCAAAAGGCATCATGTTGTAGCAAAAGGTTCCCCAAGGGGTAGTGAATGATGTCTTATGCTGATCCTCTTCTACAATCTTGATTTTATTATACCCAAAAAACCATCCATGAGGGACAAAATTTCATGTCCAGCTATAAGGTCTACAATCATATCTATGTTGGGTAAGGGAAAATCATCTTTTGGACAAGCTTTGTTAAGATCTCTGAAGTCAGTGCAGATTCTAATGTCACCAGAAGGCTTAATGATGGGGACCATGTTGGAGATCCACTCTGAGTAGTCGATAGGTCGGATAACCTTAGCAGCTAACATTGTTTCTAATTTAGCTTTGATTAATAATGCCACCTTGGGGTGCATTTTTCTAAGCTTTTGTCTGACAGGCCTGATCTTTGGATCAACTGTAAGATGATGAACTACAAGCTTTGGATCAAGTCCTGGCATGTCCTGATATGACCATGCAAATTGGTCAATGTTCTCTATTAAGACCTCAAAGAGGAGGTCAGCTTGGTCTTGTGATAGGGATGCAGCAATGTGAACAAGTCTAGGGATCTCTAAAGAACCCATGTTGACTTCTCTAGTATCCTCAATTAGAATAGAAGACACCTCTGGTCAATTATATTGAGGAGGTAATGCTAAATCCTCATGTTCTTCTTGTGACTCTAGATTTTCTTGCTGAGGGGCTCTCTTCGCTGCCTTAGCTAGTCTCAGATTTCTCTTAGTTCCAGTTTTGGGTGTATCTAGGTTGGGGATTTTCTCCAAAATACCCCTTGGGATCTAGCTTATAGATATAGGCAGAATTTGGCTTTGTTTGCTTGTGAGCAATTTTGGCTCCCATGAATCTTAGAAGTGCTTCCTCTAATGTAAACTCATCAATGTGTATGGCACTTGGTTGGTCCCAATCTATGAGTTTAGGGTGAGTGAGTGGTAGGTCAATGAAATGGATGGATAGTTCTTGGAGAATAGAGTCTTCTAGGAGATTTGGTCCACGATATCATCATAGGCTCTCTTTTCAAATTCCTCTAAAATGTCTTCAATTTCTACAAGGTCGCGGTGGATGTTCAAAAAAGCATGACCATCTGTATTGGTGCCCCCAGTTGTGGGTATTGCAAAGCCTTGACCTAACTTCTTTTCCCATTTGTGTGCTTCGATGGGACACTGCATGCCTCTTTCCTCTAGTCCTAGACCACCACCTTTATAGTTCCATTTTTCAGTGATGAGCTTATGTGCTTGGGGATACTTCTAGCTAAAGTGATCAAGGCATGCTTGATTTCTTAGAGGTGCATCCTTATGTAACCAATTTTTGATATCCGGAGTGAGCTCCTCATGAAGAAGGATTCTCGGGGATACAAAGGTTTTTGGGCCAAGCTATGTGTATCGAGGAGGTGGAGTCTCCTTGGCTCTATGATATGTGGTTTTTCCATGGGTGTGTGGATCAAGTGGCAATGCAACAACTATAAATGCATCAGATAGGCTATACTCTCCACAACCTTTGTTGTTGATCTTTAGGGTAGATAGGGTGGAGGCGAGGATGGTTTATGGGTCATTACAAGTGTTGGATGAATTGGCGATGGATTGGCCGATTTTGATGCTAGGGCAATGGTTTGTATATGAGGCTTCAATTGCATTGCAATAATCAAAGGGTTGTGGATCGGCATGGATGGTCACTTCAGTGCCCTGATGCGTAAATTTGAGGCACTGATGATATGTGGATGGAATGGCCTTCATGGGATGGATCCATGGGCATCCAAGGAGGATGTTAAATGGTAGGTTTAGATCAATAACATGGCAAATTGTTTCCTAGATGGCCAGCCCAACCTTGATGGGTAGAAAAACTATTCCCTATGGTTCTCTCCAAATTATCATAAGATTTAATGGTGATAACCTCATCGATGATATCTGCCTCGGTATACCTAGCTTGTTTTATGAATTTTAGGGTGCAAATATTCAAGGCTGATCCATTATCTATCATTACTTTTTTTACGATGAAATTGGATACCATAATGGCTATGTGAAGTGGAAGGGTGTGATCTGGCTCGACCATGGGTATGTCAGTGGGCTTGAATGATAAGGCACATGAGGATGAAAGGTGTCCAACAAGATTATGAAAATCAGTTGCATTGATATTCGAAGGGACATTGGATTCTATGAGAGCACTATCAAGGATGTATTTATACACAGGACTAGTGTAGAGAAGGTCTAAAATGGAGATTTGGGTTGGCATGTTCCCAAGGTGTTCCAAGATATTGTACTAGCTTTTTGATGGAGTTGATGATGTTGTTGGGGTTGATAGTGCTGATGGGACTGATGGGGCTACGATGTTCAATCACACTCTTTGAGTGGTGGTTGCACACTCATTGTTTGGGCCTTGGATATTGATAACATTGATAGAAGGCTCTTTCTCAGATACACAACCTATGAGGCTACCATAGTCTATGTAGGATGAAGTGTGGTCATTTTTCTTCCCATGATGTTGGTTTGGCTAGCGGTTTTTGGTGTTGTTGTTATTGGTTTGGATGGGTGCTTTTCTAGGATTTTGGTTGTTGTGAGGAGGAAAAGCGTTTTGATAGATCTGCAAGCCTGCATTGGGAGAGATTTGTGCTCCAACTGTGATTTCTTTCCGATCAATGAGGTCCTGCACATAATCTTTCAGCTTCATGCATCTGAGGGTGGTGTGCCCTTTCACTCTATGAAACTTGAAATACTCATTGTCTCTATACCATGCAGCTTTGGATTGGCTTGGGTCGATTTTCTAGGTAGGAGGAAATTTGATGAGGTTTTCCTTGACTAATTTCTCAAAAGTGACATCCAATGGCTCACCAAGGGGTGTATAGTTTTGAGGTGCACGTTGGAACTTAGGCTTTGGTCCTACAGCTACATTGATGGCATTAGCTTGATTGTTAGGCAAAGTTGGGCTTTGGATTGTGGCTTTGAAATCTTTGTTGATTCTGTTGTTGGTTGTTGATAGCTTGTTGATTGTTTGGTTGATAAGGTGGGTTGGACTAATTTTGGAAAGGACCAACAATATTCACATTTCTAGTGTTAGTGACCCCATCTGTTGTAACATAATTGTTTTTGTTCCAATACCTAGACTTGTCATTTGAATGTGTTTGATTTTGGTTGGCTTCCTTGTAAATCTTGACCACACCATCTTTAATGATTCCATGCTCAAGGATCATTCCTTTTTCTTTGATATCTTTGTAGGTCTGCAAATAGTTCATGGTCATGTGGTGAGCTAAGCTGGGATGGGCATTATCAATAAACATTTTCACCAAATGGTGCTTTGGTAGTGGTGTGGACAAGATCAACCACTAATAATTCTGTCTCAACAAGATGGGCATATTGGGCTACAAATGCCTCAGACAATTCAAAAAAAAATTTGATTGTGTCATATGGGATTCTATAAAACTATTCAAGAGTTGCTCCCGCCAAACTTTTGGGGAAGAGGTGTAAAAGGAAGACATCACTATATGCCACTTCTTGGTAGTGCATGTAAAATTCTTTTATATGTGTGACATGGTCTCCTTTTCCTCTAAATTTGTCAAACTTGGGTATCTCAAAGTGTTTGGGAAATGGTGTCATGGTAATGGCTCTGTCAAATGGGTAAGGACACACATTCTCAAACTTGAAGGTTTTTGGGTAATTTCCCTCCTGGATGTTCTTCAAAGCTGTCTTCATGCCTTCCCATTCTGAATTAATGGGTGATGTCTATGGTGCCTCCACTGTAGGAGCACTCTGAGGGAGATATGCACTAAATGGTGCAATTGAATATGGATGGCTTTGAGGTATGGGCTAGTAGGGATTGTACATGGCTTGGGCAACTGAATCATGGATGATGGGTTGTTGAGGTGGAGGTGGCACATATTGCTACATGTGTTGTGAGACTTGTTGTTGATATTGGATTTGAGGTTGGGATTGAGGAACATAAGTTGGCTGTGGGATAAATGGATTGCTTTGTGAAGGTGATGTATAAGATGGTTGTGAAGCTTGGGGAAAGGATCGGGGAGCTTATGGAACTTGACTTTGGATTTGAGGAGTTTGACCAATATATGTGGGTTGTGCCCCTATTTGCAAAGGTATCTGCATGGCAAAAGAGGCAAAGTAATTGGTGGTTGGTGGTGGTGGATTTCCTCCTAGAAGTGGCATAGAAAAATAGTTAGTAATAGGAGGTAATGGATTAGTTGGTGGTGGAGGTGGTGGGAATTGAAAGCTTGGAAATGGAACTGATGGGGTTTGATAGCTTGGTGACTAGATTTGAAAGCTTGGTACAGTGGTGGCAGGAGCTTGGGTCACTTGAGAGCTTGGTAGAACATTGGTAGTAGCTTGTGGGGTTTGATAGCTTTATGGAGTGAGGGCCATAGCTTTTGGATTTGTGGCTGATGGCACTGAGCTCCAAGGACCTAATGGAAATGATAGAATTATGCTCTGAGCTAAGGTAAACAAGTTGGGGGTGATGAAAGGTTGATTACTTGGCCCCATGGGTGGCATCCTGGTTGTATATTGCTAAGGTTGGCCAAAGATGCTAGCATTGATTTGGGAGATGGGTGGATTTGGAAGGCTGGGTTGGAGAGCAATAGAAAAAATAGTAAAGGGAGTGAATGATGAGGTGTTTTGGGCGAAGGGGGTTTGGGATGGAGTGGTATGGACCAATGGTGGAGTGATGGTAGCTGGATTGGCTTGCAGAATGGAGATTTCAACTTGAGTGGAGGCTGGTATGTTTGGGTCTATTGGATCATATGAGGTGGGTTGAGGCTCTTCTTTTGGTATATACAAAGGATGATTTGGATCATAAGAGCCTATGGGTGGTGGCAGCTACCCAAACAAAGGGTGAGAAGGATTTAATAAGGGAGGAGGTCTTCCAAAATTGAATGCTCCTACATTGTCCCTCTGAAATTTTTCCATGATTGTTTCTTTGTTCTTATCTATGATGGTGTTCACCAATACTGCATTTCCTAGTTGGTTCATGAAAGCTTCAATGTCAGTAGCTGATGGTATAGCATTCTCTAGGTGGAAGGATGGTTGAGTGCTCAAGGGGAGCAATGTTGTCTGGTCCAAATGATAGGGCTCTATTGTTTCCTTCTTCTTCTTGACTAAGCGAGTGATGGGTGGCATGAAAATGTTCCTAGGGATGAGGTGCAACAATGCTGATGGATGCAAAGGGGGAAGGCTTTTCTATGCAAATTATTTCCTAGGCTGAAGCAAAGCTATATGATAAACCTAAGGAAGATTGATTTGGGGATTCTAATTTCAAAGATATGTTGGCAAAGCACGAAAGGTCTGCTTTCCTATATGGAAGCTTGGTGGTGATTTTGTCAATTAAGGATAGACTGATGATCCCTTGGGAAAAACATGAGATTGACCACTTGTGGAACAAAACCTTTAGCTCAAGGTGATGAGGGATGACAAGTGACAAGGCTAGATTACCCTAGATAAATCTCTGTCAGAGAGATAACCTTGGTGAGACTAGTGGATTTGAAAGATGATTGAAAAAGAAAGTTCTGGCAATGTGACAACAATTTTGAAGGCTTGGATGTGAACTTTTCGATTGCTGGCTAGATGGTTTTGTTCTAAGGCAAAGAACTAGATGAGATGGATGAGCTAAAATGCTTAAAGGGATAACCTAGAATGGTTGGCTTTCCTACAAAGATGACTCTAACGTGAAGTTTATGCAAGAAGATGTGGAGAAACAAGGGGGTCTAATCATAAAAATCATGCCTACTTGGTAAGGCATAAGCAGGGTTAACTCCTGGATGTTTGCTAAATCTAATAGTGCGATCTAACTAGGTATCTTGAAGGGCTTTGTCGACAGCTTTGTCTTCTAATTTGTGGAGTTTGGTAATTCAAGGGCTTGGTGTTACTTTCTTTCTCTTGGCTGAAATTTCTTGGTATACCTGAGATGGCTTGAGTTTGGCTTTGTGAAACTTCTGTTTGGGTTTGGGTTGTTTTGACATAAATTCCTAAATCTATTTGGCTTTGAGAGCTCGTGGTTGTTTTGCTTCAACTTTGTTCAACTTTTGAAATAGGAAATGACTACACTAAGTGTTCCCTAAGCTAGGATTGATTGAGTTTAGCAAACATTCATTCAATAAGTAAAAGATCAAGCAATATATAGGAACAACCAGATAGAAGTGTTGATTCTTAGAAGATAGTAACTGCGCCGTGGAATGTGTATATTCTACAAATGTTTCGATCAGTCACTTCAAACACATTAACATCCTAGATGGTTGTCTACAAGGCTAACAGTTGGTTTAGCTAGGGATTCCTTGATATACCCAAGGTATCTGAGGCCAAAATCCGTAGATGAAACCAAAAAAATGTCACACAGCCGAGATGAGTGGTAACCCACTTCTCCTCTTTCACTTCTCAAGGGTATAAAGTTCCTTGAGGCTTAGCCCGAGTGATAGAATTTTGATCCCAAGAGAGGTGTCTTTGGATTCACCTCCCGATCTTTATACTCTGTCAGAATGCTAGAGTTGAGGTCCTCCCAAGGGGTGATGAAATCCTTGAGCAGGCCTCCTAAAACTTAAACAAGATTTTGGATCCTAATCTTATGCACCCAAGATGGCCTCGAAAAATGACAAGGGGAGAGAAGACTTGGATGATCTTGGGCTAAAAGACAAAGCTCTTTTCCAACTAACGCTTAAGTTTTTTTATCTAGACTTTTTGAAAACACACGTGATTAAGATGCAAAGGTTCAATTCCAATTTGAAATGCGCCAAAAAAAGAGAAGTGATTGAAGAATGAATACACAAAGGAGAGTTAGGGTCAACAAGAAAGTAAACCCATGTGCCCAGAGGCCCTTCACGTCAAGTATCAATTAATTTCCTTTAAGGCATTCAAGAGTTGGTGTTTGTTTGTTTTAAGGCCAAAAAAAACATGTTTGTAAAGCTCAATTTCAAGCATGCACCCGAAGGCCCTCCACGTCAAGATTTGTTCAATTTTTATGCCCAAATGAAGTGTTAGCGAGACTAATGTGCATTCAAGAAATTTTCTATTTTAGAAAAACCAATAAAAATTCAAGTGAGTGGAGTTTGATTTTTGTGGAGCATTTAACACCTTCTTAGGTAGACCCATCCCAATATATGGTGTTGATATTGCAACCAATGGTTAGAATGATGGGTGATTAAAGAGGGTGAGTCCAACAACAAACTCACTCAAAGTGTCTTTATTTGTTTTTATAACTTAGAAAGTTTCTAAAATGTGGATTCTTTTTATGCCCCAAAAGATGAAGTGTGATGTATGATAATGATTATTTGATCTGTGGCATTCAAGATTGGATTTTTTATACATTCCAATGAAAAAAAAAAAAACTTGATTTTAATCCATGGCACTCAAGAGTGATTTTAGCAACATGCATTCAAAGACGAGTGTTTCAAACATTCAAGATCTTTCCTTCGAGCATTCAAGATTGAGATTTTGCGTGTTTTTTAAGAACTTTGAAGTGCTTTTTTTTAACCTTAGATCTTTCAAGATTGAGTTTGTTTGAACTGAAATTCAAAGAGGAAGGAATAGGGATGCTTTTCTTTCCAATTTAGATCATTCAAGATTGTTTTTGACTCAAAAAAAATGACTCTTTGGACTTTTGTTTTCATTCAAGATTTTGTGTTCTAGTTTGCATGTTTTAAGCCATAAATTGATATTCCTAGATTGTTTTGATGCATGAAAAACCTATGAAACATTCAAGATTTTGCAACAAGACATTTGTTTGGATCAAATAACAAAGCTTTTAGGACAATTTTGGCAACCATTTAGGACTCTTAGTTTTCATGAGATTTTAAAAAAACTTTAAAATATTTGCAAATGAAGTTCATTTTATCCCTAATTGATGCTTTGAGTTTGATTTAGAATTTTGTGTGCACTTAGTGTTGATTTTGAACCTTTTGAAATGCAAACTTGAAGTTCTTTTTAAGTTTCCAAAAATGAAGTGTTCCTAACTTTGCATGAATGCATCTAAAACCTTGATGTTGCAAGGATGCAAATGATTGGATTGATTTAGTTTCGTTTGTTAAAATATTTTTTTGCAAATGTTTAGTTTTTTAATGGATTTAAGTATGATTTGGGGGTTCATTTTAAGCACTAAAACAAGGTGTGTATGATTTTGCTCCCTTAAAAAAAAAATTTGGCCAAGATCCCACAAGAAGAAGAAGAAGAAGAAGATGGAATAGAAGAAGAATATAGACAAGAAGAGGAAGAAGAATTCCAAGTGCTTCGTCCACCTATAAGCTTGAAAAATCTGAAAACACTCCAAATCCCATCAGAATTTTTGCAAAGAACTCTTGCTTCATCTTCTTCTTGCTTCCTTGGACCTGCAAAACCTGATTAAATGCCCCTACCAATCACCAAAACATGAAATTTAGCCAAAGTTAGTACAAAACATGCAATTTTGACTACAAATGATAACAAGCATGACCCATGCGAGGTCCCACCGAGTGTGCCAGAATGTATACGAGGATTAGTAATGCAAAGAACACTACATATCAAATCAAAAGTATTCATAAAACTAAATAAACGTAACTTCAAGATACACTAACATGAGCTCTCAATTGAGAACATGAGCCATTAATGGACTCTCTCAATGAGAAACTCTCTTGTTGAGTATCTTTGTCTAATTAGATAGGATGTATGCTCGATTCTCCAAAGGCTTCAATGGTGTTCTTGATGTATTTTGGCTTGGGTGAATCGATTTGATGTAAAATGGCTTCTCAAAAATGGCATTATGGCTTTACTTTCTAGATTCTGTTGTTTTTGCAAAGGGGAAGGATCCAATTTATAGGAAAGAGGCTTGAGGGATGGAGGGCAAAGAGGGAAGGAAAGGAGAAAGCTTATGGAGGGCTCAGATTGAATGAGAGGAGAGCACATGGATTGTGCTTCCTTATAGACAATTAGGGAGTGACACATGTCACAAGGTGAGAAGATGGAGGAAAGGGGAAGGATGAGTCAATAAAGGAGGCTCAAGGGATAATATCTTCATAAAGACCCTTCATAAGTGCTTTGTAAGAGCATTAAAGGAGAGTGTAAGAGATATTTGAGGGTTATTTATGTTGGAGGGTGAGGAATTTCGACTTGGGTTGGATTAGGAAGGTTTTAAGCTTGCTTAAGATTGTGCAAATGATTAGAGGATGGATTAGGATGGTTTAGGATTAGCTTAGGGATAGACAAGTGGATGGCAATAAATGAAGGTGGGTGAAGGAGGAGATATTTGTTAACTTTGGCTTGGGTTAGCAAGTCTTAACCCATGTTTAGGGAATGTGACAAGGTTAGGAGGGGATTAGGATTAGGATTAAAGATAAGGATTGACATCTTCTAGAAGAGTCTAGGCTTTGGATGAGGATGAAGACTTTCTAGAAGAGTCTAGAACTTCCTAGGATGAGGATAAAATGGGTTTTTAGGAAATAAATAAAGTTTTATTTATTTCAAGGGTTTGGGTTGAGGAGATATTTATTAAAATATTTTTAATAAACATGAGGATTAATATTTAATCTTAATTAAATATTTTGAGTTGGGATTAGGGGTAGAAAATGATGGGATTAGCCTTTAATTGAAATTAAAGAAGGATTAGAAGATTTTGGAAGAGGTTAGTGATCTTAAGGAAATTGGCCAAGTTTTGAGCAAAAAATAAATAAATTATTTATTTTAGGATTTTTGGTCAATTTATTAATTAAATAATTAATAAATAATGAATAATTGTTTAAATAAGATTTAAACATTTTTGGGAGGGATTCCTTAATTAAATATTTTTAATTAAGATAAAGGGATTTAATGGCATAAAAATAAATAAATTAATTAATAAATGAAGATGTCATCAGGAACTTTTTCAGAAAATAAAAATACTTTATTTTCTGAAGGATTTAGGTGTCTACGCTTACAGTACTTGTGTTATCACAATATCTAATAATAGGTTCTATAAATTCAATTCCAATATCTTTCAGCATCTGCTTCATCTACATAACCTGATTATAGTAATTTGTTTTTGCTATATACTCTACTTTCTGTTGTACTCTTTGAGATACAATCTTGTTTCTTTCTCAACCAACAAGCCAATCTATCTCCAAGTGAAAATTCTCCACCACCAGTACTCTTTGTGTCATTCATACTGCCTACCTAATTTGCACTAATATATGCACATAGAGTGAAATCACTCAATCTATCATACCAAACTCCATAGTTAGATGCTCCTTTCAAATATATAAATATCCTCTTTATTATTGCATAATGATACACTTTAGGATCAAGTTGAAATCTAGCTATAATCCCAACCACATTTTCTATATCTAATCTGGTGTGAGTCAACTATTGCAAACCTCCAATCATGGATTTGTATTTATTTTTCTCAACTATAGGTGTCTCATCCTTGCTAGATAACTTGTGACCAGTTATCATAGGTGTACCAACAGGCTTAAAACTTTCCAATCCAAATCTCTTCAACAAGACTTTCAAGTGCTTGGTTTGTGAAATGAAAACACCATCACTATTCTTCACAATCTGCAATCCTAGGAAAAAAAGCTTTTCTCCTATCATACACATTTCAAACTCATTCTTCATCTCTTCATAAAACTTATGACTTTCTTAATCATTACCTCCAAATATTATGTCATTAAGAATTATTACTATTATTAGAAAACCATTTTCAATTTGTTCCAAACACAAGTTACTATCTGTTGTGCCTTTAACAAATCCAAGCTTTTTCAAGTACTTATCTAATCTTGCATACGAGCTTCTAGAAGCTTGCTTTAGTCCATATAGAGATTTCTTAAGTTAGCATACCATATCTTTGTCTTCTATCAGAGGAAAACCTCTGGGCTTCTCAATATATACTTCTTCTTCAAGCTCTCCATTCGACAAAGCTGATTTAACATCCATCTCATATACTTTGAACTTATTATTCATTGCATAAGCCAAGAACATTCTTGCTGCTTTCATTCTTGCTACAGGGCCATATGTCTCCTCATAGTCTATGGATTCATGTTGTGAGTAATCTTTGCATACAAGTTTGGCCTTGTTTCTCACAACTTCACCTTGTTCATTCATCTTATTTCTAAATAACCATTTGGTTCCTATCACATTCTTGTCTTTAGGTCTAGGAACTAACTCCCATGTTTCATTCTTCCAATATGATCTAGTTCTTCTTTCATTTTCTTAATCCAATGACCATCTTTACATGCTTCATCTAAACTTTTAGGTTCAAATTGAGAAATTAGACATAATTGATGATTAACTCTATTTCTTTTCATCACACCTTTCTCTTTACTTCCTATTATCTAGTCTAGAGGGTGATTATTTGACCCGTTCTTATTAGAGGTAGGAGTTGACATCTTAACTCTTATCTCCTCTATAGGTTCAAACCTCTATTCACCTCTTTGCACATCATTTTCTAGATCATTGTTAGTCTCAAAGAAAAATTCAATATTCCTTCAAACAATTCCATAATTATCTTTTTCATCATTAGAATTGTAATTTGGCATCCTTTCCTTAGTTCCAAAGTTTTCATCAATCTCTACATTTGTGCACTCAACTATCATATTGGATTTGTGATTAAAACATCTATATGCCTTACTTTTCAATGAATATTCAAGAAACATACCTTTGTCACTTCTTGGATTAAACTTACCAATATCATCATATCTCTTAATATAACACTTTCTTTCAAATATTCCAAAATACCAAACTAATGGTGAATGACCAAACCATAATTCATAAGGGGTTTTTCTCATACCTTTTCCGATCTATATTATGTTCATAGTGTACACTGCTATATAGACTACTTCTCTCCAAAATGTCTTGGATGCATCATTCTTAAACAAAATCACTCTTGATGCCTCTGCTTTGATCATTTTCTTCTTTTTGCAATCCCATTATGTTCAAGTGTCCTAGATGAAGATAAGTGTCTCTTTATTCTAATATCTTCACAAAAAATATTAAACTCTCTAGAGGGGAATTCTCCTCCTCTATCTAATCTTCAAAAATATATCTTAACACCAAATTCATTCTCAACTCTATTCTTAAATACCTTAAACTTCTCAAAATCTTGAGACTTCTCTTTAAGAAATTCTACCCACATCATTCTAGTGAAATCATCAACAAAAATCATGGAATATCTTTCACCATATAATCCTCTTGTTCTAGAGGGACCACTCAGATTTGTGTGGAAAATCTCTATCTTCTCTATGGTTGTGAACTCTGTGTTGGGAAATGATACCTTCTTCTACTTAGCCAAAATACATTCTTTGCAAACAACATTAGTAGGCTTTGTTATCTTAGGAAAATCCTTGACTGTAAATGTGCTACTAACTTTTTTAATATTATGAAATTTTATATGATAGAATCTCCTATTCCATAGCCAACTATTATCCACTTTAGCAACCAAAAATGTCATTTCAGTGGTATTCAACTCAAATACATTACCTCTGGACCTAGTTCTAGTTCCAATCATCTTACCATCATTATCCTTGATAGTGAAAGTCTTTTCTATGAATTGTAATTGATACCCTATGCTCACCAACTATCCAACACGAGCAACAACTTATGCTTTAATCCATTAAAAAAATAAACATCATCAATGTTAGTTCTTCCATCTAAAGTAATGGATCCAATCCCTATAATATGACAGGCTACATTGTTACCAATTCTAACAATACCTCCATTCATAGTTCCTAAATTTAACAAAATTATTCATATCACCATTCATGTGATGTTAATAACCACTGTCTATTATCCAATCATATTTCTTTTCAACTTGGAAAACTAGAACCTTTTCTTCTCTAATTTCTCTATCAAGATCATCTTCCTTAATAGCTACAAATCCTAGTTATCATCACTTTCACTATGAACTTTTTCATTAGATTCTTCTTCTTCTTCATTCACATACAAGCAATTCCTAGATCTCCTAGGATTAAACTTTCCTTTATTATTTTTCTCTCTTTTAGGATATTTAGATGCATAATGACCAAACTCATTCCATGTCTAACATTAAAAAGATATTCTTACCATATTTTTTCTTCTCATAAGAAGTTTTATACCTTCTTCAATCTTCTTATCTTCATCAAATCTGGTTCTACTACTACTATCAAAATCTCCATGTGTACTTGTGCTTCTAGACAGGCTCTCTGAATATTTAGGGTACTAAAGGTTTTCTCAACTCTAGTCAGATCTCCAGATTGTCTTAGCCCTACTTCTATTGCTTCCAATATTCCATGAAATGTCTCCCTGGAAAACTCCTTAGTACAAGAGATTAGTAGTTCAATCATTTGAGCTACATTCTTAAATGGTAGTGTTAAAAAATTTAGAATCTTCCACACCACTTCATCTTCTTCCTTGGTTCCACCATATGACTTGATTCCTGCAATAAATTTTGATATCCTACCAATATAGCTTCTTACATATTCATCTTCCAACATTTTAGCATCTTGAAATGCACATATCCAATTCTATAATATTACTCTTTTTGTA
Source organism: Cupressus sempervirens (assembly GCA_028749045.1). Taxonomy (NCBI): domain Eukaryota; kingdom Viridiplantae; phylum Streptophyta; class Pinopsida; order Cupressales; family Cupressaceae; genus Cupressus; species Cupressus sempervirens. Next base: position 900,240,207 of record CM053785.1, read on the forward strand.
TGTGTGTCACCTTCAAAAATAGATTCTAAAGTCATCCAAATCTTAACAGATGTTTGAAATGACTTTACATGACTATATTGATTCTCTAGAAGAGCTAATAGTAAAGCTTCTCTAGCTCTCATTTTGCAAATGAACATATCTCTCTCTGCTTCACTAAATTCTTCAAGTTTCCCTTCTTCAACAATTGTCTTCTCACTTTTAGTCACAAGCCAATAACCCAAACCCTTATATAGAAGATGAGTCTTCATCTTATCCTTCCAAATTTCATAGTTGGTCCCATAAAATCTAGGATTATTCTTTTTAAAAATATTTTCCATTGATCTCCCACAGCTATTAAGCTTATCCTTCAAGGACCTGATGTTCTGATAACAATTTTTAAAAAATACAGTCCAATAATATAACTAAAATGGGGGTGAATCAATTATATAATTAATATAACAATAATCAACCTTATTAAAATTCAACCAAATGAGAAATATAATCAAAAATGACAATAAGATACTCATGCACAATAACACCAAATAGGTTAACTAGGGAAAATCTTGATTAGAGGGAAAACCCCAGTGGGGATGGTACCCACAAGATGATTTACTAATATAAATATTCCATGTTAGAGGATGTACCCTATTAGGAGTAAATAATGACATTCATAACATATCAGTCCTTATTACACTAGTACATTTGGGCTCATTTTTTGACCTTTATTGGTTGAAATTTTGACCCAGTTTTCGACCAAACTTTGACCAAATTCAACCAAAACATTGGTCAAAAAAATTTTGATTGAAAATTCGACCAACCTATTGGTTGGACATTGGTTGAAAAATTTTGAAATTGTGACCACATTTTCTACCATTCATTGGTCGAACTTTTGACCAATGCTTGGTAGAAATCTGTAGGGCATTGGTCAAAATTTTGACCAATGCTTGGTGGAAAAGTGTAGGGTATTGGTCAAAAAAAATTTGGTTGAATTTTTTACCAATATGGTGGTCGAAAAATGTTGGGATTGTTAGGGCATTTTTCTACCATTCATTGGTCAAACTTTCGACCAATGCTTGGTGGAAATCACCTATTCAGGTCAAAATTTTGGCCAATTCTTGGTAGTAAACTATAAGGCATTAGTCAAAATTTTGGCCAATGCTTGGTAGAAAACTACATGGCATTGTCAAAATTTTGACCAATGCTTAGTCAAAAAAAATTTGTGGCTCACAGTTATTGAGGTCCACTTCAGCAATGGACCTTCCTGTGAAATTTCCATCTAATACCTTTCTAATGAGATAACGTGTTATGAGCTCATCATCAGTGGGATGGAATGTGAATCCAGGACGCAGTTGTGTATATGGGTGATGCACAACTGCCTCCTGGATTCACGTTTCATCCCATTGATGAAGAGCTCATAACACATTATCTCATTAGAAAGGTCTTAGACGACAATTTCACAGGAAGGGCCATTGCTGAAGTGGACCTCAACAACTGTGAGCCTTAGGGAGGGTTCAATTCCCTCCTTTATTAGTCACTATGCATATAATCCCATACACCCATTTGATCTCAAATGATAATATGTACTGAATGTTGAGTGTTTGTGCTGAATGCTCCAAAACCATCCATTTCATGCCTTCATCTATACACAATGTCTTTCTAGTTTCTTTCTACTTGCATGCCCATTTCATTTCCATATGATCATCTAAAAATTGTGTCACTCTAAGCTCTCAACTATTTCCTCTTGATTGATTGGACTCGCTAAGTTGGCTCACCAACTTGCCCCACTAAGTCGACTATTCAAGTATGCTCGCCAAGTTGACTCTTTGAGTTCGATCATCAAGTCACCCCACCAAAGTACCTCATCAAGGTCAATCTTTATAAGGTCCACTCACCAAGTCAGCTCGCTCACCAACTTTCCCCACCAAGTTTCCATTTTAAGCCCACTCACCATGTTAGATCATCAAGTCGGCTCCCCAAGTCAGCTTGCCAAGCTGACAATTGAAGTACATTCACCAAGTTGACTCTCTAAGTTCACTCACCAAGTTCACCCCCTAAGCCAACTCTCCAAGTCAGCTCACCAAGTCACCTCCACTTTCCCCACCAACTCGCCACTTTAAGTCAACTCGCCATGTCTGACAATTCAAGTACACTCACCAAGTTGACTCTTTATGTTCGCTCACCAAGTCCAGTCCCTAAGTTAGCTCACCAAGTCACCCCCACCTAGTCACCTCAATGAGTTGACTCTTTAAGTCAGCTCACCAAGTCGGCTCACCCAGTGGTTTTACCACCTTGCCTCGACAAGTTGGCTCGTTATGTGTGCTTGCCAAGTTGCCCCACTAAGTTTCTTCTCTAAGACCACTCACCATGTCAGCTCACTTGTTCGACTCACCAAGTTGACTATTCAAGTACGCTTTCCATGTGGGCTCGCCAGGTCACCCCACCAAGTCATGTCAACAAGTCGATTGTTCAAGTATATACTTGCCAAGTTGACTCTGAGTTCGCTCATCAAGTCACCTCACTGAGTTGCCTCAATGAGTTGACTCCTTAAGTTTGCTAACCAAGTTAGCTCTTCAAGTCATCTCACCAAGTCGACTCACCATCTCGTCTCACCAAGTGGGGCTCTCTACGTAGGCTCGCCAATCTGCCCCACCAAGTCACCTCTTTAAGGCCGCTGACAATGTCGGCTTGCTAGGTCTATTCCCAAAGTCAACTCACTGAGTCAACTATTCAAGTATGCTCACCAAGTCACCTCACCAAGTTGACTCTTTAAGTTCACTCACCAAGTCCGCTCATCATGTCAACTCACCGAGTCAGCTCACCAAGTCACCCCTCCAAGTCACTTGAAGCAAAGAAAAATTTGGTGTCATTCAAACTTATCATATCTGAAGGGATATAGTGGCCAAAAGTGCATATTAGATTCATGGCACTGAATATGATGGTTGGAAATTGCATATCAAACCCGTGTAGGATAATATCAGTCTTTCTATTGCAGATCATACTTCATATCATACCTTAATTTGGTCATTTACTAGTCCCAAAGTGGTCTACAGAAGCCTACAATTGCTAGCTAACATCTAGATGTGATACATGTTTATTATATGGCATTAAAACCTATGGATTGAATTGTTACAGTTTGATTTGTGATTGATAATATGTCTGTAATCTCTTTTTTCAGTCTTAGCAATAAACAATAAACTCATATTTTGCCATATCATTTAGTTGTACATGTTTTGATTCATTGCATAGTCATTTCCTTTAATCATTTGTAATGTGTTATCATAAACAAGCATCAAAGTGAGCTCATTCTCATGAAGAGGGAACATGAATACCAGAAATATCATTAGAACCATTTTCATTGGAGCTAATAAAATAAGCACATTAAGCTCTAAACCTTGTTTGTGTTCCTCAAGTTAAATGCTTGCAAAACCAACCTTCAATAACACCATTTTTAGGCTGCATATAAATTTCCATGGCACTGTCCTCACTGTCCTTACCAACATAATCATTTTTCAAGGGTGGAACATACTTTTCATTTCATCCTCGTGTGCACCTTCTTGCAACAGGATGAACAGTGACACAACATTCATCAACAGAATAAAAGCCTTGGATTACACATCCAGTAGATGCTAAGTTTTAACTTTTTATTCTTTGATTGAAATTTTTCTTAGTAACCATTGTGACCTTTTCACACCTTCATAACCATTGTTGCTTCATGGCACTATCCTCACTGTCCTTACCAACATAATCATTTTTCGGGTCTGAACAAGTTGAGTTTTTTGACACTTAGTCAAGTTTCCACATCTGCTATAGATTGAACTAGAGAGGAGCTTGATTAATGCCCTCCTCTTGAGGCTCCAAACCCAAATTCGTCACAATTTCCTTAATCTTGATACAGCAACCAGACAATTACCTGGTAAGTAGTAACAACTGTTGGAGTTGAGGAAAGCCAACTCCGAAGACGCCAAGATCACCTGCATGCGAAACCTGTCAAAGAGAAGCCATAGAAGGGGAGAGCATGGAGCAAGGGCAAAAACCCTAAACGGACATGAGAGAAAATTATGCAAACACAATAAGAAATGTATTTACAATATGCAATATGATCTTGATGTTGTGATATTGCAATGAGAGAGAGCCTGAATATAAAGAGCTCCAGGAAGCTTGTAGAACAAGCTGGAAGGAGGTAGAGGACAAAAATGACAACTCAGCACATATCCACAAAAAGTGGAATATGCTAAAAAAGGAGCAAACTCCCGAGTTGTCAACAACTAACCACTACATGCATTAAATACAAAAGTATTACATAAATGCATGACCTAAGTAAGCTTAAGAAATATAATAAATAATTAGATATTAATTATTTACTCTAACAACCCCCCTTAAGTGCAACTTAGGGAAATTCCTTAAGCTCACAAAACAAAGATGAAATGCATAATGGGTCCCGGCAATGAGGCCATGTTAGGTACCCATGTACAATGCAAGAAGAAATGCAACCTCTGTAAGTAGGAAAAGAGAGAAAACCACATGGGAAAAACCCTCCCCAAAAAAGAGGTAAGAACCTAGTGAAGAGCTGAAGAAGTCTCCAACTAGGGAAATTGTCCCCTAAAACAAGAACAAAGAGTGATCATGAAGAAGTAGCATCACTGAAGCATGAAGAAGTTGCAAATCTGCCAAACTGCTGATCTAAAGAAACCTCCATGGAAGAAGAAGGCACGAACTGAGCATGTCTATATGGTAGATGATCCATCTCACCGAAATGCATAAGTAGCCAGCCACTACAATCACCTTGTACATAGGATCAACCACTGAATACATAGTTCACACTATCGAACCATCGAACCAAGGATGCATTAGAACACAACATAACCCCCTTAATGCAGATGGGGTGTGATGACAGGCAACTGAGAAGGTGAGCCAAATCTCCTGCAAACGAACCAAGAACGAGGAGAGAGGAAAAGAGGTACAGACACCGATAAAGACACGGTCTAACTGACTCTGCATGGACTAATGTCATGGAAGGGACACTCACTTGACAAAGGGAGAATGCCTAAAACAGCAAACAATAATCCCCCCCATGGTGCTTTATGAAAATAGTGTAAGTACACCTGACTCAAAACAACGTTCATGACTCCCAGAATGCAAAAGTGACACTTTATCTCAGTGCGATACAAAGAAGTGCTTCAAAATGATAGCTACAATGATCAAAAAGGAAAAAGAGTTGTGAAAAAAGAAAGTACAGCCGAAAATAAAGCAAACCATGCCAGGAAAATGATCCTCGGGCCTAAAACAGTCAAAATATCCACCATAGAGCAAAAATGTCAAAACTATGATAGAAAGATCAGAGGCCAAAAATGAAAAAAAGGACTACATTTCTGAAAATCACAGAGAACCAGCTTTCCAGAAATATAAAGTTTTCAAAAAATAGGCATGGGACGCAAAAGATATGCATGCCGAAGTCAAAAATAGGACTTTGGACTTTAACAAAAAAAAAAGGCAACAAAAAAGCATCAAAACCAAAAAATACCTACACCAAAATCTCCGTCTCGGAACCAGCTTTTCAGCACTTCTTTTGGATTGAAAAAATACCTCCGTATGCAAAAGTTATGGCCAAAAAACCACAAGTAGGTCCAAAACCAAATCAGGAGAGGTGCATGCAAGGTTTGATGACACAGCACTGACGTCAGCAAGTCAGACGATAAAATTTGATGGCTTGGAGGCCATCACTGCAAAAAAGGGTGCCACGTGGCATAGCCATGTGGCAGTACGGATGATGACATGGCAGGGGGCCACGTGGCAATGTGCCACGTGGCACGCCTGCCACGTGTCAGGCACAGGACGCGGCAGAAGATGCCACGTGTCACTGCCAAAGTGTCAGACGCGACTGGTGACGTGATGCCACGCGGCAGGCGGAGGATCTGCGGAACGAATGGCAAAGGTTGCGTGCTGGCTGAGCGGCGGTGGCCGAAGAGCGGCGCCGGAGTGGCCCCCGGGCGGTGCCGACCTGCAGTGGCTCAGCGGCGGCGCTGCCGGTGGCAGCTGCCGGCAAGCTACGCGGCGGCAGCCGCTGGGTGGTGTGGCGGTGGCCACTGGGTGGCCGCCTGGCTGAGCGCCCGAAAAATATTTTTTAAAATTTTTTTGATGCCAAAATCATCCGTACGATCTGTACGGAAGCCCTGCAACCAATAAAAATTTGCCTCCCGGAGCTCTGTCTCCAAAATTGAAAAGCTTTATATGAATCCTGACTGCAAACGACCTTCCGGATCCATTGGTGATGTCCGTTTGGGCTGAAAATGCTCCAAAAATTTGTTGACCCCCTGATTTGAAAAAAAAGCACAAACAAACTAGGGTTTGTGACTTCAAATCACGGCTTCAAAATTTCTTCAACAAAGCTACAGCAGGAAGGCTTTGATACCATGTTGGAGTTGAGGAAAGCCAACTCCGAAGATGCCAAGATCACCTACATGCGAAACCTATCAAAGAGAAGCCATAGAAGGGGAGAGCATGGAGCAAGGGCAAAAACCCTAAACGGACATGAGAGCAAATTATGCAAACACAATAAGAAATGTATTTACAATATGCAATATGATCTTGATGTTGTGATATTACAATGAGAGAGAGCCCAAATATAAAGAGCTCTAGGAAGCTTGTAGAACAAGCTGGAAGGAGGTAGAGGACAAAAATGACAACTCAGCACATATCCACAAAAAGTGGAATATGCTAAAAAAGGAGCAAACTCTCGAGTTGTCAACAACTAACCACTACATGCATTAAATACAAAAGTATTAAATAAATGCATGACCTAAGTAAGCTTAAGCAATAGAATAAATAATTAGATATTAATTATTTACTCTAACAACAACAAGTTCCATAGGTGGTAAAACTTCCCATTAATATTAAATGTACCCAGAGATTATATCCATGTAAGCTTTCTATGCTTTGTCTTTGTCTGATAGAACTACCTGAACACCTCCACTCATCTTACCTGCATTAAGTAGCAAAGATCAAAATGTTAAACTGCTTCATAAATTGGAAATTTAAAAGGTATATTGTATATAAAATGGGCATACCATTTCGGCTGGCAGGTCACAGTCAAGTCTATGCTAAGATGTGCTTGAGAATTTTCATTAAGATAATCATCAAAATGCCCTTGGTTCTCCTTTTCTAATGTTAAATCTGTGACCTACATATAAGCACATAGATTTTTACACAATTTACAATTAGATTAACTTCATTGATAAGAATCAAAGTGAGTTTTCTATTTATGTATGATGCAGCATACCATTCCTTCCATTTTAGATGTAAACTGACCACCACACTGTTGCTTCAGCTTTGTCAATATGCTTCTTTCATGGTCATCATTTGCACTTTTATCAAAAAAAAGTCTCTATGCAAGCTTCTTCCTACAATTTTGACAAATATTAATTATATATCACAACACATAACAAGACAAAGCCCTAAATTTTAAAACAACATTATATGGATGAAGATTATCATTCACGTCATAATTCGAAATGTGTAAAGTTGTCATTCAGGTCATGAATTTCAAATGTGCCATAGTTTTTAGATCCTCATGTGCCCATTTGCCCGATTTTCCAGGCCATTACCAAACACAATTTCCAATTTTGTGACATTTTAATTGCAGGTAATTTTAAATTGGCATATTCGGTGGTCAACATCTTTTGACCTTGATGTCATCATGCGATGAGATTTTGCAGTCTTGTTGAAAATGTTAGAGAGATGATATATCCAGAGTTTTAGAGCTCTGTCAGATGTTTAAATTAGTTTTTAAAGGTAGGCAACAGGCCTCCTAATAGAGATTTCATAGTGGTGCAAAAATGATTGAATTAAGTTTTCAGTGTTAATTCAACGTTCAAATGGATTCTAGTCAGTTAGAGATGGTTGATGGATCAATTCAGCATTTCACTTGTTTGAAAATGAAAATTTTTTTTGCCAAACCCACTCTGGGGTCTAACTAATTCCATCAGACTGATTGATGATCTATGCAAATTAAATTTTTTAAAAGGGGGAGATGATGATGATTTTAATTGATCTATCTTTATTTTTCATCATGGGCATTTTCATCATTTGAGTTCGATAGATGTGTAGAGATGGACATTTTGTGAATGGTAGAGGAGTTCAATAAGTAGAGGGGGTTGTTTGTTTTGACTTAACAATGTTCTTTTAAAAGGAGTTAAATGTAAATGGAATTTACTCTTGACTTAAAATTAGAAGTGATATTGTCAAATAGTGTTTCAAAGTTCAGGTGTCTTTCATAATGGAGATGTATAATGATTTTGGCATGAAGACAAATGACAAGTTCTATAGGCACCCATATTCCATGTTAGGGGAATAAGATCATAAAAATAGCTCCTAAAGCTCCACATATTTTGAAGGAGAAATCTTTTCTCTACAAACAAAGAATAGTCAAGCCTCACATCCAGTGGGCAGAGTGAGCATTTCATATGAAGGTGGCATAACATAAAAATAAATAAGAGCATTTCCTTTTGCAATGATCGATTATTCGGTCTTTATAGTTTGTGGAAGCAACCCTAAGATCTGATGGCATTGATATAATTTATTTTTCTTAAGAGTGACTACGGTCGATTGGAATGGTGAAGCTCGGGGTCTGATAGACTAAGGATTCACACCTCAATCCATAGAAGGCCTGAAAGATATGAAGAATTTGTGAAAGTAATGCGATTGTTGGTGAGTTTCTTAATAAAAAAAGATGTCCCTATTTTGAGTTTAGATGCAGTCAAACAAAAGTTTTTGTGTCCAAGAAAGTAGCAATCACAACAAAGGAAAAATGCAAGGGAGGTGCCATTAGAACAAATTACCAACAACATAAAGAAGAATAGCTAGGTCCAAGTAAGGACTGTTGCATGCAGATCAATCCATAAAATCTAAAGCTTTCTATATGCATTTGGGTCCACGCTGTGGCAGGAGGCTCCATTTTCAATTTACTCACAGGGCAGGGGCTCCATTCTTCAACTCTTACGCTCATTTTCAAAGCATCCTGTGCTTGATAAATCTACAGGTTGGAATTATGAGGCAACTCATGCAAGAATGGTCCTGTGGATTAGGAACAATATAACATATTTTCAACATTCACAGGTCTGTGTTTTTCTTTTAAAAGGAGAATGGAGAATGAGCGGACTAATTGTCCCACATTCTTTCCTAGTTGAGATTTTATTATGTTTTAAAGTGCACTCTCACAAAGTGCATTGCAAATAGAAAGCCACATATTATGTGATGGTAAGCTTGATTTGTGGTGGGCTCATTTCCCGTGGCTGATCGTGGTCAACAAATTTTGACCACGTGAGATCAAATGGGGCCTTGTCGTGAGGTCACAGGATAGCCTCATTGGCTCTGCGATGTTATGACATTCTTGTGAGATTGAGAGGCTGAGTGTAAAGGCATATGATCTTATTACTGGCATAAGATCGTAGGGATATTTTCATCCGTGTGCGATGCTTCGACAAGGCCCGTGCCATGAGATCATAAAACACCAAATTTTTCCTGTTGATGCTATAGTTTGGTCGAGTGATTAGAGGCCCAATTTGAAAGAAATATAGTGCTACGGGTTTGCCTTCATTGTAAGGTCGGGGGATTGATTTTGAGCACCCAAGATGCTACAACAATGAAGATCAATGGAGAATTAAAATTATTAATATATTAATCATATATTAATATAAAGAGTTTCATGTATGAATTTGATTTGAAAAATTGAATAAATCAATTCAAAGCTCAGCATATGATTGGGAATTCTGAGAAATTGGTCTGCAATGTTACGATTTATCGTAATATCATAAACCTTTAATATTTTCAATATCATATGTTTCAAATGGAAAATATAATAAGGGGCCCACTCAGCAAATCAGTGATGGACAAGTGGCACAGAGGAAAGGTTGAGAAATATATTTTTAAAAAAATCAAATCTCAGATGACTTCAATGATTAGAACTTATAAATTTTGAAATATTTGAAATTTTTTTTAATACTTTATATAGTTTGACTATATGAACATTTTTAATTTTGCAATTTTAATGGTTTAGTTCAGCCCAGGGAGCCAAACTTTTAAAGAGGTCTCAAAGGGGCAATTTTCATCTAAAATATGGAGTGTAATATACCATCAGAACTAGGAGAAAGCAAATTTTCCATTTTTGTAATTAATTTTTGAGCAAGTATCAACAAATGGCAGCTACATGAGCTTTTCTGATTTCAAGGTCTTCATGGTGAAATGTGAAATTTAATGTTGTAGATGAAATTGCGATCAAGTATAGAGATTTTCTCATCTGATTTGACTTCTCCAGCAAGTTGAAGGAAGAATTGAATGTTTAGGGAGGTGGTTGAGGCAATTGGTTTCTTGGCAACAACTGCACAGTTGATTTTCACGGCAAAGTAGAAGTGACAAGTTGAAATCATATCTTTTGGGAGCCTCAGTACAGTTAGATGATTTTTGATATTTTCTCCATGAGATATTTGCATATTTTAAGTGGAATTATATCAGTTATATTGGCATCATTTATGGTTTTTCAAGGCAAGGTAGATGAAGGATGATCATTTTCAGCAACTCCAGATTGAAGACATCCTCAGTGGGATAGATACCAATTGTAGATTACATTTCCTGAGATATCTTCTTTCCTATATATCTCCTTTTTCTGCTCATTGTAAAGGTTCCAATTTTTAGAGATTCTGAGACCACAAGGTTGGCTCCAGTTTTTTGAGTTGTGATACCATTTTCTTAGTCTGATTCTATTATGAACAACATACTGTATTCCTTTTGATGCATTTTATATTACACAGTCATTCTCTTTTGTGTATTGTCTGAGTTTTTGTATGCAGATGATGTATTACTTTCAATGAAATTAATGCAAAGATTTTCACCTTGTTAGTTTCATTCTAATTCTCATCTCTTGCTTCTGTTATTTGCAATATTCTGTGTTTAAGAGCTAAGGGCTTAAACCTAGTTGCATCCCTTTAAGGTTGTATGTCATGCTAAATTTGCTATTGGACCAAAGAATCCAAGTAAATGCTTATTTACATTGATAGGGTTGCAATTTTCATTAGAAGGATATCATCATAAGTACAAGAGTTTTAATGAAGGTTGATGTCTATTTGCAAGTCAAATAGATAGATCATGTGCCTAAATTAATGAGTATGTTTCAGGTACCCATTTCTATGTTAAAGTTTAGTTGATGCCTAATGGATAAGGGACATGTCAGCTTGAAGGAACCATGTCCTCTGTTGTTGCATACTAGGGTTATGTTGAGATATAAAATCCTAATCGAATATCTTTCATTTTGTGTTTAAGAGTAAAAAGAGTAATCCATCACTTAGTTTATCTAGTTCATGTGCTCTATTATCATCTATTTCATCCATGAATGCTTGCATAAACTTAGAAGATTAAGGGATTTTATCTATTTTTCCATATTCAGTTGTATGCCCTTATACTGGTACCATTTAAAGAATTTGAGGTCCACCCACCTAGGTCTAACAAAGCCTAAAGAAGAAGAAGGATTTATCCTAATAGTTGGCCCAAGACTGCAGTCAAGTGCACCCATCATAGGAATTTTCTAACCTTAGGTGTATTGGTCTAGTTTCTTGGTTATTTCCAAAACTGTTAAATCAAGAGCCAACAGACTCTATGCCAAATTGAAAGCTTAATAAGAATAAGCGAAGCCCTCACTCACATCAAATTCTCTAAGTGGGTAAGAAAATCCTATGTAGATAAAAGTGGGTTACATTCCTGAATGTTTTAAAGCCAAATTGAGGCAATAAAAAGATATCTTACATTCCAATTCTGCAGGTTGAAAGGTGTGATGTGGCAGAATCATTTCGGCTTCTTGATGTTGCACTTCAACAATCTGCCACCGATCATTCAACTGGTAACCATTGTGCATCTTTGGCAATGAAGATTGTCAGTTGATTTAGTTGTATATTGAATGCATTATCATCACAAAATTAGTCAGCTCTGAAAGAACTATGTTAATTGGAAGCCACTGAATGCATTTGAGTGCCATGGTTACAGGGACCATTGACATGGATCTCATAAACATAGGAGTCTCAGCAAGTTAAAGAATGAGACGAGCCAATCTTATTTCATCACTGAGGATTCTTATCATGGAAAGGATGCAGGCAGGGGGACCATCAACCCATATTACCGAGGTAACATTCTTTATACTGCCCTAAATAGTCTTGAGAAAATTGTTGGTATGGCACCTAACCAAATATGAATGAATGCAGTCACAGTTGATGGACGAAATGCACAAATAGGGATCCAAGAAAGTTAGCCTAAATGATGTAAGTAATTTTTTGTTGTGGGTAAATTTCAAGCTATTTCCAGCTTTATTTTCTTGGGGGAAATGAATATATTATGAGTTATGTTGTTCAATTTCATATTCGTAATGCAATTGGAAACCTTGTGAGTGAGGGGTTTGTTACAATTCATGGGGACAATGTGAAGAGGACCTGAACAAGTTTTGAGGATGATATGGCCTTTATAATAATTAGTAATGAAGTATCTGATAAGACTACGGTCAGTGTGTTGTGGAAAATTATTTTAATATGCCCTGAGCTTCATGCTCTGTAGTACACCGATGGGTACTTTCTCTTGTAAAAAAATCCAAAAAATTGAAGGAATCCAAAGCCTGGGTGTACTATCTGTGACAAAGACAACCATCGAGGTAATGATTGATATCTTATAATTCTTGCTCAGATAAGAGGATGATAATTATAAATTATGAGAATCATTGGTGTTTTTTTCTATCAAGTTTTGGAGTGAGGAAAAAGTAATTGCAATTATAAAGGTTTTTTTTTAACCAACATATTGGAAAAAGTTCATTTTAATGTTCACAATGGCGTTTGTCCTCTCCCTCTAGTTTCACGTTTTTGTTACCTAAATATAAATAGAATTAAATATAAAAACAGAAATTTATTTTAATCTATATTTTAAATTAAATATAAAGAGGAAAAATTAGAATCTAATCTTGATGTAGTGATGATTCTATGGTGGTGACTTCAAAAATTGAGAATGCTGAATATCATCAGCAGCTTGTCTTCCATAGACACCAATGATGTCAATCATGGTGTCATGAAGACTTGGTTTGCTATGAATAGCTACAAGGGAGAAACAACAAAAGTGTAGAATGCAGATGAATTTACTTGGCACAATGCATCATATGCTCTACTATGAAGCAACTACAAGATGTGAAAACACATAGCTATTAGCTATTTCTCTAGATATGATCATAAGAAGTTTTCAAGATGTAGAACATTGTTATTATACACTTGAAGCACTTATAAGGAAAAGGGACCGAAAAAAAAGATGGCGAAGAATCATTATCAAATTGGGAAGTCAATATTCAAAATTTATGAATCAAAGGAAATCACAATGTACAAGATATTATAGAGGTGAATTCAAAAGCTTTATAAGAGTCTAGCAATCATGACCATGATACATCACAAGGATAATCTCTAATAAATGCTACCCACAGTCAGTTTCAAGCCAGAGAATTTAGGAAAGAATAAGGATTGTTTGAAATTACTCAGATGCAATACTAATGCAAATTCCTTCTATAGTATTGATGCAAATTTAATTTATTCAAATATATATCTGCTGTTTTAAATTTACAGACTGAGATTTATATGCAGTACAACTAAATGTTTCAACTAGTATACAGCTAGCCCCACCGAGCTGAACCATTGAGTGTCATGAATACATTGTTGATAAGAAAATATAATTATCATAGTACATAGTACAACTATTTTTTATAACATTCAAATTTATGTTTGAGATTATAGATTCTCTACCTGAAATTTGAATTTTTTGATAGGAAAATCAATAAAAACTTATTAACTGAGAGTTCGAGCTGTAGATCCCACCATGGCACAAGCAATTCCAGTTTATTTTTCTTCCTTCAATTGATTTTCCATTAGACCAATCTTAGATTTCTCGAAACCGTTTTGCCTCCTCCTACAATCCAACAAAGAGTGTCGTTACAAACAAAAATGAATGTTGAAGGAGATTGTACTCCAAAGTTCAATCAAGGGTCAAGATAACTAATTGCCTTAGATTTCCATATTGGAAAAGATAATCCAAGTTTTGGGGTTGGATATCATTAGTGTCGAGTTTGTACAGATTGACCAAATGGATAATGGTTAGATTTTCTACATGGAACTAAAAGACATTGTTTGAGGGTTTGATGAAAAAGATTTGTTATTGAGCATGCAAATTGATGTATCTTTGAATGGGATGCAAGAGCTCAGTGACAAACTATTTGCCAAAGTACAAGAGGAATGAGTTATTTTTAATTGCCTTAAATTTTCTACGTGTTGAGTTTCTCCTCAATATAGAAGTTGTTGTGAAGGTCCTCCAAGAATGAATAGGGAATGAAATTGAAGAAGTATAGGAATCTCCAAGGTAAGTTTATAAGTTGTTATTGAATTTTAATATATCAGAATGTGCAAAGTAAAGTTCTGCAACAAAGATTTATGCATAAAGTTGTTGTCTAGATTTGACAGTAAGGTAAAGATAGGATTGTGGTTATGATAAACCCATCTAATGATAATACAAGGAAAATTTGGATTATGTTTGGTCATTAATAAGCTTGATTTTTCAGAACTATGCATAGAAGCTAGCATGTGGGAAGTCTCCAATTTTGACAACTTGATAGTATTAATTTCATTCAACTTCTTTGACAACATTTTTGAGCAACTGTTTTAATTGTATTTTTAAAATTTATAGTTCGGAGTTTAGGTATTAAAATTATTTAAATAATCTTAAATATAGAATTATAAAGAGTCTTTAGCAATTCAAAATGATAATTATTACTTCTAAAAATCTCTACTGTATTTACTTATCGTTGTTCATTTTTGGCAGATTACCTACTTAAGTTTCCACTATGATGCATGAATATGTAGACATTTGAAGCTTTGGTTTTACCACATTTCAAGCCTTGTGAACTACTTTTGTATCATTTGCAGTAACAAGAAAATCTTTGCTTTCATTTGTTTCCATTGGGGGATCCAATGGAGGTGAATTGTGTAAACTGATTTCAGTTGCCACTTGCAATAAAATTTCCTCACTCATTTCATCCATGGAAAACTAGATCTCATTACCATCTGCTGCAACTGAATCAACTTCAGTTAGAATATCTGACATTGGATGATCTCTCAAGTGAGGCTGAGGAAGCCTGTCTGAATCCATCACATCATGGTAGGCTTCACATAGATCAAAATATGGGAAAACATTACAATGCTAATGCCACCTAAGAATGGGAATAGTTGAGAAACCATCACAATAATACTGAATAGATGAAGTATTGGTATCTTCTTCAATAATCCCTTGGCCATTGCCTCCAGTGGCAAGACTTGTGTCTGAAGGAACTGGAAAAGATCTGTTACTCTCTGTCACATCATCTGTTGCCAACATTGTCTGCTTTGGGAAGGGAACCTGAAGCAACCTAGAAGACATGGCCAAGCTGGAAGAGAACAAAAAAATAAATAATTTAAGGCATTTGTGAATGCAATTATCCCAAAAGAGTCAGTTTTCCCTAAAGAAAATACAAACTAAGCATATTTGAATATCAAAGCAGAAACCTACAGGATGTCTAAACTGCCTCATAAGGAGCAAATAGAAGCCTTTTTAGTAATGCAACAGCAGGTACCATAGTAGAGCATGTGAGAATTCACTATTACTATCATCATCATCTTCTTTATCCATACTAGCCAGTTCACCATCTGACATACCATCATCTTCATCTTCATCTGCTAATGTGGCATCACACTCCATTATGGCAAATTGAGCTCCCTGATTGATTGGATTAACTAGTGCATCTGTGTTCTTTTTAGTAACATTTGACTTCAACTTACAACTAGCAGATCCACTGCTACAACTAGTATTTGACCATGGTTTTTCTGTGGACTTTTCCAAAACATGTTTTTTAGCACCACATGCAACCAACACAAATATTAGGAAGCCAAAAATAAACTTCAATCCTTCAAGTTGAATTTCGCAAGTAGATAGCTTGACCATTATATTAATTGCACCCTTGACAACATGCTTTATGGCAGGCTCACCATTTGCCAGCTGAACTAAGAAATTGAAGTAGGCTTTTGCACTCGAAATATCAAATGACACAAATGCTTTCTTTAGACTGATAAGCATTTCATCTAGAAAATGATCAAGAAGCTCTCTAGATTTTAAACGAGATGATGGTAACAAAAGAGCATTTATGAAAGCAATTGTTGAGTCCCTTACTGAATTGGCAATTCCATGTGTTGATGCAATACCTGATGATGATATAATGGGATATCCTAACAACCTTTTCTCCAACCATCCAGCTATAGACACCTAAATTTGATTACACCACTTTGGTAATCCTATTTAGTTATCTCTAAAGGCATCATTAATTAAATTCTTATTTAATTAATCCTCTACCATCCCCTAGCTGATTAATTTAATTAATCATCTATAGTCCTAATTGATAAATCAAATAACCTATCATTTATCAATTAATCCTATTCTTCTATCTAATTCCAAAATCCCTATTTATCAAATAAATCTATTTGATAAATAAAACCCTCAAATCTAATAAGCCCCTAACTTATCCCTAAACCCTCTTTTTAGCCTAATCCACCCCATCCACCCATACTAACCAAGCTTAGCCACTAACTCACCCACCCTCATGAATGCCATCCACTTGCAAATCTCTAACAAGCCTAATCCAACCCCTAATGTTGTCACATTCCCTAAGCAAGATTAAGACTTTCCTAAGCTAAGGAAAGTCAACAATCTCAACTCCCACCAAAATATCCCAACCACCCAACAATGAATGCTCTTACAAAGGCCATAAAGACACTTACAAGCCCATTCATGGCTCTTACAAGCCATTATGAAGGGTCTTTATGAAGATATTATCCCCTGAGCCTCCTTTGTTGACTCATCCTTCCCCTTGCCTCCATCCTCTCACCCTATGACATGTGTCACTCCCTGGTTGGTGCTAAACAAGCACAATCTATGTGCTCCCCTTTGAGTGCATCCTAGCCCTCCTTAAGCTTTTTCCTTTCCTTCCATATTAACCCTCCATCCCTCAAGCCCTTAGCCTATAAATTGAATCCCCTCCCAAGCCATTTCATCACAATCCTTGAGCTAAAGTTATAATGCCATTTTGAGAGCAAGTTTTATATCAAATCCATTCACCCAAGCCCAAATCCATCAAGAATACCATTGAAGCTAGTTTGAGAAGCCTTGAGCATACATACAAAATCTAAGCAAATAGACTCATCCCTAAATCAAGTGACCATCCTCATTGGGAGGGCCATTCTATGGCTCATATTCTCATTTGAGGGTTTCACTTTGTCTCTCTTATATGTTATGGTTTTTATGCTAGTTAATGCTTTTGTTCTCTTAATAGATTACTATTACTTGCTAACATATTTCTCATATACACCATCCAAAGTCGAAAAATCCATCAATAAAAAATTTCATTGCAAATCCTACTTTATGTTGAAATAACTAGGATCGTCAATCAAAAAGTTGATGAAAAGTTGCAGTAGCTTTACATTTACTGATTCACTATGGCATCCATCCAAAGAGTCAACAAGAGCTAAAAGGTTGCCATGTTCTCCTAGAAAATTTCTTAACTTCAACTCGTTCAACATATTTGATTCCCCAGCATGACCCAAATAATATTTAAGCACATCAAGCTTATTTGGATCCACCCTAAGACATTCCACTGTATCATCTGCATTTGTGATTATATTCTCTTGTACAGCTAAGTATATATCCTTCGAGTTCATTTCACTTACCAAACCTTCCATATGCTTGATTACAAACAGATCAGCATAGATGTGCCTCTCTTCATTTTTGGGAATCAAATAATTTAGGAATGCCTCACATTTATCGTGTCACTAGTACATTTGGGCTCATTTTTTGACCTTTATTGGTCAAAATTTTGACCCATTTTTTGACCAATCTTCGACCAAATTTGACCAACGAATCAGTTGATAATTTTTTGATCAAAAATTTGACAAACCTACTAGATGGTCAAAATTTTGACCAATACGTTGCTCGAAAAATTTCCAAGTTGTTGAGCCATTTTTTGCCATTCATTGGTCAAACTTTCGACCAATGCTTGGTAGAATCTGTGGGGCATTGGTCAAAATTTTGACCAATGCATGGTAGAAAACTAGATGGCACTGGTTGAAAAAATTTTGGTGGAAAATTTGACCATCAAGTAGGTTGGTCAAAATTTTGACGAATACGGTGGTCGAAAAATGTTGGCGTTGTCAGCGCATTTTTTGCCATCCATTGGTCAAACTTTCAACCAATGCTTGGTAGAAATTTGTAGGGCCCATATCATTGACAACAATATCATGGACCCACTTCCCATGTACTAGGTATGAAGATTTCTGATCATGAGATCGAGCCAGGATCAAAGGGTGGCGTTGACTCGCTATGAAGAAGTGCTTGGAAGTTAAGTATAGCGAGTTAGTGAGCGTGGCCCACTACTATTGAAGTAAAATTTTTGTCCACAAGATCAAGTCTGATTCGACGACACTCATTGACTCACTATAAAGAGATGTGCAAAAATTAGTTATAGCGAGTTAACAAGCAATGGACCCACCATCATATTCTTAAAGGTTGTTTCAAATGTCTACCACACGATTAAAGTAAGATCAGTGATCATCGCTAGCTTGCTGTGGAAAGGTGCTCGAGAATTACGTATAACGAGTTAGCGAGTTGATGACACGTGTGCATAGTCATGCATGGGCTCGGCTTGAAGTGCCAGCCTTGAAGGAAAGGTAGAGGTGGAGGTGTTTTATTGGCTTGACTGCTAATGTGTTAAGAAGAAAGCTGAGTCAGCTTAGTTGTCATTCCCAAATTCTAGGATTTTTCAAGGATCAACGGCACAAGTTTAAAAAAGAAAGTGCAACTCCACTCTATTTTTTCTATTCGGCACATTTATGATAAGTTGAAGCTTCGTGTGTGGGAGAAAAAAAGTATAACACAGAGATTTTCATTAATTCCAGTCCCACATGAACAGAGATTGCAAATTTTCTAAGCACAAGAGAATAATTGATTGTGTCGTGTTAAGCCTGGTAAAGACATGAAACTATTCTTCTATCGTTTGAGAGAAAATTTAGAAGTTCAGAGAAGAACAAGTTCAGCATGTCAAGTAAGTACTCATGTTATAACCTCTGTGGCATTCCAATTCTCTCAATACTGTCAAAATGCCTC
Source organism: Cupressus sempervirens (assembly GCA_028749045.1). NCBI lineage: Eukaryota > Viridiplantae > Streptophyta > Pinopsida > Cupressales > Cupressaceae > Cupressus > Cupressus sempervirens. The sequence goes on from CM053785.1 coordinate 900,259,425, forward strand.
CTAAGAAACCATTCTCTGGGAAAATTAATTATGTGGATAGGAATTGTCCACGATGATTTATTAGAATTACTCCTAGAATCTACTGTATAGCCTGCACAAGTTTAAAAATTAATTTCCTTAAACCCTAGGCTTAAAATTGGTGATGGCCTATATGACAAGGGGAACTAGCTTAGGGATGCAACAACTACTCAAACTGGCCTTATCTTGTTTAAAAAGTGGTTTTTGGAAAGAAAGTTGTTTGCCTCACATGCTAATGTCTGGAATTTTGATTTGGGAAAGTTAGTAGTCCCAAGTGTTTTCATGGATTATAATTTACTTGAAGCCATTGCTAAGAATTATGACCAAGCCATTAGGGTTGTAAGAAGAAAGGATGGTGTGCCTCTAGTCTTGATTACTCCTGAAGAAATTAGAGAGGTTTTTCACCTAGAACCATTATCAGACTACCATGTGCAAATCAATCTACTAGAATTAGAGAATGAATATAAAGCAAAGAAGGATGTAATTAGGGGAGGTGCACTAAGGGCACATGTTGGTACAATAGGAACTTTTCCAGTAATTACTGTAGCCTCTAGAGAGCCTTTTAAGAAGAGTCTTTTCACTTCCCCAGTTGTAGAGATATGCAGGACCTTATGCCAAGTTTTTGGTGAGGATGAGCAAGAATTTATGCCCATTGGTTTCATGTACATGATGGTTCAGATTGCTTCCTTCGGTGTAGATGTTATTTTTGATTTTGCTTCCTTTTTGGCTGAAGAAATTCACATTGGTTTAGTTGGGATTGCAAAGGGCAAGGTGGAAAAAACTTTTGCTCACTACTCTCTATTAATGCATATGTTTTTGTTCAAAGGAGTGACATATTTTGGTAATGAGATGGAACTAAATAGAGAGGAGAATGGGGAAATACTGCCAGTCCAGTTGTGGAGTGCAGATATGACCTAGGATGTAAGTAATGCTAATTTTGTCAGATTTGATAGATATTTTGCTACTAAATTGAGATGCCTCATATTGAGTGAAAATCCCAGAATCCCTAGGGTACTAATGAGTCTCATCAGGCCTATGGATAACCCCCATGACTTGAAAGTTTCACATAATTGGGGAGATATCATCCCCTACCCTATTTCTACTATTTTTAGAATCTATGGTTTCAAGGGGAACCCTCATGTTTTTCCTTACCAAGTTCCTTTGAAGGTGGGAATGGCTAAAGTTTTATGGCAATTAGGGGGAGTGGAAGAAATGTTTTTTTTGAAAAGGCAATTAGGGTCAATTTTCCCTAACTACATAGTGGCCCATCAGTTTGTGATTACAAAAGGGGGATGGATCTTTTTGCATAAAATTTTGGAGTAGTATATGATGGCTGTCTCTCATCCCCGTTTTTGTGATTCTAAGGGATTTTTGAATTAGATGTTGAGGCATAGAATCAAGTTGGGACCGGTCAAGCATGATTCTTATTATCCAGAGGATATTATAAGGAATTAATTCTCATTGTAGGAGTAGGAAACTAAAAAGGAAAAATGGAGAGTTTATTCCCGGGTCTTAGAATTCATTCATTGTTTTGATAATAAATATGATCCTTTGGATAATGCTATTAGAGAGGCTGACAAAATAAGTAAGCTCATGAATACCTTCCCTGAAATAATGGAGGTCATGAATGAAAAGAAACAATTTTTTATTGATTCATATCCTCAAAAGGCGAGAGAGGTCATGAGGAGTTTGGCTTTCACTCCAAATGTGAGAACTGATAAAATAATTGTACAAAAGAGGCACGGATATACTATAATTCAAAATAAAAGAGTTCCTATAGACAAGGGCAAACAAATAATAGGATCTACCAGTATAGCCCAAGAGGAGAGACCTAAAGAGCCTAGTCCTAAGAGGCAAAAGGTAATGACAGAAGAAAGGCCTCAAGATGAGGAATATTCACCCACCCAGTCCCCTTTGAGGATCGGAGAAGAGCAACTCACTGGTGAATAGGTTGAGCAAATGGGATCACATGGAGATATTTTTATTACTCAAGCAAAATTAGATGAGGGTAACCCTCGAGAACTTCCTCTCCCAAGTTTGGATCTAACAATAGTTGATTATAGAGGCAGGGAATTGGACCCTGTATTAGAGCAAGCAAGTCATCAATTTTTGACTGATGACAGTTTTGTGAAATCAAGGGCTTTTCAATAGTTTGCATGGAGGACAAACATGACTGTTTTCGAGGAGAAATGTAAAAAGATGAAAATAGAGCATCCAAAAATGGATGAAACTTCGATGCAAAACCAAATTAAAGAAAAAATGATGAAGGAATTTTAGAATATAAGCCCTGAGGAGGGGAGGAAAATGATAAAGGCATCTAAGAATTTATTATTGCTCAATTGGGATATTGCAGATGCATTAATTTTAAATTATGTTTCAAGTAGATTGGAGTTACAAGACCCAAATAGAAGAGACTTCCAAGGCACTTCATTCATTGAAGATCAAGCTGCATTGGTCAGTTAGTTGTTGAGAAAGCGATCTAGAGCCACACCATCACAATCAAATGAGTCTGGGTTGATGGGAAATATACTTGTAAGAAGGGTTGCTGACACTTCACATGTATAGGTAGCATATTGGAATGTGGATTCTTCTAAGTTTGTGTTGGCCACTGCTAAGAAGGAGGAACAGGTTATGTCTGAGTTACAGAATAAATATGAAACACTTCTTGAGGTCTATAATAGGGAGGTAAAAAGGAGAATTGAACTTGAAAACAAGGCAATGGAGAAATCCACAAGGCCAAGAATAACATACCCCCATCCTCCAGTGGAACCTTTTAAATCCACCCCCCTTGTAGAGATACTAGACACACCTCAAAGGCCTGAATATTATACAGCTGAGGAATTTGAAGAAGAGAAGAGCAAACTATGGGCCTTACATGTAGAGTTAAATATGCAGTATGAGGATAAGCTTAGAAAGGCTCTAATGTATTTAGCAGACAAAATTGAGTGGCCCTTATTCTTTGATCAGTTTGTAAAAGTAATAGATATATGGGAGGAATTGAAAACTCATGATGATACCCTGAAGCCTATTGTTAATAAATGGGGAAGAAGGGAAAAGGAAATCACCCTTCTATGTTATTTAGTTATAAAGTCTTCCCATGACCATGTTGAAAAATTGTATGATATTGCTATTGACCTATTAGATTTTGATAATAGGAGAGTTTCTCTGCAACTAAAAATTGTTTCTTATTTGAATAAGTACAAGAATCAAAAATTCGATCTATTTCCTTGTGCCTTGGATAGAAAGAAGAAATTGAAAAATAAGGAAGAGTAGAGTAAAGAATTGGATGACCTTTTTTGCACAAGGATAAATAAAGTTATTAATGAAAAGGGGCATGCGTGGTGGGCCACCACGACAGAGGAATTGGTTAAAGTCCAATTTTTTTTTGATTCTTTGAAGTAAGAATTTGTTGGTTTTGAAAAGGAGGCTGGTTATATTTTAAAAAAGCAAAATGATATCCTACAGTTCAGCTAGCCAGATGATATACAATTTGACACTTCGATGGCAGATCTTCTATTGGACAAGCAGTTAGAGGAGGATAGTTCAGATGATGATGAGAAACTAGAAGGCGAGGTGCAAGTTATTGACACCTCTGCACCAGAACTAAAAAAAGAAGAAGGGGAAAAGGTAATAATGCCTACTCAGGGTGAAAGTAGTGAGAAACCACAGGAGAAAACCAATTTGGAAGTATCACAAGATCATCCTTCTTTGGCCAGCTTGGTAGCCACATATTCTGAGGAGCTGAAATAATGAGAGACAAATCAGAAGTTGATGATTCACAACAAAAACTAGAACGGGCCTACCTAAAGGAATATTTGATATGCCTAGCATTCTGTTGTGATTTTTTTTGTCTTTTGTATGATGCTTTGTTCCTTGGACACTTGTCAGATCACAATTGCCCTTTGCTTGTTGCAACTCATGCTATATAAATGAGTTTTCAAGGCATTGTGATGGTCTGAGACTTGTGCAATTTTTTGTTTCTTTCAAGAAGAGTACATATTCAGTCGGTCTAATAGTATGTAGAGGTTTTGAGTTTTCTTCCATTGTACTTTCTAATAAGAAAATGGAAATGACAAAAATGGAAATCTATTTTGGGCATTCAATTGGTTTTCTATTGGTTATTGTATTAGTCATATGAAAAGGATAATACAAAGGGGTATTTACACTATATTTGTGGATCATCAATTTCTATCTCCAGTTTATGGGTTTGTTTACTTTGAAGTCATTTAAATAAGGTTTATTTGGCTAAATGCAGTCTGGATGGGTTGTATGCTAGTTTTATTGTTGCTTTTAATTCAAGAAATTATATAAATTCTTCAGTAAATCAGTAGGGTTTATGAGTTCATAAAAGGGATATTGCATAAGAATGGAGATGGGTGATTGCAGTTGATTAATTCTTATACAAGTTATTTGAATTAGATCTCCTGCCAATAGTCAATTTCTTGCCCAATGGATAAGGCTCTGGTCCTATAAATCAAAAGTAAACAAGGATGAATTCTACTACTACATATCAAATCATCTTACAAAATCAAAATTATTTTCAATCCTATTCAAGAATTATAAATGCTGATCTCAACTCATTCATATCTAATTCCTGAGTCTTAGGTAGCTACTATTTCTAGAAATATTTGTAAATTTTAGGAGAATTATGACCAGATCTACTGATAAGGGATGTGTATAAGTTTGAGAGCATTGAAGAATTGAAGTGAGCTATGTATGTATGTAAGGGTAACAGAGGAGAATCAGAATGAAACTTAGATAATTTCATTTTTGAATTCTACTACACCGTGCACTTATACAGATCCTTTCTTGTTCCTCTTTGTGCCCACCACTTAGCCCACATTATTGAGTGTCCTATACAAGAAAGTCTTATAGCAAGCAATTTACCCAAGATTCTTGGAGTTGTTCCACTATAAGATATGATGAAATCATGAACTAATTGCCTATTATTTAAGAAAATGAGAAACACTATAAGACACTTTGTAGTGCTGCAATAATAGCCACATCACCAAAGTAGGCATGCTTTTTGGATCATATTCTCTCTCAGACACAGATGTAACATGTATTTTGGTTGCAGGTGATTTCTAGGAGCTTGGGGTTCACTATCAATTCCAACACCTTCGACTAAAATTTTTGAACAAGTCAAAAGTTGTTCCACTATAATGATTACTAATAAACTTTATCATTGTACAAGTCAAAATTTTATCATTAGCAAAAATGGTAGATAATTTTGTTCATGGTCTCAAGGAAAACAAAGACTGCTTGACAATAGCAAGAAACAACATAGATGACTTAGAAATAGTCTATCACAATGAAAGACATATTTTGCCCATCATAACACTAGCAGTGCTCTACTATCTCATTTTTGGTAACAGAGACACCCCCCAAACATTTTCAAACATGAAATGATCCACTGTCTATTAGACTGGTGTCTAGTCTAGGCTAAACCTCCATCAGCAATTACCATCCAACACTGCACTTGCACCAAGTTTTCCCACCCTCCTGCATTTGGTTAATATAGTACAAATAAATTATCACTCATTGTATCCCACCAATAACAGTGACTACAGGTGGTAGGAGAGAATCTACATTAGAAACTTCAGAATAAGTACAATTGACTGTGCCTAACCAGTCACTGGTTTGAATGCACCAGTCTATTATTCCTTACTCAACCTGCAATGAAAATTAAAAGAATGCATGGACAAGATAAAAATAATAATAAAATTTTCTCACATTAAATATTAGTCAAAATGCATTTGATACATCTTAGGAACTCACTATTCCATGGGATAGAGACTGAATTGCAGAGAACAAGATTATTTTATTGATTATAATTTTTTCACAATGCCTTGTCTCACCACCCCAACTCTACTTCTCCCCCAAACACTCAACAAATCCCTTCTAAATAACCAAACAATAGTAAACAACCACTGATGTATAACTATCTAATTGTTACCAATTAGTTATAAACTAAAATTTGTTGTCTAGTTGACACAAAGTGTCAACTTCAACAACTTACAATCACATATGCCTTTAATATATTTCACTATCCTTTTCAAAGGTTTTATAACTTCACTAACCCTTCCAAAGACACCTAAAACCCTTACGAGTTGTACTAGGCCTAAAGACACCTAAAACCCTTACGAGTTGTACTAGGCCTAAAGACACCTAAAACCCTTACAAGCTTTTCTTTGCATTTTTTCTACATTTGATACTGTTCTTATAGGTGGACAAGTCTATCACAAACATCCAACATGTCTGTCCTTAGACTTCATGGAAAAAACCCTACAAACAACACACAAAAAAATAAGGATATGAACCATCCAAACATCTCTAATAGCTTGTGGATATCCCAAAGATGCATAACTGCATGACTTGTGAAAACCAAAAAGATAAGACTAACTTGTATAACAAGCGAATAACCAAAATGATTTTATATCTGTGTTATGTTTGACAATGACAATGATATTTGGATTCAAGTATGAGGAAATTTGTATAAATCAATTCATTAAATATCATTTGAATACAAACAAGATTTTAAGAGATTCAAGAGCATAATTATAAGCCAAATTTGTGGAAGACCTAAATCAGACCTAAGTGAACAGACATGTGAAGGCTTATTTTGAATATGATGAGCAGATCTAAGGCAGAATTTTTATGAAGGTATATTCCAAGTTTAGAGCATTTATTGAAAAAGAATATTTCAAATCTTGGTGGACTATTCATAAGCACAAAGCAGATTTGTTGAATACCTTGAAGGAGATCTAAGGCAAATCTACCTACATTATAAACACTTTGCATTTCAAAGGTCAGCTCCTTCTGCATTGAAGGATTTGAGGTTGTTGTCTCTTGCTAATTGAGTCTACACATTTTTTTGAAGTTATATACATACATACATGTGTGTGTGTGTGTGTGTGTGTGTGTGTGTGTGTGTGTGTGTGTGTGTGTGTGTGTGTGTGTGTCTGTGTCTGTGTCTGTGTCTGTGTCTGTGTGTCTGTGTCTGTGTCTGTGTGTGTGTACATACACACACAATTCACCTACAAGGATTTCCATGCTAAATAGTATATGCATCTTGTCTTCTTTTGTTAGACATCAACTATGTGAATGCTTTCTACATTGCTTTCAGTTGACTAAATATATATAATAAAATATGCAGGTTTCTATGCCAAACTAACTCCAATATGGAAAAATATCTAATAATTGTAATTTAAACTAAGCAAGAACTATATGTTCAAGGAACCAAAAGATGACTGCAATGAGACTATTACAAGCGAAAAAACTTCAATCTCGTTAAAGAGAATTGGGATGTGTGTTTGAAGACTTCACAAATTTGAGCTTCACTTAGTTTCAAGAATACTATAATATTCTCTACTTAACAAGGCCAACCATGTGAAGGTGGAAGCTCATCTGGCCTCACCCCCCTCCCCCTAACATCAATCTAAAGTACCCATTATCATCTAATTACATACTTCATTCATTCATTCATCCATTTATGAACTATAACATTCAATCAATACAATCACATAACATTCATTAATATGATATAAAAATCATTAATACACAATACTAATCAAAACTTCATTAACACATAACAATATTCATTAACATAAAATAAAAAACTATATTAATACGCATCATTCATACATAATTACTTAAAAAAAGTTATTTCATTATCCAACAAGGTTTATCAAAGAAGATTTTTGAAACATCATTTCTTTTTTTTGTTTTTCTGAGCTCTCTTAAGAAAAGTGCTTATAGGGACATCCATATCTACTTCATTTTCCTCCTCTTCTGGCATGTGTAATGTCAAATTATGATGGCTCCTTCTCTTTGGAGGAGCAGGAGGTTGCTGCACTAAAAGGGGCTCTCTTGCAAGAACAAGTGAATGCGATAAATTGGCATACTCTTTTTCTTTTTATAACTGTTACAACTTTGTAATTAAGTACAAGTACAACATAAAATGCATTTTTCTTACCTGACAATGCCACATCATGTACGTTAACATTTTGATCTTCCACCATGTCAACATGTTGAACACTTGGAACATGGTCCAGTCCTTCAGCATGATGTTCAACATGCTCTGAAATATTCAAAAAAAGGATACACGTCAAATTCCAATTGAAGATGTTAAATTGTATTCATAATTGCATAATTAATTTCCAATAGCAAATTAATACCTCCACCACTATAATGCACATCATGGCCTTCGTCAGGAGTAGAATCTATAGTAGGATATGAAGGTTGCAGTAAAATGTTATGCACATTGTTATGTAGTCAATTTACATTTAAAACTAATACCAAAAAAGAATCTTCTCAACTATTTAAATTCATTTACTTTTCATCTGACCAATTTACCTGTGAGATATCATTTGGTGCACTGGATTCTTGGGCAAGGCTTGCAGATTCTTCATGTAGGCATGCAACCACAACTTTATAGCCTTCCTTCAAGGCAATTTTTCTATCTTCATCTGTGACCTCCACATTGAAATCTGTGCCCTGTGGTTTTTGCTTGATAATGTCAGTTTTCCATGTATGGTTTCATTAAACAAAACCGTTTGCAACATTATATTAAAAAAAAAAAAAACAAAATTCATTGCTCTACTTACAAGTCGAGACTTCAAATTCATATAGCCACCAGAGCCAAGTTTGTGTTGGCCAACCTTTTCTATTCTCGCTTTTGTAGCCACAGATGTGTCCTGCAATCTATGAACAATTTCAAACATCTTAGATTATATATTTACAAATATCAATAATTAGTGCATGATTACAATGTACTTAATATTATAATGACATACCTCTTTTTGCCCTGTGCTGCTTCATTATCTCTATCTTCACATAGCCTTTTCTCCCTCACATCTTCTATTATTTCATTCCACTCCATTGGTGGAATCATAGGAGTGTAGACACCTAAAAAACCTTTAGAAAATAAAGTATTTTTATTTTCTAAAAAATTTCTGATGACATCATCATTTATTAATTAATTATTTATTTTATTTATTTATTTACTTTTATACCATTAAATTCCTTTATCTTAATTAAAAATATTTAATTAAGGAATCCCTCCCAAAAATGTTTAAATCTTATTTAAACATTATTTCTTTATTTATAAATTATTTAATTAATAAATTGACCGAAAAATTCAAAATAAATAAAAAAATTATTTTTTGCCCAAAACTTGGCCAATTTCCTTAAGACCACTAACCTCTTCCAAAATTTTCTAATCCTTCTTTAATTTTGATTAAAGACTAATCTCATCATTTCCTACCCCTAATCCCAACTCAAAATATTTAATTAAGATTAAATATTAATCCTCATGTTTATTAAAAAAGTTTTAATAAATATCTCCTCAACCCAAACCCTTGAAATAAATAAAACTTTATTTATTTCCTAAAAATCTAATTTATCCTCATCCTAAGAATTTCTAGACTCTTCTAGAAAGTCTTCATCCTCATCCTAGGAAGTTCTAGACTATTCTAGAAAGTCTTTATCCTCATCCAAAGTCTAGACTCTTCTAGAAGATGTCTTTAAACCTAATCCTAATCCCCTCCTAACCTTGTCACATTCCCTAAACATGGGTTAAAACTTACTAACCCAAGCCAAAGTTAACAAATATCTCCTCCTTCACCCACCCTCATTAAATGCCATCCACTTGCCTATCCCTAAGCTAATCCTAAACCATCCTAATCCATCCTCTAATCATTTGCACAATCCTAAGCAATCTTAAACCTTCCTAATCAAGCCCAAGTCGAAATTCCTCTCATCTCTTTCAAAATATCCCAACCATAAAACTTTATGAAGCCCACTAGGCCATAAATGACTCTTCCAAGCCCTTTTATTGCTCTTACAAGCCATTATGAGGGTCTTTATGAAGATTTTATCCCTTGAGCCTCCTTTGTTGACTCATCCTTCCCCTTTACTCCATCCTCTCACCCTATGACATGTGTCACTCCCTGATTGACTGTAAGGAAGCACAATCCATGTGCTCTCCTCTCATGCAATCTGAGCCCTCCATGAGCTTTTCTCCATCCTTGCATCCTAGCCCTTGATCCCTCAAGCCCTTTTCCTATTTAAGGAATCCTCTCCCAAGCCATTTTAACACAATCTATGAAGTAAAGTCATAATGCCATTTTAAGAAGCCATTTTACATCAAAACCATACACTCACACCCAAATTCCAACTCCATTTGAAGCCCTTTTTGAAGCATAAAGCTTGAGCATACATCCTATCTATTTAGACAAAGCTACTCAACAAGGGAGCTTCTCATTGAGAGAGCCCATTAATGGCTCATATTCTCAATTGAGAGCTCATCTTAGTCTATCTTGAAGTTTATGAATTTTGTTTAGTTTGTAGAAGCTTTATTTAAATTTGGTTTCTATTAGCATACTAACATTTCTCATATACATTTTGGCACACCCGGTGGGACCTTGCATGGGTCATCTTCATTAGCTTTTTTAGTCAAGTTTTGTATGTCATTTGCTAATTTTGGCTAATTTTACTTGTTTTTGTGATTGGTAGGATTGTATAAATTGGTTTTGTAGGTCCACATGAGCATGAAGAAGACAAAGGAACTCATAGTCTATCTCAAAGTGTTTGCAGATTTTTCAAGCTTATAGGTGGACAAAGCACTTGAAATTCTTCTTCCTCTTCTTGTCTATATTCTTCTTATTCCATCTACTTCTTCTTCTTCTTCTTGTGGGAGATCTTGGTCATTTTTTTTAAGGAAGAAAAATTATACACACTTCTTTTTAGTGCTTAAAATGAACCCTCAAATCATACTTAAATCCATTAAAAACTAAAAATTTACAAAAGATATATATATATATATATATATATATATATATATATCTTTTAACAAGTGAAACTAAACCAATCCAATCATTTGCATCTTTGCAACATCAAGGTTTTAGATGCATTCATGCAAAGTTAGGAACACTTCATTTTTGAGAATTTAAAAAGAACTTCAAGTTTCCATTTCAAAAGGTTCAAATCCAACACTAAGTGCACACTAAAATCTAAGTCAAACTCAAAGCATCAATCAAGGATAAAATGAACCTCATTTGCAAATATTTTAAAGTTCTTTTAAAAATCTCATGAAAACTAAGAGTCCTAAATGGTTGCCAAAAATTGTCCTAAAAGCTTTGTTATTTCTTCCAAACAAATGTCTTGTTGCAAAATCTTGAATTTTTCTTAGGTTTTTCATGCATCAAAACAATCTAGGAATATCATTTTTGGGCTTAAAACATGCAAACTAGAACACAAAATCTTGAATGAAGACCAAAGTCCAAAGAGTCATTTTCACTTTTGAGTCCAAAACAATCTTGAATGATCTAAGGTTAAAACAAAGCACTTCAAAGTTCTTAAAAAAACACACGAAATCTCAATCTTGAATGCTCAAAGGAAAAAACTTGAATGTTTAATCACTTGTCTTTGAATGCATGTTCCTAAAATCACTCTTGAGTGCCATGGATTAAAATCAAGTTTTTTTTTTTTATGAATGCATGATTAAAACAACAAATCCAATCTTGAATGCCATAGATCAAATAATCATCTTTTGGAGCATAAAAAGAATCTACATTTTTGTAATCTTTTAAGTTATAAAAACAAATAAAAATGCTTTGAGTGAGTTTTTCGTTGGACTCACCCTCTTTAATCACCCATCAATTTAACCATTGGTTGCAATATCAGTGCCATCTATGGGGATGGGTCCACCTAAGAGGGTGTTAAGTGCTCCACAAAGATCAAACTCCACTCACTTGGGTCTTTAGTGGTTTTTCAAAGTTAGAAAATTCCTTGAATGCGCATTAATCTTGCTCACTCTTCATTTGGGCATAAAAATTGGACAAATCTTGACATGGAGGGCCTCCGGGTGTGCACTTGGCAATCGAGTTTCACACATCTTTGTTTTGGGCTTAAAACAAACTCACACTCAATCTTGAATGCCTAACAATCAATGAACATTGCATGGTTTGGACGCATTTTCAATGGTGCTCGCATTTCTTATGTTGACGATCTCTCGACTTTTATTATGCTGACGATGCTATCAAATTGGAATTAACATTGTATGCCATAATCACAAGTGTCTTCAATCATAGCTTACAAAATCTAAATCATCAATTAGAATAAACGCATGTCTTTTAAAGCCCAAGATCATGTATGTGGTCTTGTTTTACACTTTTTAGGAGGCCTGCTTGGGGATTTCATCACCCCTTGGGACGACCTCAACTCCAGCGTTCTGACGGAGTATAAAAATTGGGAGGTGAATCCAAAGACACCTTTCTTGGAATCAAGATTTTGTCACTCGGGCTAAGCCTCAAGGAAATTTATACCCTTGAGAAGTGAAAGAGGAGAAGTGGGTTATTGCTCCTCTTGGTTGTGTGACATCTTTTTGGTTTCATCTACAGATTTGGGCCTCACATACCTTGTGTATATCGAGGACTCCCTAGCTATAACAAATTTCATCCTTGTAGAAAGCTTCCTAGGATGTTGGTGTGTTTGACGTGCTTGCTCCAAAATTTTGTCTGCTTGTTTGTTCATAGCTTTTGAATGAATGTTTGCCAACTTTGGTCAAAATCCCAAAAAAGAAAAAATCTCCCAGCTCAAGGCATACTTAGCGTAGTCACTACCTCATCAGAAAATAATCCAAGCTCCCCCGCTGCAACCGAATCTATCTAGTTCCTTGCTTTAGAACAATCCCAAATCCAAAGTCTCTCCAAATCATCCTCCCCAGCTAGCTAGGAACCCAATCCAAAATCACACCCAAGCCTTTAGAGAGTTGTTGTCATTCTACTAGAATTTGCTATCCAATCAATCCGACCAATCCACCAGCCTCACCAAGGTTATCCCTTTGACAGAGATTTGTCTAGGGTAATCTAGCTTTGTCACTTGTTATCCTTAATCAGCTTGAGCTAAAGTTGGGATCCACAAGTGCTCAATCTTGTGTCATGCCCATAGGATCATTAGTCTATCCTTAAGTTGACACAATCTCCACCAATCTAGCGCATAGGAAAGCAAAACTCTCAATTTTTGATAGCATGCCCTTGAAGTCTTCCATCCACAGGAAAGCCAAAAATCTCCAACCAATCCTCCTTAGGTCTATCATATAGCTTTGACTCTCCCTAGGAAATCCTTCATTAGCCAATCCAAAATCTGCACTTAATCCAAATCCAACCATGAGCTTCCATGTTCATCCATATGCAAGACCCCATCCCCATCCAACTCATCATCAAAACATGAAATCCCAAACCTATCATGATGTGTTCGATCGTATTGTCCTTGCTCCCGCCACCTCCTATTCCAATGATGATGAAAATCTTGTTGACTATGACGAGTATATTGAAATCCTTAGAAACATTCCCCCAAGCATCCCACAAAATCCATGCATTCTTCCAAACTATCTATTCATGCCATCTGATATCCTAGCTTCTCCTCCATCACCCAATCAACCAAGCTTCCAATCTTGCACCCCCATCACACTAGCTATTCCTATCAATCCACCTCCACCTCCGACACATGAGTCTCCAAGGAATCTCCTAGAGGAAATACAAGAAAAGTCACCTCCAGCAGTCGATAAGCCATGTCATCTAATCCAACCATGTGAAGTAGTCAGTAATGAAGCTTCCCCATCTATAATATCACCTCCATCTCCCATAGCTATCATCCCCATACCATCCATCAAATTGCTTAAAATCCTTCCACTTCCCGCAAGCATCAAAATCCCACCATCTCTCAAAACCCTCCAAATCCTATCCACATCACCTCCAAGCATTTCCCAAATCTCCCATAATGACCCTTATGCATCCATCTTCTACTCACCCATCTATCCATCCGTTGCCTTTGAAGAGTCCATCCCTTCACCGCCTATCGCGCCATCCACTCCAAACCAATCCTATCAAGATCCTACCCAAAATAATGTTGACATCCCCCAAAGCATAAACGAAGATATCATCGTACCATGTCTTCCATCCATAGTGCAGTCACTATCCCCTCAATCTCCAAAACCTCAAGCCATACCTCCTCTACTGCAGGATATCTTTTCATCCCATTAGCTAAATCAAGATCCTATCCTACCATCTCCTCCACTCCATGCTTCCATCTTACCACCTATCCAAGCTATTTCACCATCTATAATATACCCTCTTGGTTCACTTACATTCATCCATAGTGGCCTCCTATTAGCAGAAGAATTAAGAATAGTATCTCTATATTGCAGTACATCTCATAAAGCACTTCCACCATTTTTTGCAAGCAAAAAGTATCCTCAGCTAGTTCAAATGCTCAATCGATGGCATTATCAAGGTCAAGGTTTAGGACCACAAGAGCAAGGAATCAGAAAGCCTATTATTGCACAAAAAGATCTAGGATTTCATAGTCTTGGATATGTATCCAAAGGCTCACCATCTAAAGGTGTTGGTACACTACACCCCCAAACCAAGCCTATCTCCAAACCCCCCATGCCAGCCTCCCATCACTCCTTCAAGAAATTTGTCATCCCCCCTCCACCATCTTTGCAAACTAAAACAACCTACCATATCCCCCCTTCATCCGCTAAATCCATTTTGGGTCCCTATGTCCCAAAATCTACCATCCTCCATCCTCCTATCAGCCATCATTCAAATCCTATTCCCTCCATTCCTATGCAAGATCAGCAAAGGCACATATCGAGGCACATCATCCATCATCATCCCCCTACACGCTCTCCCATATCCTCTCCATCTCACAAAGCTTCTCCTAACCATCTTCCAAAAGCTTACCACAACAATGTGAATGCCAACTTCAAAATGCATAAAGCTAAAAATCCACATCCTAGGCAATCATATGTCTATTCTAAAAAACATACTCCAAAAAGGCAAAATCCAATCAAAGAATGAAAAAAAATGCAAAAGCCTATGAAAAGAAAATCCAAAACCATGTGGATCCCAAAGAAAAAAGTTGAAACCCAATGCATAATGGCATCCACCATTGCTAATCCTCGATCTAGTGACTCATGTCCCCCATCTCCTAACTCCATCTCGGGCGCCTATATCCCCAAGCACGCTTCCACAAATCCTCCATCATGCTCGCATCTACCATCTGTCCCCGATATGCTCTTTTCACACCCATCCCAACATGTGCCAATGTTGCTCTTGCAAGCATCCCCATGTCATGCTCCTTTCCAACCTTTTCATCCCTCCATCTCCTACCATCAATCCCATCTAATCCAATCTATTGCATAAATCACACATCTGGTGTACCAACAGCTAGCAACAAAATTGAACATTCCAACAGCCAGTGAAAAATCCCAAAATAGCCAAAATAGCTGAAGAAAGCCAAAATCATTCCAGCAAAGTCCAAAGTCAAAAAGTCAAAAAAATAAAAAATAAAATAAAGCTTCCACTAGTGAAAACTTGGCAATTCAAGCGCCTTGGACAAGTACCATGATGAAAACTTGGCAAACAAGCATCATGCGTAATCCTACCATCCCCAACTTAGCCTATCACCCTCATGCTTTTGGTCATCTCTTGAAATCCAACTCCATCTTCCAATCTATCCACCTATCCTCCACCCTCCATCTTCCATCTCACACCATCCACTTATCTCATGCAGCTTCAGCCAACCATCCCAGCTATCATCCATCTCCCTAGCCCCTTCAGCTTTTTCCATCCTAGCTTCAATCCTATCACATCCATCATAAGACCTCCTTCCGCATGTTATCTTATGATTGGGGGCACTATATTCCTTAGAGATCTTTTCTTGTCCATCCTCCCTTGTCATTGGTATCTAGCTCTAGGCTATCCTCATGCAAACCCAATGTCATCTCTTTATATCCATCATAATCCTAGCTATCAACCATCCTATCCAGCCATCTCATCCTACTCCTCTAGCTATCCTTGGTCACAAAATATCTCATCATCATTGGATGCATCCTGCCAAATCCATATCTTTCGCTATCACCCCACCCTTAGCTTTCACATCTTGCACAACATCGAAGCATCCCGCTATCCTATCATCCTGAGCTTTTGCCTGCTTGTAACTATCTTGGTCAGCTTCAACTTGTAAATATCTTGGTCCGTCAGCTTGTACATCCTCTTTAGCTTAGTACCATTGTATCTATCCAGCTTCTGTGTTAGTTCCTCCTTGATCAGCATCTTACACACATCGCACAACCCTTGGTTAGCTATTCCAATGCATCCTTTAGCTAGATCTCCTATTACCAAAGTGAACATATCCTTCTTGGTTCAGCTTGCCAGATGCATCACTCATCAAGATCCATCAGCTTAGGTGCTATTCGATAGATTCTTGCATGATATAGCTTTCCTCATGTCTGATCTTGGTTTGTTAGTACCTCGTCCTACCCATCTCGTTGGCAAATGGTTCTCTTTTGGATTTTCACTTTCTTTTGATTTGGAATCTTCCCTTTTGGGTCTTGAAGTATCTTTTCCAAGCAATCTTTTTGTTCCCTCGTCAAGGTTGCCACGATCTTCCATATCATGGTATGCTACGAATGGGGCACTTTGAGCGTAGGGTTTTGATCAAGTCTTTCGTTTGTTTCTTCTTCTTTTTTTGCTTGTGGGTTACCCAGTATCGGTTTCACATTATTTCCTCCAAGTTTCATGTGTGATGCTGGGGCAATCCTTGCATGTTTGTTTTGAGTTAGTTCGTCAGTCCTCTAGACAGTTGGTGAAAAGGCCTTGATGTTCTTGGTAACCTTGGCAATTAACCAATAGTCCTATAGCAAATCTAGTGCTCAACTACATGGTGGTACTTCTCTTTGAAGTATCCCCCTGCTCAAAAAGCTTCAATGGAATCTCTTCATCTCCATTATCCCCCATCCATATCCAACATCTATCTCTACTACCCCAAATTGTGCAATCGTATCTCTCAAAATCAATCATCACTCTCAGCTTTAGGGATCCACAATCCTAGTCTTAGGGATCCACCAATCCAATCAATCCACCAAGCCTCATCTTTCAAGATCTACAATCCTAGTCCTAGGGATCTTCGAAACCCATCTTCCGCCAATTTGAGTCTTTGAAATCCTGTTGCATCAGCTTTATCATCCTATCATCCATCTCCCTATCCTGGATTCCTTTTTATAGCACTCTGCTCCTTCATCCTTTGCAATCCTTGAGATCTTAAGCTTGCTTCCTTTTGTGTCTCTGATTCTCCCTTTATCATTCTCCCATAGTGAGAGTTTGAGCTAATTTAGCCTCTTCTCTTAAACCAATCTGCATCTCCTTGCTCATCTCAGATTCTTGTAACTTTCAAGAAGCCGTCAAGCCTTGCTTCTCTCCTCGTCGCCTTTTTGAGGGGGCATCTCGCAGTCCATTCTCTCCTCTTCTACTCTAGCCTTGGGCATCTTATTTTTTTATCTTTGATGCCATGCCACTTGCGGCATCACATCAAAGAGGGGCAAAATGTAGACACCTAAAAGACTTTTAAAAAATAAAATATTTTTATTTTCTAAAAAATTCTTGATGACATCATCATTTATTAATTAATTATTTATTTAATTAATTTATTTATGTTTATGCCATTAAATCCCTTTATCTCAATTTAAAATATTTAATTAAGGAATCCCTCCCAAAAATGTTTAAATCTTATTTAAACATTATTTCCTTATTTATTAATTATTTAATTAATAAATTGACCAAAAAATGCAAAATAAATTAAAAAATTACTTAAGACCACTAACCTCTTCCAAAATTTTCTAATCCTTCTTTAATTTTGATTAAAGGCTAATCCCATCATTTCCTACCCCTAATCCCAACTCAAAATATTTAATTAAGATTAAATATTAATCCTCATGTTTATTAAAAAAGTTTTAATAAATATCTCCTCAATCCAAACCCTTGAAATAAATAAAACTTTATTTATTTCCTAAAAATCTAATTTATCCTCATCCTAAGAAGTTCTAGACTCTTCTAGAAAGTCTTCCTCCTCATTATAGGAAGTTCTAGACTATTCTAGAAAGTCTTTATCCTCATCCAAAGTCTAGACTCTTCTAGAAGATGTCTTTAAACCTAATCCTAATCCCCTCCTAACCTTGTCACATTCCCTAAACATGGGTTAAAATTTACTAACCCAAGCCAAAGTTAACAAATATCTCCTCTTTCACCCATCCTCATTAAATGCCATCCACTTGCCTATCCCTAAGCTAATCCTAAACCATCCTAATCCATCCTCTAATCATTTGCACAATCCTAAGCAATCTTAAACCTTCCTAATCAAGCCCAAGTCGAAATTCCTCTCATCTCTTTCAAAATATCCCAACCATAAAACTTTATGAAGCCCACTAGGCCATAAATGATTCTTCCAAGCCCTTTTATTGCTCTTACAAGCCATTATGAGGGTCTTTATGAAGATTTTATCCCTTGAGCCTCCTTTGTTGACTCATCCTTCCCGTTTACTCCATCCTCTCACCCTATGACATGTGTCACTCCCTGATTGGTTGTAAGGAAGCACAATCCATGTGCTCTCCTCTCATGCAATCTGAGCCCTCCATGAGCTTTTCCCCATCCTTGCATCCTAGCCCTTGATCCCTCAAGCCCTTTGCCTATTTAAAGAATCCTCTCCCAAGCCATTTTAACACAATCTATGAAGTAAAGCCATAATGCCATTTTAAGAAGCCATTTTACATCAAAACCATACACTCACACCCAAATTCCAACTCCATTTGAAGCCCTTTTTGAAGCATAAAGCTTGAGCATACATCCTATCTATTTAGACAAAGCTACTCAACAAGAAAGCTTCTCATTGAGAGAGCCCATTAATGGCTCATATTCTCAATTGAGAGCTCATCTTAGTCTATCTTGAAGTTTATGAATTTTGTTTAGTTTGTAGAAGCTTTATTTAAATTTGGTTTCTATTAGCATACTAACATTGCTCATATACAAGAAGGACGGTCGTACTTTGGGATAACCTTAAGACCCCTTCTATATTGATCCCTCATAGTCTTTATATGCTTTGTTGCTCTTTTCAGAAGTAGGCCAGTGTCAAAAATGTTTTTCCCAAATTTCTCCTCAATGAATGCAATCAGCTGATTTTTTAATTCTTCAGCTTGTAAATTTCACCTTTTTAAAAACAAATAGATTTTTAGATCAATAACTTAAATATATTACAATAAATAGAAGAAAATAAGAATTATGTATCAATGATATGAAACTACATACCTGTTACGTATGGTGGGTCCAAACAGTCTAAATGTCATATGAAAAAGATGTTCAAAGAAAGCATTATTACCTACAAAAACATAAAGGATTTATTAGTCCAAAATGAGTAATGTAAAAGTTAACTAAATTTACACTTTAAAAGGTATCAGTTTTAGAGCACCTGAAGTTTTCGTTCTCTTAATGGAAACATTATTTTCTTATTCAGCAACAATGTCCCTTCATACGAACTAGTACTAATCACATGAACTACTCCAGGACATGGATAAGCTTCAGTAGTACTGCTCTCTGTTGCTCTATCAACTAAAACATCACAACAATTAAATGATAATTTTAGTATTGCTCCCTGTTGGTCTACCTACCTGCCTATGTCAATGTCTCTCTATGTGTGGCTATATATATGTATGTATGTATGTATGTATGTATGTGTGGTGTGTGTATTCATGTGTTTGTGTGTATGCAAGCTTCTGTAGACATCATTTAAGCACTAATGTCCTACTTCGTTGTTCATCAACTTGTAGAAAGACATTACAAAATATAGATAAACAAGGTTTTACCAGTTCTACTGGGCATAGATGATGATGTTTGCATGGTCCTTGTTGTTGACAATGCAGCAGACAATAGTGGACCGCCAACCAAAGGAGGAGTCTGCACTTCATCATGAGCTAAAGAATAGAATATTGTTAGCAAAGACATTTGCAATGGATAAAGATCAAATGGGATACTAGCAAGAAATGTCAACAAAAAAAAAGGTAAGTGTTATAATGTTGATCAAAACAAACAAAGTGTTACTTACACGAAGGTACTATGAAACAAACTTGACCATGTTCAGCATGTGATGTCGCAACTGGCACATATGTCTATACAAGAACACATAAAATCAGAGATCATGATCCATAAGATACTATAAAATATTAATATCTATTGAACTTCTATTATTGCTTTGGTCAAAATACTACTTACTTTCAAACATTGGATTCTACGGTCCAATTCTATTCTCAGTGCCTCTTTCTCCTCACTTTTATCACCCTTGATGATAATTTGAACAAGCTCATCAGTGTATCTTTGTGTAATTTTTTGGGTGATGAATACAAGGTTAGTACTAAGGCCAATTTCCTGTCGATATAATGCCCGTATTTCAAGTTGCATTTGATCAGCGATTATTGTAGCTTTTTCCTATCAGTTTTGACATTAAATATTCATATACTTTCATCAAAATAAGTCGAAATCCATAAATAAAAGAACATAATAATAGGACATTTGTTTCTATATTAACATTAAAATTTATAATAATTAATGTTTACCTCTACTGAAGGTGTCTAACATGGTGCATCCATATCACCCTGTGAAAAAAATTAGTAAGTCCTAGAAATCAGCAGCGAAATTAAAGTAATAGACTTACCAAAAAAAATATTAATAATAAAGTAGATTGTATATGTAAATCATTTGTCTTAAGTTAAAAATTTAGTGTAACTAATGTTTATATCTAAAAAAATATTTGGCATGTTCTACTTAATGTTTATATGTGCACATATGGTTTGGAAAGAAATATTTGGTCATACAAGACCCTATCATAGTTGACATTGATCGTACCTCAAGATTTCATTGATCATAATAATCATCATCCATGTCATCATCATCACCATCATCGTACTCGTCACTTTGATCATCGTCGTCACCACCACCATCTTCATCACCATAATCATCCTCTTGATCACTATCATCATCATGACCATCATCACCATGATCATCACCATCTTCATCACCATGATCGTGATCGTCATCAGCATCATCATCATCATTATCACCATTATCATTAGCATGACCAAAATCATCACCATTTTCTTCTTCTTCATCACTGGGTAACTGTTGTTCCTAATAATCATTTACTTCCTCTTGGGCTTCTTCAATATCTTCTTCTTCGATCACATTATACTTTACCAGCCTTCCTCTTGGGTCATGTCTAACAACAAATGACCAACCTGGTTTGTCTCAAACACCAACTTAGTAAAACACTTGCTCGTATTGACTGGGAAGAACATAGGGCTCATCTTCGACTGGCTCAAATGACCTTGTATTAATCATAGTAAATCCACTGTTGTGTTCAATAATAGTCCTATCGGGATCATTTCAATTCAGTCATAACCTAAACCATTTGACGAAAAATAGAACTATTTTGAATGAATTAAATTCACACTCAAGTATATCATCCAAAATGCCATAGTATCAATTTTCAGATTGTTGAGGACGTATGTCAGTTCTAGATGAAATATTGGTGACCGCGAAGACAACACTTATCCTAGAATCACACATTTTCTTCATTTCATCTAACTTTTTTGTGCAGAATTTATAGCCATGGTACCACATAGCTTTGTGTTGTTTGACCTGCAATTATTCAAACATGTCAAAAATCTTCTCATTGATCTGTGAGTTGATATTAAACTTATGTCTCATGATTAGTAATCTTATGCATACCTTTGTATCTCTTAAGCCATATATTAGATCAAGTACCATTGGCGTAACATTGGGATCTCCATTACGATGAGCTTCTTTAACCAACGATGCAACACCATCCCATGTTAATGAGCGACCATTTTCTTAAGACTGTTCAATCCACACTGTCATCCAATCAAGATTGTTTGCAATATACAAGTGTATTGCATCCCACTCATGACCAACTATAAAGAAGATAATTACACCAGTTAGAAACTGTATATGAGCAATGTTAGTATGCTAATAGAAATTAAATTTAAATAAAGCTTCTACAAACAAAACAAAATTCATAAACTTTGAGATAGACTAAGATGAACTCTCAATTGAGAATATGAGCCATTAATGGGCTCTCTCAATGAGAAGCTCTCTTGTTGAGTGGCTTTGTCTAAATAGATAGGATGTATGCTCAAGCTTATGCTTCAAAAAGGGCTTCACATGGAGTTGGAATTTGGGTGTGAGTCTATGGTTTTGATGTAAAATGGCATTATGACTTTACTTCATGAATTGTGTTGTTTTGCAAAGGGGAAGGATCCAATTTATAGGCAAGAGGCTCAAAGGATTGAGGGCTAAGATGCAAGGATGGGAAAAAGTTCATGGAGGGCTCAGATTGCATGAGAAGAGAGCACATGAATTGTGCTTCCTTACAGCCAATCAGGGAGTGACACATGTCATAGGGTGAGAGGATGGAGTAAAGGGGAAGGATGAGTCAACAATGGAGGCTCAAGGGATAAAATCTTCATAAAGACCCTCATAATGGCTTGTAAGAGCAATAAAAGGGCTTGAAAGAGTCATTTATGGCCTAGTGGGCTTCATAAAGTTTTATGGTTGGGATATTTTGAGGGAGATGATAGGAATTTCGACTTGGGCTTGATTAGGAGGGTTTTAAGCTTGCTTAGGATTGTACAAATGATTAGAGGATGGATTAGGATGGTTTAGGATTAGCTTAGGGATAGGCAAGTGGATGGCATTTAATGAGGGTGGGTGAAGGAGGAGATATTTGTTAACTTTGGCTTGGGTTAGTAAGTCTTAACCCATGTTTAGGGAATGTGACAAGGTTAGGAGGGGATTAGGATTAGGTTTAAAGACATCTTCTAGAAGAGTCTAGACTTTGGATGAGGATAAAGACTTTCTAGAATACTCTAGAATTTCCTAGGATGAGGATGAAGACTTTCTAGAAGAGTCTAGAACTTCTTAGGATGAGGATAAATTAGATTTTTAGGAAATAAATAAAGTTTTATTTATTTCAAGGGTTTGGGTTGAGGAGATATTTATTAAAACTTTTTTAATAAACATGAGGATTAATATTTAATCTTAATTAAATATTTTGAGTTGGGATTAGGGGTAGGAAATGATGGGATTAGCCTTTAATCAAAATTAAAGAAGGATTAGAAGATTTTGGATGAGGTTAGTGGTCTTAAGGAAATTGGCCAAGTTTTGGGCAAAAAATAAATTTTTTATTTATTTTGAGTTTTTTGGTAAATTTATTAATTAAATAATTAATAAATAAGGAAATAATGTTAAAATAAGATTTAAACATTTTTGGGAGGGATTGCTTAATTAAATTTTTTAATTAAGATAAAGGGATTTAATGGCATAAAAATAAATTAATTAATTAATGATGATGTCATCAGGAATTTTTCAGAAAATAAAAAATACTTTATTTTCTAAAGGTTTGTAGGTGTCTACAAAAACAACTTATATATATTGATGATGGATAAGAATTGTTAAATTTTTTTTTAAAAAACTTATAATTACCTCTCACCCTCCTCAATCTACCTTTCCTCGTCAGGTACTCCCCTTTGAATTTGTCATTACAGTTGGGATCCCAAATGCAATCTAGATGGATACCAATTGTAAACTTTGGAAGATATTCACTGATATACACCATGATCTGGTATATCATATATCCCTCTATCATAGAACCCTCAAGATTTGCTCTTTGTCAAACCAAGCCCTTCATAAATTTCAAATGCCTCTCAACCATCCACATTGATCTAGCTTGTATAGGTCCACACAATTCAATCTTCTCAACTTGATGTATGATGTAGTGTTCTTGAGCATTGAAAAACGTTGGAGGTAAACACTTTTGCATTTCACACATAAGCTGTGGAATTTTTGTCTTCCAATATTTTATATCTTTTTTATCAATTTCTTTAGATGATAACCACCTAAATGAGATTCAACGCGCAAAAACACATAGAGGAGATTTCAAATAAAATTATACAATAGATTTTAGATAAAAAGCTACAAATCTAAGAAAAAACACTCTTCTAACCTCATTTATTTTCCAAGATCATATATAACTTGTTTAATACTGTTGTCAAACTGTTGTGGAAGGGATAGAGGTAGGACAAACTATAATCATTAAAAAATGATCATTTCAATATATTATTAAATAATGCAACTGGTACTACATTCAATCTTACAAATATATTGTAAATAGAAAACATGACTTACCTTGAGGAAGGTATGCCAATCATGTGTCTTCAACCCTGGCCCGAAATCACCTTTCTTTGATAGAAGAGTGCTTATATGCAGCAAATCCTGTTGGAAATTTTGTTTTTTTTATGACTTCTTTTAATGCATCACTTTGTTGCTCTGTTAATAACCAAGGAAGGGCACTTGTATTTATGTGATCTCCATTCCTATTTGATTCAATGAAAACTTTTAGTGCATGATTAGATTCATGAATGTCACTACAAATTTTAGCAATTTGTTCTCTATCATGCCTTCCATCCAACATTTTCCATAGTGTCTCTGTTAGATTCTTTCCAATATGCATAGCATCAAACAAATGCACGATTAGGAGATACTTGTAGTATGGTAACCTACTAAATTGAGTAGGATAACTTTTCATTCCTCTAGGAAGTTGGTCATTGATGCCTTGACGACCTTCACGAGCATCAATTACAACATTAGTAAATATAAGACAATATAGAAATACAAATTGTAAACTTTGGATGACAAATTGGACATTACCTCAACGATTTAGTCGATCGTATTCCAACTTTCATAAATGAGGTGTCATTCTTCATGGCCTTGATGATGTCTCTTCTTTCCCATTGAAAAGATGTTTTTCAGCAATTCGACACCTATGATTATTGTGGAGAAAGTGTCTAAACTCATCAAACACCTATTTTCCTAAACTTCTCGAATGACGACATTTCATCTTTGGACCACAAACTGGACATGCAAATTTTCCCTTTGTCTGAAGACCTAAAAGATCATGTATAATTGGATCATGTACAATTATCATGCCCAACTTAAGCATTTGATGGTAATTTGTAAGCACTAACAGACCAAAAATATGTGATCTTAACAATATAACATACCACAAAAATGAGTTAGCCCATGGGGCATGATGTATTTTCCATACAAGCAATGCATGGAATTGAAAATGTCAATGTCCTATCGGTCTAGAGATGTCATACATAGTGATGCCATTCCATAACTTCAACAACTCGTCAATTAGGGGCTCAATATTCACGTTCATATCTTTAACTTGGTATTTACCTAGCAATTGAATGAACATAAACATTACGTAATTATTATAACCATTTTCATGCACTATTTATAAATTAATTTAGATAACTATAAAAAAAAATACCTGGCACAATCATTGACAACATTATGTGCTCCCTCTTTATGGACATCCAAGGAGGAATGTTATTATTAATAACAAAAATAGGCCATATTGAGTAAACAGATCTCATATCTCTATATGGATTGACACTATCTGCCACCAATGAAAGTTTTAGATTACGAGGTTCTTCTTTAAAGTGTGACCATGTTTCTTCTCTGTCTTTAAATGCAGAACCATCGGCAGGCATTCACATAATGTCATCCTGACTTCTATTACATGCATGGTAATCCATAAATTGTGCCAAGCTAGCGCATCTGAATAACCATTCCAAACATAGAATAATGGGAATGTACCAAAGAACCTTGTGAGGAACTTTTTTTGTTATTTGATTTGACCGATATCTACTAACATGACAATCAGGACATTCTGTTGCAAATTCATGTTTTTTATGATATAGAATGTGATCATTGGGACATGCGTGTATTGTCTGATACTTTGTTCCAATTTGATCCATAATGTTATATAATTCTCGGTACGAACGAGGAAAAATGTTTGATGGTGGTAATAAAAACTCACTAATCAACCTACAACAACAAATAAGCATTGTTAATATAATGAATAGTAATTGTATGCTAACCTTGATGATGACAAAAATGACATACCTTAGCATACGTTATATTGCTACATTGGATATGCTATTCATAACCTTTGAGTTCACCAACAACACTATAGTCGACAGTAGAGTTGTTTGGGAGCCTTGGTATAAGGGCTCGTGTGCCTTCTCAAGTAAAGTTATATCAAGACCATCTTTATCATTATTATCAGATTTTCTAGTACCATCATTGTAAGCCTCTTCATCACTTTCCCTAATACCATCTTATTCAATCATGTCCTCTAGCACATTATCATCTTCTTCCATGGGAGCATTATCCTCAGCTTGGATATTCACACCTCCATGTTCCTCCAGTAGGAAATCCACATTCAGCAATGGACAAAAATCGTGGCCTCCTTCAACATGACCATATTGCCTACAATGACTCTAGGCTTTTGTGATTAGAATTCTTCGATTCTTTAAACCCTTACACTTTTTGCAACGACAATAACATTTATCAGGTTTTCTTTGGAATTGAGCCCACAATGCAGCCATTGTCTCATTATTTTCTTCTAGATTCATATTGTTAGGCGTGGTCTTTCTTCACAGGAAAATATACCTACAAATAAATTGGACATGTTGTGATTAATGTTTATATCTGCACATATGGTTTTTGTTAATTAATGTTTTCAAATGTAACTAAAATGATTACAAACATATCAAAAAGGACCTTCACAGGCTCTTATTACATCAACTGTTCTAACATGGTCATGTTGCTTATCTTGAGACCTTAATGTCTTCTCATGCCTTCAACCTTGACCTTGATGCTCCTGCATAATTCTCCCAAGGATCAAGGAAAGTTGGATCATCATGGAATTGAGTAGGGAGACCTTCTAAGAAGTTGCAATACTTCAACCTTGTAAGTGTCACGTCAATGCAATGGGTACTAAACAAACAATTTAAGTTGATGAGAAATGGTTGTTATGAATTAAAATTGTAAGCATCATCTCAATGCATTGGGTATTAAACAAACAATTCAAGCTGATGAGTATGGGTTTTTATGAACCACAACTCATGAAATATGCATTAAGTCCATACCTGCTGTTTATAATGAGTATGGGTTTTTTTCCTAAGAACATACCTATTGTTTACAGTCAGTAAGTTTCTATATCCTCTAACAAATTTGAAACAATGAGCCAAAGTCACACGGTTGAAGATGATCATTGTCCCCTCAAAGCACCATCGTCTGATAAATTGTTGCATTGAAATATGATCTAGAAAGGGCCTTTCCACATAGTATGTTGGCACTATTTGGCAATCATCGATCATGTGGTTATTGCAAAGAGGCTAAGGACCAAACATGGAATCATGGAGATAGTGCATGGATGTACAAAGAAAATTTGTTGCTCTTTAGCTACTAATCTTGCTTTGTGCTTGTCAATTAAAACATTATTTTTAAACTTGATCTTGATACTTTTTATAATCAATGGCTTTCTTTCCAATGTCTATCTCTCGACTCAACACATTTTTTCATTTTTCTTTCCTTCTTGCTTCATCATAAATACTTGGTTCACAAGCACTTATAGTGTTCTTCTTGCTAAGATTATGAAGTGGACAATGACTTTCAATCTATATAATCAAATGTTTGGCTCAATTTTTTTGGGTAAGTGTGATGATATGTAGTGCACTATAAATTTTATCTTCAATGAAAGGATTAGCATCTCTAATTTTCAAATGGCGATCAACCAGAACTAGCTGACAATCTAACCTAAAAAATACATTTTATGCCAAATTCCAATCATAGTTAAAGACATTTAGCTATTGGAAAATGGCAAGATTATATCTTATTTCATATATGCAATAAAATGGGCAAGAAATGTGGAAGAACGTTAAGTTTTTATCCACCAAAACATGAGTAAAATTGTATAAAATGAATGTATTTTTAAAAATAATGTCAATTCCCTTCAAAAGAAATATTTTGCATGCAACTTACTTGCTGAAGATATTTCAAGTTCAGCAACTCTTTAATCACAGGATCCACAATAGTTGGAAGCTTTGACCTGTCTGTCAGTTGTGGCTTGGCTTGCAGCAACAAAAAATTCTTAGTATATGCATCTCAACATTTAAAAAATACATCAAGCAATTCAGGTCAGTTACAGTTTTTAAATTAACTGGCATTTGTTTCTTCTTTAACATATTCAACAATCAAGTACAATTAATAGGAATACAAGAGCAAAACTTGGAATTCTACTAATGTCATCAATGTTAATCTTGGGTACTAGTACAAAGCCAGTAAGAAATTTGCAGTTGTACCAACCAAGATATTTACAAGACTTGATCACAAAAGGTTCATTTAGCACAAAACAACTTCAAAAATATTGTATATATACACTCTTTGACACTGTCAAAGGGAACAATTATTTTAATGATGTTTTACTTAAGAATTTTTAGAGGAAATGATAAGCATGAAATATATTCAAGTTTTGACACTAAGGAATTGAAACATCGGCACTCAGGAATTGCCTGGAGTATTTAAAGAGTGTGTATCCCACAAATGAAATTGGTATAAATGTTACAACCACCAAATTTGGAGGGCATGGAAATTTAATCATCACTATCCTATGTAGTACACTTAATTTCATATGTTGGAATCATTTTGTGACTTGTACACATGATAGTCCAATAGTTTTTAGTGTCATCTTCATCACAATTTTTCTATGATAGTCTAATAGTTGCGAGTGGCATCTTCGTCAAAATTTTTCCATGATAGTTTTGTTGGTCTAAATTTTTGCATAGTCGAATTCCTTTGTCCAAGGTATAGAAGAATTTAGATTGGGATCCACCTATGGTGAATAGGGTTTCTAGCCAAGTCATATTTTGTAGGTCTTTGAAGCAAATTTTTGTCAAAACCCTAGGTCTTGTTTTCTTTTAAATTTTTTTGGTGTGAAACTAAAAATATGCGAAGATTCCCATCCTTTTCAAACTTTTCGCACCTTGAGTCACATCTTTTCTTTTGTGTTTCTGACTACCCGATCCTTAAAAGATCTATGGCAATCGCTATCTCACTATGAAAAGATACAAGTATTTTACCCTTAGCGACATAGCGATCACCGCTAAGCTAAAAAGTAGTATAATCAAGTGGAAATATGGTGACCGGAGATCGTATTGTTTCAGAGATATTTCATCACATTTACAACAGACATGTAGGTACAAAAGGCGTCAACAAAAATCTTATCTTTTTCGATTAGTCGCTTTGTCACTATCAGAGAAATTGGGCACTTCACCGTTAGCGACATGATGCCTTCACCAAAAATAATGGCTAGCAGTCACTTTTGAATTTTTTGATGATCGTAAGTTTTTTCAGGCTACATGGTGCACGTGCTATTTTATTATGTGTCAGATGCATTAACAAGGGTAGTTATGACTTCACTCGCCTTTATTTTTCTAACCCTGAATTTTGATGAGTCACCAAAAATCGCTATGTCACTATCGAAGAATTGGTGTCTCTCACCGTTAGCGATATAGCGCCCAGATGGAAACTAGTACTGCGGCAACTTTTCAGAGTAAGTGGGTCCCAAAAAGTACTCCATCAGATATCAATTATAAAGCTTTGGAACATGCTGGCATCTAATGGGCTATACATATACGCCGAAAAAAGCAAAAACAACAGGATTCGCTATGTCGCTATCGGGAACTTGTTCTTCTTGCCGTTAGCGAGAAAGTGCCCAGTAAAGAAATAAACAAATATGGGCCCCAAGAAACAAGTAATATAGCCAAGATTTCATCACGTCATCAATGATTGGACCCATGCCCTGTTCACAAAATATATGAAAGATCGATTGTCAGATCTATCTCAGATCCATGATCATCACTATCTCGCTATGGCGAGTTGCATGAAGGTTACGAATAGCGACATGGCGACAAGGGGCCCACCATATTTCTTTTGAGCAATGCATCAAATGTCATCTGCATGATCAAATCAGGATCAATGGCAGTGAAATGTCCCTTTTCTGATTTTTCATGATATTTCCAACCTCTAATCAGATCTTTAAAATCAAACAACTGCTATCACAAAGATCCACCAAATTCCTTAAGAAACCCCAAATCGGGTATGTTGAAAATAGTGCTAAAAGCTTCACAACTTCACAAATTATTAATGAATCTGAAAATGGAAATTTTTACAGAACTTTCAGCAGCATAACAGCCTACAAATTGATATTTCTAGATCCGTATAGCCTTTACACAACAGCTCGAAAATGTAGGACCAAAACTATGCTCATCGGGCTCCCGAAATAGCACAAAATATGCTCGGAAACACCACAAGAACACTAATAATCTATCTCAGAAGTTTAATCACGTCCCAATATATATATTCAGCTCTATTTTAACAGCTTAAAGTATAAAATACAGCAGCAACCAAAACTGATATGAAATACTCAACCGGAAACACCAAACTCTTACAAAAATACACCCAGAAACTCACAAATCTGCACTGTTCAGCACAAAGGCAAACTCTGTATGAGCATGCACATGGAATGGCTTCAAACTCCCGTCCTTAGCCTTCCTGGAAACCTGCAAACTCCCATTCTTGGGTCTCCCTGGAAACCTGCAAACTCCCGTTCTTGGGTCTCCTTCTCCACAGGTTTGGCAGCCTCTGAAGAATAACAAAGAATGAGTGAAAATCAAGTCTGGAATCCCCCCAAAATGCCTCCAAACCTCTTTAAAAAGGGCATAACTGTAACTCACATCCAAGAGAGGTTAATGAAACATATTTTAATAATAATTATCATTTATTAGTCCAACGGTTTCCAAAGATTAACTCCCTTTTTCCGAAACTTCACTTTCTTGGGCCTGCCTGTCTTGGCAAAGATTATTATTTTTTAATTATTTGAAAAGGGGACATGACAAGTCCTCCCCTCCCAAACATTGCTTGTCCTCAAGCAATGGCTGAACAATAAACCAATCAATCCTCCTGGATCCCAAATGTAGTCATGAACTATACTACTACCAATTAACACAGACTCCTGCAAGATCCTCTGCAATATGACCAAGAGGAATCCATAATCAAACTGGCAATTATAGCTCAACCAAACTCCAAAATCACCATTACCACAGTCAAAAACCCATGAGACACAAACTCTTAGAATATCAAAACCCAAGTAAAGTGGACTACCAACATAGTAAATACCATCAATGCATTCCACTGGCCTATATTGAATGTACAATCCAACTCTGCAATAATGGTGAATGCTCTCAAATGAAACTATACCAAGTATGGAGAATCCACACACTGTACAACTCCTACAGTCAACACAACTCTGTAGATTATTGGCCACTATCTCATAACCATAACTCCCATGCACCCCTGATGGTGAAAAGCCATCATAAGATAAACAACAAGAAATGGAACCCAAACCAAATTTTCCTGCCATCAACTCCTCAGCATAAGGATCAATTGTTAACTGATGTACATACCCTGCAATATAATGTTGATTAAAAAAACCAACCTTAGTCAACAACTCACCATGAACAAGTGATACAACCCACTGTGACTGATCACTAGCTAAGTCAGGAGATGTCATAGCCAAAGGAGTAGAATCAATAACAACACTTACTGAAGCATCACTCCAAAACTCCTGCTCTAAGTCATGTATTATCAAGCTATCAACTACAGAACCTGTCGCCATGTCGTGCCCATCACAACTCTCATCTCGAGGCATCAAACTATTCCATAACTGATGATAAGCACTAGGAACCAAAGTACATCTCTGTATCATAATCTCATCAACATGGTCATCAAAGGTAAATTGATGAGCGTACCTCACAGTGTAATGCCGATAGAATGCACCAATCTCAGTCAGTGGCTCAGACTGTAATCCAGATGAAACTAACTGCAATTGATCATCAACCATGTTGGAACTGACTACTACCTCCAAAGATATCACCAAGGGAGTAGTATTACTAGCCGGAACCATGCCAATTGTCGACTCACCAACATCACACATGACCTTTGATACATCTCTAGTCTCTGTGCCTTCAGTACTAGAAGCCACCACCCTGTCAGGCATACAATGATCTGCTACGATACCCAACTCAACTAAACCTAACTCTAGTGGGAATGATCCTGATATGCCAATGTTAGTATCAAGGATGGATGCATCCCCATCTCCACTGTCTCTGACAATCTCAACCATGGATATCGTCGAATCACCAAACACCATAGCTTGTGACTGTATAGAATTAGATAAAGATTGTAATCGCTCTAACTCCATGGTCACCTTAGCCAAATGAAACTGTGACTCCTTGAAAGCCAACTGTGTACTCTCAAGAATCTCAGAAGTCACCTCAAGCTGCTCAGTAAGCTCACTCACCTCATCTTCCTTGGCCAACAATGCATCATATGTTGTACTACCCCACTCCATAAGATAATCTCTGTCAGCTACCAACTGCATATAATTCTGTCTCAAAGTCCGAATAGCCTCCCATAAAGAGTGGATCTCTGTCAAGGAAAGATAACTTCCTTCCTGCTCATCACTAGTAGGAGAACCCCATCCATAAACTGCTAATAACTGACGAGCAGCATCAAAATGTTGGCAAGTGATAGCAATGTCTCGGTCACTAACTCTCAACTGATTAGACACATGATGGCATTGGCTTGACTGTCTCTTACAAACCTCCTTTGATGCACTGTCTAAAGGAGTATCCTCAAAGTTACTAGTCTCTAGAGTATTACCATCCATGTCCTGTGAATCAACTCTAAAGCTCATATCAACATACAGAGTATCAAAAACTGTAGCACTGCTATCCAACTCCTCTGTACCCAAAGAAACTAAGTCTTCAAAATTGCCCACTACATCCTCTTGGATGTCATCAATGCCAATATGATCCTGGGACTCATCTGTACACACTGCCAAATATGAAAGATCATCAACACATTCCAGCAAGTATGGTCGACTGGATATATGAACAAAGCCCAACACCGGTGTATAAAAACTAATACCAACATCAGACAAGATACTGGCACAAGAAAAGACAACACCGTGTAATCTGCTAATCAAATCCATGATAGCACCCAAACAAACACTACTACCAAAAAGTGTTAAAGATCTCCAGTCAACTGAATCCCAAACACCAATATAACAATCTCGAGTCCATATCTGTAAACTAGAATCAACTGGTAACTCAAGCAAACTCCTCACCCGAGTAATATGACCAATACCAACTAACTCCACATACCTGTCATGATGAGGTAATGAAGTCACAATACTATCTTCACTCACCTTCAGCTGGCGGGATAAATCATGTGAAGTACTACCTGCCTCAACCTCATGTGATGAAGCATCTAACTGCGCCTGGTACTCTTTCTCAGCAAAGTCATGAATGCTCAATGTCTGCTCATCTCTACCAGGTATCTCACCATCCTCATAATCATCATCTGAACCCACTACACTGTAGTCACTGCCTGTTGTAACTATACCATCCTGAATACCTGTGGCATCACCCTTTGACAACCTGTAAACAATTGTCTCCATTTGAGTATCAAGTTGACTGTTACTATCAATCTGTGTAATATCCTTTCCCACCACCTCCTGTGGCAGAGTAGAATCTGAGACCTCTACCTGGCTATCAGCTAGTTTCTCAAACTCCTCATGCAAGTTCTTGGGAATTGTGTCATTTGTCCTGTGAGAAGATCTGCCAAATAGAAATCCAGTCAACTTATCCACCTTAGCTGGGTCAGATAACATGTCATTTATACGGTGGTGCTCAACCAACTGTTTAGACATGTCATGGCTTATTT
Source organism: Cupressus sempervirens (assembly GCA_028749045.1). Lineage (NCBI taxonomy): Eukaryota > Viridiplantae > Streptophyta > Pinopsida > Cupressales > Cupressaceae > Cupressus > Cupressus sempervirens. Next base: position 900,293,054 of record CM053785.1, read on the forward strand.
TCATAAGTTTATCTCGAATGTCTAAATAACCATCCTTTCTACTATTTTGACTCTGGCTATCAATTGTCCAAGATCGTTCCCTCTGAAACTCTGTACTATACCTGTCCATTCTGGATAAAGTAGAGTGTAGCCCCAATAGGATATAACTTCTTCAAACACCAAGAACTAACATGCAAATGATTAGAAGTAGCATGCAACCATAGATTTGGACATGCAACTGATTAGAAGCAACATGCAACCACCAAATTATGACATGCAAGATCTAGGTAGTTGTCAAAACTGACATGCAAACTTCTACAACCACCAAATTCACCAAGAACTAACATGAAAATGATTAGAAGTAGCATGAAACCATAGATTTGGACATGCAACTGATTAGAAGCAACATGCAACCACCAAATTATGACATGCAAGATCTGGGTAGTTGTCAAAACTGACATGCAAGATCTGGGTAGTTGTCAAAACTGACCTGCAACTTCTACAAACCCTCAGGCTGGCAAGATCATGGCTCTGATACCACTGAAATGTCCCTTTTCTGATTTGATATGGTATTTCACACCTCTAATCAGATCTTTAAAATCAAACAACTGCTATCACAAAGATCCACCAAATTCCTTAAGAAACCCCAAATCGGGTATGTTGAAAATAGTGCTAAAAGCTTCACAACTTCACAAATTATTAATGAATCTGAAAATGGAAATTTTTACAGAACTTTCAGCAGCATAACAGCCTACAAATTGATATTTCTAGATCCGTATAGCCTTTACACAACAGCTCGAAAATGTAGGACCAAAACTATGCTCATCGGGCTCCCGAAATAGCACAAAATATGCTCGGAAACACCACAAGAACACTAATAATCTATCTCAGAAGTTTAATCACATCCCAATATATATATTCAGCTCTATTTTAACAGCTTAAAGTATAAAATACAGCAGCAACCAAAACTGATATGAAATACTCAACCGGAAACACCAAACTCTTACAAAAATACACCCAGAAACTCACAAATCTGCACTGTTCAGCACAAAGGCAAACTCTGTATGAGCATGCACATGGAATGGCTTCAAACTCCCGTCCTTAGCCTTCCTGGAAACCTGCAAACTCCCGTTCTTGGGTCTCCCTGGAAACCTGCAAACTCCCGTTCTTGGGTCTCCTTCTCCACAGGTTTGGCAGCCTCTGAAGAATAACAAAGAATGAGTGAAAATCAAGTCTGGAATCCCCCCAAAATGCCTCCAAACCTCTTTAAAAAGGGCATAACTGTAACTCACATCCAAGAGAGGTTAATGAAACATATTTTAATAATAATTATCATTTATTAGTCCAACGGTTTCCAAAGATTAACTCCCTTTTTCCGAAACTTCACTTTCTTGGGCCTGCCTGTCTTGGCAAAGATTATTATTTTTTAATTATTTGAAAAGGGGACATGACAGGCAGGCACTGTCTCGCTATGGCAAGGTGCTCACTCTTTATGTATAGCGAGATAGTGCCTAAGTGACACATGTCCTCAGAGTTTTGTGGGTCCAGTTCAGAGGTGCCAACAATGAAGGAAAGGTACACATGGAAAATTTTCATTGGGTTGACTGCTAACTTGTCAAGAGGAACATGAGTCATCTTTGCTTGCATCCCTGGATCATAGGATTTTTCGTAAATCCACGGTGTAAATTTGAATATAGAAGGTGATGCCACCCTATGCATTTATGAGAGATGAAAGCTCCGTGTGTGAAGAAAAATAGAGTATAACACAGAAGATTTTCTTAATTCCACCATACTCAAACAAAGATTCAGAGCATTTCTAAGCAGAAACAGTTGTTGAGAAGACTGTGTTGGATTCAGTAAGATTGTGAAGCAATTTGTTCATAGAAAGATTGCAGTAACACTAAGAAGAACTAGAGTGAAATTCAAAGTAAGTACTTGCATTATAATCCTCCTGTTGTTTCAATTCCTTCAAGAGTTAATTAAAATGGCTCCAAAATAGAAAGCATTTTTTGGTCAAGAGAACTATTTGGATAGGAATGTCCACAATGATTTGCTTGAACTGCTCCCTTCTTCCACTATTGAAACTATAGAAGTTAAGAGGCTAACTTCATTAAACCCTAGGATGAAAATAGCAGATGGGTTGTATGACAAAGGAAACTGGGTTAGGGATGCAACAACTTCACAGATTGGTCTTGTTTTATTCAAAAAATGGTTTTCAGAGAGGAACCTTTTTGCCCCACATGCCAACATCTGGAATTTTGGTCTAGGGAAAATGGTGGTTCCCAATGTTTTCATGGATTATGATCTTTTGGAAGTTGTAGCTAAGAATTACAACCAAGCCCTTAGGGTAGTGAGGAGAACTAATGGTGAAATCTTGATTACAATTAGCACAGAGGAGATTAGGGAAGTTTTCAGTTTAGGGCCTGTCATTAATTATCATGTGCCCATTGATTTGAAAGGGTTAGAAAATGAGTATATGTCTAAGAGAGATGTAGCTAGGCAAGGAGAGTTGAGCGCACACATAGGTAGAATTGGAACACTGCTAGCAATAACAGCATCCTCCAGGGAGCCTTTCAAAAGGGCATACTTCAATTCTAGGGCTATAGAAATATATAGGTCCTTGTGTAAAGTTTTTGGGAGAGATGAAGAAGAGTACATGCCTGTGGATTTTATGTATATGATTACTCAAATTTCCTCTTTTGGTGTGGATATAATTTTTGATTTTGCTTCTTACTTAGCTGAGGAGATACACATTAGACTTATTGGAATTGTTAAGGGTAAGGTGGAAAAAAATTTTGGCCATTATTCTCTGTTAATGCACATGTTCTTATTCAAGGGAGTAACATGTTTTAGTAAAGAAATGGAATTAGAAGAGAAGAGAGTGGGGAAGCATTACCAGTTTAATTTTGGAGTGCAGATATGACTTGGGATGCAGAGAATGCCAATTTTTTCAAGTTTGATAGGTATTTCACTTCAAAGCTAAGATGTCTCCTATTAAGGGACAATCCCAGAATCCCCAAAGCGTTAATGAATCTCGTTAGGCCTATGGACAACCCAAGTGGTTTGAAAGTTTCACATAATTGGGGAGATGTCATTCCATATTCTATTTCTACTATATTTAGAATATATGGTTTTAAAGGAAGCCCTCACGTACTACCGTACCAAGTGCCTTTGAAGGTAGGAGTTGCTAAGATATTGTGGTAGCTGGGAGGAGTGGAGGAAGCCCTTCTATTGAAAAGACAAAAGGGGTCAATTTTTCCTACTTGCACAGTGGCTCATCATTTTGTAATCACAAAAGGAGGTTGGCTTTCTCTACACAAGATTTTGAATCCTTATAAGATGGCCATGTACCATCCTCATTTTTGTGATTTTGAAGGATTTTATCATTTGGCTCTGAGGCAGAGAATTAAGCTTGGTAAAATTGAGCATGAATTTTATTTTCCTGAAGACTTAATAAGGAATGAGTACTCCTTGCAGGAGCAAGAGACTAGGAAAGAAAAGTGGAAAGTTTTTTCTAAAATTTTGGATTTCATTCATTATTTTGATCCAGATTATAGTCCTTTGGATGATGCAATTACAAATGTAGATAAGATGAGAAAACTTATGAATAATTTTCCTGAAATAATAGAGGAAATGAATGAAAAAAAGAAATTCTTTATTAGGTTCTACCCGGATAAGGCCAGGGAAGTAATGGGAAGATTGGGTTTTACTCCCAATATAAGGGCAGGTCTATTAACTGTCCAAAAAAGGTCAGGATATACTATTGTTCAAAATAAAAAGAATACAGTGGAAAAGGCAAACAAACAATTGAGTCCACTAGTAGGGTTTTGAAAGAGAGGCCTACTGAGACCTCCCCTAAGAGGAGGAAAATAATAAGAGAGGAGAATTCTAATGTTGAGGAGTATTCACCTTCACAGATCCCTTTGAGAACCGGGGAGGAGCAGCTCACTATTGAGAAAATTGAACAAATTGGATCACAAGGGGGTGTTTTTGTCACTCAAGCAGAGATCGGTGAAGGGAACCCCCAAGAACCTCCTGTGCCAAGCCTTGAGCTGATTGTAGCTGATTTTAAGGGAAGGAAATTGGACCCTATTTTGGAACAAGCCAGCCAGCAATTTTTGTTAGATGATAGTTTTGTAAGGTCTAGGGCTTTCCATCAATTTTCTTGGAGGGCAAACATCCACAATTTTGAGGAAAGATGTAAGAACATGAAAATAGAGCATCCAGAAATGGACGAAGCCTCCATCCAAAACCAAAAAAAGGAGCAAATGATGCAAGAATTCTAGAACATTACCCCTAAGGAGGGGAGCCAAATGGTAAAAACTTATAACATACTATTGTTGCCTAATTGGGATATTGCAGATGCATTGATTTTCAACTCTGTTTCTAATAGACTGGAGTTACAAGACCCAAATAAAAAGAAATTTGTAGGGACTGCTTTTAGTGATGATCAAGCTGCTCTTGTTATGTGGTCATTAAGAAGAGGATCCAGGATTGTATCAACATAGCCTGATGGTTCAAGACTGATAGGGAATATTATTGTGAGGAGAGTTGCTGATACCTCACATGTACAAGAAGCCCACATGAATGTGGATTATTCTCAGTTTTCCTTGGCTACTACTAAAAGGGAGGAAAAGGAAATGTTTGAATTACAAAGTAAATATGATGCAGTTGTGGATGCCTACAATAAAGAGGTAAAAAGGAGAGTTGAGCTTGAGAACAAGCTATTGGGAAAATCCACCAGGCCTAAAATAACATACCCTCACCCCCCTGTTGAACCTTTCAAATCTACCCCCCTCATTGAAATACCAAACACACCCCAAGGGCCACAATATTACACTGCTGAGGATTTTGAAGAAGAAAAGAGTAAACTGTGGGCCTTACATGTAGAGCTGGAATCTAAATATGAAGATAAACTAAGAACAACTCTTACATATCTAGGAGACAAGGTTGAATGGCCACTAATCCATGATCAATTGACTAGGGTGATTAACATCTGGGAGGAGTTAAAAGCAGATGATGAGGCTCTAAAGCCTATTGTGAACAAATGGGTGAGAAGGGAGAAAGCAATAACCTTATTGTGTCTATCTATTATAAATAATTCTCATGATCAAATATATAAAACCTTTGACATTGTTTCTGATCTTGTTGATTTTGATAGCAAAAGGATACATTTACAGAAGATAATAATAGGCTACTTAGACAAATATAAGAGCCAAAAATTCAATTTATTTCCTCATGCCCTAGATAAGAAAAATAGTTTGAAAAGCAAAGTGGAATGGGCGAAGGAACTTGATGATTTATTTTCTTTAAGAATGAATCAATTCATAAATGAAACAGGGCATGCACAGTGGGCCACCACAACAGAAGAAATGGTGAAAGCCAAAATATTCTTTGATTCTTTAAAATAGGAATTTTTTGATATTGATAATGTGGCTGATTATATAATAAAAAAATAAAAGGATATTTTGCAATTCAATTGGCCAGATCACACATTATTTGACAGGTGGATGGAAGAAATGCCTTCTAGTGAACAGTTTGATGTAGATGAAACTAACAGTGATGAGGTGCAAGGTGAGGAAGTCCAAATCATTGATACCATCACTACTCAAAACCAATCAGAAGAAGAAGACAAGAAAAACCTATCACTTTCAGTTGCAGAAACAGGACCACAAGATGCCAATACAACTAAAGAAAAGGAAAAGGTAGAAGTTGTCCTTACCATGTAGAATGAAGGTGGTGGAAGCCTGTAGGTGGAGGTTAATGTGCCCTTGTCAGAACAAGCTTCATCGTTGGCTAATTTAGTAGTTACATATGAAGATGAATAAGATCAATAGCCAACTCAGCAACATTAGAACATGTAACAGAAGCTGACCCACCGAAAGGAATGATTTGATTTTGATATCTTTTGTTACCCATAGTTTTGTCATTTTGTGATAGGTGTATGTAGATATTCCTTGTAAAAGACACCTATCAGTTTCTCTTAGCCTGAAGCTTGTTGCATTTCACACTATATAAGTGAAATTCTAGGGCAAGAGAAAAGGTCCAAATTTTATTTGCTAAGTGATACACTTAGTCTATTTTTGGTCCACCATTTTTGAGAAAAAATTTGTGATGTATTTCTCTGTCAGATCTTGAGAATACATGAATATAGAATGATCTGTGTTTCTTTCTGAAGGTCATTCTAAGTCTATTGTAAATTGTATACAATTTTCAAGGAAAATGAATAAAAATTATGAATTGTCCACATATTAGTTCTTTCTGAACTTTGTCTCCTTTTGATTACTTGGTTATCTTGATGTTGTATAAGTAAAGGCTTGTGCAATTGAATGCAGTTCAATTAGGTTTTATATATGTTTATCATGGTTGTTAATTCAATGGATTAAGTAAAAGCTTTGATGAATTTGATAAAGTTGCTGCAGTAGTGGAAAGGATTTTGAATGATGATTTCTGATAAGAATTGCTGATAAAATTTGTTGTAAGGCAACAAATTAGATCTAGAGATTTGTAGTAGACTCTGAACCCCAATGGATTAGGCACTGATCAAATTTAATCTAGCTGAAAGAGAAATGTGTCACACATGATTGTCAAAATGAAAAATTATAATCAACTTTACTTTTATTTCCTGTAGATCTTCAAATTTGGCCTCTATTTGTTTGCATGGAATGTTTTAGCTTTAGTTAGCCATTATTGCTAAGAACATCTGCAGACCTATAGAAGATTTTTGGCCATATCTGTTATATGTGATGTGTTTATTAAAGTATTAAGAATTGTACATGTATTGGAGAATTTGAGATGAGAATCAAAATGAAACTAAGATAATTCTCATACAGTTTTCCCAGTCTTGTATCATCCCTGGGTATACCCACCCTAGTTTTGCAGAGCCAAAAGAGTAGAAAACCACCCTTGGTTTTGTAGAAGTTTGGCCCAAATGGTGTGCACATACAATTGATAATAGGAATTGGCTAGTCTTTAGATTGTGTGAGTATTGTCATCTTGGTATTAAGCATTTTGTTGCTTAGTAGTTTTAAAACACCAACAAATTTGTTATTCATCCAAATGGAAACCCTTGTAGGAAGACATAATTGCAATGCAAAAATTAAATGTAATGTTGAAATATAGGAGAGAGATTCTTTTGGTTGAACTAGAAGGTAAATCATCTTCTAACAAAATGATAGAGACTTTTGGTGAAGGATCCAAAGTACATCAATTCAATTATAGTCTAGTAAATTTAGGTGTCATCTTCATCATAAGTTTTTGAAGATAGTCCAATATTTGTAGGTGTCATCTTCATCAAAAAACTTCCATGATAGTCTATTAGTTTGAGGAGTCATCTCCATCACAAGTTTTCCATGGCATACTTGTAGTTAGAGGTGCATTGAAGACCTTTTATCACTACATGAGCTAGTAGTAGATGGTGATTATTCATTATCATCATCATCATCTAACATAGAATCACATGAATATCATGTTTTATAGCCCACATGGCCTAGGTATTGAGGGTACAACTCCAAGCACTAAACATAGCAGATTTCAAATTATTATCTTTATGTGTTGATGTTTAAGTTGAATGTTCTAGAGTTGAAGAGAGAAACACACTCAATTTTATTTTCTTTTTGTTCTTTTTTTGAATATGAAACTGTTGTCTAAATGATCTACAATATAAATATGTATTATTAAAATAAAAATACAAGAAAAATATGATACCAACACAACTATATTTATAAACCAAAAAATTTGTCATTATTATTTCTTCTAAGCTTTTACAACTATAGCTTCTACATATACATTTCCTTTCTTTTCTTTCATTACTATAACAAAAAGTATAATAGTTGTTACAATAGACCAACATTCCAAATGATAAATCTGCATCTACACACTTTCAATAAAATGAAACAACAAGTACATTAAATTCTTTTTGTAACTAGACTCTTTTTAACACTTATCATCAAAACATCACTGAGAAAAAACACTTGAGCGGAGACTCTCCCATTTATATTACACAACAATGGCTGAACTTTGGCATAAAAAATAATAATGATAGTAATAGTATTCACTTCCATCTTCAATATTATCATAAAAACCTACAACAAAAATACACATGTAACTATGGAAATATGCTCGAAGATAAATCCCTCTCCTCGACCACTAGAGATGCAGGTGTGATTGGAGGTCATGAATGGAAGAGCTTTTGAAGTCGAGCACATCAGGAAGAATGAAAGAAAGACAATATCAAGAGTTTCGAACTACTATTCTGCTCCCCCTATATTGATGCAAATGCAGGGCCCCCTTTCATATTATTCCTAGGGCTAGCAGGCATCATTAATCAAGTGGGTGGAGAAAACCTAAAATGAAACTGGGCTCAGAGAAAACCATGCGAAAATGCAGAGATAACCATGCGAAAATGCTCCAAAAATATCAAATGAAATCGGGCATGAAAAACATAATTGGGCAAATGTTTTTTGAACTTTACGGATGTATAAGCCCTGTGTTGGTCAAAATTTTGACCAACACATGTCTTATATGTAAAAAATTTTAATTTTTGCCTTTACATTTCGACCACCCTAAATTTATTTAGTTGATGGTAGAAATTTTTGGTCAAAAAATGATGTTAAATGTAGTAGTGTGTATACCCTCAAACCGTCTATCAAACTTCATGATAATTGTAACATTGATCAAAGCATTTAAAACTTCTGACTTCATGCCAGCCTTACCTAATGCATCCCTTGTCCTAAGAAATTCTTCGATTGTATCCAAAATACCTTCCACCGAAAGGATAGCTGATACTAATACTGCACTCCCCAGGTGATCGTATGATGGGAAACCATGCAATAAAGATCTCAAGAAAAATTTATAGAAATCCCCTGTATTTTCTTGATTCACAAGTCTTGCCAAACTTGACACTGTTACATATATAGATTTAATCAGTTTAGACCTATCTCCAAGCTTCTCCAGGAATGCTTCCTCCTTTGACTTATCCAATCCTGATTTAAGGAGTAAATTTATAGAAAATCGTGTATCATTTTTACACTGTTTACCATCAAGAACATCAAATGTAGCATCTTGTACTGCCTCAACATACATATTTAAAATAGATGTTAAAATGTTTAGCACCAAATTTGTTTGCCCTTCCTCCAGTATATGAAAAATAAACTGCTCAAATAGTGTGAGAAATGCAATATCCTTAAATGTCTATTCTATCCAAGGTGTATCATCTGTTGAAACATCCTGCCTCCCCAGGGACACTTTCCACAAGTCTGCTTCAAGTAATGATATGACTAGAGATACACATGCTCCATGCCTCAAAAAAATCCAACCCTTCTCATTCGAATTGCCCCGTTTATGCACCATTTGCTGAGTAGAAAGTACTTCCAAAAGGAAAATTTTTAGCTGCAATAGCTCTCCACAATGTGCCAAATTAATGTTATTGCGCAAAATTTTGCTAAAATTTATGAAGCATTCAGTTCCCAGCAACTTGCCGTCAGGTTCAGATTTCCAAGGTAGAACACTAACTGCCTCAAATCCAACATCAAAAAAAGTGCTCTAGCCAAGAATAAAATAGTACCTTTATAGTATAAGCTCCTCCACTTGGGAAGGTGCCTTACCATGCCAAGCTTCCAAAATCCATGAAATCACAAAGTACAGATCAGGCCAATCCAAACCCAAATCTTTAAGTACATTGTATTCTATGATACTCGAATTACAAATCCCACTGATATCAATAAGTTGAAAACAGAGATCATCCATTCCTTGCTCTCCTAAGATCCCCTCATTGAAATTTATAACATTTTGTACTACATGGTAAACCCATGATTCTAGTCCTAGATGTCCCACACCCTTGAATAGATGAAGATCTTCTCCCTGTGAACCTTGCCTCAACTTATTCCTCATTTGCAACATCAGCCAGGATGGAAAAGTAGTGAAATAATGAATCATGTGCCAAATGACTAGCATTAGTCGAGAAACTAACAAAGACCAACAAGCCAATTGTGTATTGTTAAATTCTGCTAGAGGACTACTCATATTACTTAAAGCCAAAAATGTAATCTTCGCCATCTTAGTTTTTTCACATGCACTTGATAATTGATATACCATGAGTAGAATTTCCAAGTGAAATAGATATGGCAAGCTTACAGAGACTTCTCGTACATTCAGGCATCTTGTGTGTAAACCTTTTACTTTCTCTGCAATAAAATCAACATAACCCTTACAGATTTTTAGTCTTAGTGGATCCTCATTGAAATTGGACCTTTTAGATGCCCTGATAGTAAATAGCAGTAGAGAGTAAACATTGGGTCAGTTTTAGAAAACTTCTTATTAGCTACTACATATTGTTGTAGGTTATATGCAAGCAGTTGCATGCTATTATTAATTAATGTAGCCTAGCATGTTTTGTTAATAAGAATCCAGCAGTTTCAGTGTGGTGAGCTCTTTATAAACATTTTTTTTGTAGAACTAGCCAATGGTTGCATTCGTTATAGAGTTTACACAATATTATTAGTCTATGGAATTAAAATTTAACTATAAAGGGAAAGACATGGTGCCTAAAGGAATTTTTGAATAATCAATATGACGAGCAGATCTAAGGCAAAATTTTTATGAAGGTATATTCCAAGTTTAGAGCATTTATTCAAAAACACTATTTCAGATCTTAGTGGATTACTCATAAGTACAAGGCAAATTTGTTGAAGACCTTGAAGGACATCTAAGGCAAATCTACCTACATTATAAACACTTTGCATTTCAAAGGTCAGTTCCTTCTGCATTGCAGGATTTGAGGTTGGTGTCTCTTGTTAATTCATCCTACAAATTTGTTTGAAGTTATATACATACATACATGTGTGTGTGTGTGTGTGTGTGTACATACACACACAATTCACCTATAAGGATTTCCATGCTAAATAGTATATGCATCTTGTCTTCTTTTGTTAGACATCAACTATGTGAATGCTTTCTACATTGCTTTCAGTTGACTAAATATATATAATAAAATATGCAGGTTTCTATGCCAAACTAACTCCAATGTGGAAAAATATCTAATAATTGGGATTTAAACTAAGCAAGAACTATATGTTCAAGAAACCAAAAGATGACTGCAATGAGAATATTATAAGCAAAAAAACTTCAGTCTCGTTAAAGAGAATTGGGATGTGTGTTTGAAGACTTAACAAATTTGAGCTTCACTTGGTTTCAAGAATACTATAATATTCTCTACTTAATAAGGCCAACCACGTGAAGGTGGAAGCTCATCTGGCCTCACCCACCTCCCCCTAACATCAATCTAAAGTACCCATTATCATCTAATTACATACTTCATTCATTCATTCATCCACTTATGAACTATAACATTCAATCAATACAATCACATAACATTCATTAATATGATATAAAATTCATTAATACTCAATAATAATCAAAACATCATTAACACATAACAATATTCATTAACATAAAATAAAAATCTGTATTAATACCCATCATTCATACATGATTACTTAAAACAAAGTTCTTTCATTATCCAACAAGGTTTATCAAAGAAGATTTTTAAAACATCATTTCTTTTTTTTGTTTTTCTAAGCTCTCTTAAGAAAAGCACTCATAGGGACATCCATATCTGCTTCATTCTCCTCCTCTTCTGGCATGTGTAATGTCAAATTATGATGGCTCCTTCTCTTTGGAGGAGCAGGAGGTTGCTGCACTAAAGGGGGCTCTGTTGCAAGAACAAGTGAATGCGATAAATTGGCATACTCTTTTTCTTTTTCTAACTGTTACAAGTTTATAATTAAGTATGAGTACAACATAAAATGCATTTTTCTTACCTAAAAATGCCACATCATGTACATTAACATTTTGATCTACCACAGTGTCAACATGTTGAACACTTGGAACATGGTCCAGTCCTTCAGCATGATGTTCAACATGCTCTGAAATATTTAAAAAAAGGAGACATGTCAAATTCTAATTGAAGATGTTGAATTGTATTCATAATTGCATAATTAATTTCCAATAGCAATTTAATAACTCCACCACTATAATGCACATCATGGCCTTTGTCAGGAGCAAGTTCTATGGTAGGATATGAAGGCTGTAGTAAAATGTTATTCACATTGTTATGTAGTCAATTTACGTTTAAAACTAATACCAAAAAAGAATCTTCTCAACTATTTAATTTCTTTTACTTTTCATTTGACCGATTTACCTGTGAGATATCATTGGTGCACTGGATTCTTGGGCAAGGCTTACAGATTTTTCACGTGGGCATGCAACCACAACTTTATAGCCTTCCTTCAAGGCAATTTTTCTATCTTCATCTATGACCTCCACATTGAAATTTGTGCCCTGTGTTTTTTTCTTGATAATGTCAGTTTTCCATGTATGGTTTCATTAAACAAAACTATTTGCAAAATTATATCAAAAAAAAAAAACAAAATTCATTACTCTACTTACAAGTCGAGACTGCAGATTCATATAGCCACCAGAGCCAAGTTTGTGTTGGCCAACCTTTTATATTCTCACATTTGTAGCCACAAATGTGTCCTGCAATCTATGAACAATTTCAAACATCTTAGATTATATATTTACAAATATCAATAATTAGTGCATGATGACAATGTACTTAATACTATAATGACATACCTCTTTTTGCCATGTGTTGCTTCATTATCTCTATCTTTACATAGCCTTTTCTCCTTTGCATCTTCTATTATTTCATTCCACTCCATTGGTGGAATCATAGGAGGATGGTCATACTTTGGGTTATCCTTAAGAGCCCTTCTATATTGATCCCTTACAATCTTTATATGCTTTGCTGCTCTTTTCAGAAGTAGGCCAGTGTTAAAAATGTTTTTCCCAAATTTCTCCTTAATGGATGCAATCAACTGATTTTTTAATTCCCCAACTTGTAAATTCTACCTTTTCAAAAACAAATAGATTGTTAGATCAATAACTTTAATATATTACAATAAATAGAAGAAAAGAAAAATTATGTAGTAATGATATGAAACTACATGCCTTTTACATATGCAGGGTCCGAATAGTCTCAATGTCATATGAAAAAGATGTTCAAAGAAAGCATTATTACATACAAAAACATAAAGGATTTATTAGTCCAAAATGAGTAATGTAAAAGTAAACTAAATTTGCACTTTAAATAATATCAATGTTAAAGCACCTGGAAGCTTTCGTTCTCTTAATGGAAACATAGTTTTCTTATTTAGCAATAATATTCCTTCTTACGAATGATTACTAATCACACAAACTGCTCCAAGAAATGGATCAGCTACAGTATTACTGCTCTTTGTTGTTCTATCAACTGAAACATCATAACAATTAAATGACAATTTTAGTACTGCTCTCTATTGCTCTACCTCCCTGCCTATGTCCATGTCTCTCTATGTGTGGCTATGTATGTATGTATGTATGTATGTATGTATGTATGTATGTGTGGTGTGTGTATGCATGTGTTTGTGTGTATACAACCTTCTGTAGACATCATTTAAGCACTAATATGCTACTTCGTTGTTCATCAACTTGTAGAAAGACATTACAAAATATAGCAAAACAAGGTTTTACCAATTCTACTGGGCATAGACAATTATGTTTGCATGGTACTTCTTGCCGACAATGTAGCAAACAATAGTGGACCACCAACCGAAGGAAGAGTCTGCACTTCATCATGAGCTGAAGAATAGAATATTGTTACCAAAGAAATTTGCAATAGATAAAGATCAAATGGGATACTAGCAAGAAATGTCAACAAAAAAAAAGGTAAGTATTATAATGTTGATCAAAACAAACAAAGTGTTACTTACACAAAGGTACTATGAAACAACCTTGACCATGTTCAGCATGTGATGTCGCAACTGGCACATATGTCTATACAAGAACACATAAAACTAGAGATCATGATCCATAAGATACTATAAAATATTAATATCTATTGAACTTCTATTACTGCTTTAGTCGAATTACTACTTACTTTCAAAGATTGGATTCTACGGTCAAATTCTATTCTCAATGCCTCTTTCTCCTCTCTTCTGTCACCCTTGATGATATTTTGAACAAGCTCATCAGTGAAACTTTTTGTAATTTTTTGGATGATGAATGCAAGGTCAGTACTAAGGCCAATGTCATGTAGATATGATGCCCATATTTTAGATTGCATTTGATCAGCGATCATTGTAGCTTTTTCCTATCATTTGTGACATCAAATATTCATATACTTTCATCAAAATAACTCCAAATACATAAAGAAAAGAACATAATAGTAGGACATTTATTACAATAATTAATGTTTACCTCTACTGAAGGTGTTTGACATGGTGCATCCATATCACCTTGTGAAAAAAATTAGTAAGTCTTAGAAATCAGCAATGAAATTAAAGTAAAAGACTTACCAAAAAAAATATTAATGATAAAGTAGATTGTATATGTAAATCATTTGTCTTAAGTTAAAAATTTAGCGTAACTAATGTTTATATCTAAAAAAATATTTGGCATGTTCTACTTAATGTTTATATGTGCACATATGGTTTGGAAAGAAATATTTGGTCATACAAGACCCCATCATAGTTGACATTGATCGTACCTAAAGATTTCATTGATCATCAAGATCATCACCCATGTCATCATCATCATCATCATCATCATCACCATCATCGTACTTGTCACTTTGATCGTTGTCATCACCACCATCTTCATCACCATCATCATCCTCTTGATCACTATCATCATCATGACCATCATCGCCATGATCATCACCATCTTCATCACCATGATCATGATCGTCATTAGCATCATCATCATCATTATCACCATTATCATTAGCATGAAAAAAATCATCACCATCTTCTTCTTCTTCATCACTAGGTAAATGTTGTTCCTGAGAATCATTTACTTCCTCTTCTGCTTCTTCAATATCTTCTTCTTCAATCACATTATACTTTACCGGACTTCCTCTTGGGTCATGTCTAACAAAAAATGACTAACCTGGTTTGTCTCGAACACCAAAGTAAAACACTTGCTCGCATTGACTTGGAAGAACATAGGGCTCATCTCCGACTGGCTCAAATGACCTTGTATTAATCATAGTAAATCCACTATCGTGTTCAATAACAGTCCTATCAGGATCATTTCGATTTAGTCGTAACCTAAACCATTTGAAGACAAATAGAACTATTTTGAATGAATTAAATTCATACTCAAGTATATCATCCAAAATTCCATAGTATCTATTTTCAGATTGTTGAGGATGTATGTTAGTTCTAGATGAAATATTGGTGACCGCGAAGACAACACTTATCCCAGAATCACATGTTTTTTTCGTTTCATCTAACTTTTTTGTGCAGAATTTATAGCCATGGTACTACATAGCTTTGTGGTGTTTGACCTACAATTATTCAAACATGTCAAGAATCTTCTCATTGATCTGTGAGTTGATATCAAACTTATGTCTCATGATTAGTAATCTTATGCATACCTTTGTATCCCTTAATCCATAAATTAGATCAAGTACCATTGGCGTAACATTGGGATCTCCATTACGATGAGCTTCTTTAACCAACGATGCAACACCATCCCATGTTAACATTTGAGCGACCATTTTCTTGAGACTGTTCAATCCACACTGTCATCCAATCAAAATTGTTTGCAATATACAAGTGTAGTGCATCCCACTCACGACCAACTATAAAGAAGACAATTACACTAGTTAGAAACAACTTATATATATTGATGATGGATAAGAATTGTTAAATTACAAAAAAAAACTTATAATTACCTCTCACCCTCCTCTATCTACCTTTCTTCATCAGGTACTCCCCTTTGAATTTTTCATTACAGTTGGGATCCCAAATGCGATCTAGATGGATACTTGCGGCAAACATTGGAAGATATTCACTGATATACACCATGGTCTGGTATATCATATATCCCTCTATCATAGAACCCTGAGGACATGCTCTTTTTTGAACCAAGCCCTTCATAAATTTCAAATGCCTCTCAACCATCTAGATTGATCTAGCTTGTACAGGTCCACACAATTCAATCTCTTCAACTTGATGTATGAGGTAGTGTTCTTGAGCATTGAAAAATGTTGGAGGTAAACACTTTTGCATTTCACACATAAGCTGTGAAATTTTTCTCTTCCAATATTTTATATCTTTTTTATCAATTTTTTTAGATGATAACCACCTAAAAGAGATTCAACATGCAAAAACACATAGAGGAGATTTCAAATAAAATTATACAATAGATTTCAAATAAAAAGCTACAAATCTAAGAAAAAACACTCTTCTAACCTCATGTATTTTTCAAGATCATATATAACTTGTTAAATACTATTTTCAAACTATTGTGGAAGGGATAGAGGTAGGATGAACTGTAATCATTAAAAAATGATCATTTCAATATATTATTAAATAATACAACTGGTACTTCATTCAATCTTACAAATATACTATAAATAGAAAACATGACTTACCTTGAGGAAGGTATGCCAATCATGTGTCTTCAACCCTGGCCCAAAATCACCTTTCTTTGATAGAAGAGTGCTTATATTTGCAGCAAATCTTGTTGGAAATTTTTTTTTTTTTTTATGACTTCTTTTAATGCATCACTTTGTTGCTCCGTTAATAACCAAAGAAGGGCACTTTTATTTATGTGATCTCCATTCCTATTTCATTCAATGAAAAAATTTAGTGCATGATTAGATTCATGAATGTCAGTACAAATTTTAGCAATTTGTTCTCTATCAGGCCTTCCATCCAACATTTTTCATAGTGTCTCTGTTACATTCTTTCCAATATGCATAGCATCAAACAAATGTGCGATTGGGAGATCCTTGTAGTATGGTAACTTACTAAATTGAGTAGGATAACTTTTCATTCCTCTAAGAAGTTGGTCATTAATTCTTTGATGACCTTCATGAGCATCAGTTATAGCATTAGTATGTAAGGAAAGTCAGGTGTGGAAACAACTTCCTACACAAATCTCATAAGGAAAGTATGATGCAAATCCTATTAAAATATTCTACACTTACAGATTCAATATCATGTAAACAACAATATTGCAGCCAACCATGCATACAAAAAATAGACAGAGAAAAGAACACATAACACAAAGATTTGTCGGTGGGGAAAAACCTTTCGGTAAAACAACCCCACCCCTTCAGAACCTGCACAATGTATTATCTTCAACAAAAGGTTACAATACACTTGCGGTGGAAGCTCAACAATGACAAAAAAAGACTCCAATAGCAACTCACAGTAACAACAACACACTCTCTCACATCACTCCCCTTCGTAACCCTAAAAATTCTTATAACATGCGCTTCACTTTAGGGCTACTCCCAAAGATAAACCGTATTAGGGTTTTACCATTCTCTGAGAAAATAGGAACTCAAATATCTTAGTAGCCACATGTCTTCACCTGTCATTGAATCTTCCTAACATAGCTCTTACGTGTCATAGGAATCTATCATAACTATTTTAGCCATGATCTCCTTACACACAATTCAAGATGTCGACACATCAACATTATTTGAAAGAAATACATTTTACAAAAAAAAAAATAATAAGAATAGGAATTATACAAGGTTGAGAAACCTTATTCCTAACATAGTAAATACAAGACAATATCCAAATACAAATTGTAAACTTCGGACGACAAATTTGACATTACCTCGACAATTTAGTTGATCGTATTCCAACTTCCATAAATGAGGTGCCATTCTTCATGGCCTTGATGATGTCTCTTCTTTTCCATTGAAAATTTTTTTTTCGACAATTTGATACCTATGATTATTGTGGAGAAAGTGTCTAAACTCATCAAACACCGACTTTCCTAAACTTCTCGAATGATGACATTTCATCTTTGAAAAACAAATTGGATATGCAATTTTTTCCTTTGTCTGAAGACCTAAAAGATCATGTACAATTATCATGTGCAACTTAAGCATTTGATAGTAATGTGTAAGTACTATAATAGACCAAAAATATATGATCTTAATAATATAACATACTGCAAAAATAAGTTAGCCCAGGGGCATCATGTCATGGAATTGAAATTGTCGATGTCCTATCGGTCTAGAGATGTCATACATAGTGATGCCATTCCATAACTTCAACAACTCATCAATTAGGGGCTCAATATACACGTTCATATCTTTAACTTGGTATTTACCTAGCAATTGAATGAACATAAACATTACGTAATTATTATAACCATTTTGATGCACTATTTATAATTTAATTTAGATAACTATAAAATTAAAAAACCTGACACAATCATTGACAACATTATGTGCTCCCTCTTTATGGACATCCAAGGAGGAATGTTATTGTTAATAACAAAAATAGGCCATACTGAGTAAACAAATCTCATATCTCCATATGGATTGACACTGTCTGCCGCCAATGAAAGTTTTAGATTACAAGGTTCTTCTTTAAAGTGTGACCATGTTTCTTCTATCTCTTTAAATGTAGAACCATCGACAGGCATTCGCATAATGTCATCCTGACTTCAATTGTGTGCATGGTAATCCATAAATTGTGTCAAGCTAGCACACCTGAATAACCGTTCAAGACATAGAATAATGGGAATGTACCAAAGAACCTTGTGAGACACTTTTTTTGTTATTTGAGCTGATCGATATTTACTAACATGACAATTAGGAGATTCTATTGCAAATTCATGTTGTTTATGATATAGAATGTGATCATTGGGACATGCATGTATTGTCTGATACTTCATTCCAATCTTATCCATAATGTTAGATAATTCTTGGTACGAACGAGGAAAAATGTTTGATGGTGGTAACAAAAACTCACTAATCAACCTACAACAACAAATAAGCATTGTTAATATAATGAATAGTAATTGTATGCTAACCTTGAAGATGACAAAAATGACATACCTTAGCATACGTTATATTGCTACATTGGATATGCTATTCATAACCTTTAAGTTCACCAACAACACTATAGTCAACAGTAGAGTTGTTTGGGAGCCTTGGTATAAGGGCTCATGTGCCTTCTCAAGTAAAGGTATATCAAGACCATCTTTATCATTTTTATCAGATTTGCTAGTACCATCATTGTGAGCCTCTTAATCACTTGCCCCAATACCATCTTCATCAATCATGTCCTCTAGCACATTATCATCTTCTTCCATGGGAGTGTTATCCTCAGCTTGGAAATTCACACCTCCATGTCCTCCAGTAGGAAATCCACATTTAGCAATGGATGAAAATCGTGGCCCCCTTCAACATGACCATACTGGCTACAATGACTCTAGGCTGTTATGATTAGAATTCTTCGATTCTTTAAACCCTTACACTTTTTGCAAGGACAATAACATTTATCAGGTTTTCTTCGGAACTGAGCCCACAATGCAGCCATTGTCTCATTATTTTCTTATGGATTTATATTGTCAGGCATGATCTTTCTTCATAGGAAAATATACCTACAAATAAATTGGACATGTGATTAATGTCTATATCTACACATATGGTTTTTGTTAATTAATTTTTTCAAATGTAACTAAAATGATTACAAACATACCAAAAAGGACCTTCATAGGGTCTTATTACATCAATTGTTCTAACATGGTCATGTTGGTTATCTTGAGACCTTAATGTCTTCTCATGCCTTCAACCTTGACCTTGATGCTCCTGCATAATTCTCCCAAGGATCAAGGAAAGTTGGATCATCATGGAATTGAGTAGGCAGACCTTCTAGGAAGTTGCAATACTTCAACCTTGTAAGTGTCACGTCAATGCAATGGGTACTAAACAAACAATTTAAGTTGATGAGAAATGGTTGTTATGAATTCAAATTGTAAGTGTCACCTCAATGCATTGGGTATTAAACAAACAACTCAAGCTGATGAGTATGGTTTTTATGAACCACAACTCATGAAATATGCATCAAGTCCATACCTGCTATTTACAATGAGTATGGGTTTTTTTTCTAAGAACATACCTGTTGTTTACAATCAGTAAGTTTCTATATCCTCTAAAAAATTTGAAGCAATGAGCCAAAGTCAAACAGTTGAAGATGATCATTGTCCCCTCAAAGCACCATCGTTTGATAAATTGTTGCATTGAAATATGATCTAGAAAGGGCCTTTCCACATAGTATGTTGGCACTATTTGGCAATCATTGATCATGTGGTTATTGCAAAGAGGCTAGCTAAGCCCAAACATGGAATCATGGAGATAGTGCATGGATGTACAAGGAAAATTTGTTGCTCTTTACCTACTAATCTTGCTTTGTGCTTGTTAATTAAAACATTATTTTTAAACTTGATCTTAATATTTTATATAATCAATGGCTTTCTTTCCAATGTCTATCCCTCGACTCAAAACATTCTTTCATTTTTCTTTCTGTCTTGCTTCATCATAAATACTTGGTTTACAAGAGCTTATGGTGTTCTTCTTGCTAAGATTATGAAGTGGACAATGACTTTCAATCTAGATAATCAAATTTTTGGTTCAACTTTTTTGGCTAAGTGTGATGATATGTAGTGCACTATAAATTTTCACTTCAATGAAAGCATTAGCACCTCTAATTTTCAAATGGCAATCAACCAGAACTAGCTTACAATCTAACCTTAAAAGTACATTTTATGCCAAATTCTAATCATAGTTAAAGACATTTAGCTATTGGAAAATGGAAAGATTATATCTTATTTCAGATATGCAATAAAATGGGCAAGAAATGTGGAAGAACATTAAGTTTTTATCCACCAAAACATGAGTAAAATTGTATAAACTGAATGTATTTTTAAAAATAATGTCAATTCCCTTCAAAATAAATATTTTGCATGCAACTTACTTGTTGAAGATATTTCAAGTTCAGCAACTCATAGAATCCACAATAGTTGGAAGCTTTGACCTGTCTGTCAGTTGTGGCTTGGCCTGCAACAACAAAAAATTCTTAGTCTATGCATCTCAACATTTAAAAAATGCATCTTCTGTAAATTAACTGGCATTTGTTTCTTCTTTAACATATTAAAAAATCAAGTACAATCAATAGGAATACAAGAGAAAAACTTGGAATTCTACTAATGTCATCGATGTTAATCTTGGGAACTAGTACAAAGCTAGTAAGAAATCTGCAGTTGTACCAACCAAGATATTTACAAGACTTGATCACAAAAGGTTCATTTAGCATAAAAAAAATTCAAAAACATTGTATATATACACTCTTTGATGCTATCAAAGGGAACAATTATTTTAATGATGTTTTACGTAAGAATTGCTAGAAGAAATGATAAGCATGAAATATATTCAAGTTTTGACACTAAGGAATTGAAACATCTGCACTTAGGAATTGCCTCGAGTATTTAAATTCACTCGAATTATGCCTTACAACTTCTTTGAAAAATAATGATTTAGATATTCAGTGGTATCTTAAGTACTATATACTAGTGCTTGCACCAAGCATAGGTGCAAGAGTATAGTCGATAGTGGCATGCAGTTAATCATTTTAGAATTGTGGTAGCTAGTAGCATTGTTTTATAGAAAAGCCCTATACTATTATTTGGTAGGAAGATAATTAGAACCAAAGTAAACATGGTGTGCACAAGTAGCATCATTTGATCATTTTCTATTTTGAGGTATAGAATATTTTGTGGATCTTAATTTTTGTGGAAACAATTTTGAGCAAGGATATGCTAAAAATGAGTTCTTCTTCTACAACCATAAAAACATTATCAAATTCGCCATCCAAACTATTGAGTTTGAACCAAATATCAATATGTAGTTTACGAACAATTGGCCTAAATGGTTTTTGTTATAATTGAGAATAACACCGAGCTTGATTTGATGAGTTTTTTTTATTGACTCGTAAATTTTCTAATAATTCAATAGATTAACCCATTGATAAGAAAACATGGAAACTCATTAGCTATTATTGTGGAGTTAGATCTCAACATTGACTCTAGTATTTCTTTAGTTGGAAATCGTGCATTGGTTACATCTGGATTATCACCAGCTATTACAGATGATGAAAGTGATACTATGTATGAAGCTTCTAATATAGGAACTCCATGAGAAGCTAGAGATCATTTAATGGAGATTTGGTGATGAAAAATGGGATCTCTAAGGATGAATAGGGATTGTTGAAGTTAAGAGGAAGAAAAATAATCTAATGAGATCCTAGTTTTCTATATTGATAGCAATGGTAATGAGGCTAATTCCTCCAAAGGAAGAGAAATATCTAATGTTGGTACTGTTACTTCTTTTAAAGATGGTCTTGTCTCATTTTAGACCTATATGGTGAGCATGAAATTACAGGCATAAAAGCATAGAGACTTAGAATCAACCAATCTTTCTAGAGAAGGAATGAGTAACCCAACTACAATGGGACTTAGAGGAGCTTCGTGAATTAAGACTTTTAAAGAAGTAAAGAAAGGGTTAACATATGAATAAAACCATTTGGCTAAACTTTGTAAGAATATTGAAGGAAATTTTTAATATGATTTGTGTAAATTCAAAACTATCTTTTTGTTTGCAATCATGTTACATCCTGTTTTCATGCATTTATTGTTATGTTAATGGATTGATAAATAAGTTCAATCTATTTGGAAGTGAAGTATATTTAATCCTCTTTCATTTGAAGAAAATTAGAGGTTTTGGGTGAGAAATATATTGACAAATCCTTTGGTTTTTGTAAAAATTGTCTTGAAACTCTTATTTACAGACCTAGTGATAAGGGTTTGATCAAATAACACATTTTGACCATGGAAAAATGTTGATTTTTACCTTTTGGGAAATAAGCTTCATGCATCTTTCAAATAAATTTGTTTTGATATTGCTTGGTTTTGTATCTTGGAAGTTATTTGACATTCTAGAGGGCAGAACTCATAAATTCTATGACAATAATAATTGGTATCAGTGCAGAGGCCATAAATTTCTATCTAACTGTTGGATGATTTTGATTTTTGGATATGTTTTAGGAAGGCTGAATATCCACAATCCCACCACTGTGATTGGTGTAATAATGTATAGTTTAAAATTTATGAATAAAAGAATCAAAAATATCAAAACTACATATGATAGTTTCATGGCAGTGAGTAGGTGAAATGTTATCATATTATTTAGGTTTGGAGAATCTTGCAATGTAGCTTATAGAAAATAGACCTCAAATGCTTAATAGAATGAGTATTAATATCTATGTTCAAAAATATAAGGATGACTAATATTTGGCAGCAATATAATACATTAGTGTGTGGAACATCTTATAAAAATGGTATGTTTGTACATGGAACACTAGAAAATTTGATTCACACGGTGTCCATACATGATTACCCTCCATAACACTGAACTGCTACTTTACAAGGTATGGAATTCTGAATCCATTCCCTATATTGATTTCCATTTCTATAAATTGACACAATCAGCATAAAAATGTCCAGCTAACAATCTATGCATTGTAATGTCATAAAATATTTTGAATCTTTGAAAAGGCCTAGGTTAACATAACTATTTTAGCAAATAACCCTTCAATGTCTTTAACAGATCTCTCCAAACCAAAGAGAGGTATGCAGGCCTGCTCGGTTAGAGTGTTTCTACTCACCATGTAACATCCCAAATGTAAGTCTCATCTAAGAATATCCTATAAACTACATCTACTAAATAACACTACTAATAGACAAAATGTCAAATAGGTTAGTATGGAGAAAAATAATGCTGAAACATATTTCAAAAGTCTCCTTGTCTGAATATTAAATTAAAAAATATCATTATTGAGAAATTGCCACCATGCAGATGATTTTAAATTGAAGTTTGTTTTTACCATGTCCAGAGCAGAATGATCTAGAAATTCAAATGCTGAGATGATCTCCCTTAACTACTGTTTTGCTACAGAGAGTAGTCTCTGTAAAAAGTGAACGAATTTTTTAATTTTAATACAGCTGCCAACTTGAAAATAGTTCTATGCTCCACAAAATCTGAGGTATCAATTCCTATAACATATCATCTGTGCTCAAGTTTAAAATGAAAGAGACCATACAAACTATTGTAAGTTGTGCCCAACTAGGACACATTTAAAATAAATTAAAATAGAAATTTCAATCAAATTCATGTTAGAATCAGTCATATAAATCAATACAATTGTTCCCTTGCCAACTTCATAATACTACAGAAATTGGTAATCATATTAGATCAACCATGGATTACATTCTTTGAAGTGTCTAAAGTAACTGTTGTCACTTAGGTTTGCACCCTTGTCCAAGGCCTATGCGCGAGAACAACCTAGTGAAACATGGAAACAACCTCCAAGCTGTGGGACTTGAACTATGAGGTTGAGTCTCCAGAGAAGGCCGGCTTCCTCTTACTGTCAGGGCGCACCTATCTATTCTCAGAAGGGAAAGGGAGAAAGAGAGCGTTAAAGCAAATCTACCTAGTCTAATCTAAGGCGATGATGCACCAAAATAGAGTGTTCAAACTCATTCATGCCCATATATGCACTACAACACTAGGGTGACATACAAAAGTCATACACATCCAGACTTATATCGATCAATAATCACATACAGATCATAAAACCAACTGAATGACACCAGGAAAAGGAGATTTCACTTGTATATTATCCAATAGGCCAAAGATAGATACAGTATGTGGACCACTAATCTCAATAATGCATCAATGAGAGGCAAAATGAAGCACATACACATTGACCACTGAAGAGAATGACACAGGATGCTATGTAGCTCAAAGACACAGGGATTCTACACTGCAAGTCTACAAGCAGTAGCAGAGAAAACCAGGAAGATTCCACCCTAAGAACAAGTCACCAAATTGCCTTTATAGATCAGGCATAATTAAAGATTTCTGTGTCACACTCACTTCTTACCTACTGGCATTAACTTCCCATCTTGAGAATCCAATCGAAGATCTGATTGAATCTTGGCTTGCATACCAAGAAATCTCATATCTTTCTGAGAAAGAGCCTGGAGAAGATAGAAACGATGCCACAACATTCCCTGACATGGTAGATGGATCGACTGGATAGATGGAGTGTCCCTCTACACCTGATATTCACTCTGAGTTGGTGGCAATTGATTATGAAATCAGATCCACGGCAAAAATAAATAATGATTTCTATCCTTTCTAGTTCACGAAACAGCAGGGTCAAAAAAGGTCAACCAGGTCCACATGTTGACTGGGCCACGTGGGGCAATCACTTTCCTCCCCTTTGCCACCCTGGCAGTCCTCTTCACGTGCTGACCACACCTTTATGTTTGACTGGGCGCTATGTCACTATGGGCGCCATGCCCTGAAGTTCCTAATATCGACATAGTGCCCAACAGTTATCTCTATCTGTGGTGGTACCAAACTGTGACTGCGATGCCCCAAGCAGACTGTATCATTGACTTGGCAACTTAATTGTCAATCGCAACTGTGATGTTAACTGCACATCCAAATCCAGGCCCACGAGGACACGAGGCGCATGGGCGCTAACTCGCTATGGCAAACCTCACGCAATTTCCCCATAGCGCGATGGCACCTGCCCTTGATCTCTGTAGATCTGACGGCTCAAAATTCAACCCCTAACTGTGCTAGCCGCGTTGAAGATCTAGTGCCACCTCATGTCTGCATTCTGATCTAGTACATGTGGCTATTCCTGATTCACCATAACACTAACCGCTGTCGGTACACCTTTTCGACGACGCAGTCTGCCTGTCGTGAGACTTTCGACCTACCGCAAACTTTTCAATCTGCGACCGAGCCCATTCCACTTGGCACCACTTAGTGATGCATCCTAGCGAGACTTGGCCCTACCGACACATGGCGAAAGGGCGCCAAGTCATTATACTAAAAATCATGCAACTTCGCCATGGCGAGATGGCGCCTGCCGCCATTCCATTCTAATCTGACGATCACGAAACCTGACCTCCTGCGACCCTCCCTCCTTTATGATTTGCCAGGCCCGTCGAAATGTGGCGTCAGCTTATTGGTCTGTCGGTCACCCTGAACCTAACTTCACCGGCAGCATGAAATGTGGTCCCGCCAGGATATGTGGCGCAAGGGCGCCAAGTCATCAATGTTATCTACCGAGCTGTTCTCGATAGCGAGACAGTGCCAGTCGTAGATCTATTCTAATCTCACGGTCGTGAAGGCTCTCCATGTCTCCCAAAACTACTAGGCCTGCTGAACGCGTGTTTTCATTTGATTCATTCTCCTGACGTCGATTGGTAAGACTTGATTCCCGTTGACACGTGGCGGATGGTTGCTATGTCGCCATGTTAAAACTCATGCATCTCTACCATAGCGAGATGGCGCCATCCGCTGATCTGAATTGATCTGACAGTGTGCAAGGAAGATCATTCCCCTCAGCGTATCGATGAATAAGAACTGGCCACGTATCAACGGTCTGACTAGTCCTCACTGACATTCCTGGACCCACGAGGATGCATGTCCTTCAAGCGCAATGTCATTAACATAAGACTCGCACAACTCTTCTATAGCGCGATGGTGCCTACCGTCGATCGGCCCTGATTTGACGGTGGAGATCTTACCTTTCCATGTACCGGTGACGCTAACTGAACTTTGACTTGGAGGACGTGGTCGCTCTTTATTGGCCTAATGAAACACCTCCCTGGTCTGACAAAGCACCAACTCGGAGGGTCTGTATTGCTTTGACCTCACTGATGAATACGTGGCTACATCTGATTCGCCATCTTGACGCCGGGCTGGCAAATTGCATTGCAGAGTACTGACGGGACCCATTTGCCTGACCCTTCCTCACCACGGTGGATTTTTTGATTGGGCGCTATGTCGCCATCAGAAAATGCATTGGTTTTTCGTTGGCGCCATCGGGCCTTGCCGTGTTTTGAAACTTCTGGTCTGTGGAAACGTGTCGCCCGCCGACGTGAGCATCTCTGCCGGGCGCTATGTCACCATGGAGATTTTTCGGCCGGCATGCGATAGCAACATAGCACCTACGGTGCCAGAAAACTTTCTCGACCCGCCCTCTATTGTAGCCCACTCGCCGGACCCACCAGACACATGTCAATTGGGTGCGATGTTGCTGATGCTAACTCTCGGGCAATTCTTGATGGCAAGATCGCGTCGACCGTCGATCTTTCTGAAATCTAACGGAGAAGATCCTACAGGCTACGAAATACATCATAAGGTCCGATCTTGGCATAAAAAATAATATTTTCGCAGCTAGTCGTTGGATGAGCCGAGCATTTAAAATTTAAACCTTTGGCGGGTGAGTGAAAGGTAACAATTATGGCAACTCACAGGGGGCATGAGCCTGCTCAATGCATGACCAGTGCCTGAGAATGATCCATTGGGCTATGGAGTTGAAAAAGAGGGCCTGGAAGGTACGAAACCGAGAGCTGCAAGAAACCCTAACCCTAGAAGAGGAAATCAAAACATTAAAAAACCCTTGAACTCTGGCTCTTCAACTTGGAAACAAAAAATAGGACCTCCTCAGCAACCTGAGACTTGTCAAAATTTTGAGGACTAGCAACTCAAGGGAGAAATCTGTGCACGTGCACTTATTGGAAAACAGGAACAAACAGAAAGAACTAAACTACTTATGTACATGGATTCCCAAACTTTCAGAAACAGGGCTTCAAATGGATCCCATTGACTGGAATGGGCAGAACTTCACCATTTGTCCTGCTTAGCTGGAACGCGTTGGCCTGTTTGCAACCAAAGATCAGATAAGGGCCACTCCATAGTGGATCAAATTTGGAATGTCTATTTGGAATGTCTTCCTGGTTTTGCTCTATCTGAATCCCACTTGAGAACCAAATCTCCTTCTTTGAAGATTTTGGCCCTTGCCTTCTTGTCAAAGCTCCTCTTCATCTGCTGCTGATGTATCTCTAGAGTTTGCATAGCTTTGCTTCTCTTTTCTTCCAGTTCAATTAGTTCTACAATTCTTACTGACATGGCATCATCTTCAATTAGTTCCAGTTGATGAGCCAACTCCAAGGATGGGAATTCCAATGAGATTGGAAGTCTGGCCTCCCTACCATATACCAACACAAAAGGTGAATTCCCAATAGATCTCTTGGGCGTTATCTTATCAGCCCATAGAGCAGTTCTTAGCTTCTTATGCCAGGCCCTCTAGTTGTCTTCTATCGTTCTCTTTATGATTCTGATCAGATTCTTATTGGAAGATTCAGCCAAACCATTACCCTACGGGTAGTAATTTGATGATGTGCTCAGATAGATATTATGACTCATTGCCCATGCAAAAATCTAGGTTCCAACAAAAGATTTGGCATTATCTGAGATGATAGTAGAAGGAGCTCCAAACCTAGATACAATTCCATCAAGGAATTCAACAACTAATGGCTCTATAGCATCCTTCAAGGAAACTGCCTCTATCCACCTAATGAAATAATCGATAGCAGCTAAGATCCATTTATGACCTGCCCTATGAAATCCAACCCCCACTGGGTGAAGGGCTGATCCACCTGAATGGAATGAAGAGGAAGAGCTACAAGTCTCTGTTTTCCTGAGAAGAAAGCGCACTTCTCACATTTTCTCACATACCTATGACAATCATGAAACAAGGATGGCCAGTAATAACCAGCCCTCATGATCTTCATGGAAGTTGTTCTTGCAGAGAAGTGGCCACCATCAGGGCCATCATGGAGTTCTTTAATCATCCTTTCAGCCTGATCCTCTTCAACACATCTCAACAGGGTCCCATTAAAATCCCTCCTGAATAGGATATCATCAATCACAACATAGGGAATGGATTGTAGTCTATATTGTCTTCTTTTAGCTCTGTCCAATCACTAAGGGTATCCATTCCCTGATAAAAAGTTCCTCATGTCATCCGTCCAGCTCCTTGGGGCACTAACATTTCTTTCCCCCTGCTACTCTGTAATTACCATAGCAGCTTCTTCATCTGAATCCTGACTTGATAACATTTCTTTGCATAATCCTCTCCCTCTTACCAATTTGGTAATCTGAATGTCAAAATCATATTCCATTACCCTAGTGATCCATCCAGCTCTCTTCTCACTGATATCTTTGTTTAACAAGAAGTCTTTTACACTTGCATGGGGCACCAACAAATGGATCCTATTATGGGATAAGAGGTGTCTGAATTTCTTCAAGGCTCTAATGACTGCAAGGGCTTGCTTCTCAACAAAGCTATACTTATCTTCATATTCCTTGAGCCCTTCACTAAAGAAGGCTATGGGCTGCTCCTCATTCTTGTCATTTGTTTGAGTCAAGACAACAGAAATACTTGACTCACCACCTAAAGTGTAGAGGATGAAATCTTTCTCAAAATTTGGGTTCATGAGGGTAGGGGCCGATGCTATGGCTGCCTTGATCTTTTCAAAACTCTCCTTCCCCTCCTTGGTCCATGAGAAGACCATATCTTTCTTGAGCATGCCTGTAAGGGGTTTCACCATGGTAGCAAGATTAGGAATAAACCTTCTTACAAAATTTATCCTACCAAGGAAACTTTGCAGCCCTTTCTTGTGTTTAGGGAGAGGAAGGGCAAGTATTGCTTTTGTTCTTTCTGGATCAATGGTCAATCCATCCTTAGATACAATGTGTCCCAATAGTTTTCCTTGGTTTGTAGCAAAGACACATTTGGCTGGGTTGAGAGAAACCCCAAACTCTCTACATCTTAGAAATACCTGTCTCAAATGATCAAGATGATCTTCTACATTCTTGGAATACACAGTTATATCATCCAAGTATACTAAGAAAAACTTGTCAATTAATCTTTTGAAAGCTACCTCCATTGCCTTTTGGAATGTGGCACCTGCATTTGTTAATCCAAATGGCATTTTGCAATAAGCATAGGTGCCCCATTTAGTAGTAAATGTTGTCTTGTATCTATTAGACTCTTTAACCAGCACTTGGTTATAACCAGAAAACCCATCAAGAAAAGAGAATCTCCTTGACCCACTGACCTTGGACAGAATTTGCTCCATAGAAGGAAGAGGATGGTGATCCTTAAGGGAAGCCTGATTAAGATCCCTAAAGTCCACACACAATCTGATTTCTCCATTCTTCTTCCTCACAGGGACAAGGTTAGCCACCCATGATGAGTGTTTAATAGGAAAAATTATGTTAGCTTCAATCAACTTGGATAGCTCTTTCCTCATCAAAGGTTCAATCTTGGGATTCACTGGCCTCTGCTTTTGTCTTACTGGTTTGACCCTATCAACCAAATCTATGGTATGTTGAAACAAACTAGGGTCGAAACCTTTTAAGTCATCATACGTCCAAGCAAATACATCACTAAATTCTCTACATAGATGAATGAAATTTTCTTGCTCAGCTTTAGAACATACCTTCCCCATGTTAAGAGATTTTCCATCAGCAATAGTAACTGGGGCATGGTCATCCTTTTCTACAGCTAGATTCATTCCTTTATCCCTTGACTGATCATCAGGATTTAAGACACTCTCCAAGGTAATGAGACCCTTGGGCAGCTTGTTGGAACTGAGATGAATGATCTGATCACCATATTGATCTTGTAGTCTTGACTGATTTCTCTCTGAAAATTTTTCTTCATTCTGTAAGAAGCTCACAATTTTCTCATCAGACTCAAACACTTGCCAATGAGTATTATTATCAGGAACAGCAGGCCTTACCACCACCCTTATTTGTTGTTTCTTTTCTTCCTCAAGATTCCTTGGCACATCATAAGATGCACCCACTGCTGCAAGTCTATCAGCATATTTATTTTCTTTCCTAGGAATTCTTTGAATATTAAATGCTTGGAAACCCTCAAGAAAATCCTAGACTCTGTGTTTATAAGACTTGAGCAGGCCATTTTTGGTGATATTCTGATTTCTCACTTGGTTCACTACCAACTCACTGTCCCCATATACTTTCAAGGCTTGAATTTCCCTCTTTTGGGCAAGTAGGAGACCTTGGATCAAGGATTCATACTCGGCCACATTATTGGTACAACTGAATTGGAACCTAAAAGAGAAGTAGTATCTTATTTGTGCAGGAGAGATCAACATAACACCAGCCCTTGCTCCATTTCTATTCCTTGAGCCATCAAAGTACATACTCCATACTCCATTTATGTCATCATTAGTCCTAACAAGGTTAGGAACTTGAACCTCTTTCTCTATTATGCAATATGTACTAAGGCCTATCTCAAGGGTTTCCAACATAGGCTCAAACTGACATGTATTTGCCCACTCATCTAAGAAGAAATCAGGAATCTCTACTATGGAAGTGACAGGCTCGTTTACTATGTTATTTTCATCCATCTCTAGGATAGGGGAATTCATATTGATGAAGTTGGGAGTGTAGGGTTCAGTGTGATGAAGGGCTTGAGGTTCTGCTCTTATTGAAGCATTGGCCCCATATCTGGTCTTAAATGACATATAAGACCAATTAGCAGATATGAATCCACCAATTTGAGCAATGAAGTCTCTTGAAAGATAGATGGCAAAATAGGGCTTAACCTCAGCAACAGATATGTCTTGAATCACAGTACAACTAGGGCATGCATGTAGGGCCATTTCCACACTTCTAAGGATGTCTATGGTTTTGACAGTACTCCCATCTAGTTGTAACACATCCCTAACAATGGGCTCATATTTCATCCCTAAAGCATCAGCAACACACCTAGGCATTACTGAGCTACTAGCCCCAGAATCTATCATGCAATTATGGACTAATTTGCCCCCTATAATCAAAGAAACATAAAATGGAGGAGGTCTAACCTTTTTATTTGTCTCCACATCTCCTGCTGGTTGTACTAAACTAGTGGCACTCTCCATGGTAGATGACTGATCCTTGGGTTCAATCCTTTCCAATTCTTGCTGCAGCATCTTCCTCTGCATTGGTATGGTAGCAACAGCATCCCACATGGAAATGTTTACATTGGTCTTCTTCATTTGCTCTACCACACTCAATGGTGCGTTAGGAATTTTGGTAGAAACTTTGGGAGCTGCACTCATGAGAGGTTGAGATGGAGCAACATAGGGATCACTTGCATTCTCCTCTCTTGGACCTTGCCTTTGCTGTTGTGAAGTGTTTGTTTGCTCATTTTTTGTTTGTGTGTTAGGTATAACACTTGAAGTTGAGGCCTGCTTAGGAGAAGGAGGAGCAACATGTTCTATAGCTCTCTTCTTGCTTCTTGTGTTATGAGCAACGGAATCCTGGTTTACATTACAATGCTCCTCCATCTGGTGATTCATAAAAGAGCAATCACCCTGCCTCTGAACATATGAGGCCTCCTTGGGATGATCTTCCTTGTGTGATTGCTTTACTGTGGACTCCTAGACAGTTAGGGCCAAATAAGATTCTGCTTTCTGACATAGGCAGTAGGTATAAGAATAGTTACATGAAGGACAAAAATCTTGGTCTTGGGCCAAGTTATTTTGAGGGACTATAGCTCTGTTCTGATTTGAGCTTGAAGCAGAAGCATGACTATTCTGCCTATTCTGATCAAAAGAGCTATTCCACTGATTAGGAGGCCTACCACCACTTGGAGCCTAATATTGCAATTGGGGAGGCTTGCCACTTTGGGCTTGCTACCTTTCTAAGGCCACCACCTTGTTACTCATCTTTTGTATTAGAGAAAAACTATCCTCTAATCTCTTCCCTTGGTCCTTCAACTCCCTCCCCTTCTCTTGTAATTTTTTATCCAGGGTCTTCTCTCTTTTATCTGTGTTCAGCACTAGACCTTGGAGCATTTCCTTGAGTTCATCTATTCCGTTTGAGGATGTGGAAGCTTGGGGAACTGGAGTAAAGGCTTGTGACGTAGAAATTGTAGGAAGAGGGGCTATCGCTGGTTGGTGGTTGGGAACATCAGAAAAGAAAGGCATAGGAGGCCTTGGAGCCAACTTTCCACCTTGTATTAGGATATTCTCAGCCTTTATAGCTATCTCATAAGCATTTGGTAATGTATCTCCTCCCATAGTTTGGATTGTGGTGCAATGTCACTGTTGAAAGCTCTAAGGTAATGCAAGAAGGCATTACTAGGGGTAGGTTTCACTATAGTAGGTATTCTATCCCATGTCTTTTGGAATCTATAATTAAAATCAGTCATGCATTCATGGGGGGCTCTTTTTATTGTAGTCAGCTACTCTAGTAGTGACAAATGGTCACTCTTATCCTCAAAATGTTTGCATAATCCTACTCCTAGTCCATCCCAATCAGTTATGGAACCATGAGCTAAGCCTCTATACCACAGTAATGCTTTTCCTTTTAAAGATGAGGCTAGAAGTCTGACGGCAACATCATCTTCTGTAATACCATGAATATTGCAGACATTCGCTACCTCTTGGATATGCTCTAGGGGGGAAATAGAAGTTTCACCAGTAAAATCAGGTATGCTTTTTAGTGCAGTTACTGGTATATCATGTCTTTGGGCTAACAACAGAGGACTTCCACCATTAAAGGTGGAAAAAGGATGAACTCTTGGCTGTGCCATATAAACAAGTGTTCTATTGATGAGTGTTTATGGCAATCTAGGCTGAGTTCGAACAGTAGGGGGAGTAGAGACAGATCTTACAGGTATATCGACTATTATTCTACCCCTAACTGGTGATAATGAAGTTCTAGTCCTTCTTCTCCTAGGATTTGAAATAGAAAGCTCTTGATATTGAAATTTACCTCTAGAAGACGCCCTTGTTTCAGTCCTGGGCATGAATTACTGCAAACTTGGTCTAGAACCAAACTTTTTGATGTTCAGAGTCGCCAAGTACTTGAAGAACCAGCCTCTTAAAGGCTCGAAGACAGAAGCCAGCACTACTTCTTCAGCATTTATCTCTAGAATTCTTTCTTCTTGATACCAGTAGACCTGAAATCTTCTGATATGGTCCCACCGAGTGTGCCAAAAACTGTTGTCACTTAGGTTTGCACCCTTGTCCAAGGCCTATGCGCGAGAACAACCTAGTGAAACATGGAAACAACCTCCAAGCTGTGGGACTTGAACTACGAGGTTGAGTCTCCAGAGAAGGCCGGCTTCCTCTTACTGTCAGGACGCACCTATCTATTCTCAGAAGGGAAAGGGAGAAAGAGAGTGTTAAAGCAAATCTACCTAGTCTAATCTAAGGCAGTGATGCACCAAAATAGAGTGTTCAGACTCATTCCTGCCCATATATGCACTACAAAACTAGGGTGACATACAAAAGTCATACACGTCCAGACTTATATCGATCAATAATCACATACAGATCAGAAAACCAACTGAATGACACCAGGAAAAGGAGATTTCACTTGTATATTATCCAATAGGCCAAAGATAGATACAGTATGTGGACCACTAATCTCAATAATGCATCAATGAGAGGCAAAATGAAGCACATACACATTGACCACTGAAGAGAATGAAACAGGATGCTATGTAGCTCAGAGACACAGGGATTCTACACTGCAAGTCTGCAAGCAATAGCAGAGAAAACCAGGAAGAGTCCACCCTAAGAACAAGTCACTAAATTGCCTTTATAGATCAGGCATAATTAAAGATTTCTGTGTCACACTCACTTCTTACCTACTGGCATTAACTTCCCATCTTGAGAATCCAATCGAAGATCTGATTGAATCCTGGCTTGCATACCAAGAAATCTCATATCTGTTTGAGAAAGAGCCTAGAGAAGATAGAAACGGTACCACAACATTCCCTGACATGGTAGATGGATCGACTGGATAGATGGAGTGTCCCTCTACACCTGATATTTACTCTGAGTTGGTGGTAATTGATTATGAAATCAGATCCACAGCAAAAATAAATAATGATTTCTATCCTTTCTGGTTCATGAAATAACAGGGTCAAAAAAGGTCAACCAGGTCCACACGCTAACTGGGCCACGTGGGGCAATCACTTTCCTCCCCTTTGCCACCCTGGTAGTCCTCTTCACGCGCTGACCACACCTTTATGTTTGACTGGGCGCTATGTCGCTATGGGCGCCATGCCCTGAAGTTCCTAATAGCGACATAGCGCCCAACAATTATCTCTATCCATGGTGATACCAAACTGTGACTGCGATGCCCCAACCAGACTGTATCATTGACTTGGCAACTTAATTGTCAATCGCAACTGTGATGTTAACTGCACATCCAAATCCAGGCCCACGAGGACACGCGGCGCATGGGTGCTAACTCGCTATGGCAAACCTCGCGCAATTTCCCCATAGTGCGATGGCGCCTGCCCTTGATCTCTGCAGATCTGACGGCTCAAAATTCAACCCCTGACTGCGCTAGCCACGTTGAAGATCTAGTGCCACCTTATGTCTGCATTCTGATCTAGCACACGTGGCTATTCCTGATCCACCGTAACACTAACCGCCGTCGGTACACCTTTTCAACGACGCAGTCTGCCCGTCGTGAGACTTTTGACCTGCCGCGAACTTTTCAATCTGCGACCGGGCCCATTCCACTTGGCACCACTTAGCGATGCATCCTGGCGAGACTTGGCCCTACCGACACGTGGCGAAAGGGTGCCATGTCGTTATACTAAAAATCTTGCAACTTCGCCATGGCGAGATGGCACCTGCAGCTGATCCATTCTAATCTGACGGTCGCGAAACCTGACCTCCCGTGACCCTCCCTCCTTTATGATTCGCCAAGCCCGCCGAAACGTGGTGTCAGCTTATTGGTCTGTCGGTCACCCTGAACCTAACTGCGCCGGTAGCATAAAATGCGGTCCTACCAAGACACGTGGTGCAAGGGCGCCAAGTCACCGATGTTATCTACCGAGCTGTTCTCGATAGTGAGACAACGCCAGTCGTAGATCTATTCTAATCTGATGGTCATGAAGACTCGCCATGTCTCCCAAAACTACTGGGCATGCTGAACGTGTGTCGTCATTTGATTCGTTCTCCTGACGCCGATTGGTAAGACCTGATTCCCGCTGACACATGGCGGATGGTCGCTATGTCGCCATGTTAAAACCCGTGCATTTCTGCCATAGCGAGATGGCACCATCCGCTGATCTGAATCGATCTGACGGTGTGCAAGGAAGATTATTCCCCTCAGCGTATCGATGAATAAGAACTGGCCACGTATCAACGGTCTGACTAATCCTCGCTGACATCCCTAGACCCACGAGGATGCGTGTCCTTTAGGCGCAATGTCATTAACATAAGACTCGCGCAGCTCTTCTATAGCGCGATGGCGCCTGCCATCGATCGAACCTGATCTGACGGTGGAGATCTTACCTTTCCATGTACCGGTGACGCTGACTGAACTCTAACTTGGAGGACATGATCGCTCTTTATCGACCCAATGAAACACCTCCCTGGTCTGACAAAGCACCAACTCGAAGGGTCTGTATTGCCTTGACCCCACTGATGAATACGTGGCTACATCTGATTTGCCATCTTGACGTCGGGCTGGCAAATTGCGTTGCAGACTACTAACGGGACCCATTTGCCTGACCCTTCCTCGCCACGGTGGATTTTTCGATTGGGCGCTATGTTGCCATTGGAAAATGCATTGGTTTTCCGTTGGCGCCATGGTGCCTTGCCATGTTTTGAAACTTTCGGTCCGTGGAAACGTGTCGCCCGCCGACGTGAGCATCTCTGTCGGGCGCTATGTCGCCATGGAGATTTTTCGGCCGGCATGCGATAGCGACATAGCGCCTGCGGCGCCGAAAAACTTTCTCAACCCGCCCTCCATTGTAGCCTACTCACCGGACCCACCAGACACGTGTCAATTGGGCGCGATGTCGCTGATGCTAACTCTCGGGCAGTTCTTTATGGCAAGATCGCGCCGACCGTCAATCTTGCTGAAATCTGACGGAGAAGATCCTGCGGGCTGCGAAATACATCATAAGGTCCGATCTTGGCATAAAAAATAATATTTTCGCGGCTAGCCATTGGATGAGCCAAGCATTTAAAATTTAAACCTTTGGCGGGTGAGCGAAAGGTAACAGTAACCAACAAAATTCATCATTTCAAAAGTAAACATGAAAAGAAAAGTGAGAGATTCTCATCCACTAATAGGAATGCTTGAACATTTTTCTCTATATGTTGAGCAGAACTAACCTGAAATACATTCTAGTGTATTTGTAAAGATCACAAGTTATCCCTCTTCAACAGACGCCTCTTGTACACTCTCCAGTTACAGTAGCCACATGGACTCTTGTAACAATTGTACAGGCACAAATTCCAAATAATTGCTTCTCTAAAGCAACAAAGTTTGAGCTAGGAATTCAAGAGCTTTTATGCAAGTATTTTCTCAAATTTTAAGGTATTTTGGTCTTACATATCCACTTTGACAATTTTATGATAACTAATCTCCAAATTATACTCTTCAAAACATCAAAAGCAATGTAGGTAGCAAACTATATTTAATACATTTGTCTTATAATTGAAATCTGATAATATTAATAAAATATTACGACTATCAAATCAAATGGGATGACCTTGAATGCTAAATCATAGAGACTTTCATAATGAAAACATGTGGTCAAATCACAAGGATACATGTTACATGCCTAAAATGCACAACTGTTGAACATCGAATTCATGTATAGTATTGGAAAGTGTTTGAATGTCAAATTAGATTAACCATGATATTTGATATGAGAAACACCAAATGGACATTCTCTTGCCAAGAGTTGCTTAGATGTGTCATCATACCTTTCCTATGGTTCCATAATGTGGTCAAGATGCCAAAAATTCCTAAAGGTATTTAAGTCAAAGTGTTTGTTGAAGTGTCCTATGTGTTTTTTGACAAGTAGGATTGGTTATAAAGTGTAATTTTCTCATTTTAGCTCGCCATGGTTTATATTTGGATTGACCTATTATTGGCCCTCGTAGGTTAAGGATGATGGCTAGAGGGCTTCATCTGGAAAAACAAGAGGATCTTTCCCTTCTATAGTATAGAAGTGTGTAGGATTGCTCCTCGTTTGTTTCAGTTAGCTACACTTACAATTTATAGTGAGTTATGTATCCAACATTTCTACATTTGGCAAGGCACCTGGACCAATCTCAATGTAGTGACGACCCTTGGTACTACTGATTTTATGAAATATTTAGCAAATTACTAGTTATAGTAGGTTAGGAGTTAATAGAGAGAACCATTAATATTTTTAGTAAGGCAGTTGGTTAAGTCTTCTAATTGGCCAAACAACTCTCTTTCGGATCGGTAGCCTCCAACTCCAATAGCATAGAACTTTCTTCTTATGTTTCTCAACTCTTTTAGAAAAAGAAGCATCCACAACAACATCCACCCAAGCTATTGTCTCATTAATCCTCCTCTCCACTATCTTACAGAGATTCACAATCATCCCAGGGTCCAATCCTCTTAGAGCCATCTTCCAAGATCTTTGTAAACCCTCTATATCAAATCACCAATGGATCAATCTTCCCGAATAAGATCAATCTTCCATCTTTGCAACCATAAATCCATCTGCATGTCCTCCCAAGGCCCTGGTGCAAACTGCCTCAACTTCGGTAATCTATCTACTCACTCAGGAAAAACTTTCACTCTAATACCACTTGATGCAGTGCAAGGCAAGAGAATCCCCAAAGGAGATATCCTAGCCCCCAACAATAAGCACACAATGAAACACAATAGCAATTCAAGATCAGATACCAAATGCAACTCTTTATTCATAAAACAACTATTTACATGCAATGTGTCAGGCTGTAAGGCCTTCCCGATTATGGCCAAATACAAAGCAAGTAATAGTTCTATAAGATCCCTCAAGATCCAATCCAAACCCTAGATAGTCTAGATCCATACTCTGGTAGAAACCTCCAAGATCTCAACTTGTACTCTCAAGTCACCAAGAAACCTCCTTGTTTCTAAACTGTAGCCAGTAGCTCTTCTCACAAACTCACAACTCCACCACAATCCTATTGTAAATTGCCTCACATTCAGCGCTCTATCTACATACTCAGAAAAACTCACTCCTTTAGCTTCCTTTTTTTCTCCAAGCTTCTACTAACAAGAGATCACACCTTGAAGCTTGATTAGAAATTCTCATACATCTTTCTTAAATAGGCACGTAACACCCAAGATGTTACAAGTTACACAACCAACATGGGATAAAAGGTAAATGCAACTACCTTCAACAAATATTTAATTCCCACCCAAATACAACCAAGCACCACCATGTGGCCCAACAAATATTAAATGCATGATTTAAGGAAATATCCACAAACTTCTAGAATTCCACCTACACACCTCAATAAATGGAATGACAACCATTTTTATTTATTTTTCTATTTACACTACCTATGCACCTCGAAAATAGACATTCCTTTTTCCTCCTTTTTTTGCTTTTATTTTTTATTTTATTTTTCCTCTAATTTTTGTCACTTTCTCTCTCCAATTTTTTTCAAAAAAAATCTCTCTCTTTATTTTCTAATGCAAGATGCTCTTGCATCAATTCTTCACTATCTGATCCAATTCTTCTTTCATAGCTTGCTTCCAATAGTCATCTTTCATGCCTCATTTGCATTCTTTGGTTCTACTTGAGATATTAGACATAGTTCTTCATTGATTCTACTTCCTGTCATCACACCTTTATCTTTGTTGTCAATGATCTACTCGGGTGGATGATTCTTTGTCATATTGTTACTAGAAGTAGGAGTTGTTTCCTCAACTCTTAGCTCTGTTCTAGGTTTTGAACTTTGTTCCTACCTTAGCCCACCTTCATTTTGCAAATCATTGTTAGTATCAATGATAACTTCCATATTTTCATGGTTAGACTTTGGATCAACAATAGTTACCAAAGCTTTCTACTACTTCATTTTTCTTAACTAATTCAGGTTTATTATCTTTATCATCACAATCATTCAAGAATCTTTCGATACTTACTTTAAATTCTTCATCTTCATCAAAAAGTGACCTCTTTCTAGTTTTCCTTACTCTCTTACGGCATGTAGATGAAAAATGACCAAACTCATTATATGTCCAACAAGTAAAAACTTACATACCTTCTAGCTCTCTTTTCATGAGGAGATAAATACCTTCCTTGATCTTCATGTCTTCTTCGGATCTCAATCTATCTTTACTTGTGCCTCTATCTAGAAGTTCAATGCTCAATTCAATACACAATTCTAATCTCTCACCAAGAAGCTCCATCTTTTGGGTGACAAAATTTCCTTCATCAGACTTAGGACTATTCTTTCTAAAATAACTCACCACAGATCTCCCAAAGTTGTTAAGCCTTATCTTCGAGGACCTAAGGCTCTAATACCAATTGTTAAAAATAATAGTCCACCAAGATAACTAAAAAGAGGAGGGATGAATAAGTTATCCAATTAAAACCTTTATCAACCTTAATTAGTCTTAAAATCATTCAATGAAAGTAAACAACAACCATAACAAGATGCACACACACAATTACACCAGATTTGTTAACTAGGGAAACCCTTTATCAGAGGGAAAACCTTAGTGGGAATGATTCCCACAAAGATATACTGATATATATATATATATATATATATATATATATATATTCCTTGTTAGAGGATGGACCCTATTAGGAGTCTATAAACACATTCAATACATAAGAGTCCCTGTTAGGAGACTTCAAATCATTGTTAGGAGATTCCAATCCTATTAGGAGTTGTAGAACGTAGAAGGACCCACTGTCCAAGTAGCTTCATGGGAAAGACCACTAAACTTCGCTATCCAACTGATCTCTCAACTATTTTTTCTAAAATAATTGTTCATACAATGCTTTATCCTCTTTCCTCTATCCTATCAACCATACCAATCACTGTCAGACCTTTAGACCATGTCATTGTA
This sequence comes from Cupressus sempervirens, assembly GCA_028749045.1. Taxonomy (NCBI): domain Eukaryota; kingdom Viridiplantae; phylum Streptophyta; class Pinopsida; order Cupressales; family Cupressaceae; genus Cupressus; species Cupressus sempervirens. Next base: position 900,333,708 of record CM053785.1, read on the forward strand.
ATCACCTAAAAATGGTCATCTAGACTATTAGCCCCATTCTCAGCATTTTGGCTAATTTAATTTAATCATTTACCTAGACCAAATTGCTAATAATCAATTTATTTGATTATAATCTATAGTTTGACTATGCTATCCTAAGTTCATTATTTGATTAAAAGAACATGTCCCCTTTTAATTAAATAAAAGACCCCATTCTTCTAACCCACTTAAAGTGCACACATAAAGTCCTTTTTCTATTTTGCAATTAAAAGAAAAGGTTTTGTGACTTTTGTCTTATATGACAAGTCAACTTATATTCTATTGGTTGACTTGTGTGTGCACATGGATCACTCCTCTTTTCAAATTCCACCGTTGATCATCCACCATCTTCATCTTAATCTCTACCGTCCATACGACTTTAAAAGGGAGAGAGCTTTCCCCCTCAAATCATCCAACCCTTATTTGAATATTGTTATGCTGCAAGTTTTCTAACAAGTTTCTTTGGAGCTTTGTGGAGAACTTCTATTTCTTGTCTACATTCTCTCATACTATAGCATTTTAGCTTAGATTCATGTTGCATGTTAGTTTAGCTTCTATTTTGCAATAATCTATCTCACATAGATTAATATTTAGATTGTAACACTCTCATCCATGCTTAGGATAGCTGCACTTTACATTTCATTCTAGCTTAATCTTCATTTGCATTGCATCTTTGAGGAACTCCTTAGGACATTTGCATTCTTGCATCTTGTCTTTGGAACCTCCCATTGCATGGTTTACTAGCAAGAAGAGTATCTCTAAGGCTCATATGAGAGCCTTCTTATTCTCGAAAGACACTCTCTTGCACTCTGTGGATAGGGAGCTCTAAGCTGACATTCGAACATTCCGAACTCATGGAATCATTTGGATAGAAGGGTTTAGAGTGGGACACTTTCGAGTGTACATTTTTGGTGCCCACCGTGGGGCTTGAATCAAGTTTTTAGCTCCATTTACTTTTATTTTTCATCTCTAATTTTTTACAGCAGCATATTGGATCTAATCAAGTGCTTTTGTAGAATTATCACTTTGGTTTTAAAGCCAACCCATAAGTAGATTGGTTTGAAGGCCAAAAATCTAGTTGGTTTAAAGATTTGATTATATCTTTTAAACCGCTTGGATTTTGGTTCTGAAATTTGTTTTGTAGGTTGGGTGTGTGTTCAAAATGTCTCAGTCCAATTTTCAAAGTATTTTGACTTGATTTACGAGAGTTATGATTTTTTTTTTTTTTCATAAAAATCCATTTTTGATCGTAAATCAGCACATTTTTTGTAAAAACTTACATTTTTAGAAAGGTTTTTGAATTCTAAGAGGGGTATTATCTTTGTGTTTTCACTTTTGAGGTCATATTAGGGATCAAAAATCCAATTTGATAAATCTAGCTTGTTTTGACAAAATCGATCTCTAGGGCGCAAATGAAGAGATTTTTTTGAATTTCTTGCATTTTTGGAAAGCTCTCTAATTTTTAGTAGGGGTATCTTCTTTCTATTTCTATTTTTGGATCTGAAATAATAGCAAAAAAGTCCAATCTTGTTGACTAGGTTAAAAGCAAAGAGTAAAAATGAGAGCATTTGTGATTAGTTTGCACTTTCTTTGCATACACTTGATTGGAAGATAACTTGGATATTTGAGGCAACTAACCACTTTTTATTGCATTATTTTATGTTATTTCACACTAACTTGTGGTGCTAACAAGTTGTGATTGCAGGTTGCCATCCTTGTGAAAAAAAATTGAAACATTGCATAAAAAGAACGCATGTCAAAGCTTCAAATGCACAAGGGCTACTAATGATTGTTTGCAGGGTTGCCCAACACATAAAAACCCAATTTTTCTTGTTCTTTACTTTTACATGTGTGGCATATACTAGTTGTTTATTTTTAGGCACATTAAAACTTACAATTGGGATCTTTTGGTGATAGGAGAGTATGCTCTTCACCCTTGTGGTGAATCAAAAATCTTGACTTACCATTTGATTTCAAGAGTAAGAGGCAACTAAATCTTTTTGGCATGTTTAGGAGAAACTGATTGGAATAGGAGAGTATGCTCTTCACTCTTGTGGTGAATCAAAAATCTTGACTTCCAAAAGTTGATCCACTCTTTGTGTAGTTTAGAATCCTTTAGAGGGCCTGCTCTCGGACAACCTGAGAGGAGCGACCCAAGTGGGGACAAGCAAATTACCTAGCTCTTCCAACCCACTATAAACTCAAGGCTATCAAAGACACAAAACCTTGGTAGACATAGTGATTGTCTTCGCCTAGTGTGATCACTTATGGGATTTTGACCATAGGGAGATCACTAGGCAAGAATGCTTAAGGTACTCTTGTGGTCGCGAGATCGGTTACTCATCGCAAGGTGAGGTGTCCCATAATTGGGAGCAAGAGGAACACTATGAACGGAAGCCCTATCTAAACACCCTAAGTTAGTAACTACCTTTTTTAGCCGCTCAACTTCTTGGTGCAAGGATCGATCCTAGTGGACTACCTAGATCACCCCAAGATTTTACACTCACCATCTGTGTTCCCTTGGTTATGCTTATGGAATTTCCATGACAAAGCCAATATCTCTTGTGGGAAACCACTTGGTGTGAGGCGAAGGAGCATCAAGCGTAGGCCAAGTTGTTGAGTAATGAACCATGTCGTTTAGGTAGATATTGCTTGATGTGTACTTAAATGTGGTATACCAGTGAAAATCTTTTGAACATACACATGACGATAATTCTAGGGAATTCTTTTGAGATGTCACATATGCTTGTATCATGCAAGGTTGCTTTGTCCCTTGCTTGATTGTTTGAATAATACTCCATGTGTCACTATCTTGCTTGGAAAGAAATTGTTTTTGAAAATCAAACTTGCTATGCTATCAACTATTGTCAAACTTTGTCAACCAAGTCAAAACATCAAATGCAAACATTTTCTTGTGTTGCTTGCTAAGGGGAGTCTCATCATTTGATTTTTATTTTCTATGTCTCTAGTTCTTGAACATGCTTAAAGTGACTCTTTGGTCTTGGTGCTCTTGGTCTTTCTATCTTCATGGTCTATGCATGCTTGCTAGTTATCCTTTTGCTAAAATGGTTACCTTGATTTCTTGACTACTCTCTTGGGTTGGGAAAGTTGTTCACTTGTCACCCTGCTTGCTCTATTTATTTGGCTATTTTGGAATCTTTCCTAGCTATTGACTTGAGTCATTCATGTCATAAGTTTCTTGGACATATTGTTTGACAAGTCGCTTTAATCTCTCTCTACTATCTTAGCAAGTGAACACTCTACCTCCTATAGTTTCAACATCAAGTTATCTTCTAGGCTCTTTTATGCTTGGCTTTGCATCTAAAACTATGGGTCTAAACCTTGTGCTACCAAACTTCAACCGAATCTAGATGATCATGATATCCTCAATGTCACTAAAGAGTTTCAAGATCTATATGCGCAATACAAAGAACTAGAAGAGAAAAATGATCTTTCTTACCTTCATCTCTCTAAGCGCATCATAGAAATGAAGTCTAAACTTGAGAAAAGGTTAGAGGAGAAGATTGCATCATTAAATGAATCTTCCTTAAGGTCTTTACATGCATGTGAATCACCTTCTTTGAGGTCATCCTCTTCTTCTAGGTCTACATGCTCTACTTCAAGACATCAAATGTGTTCATCTTCTAGATCTAAAGACCTCTTTAGAGAACAAGCAAGTGATACCTCCTTTAAGCCTATGCTAAAATTTCATGACGGACCTATCTTTGACCAAGATAATGATGAAAACATGGATACATACTATTCACTTGAGAAACAAAAAAAGGACTCTAGACATACTTCTAATAGAACTTTTTCTCCCTTGGAAGATTCTTATGATAACACTTTGCAAACACTTCTTAGCACCAAGCTCATCAGGTTACCTAAGTCTAGCTCTTATGGAAACCCATTCTTTGATATCTATTGTACTTATCATTGACATAATGAGCATAGTATTTCGGATTGCATTGAGCTAAAACATAAGATCCAAGATCTTACTGATAATGAAATTGTTGATACCTTTAATGATTCATGTGATGAGGATACTTTTCTTGAGAAAGATCATATTAATGAACCTATGTCTAGTAATGGTTTCCTTGATACCTCCACTTCTTCCAACATGCATGCATCTCCTAGCACTTCAAAGTTTTCCAACATACCTCCATCAAACAAAAAACCTAGTGTTTTCCATATGCAATATGTGTACCCTCAAGGGTTGCCTCTAAAAGAAACTCAAGCTAACGTTCACTTGGTTTCAAACCTTTTCCATGCTACTAATCCTAAACATCCTCAACCTTCATGCACTACTATGCCTAATCCAAGCACTACTCCATTCACTCTTCATTCTCCCTTGTCCTTAGAAGTGGCTCCATGTCAAGAGGACTCTCAAAAAGAAAAAGCTAAAAATGTCAAGAAAGATCAACATCAAGCACCCTTTCATCTCTTTCAAGATTTTTCCCCTCCATATCCTATATCTTGTCCACCTCCTAAGTATGATGAAGATACCACTTCCATTATCTCCCCTGAGCTTACTAAAAATTATGAGAAAATTTCTCTTCATATGCTATCCAAAGCTACTTGTCAAGATCAAAGTGTCCCCTCATGTTCTACTTCTCCATATCCACTTCAAAATTGTGCTCAAGCATCAAGTGCTCCTATTAAAAATGTTGTTCCTATCAAAGCTACTCATGAGTCTATTGATGGCTTTGACTATGTTGCTCAATCTAAAGATGTTGATATCCCTTCCCACTATCCCTTTGCATCTTCTAAATCTATCCTTGGTCCTTATCCATCTAAGCTAAAGCATTCAAACCTTCCATCCATATTGGGGCATTATGTTCCTTCATCTTCTACATTTTCCACTCCTAGCTCATTCCCTAGCTCTCCTATAATACCTCAAGATCAACAAAGACACTCATCCTTGGTGATTTTTCACCCATCTATACATCTAAACCAGTCATATCATCCTTATTCATCCACAAATCCCAAGTCCTTTGGAAGTGAGAATAAACATAAGAATCCATTGAAAAATAAAGATCACTATGTCCCATCTAATTGACATGTGAATGCTAAGAAGGAGAATTCACAAAAGAGACCGCAAAGGTCAACTATTAAGAAAGCTAAATCAAAGCAAATGTGGGTTCCTAAACTCATTATTGAAGAAATGTGTTTTGATGTATAGAAAAGAAAATCTAAAGCTATATGGATTCCCAAGTCTCTTTTAAAAGACTTGAATATTGAAAATACTTCAAAGTTGGCATTCAAGCTTCCAAAGGCTTCCATTCCATCTTCTTCCAAAAATCTTCCTAAAAATATTCCAAAGCCTTCCACTCCACTTTTTTCCAAATCTTTTCTACCACCTCATACATCTAAATCTCAAGCTATTTCATCCATGATTCCTCCATTGTTCCAATACCCTTCAAGGTGTGTGTCAATGTTGATCTTGTCCAATATTTTAGCTACCCACATGAAATCCTCTAAAGCTTACACCTCCTTTCTATACATGAACTCTTATCCTCCATATATTCTTCCTACTACCATTTCCCTTTCATCACCCTATCAACATCTTTGAGCATACCTTTCTATGGTCTTGGCTTATCATGGCTTATCTTTCCTATAGGAGCACTATCTAAATTCAAAAAGCTTGAGCTCTTTCTAAAAAAAAATTTAAAAAAAATTTTAAAAAATGTGCCTTGGTGAAAACTACTTCTTGTGGCACCTTGGTAGCAAAAGTAAAGAGAAATAAATGCATCCTATGGTGAAAACTACATCTTGTGGTACCTTGGATAAGTACCATGATGAAAACCTGGCAAATAGGCATCATGCATAATTCTTCCATCATCCATCTATCCCTTCTTCTCTCTTTGATCTTGACAATGTTGAGCTATCTTTGCATATTGGCTATCCTATCCATCATCTTATTGCTCTATCCCATTGCTATACTATCTAGTTGACCCCTTGGTCTTGATCATAATAAATGAAACATGGTTCTCATAGGTCTCTTGACATGGCTACTCTTTTGGACTGCACACTTCATGCTATCTCACTTGTTGGCTTCATTGCTTATCCTACATGCTATCTTTCTCATTACTTCCATTGCTTATCCAAAATATGCTTCACATGACTATTTCACCTCTTTCCCTAGCTTGGGTACTCTTGAGGAGTCAATCCTTGAGGATCACTTTCACTTGCTTCATACTCTTTTTTCATCCATCTTTTGTTATCCACTGGCTCGTTGCTCCATCATATCCTATACCTTGCTAGACATTGGGAGAAAATGATGTGATCTTGCTTGAGAACTAGTGATATCTAAAACCTTCTAAAAACTTCCAAAAAAAATCATATATGATCCTGAAAAAATCCTAAAAATCAAAAAATGTCCTAAAAAAGATCTTCTTAGTGAAAACCTAGCAATAGGCACTTTGATGTATCACCAAAAAAATCAAAAATACAAAAATACAAAAAATTGAAAAAATCTATCAAGTGGTGAAAATCTGGAAACAAGTGCTACTTGAGACCCTTGCACCACTGTCTATCAGTCTCAATCACCTATTTTGCTACACATTTCCTAGCTTGGAAATGTTTCTTGTCCTCATCTTGGGGGCACAACTGCTTAGACTATTGAGGTATTCTTGTGCATTAGGGTTTCTTTGACAACTCACAAAATAGTGTTTCTCAACACTTCCCCCACCTTGACATCAAGTGTTTTTCAACACTTTTTAGATAGTTTACCTACGGTCTCCGATGTCTCAATATTTCTCACTATCAGAATCAAGTCTAGAAGAAATGGCCAAGTGACTTACACACACGCACTTTAACACTTAAACGACTGATCTATGTTGATCTTTATCTACTTTGTGTGCTATCTATGATGATTTCTTTGCCACATGTTCCCTCCCTAATAGTCTTTCAAGGATGTCATTGACTAGAAGACTGGGGGCATCGAACATATTTTCTTGATTTCTACTTGTGGGTATACTTTGTTTTTCTATAGTGTTGTAAGCATTTATGCTTGTCCTATTCAACATTTTGACTTACAAATGTATCATCCTTGACTGTTTTGCAAGACTGCACTCAAGGTTTATCCTAGCATTTATACCTTGATACAGGTGTAATCTTGCTAAATTAAACTTAGGGAATCTAATCGCTTAGTTATCTTGACTTACATGTCTCTGATGCTTCGATTAGATTTCCACATACCTCTCTGATATAGATCATATTCATATCCTCATAAGTTATACTAGTGATGGTTGTATGATCTCATGATGTCCCTAATAAATGCTCAATGATGAAATTAAGAGTCTAAATGTTATGCACTTCTTTCTGGTAAACCACTTTGCATATTAGCTTGCATTTTACGTTCATTTTCTAGCTTAGTCTTGCATTCTTGCATATGGGGAGAGCTCTCTCTTCATCTTTTTGTGGACGTATCAGCTAACTCCTTTCATATATTTCTTTACTTTCTTCTTGTTCATGTCTTTTCACCTTCTTAATCTTTCACTTCATCTCTTTTCTATCTTATCATCACATTATATAAATTTTTGACCTCTTAAATAATTTCAACGTCCTAGATTCATTTTTAGGATCGAAATCCAAATTCAAGTTCATCTTCATGGTCAAAATTGTCATTTTAAAATTTTACCTTCTTCTGAGCAGTTAGTTGACCGTTTGAGGTCTAATCTTTGAGTTATTGCTGGGGCATCTTCATCTCTTCATGTCTTCATCATTTCTATGCTTCATATCTACTTCTAGTCACCTTTTCACATCTAAATCATCTTTCTACTAGATTTGACCTAATTTTTATGTTATATCCTTCAAGGTCAACTCTAGTCAAACTAGGGCATTTTATCACTTTCTTATAGTCATTCTTGGGCTCTAATCATTTATCTGTCATATCGGACATTGTTATATCTCAATTTTCTCATGTCTATCTAGTTTCTGCATTCTCTTACCTCATTTCGATTTCGATCTCGAGGGGGCAAAAATACTCTATTGCTGATTATTACAGCTATCTATTTCTTAGGAGCATTTGTTTGACCTTATCACTTGCTCTCGATCTATTCACTTTGCTAGGTGTTAGAATTCTTTTCAAATCCTAACATCATCTTTTCCTAGTGTTTAGTACTACCACTATCAGGTTGTACATTTAGGACTTGCTATCTTTTTTTATATTTCGTTCTTCAAAATTATATATCTATATCTATCACCGCCTACTTGGCTTTCTATTTTCTTTGACATAATGTGTTCCCAGATCGATCACGCATTAGCCAAAGAGGGGCAAATGTAATCACCTAAAAATGGTCATCTAGACTATTAGCCCCCTTTTCAACATTTTGGCTAAATTAATTTAATCATTTACCTAGACCAAATTTCTAATAATCAATTTATACGATTATAACCTATAGTTTGACTATGCTATCCTAAGTTCATTATTTGATTAAAAGAACATGTCCCCTTTTAATTAAATAAAAGACCCCATTCTTCTAACCCACTTAAAGTGCACACATAAAGTCCTTTTTCTATTTTGTAGTTAAAAGAAAAGGCTTTATGACTTTTGTCTTATATGACAAGTCAACTTATATTCTATTGGTTGACTTGTGTGTGCACATGGATCACACCTATTTTCAAATTCCATCGTTGATCATCCACCATCTTCATCTTGATCTCTACCATTCGTATGACTTTAAAAGGGAGAGAGCTTTCCCCCTCAAAGGATCCAATCCTCATTTTGAATATTGTTATGCTGCAGGTTTTCTAACAGATTTCTTTCGAGCTTTGTGGAGAACTTCTATTTCTTGTCTACATTCTCTCATACCATAGCATTTTAACTTATATTCATGTTGCATGTTAGTTTAGCTTCTATTTTGCAATAATCTATCTCACATAGCTTAATATTTCGATTGTAACACTCTCATACATGCTTAGCATAGTTAAACTTTGCATCTCATTCTAGCTTAATCTTCATTTGCATTGCATCCTTGAGGAACTCCTTGGGACATTTGCATTCTTGCATCTTGTCTTTGGAACCTCCCATTGCATGGTTTACTAGCGAGAAGAGTATCTCTAAGGCTCATCTAAGAGCTTTCTTATTCTTGAAATATACTCTCTTGCACTCCATGGATAGGGAGCTCTAAGTCAGCATCCAAGCATTCCAAACTCATGGAATCGTTCGGATAGAAGGGTTTAGAGTGTGACACATTTCGAGTGTATAGTCATGAACCTCATATCCAAATATCAAACCTTGGATCTCAAAATAAAACCTCGGCAATGAAGTTTTCTCCAACTTTGCTCTGCTTTGCTTATCTTTGCAATTAACTTATTTCTCTTCTATCCTACTCTTCATGCTTGCTTCATTCTACCATACATAACAAATGAAAATTTCCTTCCTTTATATCAAATCCATAAAAAAATTCTCTAAGTTGGCTATTACACCTTCTCAATTAATTATTATAGGACCTCATTAAGAACAAGTTATAGTTAGTGATAACATCAATCTATTTCCTTGTAACTTGAATAACTTTTCATATATGTAATATAATTATGAGTGAGCTTAGCCACATCATATCCAACATGTCTTCTACACATGTTTAACCTTATTTCTAATAATAACAAATCTACTAAGAGATATTACCTTTGTCAACATAAGTTCTCAGTATATACTACAATGCTCGGCCAATATAAACTGTATTACCAATGCTCGGTACTTCATGTTGTATTTATGGTTCTTTTTCATATTTCTCTCCATTAATATGTTCTTGATGCATCTTTTCTTATGCAGTTATAAAATTTTAGCACATTTTATGTTAGGAACTTATGTAAGATATATATCATTAAATATAGAGTTCCTACATACCTTCTTCACTTAGTTAGTTGTGGTGTGATCTCTTGATCCATTGGATTGGGTGAGCTCTATTAGAAATAATAGTCCACCAAGATAACTAGGGGGGGGGGATGAATCAGTTATCCAATTAAAACCTTTATAAACCTTAATTAATCTCAACTATTTAATCAAAGTAAACAACAACCATAACAAGATGTCCATACACAATTACACCAAATTTGTTAACTAAGGAAACCCTTGATCAGAGGGATAACCTTGGTGGGAATGATGCCCACAAAGATATACTGATATATTGTCATGAGCCCAAATTAAAAGGATATGAATATTCAAATATCATATTATACAATGATAATAATTAAGAATAATAATATTATAATCTATTATATAATAGTGATATATTTAATAGTATAAAAATAAAACAATATCTAAGATTATAGCATAATTATGTAAAATATTATATTATAATTATAATATTAATGAGTTAAATAAATTAAATAACAAATTAATACTTTAATATAAAATGATAGAACAATAAATATACAAATTAGTCTATCTCTTCAATAGGGACTTCAGACTAGTGATCCAACTGTAATTAGTCTTGGTAAATGGAGCAACTTTCTTTCTTAGTTTCAATGCTGTCAGTGTTGAAATTTTAACATTTGTCAAAGGAATCATCAAAAAAGTATGGAAAAAAGAATATAAATAAAGGAAAAAGTCCTAAAAACAAATGACCTCCAAAAAGGGTTTATTACAAATGGTATTAGATCAAAAATCCTGCCAACCTGTGAAGAATAGTTCAAAAACCACTAGAGAAAGAGCAAAGAAATTGTCTGAGATTGGCTCATGGCATCTTGATGTTAAAATCGATACTATAGTATCATCACTAATCTCCCTATTCCAGCCATTCATAGGCAAGACTCCAAGAGACAAGGACCTTGAACAAGAGTAGTTGTGGAAGCAATCAAATTAGTATTCCCATAATCCTTTCGCCACTTAAGAATTTGATAAAGAGGATCACATTGTTAGACTACAACCAATAACTACCAAAGAAGGGCTGACATTGTTAGGAAGGCAAGCGGTACTGCTCATATGGGCTCCAAATATTACTGGTATAATATTGTCATAAACAATATTGAAAGAGGTTCTTGAACTTTTAAAATCCCTCAACAAAAAGGGTGATGTTGCTATTCTTAACACCCTAGGAAACCACAATAGGTTTTTAAGAAATTCTTCAGTGACCCTTGCGAGTATAGAGATGTTATTTGTAATATGCTCTATACATCTATTATAACAACGATATCCACTTGCTATTTGAGCAACCCTTTCCCTACTTTGGATGTTATGTCTCCTAACTGTTTTTTTCCTGTGGGACTTATGATAAGCTTATGATTGCTGGAAAGTTTTGTGCAGCCTATGTAGCTTCCTATATTGACTCATAATGGCATCCTTCTCTAACATCTACTCTATGGCTTGACCTCAATAATTCCGCAATTTCTCCTTTTGCATTGGAATAAAAGCTTGGACTATGTTTTAGTGGGTATTCTTCCTGTCCAAAAATCTTTGTAATATGGTTTTGTGAGATCTCTCTAAGCTCTTGCTTCCCTTCTATGATGAAAATCATCTATGAGAAGCAAGCAGAACTCCATTTCATATAGCATTATGTCAGACACTATTTTGATTTTAGTATAATTAAGTTTGTATAAACATTCCAGTTGTGATCGCAGCCTATTGGTCAGTCACTAGTAACCTAAGCTTCGAGGTCTCTCCAGAACATTTTTAGCAGCATATCTATGATATACCATTATACGATGGGACACTAAAATCTAGAGTCACTCTTTGAAATGAAATCTCATTAGACAACTGGATACTTTAACATGCAGAATCACCCAAATATAACTGCAGGCTCAAAATAAGGAATAGTATATTCAAAGGATTTTGATGAACGGAACTGGTAAAGAACAGAACAATAAGATTCTAGGTTACAACAAAAAACACAGAGACAACTCTCAAAGAGTTGTGAGCTAATAGACAACAGTAGCAACAATGATTTAGGTAAAAAAGAATACTGACAATAAGGCCGCCACGTAAAAGGAAGCAATTACCGAGTGAGTACCAAACATCAGCAAGGACTATTGTCTTGGATAGATTTACAAATTCAACCAGTCTCATTGACTTCTTGCAAGACATTATATTTTCACACTTGACTGATGGCATCTGGAATACTATAAGGTTGCGACGGTGGTGCAGATGGGTTCATTCTAATACTAAGCTTGGCAGTGTTGTTGTAAGGGAAGAAATCATGGTTTAGGTCATAATTTGTTTTGTCCTATTACATGCTCATCCATATGAGAAGTAACATGAGATCATAATTTTTTGTGTCCTTATTACATGCTCATCCATGGTAAATGAAGAGTTGAATCCATTCTACTATGACAGATGAAGAAACAGGGTGCCAATGGTGATTAAATTGATCAAATTTCATATGATTCTGAATGGGGTATTGTACCATATGAGAGAATCATAAATCAAAAAGTGTGTTCATTGGCTCCAAAGTATGGGGTCGAATGAACAAATCAAACTCGATGATAGTTGAAGCAGAGTTGACTACATGTATTATGTTTGACTGAAGGGTCATGGGTTATAGAAATGAAATGATTCAAGTTAGATTTTGAAAACGGTATTATACATATATGTGAGAGAGAAGAGAACTTGAACCCGACAATATACATAAATTGTGTGACAATATGGCTTCTAGTCATCATACTAGCTCCAATGTATGAGCCTCACAGAATCAACATGTTTGACATGAAGAAGACCTACCAATTGTTATTGCAATGCAATTTCATGATAATCGATGTCATCAATGGGAAAAATTGAATGTTTGAGTCTAGTATACATTGCCCATTTAAAAGGATAAAATCATCCACAGAATACAAAGGAGCACAGATGGTGGGTTATGGGCATATGAAGTCCATACTACATTATGCATTCAAGCCTAAAAGGATATATCTGTGGCATGATCAATTCATTGATATCACAACAAAGAGATGTTTGTGGATGCATGTGAACTGTTTGTCAAAATGCCTAGATTCATCAAATACACGGGAGCACAAGGAGGAAACCTTAAAGTGTTTGACCAAAATTTTATTTTCGTGGTGCCAAATATAACTATCTGATTATGGTAAGAAGAAAATATGATTTGGTAAGACTATCATAACTACTAGAAGTTATGTCTACAAGCTAATGATTAAAGGTCCTTTAGTGCACATGCCACATGAGAAATGGTAGGCCCATCATCGAGGTACATGGAATTATATAAATGTTTATTTAATTTGTTAGTGATACGATGAAATCTTAATATTCCAATTGGAACATACAATGAAATAATATTTGATATGATCATAAATACTGAATAGAATTAGTAAATAAAATCTAATCTATAAGATATTATATCTAATGCTATTAGAAGTTACTCACATATATGGTATATATAGATTTTATGAATTCATAATTAGAAAAATTTATTAATGGAAATGATGAAAAGGTAAAGTGTATATTATAATATAGTAAATTGTGGATTGGAATACAATAATATTTATGACTTTATAATAGATCACTCTCATTCTCTATTAGTAAATTCTATGTGAAGAAAGTGGAGCTATTATCATCTAAATCTCTACAATTTTTTGTGAATTTATAATTCATGGATTCTTTTTTGCTTTGAGCTTATACCAGTCTGTGTGTCACTTATTATGAGTACCTACAGGACACTAAAAAAACGTGTACTCATAACTATGATTTAAAATTTGAATGACTATACACTCAAATTATTTGTAGTCATAAGTATGATTTGAAGTTCAGTAGACCGCAAGGTTGACATTTATAATGGTTTTCATGATCTACGTTTTCAAAATATGGATTGACAATTAAGATTTATGTTCTTTATGATAATACCAATTTAAACTTGGGAGGATTGTCTACTCCTCTAATTTGACATTGAGATTATTATACAAACCCAAGTAAACTTGAGTTGACTAGAGTTGCACACTTCATTGTTATTGTTTTGCTTGACAATTGCGAATAACATAGATTTAACCATTTTTAATAAGCAACTGTATTCTTGAGTAGATGATAAGTTCTCGATGCTTAAGAATAGTTGTGTTGATGTTGGACTTCATTTTTATGAGTCTAATATTATAAGTCCTATTAGCTATCTACTTGAGATCCTTGGGATTTGTCCATGAGATGTTAAGCATCCATTATAGGAGTGAGTGGAAAGTTTTTCCTTGAGGTGTGATTAGTCATGGGTGATGTAAGAAGTCTACATTCCTTTAGAGAGCTTAAAAGTGCAAGGGTTTTTGTAAGCCTTTAAGTCACAAATGAATAGATGTTTTCAAGTTTGAAAAGTCATTATTCTTGTTAGATACCTCATTTCTAAGGTCAAGAACCTTGAATAGAGTTTGGGTCAGTTAGTACCCTTGAGTTAGTATTGATGTGGAAGAGTTTTCATATGAAACCTTAAACTATAAGTGGGGAGAAGATTTAGTATTATAACATTATTATATCAAAGTAAATAGATACATGTATAATATATAAGGATCATGTATGACCAAATTTGTTAACTAGAGAAATCCTTGATCACAAGGAAAACCTTGGTGGGAATGATTCCCACAAAGATATACTGATATATATATATATATATATATATATATATATATATATATATATATATATATATATATATATATATATATATATATATATATATATATATATATATATATATATATATATATATATATATATATATATATATATATATATATTCTTTGTGAGAGGATGGATCTTGTTAGGAGTCTATAAACACATTCAGTACATAAGAGTCCCTATTAGGAGATTCCAACCCTGTTAGGAGTTGTGCCAACCTTGTTAGGAGTTGTAGAATGTAGAAGGACCCACTTTCTAAACAACTTCTAGGGCAAGACCATTGAACTCCACTGTCCAATTGATCTCTCAACTATTCCTTGCAGAATAATTGTTTGTACTGTGCTTTATCCTCTTTCCTCTGTCCTATCAGCTGGACCAATCACTATCAAACCTTGTAGACCAGGATCCAAATATCAAACCTCAGATCTCAAAATAAAACTTCGGCAATGAAGATTTCTCCAACTTCACTATGCTCTACTTATCTTCGCAATTAACTTGTTTGTCTTCTATTCTACTCTTCGTGCTTGCTTCTTTCTACCATACATAACAAAGGAAAATGCCCTTCCTTTATACTGAATCCATAAAACAATTCCTTGAGTTGGCTATTACACCTTCTCAATTAATTATTATAAGACCTCATTAAGAACACGTTATACTTAGCAATAACATAAATTTGTCACCTTGTAACTTGAATAATTTTCTATACATGTAAAATTATGATGAGTGAGCTTACCACATCATATCCACATATCTTCTACATATCTTCAACCTTGCTTCTCAAAATGACAACTCTACTGGGAGATATAACAAGTTTACTAGAACATGCTTCTATAAACTCTATCTTAGAATAGTCTTTACCAAAACTTGCATAACTTCTTCCAAACTTACTATCTTTTTCTCCTGAGGTTAGCTACATATACTAGACACTTCACAGTATTTCTCATTAACCATGCTAGTGAAAATACTCAACAATTTATCCATACCAACTTGATCATTACCGTTGTTCTTCTATCAGATACCAAAGAAAACTTCTATGTCAACATCAATGAAAAACATAGTCATGAATGTAACATATTATCATGATAATGATCTAGTCATGTTTCTACAATACTCCCCCATAATAATATCATCAACGTTTATGCTTCCAACAATCTCAACTTTGCTTGAACCACTACTTCTAGCTTCCACTATTTATTTCCATGTTTTCTTTACCTCAACCTTTTCTTTACCTTTGATGTTTCCATTATTTGGTGCTAGTGCTCTAGTTTTGCAGTTCGTAGTAACATGTCCAACTTTGAGACAACTAAAACAAACTAGTTCTCCATTTAGTCATTTCTTGTAATTTTCTTCGAAATGTGTCTTAATGCAATTCTCTAGAATGCACCCATATTCTCCACAATAATGACAATTATACCATGTATTGCAATCCCAATTGTGAGAGTTACCTTTTCTTGGTGCATGTGCCTATTTTTAAAATGTCCAATTATGTTTTGTCTTGGATTTGCACTCATTGGCTCTATATCCATATTTCTCACAATTATAGTAATTCCCTTCAAATCTAGATGTAGTGGGTGAATCACTTTTCTTTTATCTGCTTTCATGTTCTTGGTATCCTACCTTCTTTCAATTAAAGCAATTGCCAATAGGCTTAGGTTTAGAAGTTTTCATACCATTCTTCCTTGTGTAGATGTTGGTTGTGTATCCAAGTTTACCACAATGATGACATGTAGGTTTGCCTTTGGATATTTCATATCTTTGTTCTCCACTCTTTGATGATTCTCCTTCTTTAGTAGATGAAAAGTGCTTATTGTATCCCAATCCAGAAGTATCTCTTGTTGATCTTACTGATCTCATCAGTTCTTCAAAGTATTTGATAGATTCATTTGGTTTGTTAATTCTTTCCAGAAGTTCCTTTTCAGTTCTTAACTCACTTCTAAGTTGCTCACTATGACCTTAAACTTGTGATCTCCATGTCCTTCCTATTTACTTCCCAAGTTGTTGTTATCAACTAATTCATCATATCCCACTGATTATTTTTGAGGTTCTATACTTCAAATGATCTTTCTTCAAATTTGGTTTCCATTTGTCTTTTTCTTCTTCACCCATGATTTTTTCTTCTTCTACTTTCTTCTTTTTCTCTATCACTTCATATTGTATCACTGATTGGGTTTCCTATTCTCTCTTGAGTCCTTTTACCTCTTTGCTCAGAACGTTGTTCTTCTCTAGTAGTTCTGCTATTGCTTCATTATTGTCACTAATTTTTCTATAATCAAGTAGTCCTTCTATATCAACTTACTTGTATAGTGTGTCATTTTGTTGAATCACCATTTCTTTCCTTTTTCACAAGGATTTTCTTAACTCTCCTCTTGCCCCTTCAAGTTGTTGCAATATAATCTGGATTTCAATCATTTAGTTCTCAATGATTTTTCTCATCTTCTATTCCTCCATTTCTAAGATCTGATCCTCTCTAGTTGTTATACTTCTTCCAAGAGAATTGAGCTATGATACCAATTGTTGGAAGGATTTAATGGGAAACAAGATACTGAGGGGGGGGGGGGGGGGTGGGGGGTGAATCAAGATCTTCAATTTTTACAAGTGCAAAAACAAATTACTGATTTTGCATCTAATTCATCTCATATCTTAGATCTAACATTAAAACTGTAATGATGAAATGAAATAAAGCATAACATCCATGAAAAGATTCAACATATAACACAAATGATCTAGTCACCCAAAAAAACTTCAATGTGAAGGTAAAACTGGGGTGGGGGTGAAACCCACAAATCTTCACTATTACAACAATAAAGTTAATTTGTTAGAGTTAAAATGTTGATCATAATAGATTATCTACCCTATGAAGGGTTTGCCCTGTTAAAAACTTGAAGACTATTAGGTCTTACCCTGTTAAAGGATTTTACACTTACAATCAAGGACTCTGTCATGAGATTCTAAATAGATTTGTTAGGATCACTCTATTAAGAGATTTTCCCTAACTCAATTTGTTAATATTGATTCAGTACCTGATGCTCAATTTTCTCTGAAAGATGATTTTGTATCTCCTTTCTTCAATGTCTCAATCTCATCTTTGTTCCATCCTTCACTTCTTAGATTTCTCTATTTGATCTCCTTTCAAACTTAGCCTTCCTTTCTTTGTTCTATCATTGTTTGCTCCTTCACTTGTGCATTCACCCATTCATTACTGAGTGCTCATTCATCATTCCTTTACACTTTCTCTCATACAGTCCTAGGGTTAGAGCCCTCGTTAAATAGATAAACTTCGAAAGTTCTGGATTGTAATCAATGGTTCACAATTCATCTCTCTCTTTGTTTCCCTTCTAATTTTTTGATTGGTTGATTTTCTTTCCTCAAGATCAATACCTTTTGTAAAGATACGTAAACTCCATCTTAACTATCTCTACAATCATTAAATGTTGTATAGAAGTCAACCAAAAATGGTTTACATAAGTATCTGTGTGATTACAAACTCATGAAAAAATTGGTTTACTTGACATCTGAATGTTCTGATGCTCGGTCATAACTAACATTCATGCTGGCACTCGGCTTCTACACACTTGATCTATTATGTTCACTCAACAAAATTTTTTGTACAATTTACTCGGTCTCAATTGGGGTGATCGAAAATCTCTAACTTGCTCAACACAATAAACAAGTCCTCATTTACTCAACCTTTACTAGATGACTCAGTCGCAGCGATGAGCATCCAACCTTGTCTAGTAAATGACTAAGTGTTTGGACACTAATAGGCAACTTAGGCATAAAGATCAACAAAGTGGTCTTCTAACATAATTATTTATCTTTTAATTTCTTTAGCAATACTTTTAAGTTTTAGACAAAATTATTTTCTAGATATTTGGTTATTCCTTTATATATTTTGATTTTGGTTAATTTTTCCACAAACTTATGGAATCCTTTTTCTACTTCCTCTTCAAGTTAATTATTTACACCTTTTTCTACACAAATTTTAGCTAAATACCTATGTAGAGTCTATAACAAATTTTTTTTTCCACATTTACTTGTTGCTTAGTTTCTTTATTTAACGTCTCTCATAATCTCCACTAGAATATTTTCCATGTATGAGATATGGAAATATCTTCATCTTTAAGTAAAATTTATTTTGCAACTATCTTTTAGATAAATTTGGTTGCATTATGCTAGTCACTATATACTCTAGAGGTATATGAAAACTTTAATAACTATTCGAGAAAGAATGATTGTTTAACAACTCAAGTGTAATACCATAGTGGCAGTTGAGGAATAAGTATTTCTTCTCATCTCCCACATCACTCTTTACGGATCTTGTATTCTGAATATACCTTATTGCCTCTATCTCCAAAGATAATTTCTCCAACATTGAATATATTTCTTATGTTTTCTAGCACGATTTGTCTCCTACATAATTAAGCATTAACATTTTAATGGACATCAATCCAATTATATCTAGAGTACTTTTTATTCCTCTTATTTGCCATTGATTTCCTCATGCCTTTATTGCACACTATTGATCCTCCACTCTAAACTTATATTTATTTTTAGTCCCTGCTAGGCAATACTATAGATTAAGTGAAATCCTACTTTCCAATTAAAATATTCAATCATATTCTTTTTTTCTTTTTTTAAAACTTTTAACTCTATATAGTTCTAAAATATATTGATATTTTATAAATCTGCAAACAAAATATTTATTACCAATCTTATTGGTTGCATTCTCTACAGTTATGAGTTAGCTTTTATTTTTCACTTTGGTCAAAACTTTATAGCTACCATTAATATGATAATGAAATAAAATAAATAAGTATAATGAAATGAAATAAATAAGTTTGACATATCTTATCTTGATTAAAGTGTCCAATCATATTCTTTTATTATTCAAAACTTTTAACTCTACATTGCTCTAAAATATATTGATATTTTACTAATTTGCAAACAAAGTATTTATTTCCAACATGCATTAGTTTTTTTTTTCACTTTGGTCCAAACTTTATAGCTACCATTAATATGATTTAGTTTAACAAATAAAAGAATAAAGATTTATATCATATTTTTATACCTTTTTATTTCTTATTTACAAAAATTAAAAATAACGTTTAATAAGAGTCATAAAATAATAATAAAAGCATATTAGTGTTAGAATAAAATTCTTTTGTAAAAGTAGCAAATTGAACATTCTAGATTACAATTTAATTTTGCTTAAAGGAGAATATGCACATTTGAATTATATGAGACTAAACCTAAACATACATAAGTATAAAGAAATCAATTGACATTGTACTAACATAGCTATATTGCACACATTCTTAATACTTTTTAATACTTTGATCATAAGAGCTTCGGGCACGCATTCTTATTTCATATTTCTTACCTACTCACCTACCCGATATTTGAACACCCTAACTTCACTCTTATCAAAATCGTACATGAAAATTTCAAATCACTCCCAAATAAAAAGTGAGACCAATGGTCATGCATAAAAGGATACCCATACTTGCATAGATGTGGCATGACATCACTAGTTACTTTTTATAGCTAAGGGTACATTTTATTCAATTTTGGGTAGTCATGTACTAACAACTTTAATCACAAGTATTCGTACAATGTTGTCAACAAAATTGGGCATTAAGTCAATAAGTGTAGGTATCAAGTGAACAACTCCTATCAAAACTATTGAAATGCATCCAAATAGTGGTCCTCTCCCTTAGACCTATCATAGTGCACTAAAAATGTCCCATCAATGTACATCTCCAAAAAGATGTCTTTCAAATTTAAAAACCACCACTCATATGGTGTCACATCAACACTAAACATTATTTAGTGCATACCTATGCATCTTTTCACTTTATAATGTTATTTTGAACATGCTTGTGACATTATATTTGACCATGTAGACTTAAAATTTTATTTTTAATTTTAAGAGTTGACAAATAAACTATTATAAAAAATTAAAATAATTTTAAATATCAATATAGAGTTTAGTAATATGTAAAATTGGAGTGAAGTACTAACCCCTCAATATTTTTCTATCAAAATGATCTATCCAGCCTTCTACTACTAGTGATAATTAATACTAAGTCTAAAAAATAAATAATAGAATCCATAACGGCAAGCAAAGAAAGAAAGACAGATGTATACAAACACGCAACCAACCATGCTTCTTGAACCATACTTCTAGAACATTGCATGATAGAGATAGTCAACTGCTGCAACAATAACAGATTCCCAAAATGCCACTATAAACACGTTCCATCACAGATAAATCTCTCTTTAACCTGACATGCCAATGCATGATAATGACCCAAAGACAAGTAGTTCTTAAAACTAAATTTGATCAATCTTTTCGAAATGACAGATAATCAATCTACACAATGAATTAAAACTTAAATCAACTCGTACATTAAAGAAAATAAACTAAACTCGGTAACCCTAAAACCAACAATAAAAATGACTTGAAAAAAGAAGTGACGAATATGGTACAAGGAGTCCACTTTTCTCCTCGCCATGTACGTTCAATGGACAATAGGTTTGACAAGGGATAAACCAACAAATAAGGTCAATGGATATTGGTTAAACTAATAATAAGGTCAATGGATATGGCCTTTTAACACAATGGTTAAATAGGTTTGACAAGCGACAAACCAACAAATAAGGTCAATGGATATAGCCCCCTTACACAAGGGTTAAACCAATTGGATTAATGCAAAAACGATGACCATGATCATTCTTGAAGACAAAACGAGTGGAATGACTACCCTTGCTATGATCCCGTTGTATTGTCCGAAAAACTACATGCCGGTCTCTTTCACAAGAAGCTTGCATGTTCAATGAGTAGGTCATGGAACAATCAATGAGCGTACTTCCTTACATGGCCAAATTTGAGGTCTGTTGCAGTTTAAGGCAACGAAACCCAATGTGGCTCCAAAGTCAAATGAAAGCTGCGAACCAATGGGTCCTTTACACCAGCTGGAACAATTATGGTTTCCCACTAACCAGTCCATTATTATTATTTCAAGCACCGTACAAACTTCTCGTTCATCAAATAAATGGGGTGGCAGTCAGCAATCCTAACCCACACAATCTGTTTCCTCGCCCTAAAACCCAATTGCTCAAATATCAAAGCTGAAACCCTAATTCAACAACAACATCAATGGGTTTCATCTGCACAATCTTAGAACAGATACTCCATCTATGGGACCTTTATTCAGCTGCCCTAATCCTTGTTTTCTGGATGGCAGCCTGTGGAGCAATGGCATACTATTGTTGCAGGCCTCGAAGGATCTACATGCTCGGATTCTCGGCCTACAAGCCGGGGGACGACCGGAAATGCAGCTTCGAGCTCACCGAATATTTCGCCCGGCGAACAGAGAAGTTTGATGATGAGAGCATGGATTTCATGCGCCGGATTTATCAGAAATCCGGCATAGGCGAAGAGACCTACAGCCCGCCGTTTCCTTTCATGGATGAAGAAGTGGAGAACCTCAACGTTGGTCTGGATGAAACAACCGAAGTGATGTTCGGTGCTGTGGACGCTGTTTTCTATGACACATCAATTTGTGGAGCGGATATTGATATTGTTATCACAGCATGCAGCATGTTCAGCACTGTTCCTTCTCTCACTTCTCTCATTATCAACCGCTACAAGATGAAAGAGGACGTCAAATGTATTAACTTGGCCGGAATGGGCTGCAGCTCTGGAATAACCGCCCTCAGTGCGGCCAATGATATTTTGAGATCCGGCAAGAAAGGGACGTATGCTTTGGTTGTCGTGACGGAGAACGTAACCCTAAATACTTATTATGGAAAAGAGAGGTCCATGCTGGTGACCAATTGTATTTTTAGGGTTGGGTGTGCGGCTGTGATTCTGTCCAGTAAGTCCGGAGATCGTGGACGGTCTAAGATGGAGTTGTTGTTTTCTCTTCGTACCCACATGGGGGCTGATGATAAATCTTACCGTGCTGCTATTCAGAGTGAGGATGAGGAGGGATTTGTGGGGATGAGGCTGAGTAAAGATCTTATTAGGGTTGCTGGTGAAGGGCTTCGTGCCCATGTAACTTCATTGGCTCCTCTTGTTTTGCCCTATTCTCAGCAGTTGAAGTACGTTTTGTCTTGGTTGGCTATTGCTGTTTTGAAGATGGATATGAAGCCCTTTGTTCCGGATTTTTCCACTGCGTTTGAGCATGTGTGTCTTCATACGGGTGGAAAAGCTGTGATCAATGAGATTGCGAGGAGTTTGAGATTGAGTGATTATGGTGTGGAGCCTGTTCGGATGACTCTTCATAGATTTGGGAACACCTCCAGTAGCTCCGTGTTTTATGAATTGGCTTATTTTGAGGCTAAGAGGCGGATTAAGGAAGGTGATAGAGTTTGGATGATGGCTTTTGGGACTGGATTTAAGTGCGGCAGTATTGTTTGGAGAGCTCTCAGGGATTTGTCGCCTGCTGCCTCGGTTGCTAATCCTTGGGTTGATTGTATTCATAGGTATCCTGTTAAAGTTTAAGAGGGTTCTTTACTTGATTTGTATGGAGATTGTGGTCATTATGGTTCTTTGATCAGGCAGAGATCTGCGGAATAATGAACGTGAGAGAACGTGGCTTGTGTGACGCCTTCCCTGTGGAACTGCAATTGCAGGTGGCTGGCTGGCTGGCTCGCTGACATTGAAAGGTACAATTATTATTATTATTATTGATTACACAGAGCATTCATTTGTATGGAACAGGCTCTGGCTCTGCATATTTTGAATAAAGCGTAAGCTGAGGATGATTAATTAAACGCGCTTTGTATTGATATTGTTATTCTCTCTGCTGAGGCAAGTTATTTTTTATACATTTAGTTTTGTATTGTCCTATTGAAACTCCAACCAAAAATGACGAAAAAGTTATGCTAGTTGTTAAGAGTCTCTTTTAGTATATGGAGTGCCTATGGAATGATCGTTGTACTTTTGGATCGTCTTTAAATGATGCAATAAATTTGGAGTATTTTTTCTGGCAATGAATCGTGATGTCGAGGGATTCAAGTAAAGGGGTTTTCGTTCAGGAAGGTGGATAAGCTGAATGTCTCTGGTATAATTTCGTGACTAGTTTTTAAATTAATCGGCAGCATATATGTAGTGTAATAAATTTTGATGTTTTTATGGAGTCAATTATAGTAATTTGTGCAAGTCTTATTTGACGCTTCAGATTTATTATTTAAATGGAGACTAAAAATGAGAGTTGTATTTTAAATATATTTCTATAAATAGATAGTTTTGATTATTTCAGAATTTTGATGTTTTTATGGAGTCAATTATACTAGTTTGTGTATGATCTATTTGATGCTTTAGGATCTATCTTGTAAATGGAAAGTAAAAATGAGAGTTGCATTTTAAATGTATTTATATAAATAAATAGTTGACTATTTCAGAATTTTGATATTTTTATGAAGTCAATTATAATAGTTTGTGTAAGACTTATTTGATGCTTTAAGATCTATTATGTAAATGGAGAGTAAAAGTGAGAGTTGAATTTTAAATGTTAGATTTAATTAAATTTTGACTATTTCAGATTTAATTATGAGTATTTTTATTTGCTAAAATTTTATAATCTATTCTTGGGATGAGTAAGTATGAGAGGAGAATTGAATGGATGGTACAATAGTTAGATAAAGGAAAAGATGAAGTTCAGATATGAAATCCTGAATGTCAAACAACTCAAAAATTTAAAAAGGAATGAGAATTGTACAGAAATAATAAAAAATAGAGTTAAGATAAGAGATATGACTATGAAATAAGATTAGTATTCATACATGACTAAGAAATGGGATTAAAAAATATAATGGAACAGAAGTTCAAAAAAAAAATCACACTTTGGTAGAAAGGATATTATATTTTTTAATTATCTTTTTTTTTATCTTTTCCTAGTTTCCTCGTGATTTATAAAATATATTCTTAGAGTTAAGTTCACAATTGAATTCTTATTTGCCTTCATTGTAATGATGGATAATTAGTGTTATCCAAAACATCTTTTCACTTTTTCTTAGATATTGAATTATCAAGTATGATCTTTGATTATGTTAATGAAAAGAAAATTGAATCCAAAAACTCTTATTATTACAATTTTTTTAATTAACTTTAATAAATTAAATTAATTGACTTGACTTTGTACAATTAATCAACTTAATATGCAGCTGCATGGGATGAGTACTCTAAGAGCTAACTTTGTCAATATATAGCGGCTAACATGGTATATCTAAAATGAATGTTGAAGTACCTACAACTAAGGTAGGTTAGAAGGTGTGACTCATCACACAACTTAAAATAGCGCACCTTGAAATTCTCTATTAATTGAATTTAAAAATACTTTTTGTTGTTCATACAATATTGTATAACTATGAGAAATGTAACCTCGTGTGGGACTGGTTCCTAGACATGGAGGAAAAAGCGCCCTCCCCTATGACGGTGTCCTCACCTGTTAGGTTTATAACCAATTATAATGTTATCTCCAACCCCTTGGTTAGGATAACTAGGAAGGAGATTTGACCAATGAAGATACCAAAATGTTGTTCCCTAAGAGAGGAATGGGCCAACATCTTTATTAAAGGGAAGGATGAGAAGAAGCCCAATTAGGGCCTTTTCCTCTTTGTTTTCTATGTTTTTAGTTTGCTAGTTTATGAATTTTGTCATTTTAAGGTAGTTGTGCCTTGGTTTAAAAACTTTTACAGTTTATGTCGTTATGGTGTAGGCAATAGTAGTATGATGACTAGTAAACCTCTTATTTTTAAGGGATAATTTTGTCTGGTGGTTATTTGCTAGTTGTTGACCAGTTTGACTGTTGTATGGGCCGGTCCCCTTGTTTTGGCTACTTCTTAATTCAAAAACTATAAGAAATGTAACATATATTGTATAAAAAGTTATTTATACCAGTTATAATAACTCATTTATTTATTTATTCTATAACATTTATAAGTTTTCATGCATTCACATTTAGATGTATTATTATTTTATCAATTAATTAGTATATATAACAAGTGCTCTAGTGGAGACAAGTAGGGAGGAGGGTTGAAAAGAGAAAAAATTGTTTGCATAATTAGTTTTCATACATTAGCCATGATATTATTATTTTAAAAAAAATTAAACAGTCATTTTTATATTGTATATATTAGTGTAGTTAAATGTTCATAAAGTAATATATAAGAATGTTTTCAATTTTATTTATATGTACTTTCTCCAAGTCATAATCAATATCTTAAAATAAAAATATATGATTCTACATCCAAAAAAATGATAGATTAAACTTAATTATATATATATATATATATATATATATATATATATATATATATATATATATATATATATATATATATTTTAGTGTACATTAAATCAAATTTTTAAAAAATATATTATATTATATATTCTTAATTTTAATTTTTTTTTTATGGAAGTCATTTTTTTGCCTAACCTTTCAACTTTACCAGTAGTCCAAGGGCCCTTTGACATATTCTTATTTTTTTTCTAACAAATATATATATAATATAATTACTAAAATAAAACTCATTTAAATTTAATACACATTATAGGAATATAAAGATGATCCACATTATAGGAATCAAAAGATCAAATATTAAAAAGATAAAATGGAAATGATAAACATAAATATTCGAGCCTTTTATTTTGTCAAATTGGTTTTGACTTCTTGGGAGGTTTTTATTGTCCCATAAATGCATCTGAATTTACTACTAATGTTTTTCTTTTTATTTTCCCACTAAATGCATTTATTTGTTTTGTACAGCTGTTCTCCTTAAATTTTTCAACTTTTAATTTCATTTATAAATGACTTTAATCAGCGACTAGTAATAATAATGTGTTAGAAGATACGATAAAATTTATCAAATTTATGGACTATTGATTCCTTTCCCCTATAAGAAATGTACATATATCAAACACCATGGCCATTTGGAATATCACAAAGATTCTAGCAAAGTACACGTGCCATCAAATTTTAATAAAACAGATATATATAAAAACCTGACTGGACATGTGCCTTAATAAATGTCTGTAAATACAATTATAAATGCAAGAACGTGTCTAGTACCGCATCAATTTTAAGTGACGGGAAAATTAAATAGCTTTTGTGATTCGCAACTAATATGAATGGGACAGTAGTACTGGAAATTAAATGTATTCACTTCTGGTGGTATTTGTTGTGGTATTACGGTAAAGTCGTCAATTGTGATAAATATTGCAATATCTTACGTGTGATCTATAATTCATATGTAATATGTAATGTGGTTATGTAATTTTAGATTTAGGTGTGATCCTGGAAATTAAATGTATTATTATAGTAATATCACTTATTTTTGTTGTGAATTCAACATTAAAAGGAATATAGATAGCTAAGTACAACTCATTATAATAGGATAAGGTTTGACAAATATTAATAAGATAAATAAATTTTGCATTGACATATTTTAATACTGTGAAAATAATGCAATTATTTTTTCCAATTCTTGTAAAAGATAGTTAAAAATTAATAAAAATATGTTGACATTAATTTTATGAAATGAAGTTGCAAGTATCTTAATCATTTAATTAAAAAATATATAGAAAGTATTATCATATCTTTTAAGATAAGTACACGTAAATTTAGGTTTTTTTTTTTTTTGTCTAATTGTAACAAATATTCAAACTTTTCTTTTATAAAAGAGACCACTAATAGCATTGAAAAAGTTACACTGCCACATAAACAATGATGTGAACAATTTAAATCTCTAGGTTCATTTTTATTAGAAATAAATCATTATTTTTAAATGTATAATAGGAGTGAGCCCTTATAAAATTTGGTAGGGTATAAACATTAGGTAAATGAATTTTGATAGTATCACAACTATTTTACAATTTAGTACATGGTCTCTTTTGACATGGTTACTCAAGAGTTAATTATGAATTTATTTTACATAATTCCAAATGGAACTCTATTGAGTCTTAAGTATTCAATTCAATTATGTAAAATTATCAATAATTTTTAGTTAATCACTAATAAAATTATTTTTATGATTTATTTAATGAAAACTAAAACCCTTGGTAATCATGAAAAAATATAACTTGAACTTACATAACGCAAAGTATGAATTTTTTTTACAAGCATCGAAGTTAGTCCACAACACATGCTCTAGTGAAGATAATCAAAATTTTGAAACCATTCCTCAACCAATATGTCAATGAATGATCACAAATATGAAAAAAATATTTATGACTTTAACCTGACAATTTATACTTGGACAAGCTAAGCCCAAGGCGATGCAAAATATGGAGGAATGGGAGCTTTGAGAGCTAAAGGGCTTCAAATCTCTTATTTGTCAACTATGTCTAGTGAGGCTTTTCAATTTACTATGCTCTTATTCCTAAGGACTCCCCTCCTACTAACGTGGAGGAGGATTTGATCCTTTTTCGTATTCCCTCTCTGGTCACCCATGCAATGAATGTTTCTCTCATTCATCTAAGTTCACTTCTTGAGTTAGAAGAGGTTGTTTTTTAGATGATCAAAGGTAAAGCTCTAGGACCTAATGATTTCCTTGCTCATTTTTTTATGAGTTTTGGGATATTACTAACCTAGATTTGTTGGAGGTTGTTAGGGAATCTCTTCATGGTAAGAAAATTCTCGGAGTCTTAATTTTACCTTCTTGATTCTCATTCCTAAAATGAAAGGTGTTTATAAGACTGATTTTTATTTCTCTTCATAATGTCACGTATATCATTATCACTTAATTGGTTTCTTAGAGGCTAAAAAAATTGTATTCAGGTATGGTGACCTCTAAGGAAGAAGGGGGTTTTGTGGTTGGTAAACTAATTTTGAATGGGGTGGTGGTGGCTTTTGAGGTTATTCACTCAATCGAAACTTAAAATGAGAGATCTATGTACATAAAATTGTACATGACCATGACTTATGATAGAGTCAAATGGACTTTTCTTCATAAAATTCTCTTAGTCTTTTATTTTAGTCTAGAATGTGTGAGTTGGACAATGAGTTATATCCCTTCTTCACATTTCTCGGTTATTATGAATAGAGAACCTTTATAGCCTTTTGGTTATTCCAAGGGCTTTGTTAAGGGGTTCTTCCCTCTTACCTATTTATTATTATGGCATAGGGTCTAGGTAGTTTTCTTAAGTGTCAAGTTTCATACGGATTGACTCGTCAATGGAAATGAGTCAATGGCTTCCCATAAATCTCACATCTCCAATTTGTAGATGAAACGAATCTTATGGGACATGGTCACCTTCAAGAAGTTGAATCTTTTAGATAATATATGGATATTTAGTTTGTCACTTCATGCTAGAACTTTCAACTTGAGCATTAATCTTCCATTTTCTTCTTTGATATACCTCCAATCATTCAGAGCTATATTGTTTACCTTTTGGAGTTTCAATTTGGGTAGCTCCCTTTTTTTATTTAGGAATTCCTCCTTCTATTGGTAGACATCCCAAGTCCTCTTAGCAAATTATGCATGACAAGTTGCATCAAAAGGTTAATGACTGCACTCATTTTTGGTTATCTACTTATGCTTGTGTGACTCTTTTAAAGTTTTTTATTTAAGCTCTTCGTATCTACAAAGATTTTTTTCATGTTTTTTCTTTGGGAATATAATTCCCCCTGTCAACAATTTCTTTGGAGTGGTAATTTATCAATTGCTAAATGGATCATTGTTAAGTGGGACACCATGTGCAAACCTAATAATTAGGGTGGCATTGGCTTATGATTTTCTATTTTGAATGGGAAAACCCTTGCCATTAAGTTATATTGGAACTAGTGTACTAGTCATAATTAACTATTGGCCCATATTCTCACCCATAAGTATCTTCCAGATGTTAATATGTTTGAGGTTACCCACTTTTCTTTGGAAAGAAGAGGTTCTATGATCTAGAATACTTTGAAACGAGAGGCTCATTTCATTAAGAGTGGTCACTTTTGGATCTCTAATAAGGGAACTCAAGCTCATTTTTGGCTAGATTCTTGGGATGATCATCCTTCTATTCTATCTACTCATGCCCTTGCCTTTAGGAACTTTGTGATCAATACTTTTATCCTTTTTTGTTGGGGCACTACAAACTATTATAGGATTGCCCATAATTGTGGGTTATTTTTTGTTTTCATTGGAAACATCCTTCTGAATGGCTTCTAGGAGGATCTGAGGAAGATAGGATGGATTTGGTTTATATATTGGAGTCTTGTGAGTGGAATACCTTGGGTGGGAACAATGTTTTAGCATGGGAAAGTAGTGATTCATCTAGAATTTTTTTTGTCAAGTTGCAAGTTATGTTGAGCTCGTGCAAAACATTTCTGGGGACATTTAGGTTCCTTAAAGTAACAAATTTGGTACAAGTTTTTTGATGTGGTTGGTGGGTCACAATTAAAGTATTATTTGGGATAATTTATATAAGCATCATTTTTAGTTTCCCTTGATGTGTATGTGTTATGTCATAATAGTGAAGACATTATCTCTCATCTCTTTTTCAATGCTCCTTCACCAAACATATTAGCACTTTTGGTGGGATGTGTGGAATGGAGCTTGTTGGGATGTCTCTTTTGGTTTCATCTTTTGCTCAATGGGACAATGCCCTTGTCAAAACCTTTCTCCTTCAAGTTGCTTGGAATCTTGGCCCTTCTTTTATTATCTAGCGTATTTGGTTAGAGAGGGCTCATTAGATCTCTCAAGATGCACTGTTGGGGGCTCGCCACACGTGGTGAAAAATTCTCCATTATTTGTGAGAAAATATTTTATCAAAATGACTTGATGAAGGTTATAGATCTTGGTGGTGTTATCTACTATAATTGTGTCTGTCTCCCTCTTCCAAGAGGGAAATTCATTAGAAATAGATGTAGACACCCCCTTTGAAAGATAAATTAAGTAGGAATGTGGGGTCCTACATAAAGCATAGAAAAAAATTAAAAATCAACATGGAAACCCAAGTCCTATTGGTATCGAGGGAGTTTGTAGAGATAGATTGGGGACTACTTAGTTTGTTTGTTTTATTAATAAAGAACATCACAATAATAATTTAATGGAGGGTCATATTATTTTATGTTTTGTGTAGTGTGCCTAATCTTGTATATAGTAGGCTCATTTGTAAATATAATTCCTAGGTGGTGGTGCATCTATTGACTTAGCAACATTCTACGGATTTTAATTGGCAGTTACTTTTGGTTGTTAACTAGATTATTAATTTGTGTTCTTCTTTAGATTCTTTTACTTTCATTCATATCCCCCGAGAGTGGAACTAGGTGGCAAATTGTTGGCCAAATGGGCTTCTAATAAATACAAAACTAGAATATTGTGAATAAGGTTCAATTACCTATAGGTTTTTCCCAACAATTATATCACTTAGTGGATCTTGATAGGGTTGTTTGATGCATGTGCTCTATATTTCCTCTTGTTTGAATAAATTTTATCCTCTCTTTTATTTCAAAAAAATTGTCAACTCATACTAACGATATATTAGATTGCATGGTATTCACTATATATTGAAGGTTATTTGTGCTAGTTGAAAATTTTTATTTGTTGGAAAAAAATAAGTCCAAATCTTCAATCATTCAATACTATGATAGGTATTTTTATATTAATAGCAATAAAACAAGTTTCTCATAAAGCTACAAGGTAAGTAAAAACTATGGGAGACAATTAGAATACAATAAATTTATTTTAATTAAAGTAAGATGTAATTTTTTAACAAAACAAATGTAGAATTTTTTTTTTTTTGGAAAACTTTATTTTATGAAACAACTATAACAAAAGTAACATGTAATGTCCTGATAGCAATTGGGCTGTTGCTTTAAATGATAACCTTTGTATCATACAAATGATTTTCCACCCTTTGTGTCTAATAAGAGTTGACATACTAATGGAATTCTAAGCTTGTTGTGTCTAATATAATTGATGTTCCTTGCACAATGGTGTTGCCTCTGATCTCCTTTGCATATATGCAGCCCATGAATGGTGAGAGAAAATGCTTAATCAGTTAGTTCTCAAACCCGCTATCAAAGACTATATTTGTTATTATATTCAATATAATTGATTGATGCTCTATCTACCCTTCTTCGTACTGATATATTCTTGCTTGTTTGCTATACTAGTGCTCTCAGTATGGACGTCAGCTTCTAAAATCTCTAATTGATATATTTTTTGTCTACACTCGAACTTGGATGTTGTCAATGGCCTTCTACTACCATCAAGACTATGAGCTCTTGAACTACATGCAGCGCTTTATCTTCATATTACTGGCTCTACCTAGATAATCTTCAAATTTAATTGAAGTTATTGTTGCCAGTTGGATTCAATATGAAATTGTTCAGTGTGTGTTCGTTGCTTATATATTATTGTTGCTTTCTTCTCCAACTATATGTGTTGGTATCCTCTGTGGATGTCTTCTTCTTTTTTTGCTTGTCTCAGTATAAAATTCCTTCTTCACTGTTTTGTCTGATCGTATTGTTATTCCTGTGTATCACTTCCGCTTTCCTCCCCTCTTGTTTTAAATCTACTATCTAGACTTATACGCTGAGGGACGAATTTGTTCAAACATTGCCAGCCTACATTCCACGATTAATAATGTTATGCTACCTTTAATTACTTCCTAATATGTTCATCGTGAATAATATGTCGTTCATCATGAATAATATGGATATGACAATTTAATATAATAATCTTCAATTTATTTTGGGGTTTTAATTGGCATTTTAGTTCTATTATTATCATTATTTTGAGAGTAGATATATTTAGTATTATATATTTAATTTGTCATGCTTATTATTAACAACATTTTATATTTATTATGATTTTAATAATAAGAATATTGAATTATTATTTATTATGATCATGATTATATATATATATATATATATATATATATATATATATATATATATATATATATATATATATATATATATATATATATATATATATATATATATATATATATATATATATATAAAATTATATTATATTATAATTATAGTGTTCATTAATTTATTATTTATATCATGAATATATTATTACTTGTTTATTTCAATATATTGTATTATTGTTATTATTATTATTATTCAATCATTATAGTTACGATTATAATTATTACTATTAATAATATATTATTATTTTATTTATTATTAATTTACTTCAATTTTATTATTAAATTCTATAAATATGGGTACATGACAGTCCGCCCTTCCTCAAATTGCTTGTCCTCAAGCAATATGAATTACTCGTATATACTGCAACAACAATTTAATTTGAGATCAAAAACATCAAATTTAAAATATAATATTAAATGGAAGATGATTCAAAGGGTAGAACTTATCTTGATATATTATAGTACTTCTATGCTCCATGTTATGCATTGTCTCCTCCCATGACGAGTCCTAATTACTACACTTAGAATTCCTCAGGGTGATTTATGTTGTCCAAGACCTTATGGATATCCCTTACACTCTCATTTATTTCTTTAATCCATAGGAGAGACTTCATCTCTTCCTTGGCCTCTATGAACGCCTCTTTAGGATACTTCTATCTTATAATCCTTGGGAGAGACTTTACCTCACCCTAAGGCCTTTATGGATATCTCTTTAAAGACTATCCATACCTATTAAATCCTTAGGAGATATTTTATCTCATCCTAGGCCTCTATAATATTTTCTCTGTAGTGAGGTGTCTTAATAGTTCTCCCTAATCATAGTGTAGTAGGGTGCCCTGCTAGCAATTCTCCCTTTACTATCACTATAATAGGGTGCCCTTAGCAGTTCTCCCTCAACTATTCCTATAATAGGGTACTCTAGCAGCTCTCCCTTAATTATAGAGCAATAGGGTGTCTTGACCATGGTTCTCCCTATATACCACTACAATAGGGTGCCCTAGCTATTTTCCCTTAATTACATCTGCAATAGGGTGCCCTAGCAGTTCTCCCTTAATTACAAAGCAATAGGGTGTCCTTATCATAGTTCTCCCTACATACTGCTGCAATAGGGTGCCCTAGCCATTCTCCCTTATTGCCCTCTTACGAAGGTTCTAACAATAGGATGTCATTAGCAGTTCTCCCTTAATTGCCACTCTTTCCTTTTATTTAATTTAAATACTAAAGTTTTATTAATAATCATAAAATTATGTACATATATGTATTGTTTGATATTTACTGGATATATGAGCTCTTGAACTACATGCAACGCTTTATCTTCATATTACTGGATCTGTCTAGATGATCTTCAAATTTAATTGAAGTTATTGCTGCTAGTTGGATTCAATATGAAACTGTTCAGTGTGTGTTTGTTGCTTATATATTATTGTTGCTTTCTTCTCCAACTATATGTGCTAGTATCCTCTGTGGATGTCTTCTTCTTTTCTGGCCCGTCTCAGTATAAAATTCCTTCTTCACTATTTTGTTTGATCATATTGTTATTCCTGTGTATCACTTCCGCTTTCCTCCCCTCTTGTTTTCAATCTACTATCTGGACTTATACACTGAGGGAGGGATTTGTTCAAACATTTCCACCCTACATTCCACGATTAATAATGTTATGCTACCTTTAATTACTTCCTAATATGTTCCTCCTGAATAATATGCCTTTCATTATGAATAATATGGATATGACAGTTTAATATAATAATCTTCAATTTATTTTGTGGTTTTAATTAGTATTTTAATTCTATTATTATCATTATTTTTAGAGTAGATATATTTAGTATTATATATTTAATTTGTCATGCTTATTATTAACAACATTTTATATTTATTATGATTTTAATAATAAGAATATTGAATTATTATTTATTATGATCATGATTATATATATATATATATATATATATATATATATATATATATATATATATATATATATATATATATAATTATATTATATTATAATTATAATGTTCATTAATTTATTATAATATGCGAAAAATGTTCAATAATAATTTTGTATTTATATCATGAATATATTATTACTTGTTTATTTCAATATATTGTATTATTATTATTATTATTCAATCATTATAGTTACAATTATAATAATAATAATAATTATTATTTTATTTTATTTTTTATTTCTTTGGTCGGTAAAAGGCCTAAGCCTTGATTGATTTTATTAATACAAAAGAAATACATTATGATTATAATTGTTACTATTAATAATATATTATTATTTTATTTATTATTGATTTACTTCAATTTTATTATTAAATTCTATAAATATAGGTACATGACAGTCCGCCCTTCCTCAAATTGCTTGTCCTCAAGCAATATGAATTACTTGTATATCCTGCAACAACAATTTAATTTGAGATCAGAAACATCAAATTTTAAATATAATGTTAAATGGAAGATGATTCAAAAGGTAGAACTTATCTTGATATATTATAGTACTTCTATGCTCCATGTTATGCATTGTCTCCTCCCATGACGAGTCCTAATTACTACACTTAGAATTCCTCAGGGTGCTTTATGTTGTCCAAGACCTTATGGATATCCCTTACATTCTCATTTATTTCTTTAATCCATAGGAGAGACTTCATCTCTTCCTTGGCCTCTATGAACGCCTCTTTAGGATGCATCTATCTTATAATCCTTGGGAGAGACTTTACCTCACCTTAAGGCCTTTATGGATATCTCTTTAAAGAATATCCATACCTATTAAATCCTTAGGAGAGATTTTATCTCATCCTAGGCCTCTATAATATTTTCTCTGTAGTGGGGTGTCTTAGTAGTTCTCCCTAATCATAGTGTAGTAGGGTGCCCTAATAGTGATTCTCCCTTTACTATCACTATAATAGGGTGCCCTTAGCAGTTCTCCCTCAACTATTCCTATAATAGGGTGCTCTAGCAGTTCTCCCTTAATTACAGAGCAATAGGGTGTCATGATCGCAGTTTTCCCTATATACCACTACAATAGGGTGCCCTAGCTATTCTCCCTTAATTAATTCTGCAATAAGGTGCCCTAGCGGTTATCCCTTAATTACAAAGCAATAGGGTATCCTTATCGTAGTTCTCCCTACATGCTGCTGCAATAGGGTTCCCTAGCCATTCTCCCTTATTGCCCTCTTAGGAAGGTGCTTACAATAGGGTGTCATTAGCAATTCTCCCTTAATTGCCACTCTTTCCTTTTATTTAATTTAAATACTAAAGTTTTATTAATAATCATAAAATTATGTACATATATGTATTGTTTGATATTTACACTTCCTAAAAAGTTGAACTTCCTCGAAGCTTCAATTTTCTAGTCCCACATCCTCTTTTGATCATTGTTCACACTCTTGTTCTAAAGCCTCCTCATTATTTATTTCGTGTGTTGCTTCTACTTGATGGAGTTGACTTTTCTTGTCACACTTATGTCCAGGTTCCCAAGGGCCTTTGCATCTAAAACATATGCCTTTCTTCAATTTATCCTCTTTTTGCTTTTAGGCTTCCTTACTCAGGCATTGGTGTCCTCTGCTC
Source organism: Cupressus sempervirens (assembly GCA_028749045.1). Taxonomy (NCBI): domain Eukaryota; kingdom Viridiplantae; phylum Streptophyta; class Pinopsida; order Cupressales; family Cupressaceae; genus Cupressus; species Cupressus sempervirens. The sequence continues at coordinate 900,369,731 of CM053785.1, forward strand.
CATTTCTCTTTGCAAGAATAACATTTTTTTCTCTTTTTGGTCTTTGTGCGAGTCTTCATTTTTATGGTCCATTCTAGTCAAGAAATTCTTAGATCTTTCTTTTGATGAATTAGATTCCACTTTTCTAGCCTTTTGAATGGCTTCTTCAACTATTTGAGGTTCTAATGGGTTAACTATATTTTTGATAGAATCCTTTAGGCCTTCAACAAATAAGTATGTAAGCCTCTTTTGAGATAAATCTGGGACCATGATTGCAAGTTTTTGGAATTCATTAGAGAATTCTCCCATCATTCCATACTACTTTAAATGGGTCAGTTATTTGAAGTACCATTCAGGTTCAACTTGACTGAATTGTTTGATTAGTTTTTGGGAGAATTCCTTATATGAGTTTATGTTTTGATGTCCTAAGGAGAGAAGCCCATTGTGCCACCATTCATGTGTCGTACCTTATAAGTGGAGTATAGCAAATTGGAGTGCGTCTTCCTTCGTCATCAGGCTAAGAGTAAAATATGTTTTTAATTTTTGAAGCCAAGCATGGGCTGTCATTTTTCTTGACCCATCAAAGTTGGGCAATATCACTTCATTTACCTTGTGTTTTAGATCTTTATTAACATATCTTCTTGTTCTTTTAGGAACTTCATGTTTTTGACCCTCACAAAACTCTGTAAACTTTATGAGTTCCCTAATTTCGAGTTCAAGGTTTGCATAGGCTCTTGCATTCTCCACTATGCTATTGATAGGTTGGTTTATTCCCTCCTCTTCCCTTTAAGTTTCTTCTCTAGGTAAGAAGGGAGGTCTTAGAATTCTAGATGATGATGATTCATTAACATCTGGTTCATTTGAACTCATATCTTTCCCATGGGAAGAGTTATTCCTCAAGTTATTAATGGAGTTCCCCATGTTCTATAATGCTTGCAAGAGGGCTTGATTTGATTTCTCCATTTGATTCAATATAGTTTGGTTGGTTTGGTTATTTTCCTCCATATAGGATCTCACTTTGTTTGCTAAATCATTCATTGTTGTCTTTTTTCTTCTTTCGTATGTTTGCATAAGCTTTTACCCAACAAGGTGGCAGGATTATGCTCTGATACCACTGTAATGTCCTAATAGTAATTGGGCTGCTGCTTTAAATGATAAGCTTTGTATCATACAAATAATTTTCCACCCTTTGTGTCTAATAAGAGTCGATATACTAATGGAAGTCTAAGCTTGTTGTGTCTAATATAATTGATGTTCCTTGCACAATGGTGTTGCCCCTGATCTCCTTTGCATATATGTAGCCCATGAATGGTGAGAGAAAATGCTTAATTAGTTAGTTCTCAAACCCGCTATCAAAGACGATATTTGTTATTATATTCAATATAATTGATTGATGCTCTATCTACCCTTCTTCGTACTGATATATTCTTGCTTGTTCATTTTACTAGTGCTCTTAGTATGGACGTCAACTTCTATAATCTCTAATTGATATATTTTTTGTCTACCACTCGAACTTGGATGTTGTCAATGGCCTTCTACTACCATCAAGACTATGAGCTCTTGAACTACATGCAACGCTTTATCTTCATATTACTGGCTTTGCCTAGATGATCTTCAAATTTAATTGAAGTTATTGCTGCCGGTTGGATTCAATATGAAACTATTCAGTGTGTGTTCGTTGCTTATATATTATTGTTGCTTTCTTCTCCAACTATATGTGCTGGTATCCTCTTTGGATGTCTCTTTTCTTTTTCTTGTCTCAGTATAAAATTCCTTCTTCACTATTTTGTCTGATCGTATTGTTATTCCTGTGTATCACTTCCGCTTTCCTCCCCTCTTGTTTTCAATCTACTATCTGGACTTTTACGCTGAGGGAGGGATTTGTTCAAGCATTGCCACCCTACATTCCACGATTAATAATGTTATGCTACCTTTAATGTTATGCTACCTTTAATTACTTCCTAATATGTTCATCGTGAATAATATGTCGTTCATCATGAATAATATGGATATGACAGTTTAATATAATAATCTTCAATTTATTTTGGGGTTTTAATTAGCATTTTAGTTCTATTATTATCATTATTTTGAGAGTAGATATATTTAGTATTATATATTTAATTTGTCATGCTTATTATTAACAGCATTTTATATTTATTATGATTTTAATACTAAGAATATTGAATTATTATTTATTATGATCATGATTATATATATATATATATATATATATATATATATATATATATATATATATATATATATATATATATATATATATATATATATAATTATACTATATTATAACTATAATGTTCATTAATTTATTATAATATGCTAAAAATGTTCAATAATAATTTATTATTTATATCATGAATATATTATTACTTGTTTATTTCAATATATTGTATTATTATTATTATTATTATTCAATCATTATAGTTACGATTATAATTATTACTATAAATAATATATTATTATTATATTTATTATTAATTTACTTCAATTTTATTATTAAATTCTATAAATATGGGTACATGACATAATAACATACATGTCTTCGATTTTGTGTCTATTTTTATTTTTATTTTTATTTTTTGTCATTATTTTAAATCAATAACTAATGAAATTTAATAAGAAAAACATCATTATTATTTTTTTATAGGTAAAAGGCCTAAGCCATATATTATATTGATTTAAAAATTGAAAATTGCAGAGCCAAGAATGAAGAAGAAAACCTCCAGTCTTGCCCTGGACAAAGGTCATATACATAAATACAAAATTTAAAAGGGGCATACCCCAATTTGTAAATTAGTGAAGGTCAAGTCCTCTTTTCTACTTGTATCCCTTTAGAAGATTAGTCAATGAAATTTTGGTATTTACATGAACCCCTAATAAGATTGGGGTTGGAAGGCATTCCTTCCTTTAATATAGTATTTTTAGGAATTCTTTTGACTTTGTAGCACATCAATGTGCATAGCTTATTTCCGAGAAGTGTTCAATTACTTTTTGACTCAGTTTCTCTTTCTCTGCCTTCCTTGCCTTATATATCATCACACTAATACATTTAGGTTCATTTTTCGACCTTTATTGGTCGAATTTTTGACCCAGTTTCTGACTAACTTTCAACCAACTTCGACCAACCCGTTGGTCGATATTTTTCTGGTCGAAATTTTGACCAACTCTCTGGTTGGTCAAAATTTCAACCAACTTATTGGTCGAAAACCTTCCCAAGCCAGTGTGCAGGTTCAAACGGGAATTGGTCAAAATTTCGACCAATGAAGGTCGAAAGTTCGACCAACAAAGGTAAAAAAAGTTTGCGCGTTGGTGGAAATTTCAACCAACAAAGGTGGAAAAAAAATTAAGGTGTTGGTGGAATTTCGACCAATGAAGGTGGAAATTTCGACCAACAAAGGTGGAAAAAAATTTAGACGTTGGTGGAAATTTCGACCAATGAAGGTGGAAATTTTGACCAACAAAGGTGGAAAAAAATTTAGACATTGGTGAAAATTTTGACCAATGAAGGTGGAAATTTTGACCAACAAAGGTGGAAATAAAATTTGGACATTGGTGGAAATTTTGACCAACAAAGGTAGAAAAAAAAAATTGTGTTGGTGAAAATTTTGACCAGCAAAGGTAGAAAAAAATTTAAGCGTTGGTGGAAATTTCCACCAACAGCTAGGTGTAAATTTTTTTCAGCCATTCTATAAAACAGTTCATATGTCTTGCTTATGATATGACATTTTACATGCATCCTACACTCTCTCATCCAGTTGATGATGGATTACGCAAAGTGATCTAAAACCATGATTCTAAAAAATACACAATCAAATCCAAAATGAACTTGCACTACAAATGGATTGTGGAAATCTGATATTGTTAAGTTTGCATGCATGTCTACTAGGACAAATGTATGTTTAAGTTGTGATTGTCCTGGTAGACATGCATGCAATTCTACCAATATCAGATATCCACAATCCATTTGTAGTGCAAGTTCATTTTGGATTTGATTGTGTATTTTTTAGCATCATGGTTTCAGAGGACTCTACGTAATCCATCATTAGCTGGATGAAAGAGAGTGCAGGATGCATGCAAAATGTCATATCATACGCAAGGCATGTGAATTGTTTTATAGAATGCCTGAAAAACATCGATAGTAACTAATATGAAGAATATATAATTAGTTATATGATTGAGACAAATCATGTAACAATGAGTTGGTCAAAATTTTGACCAATGGGTTGGTCGAATTTGGTCAAAAATTGGGTCAAAAATTTGACCAATAAAGGTCGAAAAATGAACCCAAATGTACTAGTGCAAGTATGCTCGCCAAGTTGACTCTTTGAGTTCAGTCATGAAGTCACTCCACCAAAGTGCCTCATCAAGGTCAGTTGTTAGGTCCGCTCATCGAGCTTGCTCACCAAGTTAGCTCACCATGTCGCGTCTTTAAGTGGCCTCGCTAAGTTGGCTCACCAACTTGCCCCACCAAGTTGCCACTTTAAGCCCACTCACCATGTTAGATCGCCAGGCCAGCTCCCCAAGTCAGCTCGCCAAGCTGACAATTGAAGTACGCTCACCAAGTTGACTCTCTAAGTTCACTCACCAAGTTAGCCCCCTAAGCCAACTCTCCAGGTCAGCTCACCAAGTCACCCCCACTTGCCCCACCAACTCGCCACTTTTAGTCGACTCGCCATGTCAACTCGCTAGGCCGACTCCCCTAATCTAAACTCCTTATACAGAAATAAATTTTATAATCAAAATCTACAAATCACGTGTATTTGTTCATTGACATTTTTGCATTTTAAAGTTAATACTAGCACCACCTTTGACTGAAGATAACCACCAAATGTTTGTTGAATGAACATAGTCACATGTGCTATTGGATGAATGGCTTCCTCTCCACCAGCTTCATCAAGGCATATCGACTGCATAGTATGAACTACAAATCTCAAAATAAAAAGGAAAAACAAGATATCAATCTATGTGTGCGCGTGCACATGCGAGCATGCATGCATGTGCCATGTAAGTATGTTTAAGCACATCAATGGAGATTAATTTTTGTGTGCACATAATTTGTAGCATATCCTTAAATACTCCTTTCTATGAGCATTTCTATCTTGATATATGTCGGTATGATTTAAAAATTGAAAGACTCTAAGCACTTTGCAATTCATGTTACCTCAAAAACTCATGAGCATCTTCCTATTTTCCATATCCAAGATGATTGCCAATGTTTTTAATTCTAGAAAGTATTCTAATTGGTGATAAGGCACCATCTCCTACTCTCACCCTCGAGACAAGAAACTCAAGCTCACACATCAAGCACCAGTCTTTCTTCTGACATGAGTAGACCCAAAAAATAGTATAGGTTATTATTTTTGCAAGCTACAACTAATATTGCAATTCTTGTGTCTAAGGATAAATCTACTAAGAAATGATAACATACATTTTTTAGAATGCGATCCATGGAGTAGATAGGCTGCAAGAGGTTTTGTGTATATTAGGCACTGAAGCACCACGTTAGCAAAGCAACTGCCAATAGACTAGTGGAAAGGCAAAGATCATGAATAACAATCTACCCAGAAACTAATTCTCTACATTTAAAAATTACAAGAATTCACAAACAAGATGTACCCTAACCCCTCCCCAAATTGAACCTACAATTTAACCTATTATACTTATATTTCAATGTAAACGACACAAGATTATAAATCAACTCATGAAGATATTATCATTATACCATTCTAAACTTTGAGATTGGTTTTTCTAATAGCCATTTGGATTGCCATAGACCATAAAACAAGAGGGAAAAGCATGTGCTCTCAAATAGAACAAAATGTTGGCACATACCTGTCTTCCACATTCCAATTCCAATGGACAAAGTCACCAAAATAGATATTATGCTAAATTATTGATAATAGATTCTAATGCATACATTCAAATGGAAAACATGAAAATAAACAAGTGGAACAACCTCAGTTATTTACCTTTGGGAACACCCAGTTTAGGGAAAACTCTAGTGCATGTTCTTGCTCTGTTGCCTACGTACCTTTCTATGCAATAGTGTTCTCTCTCACATGTGGGGGCAGGGGAGACAAAGAGGCTCCTTTTTTGTCTCCTTGGCTATGCAATAGTTCTGCAACACCCTACCCCGTCTCTCTCTCTATGCAATAGTTCAAAGGTATAATCCACATTTGAAATGTGGAAAGTTACCAAATTTATTCTAGTTTACTCTCTTTTGTTCTTTTTCATGTAACAGGAGACCCTGTAGTAATGGAGTTGTGTTTCCCTAGCACACAATCTAATTCATCATTCAATGCAAGACCCTGACCAAGAAGCTCCTCGTCCCTGCATTAAATTTGAAATAAAGGTGAACCAACTAGATAATGGGCTAATAAAACATGCTTTATTTCTAGTGAGAAGCATTAAAAACTAGTTCACTTTGCATTTGTAACCTTGGGCAAGGTCTTAGCAACATGCTCGCATTGAACCTTTGATGTAAAGGAGAAGCACACAAGCTCACAACCCTCAGGAAGGCTTTCTTAGATAAGAAGTTTTTGAGCAGACACAAATCCTCACTAATAATGTTTCTGCTATTTTCTTATTTAAATCCAAACAAAGTTGTATTATCTTGGGCAGAGGAGACTACTATTGTTTGTGGTTAAGGATCCTTTAGGTCAGTAGAATCACATGCAATCTGGATGTGACATTGCAATAAGCGAACTGTAATAAGAGCCAGGAGCTTGTCTAGTGATCAAGGCTTGAGACTGGACACTGCATGAAGTATTTGTAGGCATTTGAGTCTCAAGCATCACCAGCTCAAAATCAAACTGAAAAGGAAATTTGGCAAATAAAACTAAATAAAAATAGTATTCTTGAGTAAGCATCAACATTGTATGAACAATACCATTACAATGCAGTATACTTGGTACAAATATATTGTTGGTTGAGTATAAAGAACATTGGTGGTGAATTCAAGTCCAAGCTGCAAAAGCAAAGACATTTACATAGAAACTAAGCAACCCTGTCTGGCAAGAAAAGATATATAGAGATTTTTGACTGAAATTACAAATTGATGCTAAAAACCTTAAACCATAAGAATTGTTCTATAGAATAATAAAGAAGAAAGATGAAGAATCAAACACCTAAAGGATACAATGTTGATGTAGCTTCAGAAAGATCATCCGAAAGACATCATATGCTCAGGCTGAAGGAGCTTTGAGATTTATTACTACACTCGAAATGGGCTCATCTTCAATCTTCTAAAGATTGAAGATGAGCTCATTCCCGAGTGTAGTAATGAATCTCATATAATGCAACAAAGAAATAACATCAACGAGAGTAACTATGCCATCTCTTAGCATTCTCAGTATTGCCATTGGCACATAAAGAACTAGGCTACACTTCACAATGCCAAAACCTTGAGCAGAATTCACTGTGGGAAGAAGCAAGTTATGTTTCCTTGGCAGGTGTTAGCTAGCAATCATTTCATATAACATCTTATAAAAGAATTCCTAAAGCTAACCACATTTTGAAATGAGATAACAACTTATATATATCATTTGAAACTCAATTTATTCCTATTTGTGCACAACAAATTTGCATAAAATGCCAAGCAACCCCATTGCTTTAATATCAACATTTTCTCAGCAAAAACCCAGAAAATCTTACCTCTGCATTCCTTATTTATGATTCTAATGACACAAAGTAGTCTTATTGTTGGCAGATATAAACTAAAGTCTAAAGGATACAATGTTAGAGCAGATTAAGAAAGATCATCTGAAGGACATGATATGCTCACGCTGAAGGAGCTTTGAGGTTCATTACTACAATTTGGAATGGGCTCATATTCAATCTTCTGAAGATTGAAGATGAGCCCATTCCTGAGTGTAGTAATGAATCTATAACCTTGACACCCATCTCTTTGCAAACTTGCACACAAGCTTCAGAATACTAATGACACAATTCATTTGTCCATACTATTGGAGCAAAAATACTACTGTAGAATCCAAAAAAGTTAGGCCAAATAGGTAGATTACAGAATCATGAAATTGTGAACCATTAGACACACACAAGAAGAATAGTACCTTGAAGCGCTACTAATCAAATCTCCATTAACAGGTGGGCAACTTAAAAAAAATCAAGCATGTCGACTCTGAGAGGTCCTGATTTGTTTACCCCAAACTCAAATTAGATAATTTTCATCATAAAAATTGAAATATATGTATCTTCCAAACAAAATTGAAGAAATCTAAACACATAATACTGATGAAAATTGTACCTGGAGATAGGTTGCCATTCTCTTAACGTTCTCAATGTATTCAGGAAGTGGTACATGAGGACCTAATCTTGAGGGGTGAGGATCCAAAGAATCATTTGCACCGAAATATACAATGATTAAAAAGGCCTGTTGAACTACATCCTGGGTGAGCCAAAGCAATAAATATATTAGACTAAGAATATCCAACATTTGCATATAGAGCAGCTGCAACACCAATCTCATAAAACCTATAAGGCAAGCATGAATCTCATAATCATAGGTAGTGTTACTATTTATAGCCATTGAATAAATATGTTGACAACATACAATATTTATAAATATATCAAACTCCACGAAATACTATGCAGTAAAAAGCAATAATAAAATAACTGTGCTAGAGGTGCACAATTACATGACAGATCCATTTTTACTTATGAACAAAAAGAAACAAATAATAAACAACCCAACATATGTAGTTTTTCTGCAGCATGGTGTTAGTCCTTTCCTATTATCTTTTTTCCAACCGTTCCAACAAATGCATGCAGTTGTGCCTAATGGAGATCACACAAATCTGATATATAATTTGATAGCTGTAACATATGATCCATGAGAGAAATTTAGCTTAAAAGATGCACTTTCTAAGACTTCTATAAACTCAAGTTTGAGGATCCATGTAGTACCCATGGAAATATGTTTGTAAGACTACTGTATTGCAACTGGAACAAATTCATGGTAAAAAATTTAGAAAGGAACTTGAAGAACATACTAACCACTCATCTTCATCATGTTGTCCAGATGAACAGCTTCAGTAGCCATATGTTGAGATAAATGACTTTAATTGGCTAAATAACTGAAGATTTGCACCTCGACAAGTACCCCACATTTTCCCTGCACTACTGGTCTGCTATGAAACACAGACGTACTTCCTGTGGGGTGTATATAAGTATGCTCACCAAGTTGAAAGTCTGTGAAAAACCCTAGGTTTGGCTTTTACAATTTACCCTGGTGCGAATTCTTTCTGAAAAAAGGGGGGAAGAATGAATATTCTTCTCTCGCCTATCTGGATCTCGTGGTTGAGTCTCATGAAAAGATGTTTTAGTCCTATCGTTGGATCCACAGTTGTTGCATACTCGCTATGGCAAGATGCTCATATGTTACGCATAGCGAGATGGCGATCAATGGAAAATTACCTGTGATACTGAAAATTGGAATTCGATGCCATGAAATGTGTTCATGGGATTATCTTATAACCACGTGATACGTCCCAAATCTATCAGTTTCAAGAAGGAATGCATGTGGAAAAAAACTTGCAAGTGGTGTCACCAGAGTTCAAAAATATCTGGGGATTTGCCAAGTCGCTAACGGGAAATACTTGCAATTTTTCGATGGCGATATAGAGAATGCCCGGATACTGTCTAAATAGCCACGAAAATGCACTGACTAAATAGCCTGTGACGTTACCTCCCTTACTTCCGTCAGCTCCTACAAAATGTACTGCCCTGCACAATTTTGGGTTGTGTCCTTTTAAATAGGCCTGAGGCAGCGTGAGGGTGGGGGAAAATATTTATGGGGCCCTGAGCCCACGTGGTTGGAAGTTGGAAGTTTGTGGTCGTGAGCGGTTAGTGTTAGGGGTTTGGGGTTATAATGTAAGTTCTAGTTTTAGTATAAATTAGTATATATATATATATATATATATATATATTGTTAGTTTTGATTATGTTTTTATTTATATATATATATATAATTTAATTAATATGTGTCTTTTAAAAATTAGTTTAGAATTAAGTTAGTTAATTTTTTTTTTAATTATTTAAATTAATATTAAATTAAGATTAGTTTTAAATTTAAATTAGTATTAGATTAGTTTAATTTTAAGTTAGTATAAATTTAATTTAGTTTTTAGTTCTTAATTAAATTTATTGTTTGTGATAATTAATTTAGTTTTAGTTTAAAGATAGATTAGTTATTTAAAATAAGTTTAAAATTTAGATTTTAGTTGTTAAGTAGTTTAATTTAAATGTTTTAAAACATTGAAAATTTATTGTTTGAAAGTTTTAGTATTATGAGTTGTTAATGAGTAGTATCAGATTTTAGATAGTTTTAAAAAAAATTAGGTTTTTAGTATGTTTTTAAATTAGGATATTTGGCAATAGAGTTGTTTTTTTTGTATTAAATAAAGTGTTAGTTTAAATGATGTTAATTAGTATATATATTTTTTAGTGGAATCAAATATAATTGCTTTAAAAGCATAGTTGTGTTAGTATTATTAAATAGTATCATTGTTAATTTATTTTTTAGGATTGTATCTTATAGACCAAATTCAACATATAATTATCTCATCTTACACAATAATAAATTTACTTATCTATTTACCTTTATAATATATTTTGACAATTATATAAATATTATTAATTCTTATTTTCAATTAAATTTTATCAAAAAAAACTATTAATTAATATAGTGAAGTTGTAAACATGTAATAAATTAAATTTTAAATAGGAAATTTTTGAAATAAATTTTCTAAAATTTAATTGATATAAACTCTTGGAGAACTACTATGCTAAATCTATGTGAATAGTTTTTTTAATAAAAAATGATATAATATTTAGCTGAAACTTTAATAAACTTAATTTATACTCTAATTATTAAATTTAATTATTTTTAATTATTTTAAAAATAAATTTATATAATAAACTTCCCTATATAAAATATGATACTACTCATTAACAACTCATAATACTAAAATTATTGCCAAATATCCTAATTTCCTATTTAAAATTTAATTTATTACAAGTTTACTACTAATGTTTGCAAGAGCAAGACTACAAATTAGAATCCTAAGCAGAAGTTCATGGGTCACTGCCACAAATGCAACAATTAGAAGTATGGAGATAGAGCATATGAGTGCAGATCCAAGCCTAAGTGGTCATCAAACAAATAGACAAAGGTAAATCACAATGGAAAATCTTATAATTAGGATTACAATACTAGGTATAGTTGTCACTACTATCAAGAGTATGGACATGTTCCTAAGAATTGCATAAGAACACACTTTAGAAGTGACTACAAAAAATGGTTGAGTCAACTACATGTTTTAGTTGGTTGAAGATTGGTCACATAAGTAAGAATTGCCCAACAAGGTCAAAAGTGCCAAGCAGTGATTCAACAAAGGCAAAGAAAAGGCAAATGTTGAGAATGTCAAAGATGAAATGAAAAATACATGGAAGAGAAAGGAAGATTGCAACACATCAAGTTCTGATGGGATCTCTTCACCCAATGGGTCAGTTGATGACACCATCTCCAACTAAGAAGTCAAGAGGTATGTGTGGGACTGATATTTAAATAATATATCATAATTATTTCCAAGGACTTAATTTTGAAAAGATTATATTTTCATGAAGAAAGATGCAAAGTTGTGTTTAGAATCTTGAAGAAATCTTTTAGTTTTTCAATTTTCATGTTACTATCAAGCATGAAAATTTTCACTTAAGTTGTCGAGTGAAATCTAGTTGATACTGATCTATGATGAAAACCAAGAGTGCACAATGCAAGTTTCGATCAATACTTGTATGTATATTTGTCTATGTGTAGAACACATTTCCTTCCTTTGGAAAAGTTTCACAAAAGACAAACAAATCCATTGTAGTACAAATAGGAGAATTCATTGAGAAAATGGGAGAGAGCTTTGAGTCTATTATGACTATCTATTTTGAGGACTTTAAGTAGCCAATGAAACAAAGACACAAGATACTAGTGTCACTAGTTGAGAAACATTTCAATGAGGTTTGCTTTCTAGTTGATACTGATTTCACAAATGTACAAGTTGTAGCTCCAAGGGTTAATGGTTGAGATCACTAGGATATGAAGTCAATGTGGATGAGACATCTATAGTAATTGCATCCTTTCTTGAAGAAGAAGAAGTAGATAATAAGGCTACTGACTTTGTAAATTGTGATGTTGCCAAATCAAAGATAACTATGGATCTAAAGACAACATTAGTGATAAGGAAGAAGAACAAGATTGTCAAGAAATTGAAAGAAAAATATGGTGAAGGGGCAAAGGAAGATGATGAAGATGATAATGATGATGATGAAGAAGATGTACCAGCCCAAGCACCATTGGTCCTAACACAAGGTCAGGGAGAAGATCAAGGAGAAGAGGAAGTCGAGCTTGAAGAATGTGTCAAAGGAGAAGAAGTTAGTGAAGAACCTATAGCCATAGAGAAGAAAAGAAAAGATAAAGCCTTAGTACTCAACAATTAAAGAAGGTTATAAAACCTAAGCCTACAATTCTAGCTACACAAACGAGCACAAGACCTACTACTAAGAAAGCTCAAGAAGTACCCAAGAAAAAACAAAACAAAGCTAGGAAAGCTATACAAGTTGATGTGTCTGAGAAGAGACAAAGGAGAAAGTAAATTGCTCCAACTAAATCATATGAAGAGAGGATAGAATTTTATGATAATAGCCAATTTAAAGTGGTAAGTCACGGTCCTTCTGATTTAGATTATCTATGTGAAAATATAAAGAATAATGTAGATTTGAGTGGATTTTCACATATTGGATTTGATAGACTTGGAAAGCTAGAAATGGATAAAGTAGAAGAGTAAGTATATTCCATGATGGTAACATTTAAGATGACTCTAACTAAGATTTTGAAAACTCTACCAAATACTTTATATGATAGAGTTGAGAAAAGATGGATATAGTCTTACAATAGAAAGGAATATTAGAGAGACTACACTTGTAAGAGTGATGCCAGATTTAGGTAAAGCTAAGATGACTAAAGCCATAAAGAAGTATGCAGGGAGATTTTCTCCTAAGTATCATGCATTTAATATTCTCCAAACTAAAATTGAAGATGTTGTTCATAAAAGTACCCAAATCTGGAAGGTAATTTATGGGCTGACAACATCTAAGGTAATTAAGGAGAAACCTATTACAGTAGGTGAAGATAAAGATGAGCAAGAATTAATTGAGGTTACTAAAGTTGACACCGAGAAGGATGAACATATGGAAGGCATTGAAGAATGGGAAAAAAAATAGGCAATAACTGAAGATGAGTAGGAACTAGAATATAGTATACCAGATATACAAATGTTGAGTGCCAATCCACTGCATGTGACAAAAGTAGACACTAAAATCATATAGATCAAGGATGTTTTTGACACTATGACTCAATACATTAATTCACTAATAGAGGAGGACATGAAGAAGATACTACTTGACACCACCACCAAGGAAAACTTATGTAGTCACCCTATATTGGTGAGTGTAGATGAACTTAAGGAGGCAGAGAAGACATTTATAAAGGTGGAAACTCGAGACATCAAAAACCCCTTAATTTACTATGATGCAACCTAAATTGCCCATTGTAGTGTATCAAAGGAAAGAAACAACCACCATGGCTAACATCAACAAATTGGTGCAAAATTTGTTAGTACCAAAAGTTTCTACTCAAGCACGGGATGGAACACAAGTTCAAACAAGACAGGTAGATACTCATCTACCTACAACAAAAGTTCAAGATGCAATTGAAATTGAAAAGAAAGAAGAGGAAAGATAGAAGATTCAAACTTGACTACATAGCCTTGTTGGAAGATTGGAGAGATTTTTGGAATATTGGTTTGATGATAATATGTAACACTCATGACTGAGTTTATCATTGATGTCAATATAGCATGTTTGATGTCTTATGTGGTATCTGACAGAAGAACAATGGAAAGATCAATTTGATATACTTGACTAGTTGAACATAACAACCACTCATGGTTATGAGAGATACATTTAAGTATCTAGCATATTCAATTAACATCGAAAGTAGAAAGGCTAATTCTAGAAGAAGTTATGTAAGTTTTGGTAATGTTTGTTCTAAGATAGAGTTTATAGAGGCATGTTTGGGTAAAATTGTTATATCTCTTAGAAGATTTGATATATTGAGGATCAAGGTTGAGGACTTGGAGAAGACATGTTAAGGATGGCATGGCTAAGGTCACTTGTAATAATATTATGTGTAGAAAAATTTATTCAAGTTGCAAGGTGGAAGATTTGTGTTATCGCTAAGTGTAACATGCTCTTAATGTGGTCCTATAATAATTAATTGAGAAGGATTAACAACCAACTCAAGGAATTTTTTAATGGACTTGGTATAAAGGAAGGGTATTTTCCTTTATCATGGCATGGATATATGTGAATTATGAATGTTTGGAAAGTAGCAGAGAGTATGGAATGTGAAGTTGAGCAAAGCAGTGCTGAAGTAAAGGAAACTTCATTGCCAAGGTTTTTCTGAGTGATCCAAGGTTTGGTATTTGGATTTGAGGTTGATGACCTGGTCTACAAGGTCTAATAGTAATTGGTCTTGTTGATAGGATAGAGGAAAGAACAAGCAGGGAAGATAAATAACAGTAAATTACTTGTTTGAGCAATGAGCTCTTCTCGCAGTTGAAATTTCATGTTTTGGCAATGGGATCTTCTTGCATACATTGTACCACAACTCCTAACAGGGTTAGCACAAATCCTAACAGTGTTGGAATCTCCTAACAAGGATTCAAAGTCTCCTAAAAGGGATTGATTTTACTAAATGTTGTAACAGACTCCTAACAGGGTCTATACTCTAACAAGGAATATTTATATTAGTACATCATCTTGCGGGCATCATTCCCACTGGGGTTTTCCCTCTGATCAAGGGTTTCCCTAGTCAACATATCTAGTGTATTTGTTTATGTGAATCTTTCTATTTTTGTTATTTACTTTGGTTGAATGGTTAAGTTTGTTTAAAGAAGATAAGTGTTTTAATTATTGGATAACTAATTCCCCCCCAAACCCCCCCCCCCCCACTCCCTCAGTTATCTTGGTGGACCAAGGTAGGTGAGGTTACATCATTTATTGATGTCAACTTGGATGAAGTGATTGTCCTACCAAACATTGACCTTGCAATAATCACAATTGAACAAATGGGCATACTACAAGATGCACTTGCAAGGAAAAAGCATCAAGAGCTACTTAGAAGGAATCATAGGTAGAAGCAAGCATTGCAAGACATCAAGAATATATTTATTGATGCATTCAGCCTGCCAGCACCTGAAGAAGACAAGCCTATCATGGAACAATTGGTATTCATTGTAGAACACATCAATGATGCAGACCTAGATTCAAATGTCAAACTACTTAAGTGGTCTGAGAGAAAATTTCGAGGAAAGGTAAATGACAAGGTATCAAGTTCTATTACACTTTTAGTCTTGGTTGGGTTAGCAACCAAGACTAAAAGTGTAAATAAAATCATAGAGAATATTTTCTTACTTTACACCAATTTGTGTGATACAAATTTGTTCACACAAGAAGTACAGTGCCATATTGACAATTTGGAGGCAAAAATGAAGCTAACAGGTATTACTCTACCAAATTCTCTAGCTCAGAGTTAGAAGCACTTCAAGAATTTGATGAATTCCCAAGGTCAATTGGTTGACCTAGTGCATGCTCAAGAAGAAAATATTTGGGCCACACTGATTAGCATCCAATCCATGTTGACCCCACACATGGAAATACTTCACAAGGAGCTAGCCTTTGTAGAGACACTAATGCAAAAATATCCCCATCTTTCTAAACTAGAAGGCTTAGTTTATCTTGTTTCCAATTTGGCCATCCAAATCAAATCATTGGAGGTAGGTTCTGATAATTAGGATGTAGCTTTGAAGCTAATACTTGAGATCCATAAATATTTTTTGGATAAACACACTATTCAGGTATAACCCTTTGACATAAGTGTCAAAAGGGGGGAGTAATAAGATAGGAGGAGAAATAAGAAAGGGGGAGCATAATAAGTTTTTTAGTGACATTGACTACAAGTGATGAATAGATACAGTTTTGGGGGAGACAAAATAAAGGGGGAGTCAAAGACATAAACAAAGTATAGCATATGCATATTTACTTAGCAATAGTATTGATTCAAGATTCAAGATATAATAATCAACTCAAGGGGATTTATAAGATTTTGAGGTATGATAGTAAAGTCAAGTTTTGCAAAATTTTGAAATTTTGTATTATACCGAGTAAAGATGGTGATTATCTAAGTTATGCTTATAAGTTAAAGATATCCATGCATGACCAAGTGTTTTTTCCACTCATGTCAAAGGGGGAGATTGTTAATCTCAAATTGGTTGTGACATATGAGTGTTTATACACTTAAGTCATTTACAAGATTAGTTCATGTCAAACAAGTAATACATTTGGAGCATAACATGTCAGATAGTGCATATCAAGTGAGATTCTTAGTGTATGTTTAGTAAATAGTTGGTGCCAATCCACTCAAGTGTCGAGTAGATAGATGATGTTGAGTGATTCAAGAGCCAAGTAATCAAAGGATGTTGAATTATTCAGATGTTGAGTTCTAGCATTGAAGTTGTAGTTGATGTTGAGCATCAAGGACTTCTAGTGTCGAGTTATATAGTTTTGACATAGTTGTTTGTAATGGCACAAACTCCTATGTAAATTATTTTGGAACCAACTTAAGGATATATTTTGAGATCCTAGATGATAACAATGAATCTTGATTGATTATCCCAATGCAACACATGCAACCAATAAAAAAAAAGAGAAGGATTAAGCAATAGGTGAATCACAATCATTGATTCATACCTAACCCTAAGTCACCAAGATCTTCATAAGGAGGGTAAACCCTAATATAGAATGTAAGTAAGGAGATAAGTAGAGAGAGAATTTTGTGCATGCAAAAAGAGAATCAAGGCGTGACTAAGGAATTGTGATCTAGAGACATGAATTATAGAATATGTTAGAGCAGAACATAGTAAAGGAGTTAGAGGATAGAAGAGATACATCTAATCAAAGAAGGATCAAGAATACATGCAAAGAGGTGATCTAACATCAAGTAGTAGAGTGCTAACAAAGGATCATTGTTGAGACATTTTAATAGGTGAATATTTTAAATCTCTTAACAGAGTAGTCCTAACATGCTGAGATAAATCCTTGAATAGGGTGCTTACTTCATTGGAAGTTGAAGTCCTCTTACTAGGCACACTTCTAATAGGGTCGTGAAATCCTTTAATAGGGTAAGACATAATAGGCTTTCTAAGCCTTTAACAGGGCATACCTTTAATAGGGTAGATCATATTTCATGATCAAACATTATAACATTCATTGGATATACTTTATAAATGTAGTAGTGAAGATGTATGGGTGTCATCCCCACCCCAGTTTTACCTTCTCATTAGAGGGTTTTTGGGTAATCATATTTTGTGTCATATGTGTAAATGTTTATTTACTTTCAAGCTTTGAATAGTTATGCTTAATTTGGTATTTTAGTTTACATGCATAGATTGTGAGATGGATGTGTAGTGAATAATTTTAAGGATGAAGTTTTCAAGTATTTTATGGGACTTAGTATTATCATATATTTATTGACAAACCTCCATGTAGTAAGTCAATTTCATGAAACACAAAACAAAAAAGGTAATGATTCACTTGACCCCATGTCACATGAATTCTTGGAAGGTTGGCGTCATGTTGGGATTATAGGGATGTTAAGTGGATTAATGTTATTTGTATGGGGAGATGTATAAGTAAAATAAAATGTAGTAAACAAAAGATTTGGCTTAAATATTGTTATTTTTTAAAGGATATAAGGGTTAATGGCTAGTGGATAGGGAATTAGTGGTAAAATTAGATAAGGGGTGGTAGGAAGTAAAGCAAGATGTAAGGGATAGTTATAGTATAGTTTAGGATTGGGTAGTAGAAAATGTTAGGAGTAAGCAATCGTATATCAAATTACTAATAGAGATTATTTTAATTGATTTAATATTCAAATACTATAAGATAATAAATTAAACTAAGATAATATACATGTTTATATATATAATAAATATATATAATTAATCAATTTACAAAAAAAATAAAACACACAAATTATAGCATTTATAACTATTCACATAATAAAAAAATGAGTAGCTCAAATTAATATAAAGATAAATTAAAAATCATTTTTATCATTACAATACTAATTATTGCATATTCTCATTATTTAATTGAATTAATTTTATCTTAGATGCTAAATATTTATTATAATTTATAAAAAAAATTGAAACTAAAACATGCAACATTACAAAGAGAATGGAATAAATTAATACACAAATCTGCACACTTATTTTGATTCGTCGGAACTCGCCATATCGCTAGCCGAATTGTTGGTTTTTATGTCGGTAGCGATATAGCAACCCATCTGAAAGTCATAGACGGCGAGGCCCAAGACATGTGATGTCATGTAGAAATTAGAAAATATATATATGTGCCAGCGTGTTGAGCCAGCTCAGTGACAATAATATCATGGACCCACTTCCCGTGTACTAGGTACGAAGATTTTTGATCGTGAGATCGAGCCAAGATCAAAGGGTGGCGTTGACTCACTATGAAGAAGTGCTCGAAAGTTAAGTATAGCGAGTTAGCAAGTGTGACCCACCACTATTGAAGTAAAATTGTTGTCCATGAGATCAAGTCTAGATCGATGACGCTTGTTGACTTGCTATAAAGAGATGTTCAAAAATTAGGTATAGCAAGTTAATGAGCAATGGACCCACCATCGTGTTCTTAAAGGTTGTTTCAATTGTCTACCACACGATTAAAGTAAGATTAGTGATCATCGCTAGCTCACTGTGGAAAGGTGCTCGAGAATTATGTATAACGAGTTAGCGAGTTGATGACACGTGTCCGTAGTCATCCATGGGCCTGGTTTGAAGCACCAGCCTTGAAGGAAAGGTACAAGTGGAGGTGTTTTATTGGCTTGAATGCCAATTTGTTAAGAAGAAAGCTGATTCAGCTTAGTTGTCATTCCCAGATCATAGGATTTTTCAAGGATCAACGGCACAAGATTAAAAAAGAAAGTGCGATGCCACTCTATTTTTTTGTTTGACGCATTTATGATAAGTAAAAGCTTCGCATGTGGGAGAAATAGAGTATAACACAAATATTTTCATTAATTCCAGTCCCACGCGAATAGAGATTGCAAATTTTCTAAGCACAAGAGCCTGATTGATTGTGTCGTGTTAAGCTTGGTAAAGACGTGAAACTATTCTTCTGTCGTTTGAGAGAAATTTTAGAAGTTCAGAGAAGAACAAGTTTGGCAAGTCAAGTAAGTACTCATATTATAAACTCTGTGGCATTCCAATTCTCTCAATACTATCAAAATGCCTCCTAAGAAACCATTCTCTGGGCAAATTAATTATATGGATAGGAATTTCCACGATGATTTATTAAAATTACTCCCAGAATCTACTATACAGCCTACACAAGTTTAAAAGTTAATTTCCTTACACCCTAGGCTTAAAATTGGTGATGGCCTATATGAAAAGGGGAACTGGGTTAGGGATGCAACACCAACTCAAACTGGTCTTATCTTGTTTAAAAAGTGGTTTTTGGAAAGAAAGTTGTTTGCCACGCATGCTAATGTCTGGAATTTTGATTTGGGAAAGTTAGTAGTCCCAAGTGTTTTCATGGATTATGATTTGCTTGAAGCCATTGCTAAGAATTATGACCAAGCCATTAGGGTTGTAAGAAGAAACGATGGTGTGCCTCTGGTCTCGATTACTCCTAAAGAAATTAGAGAGGTTTTTCACCTGGAACCATTATCAGACTACCATGTGCAAATCAATCTGCTAGAATTAGAGAATGAATATAAAGCAAAGAAGGATGTAATTAGGGGATGTGCACTCAGGGCACATATTGGTACAATAGGAACTTTTCCAGTAATTACTGTAGCCTCTAGAGAGCCTTTTAAGAAGAGTCTTTTCACTTCTCAGGCTGTAGAGATATACAGGACCTTATGCCGAGTTTTTAGTGAAGATGAGCAAGAATTTATGCCCATTGGTTTCATGTACATGATGGTCACTACTCTCTATTAATGCATATGTTTTTATTCAAAGGAGTGACATATTTTGGTAATGAGATGGAACTAAAAAGAGAGGAGAATGGGGAAATACTGCCAGTCCAGTTGTGGAGTGCAGATATGACCTGGGATGCAAGTAATGCTAGTTTTGTCAGATTTGATACATATTTTGTTACTAAATTGAGATGCCTCATATTGAGTGACAATACCAGAATCCCTAGGGTACTAATGAGTCTCATCAGGCCTATGGATAACCCCCATGACTTGAAAGTTTCACATAATTGGGGAGATATCATCCCCTACCATGTTTCTACTATTTTTTAAATCTAGGGTTTCAAGGGGAACCCTCATGTTTTGCCTTACCAAGTTCCTTTGAAGGTGCGAATGGCTAAAGTTTTATGGCAGTTAGGGGAGTGGAAGAAATATTTTTTTTGAAAAGGCAATTAGGGTCAATTTTCCCTACCTGCACAGTGACCCATCAATTTGTGATTACAAAAGGGGGATGGATCTTTTTGCATAAAATTTTGGAGTAGTATATGATGGCTATCTCTCATCCCCGTTTTTGTGATTCTGAGGGATTTTTCAATTAGATGTTGAGGCATAGAATCAAGTTGGGACCGGTCAAGCACAATTCTTATTATCTAGAGGATATCATAACGAATGAATTCTCATTGTAGGAGCAGGAAACTAAAAAGGAAAAATGGAGAGTTTATTCTCGGGTCTTAGAATTCATTCATTGTTTTGATAATAAATATGATCCTTTGGATAATGCTATTACAGAGGCTGACAAAATTAGTAAAATCATGAATACCTTCCCTAAAATAATGGAGGTCATGAATGAAAAGAAACATTTTTTTAATTATTCATATCCTAGTAAGGCTAGAGAGGTCATGAGGACGTTGGCTTTCACTCCAAATGTGAGAACTGATAAAATAATTGTACAAAAGAGGCCCAGATATACTATAATTTAGAATAAAAGGGTTCTTATAGACAAGGGCAAACAAATAATAGGATCTACCAATATAGCCCAAGAGGAGAGACCTGAAGAGCCTAGTCCTAAGAGGCAAAAGGTAATGACAGAAGAAAGGCCTCAAGATGAGGAATATTCACCCACCTAGTCCCCTTTGAGGATTGGAGAAGAGCAGCTCACTGGTGAACAGGTTGAACAAATGGGATCACGGGGAGATATTTTTATTACTCAATCAGAATTAGATGAGGGTAACCCTCCAGAACTTCCTCTCCCAAGTTTGGATCTAACAATAGTTGATTATAGAGGCAAGGAGTTGGACCCTGTATTAGAGCAGGCAAGTCATCAATTTTTGACTGATGACAGTTTTGTGAAATCAAGAGCTTTTCAGCAGTTTGCATGGAGGACAAACATGAATGTTTTCAAGGAGAAATGTAAAAAGATGAAAACAAAGCATCTAGAAATGGATGAAACTTCAATGCAAAACCAAATTAAAGAAGAAATGATGAAGGAATTGCAGAATATAAGCCTTGAGGAGGGGAGGAAAATGATAAAGGCATCTAACATTTTATTATTGCCCAATTGGGATATTGCAGATGCATTAGTTTTCAATTATGTTTCAAGTCAATTGGAGTTGCAAGACCCAAATAGAAGAGACTTCCAAGGCACTTCATTCATTGAAGATCAAGTTGCATTAGTCAATTGGTCGTTGAGAAAGGGATCTAGAGCCACACCATCACAATCAGATGAGTCTGGGTTGATGGGAAATATACTTGTAAGAAGGGTTGTTGACACTTCACATGTACAGGCAGCATATTGGAATGTGGATTCTTCTAAGTTTGTGTTGGCCACTGCTAAGGAGGAATAGGTTATGTCTAAGTTACAGAATAAATATGAAACACTTCTTGAGGCCTATAATAGGGAGGTAAAAAGGAGAATTGAACTTGAAAACAAGGCAATGGGGAAATCCACAAGGCCAAGAATAACATACCCCCGTCCTCCAGTGGAACCTTTTAAATCCACCCCCCTTGTAGAGATACCAGACATACCTCAAAGGCCTGAATATTATACAGCTAAGGAATTTGAAGAAGAGAAGAGCAAACTATGGGCCTTACATGTAGAGTTAAATATGCAATATGAGGATAAGCTTAGAAAGGCTCTAATGTATTTAGTGGACAAAATTGAGTGGCCCTTATTCTTTGATCAGTTGGTAAAAGTAATAGATATATGGGAGGAATTGAAAACTCATGATGATACCCTAAAGCCTCTTGTTAATAAATGGGGAAGAAAGGAAAAGGAAATCACCCTTCTATGTTACTCAGTTATAAAGTCTTCCAATGACCATGTTGAAAAATTGTATGATATTGCTAATGACCTATCAAATTTTCATAATAGGAGAGTTGCTCTACAACTGAAAATTGTTTCTTATTTTCAAATAAGTACGAGAATAAAAAATTTGATCTATTTCCTTGTGCCTTGGATAGAAAGAAGAAATTGAAAAATAAGGAAGAGTGGAGTAAAGAATTGGATGACCTTTTCTGCACAAGGATAAATAAAGTTATTAAGGAAAATGGGCATGCCTGGTGGGCCACCAAAACAAAGGAATTGGTTAAAGTCCAATTTTTTTTAATTCTTTGAAGCAAGAATTTGTTGATTTTGAAAAGGAGGCTGGTTATATTTTAAAAAAGAAAAATGATATCCTACAGTTCAGCTGGTCGAATGATATACAATTTGATAGTTGGATGGCAGATCTTCTGTTGGACCAGCAGTTAGAGGAGGACAGTTCAAATGATGATGAGAAACAAGAAGGCGAGGTGCAGGTTATTGACACCTCTACACCAAAATTGAAAAAAGAAGAAGGGGAAAAGGTAATAATGTCTGCTCAGGGTGAAAGCAATGAGAACCCGCAGGAGAAAATCGATTTGGAGGTATCACAAGATCATCCTTCTTTGGCCAGCTTGGTAGCCACGTATTCTGAGGAGCCGAAATAATGACAAACAAATTAGAAGTTGATGATTCACAACAGAAATCGAAATGGGCCTACCTGAAGGAATATTTGATATGCCTAGCATTCTGTTGTGATTGATTTTGTCTTTTGTATGATGCTTTGTTCCTTGGACACTTGTCAGATCACAATTGCCCTTTTTTTGTTGCAATTGATACTATATAAATGAGTTTTCAAGGCATTGTGATGGTCCGAGACTTGTGCAATTTTTTGTTTCTTTCAAGAAGAGTACTTATTCAGTTGGTCCAATAGTATGCAGAGGTTTTGAGTTTGCTTCCATTGTACTTTTTGATAAGAAAATTGAAATGACAGAAATGGCAATCTATTCTAGGCATTCAATTGGTTTTCTATTGGTTATTGTATTAGTCATTTGAAAAGGATAATACAAAGGGGTATTTACACTATATCTGTGTCATCAATTTTTGAGTCCAGTTTATCGGTTTGTTTACTTTGAAGTCATTTAAATAAGGTTTATTTGGCTGAATGTAGTCTGGATGGGTTGTATGCTAGTTTTATTGTTGCTTTTAATTCAAGCAATTATATAAATGCTTCAGTAAATCAGTAGGGTTTATGAGTTCATAAAAGGGATATTGCATAAGAATGGAGATGGGTGATTGTAGTTGATTAATTCTTATACAAGTTATTTGAATTAGATCTCCCACCAATAGTCAATTTCTTGTCCAATGGATAAGGCATTGGTCCTATAAATCAGAAGTAAACAAGGATGAATTCTGCTGCTACATATCAAATCATCTTACAAAATCAAAATTATTTTCAATCCTGTTCAACACTTATAAATGCTGGTCTCAACTCATTTATATCTAATTCTTGAGTCTTAGGTAGCTGTTATTTCCAGGAATATTTGTAAATTTTAGGAGAATTATGACCAGATTTGCTAATAAGGGATGTGTATAAGTTTTAGAGCATTCAAGATTTGAAGTGAGCTTTTTATGTATGTGAGGGTAACAGATGAGAATTAGAATGAAACTAAGATAATTTCATACACAGTTGCATTAGAATTATCCCTAGGTATACCTACCTTGGTTTAGCAGAGCCAGAAGAGTAGGAAACCATCCTTTGGTTTTATTGAAGTTGGGTTATAGTGATTCATTCATATAGTTGATATTGGGAATTGGCTAATCCCTAGATTGTGTGAGTCATTTCACTATGATATTAAGAATTTTGTTGCTTGATAGTCTTAGTAGTTTGAAACACCAATAGCTCACACACTACTTGAGATCTGAAATAGAACAAGCTTCAGCAATACATTGCAATATATATATATATATATATATATATATATATATATATATATATATATATATATATATATATATATATATATATGGATCTTTTGGCACTGTTACTAAACTCGTTTACCTTCTAGGTAAGAACATAAGTTTGTTTCAATATACAAATCAGAAAAAGGAATTTCATATTAGAAAAAAAAAGTAACAAGAAATAAATTAAATTGCAGTGCACTAGGAATAATATAACACATAATGAATACTAAACTTCAATTGAACAAAAGACTATACAGTGGCTTCAATAAAACTGATGCTACATCTAAACCATCACTTGTAGCAAGCTACTTGAAGATATGTAGTACAAACCATCCCAGAGAACAACCTCTAATTTTTAAAAACTTTCGCTTTTACTGGGTGAAGTTTTACTTTTTGCCTTGGCAAAGTCAACCAGGTCTTCAAATAGCTTATCTTTAGGTTTAACTTGTTTGCTGGAAGTTAAAGATTGTTGTGGATATGCATCATTGTAAGTTCCATCGTGAATGGAGATGAAAGCCAATTTTCCTTACTTGCATTTCAAAGGTCAGTTCCTTCTGCATTGCAGGATTTGAGGTTCGTGTCTCTTGCTAATTGAGTCTACACATTTGTTTGAAGTTATATACATACATACATATATGTGTGTGTGTACATACACACAATTCACCTCCAAGGATTTCCATGCTAAATAGTATATGCATCTTGTCTTCTTTTGTTAGACATCAACTATGTGAATGCTTTCTACATTTCTTTCAGTTGACTAAATATATATAATAAAATATGCAGGTTTCTATGCCGAACTAACTCCAATGTGGATAAATATCTAATAATTGGGATTTAAACTAAGCAATAACTATATGTTCAAGGAACCAAAAGATGACTGCAATGAGACTATTACAAGCGAAAAAACTTCAGTCTCATTAAAGAGAATTGGGATGTGTGTTTGAAGACTTAACAAATTTGAGCTTCACTTGGTTTCAAGAATACTATAATATTCTCTACTTAACAAGGCCAACCACGTGAAGGTGGAAGCTCATCTGGCCTCACCCCCCTCCCCCTAACACCAATCTAAAGTACCCATTATCATTTAATTATATACTTCATTCATTCATTCATCTATTTATGAACTATAACATTCAATCAATACAATCGCATAACATTCATTAATATGATATAAAATTCATTAATACACAATACTAATCAAAACTTCATTAACACATAAAAATATTCATTAACATAAACTAAAAATTGCTATTAATACGCATCATTCATACAAAATTACTTAAAACAAAGTTCTATCATTATCCAACAAGGTTTATCAAAGAAGATTTTTAAAACATCATTTCTTTTTTTTTGTTTTTCCAAGCTCTCTTAAGAAAAGTGCTCATAGGAGCATCCATATCTACTTCATTCTCCTCCTCTTCTGGCATGTGTAATGTCAAATTATGATGGCTCCTTTTTGGAGGAGTAGGAGGTTGCTGCACTAAAGGGGTCTCTGTTGCAAGAACAAATGAATGCGATAAATTGGCATACTCTTTTTCTTTTTCTAACTGTTACAAGTTTGTAATTAAGTACGAGTACAACATAAAATGCATTTTTCTTACCTGAAAATCCCACATCATCTACATTAACATTTTGATCTACCACCACGTCAACATGTTGAACACTTGGAACATGGTCCACTGCTTCAGCATGATGTTCAACATGCTCTAAAATATTCAAAAAAAGGGTATACGTCAGATTCCAATTGAAGATGTTAAATTGTATTCATAATTGAATAATTAATTTTCAATAGCAAATTAATACCTCCACCACTATAATGCACATCATGGCCTTCATCAGGAGCAAGTTCTATGGTAGGATATGAAGGCTACAGTAAAATGTTACGCACATTGTTATGTAGTCAATTTAATTTTAAAACTAATACCAAAAAAGAATCTTCTCAACTATTTAATTTCATTTAGTTTTCATCTGACCAATTTACCTATGAGATATCATTTGGTGCACTGGATTGTTGGGCAAGGCTTACAGATTCTTCACGTAGGCGTGCAACCACAACTTTATAGCCTTCCTTCAAGGCAAATTTTCTATCTTCATCTGTGACCTCCACATTGAAATATGTGCCCTATGTTTTTTGCTTGATAACATCAGTTTTCCATGTATGGTTTCATTAAACAAAATTTTTTGCAACATTATATTAAAAAAAAATACAAAATTCATTGCTCTACTTACAACTCGAGACTGTAGATTCATATAGCCACTAGAGCCAAGTTTGTGTTGGCCAACCTTTTCTATTCTCGCTTTTGTAGCCATGGATGTGTCCTGCAATCTATGAACAATTTCAAACATCTTAGATTATATATTTACAAATATCAATAATTAGTGCATGATTACAATGTACTTAATACTATAATGACATACCTCTTTTTGCCCTATGTTGCTTCATTATCTCTATCTTCACATAGCCTTTTCTCCTTTGCATCTTCTATTATTTCATTCCACTCCATTGGTGGAATCATAGGAGGATAGTTGTACTTTGGGTTATCCTTAAGAGCCCTTCTATATTGATCCCTCATAGTCTTTATATGCTTTGCTGCTCTTTTCAGAAGTAGACCAGTGTCAAAAATGTTTTTCCCAAATTTCTCCTCAATGGATGCAATCAGCTGATTTTTTAATTCCATAGCTTGTAAATTCCACCTTTTTAAAAAAAAATTGATTGTTAGATTAATAACTTTAATATATTACAATAAATAGAAAAAAACAAAAATTATGTAGCAATGATATGAAACTACGTACCTTTTACATATGGTGGGTCCAAATAGTCTCAATGTCATATGAAAAATATGTTCAAAGAAAGCATTATTACCTACAAAAACATAAAGGATTTATCAGTCTAAAATGAGTAATGTAAAAGTAAACTAAATTTACACTTTAAATAATATCAATTTTAAAGCACCTGGAAGCTTTCTTTCTCTTAATGGAAACATAGTTTTCTTATTCAACAACAATGTCCCTCCATACAAACTAGTACTAATCACACGAACTGCTCCAGGAAATGGATCAGCTTCAGTAGTACTACTCTTTGTTGCTCTATCAACTAAAACATCATACAATTAAATAACAATTTTAGTACTGCTCTCTGTTGGTCTACCTCCCTGCCTATGTCCATATCTCTCTATGTGTGGCTATATATATATATATATGTATGTATGTATGTATGTATGTATGTATGTATGTGTGGTGTGTGTATGCATGTGTTTGTGTGTATGCAAGCTTCTGTAGACATCATTTAAGCACTAATATGCTACTTCATTGTTCATCAACTTGTAGAAATACATTACAAAATATAACACATTAAAAAATATAGAAAAACAAGGTTTTACTAGTTCTACTGGGCATACGATGATGTTTGCATGGTCCTTGTTGTCGACAATGCAGCAGACAATAGTGGACCGCCAACTGAAAGAGGAACCCGCACTGAATCATGAGCTGAAGAATAGAATATTGTTAGCAAAGACATTTGCAATGGATAAATATCAAATGGGATACTAGTAAGAAACATCCACACAAAAAATGGTAAGTGTTATAATGTTGATCAAAACAAACAAAGTGTTGCTTACACAAAGGTACTTCGCAACAATCCTGACCATGTTCACCATGTGACCTCGCAACTGGCACATATGTATATACAAGAACACATAAAATTAGAGATCATGATCCATAAGATACTATAAAATATTAATATCTATTGAACTTCTATTACTGCTTACTTTCAAAGATTAGATTCTGCGGTCCAATTCTATTCTCAGTGCCTCTTTCTCCTCACTTCTGTCACCCTTGATGATAATTCTAACAAGCTCATTAGTGTATCTTTGTGTAATTTGTTGGGTGATGAATACAGGGTTAGTACTAAGGCCAATGTCATGTAGATATGATGCCCATATTTCAGATTGCATTTGATCAGCAATCATTGTAGCTTTTTCTTATCATTTGTGACATCAAATATTTGTATACTTTCATCAAAATAACTCCAAAGCCATAAAGAAAAGAACATAATAATAGGACATTTGTTTCTATATTAACATTAAAATTTACAATAATTAATGTTTACCTCTATTGAAGGTGTCTGAGATGGTGCATCCATATCGCCCTGTGAAAAAAATTAGTAAGTCTTAGAAATTAGCAGAGAAATTAAAGTAATAGACTTACCAAAAAAAATATTAATAATAAAGTAGATTGTATATGTAAATCATTTGTCTTAAGTTAAAAATTTAGCATAACTAATGTTTATATCTAAAAAAAATTTGACATGTTCTACTTAATGTTTATATGTGCACATATGGTTTGGAAAGAAATATTTGGTCACACAAGACCCTATCATAGTTGACATTGATCATATCTGAAGATTTTATTGATCATCATGATCTTCATCCATTTTATCATCATCATCATCATCGAACTTGTCACTTTGATCGTCATTGTCACCACAACCATCTTCATCACCATCATCATCCTCTTGATCACTATCATCATCATGACCATCATCGCCATGATCATCACCATCTTCATCACCATGATCATGAGTGTCATCAACATCATCATCATCATCATTATCGCCATTATCATTAGCATGACCAAAATCATCACCATCTTCTTCTTCTTCATCACTGGGTAACTATCGTTCCTGATAATCATTTACTTCCTCTTGTGCTTCTTCAATATCTTCTTCTTCAATCACATTATACTTTACTAGCCTTCCTCTTGGGTCATGTCTAACAAAAAATGACCAACTTGGTTTGTTTGGAACGCCAAAGTAAAACACTTGCTCGCATTTACCTGGAAGAACATAGGGCTCATCTCTGACCAGCTCAAATGACCTTGTATTAATCATAGTAAATTCACTGTCGTGTTCAATAACAATCCTATCGAGATCATTTCGATTCAATCGTAACCTAAACCATTTGACGACAAATAGAACTATTTTAAATGAATCAAAGTCACACTCAAGTATATCATCCAAAATGCCATAGTATCGATTTTCAGATTGTTGAGGATGTATGTCAGTTCTAGATGAAATATTGGTGACCGCAAAGACAACACTTATCCCAGAATCACACGTTTTCTTCATTTCATCTAACTTTTTTGTGTGAAATTTATAGCCATGGTAGTACATAGCTTTGTGGTGTTTACCCTGAAATTATTCAAACATGTCAAGAATCTTCTCATTGATCTATGAGTTGATATTAAACTTATGTCTCATGATTAGTAATCTTATGCATACCTTTGTATCTCTTAAGCCATATATTAGATCAAGTACCATTGGCGTAACATTGGGATCTCCATTACGATGAGCTTCTTTAACCAATGATGCAACACCATACCATCTTAATGAGTGACCATTTTCTTGAGACTGTTCAATCCACACTGTCATCCAATCAAGATTGTTTGCAATGTACAAGTGTAGTGCATCCCACTCACGACCAACTATAAAGAAGACAATTACACCAGTTAGAAACAACTTGTATATATTGATGATGGATAAGAATTGTTAAATTACAAAAAAAAACTTATAATTACCTATCACCCTCCTCAATCTACCTTTCCTCGTCAGGTACTCCCCTTTGAATTTGTTATTACAGTTGGGATCCCAAATGCAATCTACATGGATACCTGCTACAAACTTTGGAAGATATTCACTGATATACACCATGGTCTGGTATATGATGTATCCCTCTATCATAGAACCCTCAGGACGTGCTCTTTGTCGAACCAAGCCCTTCATAAATTTCAAGTGCCTCTCAACCATCCACATTGATCTAGCTTGTACAGGTCCACACAATTCAATCTCCTCAACTTGATGTATGAGGTAGTGTTCTTGAGCATTGAAAAACGTTGGACGTAAACACTTTTGCATTTCACACATAAGCTGTGGAATTTTTCTCTTCCAATATTTTATATCTTTTTTATCAATTTCTTTAGATGATAGCCACCTAAAAGAGATTCAACACGCAAAACCACATAGAAGAGATTTCAAATAAAATTATACAATAGATTTTAAATAAAAAGCTACAAATCTAAGAAAAAACACTCTTCTAACCTCATGTATTTTCCAAGATCATATATAACTTGTTTAATACTATTGTCAAACTGTTGTGGAAGGGATAGAGGTAGGACGAACTACAATCATTAAAAAATGATCATTTCAATATATTATTAAATAATGCAACTGGTACTACATTCAATCTTACAAATATACTGTAAATAGAAAACATGACTTACCTTGAGGAAGGTATGCCAATCATGTGTCTTCAACCCTAGTCCAAAATCACCTTTCTTCGATAGAAGAGTGCTTATATTTGCAGCAAATCTTGTTGGAATTTTTTTTTTTTAATGACTTCTTTTAATGCATCACTTTGTTGCTCCGTTAATAACCAAAGAAGGGCACTTGTATTTATGCAGTCTCCATTCCTATTTGATTCAATGAAAACTTTTAGTGCATGATTAGATTCATGAATGTCAGTACAAATTTTAGCAATTTGTTCTCTATCACGCCTTCCATCCAACATTTTTCATAGTCTCTCTGTTACATTCTTTCCAATATGCATAGCATCAAAAAAATGCGCAATTGGGAGATCCTTGTAGTATGGTAACCTACTAAATTGAGTAGGGTAACTTTTCATTCTTCTAGGAAGTTGGTCATTGATGCCTTGATGACCTTCACGAGCATCAATTACAACATTAGTAAATATAAGACAATATCGAAATACAAATTGTAAAATTCGGATGACCAATTGGACATTACCTTGACGATTTAGTCGATCATATTCCAACTTCCATAAATGAGGTGTCATTCTTCGTGGCCTTGATGTCTCTTCTTTCCCATTGAAAAGATGTTTTTTGGAAATTCGATACTTATGATTATGGTGGAAAAAGTGTCTAAACTCATCAAACACCTGCTTTCTTAAACTTCTCGAATGATGACATTTCATCTTCAGACCACAAACTGAACATGCAAATTTTCCTTTTGTTTGAAGACCTAAAAGATCATGTATAATTGGATCATGTACAATGATGACACACAACTTAAGCATTTGATAGTAATGTGTAACCACTATAACATACCAAAAATATGTAATCTTAACAATATAACATACCGCAAAAATGAGTTAGCCCAGGGGCATCATGTATTGTCCATACAAGCATTGCATGGAATTGAAATTGTCGATGTCCTATCAGTCTAGAGATGTCATACATAGTGATGTCATTCCATAACTTCAAAAACTCATCAATTAGGGGCTCAATATACATGTTCATATCTTTAACTTGGTATTTACCTAGCAATTGAATGAACATAAACATTACATAATTATTATAAACATTTTCATGCACTATTTATAAATTAATTTAGATAACTATAAAATTAAAAAAATACTTGGCACAATCATTGACAACATTATGTGCTCCCTCTTTATGGACATCCAAGGAGGAATGTTATTGTTAATAACAAAAATAGACCATACTGAGTAAACAAATCTCATATTTCCATATGGATTGACACCGTCTGCTGCCAATGAAAGTTTCAGATTACGAGGTTCTTTAAAGTGTGACCATGTTTCTTCTATCTCTTTAAATGCAGAACCATCGGCAGAAATTCGCATAATGTCATCCTAACTTCTATTGCATGCATGGTAATTCATAAATTGTGCCAAGCTAGTGCACTTGAATAACCGTTCAAGACGTGGAATAATGAGAATGTACCGAAGAACCTTGTGAGGCACTTTTTTTGTTATTTGATCTGACCAATATCTACTAACATGACAATCAGGGCATTCTGTTGCAAATTCATGTTGTTTATGATATAGAATGTGATCATTGGGACATGCATGTATTGTCTGCTACTTCATTCCAATCTGATCCATAATGTTAGATAATTCTCAGTGCGAACGAGGGAAAATGTTTGATGGTGGTAACAAAAACTCACTAATCAACCTACAACAAAAAATATGCATTGTTAATATAATGAATAGTAATTGTATGCTAACATTGAAGATGACAAAAAAGACATACTTTAGCATACGTGACATTGCTACATTGGATATACTATTCATAACCTTTAAGTTCACCAACAACACTATAGTCGACAATAGAGTTGTTTGGGAGCCTTCATAGAAGGGCTCGTGTGCCTTCTCAAGTAAAGGTATTTCAAGACCATCTTCATCATTATTATCAGATTCGCTAGTACCATCATTGTGAGCCTCTTCATCACTTGCCTCAAAACCATCTTCTTCAATCATGTCATCTGGCACATTATCATCTTCTTCCATGGGAGTGTTATCCTCAGCTTGGATATTCACACCTCCATGTTCCTCTAGTAGGAAATCCACATTCAGCAATGGACGAAAATCGTGGCCCCCTTCAACATGACCATATTGCCTACAATGACTCTGGGCTGTTGTGATTAGAATTCTTTGATTCTTTAAGCCCTTACACTTTTTGCAAGGACAATAACATTTATCAAGTTTTCTTCGGAGCTGAGCCCACAATGCAGCCATTGTCTCATTATTTTGTTCTAGGTTCATATTGTCAGGCATGATCTTTCTTCATAGGAAAATATACCTACAAATAAATTGGACATGTTGTGATTAATGTTTATATCTACACATATGGTTTTTGTTAATTAATATTTTCAAATGTAACTAAAATGATTACAAACATATCAAAAAGGACTTTCACAGGGTCTTATTACATCAACTGTTCTAACATGGTCATGTTGGTTATCTTGAGACCTTAATGTCTTCTCATGCCTTCAACCTTGACCTTGATGCTCCTGCATCATTCTCCCAAGGATCAAGGAAAGTTGGATCATCATGGAATTGAGTAGGCAGACCTTCTAGGAAGTTGCAATACTTCAACCTTGTAAGTGTCACGTCAATGCAATGGGTACTAAACAAACAATTTAAGTTGATGAGAAATAGTTGTTATGAATTCAAATTGTAAGCGTCACCTCAATGCATTGGGTACTAAACAAACAATTCAAGCTGATGAGTATGTGTTTTAATGAACCACAACTCATGAAATATGCATTAAGTACATACTTGTTGTTTACAATGAGTATGGGTTTTTTTTCTAAGAACATACATGTTGTTTACAGTCAATAAGTTTCTATATCCTCTAAGAAATTTATTATGTCAAATCAATGTACCCAACATCTAGCAGATAAATGTGCAATACAATTTGTGTGCTATTCACATTAAATTGTACAAAAATGATCCCTCAATTGAGGACAAAGTATCTTTTAATGAGTACATCAGATATGTTCGTCTAATTTTTTGCGAATCAAATTTTCTTAGGATCATAAAAAAAATCAGATGAGAAGTTTTTGATAAGTCATAGGGCTTTAGGTTTTGGCATAGTATATTTCGATACCTTTGAAAAATCTGTGAAAAGCCTTAGGTTTGTCCTTTTATGTTTTTCCTAGCACGAAATTTTTTTTTAAAAAAGAAAAAAAAAACAACAAGGAGCGAATATTCTTGTCTCGCCTACTTGATCGTCGTCATTAAGTCTTTTGAAAAGGGATTTTAATCTTGTCATCTGATCTGATTTGAATCTACAGTTGTCGCATGTTCGCTATGGCAAGATGCTCGTATGTTATGCATAGCAAGGTAGCGACCATCAAAGAATTATGTGATACTGAAAAGTTGAGTCCGGTGCCACGAAATGTGTTGGCGGGAAGATCTATTGACCATGTACTATTTCCCAGACCAGTTAGTTTCAAGAAGAAAGGCACGTGGAATATTTGCAAGTGGTGTCACCGAAG
This sequence comes from Cupressus sempervirens, assembly GCA_028749045.1. NCBI lineage: Eukaryota > Viridiplantae > Streptophyta > Pinopsida > Cupressales > Cupressaceae > Cupressus > Cupressus sempervirens. The sequence goes on from CM053785.1 coordinate 900,403,928, forward strand.
TTTAATTTTATCTGGTAATTCACCAAGTCACTAACTAAAAACACTTGCGACTTGCCGGTGGTGATATAGTGAATGCTCAAATTTTCCAAAGATGGTGTCTTTCTAAGATCAAAAGTAATTTTGAGGATCCCAAGGAAGATATGCTACATGTTTCACTGTTGTCCCTCTGCAGGTTATTGTCTTTTGTAGTTTCTTTTTCCAGGCGTTGTTTTTAAAGTGCTTATCAAAACTCACCATAATGCTAGCCGAATTTGTGGTTTTTATGCCGGTAGTGATTGCTTAGAAAATGGTAATGTAACTAAAAAATCCTCAAAGGTGGGCCCAGATAAGGCTGAGTTATGCAGATAAAATTACATGGTGGCATCCTATTGAAATATCTTTGAGTCGAAAAACTTTGATTCGTCGAAGCTTGCCATGTCGCTAGCTAGGTTGTTGTTTTTTTTCGGTAGCAACATAGCGACCCACCTGAAAGTCATTAACACGGTGAGGCCCAAGACATGTGATGTCATCAAGAGATTTAAAAATATATATATGTGCCAGCGTGTTGAGCCAGCTCAGCGACAACAGTATCATGGACCCACTTCCCGTGTATAAAGTACAAAGATTTCTAATCATGAGATTGAGCCAGGATCAAAGGTCATCATTAGCTCACTATGAAGAAGTGCTTGGAAGTTATGTATAGCGAGTTTGTGAGTGGTGGCCCACCACTGTTGCAGTAAATTGTTGACTGCAAGATCAAATCTAGATCAACGACGCTCGTTAACTCGCTATGAGGAGATGTGCAATAAATAAGTATAGCGAGTTAATGAGCAAGGGACCCACCATTATGTTCTTAAAGGTTGTTTCAATTATCTGCCACATGATTAAAGTAAGATCAGTGGTTATCGCTAGCTCGTTGTGGAAAGGTGCTCGAGAGTTATGTATAACAAGTTAGCGAGTTGATGACACATGTTTGTGGTCATCCGTGGACCTAGTTTGAAGTGCCAGCCTTGAAGGAAAGGTACAGATGGAGGTATTTCATTGGTTTGACTGCCAATGTGTTAAGATGAAAGCTCAGTCAGCCTAGTTCTCATTCCCAGGTCGTATGATTTTTCATGGATCAATGACGCAAGTTTAAAAAAGGAAATGTGACGCCACTCTATTTTTCTATCTTGCGCATTTATGATAAATGAAAGCTTTGCGTGTGGAAAAAATAGAGTATAATACAGGAGATTTTCATTAATTCCAGTCCCACGCAAACAAAGATTGTAGATTTTATGAGCACAAGAACCTATTGATTTTTTCATGTTAAGCTTGGTAAGAACGTGAAAACTATTCCTCAGTTGTTCGAGATCAATGACAGAGGTTCAGAGAAGAACAAGTTTAGCAAGTCAAGTAAGTACTCATACTATAACCTCCGTGGCATTCCAGTTCTCTCAATACTGTCAAAATGCCTCCTAAGAAGCCATTTTCTAGGCAAATTAACTATATGGATAGGAATGTCCATGATGATTTATTAGAATTACTCCCAGAGTCTACTGTAGAGCCTGCACAAGTTAAAAATTTGATTTCCTTAAACCCTAGGCTTAAAATTTTGAATGGCCTGTATGACAAGGGGAATTGGGTAAGGGATGCAACAACTACACAAACTAGTCTTATCCTGTTTAAAAAGTGGTTTTCAGAAAGGAAGTTGTTTGCGCTGCATGCTAATGTCTAGAATTTTGATTTGGGAAAGTTAGTAGTCCCAATTGTTTTCATGGATTATGATTTGCTTGAAGCCATTGCTAAGAATTATGACCAAGCCATTAGGGTTGTAAGAAGAAAGGATGGTGTGCCTCTAGTCTCAATTACTCCTGAAGAAATTAGAGAGGTTTTTCACCTAGAACCATTATCAGATTACCATGTGCAAATCAATCTGCTAGAATTAGAGAATGAATATAAAGCAAAGAAGGATGTAATCAGGGGAGGTGCACTGAGGGCACATATTGGTACAATAGGAACTTTTCCAGTACTTACTGTAGCCTCTAGAGAGCCTTTTAAGAAGAGTCTTTTTTCTTCCCGGGCTATAGAGATATACAGGACCTTATGTCGAGTTTTTGGTGAAGATGAGCAAGAACATATGCCCATTGGTTTCATGTACATGATGGTTCAGATTGCTTCCTTTGGTGTAGATGTTATTTCTGATTTTGCTTCCTTTTTGGCTGAAGAAATTCACATTGGTTTAGTTGGGATTGCGAAGGGCAAGGTGGAAAAAACTTTTGGTCACTACTCTCTATTAATGCATATGTTTTTGTTCAAAGGAGTGACATATTTTGGTAATGAGATGGAACTAAACATAGAGGAGAATGGGGAAATACTGCCAGTCCAGTTGTGGAGTGCAGATATGACCTAGGATGCAAGTAATGCTAGTTTTGTCAGATTTGATAGATATTTTGCTTCTAAGCTGAGGTGCCTTATATTGAGTGACAATCCCAGAATCCCTAAAGCACTAATGAGTCTCATTAGGCCTATGGATAACCCCCATGACTTGAAAGTTTCACATAATTGGGGAGATATCATCCCTTACTCTGTTTCTACTATTTTCAGAATATATGGTTTTAAAGGGAGTCCTCATGTTTTGCCTTACGAAGTACCTTTGAAGGTAGGAGTGGTTAAAATTTTGTGGCTGTTAGGGGGAGTTGAAGAAATGTTTTTGTTGAAAAGGCAATTAGGGTCAATTTTCCCTACCTGCACAATGGCCCATCAGTTTGTGATTACAAAAGGGGGATGGCTCTTTTTGCATAAAATTTTGGAGTAGTATATGATGGTTGTCTCTCATCCCCATTTTTTTGATTTTCAGGGATTTTTCAATCAGATGTTGAGGCATAGAATCAAGTTGGGACCGATCAAGCACGATTCTTATTATCATTAGGACATTATAAGGAATGAATTCTCATTTCAAAAGCAGGAAACTAAAAAGGAAAAGTGGAGAGTTTATTCCCGGGTCTTAGAATTCATTCATTGTTTTGATAATAAATATGAACCTTTAGATAATGTTGTTACAGAGGTTGACAAAATAAGTAAACTCATGAATACCTTCCCTGAAATAATGGAAGTCATGAATGAAAAGAAACAAATTTTTATTGATTCCTATCCTAATAAGGCCAGAGAGGTCATAAGGAGATTGTCTTTCACCCCAAATGTGGGAGCTGGTAAAATAATTGTACAAAAGAGCCCTGGGTATACTATAATTCAGAATAAAAGAGTTCCTATAGATAAGGGCAAACAAATAAAAGGATCCACTAGTATAGCCCAAGAGGAGAGACCTAATGAGCCTAGTCCTAAGAGGCAGAAAGTAATAACAAAAGAAAGGCCTCAAGTTGAGGAATATTCACCCACCCAGTCCCCTCTGAGGATTGGAGCAAAACATCTCACTGGTGAACAGATTGAACAGATGGGATCACAGGGAGGTATTTTTATTACTCAAGTAGAATTAGATGAGGGTAACCCTCCAGAACCTTCCCTCCCAAGTTTGGATCTAACTGTAGCAGATTATAGTGGCAGGGAATTAGACCCTGTGTTAGAGTAGGCAAGTCATAAATTTTTGACTGATGACAGTTTTGTTAAATCTAGGGCTTTTCAGCAGTTTGCATGGAGGGCAAACATGAACATTTTTGAGGAGAAATGTAAAAAGATGAAAACAGAGCATCCAAAAATGGAAGAAACTTCCATTCAGAACCAAACTAAAGAATAAATGATAAAAGAATTGCAGAATATAAGCCCTGAGGAAGGGAGGAAAATGGTCAAGGCATCTAACATTTTATTGTTGCCAAATTGGGATATTGTTGATGCTTTAGTTTTTAGTTCTGTTTCAAATAAATTGACTTTTCAAGACTAGAATAAAGAGAACTTTCAAGGCACTGCATTCATTGAAGATCAAGTTGCATTGATCAGTTGGTAACTAAGAAGAGGGTCCAGAGCCACATCATCATAGTCAGATGACTCTAGCTTGATGGGAAGCTTAATTGTGAGAAGAGTTGTTGATACCTCACATGTGCAGGCAGTATCTAGGAATGTGGAATCTTCCAAGTTTCTTTTGGATACTGCAAAGAAGGACGAACAGGCCATGTCTGAGTTACAGGGTAAATATGAAACACTTCTTGAGGCCTATAATAGGGAGGTAAAAAGGAGAATTGAACTTGAAAACAAGGTAATGGGGAAGTCCACAAGGCCAAGAATAACATACCCCCGTCCTCCAGTGGAACCTTTTAAATCCACCCCCCTTGTAGAACTACCAGACACACCTCAAAGGCCATAATATTATACAGCTAAGGATTTTGAAGAAGAAAAAAATAAGTTATGGGCTTTAGATGTAGAGTTAAATATGCAATATGAGGATAAGCTTAGAAATGCCCTAATGTATTTGGTAGATAAGATTGAATGTCCCTTGTTTTTTGATCAGTTGGCAAGAGTAATAAGTATATGGGAGCAACTAAAAACCCATGATGAAATCCTTAAGCCTATTGTTAACAAGTGGGGAAAAAGGGAAAAAGAAATAACCCTTTTATGTTATTCAATTATAAGGTCTTCAAATGACCATATTGAAAAATTATATGATATTGCTAATGACTTGACAGATTTTGATCACAGGAGAGTTGCTTTGCAACTGAAAATTGTTTCTTATTTGAATAAATACAAGAATTAAAAAAATTATCTGTTTCCTTGTGCTTTGGATAGAAAGAACCAATTGAAAAATAAGGATGAATGGAGTAAAGAACTAGATGACCTTTTTTGCATAAGGATAAATAAAGTTGTTAATGAAAAGGGGCATGCCTGGTGGGCCACCACGACAGAGGAATTGGTTAAAGTCCAGTTATTTTTTGATTCTTTGAGGTAAGAATTTGTTAGTTTTGAAAAGGAGGCTGATTATATATTAAAGAAACAGGATGATATCCTGTGGTTCAGCTAGCCGGATGACATACAGTTTAACACATGGATGGCAAATATTCCTTCGGACCAGCAGTTGGAGGAAGGCAGTTCAGATAATGATAGGGAACAGGAAGATGAGGTGCAGGTCATTGACACATCAGCATCATAATTGAAGGAAGAAGAAAGTGAAAAGGAAATAGTGCTTGCTCAAGGTGAAAGCAGTGAAAACCCATAGAAACAAACTGATCTAAAGGCATCACAAGATCACCCCTCATTGGCTAGCCTAGCAGCCACATATTCTGAGGATCGAGAACAATGAGAGACAAATTAGAGGTTGATAAGTACAGCAGTAACAGGAACGGGCCTACCTAAAAGAATATTTGATATACCTAGCATTATGTTGTGACCTTTTTGTCTTTTGTGTAATGTTTTGTTCCTTGGACACCTCTCAATCACATTTTCCCTTTGCTTGTTGCAACTCATATCTATATAAATGAGTTTTCAAGGCATTGTGATGGTCTAAGACTTGTGTAATTTTTTGTTTTCTTTCAAGAAGAGTACATATATTGTCAATCCAATAATATGCAAGGATTTTGAGTTTGCTTCCATTGTATTTTCTGATAAGCAAATTGAAATGATAGAAATGGCAATCTATTCTCGACATTCAATTAGTTTTTGTATTAGTCATATGAAAAGGATAATACAATAGGGTATTTACACTATATCTATGTGCCTAAAGGAAGTATTATGTGTATGATCAAGAGTTGTATGCTATTGTTAAAGCCTTGAAGAAGTGGAGACATTATTTGATTCCTAAGGAGTTTATGCGGTATATTGATCATAAAGCTTTATAGTATTTGGGAAGTCAATATAAGTTGAATCAAAGACATCTGAAGTGGGTTGAATACTTGTAGATTTTTACATTTGTGATCAAGCATAGGAGTGGAGTTACTAATCGAGTTGCTAATGCATTGAGCATAAGATTTTCTTTGATAGTCGAGATGAAGGTTGAAGTTATTGGTTTCGATGAAATGAAGGAATTTTTTGATACTACCCCTATTTTTCTAAGGTGTGGAGAGAGTGTAGAGCACCAAATCTATCAGATCAAATAAGTAAGTATGATGAGTATTTCATTCAAGAAAGTATATTGTTCAAAGATAATTAGTTGTGTATACCAAGAAGTCCTATGAGAGTTAATTTGATTAACAAAAAACATTATGGTGGTTTGGATGGACATTTTGGAATTGATAAGACATTGAGTTTTCTTTTGCTTAAGGATAAGTTATATCAACAAAATATGTGTAATGATGTTTAGAATTTTGTAAGGATTTGTGGAATTTGTCAAATTGCAAAAGGAGTAAGTTAGAATACTAGTTTTTATATACCTATTTTTCTTCTTGAGAAAGCTTGGAGTGACATTAGTATGAATTTTGTTCTTATATTACCTAAGATAGCAAGAGGGTATGATTCCATATTTGTTGTTTTGGATAGATTTTCTAAGATGGAAAATTTCATACCATGTAAGAAGACATGAGATGGTGTGCATATTGCTAAGATTTTCTTCAAAGATATTGTTAGACTGCATGGATTTCCAAAAAGTGTTATTTCTAACAGAGACTGTAAGTTTGTTGGTTACTTTTGGAGGACTTTGTGGAAGAAGATGGGTACTGAGTTGAGATTTAGTTCTACATTCCATCTACAAATAGATGGAAAGAAAAAGGTTGTAAATAGAAGCTTGGGAAATTTTTTGAGATGTTTATTTGGAGATAAGCCAAGCGATTGGGATATTGTATTGGCACAAGATGAGTTTGCATATAATAATTTTGTGAATAGGAGTACAGAAAAAACATGTTTTGAGATTGTTATTAGAATGTAACCTAGAGGTATATCAAATTTGAGGGATGTTGCTAGTGAAGAGAAGAGAAAAGGGGAAGAATTTTTTGATTTTGTGAAGTCTTTTCATGAAGAAGTAAAGTTGAACTTGGAAAAAAGTAATCAAAAGTATATAGTGAATGTTGATAAGTCTAAGAGACATCATGTTTTTGAAGTTGGTGATGAGGTGATGATTCATTTTGTTAAGGTTGTAGTTTCTATCAGATTGATTTGATGGTAAAACATCTTTAAGACAAATATCCTATATATTTTATATGTAATGTAATATATTTTTTATATAATATACATTATATATTATTATATAATAATATAATAATAACATATTGCATATATGCTTAAAGATGAGTTATACCTATAGTTATTTATATTATTAATATAATGATGATTAACTATAGAGACATGTCTCCTCCTCTCATATTTATATGAGATCCAAATTTGCATTTTGAAATCATTAATAACATTGGCAATGCTATTACATTTATAGAAAATGATCCATGTTACTCAACATGGTATCAAAGCCTAACTATAAATTCAAGAAAATAAAAGAATACCTTTAATATTCTAAGCATCCTTTCTAGACTTCCCATCCAACTCACAAGTGTGTGAACTCAAGGATGCTTAGGAGTGCTTCACTACAAACTACCTTAAAGAATGTTCAGTGCAATATTCTATATGAAGAACAAACCCATTTTTTTCAATACAGAGCTCTAATAAATGGATGGACAAATGAACCACTTTCTTGTTCCTCTAAGAAGAGGGTTCCTTTAATATATTTTTTAATGAATGATATTGGATCTCTACAATTGAGGTCCACAAAGGTCTATCTCCAACATTTACAAATAGTGTTGTGGCAACGTTGGTGTGTTGCAACTTGACATTATGCATCATAATGTGGGTTAGAAACAAATGAATACTCATACAAAATGAATCCCAGTGGAAGATTGACACCAAATGGATTGCAGTGAAAGACTCTCACCTAATGATCATGATGGGGTGTGAAATGAATAAGGGATATATATATATATATATATATATATATATATATATATATATATATATATATATATATATATATATATATATATATATAATGGTTCTCTGCTAATCACACACACTGGTAGCAGATGTAGATTAACAATATGTAGAGTGGAAAGCAATAAGAATGACTTTAAAAACTCTACAAATTTTCTCTATTCTATATAAACCAAGATGATGCCTCTACATAAAGATTATCATGCTCTCTGACTAAATACGATGCAGAAAATCTTTATTTCATGCACTCCTATCACTCATTTAGATGATGTATTAGTTCCTCCTATATTATGAGAGACACATAAGGATGAATCACTTTACTCTCTGGCTAGTTATAAAATAAGTGACGTGTCATCATTAATCTTTTTAGTAAAGACAAGGGGAGGCCTTCTAACTATAATAATTGATATTAATGGTGAAAATCAAGGCACATTAATGCACTTGGATTGGACCCATTTAAGGGTTTGGTGTTATATTCACATCATGTACATCATTCAAGTTTGCATGTTTGACAGGTCCTTATCACCTAGAATATAAGCATTCAAGCATATAAATTAAAAAAAGGTAAACCATTCTAAAAGTGACCTAAGTGTATATATGTTAGTAGAAAAGTACACTAGGTGTTTAACCAAGTGGTGTGGCCATACATGAGAAGGAAATAAGTTAGACACATTAAAGGTAGGTATGTATAAATGCATAATTTATTGATAATGATCATTCCCATTCCTTATTTCTATTTAAATTTTTGCTAATGTCATGTGTGGGATTATATATATTAACATATATATCTTGTGTTTAATATATTCTATATATTAATAAAAATGGAATATATGCATATATATTCAAAGTATATATTCTTATTTATGTTTTTGGAAAGATCTTTATTATGCTAGAAATAGATAATACTGAGAGGGGGGGTGGTGAATCAATATTCTATAAACTTTTGCGCACAACGGGATATTGTTAATTACTTTCTAACATGCATATGGAAGTAAACCATAATTGTTGAATAGTAAATATAAACATGCACATAGAGAACTCATAACACCATTATTTGTTAACTAGGGAAACCCTAGCCAAGGGAAAACCCTGGTGGGGACGGTACCCACTAGATGATTCACTAAACAATAGGATCCTATTAAGGGTATTGACCCTATTAGGAGTCTATGAAGTACATATATTATTTCAAGTCCTTGATAGAGGACTAGGCCTTGTTAGAAGCCTCAACACTATTAGGAGTTGCTACAACCTTGTTAGGAGTTGGTATAACTATTACACGCAAGAATATCTCACTGCCCTAACATGCAATTATACAATTCAATTCCTTCACAAAATAGGTATACATACAATACTTTCTTGGCTACTATAACTCAAAATTGCTCCGATCTTACATCAGATTTCACATCACATAAAACTTGCAGATATTTCTCATAATAGTTTGCATGTCACATCTAATCACACAAGTTCCTCCTTCTCTGCGCAATATAAGATCTTTACTTATACCTTTCACATTAACAAAACTCTGCACTGGAAACCTTCATGTCTTCACATGCTTGAGGTAATATAAAATAACTTATGGAATAATATCCACATAGTCAGCTCAACATAACTTAGTAATTATTTTGTAACCAAAATAATTCCTTAAGTCATACAACTTTGTTTACTACTATGCTATGTTTTGCACTATTAAATACCCACACTTTTAATCTTACTATAACTTGTGGCGTACTGTTCATACACATCTATGCAATGAAACACATCATCATGATAGTTTCATGAAGCTTTCCTCAACTACAAAAAAGATAAATCTCAACACATCATCCATACTCTTAAGATCTATTCTCTAAATTGCTGCAAACTATTTAATACTTAAACAATTTCTATCTTTAAATGCATAAATAAAATGTTGAATGTATGTTTCCATAAATGAAAACCATCAAGATATATAGCTGACCATATTTCCAATAATCTCCTCCTTTGGCATCGATAAAAACATTTGGGAAAAAAATTCTAAGTCCCAAAATGATATCATACATAACAAAAACAAATAAAAGTAACTATACAAAAATTGCCTTCAGAACATAACAATTTTAGCTCTCTCTCTCTCTCTCTCTCTCTCTCTCTCTCTCTCTCTCTCTCTCTCTCTCTCTCTCCTATAATACAAAACATTGGTTAGATAGTCCTGTGGCTACTTATTTAGCTTTCTCTTCCTATTCAGTTTATAAATCTAGCAATCATATTCATCCCATGTCTATGGATAAATGTTAGAAAACCTTAGTACCTTTGGATTAACGGTATATCCTATCATTAAATTCATTGCAAATATATAAATGATGGAGCTATACCTCTAAATTTAGAGGATAGTTATCAATCAATGATAACTGGTCCAACTATTAGTGTATTTTGTCTTTCGTAGTTGGGTATGTTGAGTTCTCTTTTATTTTTCTATCCAAAGGAAAAATCTGTTTACTAACAGGATGCAAGCATGAAGCTAAAAGAATGATAAATGTTAAGTGGATTCTATGCAAAGGTGTAATCTTAGTCATGCCAAGCACTCCTAAGGTTACAAGTCTCCATATTTTCAAGGTTTCAAGTGTTTTGGACCAAAGTTTACAATGTCTTGACAATGTTGAAATTTTTTGACAAGTGTTTGAATAGTATCCAAGGTGTAAATTTGCAATTTTTTCTTTATCTTGATTAATATTTTACACAAACACAAGGCACAATAAGACAAGAATAGTTTTACATCACAACCTAGGATTTAAGACTATATATTCCATTGAATTCCCACTTGAACCGAAGTTCATCCATGCTTATCTAGAGTGGAAAACTTAGAATCTTGGCACCATAGGCTCTCCCTTATAGTGAACTCACTTCTTGGGGCTACCAAGCTTTGGTTCCCAAGGGGCATTACTTCCCTAGGGACTATTGTCTCTACTAAGGATGTTAGAATATGGGATGTCTTCATGGGCATTAGTGACCCCTTGAGCTAGTGGGTAGAAAGGATTTTGGTCTCTAAAACAAGGTATTTAGTGTGGTCATTTCATTTGGAAAGTGAATGATAAACTTCCTCATAAGGTCTCTGAGCCCTAAGAACTAGGGTTTGATACACCACACATATACTGGAGGAGAGCTATCACACAACAATACCATTGACATGACATTAATTGTATCAAGTCTATTATAGTGGTTGGAATGTTGAAACCTAGTTTTGGCCCATCACCACTTCAAGGTCGCTCCCTAGGGCTCACCAAGTGATGAGTCTTGTGTCCAAGATAGGCCTCTCTATAGAAATTGCACAAATTTCTCTTGCACCCAAGATCTATGAATAACAAGGGGAGATGATATGTCCATGCAACTCCTAGGGTTCTAAACAATGCATAAACACCAAGTAGTATAGAAAGTTAATTTTGGTGAACCAAATAAAGTGTTATCTAATCTACAAAAACCATGCATAGAGTTTGAACAAGCACACAAGTCTTCAACAACATCTTGCAAACAAGCATTAGTAGTTTTTCAATGAATGTGTTCTCCCAATGATTGCCACATATTGTAAATAGACCATCAGTAACAAAAAGTCATCTATTCCAGGTCCTAACATGAAATTGAAACCCTAGATGTGAATTTTGATCAAAATAGGTGCTTTCTGTGAACCAAATGAGCTCTGATAGAGCAGATTAGACACCAAAAGACCAAAATGACTCAAGATGCCCCCAATTGTGCTTAGACAATGAATATTACATCCATGCTGTAGTTGGGGTGCTAAAGGGTGTAGTTGGTAGTTTTTAGGTGCAATTGGGAGAGTGGAAGTAGGCTATCGGGAAATGGTGTCAAATAAATACCTAGAAACTTAAATCTTGAAGCCTGCCTAATTCATCAATTTCTGTCTCTACTTTATGGGTTTGTTTTCTTTGAAGTCATTTAAATAAGGTTTATTTGGCTGAATGCAGTCTGGATGGGTTGTATGCTAGTTTTATTGTTGCTTTTAATTCAAGCAATTATATAAATGCTTCAGTAAATCAGTAGGGTTTATGAGTTCATAAAAGGGATATTGCATAAGAATGGAGATGGGTGATTGCAGTTGATTAATTCTTATACAAGTTATTTGAATTAGATCTCCCGCCAATAGTCAATTTCTTGCCCAATGGATAAGGCATTGGTCCTATAAATCAGAAGTAAACAAGGATGAATTATGTTGCTGCATATCAAGTCATCTTATAAAATCAAAATGATTTCAATCCTGTTCAAGAATTATAAATGCTGGTGTCAACTCATTTATATCTAATTCATGAGTCTTAGGTAGCTCTTATTTCCAGGAATATTTGTAAATTTTAGGAGAATTATGACCAGATCTGCTGATAAGGGATGTGTATAAGTTTGAGAGCATTGAAGAATTGAAGTGAGATGTGTATGTATGTGAAGGTAACAGATGAGAATCAGAATGAAACTAAGATAATTTCATACATAGTTGCATTAGAATTATCCCTAGGTATACCTGCCTTGGTTTAGTAGAGCTAGAAGAGTAGGAAACCATTGTTTGGTTTTGTTGAAGTTGGGTTATAGTGATTCATTTATATAGTTGATATTGGGAATTGGATAATCCCTAGATTGTGTGAGTCATTTCACTATGTTATTAAGCATTTTGTTGCTTGATAGTTTCAGCAGTTTGAAACACCAACAAGATACATGCTACTCCTAATCATTCAAAGCACAAGCATGAGGGAAATAATGAATAATTATTTATAGTAGGACTATCTATGAGAGAATATAACACAACTTCAAGAGTATGAGCTATGTCTTTAGCCAGAGATGATAAAGCAAATTTCTTCTTTTCTTCTTCTTTTTTCTCCCACACAAGCATACCCATCTGCACGTCATCTACTTGAATCACTACATTACATTTTCTATTTTGGAGAAACAGTTCCTTAAAATGGTACTTCTAGATTGCACCATGAAAGCTTGTATAACTTATAACAATGCATCTCGTATAGTTTCCTCATAGTATTTACATTGCTAGGGCTCCAAACTCTACAATGAAGTTCTTTTTAAAACTTGCAAGCTAAGCTTCCTTTCTTCTTTAAATAAAGTAATGAAAAAGACTCCTAACTCAACAAGGTCATGTTGTGGATGCAAGCCATACAAAAAGATGAAAATAAACTACTGGAATGAAGAGGAAATGAATGTAGATACAAATGTTCTACAATATATCAATCCTCCCAAAGAATGAGTTCTTTTTTAATGTCTTGCAAAGCAATCAATAGTAAAATGGCAAAAAATGTGTGTGAATGGGTCTGGATCAAATTCTGTCAGAGGTAATACTGCTAATTTGAGTGAAAAAGCAAATGGGAGCAACTATGGCATATTACATTCTTTGTTTCCGATCCAGAGTTTTCCAACACCAAGACATCTCAAGATTCCCTACATGCAAAAGAAATACAAAAAATGAATAGTGCATTATATCAGAAATATAAATTTTCCACATCTTTATCCTTGCACTTAAATATATGCTAACCTTGAACCTAAACATCATCTATAAAATAACTTTGTGACCTAAAAGAATTAACAATGGCTTTGTTTTTTAAATTGCGATGAGTAGAAGAGAAAGATAAAATGTAAAAGCATTGAATAGCTTTGGAATCTGCCTCTGCAACTTTATGATAGATAACAAACTTGGAATGATATCTAATGACCAGATTCTTACCTTCATTCTCCTCTCCTGTTGACCCTACACCAAACTCCTACCCATTGTAGTCACGGTGCGCCCCAAAACAAAATTAACACTGCCATGACCTTTTTTCTTATGTTCTGAAGGTCAAAATTTAAACAATTTTACAATAGTCAAAATTTGATCAAAATTTCGACCATATCGGGCCCATTTTTTCAAAAAAATGAATTTAACAACCCAAATAGGCCTTTGGTCAAAAATTTTGATTGAAAATGGGGGCCTAATGTACTAGTGTCAAAAACACTTCAATTTCACATGTTAGCTCAGTAGGATAAAAATATTTAAACCCATGATGTTCTTGCATGATCCCTTTTATTTTTTTTTTAAATAGTTCTTTTTGTAAGGTTTCCTAATTAAATTTTTCCCTTGAAGTGTTATTGTCCTTTGGTTATACCTTGGTTGTTTTCCTTTATACATTGATTAGGATTTAAAGGTTTGTAAGTATCTTGAGGAAAATGCTTGTTTCTAATTTAATCTTTGTTTGTTTGAATGTGTTCTTTAATAAAATATTTATTAAATCTAAACAAGTAATAATTGAAGATTGATGTAGATCCATGATATTAGAAGATGACACTCAAATATTTTTCAGATACGTATGAAAAGATTACATTGTTTTTAAAAAGAGGGAATTAAAAAAGCCTCTTAACACATGTCCTTACCTTTATTAGAATTAGTAACAGTAGATAACAAAATTTTATTTATTCATCTAGTAGGATCAAAGAAGATTGTGGCTCACTTGCTACTCGCTCCTCTATATTTTCTAGGCTAGAAAGTTCAAGTAACTAGAATCAAGAATCGAATTGTTGTTCCATGCTTCTATTTTCTCTTCTTTAAAGTATATGTTTATCCAATAACTATTTCTAGCTGGTTGAACATGAAATGAAGATATCAGAAAAAAAACTACAAAATTTAAGAGACAAGGGAAGAGAGACCAAATGAGGGAGATATGTTGGTAAATCTAATCAGGAGATATGTTGGTAAATCTGATAGGGAGTTATGTTGGTAAATTTACTTTCCTTTGTAGAATGGTTAGAAGTTATATAGGTAAATTTGAGGTAAAAGTAAGAGGGATGAGGAAATCCTAAGTGAGTGATGAATAATGTATGTGAGGACTATTAAAGAATGATGTGCTAAGTATATGTGTTTGAATTACTATGTTGAAATCCATAATGCTTTACATCGATTGCCAAGAAAAAGATCTAAATAAAAAAGAGGAGGTTAGAGGTAATTGCTAATATTGATTTAAGAGGACTTATAGTTAGAGCTTTTGCCAATTCTTTTTCATTCATATAAATTGTCTTTCATTGGTAAGGGTGCTAAATTTATTTATACTAGCTTATGAATAGTAAATACATAAAAGCTTGGGATGCCCTATTTAGATATATTGTTGTTAGTATTAAAAAAAATGTGTTGAATTTAACCTTGGATTATAATTTATGTTTTTTTTCAAAAATATCTTCACCATCAGTCACTTTGTTTGCCAGTCTATATGCTTCTCTATTTACTTTCATATATATGTATATATATGTATGTATGTATTTATATGTGTGTATGTGTGTGTGCGCATAATTCTATTTTCTTCAAAGTTATCTACTAATATAATGGCATATTCTAACTTGGATTTTAGTTGTCAATTGGGTGTTTCTCTTTTTCTCAAGGCACTTAAAATTATTAGAGAATTCCCTTCGATGATTAATTTTCTAATTCCCAAGTCCAAATTTAGTTTCAGTCCTTCCGTCATTTCTAATTTTTCTAGATTGTTGGAGATTTTTAATAGGGGTTTAGCACGTTGTACCAACCTTTCTCCCATATCTAAGTGAATAATACACCCTAGTCCTACTTCACTGGAGTTCCCTCTAGAAACTCCATCAAAATTCAATTTGGTCCAACCTTTTGGCAAAGGTTCCCACTTACATCCTAACCTTGCTTGCTTGTTAGCTTTAGGATACATCATTGGGTGATTGATGAGGTTGAACCAATTTTGCCTCATTTCAACATCCCAATTTGAGAAAGTTCCTTCGTCTTTTACATTATTTCTCATATGGTTGTTCATTTTTTTTCATGATGTTGGCTTCTACTTGTTGGTTAACAATTTGTCTCCCTTATCTTTTTGGTTTATACCTTGACTCTTAAACTGCCTAATGGCTTGTGGAGGACAAAGAAGTTAAAAACATAATGGGTCAATGTACTAATCTATCAAAGACACCTAAATTGAAAGGTATAACTCCCTTTTGAATGCAAGATTTGTAATGAAATTTATTTTTCATATTTTAGGGGTATGTTCTTAACCAAAGAGTAGAAGAGGCAAAGACTAGATTGCTCAACACTTTAAACAACCTAGGAAAGTGAAAATGGGGACTCACAAAATGCAATATATTCTGATTTAAATGCAAGATATGGAAACATGCATGACTAACTATGACAACAAGAGAGTAGGAAGGTTGCCAGAATGGGTAATTCGGACCGGATTAGGATGTTAACTGATATTTTGACAATACCTAGATTGTCTACCTTTTAGCTACTCCATTAGTCAGTTTCTGACCCTCTCATGCAATGAACTACACCACACACATGGAATACGATGTATAGCAGAAAGAACAAAGAGATGGTTATGCTAAAGAAAGTAAGGCATACAATCTACTGAATGAAAAAATTAAGACCAAGTTCATTTGTATTCATTCAATTTTCAACAATAGCACATTCATTCCACATACTATACTGAAACTAAATGAACAACATAATTAAAAATGTACTCAGAGTCACACATAGTAGTCCTAGCTATAAGGGTTCACCCAAAAGTATTTTTTGCCAATCTTATTAACTTCTCAAAAAAGTTACATAAATAGGCCTTCTCAAAATGACCAATTACAATAGATGATTGCATTGCAAGGCATCTCTAAATAGAATAAGCTAAACATAGGACAAGCTTGAATCATTGTCCATTACAAAGACTGACAAAATGTCATAAATGGCTACGAAAAGGAAGAAGAGAGAGAATGAGAGATGTCTGGAAGAACATCATAACACCATGCCTTCTTAGGAGTAACTACTTTGGCTCTATAAGATTTCATAGCATCAATTACTTTGTCTAGTTCCTCGACATCTGGAATGATGATATTATCAGCTCAAAACATCCAGTTGTTGTGCATCTTAGTCAATTCATCAATTCTATCGACCTTTGAATGAAACTTCTTCGATGATCTCCTTATGATTGAGTTTGTTGCTGAGAGTTCTTGGATCTTTGAGATTTGGAAGTTGAGTGGATCAAAAACTTCATCAAAAAATGCCAATAACTTTGACTTCATCCTTTCAACATCCACAAACTTACCATTAGCAAACACATAGGACTCTGTATGTAGTATCTTCATATATTCAAATAATTTCTCAATAACCTTTTGCACCAGGTCATTCGCAAACCTTGCAAAGCTTTCCACTATAAATTCTAGAGATTTTTTCCAATGAAACAATGGCTCGTTACCTATTTTAATGATCCCATGGGAGATGGCAACATTGGTCTTCATGTCGACCACTTCTTGCAATAGTGTCAATTGCTCCCTTAGTCTATCTACTATGTTTTGCATGGTTGTCTGGTGGCTAGAAGTTGCCTCCCTCAACTTGTGATTATCCAATAAAATATTTCCCAAGTTTTCGATCAATGGGGGACGTTGAGATTTCATTTGATCTATCCATGTTTGACCAATCTGCCTAAATTGTCTCTCTTGTTGCAGCTTTGGGATTAGATTCTTGTTCTCCTCTGCATTCGAGTCAAATTGGCTAGTTGATGTTCTCCCAAGTGCATATTTGATATATTCCATCAACTCTTTATTTGAGGCCTTGAGGACCTCCTTTTCCACTCGGAGCTCTTCCAGCCTATCTTCAATCTTTTCATTGGTGGATTCCATATGTTCACCATGGATTCATGAACATGGATACCAAGATTCATTATTTTGATCTGGAAATAATCCATGGAAAGCTAATTGAATTTTTCCTCCTTTTGTGGCTCTATAATCTCTCCCAACATGTGGCCAGTTGAGGGATCAGTGGCCAATGTTGCAATAGATTTCTGCTTCTTTTTCTTCTTATTGGAGGGTGGCTAAGAAGAAGTGGCTTGTGTGATCAAATCTTTTGATGGAATGACCTCTTCATATCTTTTCTTCTTTCTATTAATGGTCTCCTTGAGTCATGACTTAGTAGAGAGTACATTGATACCAGACTACAGAGTAGTAGGATCAAACAACTTCCTAGGTACTAGGTGAGTTTTCTTGCTCTGGGAAGTAGTGGGGAAGGCATCAACCTTAGTCACTAAGAGGGCCAAGGTGTCCCCTTGCTGAGATGTGTCTTTCCATCCATGGGGTTCATGTCACCATCCAAGTTGATGACTTGAACAAGAAGGTAGGCTTGGCAACTGACTTCTCTTTTTCCTTCTCCTTTTCTTTGTCCTTATCCCCAAGTCCTTCTCCCCACATTTTTTGGTATCTAGAAGAGAGCCACCTCTATAGATAGGAGTGATTGTCCCTTTCTTCTCTGGAGACTGGTCTCCATCTTGACCAATAGATTGATGAGCCTATAAATATTGAAGTAGTAGCTATAGTGGTGGCTACTACAGTTGGTTGGGCAGCTCCAAAAGATACTCCACCTATAGAACCAATTTTCCCTGTCCCCTTCTTCCTTTCTTAGGTCCACTCTACCCATTTGTTTATTCTCTTTATTATCTCATGCATGAGGACCTCCATGGTGTCTATGATAGGACCTGCAAGTGGCGTAGACACAATAGGAGTGCCTTTGATCTTCTCATAAGATGAGGGATACATGTAGGAAACATCATCTGCAAGGTTAAAAACATCAACAAAATCATTAAATAACTTAATTTCCTTAATAGTTATTTTAGACCAAAACTTCTCCCGAGTCTGGTATTCATTAAGACACCCCACCCAGTAATCTTGAATATCTGAAACATGTCTGTAGGCATATCCTAGATTTAAGTGGTCCCTTACGAAGTTCACTAGATCATATTGAGGCTTGAGTACCTCATAATCAGGCAATTTAATTTTCGTCTCAAAACTCTTCACTAGATTCTGAGCACCAGATCTTAGAAGCATAAGAATAAGGTCCAACCACTATGGGGAAGGAAATCTCAACTATTTTCTTCACGTTTGAACAAAAGGTGTTCAGTTCAAAAATTTGTCAACATAATTCAACTAGAACCACCTTGTCCTCTAGGTACCTAGGAAGTCTCTTGGGAAAACCATCAAAGGTATCTATTCATAGGTAAGAGAAGTGAGCATCCAAACTGACTGATAACCAAATTGCCTCTAGTGAAAATCTCCTCTCAGGGCATCCTTGCAATTCTTGGCATAACCTCATTGTGAAGGCATCATTTACTACCACACACTCCTCAAAGCTTCGTTGCAACTACAGATGGGGATAGAGCTCATATACCTTCATATGCTCATCATAATTATGAATACTAGGAAGGTTTGACCATAAGTGGTGAGTAGCCAAGGTATAAATTGGATAGGAGGACTTGTAAAAGTGTTCAAATCCTCTGGCCAAGTTCATCCAAGAGGCAAGCTCATCATAGATAATTTGTGACCAGTTAATTTGCATACCTTTAGCAAAGATAGATTGCACTAGGAAGAAATGGTGTTTGATGAGCTCAAGAATATCCTCTTTTCCCTTCAATCTAAGCAATAGAGCGAGGATATCTATGATCTCCCTCTTTGAATTAGTGACAAATAGGATCTTGGGCATTTTTCTCTTCTTTGAGTGAGGATTCTAAAACCATGTCCTCTACATCTCTTCCCTTTTGAGGGTCTTCTTTTTGTTAAACATTGACATAGAAGAGACGAAATCAATATCACAATAATCCTCTTTTATGGGAATGTCAAATGCAAACTGCATTAGTGCCTTGTTGATCAAGATGAGGATGGATTGATCAAGAAATAAAATCTTCTTTGTTTCTGGGTCATATCTCTTGATACATTTTCTCACAAGCTTGGGTGCATGTACTGCCATTGGAAAACTAGCTGCCTCAACCAATTTGCTCTCTTTAAGCTTTTGAGTGATCAGGTGAATAGGTTGAGAATTGAGTCTCCTATGGAGATCACTCAAATCATAGAATTTAAATGATGTATCTATTAACTCTTTTAATTCACTCTCTAGGCCTCTTAATTTATCATAAACTACAACTCTGATTTCTATTTGCTATGATTGCATAGGATGTAGTTCTTGATAAATAGTCATTTAAAAATACTTGGGGAAACCAATTTCAAGCAATTCTAATGAAATAGGTATAGGAATCCAAACGTTGGCACCACACGAATAAAATTAAGTTCGACCAATGATTATAATGACATGATTTAATTTCTTTTAATTCCATAATCAATGACTATTTAAACTTTATGTTTTCTTGCACACAAAAACTCATAACTTCGAAAAGCTTATTACTTTACTTAAAGTAAAGTCACTTTACTAAAAATTACTTACTGAAAGAAGTGCTTTAGTTTCGTGGGAAGTGCTTTGTTTCGCTTCAAAATCTAGAATGTAGATATACTTGATAACTTAACATATGTCAGGGAGTGAGAAAAACTTAGCTTTTTCGTAAGTCCACTTCCCTTCTATTCAGGATCATAGCGTGAGGAGTGATCCTTTGTTAGCTTGCACACTTCATTCTTTCACTTTCCACACAAAAACTTTCTGTTTTCTTGCACACAAAAACTCATAACTCTGGGAAGCTTATTACTTTACTTAAAGTAAAGTCACATTACTAAAAATTACTTACTGAAAGAAGTGCTTTAATTCTACGAAAAGTGCTTTAAACTTTCTATTTTCTTGCACACAAAAACTCATAACTCTAGAAAGCTTATTACTTTACTTAAAGTAAAGTCACATTACTAAAAATTACTTATTGAAAGAAGTTCTTTAGTTCCATGGGAAGTGCTTTGTTTCGCTTCAGAATCTAGAATGTAGATATACTTGATAACTTAACATATGTGGGGGGTGAGAAAAACTTAGCTTTTCTGTAAGTCCACTTTCCTTCTATTCAGAATCACATTACGGGGAGTGATCCTTTGTTAGATTGCACACTTCATTCTTTCTCTTTCCACCCTAAGCATTTAACACTTGCTTTCCTTCATATCAAGGTCACATCTTCACCACTGACTTTTTCAAAAGTATCTTTTAAGCATTTTCAAAGAATATTCACAATTTAAAGTCACTTGTGTTTCCATTTTCAAATCCTTCGACGAAGTGACCTTTTTGTTACCTAGGGATGAAAAACCTCTCTCTTAGTAACATTTCCCAGAATGAAGTAATGCTAACAACACTTTACCCTTTATCTTAATTTGATGGCTTTAAAGCTAGATTTCAAATATGCCTCACTAATTAAGAGCTCAAAAAAAATCTTTTAGCATCGTACTTTTATTGCTTTTATGTAAACACTTGGATTTGACATAAATCATTATGGCTTAGGAAGCAAAAGAAAACACCTTAGCTTCCATTAGTGCGCAACAGAAAACTAATAGACTCTTTCTTCCTCGTGAAAGTAGATTTTACAAAGCTGCAACATGAATGGGATTCTTCTAGGTTTCAATTCACAGCTTCATGGGTCTTTCTATCATGACATAATCGTATACACAACTTGTTAATCATTGTCATGGCTTCATTATTGGGATGCACAATTGATTAAGTTCACCAAAGAGGAAAACTAGCTCGATTGCTCAAAATCCATAGGAAAAAGGATGTTGGGGAAAGATAGAAAATAATGAAACATGGATAACTTGCTTCTCATTGGGAAGATGCCCAAACATATCCCAACCGTACCTAGAACACCTAGACCCCATGCGCATCGAAAAAATAGAAAACCCACAAATAAGAATTAGGTAAAGGTAATGCGAGGGAGACCCAAAAAAAATAAAAAGTGAGGTACTCAGGAAAGATGAGAAGTAACCTAAAGGACACTTAAACATCAAATTTGGGTAGAGACTCACTTAAATGCAAGTGACTTGAATTTGAAAAGGGAATAGCTAAAATTTGGTAACACTACTATATTAAGGATGATGTTAGTGTCATTTCTTTTACTAAGAATATTCTTCTATTCCTCTCTTTCCATATTTCCCATAGTAGGATTGATGAGGATGCTTTCCAGAGGCAGATATCTATCTTAGAGCATCCATTTTTTAGCCAACTGTTTAAATGAATCCATAAATTTTTTGCTAACACTAATGACCAATTTAGTTTTTGACTAAGCCATTTCTAACAATTTTGGGTGAATGGACATTGAAAAGGTAAATTTTCAATTGTCTCTAAATCTTTTTTGCATAAGACACATTTCGAGGAACCTTTGAAACCCATTTTTGCGAATCTATTCGCTATGAGGATTCTCTTTAGGGAGGTTGCCCAAAGAAAGATGCATGGCTTGTCAGACATGCTAGATTCCAACAAAGATTGAGGTGTATATTTAACTTTTCCCATCCATGAGAGTTTGTTATCATTTAATATCCCTTTTTGACACTATATTTACCTCTTTAAAGCACCCCAAATTAGCTTATCCTTCCTTTCTTTATGATTTACTTGCCTTTGTTTAAGAAATTTTTCAAAGGTTTCCTTTTCTTCCTTTGAGAGGTGTGTTTCTTGTAGTGTTCTCCATTTCCATTTTAAATTATTGTTTTCTTTAATGATTTGTTTGTAGTGACTAACATGTTTACCCCATTGGTCTAACAATGTACTTTTGATGTTAGAAGGAAGGTTATAGATGTCTGAGGAGGGGAGTCCATCCCAAGAGTCTTCCCAGAAAAGTTCCTCCTTTCCTAATCCAATGTCCCATGTTAGATTTTTTGTGATTATGGATCTACATTCCATCATAAAATTCTAGGTTATTGAATCTTTTGGCGGTCTTTTAGTGAGGAAAAGGGATAAAGGGTCAGTGTTGTTTAGATATTTTTGATACACCATTTTAGCCCATTTTCTATTGCGTTCATGATACATTCTCCATACAAATTTGGTGCCTATAATTTCATTTTGCCAGTCTAGATTTTGGGTGCCTAGTCTTCCTACTTCTTAAGGTCTACAAATGTTTTTCCATTTTATCATTGCTTTTTTTTTCTCCTCAATGCTTGTCCATTTTTTTAAAGGTTTTTATCCAATTTTTGTTTAGCTCTTTTAGGTAGAGGCATGCATGACATTTGATATGTTGGTATAGTTGTTAAAATGGATTTGATTTTCATCACTCAGTTACCCTTGGTGATTCATTTTCCTTTCCAACTTTCTATTTTTTAATCCATCTTTTCCATAATATGGTTTTAGAAGTTTTGTTATTTTTAGTTCCTTTCTCTATTTGGATTTTGAATTACTTACATGGGAATGAGCCTTTTCTGTAACCCATTAGGTTACACATACTTTTTTCATCTCTAGTTTAGTGTTCAAGAAGAAAACTTATGATTTATTTGCATTTACTCTTTAAACTGATGCTTTGGTATATGTTTTGGTTATATGTTTAAAATTGCGTGCTTCTTCCAATGTACTTTCCCAAGGAGAATGGTGGCATCTGTGAATTGTTGATGTGTTATTAATAGAGTTGAAATTTTAACATTATAAATGTAGTTATACTTTTCTACAATAACTAATAAGCCAATGTGAGGTAGTGGATCCAAAAAAATGCCTTAAAAAAATCTAATAAAAATAGCATTTCCGAATCGTATATAAGACTTCAAATGTATTAGCGAAAGATAAATAAATTTAATCATTTTGTTATTTAAAATTCTTACATGCTACTTTAGAAATAAATTCAAAACCTTTAAAAAACTAAAAATATTGATTTCTAATTTAAAAGTGAGCTAGAATTCTTTTTTTTTTATGTAGAAAATACATTTATCAATTTGTTGAGATTTTTAACTACAAACTTAGACATTAATTACTTTTTAGAAAGAAAAAAAATGATTAAGGGTATGTGCAGGGTCATGGTGTGCCAAAAAGTGGCGATGTGAAAAAAATAGAGTTTGAACACGTCTAAAAGCGCTTCAAAATCCGCTCTGACGTTTTTCCACCTATCCAGGTACCAAGCCTGGAAGGAAAGGTCGAGCCTTATCGGATATCCAATTATATATCGGATATCCGATTATCATATGACATTATTATTATAATATTATAATAATATAAAAACATTATATTATAATAGTATAATATATTATTTAATATTATATTATATAATATTATAATAATAATAATTATACTATAATATAATAATATAATTATTATTATATTATAATCGTATAATATTATACTATAATAATATTATTATATTATAATAATATAATATAATATTTAATATCATAATATATAGTAATGTAATATTATATATATATAATATAATATAATATAATATTTCAAAGCTATATGTTATATGTTATATATGTCATATCTTATATATAAAATATAAGATATGCGAGCGATCGAATATCCGATTCAATATCAGATATTTGATATCTGTAAAATTACATATTAAAAAAAAACTAGACCCGCGGGCCCTTATTTCTCACATTTTGGGGGCCAGTATTAGCACGCGACCAGATATCAGATATAAGATCAGATATCGGATATTAAGGTTTTTTTTTTTTTGTTTTTTTAACTAATTTTTAATCTAAATTCGATAGATTTTAGCATGATTTTGTTTGTTTTAGTTGAATCTAGGGTTTTTTGAAAAAAAAGGTTAAAATTAAGGTTTTTTTTAATATATATTATGTTTTGCAATTCAATAGGAATGGCTGATCAGAATGATGACACTGAGGCAGAGAATAATATTCGTCGTAACTCCCACCAAACGATCCAGAACCCCCACAAAATCATCCACCAAAAAATCCTCTACCCCCTCAAAACCTTCCTCGAATCAAGGATTTGATAAATGAAAATCTCACCGAGTTGAGAGGTTTGCATAGAACATATAATAATGTACCTGCATTGGCTCCTATGTTATCCACATTAAACACCATAGTGGATAACATTGAAACCCTTAAAAACTAACAAAATGTCGCTCTTCATTGGCGTGATCAAATGCACGAGATGTTTGATGATGGTTTGGATTATGATGAGGTTGCGGCCCTCAACATAAGCAAAGACAATTTGGCCAGCCTTTTTGCGAACCCGAAAACGAGTTTACCAGTTGACCCAAAAAAATTCAAACTATCGATTAAATGGTGCACAAATGATGCCATACGTGCAAACTTTTGAGATTGTTGGTGGATGGTCTTTGATATCCCTCCACATGGAAATTTAGACATACCATTTTATTTCCTTAGAAAATTATATGCTAAATTTGTGTTGAAACTTAAAGTAAACTATTGGAGCATGAAGCCCAACATGGGCTTAGGACTAGGAGCTCCTCAAGATAGACCCTCTTCCCAGCGAAAGAAAGCTGGCACTTTTGTCCCCCACACTGATATCTCCCCTCCTCCTTGAGTGCAACATCTAGATATTATGATAGAGGCTAGCTCTCAGACTATCAAAGCCATTCATAGGCTAAGTAGCCTAATGATATCTTAGGCTAGGTCAATCCTGCCTCCTCGTGTTGATGATGTTGGTGCCAGTTCATCATCGGCTAGCTCATCACATGTTTGTGTGCCTCACACTTGCATTACATGCAAGAATATTTGCCTGGGTCCCATAGGTGATCTTTCTAAGTATCATTTTGTATTAGACGAGGATACACCAGACACACACATAGAGGCTACAGACCCTGATGCGAGAGAGGAGGGGAATACAGAGGCATGGACTCCTTCAGTGTCGGTACATGTATATATATTTTTGTTATGACATATGTGATTTAAAGTTAATTTTTATAATAGAGTAATTTTAATTTTTAAGCCATATTGACTTTTATATGTATGTGATCTTCATTCATGTTTAGTTGATGACCAAGGAGGAGCTTAGACAGATTGATGATGCCATGCTCTCGACCATTTCATTTGGCCTTGAGACATCTACGGTACATTATGTTGTGTTCACATTTATTATTCTATTTGATATTGTAGCATATATGGTTGCTAATCTTTCTTTTATCTTGCAGGTAGCACTTGTTCCGGAGGGACAAAGTGTGGAGGGTGAGCCAACACGCATTGACAAAGGAAAGGTAATTAGGTGCTTTCTATTTGATTAAATATCGATGCATTCTTGTAAAATGTTTGTGGTAATCCTATTTAATTACATTCTTTATTGTATATAGGGTGTCGCTACTGGTTATGAGCCTATACAGATTCCACGTCGTAGACCATCAGGGATTTCCATTCGCACTGAGAGCCCCATTGTATGTATAAGTATCATTTTTTTTTATTATCTTTATCTTCATAAATAAATTCAAAACTGATTTCTGTGATATTAACAACTACTATTTTGTATCTCATAGGAGACTCCTAGTGCACATGACGTCCGACGAGAGAGTTATGTAGATTAGGGTAAACTTTAAGAAAGATGCCTCCAAAAAAAGATATAAAATATTGGCGAATCTTTCATTATTTTGAAAAAACAAAATTATTTCTATTGACGAATCTCTCAATTTTTTATTCTAATATGATTAATATTGGCGATTATTTTTGAATCATAATTTTTTTTGTATAAAATATTAACGAATCTCAATAATAATAGGAAGTTAATTAATCACCATGGAATATTACAAATAAAAATTGAATATTTTTTTACCTCATGGAATATTATGAGAATCATTACATATACTTTAAATCAATAGTAAAAACTAATTATTGGTGATATATCCCTAAAGTAACTAATAATTATGATAATTATTGGTCAGTTCAATTTAATTTCTCCAATAATATATTATATTTAGGTAACTCAAACCTATTCATGTCACGAATATTGTGGCGAATATTTGAGTTTAAATTTTTCAATACAATAAATTATTGAGTGATTTTAAATATTCTAGAACTGAATTTTATAAAACTATGGCAATTTAGGTTGTATCAAATCTTAAATTATTAGCCAAATTACTAGCCAAAAAATTCTAAAATTAGCCAAATTACGAATATTAGCCACTAAATTATACCCTAATGTAGATTTGATGACGCGGCCACTCACTCCTAAGGAGGAGCCTACAATAATAAGTTTTAGTTTGAATTCATGATTAAATATGTTATAAATTTAGCATGCTATGAATTATAATGTTATAGTTTAAATTGTAGATTCATCTAACAAAGGTATTTGAACATATACAGCCCACAATCAGAGAGGTACCAGCATTGCTGAGGGCATACAAGAGGACTCTTGACCGGCGCAGGAGGTCGACGAGAGAGGTATTTATTATGAAATTTTGATAGTATCAATCTCCATTACAAAAAAGATCATTATGCATTTGAGTAATTCAATGTTAGATACGTAGAATCATATAAATTTAGTAGTCTAACTTTGGGTTTTCTTTTTTTGTTTATGTAGGAGGCATCTGATCCACCTAGTGCAGCAAAGAGGCTGCATTTTGATCATCCACCAGCACCCTAGGATAGTATAGTTGTCGTAGGATGCATCATGAGACATTTTGAGATGGCATATGCCACATTGTATACAGAAACATTGATATTATACACATTCTGATGGCATGATCAGCCACATTTTGTATATGGATCTATGTATTTTGATATATATTTGAGTGCTTTGTCTATGGATACATGATCTTTGATATATATTTGTGTAAAAAAATTTCTATGGATACATGTATTTTGATATATTTTTTTTTCATTTATGTGCACAATGATATACATATTAATTTAGTATCTAGTATTGTTCAATTTATCGTGTATCATGTGTATTGTTCATGTTTATGGAATATCATTAATTTTGATTATGTTTGTTATATTCAATTCAAATGCAATATTTTTTGAATAACATTTTAACAACCTTTATTATCAAATTTGGATGCAATGTATAATTTGAAGTGCTATCATGACATAAACATACTTGTTAATCTCCTACACAAAGTTCAGATAACCCCAAATCTAATTTTAAACTCCACCTTCAACCTTGAAACTAACTCTTGGCTTCAAATCTAATCTCAACACAGTTAAGGACTCCACTCCTCAACCATGGATTCTATTCCCAACCACCAAGTCATTCATAGATGCATAATCTTTGATAACTGGCACTTCACTTTGTTACTAACCTCATACTACAACTTTTTAATTTCAACATAACTTCAAAATATCTCAACTTAAGAGACTTGATTGGACAGTTCATCAATAGCCCTCATGAGCTCCGAGTTATTTTAGATCTCAGCATCACTGTCCTATAGCATTCAACGGTTCATTGATAGCCCTCACGAGCTCTGAGTTATGACCCTCAAAATATCGACCTCAAAATGCACTTAGAGCATCTGGAGACTCCTCGGTATGGGGTGGCTGCGGACGATGGATGGTCTTCGTGGCTAGAACAAGGGTGTCACTAAGGTTCACTCGCCCACCCAGAGCTAATGGCACTAACAATTCGATGCCAAGATCAACGATTTCAAAGTTATGTTGTGGTGCACCTATGAATTGAGGTACACTATGAGTTTTGGCATCAAGCAAGATCGTTGTGCTGAATCCAAACGAAATGTGATATCTCAAAAATGAGATAGATTATTTTGGGTCTCAGCATCACTATCCTATAGCATTTGACAATTCATCGATAGCCCTCACGAGGTTCCAGTTATGACCGTTGAAAGATCGACCTCGAAATGCACTTAGAGCACCTTGGAGACTCCTCGGTACGGGGTGGCTGCAAATGATGGGTGGTCTCCGTGGTCGAAACAAGGGTGTGACTAGGGTTCACCCGCCCATCCAGAGTTAATGGCACTAACAATTCGATGCCAAGATTAGCGGTTTCAAAGTTACGCTGTGGTGCACCTATGAACTGAGGCACACTGCAAGTTTTGGCATCGAGCGAGATCGTTGTGTCGAATCTAAACGGAATGTGATCTCTCGAAAATGAGATAATTTATTTTAGGCCTTAGTATCACTGTCCTGTAGCATTTGACAGTTCATCGATGGCCCTCACAAGCTTTGAGTTATGACGCTCAAAAGATCGACCTCGAAATGCAATTAGAGCACCTTGGAGACTCCTCGGTACAAGGTGGCCGCAAATGATGGATAGTCTCCATGGCCAGAACAAGGGTGTGACTAGGGTTCACCCGCCCATCTGGAGCTAATGACGTTGACGATTTGATGCCAAGATCAGCGATTTCAAAGTTACGCTGTGGTGCACCTATGAACTAAGGCACACTGCGAGTTTTTGCATCAAGTGAGATCGTTGTGCCGAATCCAAACAAAATGTGATCTCTCAAAAATGAGATAGGTTATTTTAGGCCTCAGTATCATCGTCCTGTAGCATTTGATAGTTCATTGATAGCCCTCACGAGCTTCGAGTTATGACCCTTGAAAGATCGACCTCGAAATGCAATTAGAGCACCTTGGAGACTCCTCGATACGGGGTGGCCGCAAATGATGGATGGTCTCCGTGGTCGAAACAAGGGTGTGACTAGGGTTCACCCACCCATTCAGAGCTAATGGCACTGACGATTCGATGCTAAGATCAGCAGTTTCAAAGTTACGTTGTGGTGCACCTATGAACTGAGGCACACTACAAGTTGTGGCATCAAGCAAGATCGTTGTGCCGCATCCAAATGGAATGTGATCTCTCAAAAATGAGATAGGTTATTTTAGGCCTCAGTATCACTATCCTGTAGCATTTGACAGTTCATTGATAGCCCTCATGAGCTTCGAGTTATGACCCTCAAAAGATCGACCTCGAAATGCACTTAGAGCACCTTAGAGACTCCTCGGTACAGGGTGGCCGCAAATGATGGATGGTCTCCATGGCTGGAACAAGGGTGTGACTAGAGTTCGCCCACCTATCTGGAGCTAATGGCACTGACGATTCGATGCCAAGATTAGCAGTTTCAAAGTTACGTTGTGGTGCACCTATGAACTGAGGCACACTACGAGTTTTGGCATCGAGCAAGATCGCTGTGTTGAATCCAAACGAAATATGATCTCTTGAAAATGAGATAGGTTATTTTAGGCCTTAGTATCACTATCCTGTAGCATTTGACAGTTCATCGATAGCCCTCACTATTGAGATAATGGGTGTTGCACACATTACATAATATTGTTATATTTTATTTTTATTATGTAATGTTGTGCCTAGATGGATGTGCAACATGTAAAGATTCTTATGAAATATTTTTGATGAGTTGTATTGTAACATTGTGATAATATTTTATATAATTATTTAATATTGGAGAAAAGAATTAAATGTGGGGTCAGTGGGTTAGATAGCACATGGTTTTAGCACATGGTTTATGTAATACCACTTAGTGGTTTTGTGGGACTTGCTACTATATAAGCAGCCACAATGGTAGTTGTTGTAGAGTGATAAGGAGAAGACAAAAGGCAAGAGTCGAGCGGGACAAGGCTTAACAAGTTAGCCAAGGGAGCATTTGTGAAGGTTGAAAGCATGGCATGGGATGTGTGGATTCATGCTTGTTCACATAGTTTGCTCGGTTGTGGCTATAGCCATGAAGGCTTCCATGGTTGTATGGCAATGGTATTTTTGTTGAATAATACATGGTGATGGATGCTTTTGGAGGCTGGGTTTCCTAGGGTATATCTTGTGTCACAATTTTGTGGGTATGTTGTCTATTCTCTTGCATGTGGATTTTAATTCCATGTTTATTTTAGATCTATTATGGGTTATGTGGAAACGGTTATATTCTTTGTTGCCAAGTTTTCTTACAAGTGGTATCAAAGCTATGGTTTTATTATTGTAACACTAGATTGAATCCATGGGAATGCATGAGAGGATAAAAGAAAAGAGCAAGATATATGAATGATTTATTGCAGATCTGAGGCTTTTGGGTTTGCTGTTATGATGGGATGTTAAAAGATTTGGGCATGTGAAATTGTTAGAGAAAAAGATTTTTCGGATGTTTCATTTAAATGAGGGTTTTTGGGAGTAGCTTGCAGAAATGACCTCTTGGGTAAAAACAGACCTCACCATTGGATCCGGGTCAACATTTCCAAAAATTTTGATATATAATATGCCCTAGTTTGGCCATGTTCAGATGAAATGAAAGAGTTTTTTGGTTTCAGCCCATGATGGCCGTCAAATTTAATCCCATCAAAATTTTTGTCACTGAAAAAAAAATAAAAAATGAAAAATTGTACTGAAAATGATAAAAAGACTGTCTTAGTAAAACGGCCATACCTTTCTCTCAGAATATCGGATTTCAGAGTTCTTACAAGCGTTGGAAAGCTAATTCAGAGCACTACAACATGGTGTAGGTTTGGTTCTATGATTTTGAGATTTTGTTAGGTTTTAAGAGCCCTAAAGTCAAATGTTATTTATTTTGAACACGGATTAGGGCATAACTTGGGCATATGGAGTCGAATTTTGGACTTCGAGTAGTCAATGGAAAGCTCTTGGAGAGCTCTACACATTGGTTCAGATTTGGTGCAAGTTTGGCATGATTTATTTGTTGATATATTGATCTGTACAGTTTATGGTATATTTTTTACTATGGTAACATTGTGACTTTATGGCATTGGAGATTTAAGATTTGATGTCATTGTATACTCAGTTCATATTTCAGATTGGTCTCATGATGATATGGTTATCAGTGTTTGGATTTGGATATGCATGATGACTTGTTGGGTCTACAAGTTGTGCAGTGTTGTAAGCGGTTTATACTTACAGGTTGCATTTATAGCTTGGTTATGGGTTGTATTTGCCCATTGATCTTTCATTATTGATGCATATTCAGATTGGTGGCTTGGATTTGGGTTGTCTATGCCCTAAGTCACATAATTTACTATTTTCTTCATGTTAAAGGGATGAGATGTTGTTACCAGGTACAGTCATGGTGGAGGATTGTGGTTGACTATGCTGACAGGTTGGACACTTTGAGAGATAGATGCTCGGTTCATGGATGTGATCATGGTGCCATGGATTTTGGCATGACATGATTGGCTATACAAGTACATCCTTGATGTTCATTAGCTTGGATTTTTTTGATTCAGTTATGGTGCTGTATCTTCTTGGTTAAGGATCATGGTTATTTGGTTTCTTTTGAGGAGCTCATGATGTGCATTTTGAGTTCTTTGATGGTTTGATACCTTGGTTTATTCTCATGGTTAGAAGATGGTTTTTCATCATTATGTCATGGATAGCTTGGATACACGGTTTAGTGAGAGCTTGTGACAGTGATGGGGTGACAGTGCAAGATTAGTTCCTGGTTTGGTTTGGATCTTCAAGTAGGAGATGAATTTTATGATGCCATAGGTGACTTGGTACCATAGTTGAGTGGGAGTTGTTGGCATTGATATATTTATTGAGTGTTTGTAGATGTTGGAGGTTTGTCTTAGATCCTGTTGCTGCAGAAGCATTTTTGACATTTGCATGGTGCACTTGTTATCTTCATGGTGTTTGAAGATGGTTAGATCTTGAGGACTCATGGAGTTCTTGGTTATCTTCATGGTATGTGGAGATGGTTCTTCCTGGTATGTGGAGATGGTTTTCTTCATAATGTGTGGAGATGGTTGCATCTTGAGGACTCACAAGGTTCTTGGCAAAGGTGTGGTTTATGCTTTTATTTGGCATGTTATGCTTGGTATGAGGATGGTTTCATTATTATGTCATGGTATACTCTTGATACGCATTTAGAGTTGTGACATGTTATAGTATGTTCATATGGAGCATGTTATCTCTTTGGTTGAGATGGTTAGATCATGTTGTCATGTTTATGTTCCTGAGGCCATGGTTGGAACTTTGACATTGATCTTGGTTTAGTTTCTTGGTATTGAGTACACTGATCATAAGATGGATACTTCATGATATTGCTATGTTGCATTTGGAGTTGGCATGGATTGATTGGTTACAGGTGCTCATGGATACTTAGAGACGGTGGTGATGTTGTTTTCTCTTGGATTAGAGAAGTATTTGTTGGGACGGTTGATGGTTTCAGTAGGAAGTCCGAGGGGCAGTCACCTGATATGGACTTGAGAGGAGATTGTTCTTAGATGAGTCTTGGTTGGAGACTTGGGTATCTTGATGAGCATTCTCATTCTCCACTCTTGGTCTACTCGGCGATTTGCTACTTGAGAGGTATAGCCCATTGTTTTTTCTCAGGTGCATTATGTTTATGCTTGTCTTTCATGGATATGGATCTTGAGCTATGGTACATGAGTTAGTTCTAAAGGGTTCATTTGAGAGATGGTTAAGCATTGGTTATCTCCATGTGCATATGTTGTTATGCTGGTTGAGTTTGGGAGATGGTTTTATATTAGGCATTTTTCTTGGATTAGGAATGGTTATTCCTTGATTTAGGAATGGTTTTATGAGTTTGATCTTCTTGTGAGAGGCTTACATCTATGATTAGCTATATGGTATGGTTTGGGTGTTGTTGAGGCTTCTTGTTGGAGTTTTATGGAGGAGATCATACTTGCACAGTTTACATCTAGAGGTGTGTGTAGAAGGACATGATACAGGTTATGATTTGTATGGTTTCTCTGGTCTTGGTTATCTTACTGGATGTTCAGTTTTTCCTACATTGGATTTGAGATTGGTTAGAGATTGTGATCACTAGTTTGTGCTCATGTATGTCATGTGAGAGATGACATGGTTATTCCTTTATCTCTTTCCTCTATTGGTTGTGGTGAACTTGGGAGAGCATTGGAGACTTGTTATGAGAGTTGTTCTTGCAGCATATTAGTTTATGTATTGTGGATGTCTTTGATACTACATGGATTCACTTCTTTGAGATGTGTTGTGAGTGGATTGGTTATAGATTTGACATTATCTTTTGCAGTGGGAGCTTCTTGGTATATATGTGGCAGGTATTGCTCTTGAGGCTTGTGATTGCAGGTTATAGATTGGATATGTCAGTGATATGAGATTCACTTGTTATACCATTGAGGTATGGATAATTGGATGGGTTTGGCACTTGTTGTGGGTGCTATTTCAGCTATGGATATTTTGACAACTACGGCTACATGTGATTACCTTTGGATCAAGTTATTGTGCTTGGAATTTCAGTTGGTACAGGATTTTATGATCTTTTAATGTAACAGGTTGGGTGGCTTTCTCTTTGGATGGCTTCTATGTATGTCCAGTGGGAGTGGCATAATAGGAGGTGAGATCATTCATGTTCGAGATGTTGGATACTTTGATTTTGTTGCGGGTACCAAGATGGAGCACTTGGTGTATTTTGATCCATGATGGTGGATGTGCTGGGAGGGATTGTTCCCTTGTTCATTTATGTGGCTACGGATTGACCCTATGCAATGTATACAACAAGTGGGAGATTGTTGAGATAATGGGTGTTGCACACATTGCATAATATTGTTATATTTTATTTTTATTATGTAATGTTGTGCCTAGATGGACGTGCAACATGTAAAGATTCTCATGAAATATTCTTGATGAGTTGTATTGTAACATTGTGATAATATTTTATGTAATTATTTAATATTGGAGAAAAGAATTAAATGTCCAATATTAAATGTGGGGTCAGTGGGTTAGGTAGCACATGGTTTATGTAATACCACTTAGTGGTTTTGTGGGACTTGCTACTATATAAGCAGCCACAAGGGTAATTGTTGTAGAGTGACAAGGAGAAGACAAAAGGCAAGAGTCAAGTGGGACAAGGCTTGACAGGTTAGCCAAGGGAGCATTTGTGAAGGTTGAAAGCATGGCATGGGCTGTGTGGATTCATGCTTGTTCACATAGTTTGCTCGGTTGTGGCTATGGCCATGAAGGCTTCCATGGTTGTATCGCAATGGTATTTTTGTTGAATAATACATGGTGATGGATGCTTTTGGAGGCTGGGTTTTTCCCTCAATGAGGGTTTCCCAGGGTATATCTTGTGTCACAATTTTGTGGGTATGTTGTCTATTCTCTTGCATGTGGATTTTAATTTCATGTTTATTTTAGATCTATTATGGGTTATGTGGAAACGGTTATATTTTTTGTTGCCAAGTTTCCTTACACTCACGAGCTTCAAGTTATGACCCTCAAAAGATCGACCTCGAAATGCACTTAGAGCACCTTGGAGACTCCTCGGTAAGGGGTGGTCGCAAATGATGGATGGTCTATGTGGCCAGAACAAGGGTGTGACTAGGGCTCACCTGCCCATTCGGAGCTAATGGCACTGACAATTCGATGCGACAATCAGCAATTGAAAAGTTATGTTGTGATGCACCTATGAACTGAGGCACACTGCGAGTTTTGGCATTGAGAAAGATCGTTGTGCCGAATCCAAACAGAATGTGATCTCTTGAAAATGAGATAGAATATTTTAGGCCTCAACATCACCATCCTATAGCATTCAATATTTTAGCGATAGCCCTCACAAGCTCCAAGTTATGACCCTCAGAAGATCGACCTCAAAATGCACTTAGAGAACCTCGAGGACTCCTCGATACGGGGTGGCCACGAGCGATAGAGGGTCTCCGTGGCTGGAACAAGGGTGTCACTAGGGTTTACCCACCCACCCAGAGCTAATGGAATTGACAATTCAAATAGTTCTAGCCGTTAGGAGTTAGATTTTGAAAAGTTGTCAAGAAAATTGCAAAAGTTGCTAAGCAACTTTTTGCAATTTTTGCGCTAAGACAAGTTTTATTGCAAATTTGATTGCAAATAGACTCTAAAAACTGCTAGGGACCCTAATAATGTTCTAAGCATCTAGACTTACCTAAAAAATATGGAATTTACCAAAAATCCTCTTTATTGGACCAATTGATGGCCAAGGCTTATAGTTGCACCATGGGGTCTTGTGTCCATTACAAATGTGGATGCTCACAGGGAGATCATTAGATCTATCCCTAGACCTTATTACATCAAGAAAAGAAAAATGATTAGGTGCTTTGCACTAGTGTTCTATGTATTTCATAAAATTTAAACTATTGAGTTTCCTTCCAAAATGCGCGTGTAGTTGTTACATTCAAGATTTGAATTTTCTAAAGCAATAAGCTAAATTTTAAGTGACTTATTGAATGTTTCAACTTATGAAATGACTTGAGATTATTATGAGGCCTTATTAGGACCTATCTAATGACTCACTTACCCTATGCAAACCTAGACATTACTAAAGTTCAAATCTCATGGTCCTTTACAACTTTTCAATATGAAAGTCTTTCAAAACATTATACAATATTATGACTCTTTATGCTTTCAAATGCCATGATTGGTTGCAAAATGGAAGAAATCAAGTATTCTAATTGTTCATCCATACTTTCTAGATTTTTCTTATTTGATTAGTTTGATAAAAATAGTTTTAATAATCATAATGTCAGCTTTATGTCAAACAAGGAAAAAACTAAATTTGTAATAAGATATCTGCAAGCAATTATCTTTCATATAGTTATAAATGCTCTTAAAATTGTCCTTATAGCCTTCTATCACATGCAAATATGATTTGCAAGAACTTGTTCAATATCTTGCTCTTATAATTCCTTACAAAGAACCTACCAAAATACAAATTAGAATGTGCAACTAATTTAACCTGTCTTTTTCATTATTACAAAAATCATATTAAAAAAAAGTTCACATTTTACATCATAATACATCATAAATCTTAGGAATTCTCCCCAATACCCCCCCCCCCCCCCCCCCCCCCAACTCTTCATGATGTACGTACATTCCAATATCATAAAAAAATTAGTAACTTATTGTATTAAACGAGATAATCATCAGTTCATTGAATCATTATGAAGAAAATAACATAAGAAGTAAATATACCTAGTCGAGTGTTCCAATAGGGTCCTCTCTTTGTTTTAGGGTCTCCAACAGGGCTTCATTATCAATATTAGCAATAGTAAAAAGTTCTTTTAATTTTGGTCTTCCTTGATGCTTCAACAATTTTACATTTGTTGCTATAATAAGATGCGAATATATGAGAATTATTTTGTGCTTCTGATAATCTTCAAGTGCAGGAATTTTGTTCCTTCTAAGCATGTATGTTCGTAGCCATGTTCTAGCGACAACCATTGAACCAGTAGGATATGTGAATCCATCATCATCTGTGATTGGTTGTGCAAGTTTTTTTTTACCTCTTACAAAACGTGCTAACCAATAATCAGATTTCTCATCATTCCCTTGTGGTGCAACCAATGCAAAGACATGTCCTGACTAAAGTAGATCTGATAAATGGTTATGCTCAAGTGAACTTTCCATGTCATCATTTCTGATAGAGAGTATGATAGACAGTGGAGTAAGATAATGTGGAGCCCATGTGTCCACCCACTCACTTGACTCACAATGATCCCAATCACACTGAAAACAACTAGGATAAAAGCAAGCTAGCTGTCGTGTCCAAATGGTCCATGTACTAGAATCAGAGCTCTGGAATGAATGCATTTTTGATGAGTCTCTCACTATAGCACAATCTAATCTATCAGCTACGGACCCTTCCTCAACCAACCAAAAGAACTTGCATACCACTGAATCAAGAGTCCCCCCCTGTGATAATGCTAAACTACACCAATTAACAATGCTATGAGCATCAAGAAGCTTTGTTGCTGAAATCTTCAGTTGCTCCTTCACTAGAGCTCTCTTCACACATGCCCCTGCTCCATCATGTTCCCCTTTTCCATGGTTGGACTCAAAAAAACTCCAAATATAAACCACCCCTCTCTACGTGCATCCTACACAACCAATAAAACATGCAAAGCATTCTTGAATTGACTTGTACAATTATCTGACCAAATGATATGTCTATCCATAGCAATTGTATACTCATGTAAAAAATTAAAATAATTCTCGAAACAATGTTGCACAAACTCGTGAGAGTGAGATCTATCATCACTCATATAAAAATGATACTCTAATAATCTTTCGATTATCTTCTGCACTATCAAGGGCATGTATATATGTTATGTGAACAAAAATAGCAATCTGAATACAGTTGTAATACTGAGATTGTGTCTCATTTTGAGGTTGCAATGTGTAGTTCTCAAAAAAATCAACAACTGATATAATAGTGCCAATGGGAAAAGTCTCCTTGCACATTCTAATTAGTTCATCCAACCACTGAGACTTGTGACTACGTCTTGCATACTTGTAAAAAAGATTTGCCTTGAAATCTGAAATAAAACTAGCCACACTAATATCTTTTCCAACCAATTCACATCTAAAGCTATCACCTCCACTCTTCAATGTGTATTTCACCGTTTCATATACCTTTTTTTTCACTATTGTCTTTCCAAGATCTTGTTCACACCCCTCATGGAAACATGTGTCAAACTTGGATAAGCCACCACATTCTGAACACTTCTCATTTAAGCAAGCATTTCTATAAAAGAAACAATCATCAACTCTACGACATAAAAGTTGATCTAGCAAGTCTTTTGATGATTTTGAAAGCTCACTAGCACCACAATCCTCCAACATTTCTTTACTATGCAAAGTAGAACGGATGGAGCGTAATAGTTCATAGTGCATAGAAAACTCAACATGATATTTGCAACAACATGTATTTCAAATTTTGAGTGGCACACAATAAAATGGCTTCAAAGATTCAAAAGCCCTTTGTGATATATGAAGACTTGGATGACTCTCTCTAAATTGTTTGAACAACATAGTTTGACTTACCTTCAAACAGTGTTTAGGATGTGGCATGCGGTCTCTGATGCCAATTCTCAACTTTAACACATCTTTAGCATTGGGTGATACTCGTGAGTTAGAGTGTCAAAATTATGTAATTTCTTTCTTCACATCATTGGATAGCTTCTTATCACAACGTGGAAGTCTCCCACCAAATGCCCATGTTTCATTTTGAAGAGGATCATCAATTTTCTCTCGTCGACTAAGTGCTCTTCTCAAAGTAGTACGATTTAGATTCAAATCAATACAAGTTTGTCTCATATATCTACCCTTTCTCAAATGATGACTTACCAAAGAGGTTCTAATAACCCTTTGATCAGCTATGTTATCCTTCTTGTTATTTTTTCCAATGCTATTGAGAGCACTAAAAAGATTCTTCACAATAATGGCATTTCTTTTCAACTTTTTATTGACACGAATCTTCAATTTGGAAAGCATAGTTCTCATCTTTTGCATCTTTAATAAATGCATGAAAAGTTGGCATTGCTCTACCACTGTTTTGTTGCCGAAAAACATCTGATATAGTCTTGAAGCCCATAACCGAATGGTTCTTTCTAATTTTTTCTCTTCCAAACTAGTAATAATCATTTCATCAATTTCAATTATCCATTTTGGTGTTTTAGAACCTTCATGTCGATTATAATTAGGAGATATGTAACGTTCTTGTGCATTAGTTTCATATGCATTGTCATGTTCGACATGGTCAATTATGCAATTTGGATTATGACTTGGTAGCATTTCATCTACAAAATTTTCATTCTCTAAATTTTCAATTTCGGCATTATCGTTTTCAATAGGTACATTTTCATTCCCCAACTATACATATTTATTATCTTACTCTATGATTTCACATTCAACTAATTCATCATCAACTTGACTGATATTTAGCATAACTTGTCTTTTTCTTCGGTGTTCCATTTTGTTTCTTTCCCTATATGTTGCAATGTCCTCATTTGATATCTTCCTTTTGCAGTTATCCTTTCAACGACTGCTTCTCCCCATTTAGATGATAAATTTGAACACCTAAGGTTATATTTTTGAATTTTTTTCAATTGGTTGAGCCCCAAAACACACTTTTTTTCAAAACCCGTGAAAAAAGAACTGAAAAAGTGATGTTGTCAAGTCTGCAGGGACAGGGATATGTTGGAAATTGGTGCCAGGAAAAATCGAATATCCAATTTCAGATCAGATATCCGA
This sequence comes from Cupressus sempervirens, assembly GCA_028749045.1. Taxonomy (NCBI): domain Eukaryota; kingdom Viridiplantae; phylum Streptophyta; class Pinopsida; order Cupressales; family Cupressaceae; genus Cupressus; species Cupressus sempervirens. The sequence continues at coordinate 900,443,289 of CM053785.1, forward strand.
TTTGAAATCAGATATCTAATGTGAAATCAGATATTCGATTTTCTCCAATGACATTTGGAGAGAAAACAACCTTTGCTATAATAGTATTAATATTATAATAATTATTGGAGGGAAATCGACTTTGGTTTATTAGTATTAATATATAGTATTAGAGCTATAAGAGTATATATATATATATATTAGCTATAGTATTAATATATAGTATCAATATTATTATTATACCTATAATAGTATTATTATTATTACTATAGATATAATAGTATTAATATTTAGTGTTTATTTATATTATTATTATTATTATGCTCCAATAGTATTAATATATATATTAATACTATGCCATAATAGTATTAATATATATATTATTATTATAGCTATAATAGTATTAATATTTAGTGTTTATTTATATTATTATTATGCTACAATAGTATTAATAGTATATAAATATGTCATCATTTAATGAGTCAAAGACCTATGACCCCCTTTGACCCATATGAACAATTCTAATATGTCCCTAGGGATCCTAGGACCCCTAGGGACATATGTTGTCATTTAATGGGTCAAAGGAGGTTATAGAGTGAACCTATGACCCCCTTTAACCAATATGAACAATTCTAATATGTCCCTTGGGGTCCTAGGACCCCTAGGGACATATGTCATCATTTAATGGGTCAAAGGGGATCATAGGTCACCCTATGACCCCCTTTGACTCATATGAACAATTCTAATATGTCCTTAGGGGTCCTTGGACCCCTAGGGACATATGTCATCATTTAATGGGTCAAAGGGGGTCATAGGTCACCCTTTGACCCATATTAACCATTCTAATATGTCCCTAGGGGTCCTAGGACCCCTATGGACATATGTCGTCATTTAATGGGTTAAAGGGAGTCATAGGGGTTATAGGTCACTCTATAACCCTCTTTGACCCATATGAACAATTCTAATATGTCCCTAGGGATCTCAGGACCCTTAGGGACATATGTCGTCATTTAATGGGTCAAAGGGGGTCATAGGGTGATAGGGTGAACCTATGACCCCCTTTGACCTATATGAACAATTCTAATATGTTTCTTTGATCCATATGAACAATTCTAATAGGTTGACCTATGACCCCCTTCGATCCATTAAATGACGACATATGTCCCTAGGGGTCCTAGGACCCCTAAGGACATATTAGAATTGTTCATATGGGTGAAATGGGGTCATAGGTTGACCTATCATCCCCTTTGACCCATTACATAACGACATATGTCCCTAGGACCCCTAGGGACATATGAGAATAGCTCTTATAGTTCGACACATTACATGATGACATATGTCCCTAGGGGTCCTAAGACCCCTAGTGACATATTTCGTTCTTATCGGTCAAAGGCCTTCGACCCATTAAATGACGACATATGTCCCTAGGGGTCTTAGGACCCCTAGGGACATATTAGAATTGTTAATATGGGTCAAAGGAGGTCATAGGGTGACATATGACCCCCCATGACCCATTAAATGACGACATATGTCCTTAGGGGTCCTAGCCCTAGGACCCCTAGGGACATATTAGAATTGTTCATATGGGTCAAAGGGGGTCATAGGTTGACCTATCACCCCGTTTGACCCATTACATGACAACATATGTCCCTAGGACCCTTAGGGACACATGAGAATCGCTCTTATTATACATATTAATATGTATGTTATATATATATATATATATATATATATATATATAGATATATATATATATATATAACGTAATATTTTCATTAAATATAATATGTATTATATATTATTATATTAATATGTATAATAATATAATATATGTATAATAACGTAACATATTATATATATATATATATATATATATATATATATATATATATATATATATATATATATATATATATATATATATATATATATATATATATATGTATTATATATTATTATATTATATATAATTAAATTAATATGTCATCATGTAATGGGTCGAAGGGGTTCATAGGTCAACTATGACCCCCTTCGACCCATATGAACAATTCTAAGACCCCTAGGGACATATGTCATCATGTAATGGGTCAAAGAGGGTCATAGGTTCGACCCATATGAACAATTCTAATATGTCCCTAGGGGTCCTAGGACCCCTAGGGACTTATGTGGTCATGTAATGGGTCGAAGGGGGTAATAGGTTGACCTATAAGAACGATTCTAATATGTCTATAGGGGTCCTAGGGACATATGTCGTCATTTAATGGGTCAAAGGGGGTCATAGGTCAACCTATGACCCCCTTTGCCTCATATATATTAATAATATACATATATATTAATAACATACATATTAATATAATAATATATATTAATAACATATAAATATATATATTACGTTATTATATTTAATAAAAATATTACGTTATTATATATTAATAACATAAATATTAATATAATAATATTATATATATATATATATATATATATATATATTACGTTATTATATTTAATAAAAATATTACGTTATTATATATTAATAACATAAATATTAATATAATAATATATAATACATATTATATATATATATATATATATATATATATGTTACGTTATTATACATATATTATATTTAATGAAAATATTACATTATTATATAATTATATATATATTAATAACATACATATTAATATAATAATATATAATACATACATATATATATATATATATATATATATATATATATATATATATATATATATATATATATATATATATATATATATATATATATATATATATATATTACGTTATTATACTTAGTAAAAATAATAATAATATAAATTATATTTATAGATTATAATAAGAATAACATAATATATTAATAGATTATATCTTATATCTTTACATTACGTTTGTGTGTGTGTGTGTGTGTGTGTGTGTGCATAGTAATATAACTGAAATAATTTATAAATTATAAGCTATAATTCTTAAAGCCGATTTTCCCTCCAAAATGGGTTGGGATTTCAAATTTCCTAGCAAAATTCACCGAGTCATATCGGATATCCGATTAGGCTTGGTATTTACCAACCCTTCCCGATCAACCCAAAAGACGTGTTTGAAGAGGGTTTTAGTGATACTCAAACTTCGGGTAGCTGTCTGACAATGTTATTTTGATCGAAATTGAATGAAACGAAAAGGGTTCTTTAATATCGCTCTTGAGATTCCATCAATATAATTTCTGTCAAATTCTGAGTTCGTTAAGTATTTATTAGTTAATTATCAATAAAGATTATTGTAAAGTGCTAATTGACATACTGATTTAAAAATAGCTATAACTTTCAAACTGTATAACATTTTTTTAATCTAAAAATTGCGTCACATTCTATGCTTCGCCTAGTATAAGAAAAAAAATATTTGGTAAAATTTTCTATTAGTTAAGGTGGTCAGACACGAGACCTTTTTTTTCCGAAAAAGTTTTGGTAGAAAATTCATATTTAATTATTTATTTAGAATAAAAATACTAAAAAATATGCATCACATCCAGGGATGAATCTACTTTTCATATCTATACTTATATTAAAAAAATATTATTATTTGATTTTGATTAAGGTGGTCAGACATACACCTACTTTTTATTTTTGCCCTGAAATTTTTGTAGTACTGCATTAAAATTCTAACTTTTGACCAATCAATTTTTTTTTCTCTTGATAAGGCCTAGTAGTTTAGAAACTAGATTATTTTCTTACAACTTTTTTATATAAAGTCCATAACCACTTTAAAATTATGTGTCAAGTTGCCATAACCTTGATTTGTTGATTTTTCACTGCCACTTAAGGCCATAATTTGGTTGAACATGATCCTGCACATACCCTTAAGTCAAATACAAGTAACCTTTTTGAGCAATTATGATTACAAAAATAAGATTGTAAGTCAAATTTAAAAGTGATATAAATAAATTTCTTACAAGTTACATAACATAATGATGTTATATTATGCTTATTTTTGTGATTATATATTAATTAGGTGATATTGAATTGTGCTCCATCATTCCATTGAACAATGTGATGATGTTATGAATAAATCATCTAATAATCATGCAATTATTCACTTGTTGTTTTTTAGTTTTTTTTTAATGCATTTATTTGATTTTTAGTTTTTTAGTTGCATTTATTAGATCTTTGCTCTCTCCATCTATTTAACCACTTTGAGTTTCCTAAACTCTCACTTCTTTTTGTAGTTCTTTGTGATGATAGATCATAAACGCAATGCAAAATGTTAGATTTGTAACAACTTAGTAAAGCTAAATTTGAGAAAAATAATAGCTACAACTTTAGACTCTAAAAGTTTCAAATTTCTAAAAATTACATATTTTATAAAATTAAACCTTATATAACCTCCATTGAAATATAATAAAATAATGGACTAAAAAAATATTTCCTTTTAAATTAATAATTACACTTTCCATGCCAATTTATATCAAATTATTTATAAACATATATTTATTTCACATATATTTTATTAGCTTTATATTCATATTTTATATTACTTATTGAAATCGACCAAAGAGTTATACAAGCTCAAATATTCAATAGCTACATAAAAATATTACCCAAACCCAATCTAAAACTTCACGAAGAACAAAAATAGGACTAGTATAGGGAGGAAGATCATGGTCATCCAAATACCACTTAGTCGCTAAGTACTTGCCTTTATAATGCAAGTAATTATAATTTTTAAATTATTATAATATTTTGCATAGTTATAATAGAAATTATAGTTTTTATAATTAATAAGAATATCATTATTACAAAAAAAAACTATATTAAATATATCAAATATTTAATAAATTAAATATTTTAGATGTAGTAATACTTTTGTCTATTGAATCAAAATCTCCTCTAAAAATGATAAATAACATAATTATTATCTAATGTAAACCCTAAACATAAAGATTTAGATATAAATAATAAAACCTAAGAATCCTATGTGACTTGAAAATAAGTTCATATTATTATTATTATACCATAATATATTTGACACTCATTATTTTTCTTACATATATCCATAGAGAGAAATACATGGAAGCCGCTCCTACTTGAGAATTGTTTTAAATGCTAAAATAAAACTGGAAAATTTCATAGTTTTAGACAATTAAGATAGTCTGCAAGTAACCACATAGTATGCTTCAAACTGAGTTCAAAGAAATAAAAATATTAAACGAAGTGCATTCCAATAAATTCATAATCTCTACGAATAGATAACAAAGTGGTAATGTGGTCATGATACCAATATTCGGTGAATAAGTGTGCAGAAATTTAGGGTCCTCATTTGTGAGAACAATAGAGAATGGGCTTTTTAAAAAATATTTTATAAAAAATAATATTTCACAAATTCGAATATAAGAGTCAAATTCACCATGTTGACATGTAATCTGTAATTTTAAGAAACATAATATTTATATAAAAATATCAAATTAAATTAATTTTAAATGATACAATAGTACTAATAATAAACAAATAAAGCTTACCTGCTGCTACTGCAGTCTAGCGAATAACCAGACCATGTCAGCTTTAGAGTCCACCATAAATACTCAAAGCACTAGCTTTCTACAGGGTATCTATGAATACAATCTAGCCAAGGATTAGTGACGGGCGAGGGCTGAAGATCTCTAAGAGCCTTCCAAACAATACTGCTGCACTTGAATCCAGTCCCGAAAGCGATCATCCAAATTCTATCTCCTTTCTTGATCCGCCCTTTCGCCTCGAAATAAGCCAATTCATAGAACACGGAGCTACTGGAAGTGTTCCCAAATCTATGAAGAGTCATGCGAGCAGGTTCGATCACGGATTCGCTCAGGCGGAGGCTCCTGCCGATCTCATCAAGCACAGCCTTTCCTCCCGGATGAATGCAAACATGCTCAAACGCCTTGGAAAAATCCGGGACGAAACCCTTGCCCTGCATCTTCAAACCCTGAGCCGCCATTAAAGACCACAAATACTTCAACTTCTCGGAAAGGGGCAAAACCAGGGGCGCCAGGGACAAAATGTGCGCGCGGAGCCCGTTTCCGGCGACTCTAATGAGATCTTTACTTAGGCTTGTTCCCAAAATTCCATCTTCGTCCTCCTGCTGAAAGGCCGCCGTGTACGATCTGTCGTCGGCGCCGGCGTGCGTTCGCAGAGAAAGAAGCAGCTCCATCTTCGCCAGGGCTCGATCTCGTGACCTGCTGGACAAGATCACGGCCGCGCATCCCTCCCGGAAAATACAATTAGTCACGAGCATGGATTTCTCGTTGCCGTAATATGTATTTAGGGTAATATTTTCCGTCACGACGACCAGAGCGAGCGAGGGTTTCATTGAAACCCTAAGCAAATCGGCCGCGGAACGAACGGCCGTAACCCCGCTGCTGCACCCCATTCCGACCAGATCTATGCATTTAACATCCTCTTTCATGTTGTAGCGGTTTATGAGCATCGATGTCAGTGATGGCGCCGTGCTGAGCATTCCGCAGGCGGTGATGAGAATATCAATGTCTGCACCGCAAAGCTGAGCCTCACTAAACATGGCGTCCACGGCTCCAAACATCACTTCTCTCGCCTCTTCCAGAGCGGCTTCAAGGCTTTCGACTTGTTCTTCCCGGAAAGGGAACGGCGGGCTGTAGGTTTCGTCGCCGATGCCGGATTTCAGGAAAATCCGGCGCATGAACTCGATGCTTGACGAATCGAATCGCTCCGTCCGCAGGGTAAAGTAATTGGTAAGCTCGTAGCTGCATTTTCTGTCATCGCCGGGCTTGAAAGCCGAAAACCCTAGCAGGTAAATCCTCGGCGGCCTTGACACAAAATACACCAAAATTCCACACACAGCCGTCAAGAAGATCAGCACGGCCGGAAAAGAGTAGCTTGCGCAAAGATTTTCGAGCACGGACAAGACTGAAATCGTCACCATTGGTGACAAAGATTGAAACTTTGAGCTTCAAAAATGTTGCAGGTTGCTCAGAACGGCTGACTGGAAATGCAGTGTATGAAAGCACATGGGATTGGTTATATAGCGATGGCTCATTTATTTAGGCCTTCAATTTGATGTTGGAAGTTCCTTATGCGGGGATTCACCCATTAATGAGCATTACTGATCCAGATCCATCTGTTCGGCGTTAATGGAATTCTCATTGAATTTTGAGAGCGTCCATGTTGGTGGTGTTTTCAGTCATACTCGATTTCAAGCTTCTTTAAAGGGGAAAATAAAAAGCCTCGGATCATTTAGGTGGCATGTTCACGTCTACGCCCGTTTCTAGCGGAAGGCAGGTTTTCATAAATGAGAGAAAAATTTAAACAATAATTTGGTATGTTCACATCTATCTAGAGGAAGATAATTCAAGTTCACAACTAATAAAATATTTTTTAAATAATAGTCTTAAGTCTCGCATATTGAAAAAATACAAACAAAATTATTAAGCCTTGACATTATTTAGGTGGTATATTCACATTTACGACTATAAAACAAATTCAAACAAAATTATTAAACTTGATATCATTTAGAAGGTATCATTACGTTTAGACCATATTAAGAAAAAGGCAATTCACATTTTCATAAATGATAAAAGATTCAAATAAAATTATTAAGCCTCGCATCATTTAGGTGGTATGTTTACATATATAAAGATAATTCATGTTATCATAAATGAAAAAAAAAAATCAAATAAAATCATTTAATAAAAATGAAAAGTTGGATTTGTGTTTACCTCAAAGTGTTGATGATTATGTGGAAATTTAAAGTCTCTCTATTTTTCAGATTAATGCAAGTTATAGGACTATATTGTCAATTATGATGTCACATTAACGTGCATTTTTCTAAGGTGTCTAAAAGGACCCCTAAAAAATAAATGAGACACTTTGTGCAATAAGCGATGTTTTATTGATGTGTTAATATAGTTTTATATGGTTTGTTGGTTTTTCAATCTAAGGAATACATTTCATTCACTTTGAGAAGACATTGTAAATAACAACTTTGAAGTCACAACTTTCAAAATTATGGTATGGCATTCACCTAGTAATTATTTAGCACTTTTTTAGAAATTTAGATATGCTTGTGATTTAGGGAGATGAGCCAGTGCATTTTGACCCTAGATTTGTGCTTCTCAAAATCTTCCATTAAAATTTTAAATGAATCTCAAATTTTTACATCAATTTACTTGTCAAGTTCCTTACATAAAAATAAAGTTTCAAGTCTACATGGCCAAATATGATGCCATATCAACATACTTTTTTGGAAGGCGTCCAAAATGGTCCCAAAGAATGATAAGACCAATAGGCATGCGCTAAGGCATGTTTAATGTTGCATTTATGTGACACCACATGAGTGATTTTTTAAAAACTAACCAACATCTTGTTGGGATATGTGTTGATGAGACATTTTTACTACACCGCCATAGGTTTATTTTATTTTTCTACTCATATATTATTTTCATCTTCTATATAAAATGTTAGACCTATTGAGACTTAACATTGCTCTCAAGTGTAACAACCCTGTGTGAAGCTTCAGTAAACATGAGACTTCGATGTATTCACTAGGTGACCTTTGGAATTATGGAATTCAACTCTTCGTATATATATTTTAGGAGAGAGGGAGAGAAAGTACATAAAATTTAAGGCGATGCGCTAGAACTTGAATACTGAATAAGACTTCCTACACATGTTATTCCAAAATAGGAATCTCAAGGTAGATCATGAAACCAACCAACTAAATCATAAGAGCACATTATAAGAGTATAAACTTGGTAACATAGAGTTGAACATACAACAATGCATATAAAACATAATATCTCAAGGGCAAAGTCTATTTCAAGAATGCAACACATATGCTTAGCTAAAGTTAGAAATAACACATAAGTTTATATAAGCATACTGAAAGTCACAAATGCTTCAAAGGGAAAAGACACAATTGATTTGCATTCACCAATCTAACACACATATGCCAAACTTTGTAATAACCCCAACCGGTTATAACTTTGTGAAACACCAAATCCTTCTCAAATTCAATTGTTTGACATTTTGTCAAACACTTTGCAAGCAAGCTTTGGTACCAATATAATAACCCCAATAGGTTATAACTTCGTCAAACACAAAGTTTTCTCTAATTCACTTGTTTGACATCAAACACTTTGCAAGCAAGAGATATATTGCATATCTAAATTTTGATTGCTTTCTAAATGCCAAACTTTAATAAATATGTTTGCAAAGAACACACCAAACATCTAACAATGAAGATGCAATTGTTTTTGTATAATACTGATTGCAAATAGGAAAATATGCATCTACATCAATAAGACATTAGGGCAACAAATACTAATAAAACTCTAATATAAATCAGATTACAACAGGTTTTTCAAACCCTATCAATGCCCTAAATATCTACTCTCAAAGAATGCAAAATGTAGTAGATAAGAAACCTAGAATTGCTCCCAAAATATGAATTTTGTTGTAGCAAATTATTGTAGCGACGACACTAGCGACGACACTGTAGCAACGTCACTGTAGTAGTGGTATTGTAGCAAAGTTACTGTAGCAATATCCAACTTATTCCTTCTCCACAAATATGGCCCTAGGCCACAAATTTGGCACAATGAAAAGACTAATTTGTCTTCTCCAATAGTCGCAACCCTTTGGAAGATATTTCACCACCTCAGTTATGCAAATCAATGGGAGTGTTCGTTCCCAACGATCAATGTAACAACTGCAGAAACCCTTGGCTCCACAAGCTATCCGGATGAGTACATGACAACACATTCGATGCTCAATAATGAGGCTGCCCTCCCTATTTATTCTTTTCCTTCACCCTTCTAGAAGGAAATAAAATATTATTTAATTGCACTCTCTAGAAGCTTGCCCCTTTCCAAAGCAATAATTACTTGTACTTCTAGAAAATGCACTCTCTAGAAGCTTCCCCACTTTCCAATACAATAATTAGTTGTGCATTTAGAAAATTAAATTAATTTAATATAAAGTCACCTTTTAATTTTGATTTATTTAATGACTTTATAAGAAATGAATTTAATCAATTTCTCCTTATTTCTCCACTTAGCCTTTAGAGAACGTAAAGGCTAAGAACTCCACTAGGATGCTAAAAAGATGGGGACATTACAAACTTAAAGCAAAAACGTAGTCTCTTGAGAATTACTCCAAAATCACAAGCCTTCAAAATTTCCTTTTTATGACATAGAAAGGTCCTTTTATAGCACCAAGAGGGAGAAATCCTAGAACATTAGAGCTCTAGATTGGTCTAGTAGAGGAAATGATGGTCATTTTCCCATTACTTTATGAAATCAGGAGGAACAGACCAAACCCACAAAGGATATTTGTCCAAAGCCTCTATTGAAAAGGGCTAAAGCACAAGATGTCAACCTTGCAAGCTTGGAGACTTCCTTGGCATTGATCCCCAAGTATGAAGATGTAATACAATGTATGTGAATTTGATCTAAAAATTGGAATGAAAGGAATAAAGATAGGAATGTGTGAGCCTTTGAGATTAATGAGGTAAAATGACCAAATAGCTAATTAAACATTGATGGGAAGCTTGAAATGACTTGATTCCTATTTTGAGGCCCCAAAAATTGTAAAATATGAACTTGGTATCAATAGCTAATTCTATTTTGGACAAGGACAATCTAAGAGATTAAGGATTTACTCATCCCTGACCCTAGGTAAGGAATGACCTCTTCCCTAACCTAAACCAAGAAATGGTGTATAAAGGCCTAGATCTGCAATCTCAATTATTGAAACTATGAGTGTTCTATGACTAAAAGTAACTAGGTCAAGCACGACCTTGTCCCTTACCTTAAAATATCAGAGATATATATATATATATATATATATATATATATATATATATATATATATATATATATATATATATACGAGGGATATTTTTACCAAAAAATGAAGTATCTCCAAAACTCCAACAAATAGCATCAGTTTAAAGTCTTCAAAATTTTGCACCCAACACAACTCAAACGGGCAAAAAAGGAGTTCGTATGCAAAAATTATAGCCAATCAAAGTTTGGTCAAACCAAGTACAGAGGTCATCAAAAGGTGAAAAATAATCATCTCGAAAGTGGTCAACAATGGGTTTCAAATTGAAGATTTCATGGAGAGTTTTCAATGGCATTCGTTTCATCAAAAATGGAGCTCGTATGCGAAAGATATGCCCAATTGAAGTTCGAGATGATGAGTTGGAAAAAAAAGAAAATTTAAAAAATTTAAAAAATAAAATAAAAATAAAAATTAACATTGTCAACAGTGCCGAGGATTGAACCCGTGACTGCCAGCCTCTAAAGTCTAGCCGATGGTCGTTGCACCGTTGCCAGCGTTTGTAATTAATATTACAATTTTTGCATTTAAAGTTTCCACCGCCGCCTAATTTGGGGAAAAGGCCACCGACAGGGTTTGAACCTTGGTCCGTCCGGCCCAATAAAATTTCATACACTGCTATGCCAACGTATGCATTCAGACACATGTAGGAGCGGAGTCTATTTTAAGCTTATTTCTAGCCACCAATTTGCCTAATTAAGGGCATTTGTTAAAAACTAACCCTCAAAAGGGTATGAGGACAAATTTTTTAATTCAACCAAAAGCCTTATTTCAAAGTGGGGTTGTTATAGGGCCTATTATTGAATATTTTTGTTTTGCCCTATCTTAAGGCATTTTTTTGTATCAAAGAGGGTTAGGGGCCATTTTGAAGGCAATGGAAATTAAGGGAGAAATTATGCAGATGGTGAGAGAGAGTTTGTGTATCTAGAGACTTAGTGATTTTTCCTGCACATAGAGAAATTTTGTTGCGTGTGCTTGAAGGGAATTATTACAAATCACTTGTATTGATTTATTGGAGTTAATCAGATCAGTCCCCCTATTGGAGCTGGACCCGGAGACGTAGTCCTTCCCGGACGAACTCTTAAATCAAATGTGTTGTCTCTCTATCTCTCTTTCTATCATTTCATTCTGTATTTTTCTTATCTCACACTACATTAATTTGCTTTATTAAGCTTTAAAATTAACTTTATGTAATTGATTAACATTATCTATAATAGTCCTAGATCCTAGAAGTCAGATCAAATTTGGTATCAGAGCTTTTGTTGGACTAGTATTGCATATTTAAATGTTAACAAGATCCAGGTTGAATCAAGGCAAAGGTGATCTTGAAGAATATAATCCTGAGATTGGAAAATGAAGAACTAATCCACCATTTCAAATGGAAGATAAAGGTGGTGGACAAGGTTCAGAAGATTGAAATATCCATAAGACTCTCTAGAATTTGTAGTCAATGGTAGAAGTCTTGTTATGAGAATGAGAAGAGAAGATGCGAAGGCGTGCAGCTCGTAATGGCAAAAGGGAAAAAGAAAGGCACTGATCGTGAGCCTCTATCTCCTCCCTCCTCTCCTTCTCCCCCTTCTTCTCCTTCTTCTACCCATTCTGAGTCTTCTAATATTTTTAAGGGTGGGCATAAGCCTCAAATCAAGTTGGATGTAAAGTTTGACTTGCCAAAATATTGTGGGGAGTTAAATGTCGAGAAATTAGATGACTGGATTTAGCAAGTACAAGTCTACTGTAGAGTCCAAAACCTTGTAGAGGATGTTGATATAATTTAGTTAGCTACTCTTCGGTTAGGTGGTGTAGCTCTAACTTGGTGGGAAAGTAAGACTCAGCATGAAACTTCACAACATGGTAAGTTAAATATGTCTTGGTCAGAATTTGTTAGTGCTTTAAAGAAGCAATTCTACCCCCTAGGCCATATTTAACAATTAATGATGAGCTGGCAACATTTTAGGCAAGGGAAAGGTCAAACTATCCAGGAGGACACCCATGAGTTTTGTAAAAGGGCTATTTCATTAAATGTCCCATTGTATACCCAAGAGACTTTACTCAAGTATATAGGTGGTCTTCATTCTTACCTAAGGCACTCTATTCTTGTCCTGAATCCTTGTAATTTGGATGAAGTATGTGTCCAGGAAACACATTTAGAGTCAAGAGGTAAGGGTACTTTCATTGATAATTCTAATAAAAAGCCATCTAAGTCTAAGGAAAATTCCAAAGGCAAAGGGAAGGGTAAAAGGATAGCTACAGTAAAGAAAGAGGGTGAGAAACCCACATGCTCACACTGCAAGAAAGAAGGGCATGATGATTCTAAGTGTTGGAAGTTGCATCCTGAAAAAGAGGCCGAAGCGATTTGGTGGAAATAAAAGCAAATAAAAGACTATTGTTGTAGTGTAACAAGATCTTGGATTTGATTATGGAGATGAAACAAAGATTGTTGCCATCGGGATCCAAGGTAAAGGAAAAGGTATTTCTCTTTCATCAACTACCAATTGTTCTAGCATAAGTGCAAGTACAAGTGAAGATTCTTCTCCTAAGAATGATAAGAAAAGGAATGAATTATCTCACATTCGAGTTGTCATCAAGCAAAATAAGGTTGATACATTATTTGATACGGGTTCTCAAGTTAACTTGATATCTAAGGAAATTGTTAAGAAGCTCAATCTGACTCCAACACCTCATCCAAATCCATATCCTCTTGGATGGGTTTGTAATGATGCGCAATTACAAGTAACCAAGCAATGTAAGTTAAAATTTGCTATCACTGCAAACTTTGTAGATGAGGTAGAAGCTGATGTAGTCCCTCTAGATATTTGTGGTCTTGTACTTGGGAGTCCCTATTTGTATGATTGACATGCTATCTTCTATAGGGGAGAAAATAAGTATCATTTGTTTAAAGATAAAATTGAATACATTGTATGAGCACACAAGGTTAAGACTAATATGGCACTAGTTAATGTTGGTCAAATGAAAAGGTTAGTCAACTCTAGTAAGAATTTTGTGTTGATGATTGTAAAAGCCAAAGAAGATGAAACATCTGAGGCATTTAAGGGATGTGATCCAAAACATAAAGCTGAAATAGTCAAAGTTGTTTCCGCCTACAATGACTTGTTTCAGGAACCAAAGGGATTGCCTCCTAAAAGAGAGATACAACATGAAATTCAGTTGCAGCTAGAAGTGCCACTTCCTAATATTGACATGTATCGTTTATCAGTCTTGCAGAATGAAGAAATCAAGAAGCAAGTTCAAGAGCTCGTGGAGAAAGGAGTTATCTGTCCTAGTACCTCTCCATGTGGTTCTCCTATTGTGTTGGTTCCAAAGAAAGATGGGACTTGGAGAATGTGCATTAACTATAGGGCTTTGAACAAGATAACGGTAAAGAACAAGTACCCTCTTCCTAGAATTGATGATTTACTTGATCAGTTGAAACATGCAATTTATTTCACTAAGCTAGACTTACGTAGCGGATATCATCAAATAAGAATTGTAGAAAGTGATATTTGGAAAATTGCTTTTAAGACAAAACAGGGACTTTATGAATTGTTGGTTATGCCATTCGGGCTTTGTAATGCACTAGCTACATTCATGAGAGTCATGAATGATGTCTTTCATCCTTTTATTGATGATTTTTTCATTGTCTATTTAGATGATATTCTTATATTCAGTAAGTCTTGGGATGATCATGTAATTCATGTAAAGAAAGTACTTGAAGTATTGAGAAAAGAAAAACTCTATGTAAAGATGTCAAAATGCTAATTTGTAAAGACATCCTTAGTGTACTTAGGCTATGTCGTAGGAAATGGTCAATTGAAAGTAGACCCTGCGAAGGTCGAATGTATTGTAAAATGGCCTAAGCCAAGTATAGTTACAAAATTCAGGAGCTTTTTAGGTGGAGAAATTTCATTGCAAAATTCTCTTATATTGCATCACCATTGCATGCGTTGACCAGCATCAAGGCAAATTTTCAATGGGCAGGTCCACAACAGAAGGCTTTCGACACTTTGAAGGAAAAGTTGAGCACTGCACCAGTTCTGGCTTTACTAGATTTACATCAACCATTTGAGATTGAGAAAAATGCAAGTGGGTTTGCCATGGCAGCTATACTCATGCAAGGAGGTAAACCAGTTTGCAACCACTCTGAAAATTTTTCAGGAGTAGTAAGTAACTATCCTACTTATGATAAGGAACTCTATGCTTTAGTTCAGAGTGTTAAAAAATGGAAGCACTACTTAATGGAAAAGGAAACTGTAATCCACACTGATCACCAGCCACTACAATATTTGCACTCACAACCTAAGTTGCAACAAAGTAGGCATTTTAGGTGGATGGGCTTTCTACAACAATTTCATTTGGTAATTAAGTATAAAAAGGGTTCCCATAACAAAGTGGCAAATATGCTCTCTAGGCCTCCTGTTAAGAATGCTTTGATAATCCTTCAGAATAGTTCTATGGTTCATGAAATTTTTCAGGAACATAATGCTAATGATGAGAACTTTAAGGATATCTATGCAACTTTAATCCAGGGTAAACATGTGGAAGAGAAAGATTACTAGGTGCAAGATAATTTGTTGTACCACTTGGGAAAACTATGCATTCTTAAAGATGAACAGGCACATGTAATCCGTGAAGCACACACTTCTTTGATTGCAGGGCATTTAGGGGTAAGTAAGACATTAGCTCAATTGTAGAAATATTGTTACTGGCCTCGTATGCAAGAAACTATCACCAAGTATATAAAAGGATGTCTAATGTGTGCAACTAGTAAACCAAGTAATAGGAAATTGGGTTTGTACACACCATTACCTATGCCATCCCGTCCATGGGAAAGTGTTTCTATGGACTTTGTGGGAGGTTTACCTATGTCTAGGAAGGGTCATGATTATTTGTATGTAGTAGTTGATCAGTTCAGAAAAATGTGTATTTTAATGCCTTGTAAAAAGTAGGTCACTACTAAACTAACTGCTCATTTGTACTTTCAAAATGTATGGGTTCATTTTGGGTTGCCTACTTCTATTGTATCAAATTGAGATTCTCAATTCTCAGGGGAATTTTGGTCATTTTTGTGGGGACTCATGGATATCAAGCTGAAGAAGAGTACAGCCTTCCATCCACAGACCGACAGACAAACAGAGGTAGTGAACAAGACAGGTGTGCATCTGCTTAGAGGTTACTGCAAGAAGAATCCTAAGTTGTGGGATGAAATTCTTCACTATGTGCAACACGCTTACAACCATGCAGCACACTCTTCTACAAAGAGGTCTCCTTTTGAGACTTGCTTCGGTTACTTGCCTAAGACACCAATGGATTTTGCTTTTGGGAAGGACGATATTGTAGATGGACACCATGATGCAAAAAAGGCTTTAAAGTTCATCTAGAAGGTCCAAGCAATCCATCAGGCAGTAGAAACACATTTGGAGCAGAGCCAAGCAAAATACAAGGCTTGCCATGATAAGCATCACATCAATCATTAGTTCCAAGTTGGTGATAGAGTTTGGTTACATATCAGTAAGGAAAGAATGCAAGGTAAAGGAAGGAAGCTCAAGCCTATCAGGTATGGTCCTTTTGAAATCTTGGAAAAGATTGGTACCAATGCCTTCTGCCTTAATCTTCCTCCATACATGCAAATTTACTCAGTTGTTAATGTTGAGAATCTAAAGTTGTATGAGCCTCCAATGATCTTGGATGAAGACATCAGTGGTCAGGTTCCATCAGTTGATGATCTTTCACCAGAGTAAATGACAGAATTGCTAGAAGATGTCATCTTTGATAAGAATTTCAGAACTTCACGAAGAGGACCAGTTGAATACCTCCGAGTGGGATTGAAGGGGATGCATCCAAGCAAGTCAAGATGGATGGAGATTGGTAAAGTGAGGGAAAAATACCCTCACCTACTTTTCGAGTAATTCAAACTTTCGGTGGTCCGAAAGCTTCTCAGTGGGGAGGCTTGATCCGGGGGATATTTTCACCAAAAAATAAAGTAGCTCCAAAACTCCAACAAATAGCATTAGTTTAAAGTCCTCAAAATTTTGCACCCAACGCAACTCGAACGGGCGAAAAAGGAGTTCGTATGCAAAAATTATAGCCAGTCAAAGTTTGGTCAAACCAGTCATAGAGGTCATCAAAAGGTGAAAAATGATCATCTCGAAAGTGGTCAAAAATGGGTTTCAAATTGAAGATCTCGTTGAGAGCTTTCCAGCGGCATTCATTTCATCAAAAATGGAGCTCATATGCAAAAGATATGCCCAATTGAAGTTCGAGATGATGAGGTGGAAAAAAAAGAAAATTAAAAATAAATTAAAAATAAAATTAATTAATTAATTAATTAATTAACAGCAGTGCCGAGGATTGAACCCGTGACCGCCAGCCTCTAAAGTCTTGCACCGCTGCCGATGTTTGTAATTAATATTACACTTTTTTCATTAAAAGTTTCCACCGACAGGGTTTGAACCTTGGTCAATCCAACCCAATAAAATTTCATACACCACTACACCAACGTATGCATTCAGACACATGTAGGAGTGGAGTCTATTTTAAGCTTATTTCTAGCCGCCAATTTGCCTAATTAAGGGCATTTGTTAAAAACTAACACTCAAAAGGGTATGAGGACAAATTTTTTAATTCAACCAAAAGCCTTATTTCGAAGGGGGGTTGTTATAGGGCCTATTATTGAATATTTTTGTTTTTCCCTATTTGAAGGCATTTTTTTGTATAAAAGAGGGTTAGGGGCCATTTTGAAGGCAATGGAAATTAAGGGAGAAATTATGCAAATGGTGAGAGAGAGTTTGTGTATCTGGAGACTTAGTGATTTTTCCTACACATAGAGAAATTTTGTTGCATGTGCTTGAAGGGAATTTTCATAAATCACTTGTATTGATTTAGTGGAGTTAATCAGATCGGTCCCCCTATTAGAGCTGGACCCAGAGATGTAGTCCTTCCCAGACAAACTCTAAAATCAAATGTGTTGTCTCTCTCTCTCTCTCTTTCTATCATTTCATTCTATATTTTTCTTATCCCCAACTACGTTAATTTTCTTTATTAAGCTTTAAAATTAACTTTATTTAATTGATTAACATTCTCTATAATAGTTCTAGATCCTAGAAATCATATATATATATATATATATATATATATATATATATATATATATATATATATATATATATATATATATATAAAGTTCTTCAATAGTAACCCTAATATCAATGATTGAAACTCTACTCTGAGACTGCACCTGCACATAATAGAAGGCAAAATTGGTTGGTGGGGTGGGGCTTGCCTCGGCCAAGCCTCAATTGAGGAATCTATCTTAAATTGAAATGGAGATAGATAAAGGAATACTAACATGTAGTAGAAGAAAATATAACGATGTAGAATATCATAGCCATGTTGATACAATTATATTTAGTATGTGATCAAGTATGAATGCAATAGCTTTGACTCAATATTGAAACCAAGAAGGGAAATTATGTGAGGTAAAACCTCGTGTATGCATGTGTTTGCAGTATGGCTCAATTATGAATTATTGCATGGAAGTATAGCTCATCTTTGATGGCCAAAATCAACAATGAAGCTAGACCTAGGAGGAAGAATATGTGATGGTTGATGAAGATCTTGAATGCTTAGTGTAGACACACTAAATTTGCCAAAACAATTATCAAATTAGTGAGAATAGAATAAAAATCAAATGAATTAAATCAAACAATTAATGATTAAGGATGAATGAATTAAAAATCAAAGTTAATTGGATTAATCAAGAATTTTACTATATAATTAATTTAATCAATTAATTATTTATTTTTAATCAATTAAATCTAATTTTAATACAATTCAAATCAACTAATTCATAAATAAATAAATACAAATATTTGAACATTTTCAAGAAAACCATTTTGACAAATTAAAATTAATTTTAAAATCAAATTTTAATTCAAAAGTGGGTTTTATCCTCAAAAAAATCATTTTTTAATTCAAAATGAACTCTTTATATTCGATTTTTAAATCAAGGTAGATGCTCCATAATCAATTTTTAAATCAAATTGGATCCTATAATGTGATCATTTTATTCATGTTGACCTTTCCATCATGAAACTATGATAAACCCTAACTTTACCCCTATCCTTGGAAAAATCTAGAAATAGAAGACATTTTTTAGGGTAAAGAATCCCCATCAATTGTTTTAAGAATTATCATTATAGGTGTTTAAACCTTCATTTTTTAGCTCATTTGTGAATTATCTTGTTTCATAGCTTTTCCAAATCTTCAAATTTGCATTATTGCATCATATCTAGCTTAGATTTCTCATTCTAGGACTATCACTAAGGTGCTTAGATCTAAGAGTATTTCAAATTTCTAGTAAGGGAGACATGAGTTGTTCTTGATAATCTATTTGATAGTCATTTTAGGTTTCTAATTTTCTATCAATTTTGAGTGTTCAAACCAAATATTCATGAATAAACATTCAGTTGTATACAAAATAGCACACACTACAGGGCTTTGAAAGCCTTGTCATTTATCATCTTCACCCTTAATTCATTTTTACATCAATTTTGCATATTTTGTCATTTTGTAGGGTTGACAACACTTATAGAGAAAGCTTTCATACATTATAGATTTTTAGAAGTGTTCCCAAATACCTTTGTAGTGCTTTCAGAGTTGTACGTGTTGCCTTTGTGCCTCTAAAGTTTTCTATGACACTTTTGGAATTTACTACAATGTCTATATACTTTCTTTTAGTACCTTTAATTTTAATTATAGTGCCTTCATACATTTCTATAATGCTTGCAAAATTTCAAAATATGTTTAATTTGATCCAAAGTTCCATTTTCTATGTTGATAATAGGTCCTAAAAATTTAGGCAAAAGCTACCAAGTCATCTTAACCTAAAATATAGGCACACAAATCTTAAGAATGCTCCTAGCCTTTTGCTAGCTTCGAGTAAGCTAAGCTTGAACTCTTGGTATTTTCCTTATATTGTGGTTTTTCAATGTTCAAAATCTAGGATAAGTATAAAAACTAGATTGTTTGATTCATTGGATTTAGGCCTTGCTCTCAACTGTTTGAGTTGATCAAAATGCCAAACATGTCAAGTGTTTCAATAAAAAGAATTTTGGGAATGAACAAAAACATTAGATGGTAAAAGCCTAATTTTTTTCATTTTTAAAGGCTTGGATACAAACCCTATTAATTGTGTTTGGAGGTGAAGAGTAATATGGACATGCTGTCATCCTTCTTAGGGTGATCAATTTCCTAGACCTGCTTTTCATTTCACTTTTTTTCTTTAGTATAGCCGGTGGGAGAAATAACCCTAAGTGGAATACAAATTTTCCTTATAAAAATTGACCCAATCTACTATAAAATTAAATCCTTGTATCTAGTGGGTGTAAGGAAAATTCTCTTTTAATAGCCTTCCTCTAGCAGTCTTTACAGATTGTGTCAAACCTCTTTAACATTGGTGGGAAGCTCTCAAAAGAAATAAAAGAAAGCATTTTTGAATGGATCATTTGAATAAATCCCTTAATACAATCGTGCTATCCTTATTAGGGACATGCTAAAGAACCAATTTGACCTTAGATAGGTGCATGAAGTGTATTCATCATTTAAACCTATGAAAACATCAAGAATAACATACACTTACTGGCTTGTGATTTTCATATAAATTGGAAAATACTTATTCTTGTGATTTTTGTGATTGATCATATCAGTGTTTTGGCAAAACATCATAAGGGATATTAAAATTTCAAACTCAAAATATGTTAAAGAGCATAATAATAGATAAAATTGGAGAAACAACACATACAAATATTCAAACAACACATCCAAAACTTCTTATGGCGTCTAGTGAACAAATTGATAATGTTCCTAAATTTTTATATAGTGCCTTTGAGAATTCTTATGGTACTTATAAACATCGAAACTGAGGCATTCACATCAAATTTATCCTTCATCTCTTACACCTTAAGATAGTGCATAAAAAAAAATCAGAGTGCTTGGTGAAGAAATTTAGAGCGCTTCTTCATCTTTCTATACAACTTTTGATAATCATTTTAGCACTTCTAAAATGAGACATCAAAATAGTGCTTGTCTACACTATAAATTTCAAAAATTTAATGACAAATTTGAATACCCTTTATTGATTTCATCATCCTCTAAAATGAACATAATCAAAAGATCATTACTTTTCATATCAAGAAAACAATTTATCACCTTTCTTTGTTTCAAACCATCATGTTTGATTCTAATCAAATAAACATCATCAATCTCGTGTCTTGGAGGTTACCATCAAAGGATACTCAGATCCTTTCACCCCAACCCAAAAAAGATAGATTCGATCAACAAGTTTTCAACCTTCATCTCATTTGAGTGACTAAGGTTTCAACCTCTTGAAACCAATTACAAACCAATAATCTTTCTTTGATATCCTCACTAGATCAATTCATAACTCTTTTTAGTTTATAGCATGTTGTAATTATAGCAAGGATCTATCCACCTCTCATGCTTGTAAGAAAAAATAACCTATCATATTAGTGCAAATGAACAAAGTATAGAAGACACATTAGATTAGTCATAAAATACTTTTGGTACAAATAAAGATCATAAAGATCCACCAATGGCATGTACATGTTTATAGGTTCTTCCAAAGTCCCCATGCAAAGTAATACAATGATGAATAGATGGAGGAAGCCCTCCAAAACTTTGAATTCATCATGATGATGGAAAAGGTATTGGATAATGATAAAGAAATATTCATATTAACTCTCACACAACAAGGTGTGAAATTACCTCATCACTTTGATATAGAAAATACCAAGAAAGAATAGTAAGATAGTCCTATTGATGTCTTAACTAAACACATTCAATCTATATGATGACAATTTGACATATTGAAGAAATGGAATGTGTATTCAAAATAATTTAGGATTGAGAAGATATATTCTCTTCCTTTTGATAGGAACCTCATTTTGATTATGTTTCCTTCAAATGTCCAAATTCTAAAGTATGACAAATATATAGGTACATCTGATCCTCATGATTGTAGATTGTAAAATTATATACTTTGAGCATGGAATCCATTCACAATTGTAGTTCTTTGATGAGATTAGTCCCTTGAATCCTAGAAGGACAATCCATGGAGTGGTTGACAACCCCTCAGCCCCAACATTACATCATGTGAATAATTGGCTACAATTTTTGTTAGCCAATATTCTTACAATATTAAGGAAAGGGTTACAATATTGATCTTTATAACAGCAAACAAATCCATGGGGAATCTTTCAAATATTTCCTACAAAGATGGAGACAATTTTTTTTCAAATATCATATTAATATTCCTAAGAAGAAGAAAATGGTATTATTCATAAATAATCTCTACAAGGAGATGATTTGTCGATTGTAGCTCCAACGTCCTACTTTCAAAATAGTGCTTAAGAATGCCACCAAAATGGAAGATGCTTTAGTCAAGAATGAAGGTCTAAATTTATCTAAAGATGGAAAAGGATTTTCCAACAATCCCACATACTCTAATGCATGAACCAACAACTATGATGATAAACCCAAAAGTTGGTGGAAAAATAATAACAAGAATATGGTGAATGATAAGGTGGTGGAGGCTAATAATGTTAAACCCAAGTTTTTCATCTTTTCAAATCCCTCAAATTCTCAAAATACTAATGCTAATTCTTCTACTAATCAATATCATCAAATACAACAAGATTTTAATCCGTTCCATAGCCAACATAATGTTCCATCAACTTCAAACAACAATAATACACGGGCATCTTACAATCAGGTAGCCTTGCCAAGGACCTACTACTCTCTAAATAAAATAAGAAACTTCACTCCTCTAGGTGAGTTATATGAAAAGGAATTTAAAACACTTTTGACTCATATACCCTTACTTTACTAGAATCTAGGACTTTTGAACCACAAGTCAAACCTAATTGGTGGAATGACAAATATTTTTGTACATGCCACAAACAAAGGGCACCTTACCAATAATTGCATGAGATTGAAACACATCATCCAATAGCTCATTAATGAAAACACCATTGAAGTTCATAGACTCAATAAGATCATACAAATTTTAAAACTCCCTTAAAGAATCATGAAAAAGGGGAATCTTCAAATTCTAATCAAAACAAGAAAATTGATTAGAAAGCAAACTATTCTCATAACTATGACAATACCATCAATATGTTGTTAGGATTTGACAATATTGTTGATGTCATAGTTGTGAAGGAAAAACAAAAGAAGCAACTTCTAAGTGTTGTTACTCGAGGCCAAGCCTCTAAAGTGGTTTTTTTGGGGGCAATAACCAACACAAAGAAAACCATTATATCAATGAATTTGACAAACAAGTATAATTTAGTCAATCAATTTCTCAAGACACATATATTTTCATCCTTGAATTGTTACAGATTTCCACATCACACAAAGAAATTTCAACCAAAGCTTTAGTTCCCAATGATTTGGATGGAAACAAGTTTCAAAATAAGGTGAGTCATTTGATTGCACCACATTATCTATCCTTCTCTGAGAAAGATTACATGTCTCTTAATCACTCTTAGAATTTTCCCTTACACATTAAATTTTTTATCCATAAACATAGGGTAAAGAGAGTCTTCATCAATGGGGTGATTGGTCTCAACATTTGTACCTTGAATCTAGTGAGAGTACTAGGATATGCTAAAGATGCAGGAGACCCAAAGAAGAAAATTGCAATCAAAGGATATGATGATGATGAAAGATCCTCTAAGGGTTTGGTCATATTTCCTTTAAGAGTTGATCCCATAATGATGCAAACTATTTGTCAAGTCCTAGACTTGAAATTGACTCATAACATATTGTTAGGCAGGCCTTGGATATAGGATATGTAATTCATTCCTTCCACTTATCATCAATGTCTAAAATTTCCTAACACAAGATAGGAAATAACTATAGTCAAGGACCAAAACTATTTCTAGTAGTACAACTCACTAGTTTTCCATAGTAGGGAAGAGGCCACATTTGTAACAACAATTGGTGAGACTACAATACTTATTTACTTACGTATGGTAGACATTAATTATCAATTTTTTTTAAAACTTTAATTTGCAATTTTTTTCACTTGTGTAGATGTTTCCATCTAATAATACTTAGACTCCCTAGCCTTGATCGTGTTCACCAATGCATCAATATTTTTTTGGGCTTCATCTAGCCCCGCCTCTACATCTGCAACATGACTGGTTAGGGCATGTCCTAATAATGACACACCAAGTGGACTAACCAAATGAGATGGCATGGAAGTAGAATCCTTGTGTGTCAACAAACCCATCCAACCTATGGTCAACAAGCTAAAATTGGAAATGTCATCAAGGCCCATATCTAAACTCTGACCATGTCCTACATTGGTTGAATGATATGTAGTATATGTCTGTCCCTCAATAGCAATAGAGTTTTATGTGGGTTGATCATGATGTGCACTACCATTATGGCCACCACCTAAGTGATGAGAAGAATGTGGTTGGGGATGTGTCATAGTACTACCCACACAAGCTCTAACATATGATATGGGTATACAATGTTGCACTGCTATGAATGCATATGTATCTAGCAGATTCTTAACCAAACTAGTCAATGTGACTCATGTCATCTCTCTAGTAAGACCCTCTCCAGTATATGTCTGTCCCTCAATAGCAATAGAGTTTTATGTGGGTTGATCATGATTTGCGCTACCATTATGGCCACCACCTAAGTGATGAGAAGAATGTGGTTGGGGATGTGTCATAGTACTACTCACACAAGCTCTAACATATGATATGGGTATACAATGTTGCACTGCTATGAATGCATATGTATCTAGCAAATTCTTAACCAAACTAGTCAATGTGACTCATGTCATCTCTCCAGTAAGACCCTCTCCAGTATATGTCTGTCCCTCAATAGCAATAGAGTTTTATGTGGGTTGATCATGATGTGCACTACCATTATGGCCACCATCTAAGTGATGAGAAGAATGTGGTTGGGGATGTGTCATAGTACTACCCACACAAGCTCTAACATATGATATGGGTATACAATGTTGCACTGCTATGAATGCATATTTATCTAGTAGATTCTTAACCAAACTAGTCAATGTGACTCATGTCATCTCTCCAGTAAGACCCTCTAAGATAAAAATCAAAGAGATGCTTATTACATTGCACATGTAAGCTAAGGATGAAGCATTTGATGATCTAGAACACCTATGAGACATAAAGTACTAAATAACCTAGTCACTAGATATGGATCTAATAGCTGGTGAAATGTCTCCAACTCCTTGAATCACCCACCATATTTGGGTGCTTCACACAACCTCATATGTTGAGGGACCCAATGTAGGGGAAATAACAGGCTCCCTCTCTTTGACAATAACCATATGTGTTGGTGTAGCATGACCCTCTCAATAAATAAATCCCTGTTAGCTACTCTATCGTGCCCCTATCCTAAATGTTATGGAAAATCAGAGTAATTCACCACCCTTCCTAAGAAAACCTTGACAAATATATACTGTAGAAAATAGAGTTGAATCTATTCATTATTTGGATAATGACTGTGAGCAACAATGAAGTATGGTATATCAATTTTGTCATATGTGGATCTATACACCTCATAACCTGATACCCCTTCACAAACTTATGATCCACATAAAGAGGGAAACATCACCTCTTTAGGGTCTCTTTTGCAACTAAGTCCTATACCTCAGCCAAAGAAATACCTGTAGAGACTTCTCATCTCTTATTCTCAAGTATTTCCTGTATTGTGTGAGAAGCATATGAGTAGCACCATGAATCTCATCCCCAATGCTAACTAGGCTACCTAAAATAGTCTAGAATGTACTATTGTAAACACTAGAGTAGATACTACTACTCAAGGAATTATTCATTCTTTGAGTCTCTTAATTAGTGTGATCATATAGTTGCACTAGGGTGGAATAGGCTTCTAAGGTGGAATAAGTGGCTTGGATGGAATAGGCTACTCAATTTGAATAGGCTCATCTACTATGATGAGTATGATGCCTCTATAGTACAAATGTAAGTATGCACGTATGTACTTGAAATTTATTTTATTTTAAAAAACTATGAAATCTATAAAACTATACATATAATGTATATAAGTTATTAGACACAATCTAAATTATCTATGAAATATTTGGTGTAGATAATATATGAAACATAATCTAGATAATTTAAATCAAATATTATTTATTAAACATAAATTTAGATCATAACTTTCTAAGCTAAACCATAAAGTTATAGTCTATGAAATGTTTGATCTAGATAGTTTATGAAACATAATTTAGATAATCTATCAAACATAAGTAATATATGAAACATCAATCTTGCTCAGATTCTTGAAAGGATGTCTTAAGAGTATAATCTAAAATCAAATATCAATTCATCATAATTTTTTTAACTAGATCATGTTAACTAGTTCAAAAATGCATGCTAGAAGAATGGCTTGGGGGGAGAATATCAAATCAAACATCATTCCATATATCATAATTTTCTATTCTTGATCATGTTGTATTTGGTTTATAAATTTGTGTTTAAAGGGGTCCTAATAGTATGAATTAAGAGAAGAATATATAATTGAACATCAATCTTTGAAAATGTTGAATGTAGTCCTAAAATGATCTCTTTAGGGGAGAATATAAAATTGAGCATCAATCTAGATCATAATTTCCTTAGATAGGTCATTGTTTCTAGTTCATGTAGACATTTTTAATAGGGTCCTAGTAGGATGTCTTTGGTGCAGGAGCACCCTGGGACTTGTCAAGGTCCTCTTGAAATTTTGTTCATCTGTTTGGCTCTTTTATGGGCCATGGGGTGTAATAATATCTCAATGGAAGCTCAAGGTTATATTTTAGCACATCTTGGTATGTTTTCAAAGTCAGATGTAAAAGTTGTGGAAAAAGATGTAAAAGTTGCACTGCCTAGATGAAAAGTTGTCAAGTTGGCCTAATTGACTTTAGAAGTCAAAATGTTGGTCAAAGGTATAGAATGGCTTGGAATAGGTCCAAATAGAATTAGAATACCATTTGACATATTTTTACACCCTCTGGTTGCAAGGAAACAAGTCAAATACAAAATTTGTCCAGAAATTGCTAAAGTTGTCAAGTTGCATTTTTGCAACTTTGATATCTTTTTGAGCAACTTTTGCAAAATATTGAAAAATGTGATTAGTTGGTTCCCACCACTCAAGAATTAGTTGGTTCAGGTGTGGAATGGTAATTTAAACCCATCCAAACTATTTTGTACTTTTGGATGTTGTGATTGCAAGTTTGAGCAATTGAATGCTAAGCATTTTTTACTACAAAATTGTGCAAGCGTGAACATCCTCAATCATATGGATTGAGTTTTGAATTTCTTTTATCCATTAGTTAAATTAGATGATTTTAGTATTTTAAATATATTTTTTAGTTCTTTTGATCAATTTTAGTACGGTAAGATAGTATTTTACAATATGCCAATCTCTGGACAAATCCAAGCATTTTGGAAAGAATGGAGTCTAACTTCATTTTCCATGATTAAAAAATTGAATGGACTTGTGGGAAATGAGAGTATAATCTCTGTAAATTAATTCATTTTTTTTTGCATAGGTAAAACTATAGTCTCATAATTTTACATTCCATTCTTAGGCAAGTCCTAGAGCAACTCGACTAGGTGGTTGTCACAAAGACATGCATGGAAATTGCAAGAGTGGATAGAAATTCATCAATTGACTTTGGATTGTGTTAGGGGAATTTCTATTTAATATGAAAGATAAATGTGAGAATTTTATCAATCCATTTGAAGGGATATTAGAATTCAAAATCTCAAACTGGTCTGTTTAGGCCTAGAAACCCTTACACATCCTCAATTTTGGTTTTGGGCATATGAAAATCTCAACATAAGTTGAGACCTAGAAAATATTAAAGAATGTATAAAAGGTTACTCTAAATGATAGTTTATTCTTGGTTTTTTAAAATATTTTTGGAAGGAAAAGCCTTAAAACTAGATTAGGAGGCCTAATTGAAGCCTTAGTTATCCTAATGAGGGTTTGAAGCATTTTGGTGAGATCATTAAGAAAAATATGCTAAAATATGAAATCAAGACACCTAATGGAGAAACCTAGCCCTAAGAAAGAAGCCTCCACACTCTTGCAAGAATTTTGGATGGTTTTGGAGGCATGAAGCACATAAGGAGAACAAAAACACTAGTGGTGAAGAAAACTAAAATTATAGGAAAACCTTGAGGCAAGGTTGATTTATTTTCCTCCAAGAGATCATCTACTACCTAGGGTGACACTTAGGATGATTAGTGACCATGAAGACATAAGAAGAAAGGCAAGACATCAAGGCCTTTTCCTATCAAAGTGGTATCATATCAAGTTAGAGTGCATGTTAGACCAAGATTCTTTTGGTGAGTCCATCATGGTGAAAAATGTAGAGTTAACAAAGAAAGTGAAAGACTAAGAAGATGAGAATGAGGAGTTGAAGGACAAGATTACAACCCTAGAAGCCAAACTTGGTGAAGTATCCCTCAAGATCGAGGAAGTGATAAGAAAAGTCACTAAGAAGGAAGAGCAAGAGAAGTTCAAGAAGGTATTTGTGGAAGATGAGGTACCTACCCCTGATCCAATATTGAACAAGGAACCTTTCTTCAAAGCTATAAAGGTTTTAAGTGGAAAATACCTTGAAGGAGTACCACTATTTAGTGGGAAGATGGATGCATAGAATGTCATGGAATGGATTAAAGGCATGGAAAATTAATTTGAATGTGAGAACATCATAGAGGCCTAAAAAGTTAAAGTAGCCAAAGCAAGGATGAGAAAACTGACATTGAATCAGTGGAAGTTCATTCAAAATGAAAGAGTCAAAGAAGGGAAAAGCCCTATAGCTAGTTGGGATGGCATGGTGTCTAAGGTAAGGGAGACTTATCTTCATAAAGACTTTTAAATTGAGTTGCACACCAAAAGGAAAAATTTGAAGAAAATTATGAAAATGTAACCACATACATTGAGGAGTCCAAAAACTCTATTTGAGCTCTAATGTGCAAGAAGTAGAGAGCATAAAAGTGGCCAGATAAATCAATGGCTTGAGGTCAAATATATAAGAAGAAATAAACTTATGGAGTCCAAACATCATCCATAAGTGTTACCAATTAGCCATCAAATTGGAAGAAAAGATCAAGAAGAAGCATGATTACAACTCAAGAGGAAGAGGTAAAGGTATAAATGCAAGGGGCATAGAGACACTTTTGGAGGTAGGAATATAGAACCAAGGGCACAAGGAGAAACTAAAATCATTGAACTAAGTGGGTCTAGTAGCCCAAGAGGTGGACAAAGAAGAGGTAGAGGACCTAATAACAATTCTAGGAGAAGGCCAAATATCCAAGGCTGGGGACCTTCATACTTTGCAACTATGAAGTGTTACAAATGTAACCAATATGGCTATCCTACTTATAGGTGTCTAGAGAAGGTATCAACTACACAAGTAGGAGAAAGAAGAGTAACATATGTGCAAGAGGATTCACTTAATATAAAGTTAGGTCAGGTTCCTTTAGCATCAAAATAAGGAGAAAATATCATGATTAGGACACTAATCAAGGAACTTGTGAAGGAGGAGACGAGCCAAAGGAGGACACTTTTAAGGACCAAATGCAAAATATTGAATAAGGTATGTAAAGTGAGTATAGATTCAGGTTCAATTGATAATATTATATCTAATGAAGTAGTGATTAAACTAAGCTTGCATAGGATACCTCATAGTAAACCCTATAAGGTCACTTGGTTGAATAAAGGATGACATGTGATAGTTAATGAGAAAGCTTGGGTAGAATTTAGTATAGGACAATATAAAGACAAAAATATATGTGATATCCTACCTATGGATGCTTGTCATCTACTATTTGGAAGACCATGGTGATTTGATAGAGAAGCCATGTATGATGGAAAAAGGAATGCCTATAGTTTCAAGAAGGATGGGGTCACATTTAGAATCCAACCACTGTTAGCTGAAGGAGAAACTCAATTAGTAGGCCCTAATGTACTAATGTTAGGAGAAAAGGATTTCCTCAACACAATGAGAGAAGGAGAATTCTCATAGGGTATACTATAGTAGTAAAATGAGTAGAGCCTAAGACAAAGGATAAAGTAGATACCCCTAAGGGGGTACAAGAACTCCTAGATCAGTTTGAAGACATTATCGGTGATGGTCAGCCAACTGCCTTACCACCCAAGAGGACTATAAGTCATTAGATAGATTTTATCCCACCTAACAAGGAAACTTACAAGATGACACCACAAAAACATGAGGAAATTTCCAAGCAAGTGCAAGAGCTGCTAGATCATGGAATAGATAGGAAAAGTATGAGTCGTGCAATCCCTACTATTTTAGAACCTAAGAAGGGAGTTACATAGAGGTTATGTATTGATTTAAGGGTCATAAAAAAATTGCTATCAGATATAGATTTCCCATACCAAGGATTGAACACTTGATGGATTGTCTACGAGGTGCAAGATATTTCATAAAAATTTACCTTAAAAGTGTAACATCAAATAAGGATAAAAGAGGGAGATGAGTGGAAGAAAACTTTTTAAACCACTAAAGTGTTGTATGAGTGGCTTGTGATGCATTTTGGTTTAACAAATACACCCTCAAATTCATGAGGTTTATGAATGAAGTATTGCATGAATTTATAGGTAAGTTAGTTATGGTTTACCTTGATGGCATCTTAATTTTTAGTTTAACAAAAGAGGAGCACCTCAAAAACTTGTAATTGGTTTTATAAAGGTTAAATGATGAAAAGATAACCATCAATCTAAAAAAATGTGATTTTATGAAGTAGGAGATGATCTACTTGGGTTTTGTAATCTCCCAAAGAAACTTGAGGATGGATCCTAACAAGGTGGAAGCCATAGTTAGTTGGCCATCTCCTAAGTCTACAACCAATGTAAGGATTTTTCATACTTTAGCACAATTTTATAGAAAAATTATTAGACAATTTAGTGAGATATGTGCTCCATTGTTAGACACCATAAAGGGTAGTATGCAAATCAAGTTTAGGTGTAATGAACAAGAAAATAAAGGATTTGAAACATTGAAGGAGAAGATAGCTTCACAACCTATCCTAGTGTTTCCTAGCTTTGAAAAATTATTTACTATTGAATGTGATGCTAGTAATGTGGCCATAGGAGTATTCCTAAGCCAAGAGGGAAGACCAGTAGCCTTTCATAATGAAAACTCAATGAAGCCAAAAGTAAATACTCATCTTAGGACTTAGAGTCATATGTTCTAGTGCAAGCCCATAGAAGATGGGGACACTATTTTCTACCTAAGGAGTTTGTATTCTATACTAACAAGCATACCCCAAGTTTTAAAAATTGACAAGATAAACATAATCACAAATATATGAAATGGGTGGAGTATATCTAAGCATATACTCTCACCATTAAGCACAAAAAAGGAAAAGATAATAAGGTGGCAAATGCATTGAGTAGAAGGTTCCTAACAGTTCCAGTGGTTTAGTTAAGGAGAATAGGAATTGATAATTTTAAAGACATGTATCTAACTGATGAAGAGTTTCCTACACCCTACAAGGTCTGTTTGGATTTTCAAAACCATTTCCATCATGATTTTTCTGACTTTATGCCATAGGATGACCTACTATTTAAAGGAGGAAAAAATTATGTTCCTAGAGGTTCCATGAAGGAGAACCTAATTCAAGAAAATCATAATGGTTCCATGAGTGGGCACTTTGGCATCCACAAAAAATTAAACTTAGTACAAACATTCTACATTCTACTACTAGCAAAACATGAGCAAATATGTTGTTGAAATATGAATTGTTTGTCAAAAAGCCAAGGAGGTATCTATAAATGCCTGACTATACCAGCCTCTCCCAATCTTTAATAAGCCTTTGCAATTCTTAAGCATGTATTGTGTGGTTGGACTCCCTAAGACAAAGAAGGGATATTGTAATATCTATGTGGTAGTAGACAGGTTCAGTAAGATGGCTCACTTTGTACCATACAAAACAACACATGATGCTTGCCACATTGCCAACCTATTCTTAAAAGAGGTAGTTAGAATTCATGGTTGTCCAACAAGCATAGTGTCAGATAGGGATTCCAAATTTGTGATCCATTTTTGGAAAACATTGTGGCACATGTTGGGTACCAAATCAGTCATTTTGGTATTCTTACCATCTCCAAATTGATGGGTAGACTAAAGTGGTCAATAGGAGTTTAGGTAATCTACTAAGATGCCTAACCAAGGAGTATTAACAAACATGGGAGAAAATTATACTATAGAAGGAATATTCCTACAATGACACCACAACTAGGACCATAGGAAAAAGCCCTCTTGAAATTGTTTATGGTATGGACCCAAGGGAATATGTGCCCTCGGATATTTGGGAAAAGATGTAGAGGGGAGCAGAGTTGTTGAAGACTTTTCTATATCTGTGAAGGAGATTCATGACACTATTAAGAAAACTCTAATTGAGAATACCAATAAAATAAAATAAATAGTTGATGAAAGAAGGGGAGAAGTACAATTCCTTATAGGTGATTATGTCATGGTATAGTTTAACAAAGCTAGACTTCAAAAAGGATAACCTCACAAGTTATAGATGAAGAGAGTGGGTCTATGTCAAATTTTAGCAAAGTATGGAACAATGCTTACAAAGTGTACTTACCTGAGGACATAGGTCTCTCTCCCATATTCAATATTGCATATTTAGTTTCTTACAAAGGTCCTACAACAATACAAGCTCCATAATATGAAGATCTTCAAAACATAGCTAAGAAGTTTCCAAAGATGTTGAATTTAGTTCCACAAGCTAAGAAAATGTTGAGTTCTAGAGTAGTAAAGAAGACTAGGCACAAGGTCTACATGGAATACCTAATCAAATGGAAGGGTAAACCAGACAGTGAAGCCAAATGGATATTGTTGACACAAAATTATACACCCTTGCTTGAGGTATGACCCTCAAATGACCTCATGTAACATAGAAACAACATCCGTGTGTGCAACTTGTGCTCTGAGGTTGAATCTCTAGAGAAGGTTGGCTTCCTTACAATCAGGATGCACCTAAACTACAACTTTTTAGGAAAAGGGAAAAGGAGATGCTGAAAATAAAATGTTGAAGGGGAAAGGTGATGCAACAGATTGAATTTTGATTACTACCTCTACCTAAAAATGCACTTAACATAAATGGAACACCAAAATACACAATTCTAGACTCCAATCTATCTTGAAAGCAATTGTATGCAAGTTAGAAACTAATAAAATGGTGAAAGGAAGAAGAAATTCACAACACAACATGCAAACTAAGAACATACATAAGAACATCTAACACAAGGTAGAAATCTACACAAGATAGCTAAATGAAAGAACATATAAAATAAGTATTTCATTAATAGTAGGAAAAGGAATATAGTTGTAGAGTATGAGGCTACTACAAAAATACAACAGAGAAGAACCTAGACAATATGTACAAAACTGCCTTTTAAAGAGATCATGCATAACTCAATTACAAAAATACAACTCAAATTCCCACCAACTAAAGTTAAGATTACATAGTGCAAATCAAGAAAGAAATCCAAAAAAATCTAATTCTATACACAAATATGCTCATGAAGTGACAGAAAATGTACCAATAAATGCTCCTATATCAAGAAAATCATTCTCATACCCTTTGATAAGTGGAAACAAAGAAAGCATGACCACATTTGCTACCTAAAAAAGCCAAAAAAAATGCAATTTGACAATAAATATTGGGCTCTTGGGTCACAAAATAGTTAGTAGGAAAAAATTACATAGAGCATGAAACCGCACTACATTTTCAACTTGTACACCATCACAATGCTCTAATTCCTCCAAGAAAACTAACATAGTTAGTAGGAAAAAATTACATAGAGCATGAAACCGCACTACATTTTCAACTTGTGCACCATCACAATGCTCTAATTCCTCCAAGAAAACTAACTCACAATGTTGTGCAAAGCACAAAACCACACTGATTGCAACATCACAGCATAAAAATACACTGCAAGAAAAATAATCATGTGATATCATGTGTCTCAAGGTCACAACTTCAGGGTATCAAATGAGCAAAAAAATGCTCATTCCATGAGAAACTCATCTAACATGAAACTCCTTCGATGCATGAAATTGAATTGTATTTCACGATCACAACTTGAAAGCTCCTATCTTCAATCTTCCATGCGATGTTGCACAGGCACGAAATTGCACCATTGTTGTTGACCTGCAAATGTTGATCAAATGAATAGAAAAGTGTTCATTTGATATTGGACTCATTTGATGAAGCTCTTACAATGAATGAAATTGCACTGTGCTTTAATGCACCCAAAAATGTCCAAAACCAACAATTGTTCCTCGCTGAAAACTGTAGAACTTATCCCATGAAAGATGTCTATGATCTATTATTTGCAATGGGATAAATGCTAACAAAAATGTCAATATTTTTTACACATCAAGGGGGATTCTCACCTGCTAAGAATTTGATTAGTGGCCTTTAAGCAATCCATTGGGCATAGAGTCATAAGTATATAAAAATGATGCACATGTTCATCACAACATACAAATCAAAAACTCTGTAACCTAGAAAAACTACAAAAACTACTATCTTCAGAAGGGAAATAGTTGTGGTCATGCACTACTTGGAAAGATGGAAACATCTAGTCCACTATGTACAATTTTTACAAAATAAAAATTAAACAAAGCAATTAACTAGCTTGTTAAAGTAGCTACCCTTCCTCACAAGTTGATATTTTCTTTCATGTATGTGGGTAATTGAAAATAGTAGCAACCATGACAAGCATACTGCTACAATTTGGAACACCTTCCCAATGCTAAAAATAATTAAGCTTTCCAACATTAGGACATTGTTACTCTAAGAAAGAAAAACTCTCTTTCTTTTGGGACCCACCCTTATGCTCAAAAATAAGCATGACTGAGGGAAACATATTGATTTTTTGCAGAGCTAGATGCCTAATGGGACATCCTTTTGATGGGTTCAGGTCTAAGCAATCAACTTTGATCGCATTGTTGTGCTCTACAATGGTGGTATCTTGCTAGTTTGGAAGTGGCTTGGATTTAGCTTGTGAAGATAAATTATCCACCTCTTCCTCATGATGCTCATGAGCCACCTCCTTGGGAGCTATTCGTATGGTATAGATTTCCACTTTTTTTTGTTACAACTCATGATCTTATGCAGATCGCTTGATGTCCATAGATGAGAAAAACACTTTCAACTCATCCCAAAAATTGTCTTCATCAAAATCATCTTGCTCTATCGTAGTAATATGCATAGGTTCAAGGGAAACCTCATAAATATCAACATGTTCTTTCTAAAAGATAGAGCTATCCTTGAGGCTCTCTTTTCCATCCTCTACATCATGGAGGATTGTCTCTTGCAACAAATGATTTTCTTCTTTCTCTAGCAGCAGATCCCCATCCTCTTCTAAAGGCTCAAAAGCCAACATTTGTTCCTCAAGAAAAGGAAAAACCTTATATTCTTCTTCTTCCTCAACAAAAGAGTGAATCTCTTTAGATAAGAGGATTAGATCCTCTTCCTTTATCTCAACAACCACCTCTTTGTCATCCTCAA
Source organism: Cupressus sempervirens (assembly GCA_028749045.1). NCBI lineage: Eukaryota > Viridiplantae > Streptophyta > Pinopsida > Cupressales > Cupressaceae > Cupressus > Cupressus sempervirens. The sequence continues at coordinate 900,478,756 of CM053785.1, forward strand.
CATGATACAACTCCTCCCATTGAAGCTTTGTTGGCTTTGTTTCACTCTCCCAAAATGACATATCAGGACCATCAAGAGTCCATACAACCAACCCACCCTCAAAGAGTGAAATAGTAATAGGTATGGAAGGCTCATGGGGCCATCTCTTTTGTACATGGAGTGGAGAAGTAATAGCAATAAGATCTTTCAATGGAGGAGGCTTCTTAAAGCTAGGAATGGCATATTTTGGAGAAGGGCCTGCCTCTACTTCTTTGGTCCAAAAATGAGCTAATTAGAACCTCATTTCCTTTTCTTTTGCTGCAGCAACTTTACTTGTAAGTTTCTCCTCAATATGTCTCTGTTGTCTCTCCCTCTCTTCTTCTTGTTCTTTTTGGAAATAGGCCTAGTATGCCATCTCCTCAAGTTGGATCTCTAGCTCTTCTTGCCTCTCAATCTTGTCAATTTTCCTATCACATACCAATAATTGTTCATTTTGTTCATGAGACCACTTGTCCATTTTCTTCCTCTTTTCATGAAACTTCAAGTCAATCTTCTCAATTTGTTTATGAAACCTTTAGTCAATCTTCTTTTGTAACTCCAACAACATGTCTTCAATTCTTTTAGATGGAGATGTTTGGATTCGTGTAGCAAGGTAGGAGGAGAGTAAAAAAATTGTCCATATTGGCTATAACCAGCTTGAGGCTAAGACTAGAATTGATAGTATGAGGGCTAAGGAATAAAATTATCATGATGTGGGGTGAATAGTAGTTGTTTCTATGAAATGGTTCCATGGTTAGAACTTCATAAAAGCTACAATTCCATAGAAAGCTTTTGAAAATCACAAAAGATCAAGAATGATCTTTAGATACCAGCACTGAGTCTATTTGAAACTAGTGAAATTGCACTAGAGTCACCATGGTGTTTGATTAGAATACCTCCAAAGGTTGATGCCATTGAACGTAACACCCAAACTCTCAATGAATGAAGATTAAAATGGCTACCAATGGACTCATGTAGCTAGATTTTTTTGTCCCACCAAGCATGCCAAAAACTATCGACAAAAAATTTTGCACCCTTTCTTGAGGTATGAGCCTCAAACAACCTCGTGTAACATGGAAACAACCTCCAAGTGTGGGACTTGTGCTCTAATTTTAACTCTCTAAAGAAGGCCAACTTCCTTATAATTAGGATGCACCTAAACTACAACTTTTTAGGAAAAGGGAGAAGGAGGTGTTGAAAATATAATGTTTAATGTGAAAGGTGATGCACTGGACTAAATTTTGGTTATTACCTCTACCTAAAAATGCACTAAACATAAATGGAATGCCAAATTGCGTAGTTCTAGACTCTAATCTATCTCCAAAGCACTTGTATGAAGGTTAGAAACTAATAAAATGTTGAAAGGAAGAAGAAATTCACAACAAAACACTTACTAGCATAATAAGTGCAACATGCAAACAAAGAACATAGAGAACATCTAAGACAATGCAGAAATTTGCACAAGATAGCTAAATGAAAGAACAAATAAAACAAGTATTTCATTGATGGTAGGAAAAGGAATACAATTGCAAAGCATAAGGCTACTATAAAGATACATCAGAGAAGAACCTAGATAATATGTACAAAACTGCCTTTTAAAGAGATCAAGCATAACTGAATTACAACAATACAACTCAAACTCCCACCAATTAGAATTAAAATTATAGAGTGTAAATCAAGAAAGAAATTTTAAAAAATCTGATTATGTACACAATTCTACTCATGAAGTGACAGAAAATGGGCCAATAAATTCTCCTATATTGAGAAAATTATGCCCATACACTTTTGCAAGTGGAAAAAAGAAAGGATGACCACTTATGCTACCTAAAAAGCCAAAAATATAGTTTGACAATAAATATTGGGTTCTCAAATCACAAAATAGTTAGCAAGAAAAATTTGCACAGAGCACAAAACCACACTACATTTTTAGCCTGCACACCCTCGTAGCACTCTAATTCCTCCTAGAAAATAGACTCGTGATGTTGCATAGAGCACAAAACTGCACCAATTAGAACATCACAAGAGAAAAATACACTGCAAAAAAATGATCATGCCATATAGAGAGTTACGAGGTCACAATTTTGGGGCATTGAATGAGCAAAAAACTACTCATTCAATGAGAAAATCATCTGACATTCAACTCCTTCAATGCACAAAACTACATTGCATCGCATGATCACAACCTAAAAGCTCCTATCTTCAATCTGCCTTACGATGTCGCATGGACACAAAACTGCACCACTCTTTTTGACCTATGAATGTCAAATGAGAAGAAAAGTGTTCATTGATATTGAACTCATTCAATGAAGCTCTTATGATTTATGGAACTACATTGTGTTTTCATGCATCCAAGAATGCATGGAATTGCACAACTATTCCTTGTTAAAAACTACATAAGTTATTCCATGAAACATGTCTCTAATTAGTTATTTGCAATGGGATAAATGGTGACAAAAATGTCAATAGATTCCAAAATCTAATTTTAGGAAGGGGATATATCTCAACTTGATTTCTCCCACAGTCCTATGAGGACTTCTTTTGATGGGGAGAATGGTGAAGGGGCACCCTAGGTTGATGGGCCATGGTGTGTAATAAAATGTCAATGGAAGCTAAAGGTGATATCCAAGTGCATCTTAGTATGCTTGCAAAGTCAAATGTAAAAGATGTGGAAAAAGATGTAAAAGTTGCATTGGCTAGGTGAAAAGTTGTCAAGTTGGCTTAGTTGACTTTAGAAGTCAAAATGTTGGTCAAAGGCCTAGAATGGATTAGAATAGGTACACAAAGTATTAGAATACCATTTCAGATCTTTTTGTTGGAAATATAAATGGGAAAGTAAGTTCGAAGAGGGAGAGGGGGTTGAATGAACACTTAAAACTTCTACCTTAAAACATTTCACTATTCATCCATCTTATAACTTAGCATATAAACTAAAATATGCAACATGCATCACATCCATAGCATAATGTAAATCAACACATAACACAAAATATTTTGGTTACCCAGAAACCCTCCAAGAAGAAGGTAAAACTGGGGTGGGGATGACACCCACAAATCTTCACTACAGTAGCAATAAAGTGTGGCCAATTATGGCTACAAATTTTTTATTATAATCTATGATCTACCCTATGAGAGGTCTTACCTATAAAAGGCTTACAAATACTGTTAGGTCTCACCTTGACCAAATGATTTTATAAACTCACAATTAAGTAAGCACTTTGTTAGAAGATTTACAAAAGTCTATTAGGACTACTCTATTAAGAGATTTACCCTGTATCACCTATCAAAATGATTCAGTACCTGATCCTTTGGTTATCACCCTTCTACTAGATGTCAGATATCCTCTTTACAAATTTTTTCTTGATCCTTCCGATTGAATGTATCTTCTCTGACCTTTCATTTCTTGTCATCAAAACTAGTTATGCTCTCATCAATTGGTTTTACAATGCTTAACCTTCACTTAAAAATCTTCTTCATGACTCTTTCGCACATGACACTCTCCTTAGTCTCTCTCATCACACTTTACTCCCCCTTAGAGTCTACTTCTTTAAATAGGCATCATGGAGATGATCTTAGGTAATAATTAATGGCTCTGGTTGATTGCTATTGTCTCTTTTTGCTTCCCTGTTTCTGATTGGTTGCATGGGTTGCATAGGTATACGTGATATGAATCCATCCTTATCTCTTGATATAAAAAATTCAAGATTATATAAGCCAAAAATGGTTTACATCGAAGTTTTTACCATTACAAACATCTATTTCATTGACTAGTTACTCAACATCAATAGGCTTATGATGCTTCGCCTTGACTGTTTTCTCAGCTCCTGAATCACTCAACACTAACTATTTGCTCGGCATTAACGATTTCCTTGGTACCAAAGTGACTTGGTGCATACTAACTACTCGACACCTACTAGTGCTCGGCACTAACTATCATATCACTTAACATGTATTTTCTAGATACTTATACTCAACATGCTCTTATCACTCGACTCGCACTAATCACTTAGCTTGCTCTATTCACTCGACATGCACTATGCACTCGGCCTAAGTAGTCACTCAATCGTAGTAATGACCAAACAACTATGCAAGATAATGACTAAGTGTTTTGTCACTACTTTCTCAAAACCATAATGAGATTAACAATCTCCCCCTTTGACATGATTAGAAAAAACACTTTGTCATGGCATATATAATCCTATTTCATGCATAAGTCATACGATGTATATTCTTTTCTCGGTCTCTATACAAAATTTCAAAATCTTCAGAATTTGGAAAAAAAAAGGTTGTCATACCTTTTTACTCCCCCTGAATAAATACTTCATTTTGTTTTTTAACTCCCTTTGAGTAGATATCTACCTTGACAATTTATCAAAATTTACAAAATCTTCAAAATCCCTCTTTTTGTAAAGTTATGTCACTTAGGGTTGTACACTTAAAGTATATTTATCAAAAAATGGCTTGCACACTTGGATTATGTTTCCTAATACAAAATCCCAATTATCTTTGTTTGCATATAGAGATTGAATCTGAATTTCTAAATTTGTTGCCATGTCAACTAGACCTTCTTGTGTAGAAAGATGATAATCATTCTTCATCAATTTTGTTACAAAGGCTAGTTCTTTATACAAAAGTTTCATGTGTGGGGACAACATGGACTAAATGTTGATCAAAGTCAATCTTGTGTTTACATCTTTTGCTTGCAACTTGGCAAGCCTGCTCTATATGAGCAATAATATCTAAAAAATGTAACTGACTAGTGACAGGAGATGTCTTCAATGATGATCCTCTAGACTTAAAATCTCCTTGCAACATATCAATTTTTTGTTGAGTATCTCGAGTAAAGAGATCCACATTGCATAATTTACTATACAAATAATATATGTTGTCCAAAACTTTCTTCACATAGTCCATCTTATTTGACAAATCAACCTATCTCAGTTCAATAGCACTGGATATCTTATCCATGACCTTAGTGTGAAATTTCTTCTCAAACCATTTCAATAACTTTACATTGGTCTCTATATCCTCATCCTTTATCCTATCAACTATATGTACAAGTTGTTATATGATAGGCTTATTGGACAATGAATCTGAAATATCAAAAGCATCAATAAAAATGTCTTTGATCTCATGCAAAACCTATTTTTCTTGTGTTATCTCTTGGGCTTCTCTTGCCTTGATTTTCTTTGTAGGGCCTCTTGGAGTATCTCCTTTTCTTCTAGTGTGATTATTGTTAGATTGAACTATGGTAAAACAATCACTTCATCTAAAATAACATCCTCCGGTGATGTAGTTTCAATACTCTTTTGTGGGCTTGTACTCGGCACTAATATCAACAATGGTGTGGCTTGAGTACTTGGTATTTGAAGAGTCTAGCTAATGAGAGGTGGTTTAGTCACTGACAAGGTAACCAATGTCTATATTACTACTTACTCCTTAGTCTCAATAGTCATATTATCCTCTTCTACTTTCTCATCCTCCTTATGATCTTCAATATGTTTTGGTGAGGTGGGTATAGGACTAGCTTCCTTACCCTTATGCTCTTCACTTCCTCTTTATCAATTACCACAATTGTTGGTATACATGAGCTTTCTAGATTAGGCAGTGATATAGCTGGTGTATCTTCCTCTTTCTCTTTCATCTCAATTATAGATGTTGGCATTACAGATGGTACATTAGTGAGCTCATCTTTCTCCTCCAAAACCTCATTATGTAACTGATCGTGTGATTATTTCTCCTTGACTTCAACAAGTGGGGCATAATAGATGTATCTTGTTGTTTCTTATTTTTTAATGTAATCTCGACCTTTTGAGATTCATCAATCCTTACCAATATAGGATTTGTCCATGGAATAGCTATATTGGTGGATTCTTGTTGCAATTCCTTAATATCATCATCGCTGAGTGGATTTATATTATGTGTGCTATTATCAATGATGTCCTCAATAGTGACAAAGTCCTAATCAATCTCTTTCTCTTCCTATGGAAGACTGGTGTTTGATACATTAACATTTGCAGTCTCTTGAGTGTCATCATTTTCTATTTCATCTTTCTCTTCCATTGTATCTTCCTTCTCTCCCACTATATTTTCTTTCTCTTCCACTATCTTTATGGACAACCCATAGATTGTTTTCCAAAGTAATGTACTCTGGGTTACTACCTCTTCAACTTGTTTCCTCAAAATATGAAAAGCTTTGTATTTAGGAGAAAATATCCCTTTATATTTCTCTACAGCCTTTGTGATCATTTTCTTATAAAGTAGCCTCCCTGATTTTCTCTTCAGTTTGCATGTTGTATTTCCATTTTTGCTCAACTCTCTCATATAAACTTTTAGGTATAGAATTAGCAATCTCTAAAGGAGTAGCCTTAAAAGTAACCATCATATCATAAATAGCTTCTTCAATTTTATTCTTATCTCCTTTATCTAATTTATCAAAATTAATATGTGGAAATCTAGATAAATCTGCATTATTCTTTACATTCTCACATAGATTATCAATATCAGATGAGGGATTGTGGCGTACCACTTTGAATTGACTTATATCATCTGATTCTATCCTCTCTTCATCTGATTCATCTTGAGGTTTGTACTATCTCCTTGGTTTCTTTATAGGCTAGCTTGGCTATGCAATATCATCCTTCCTTTTTCATTTATCTAATTGTGATTCTTTTTCTTGTGTTGTGGCAATCCTTGTGCTTGATCTTGTCAAAGGTGCAACTAGCTTTTGTTCTTTCTTGTTTGTTATCTTCTTTGACTTCTACAATTCCTTTTGTTTTACCTTCCTCTTCTTTCCAATTTCCTTAGGTTCTTCTTCAAATTCCTCTTCACCATCTAAACCTTTATCCTCACCTAGTCCTTGAGTCAACCATAAAGGTCCTTGACCTTCATCTTCTACTTCTTCTTCTTCTTCTTCTTCTTCTTCTTCTTCTCCTTCTTCTTCACCTTCACCAACTTATCTTTCAGTTTCTTTTCCATTTTATTTTTCTTTCTGATGATGGTGGCAATTTGCAAGTTTATAGTAATCCTTGACTTGGCTTCTTCATAACTGCTAAATGATGTAGCATCCCTATCAATTTCTTCTACCAAAAATATAGTGATGGTTGTTAATGCTTTATCAACATTTACCTCATAAGGTAATTGTCTCAACCATCTAACCCTTGGAATAGCTGTGTGAACATATGTATAGTCGACATCTACTAGGAAACAAACATAATTATAATGTGGCTCCACTAGAGATACAGGTATTCTTGATCTCTACTTCATAGATTTCTTAAAATCTTCAAAGTAACTAGTCATAACTAAATCAAAATTCTCTCATAGTTGACTAATGAATTACCCTATCTGTTGTGTAAGTGATTGACTAGTCTTCCATACTACTTTGCTAGATGTAGGAAATGTGTTTTGCACATAGAAGAACATACAAACAATAAGTTAACCAAACTTACATGAAGAGTTATTTTCTTTCCTAATAGATTCTAGGTTTTTTTATAATTGTTGAACTTGTAGCTTGGCTAGGTCATAGTTGCAATCTCTCTTGACAATTTTACAATCTAGGTCAACTACATTGCATGGCACTCTGTTGAGTTGGCTAGACTGGTAAAACTTGTGTGTCATCATTTGTACTACAAATGCAATTATTATGTCTTTGATTGTGCCAATTAACATTCCCGTCTTGTTCCATACTACTCCTGTAGATTTCTCAGTTACTTCCTTGTCATCACTCCTTATGGTCTTGGTTTTGTCTAGGGTAAGATACCCTATTACCCTATGAATGATTCACTTTGAAATCTTGATAGGACCATCTTCCAACCATAGTTGGTTGTCATGAATTTGGCTCGAGGCTATCTTAATCCACTATGTCTTGAAATTCTACAAAAAAATCTAGGGCACGCATTAACCCTTTTCATTTTACAATTTTGTTCGCTTATTTCATAATTTCATTCTCACACAACTTCTCAGATGTCTCTCTAATCTCTAAGTCTCCAACCTCTCCTACCTTACACATATAGAAACACATTACATCGTGAATCATTGGAACTTTAGTTGGAATCATTGATAAAGCATGAAATGAGTCTCCCTTATATGCAATTTCAAGTGTAGCATGAAATTTAGGAGGTCCTGATACATTATTGTTGATTAATTGAACATTCATAACCTATTTAACTTCCTTCCTCTCTTCCACTGAAGAGCTTGCTACCATTTTCACTTGCTAGGGTCTATAAAATGTGAAACAATGTAACCTGACACTAGTGAAATACCTCTTGATTCGATGGATGGTGTTGAGTAGTAGTTTAATCTTGTTTTTTTTTGTTGGAATCCTTTTCACAATTTTCCTTGGTGCTCTTTGATCATATGGTAAATGCAAATTATTCAAAAATTGACTATATAACCTTAAAAACCTTGCATTTAATGCTTAGTACTTATACAGTTGTAAGCTTGGTCACCATAGGATTTTCAATGTGCTCGATCAACATAGCTAACTCGACAACCACTATAATTCCTCCATTACTCAGTAGTAACTATAGTTCACAAAATATATCTTAATGATAGATTGTCTCTTTCTTCTAATCACTTCTTTGCATCTTAATTCATCCTGATAAATCTTATCATTCCTTAGATGCTTGGAATTTGATGTAAGATATATCATTTCAGATATCAATTCCACACATACCTTTGATTGCCTAGTTGGGGGCGATGTGATCACTTGATCCATTGGATAAAGTGACCTCATATTGGCTTGATGTGCTACAATCTTCCTTCTTTCTCCATGTCTTGTTCATATACATCTTTGTCTTTTCAACATCTACCTTTGCTTTGCTTTTGTTGAATTCATTTCTCAGTGCAGGTGACTAAGTTGGGTAGTTTCTACTTACAAGAGCGACTTTAAGACAACTAAAGCATAAAATCTCTCCATTTAACCACTTTTTGTAATTATCTCTAAAGTGATTCCTTATGCAATTTATAGAAACATGACCATATTCTTCACAATAGTGACAACTGTACCTTGTGTTGTAATCCCAATTGTAAGAATTTCCATGATGATGTACCTTTGTTTTCTTATTTGATGTCTAGTTAGATTTAGATCTACATCCATATGCTTTGTGTTCATACTTCTGATAGTTGTAACAACATCCTTCAAATTTTTGAGTGTTGATGGTCTTTGTCTTATATTCATGTACTTGATGTCCTTGCTTCTTGCAATTATAATAGTGTCCTCTATTTTTTTGCTTAGGGGTTTGATTGGTAGTGTTACTTCTGCAGATATTTGTTGTATGACATAATTTTCCACAATGATGACAAGTGGGTTTGTTGGTCTTTTCCTTATTATTTTTTTGTTCACCACTTTTAGATGATTCTCCTTCCTCAATAGTAGAATATCCCAATCTAGCAATATCATCATTTGTTCTTGGTGTGTTCATCATCTTTTCAAAGTACTTTATGGCTTCACTAGGTTTGTTGAACCTTTCAATAATTTCCTTCTCCGCTCTCAATTCATTATGTAGTAAGTCATTCTATGATTTCATAGTTGCAATCACAATGTCTTTCCTATTCATTTCTTGATTTGCAACCATCAGCTGATTCATTGTGTCCAGTTGCATGTTTGCCAATTTTCCCACATCTGATGTCTTCTCCTCCAATTTGTTTGCCAATATTCTTTTATCTTCTTCAATCATGAATTTGTCTTCTTTAGCTTTCTTTTTCAGTTTAGTTATCACACACAACATAATTGATTGAGTTTCTTGTTCCCTTTTTAGATTATTGACTTCTACATTTAGGGCACTATTCTTTTCCATCAGATCTGCATTGTTGTATCAAATTCTTTGGAGTCTTTTCCTTCAAACAATCTTGTAGTGTCTTCTTCTTGATATTGAGTATCACTTTGGTGAATGGCCAGATCATTTCTTCTCTTCAATGATTGTTGCAGTTCATCTCTTGCTTCCTTTAGTTGATGTAGGGAAAATTGTATTTCAATCTTCTAGTTCTGTAATGACCCATTTCAAGGCCATTAAATTTTAAATCCTAACTGTGCATATTTTTTATATTTTTTTGTTCTTGATGCCTCTTACCAATGTTTTAATTCTATTTTTATATATTTCAATGGTAAGAGTTGTGTCTTTTTATAATAATATAACAATTATATTAATATATAATATAATAAATATAATTATATTAATACATATTATATTATATATAATATTAATATAATCATTATTTTAATATTTAATAGTTATATTAATATATATATATATAATATTAACATATAGAGTATACTATATAAGTTCAATTATACATAACATATCTATCGTGATATCATTATTCTAATAGTATTAGGGATATAATTATTATTTATTTATATCATAATATGGATGTGTGTGTGTGTGTGTGTGTGTGTGTGTGTGTTCAATAGTATATTAATATCTAATTACTATATATATATAATTATATGATAGTATTAATATTATTATGATCTATAGCAATTTATATTTTATTATTATTATATTATTTCTTCTTTTTTTTTAAAAAAAAATTATAGACCCTACATATAATGCTTATTTTATTATTAAATTATATGTCAAATGGGGATATCACAGTCCTCCCCTCTTGAATTTTCTTGTCCTTAAGCAATTGATTTGCTCCTTGTAATCTGGATTCATTCTCTTTCCTGCATATGTGTTAAGCACTTGCAAAGTAAACATTTTAGTATATAATAGCATGTACAAGAATATATGTATAAATACACAAAGTAGACACATTAATGCATGAAGACACGATGCAAACACGATGTAGACTCATGAATGCAAGAAGACACGAAGCAAACACATTGATGCATGAAGACACAATGTAGACACATAGCATACATGTTAAAACCTTTCTTAGGAATTGAAATAAGAAAAGTAAGGAAATGTTTTACCACCTTGATTGTGAATGGCATGCTCCTTTCCCTTGTCTCAAAATCAAAGTCAGATTGGAAATGCATATTTTCCATAACTAGTACTATAATAAGGTGTATCATTTCATAGTGGATGGAAGATTTACTACGGCTCTGAGTTTGGACATGCTCAGCTTGGGGCTCCCTCAGATTTTTAATCCATATTGGGATTCTTGTGCCCCAATGCAACCGATTTACTCCTCCCCCTGTGCACACTCCCTACCCACTAGGAACATACTTAATTTTTGATGTGAATGAAAGATTCATTGCAGCTCTAAGTTTGGACATGCTTAGCGTGGGGCTCCCTCAGATCTTTTAATCCATATTGGGATTTTTGCGCCCCAACATGATCGATTTACTCCTCCCCCTGTGCACACTCCCTACCCACTAGGAACATACTTAATTTTTGATGTGGACGTAAGATTCACTGCAACTTTGAGTTTGGACATGCTCAGCTTGGGGCTCCCTCAGATCTTTTAATCCATATTGGGATTTTCACACCCCAACATGATCGATTTACTCCTCCCCCTGTGCACACTCCCTACCCACTAGGAACATACTTAATTTTTGACATGGACGGAAGATTTACTACTGCTCTAAGTTTGCACACACTCAGCTTGGGGCTCCTTCAGATCTTTTAATCCATATTGGGATTTTCGTGCCCCAATGTGACTGATTTACTCCTCCCCCTGTGCACACTCCCTACTCACTAAGAACATGCTTAATTTTGATGTGGATGGAATATTTACTGTGGCTCTGAGTTTAGACATGCTTAGCTTTGGGCTCCCTCAAATTTTTAAAATCCATATTAGGATTCCTATGCCCCAATGCGACTGATTTACTCCTCACCCTATGCACACTCCCTATCGATTATACATTTGGTGAGAAAATAAAGTTATCCTTTATAAGTTACCTTCTAAAAAGGTACTCTCCACATATCCTCTAAATAGTATAAACATTTACAACTGAAGATACATAATTAAATGTAAATGATTTTGAAGATAAAATATTTAATTGATCCAAACATATTCCAAGATTTATATCTAAAAAATAGTTAACATTCATAAATACATATTGCTATCCCTTTTTAAAAAGTTATTGTAGATCTTCTAAATTTAGGTAAACGACTATTAATAATTTAACTCATTATGTAAAAGATTAAAATTAATTATTAATAATCCAATGTACTTATAAATAACATGCCAAAAATGAGACAAGAAATTAATTTTACCTTTTTTTTGTAATTTGAGGAAGCTCAATTTCTTACCTTTGCTATTTCATGATTTGTGAACCTTCCTAAATAGGCCTCCCCATTTGGGAAGTTGAGAGCCATATGTTTTATCCTTTGATTCTGCCATGTCCAGTTGAAATAGAAAATTTGATGTGTTTGATTCTTCTTCTACTTTTGGTGTTGTCATGTTATTTTTCTTCCTTATGGATGATGAGCAGGAAGAAGAGATGGATAAAAGAATAGTTGTAGAAAGAAACTAGCATTCCTTGCCCAGAATTATTGTATGAGAAGTAATTAATCAGCAACAAAAAAATTGAGTCCCGCATATACTATTTTGGAGCTGAAAATTGATGCTAAATGACAATTCTAATATTGAAATGACTTCTTGGACCAATGGCTATACTTTGGGAGTTAGATTGACAAGGTTATTGATGATTTCTGAGCTCTGGTGTGCTGAAAAATAGCCCAGATCTCTTACTTACGGGCTGGAAGTATCATTTGTGAGATTCAGGAATGAGATGGTAAAAATATTGTTCTGAAAGGTCATAATATTGTGGAAGGAAGTATGAATTTTGTATGTGATGTCTTTGTTATAACTTTCTTCCATTCCCATGATACTATATTGCCACTTTATAATACACAATAAATATATGTTTACTGGTATTTTTGACTTGATAATGCCTGATCTTAGGGTTGGACCATGGCATGAGTATGGACTATACATGACATTCAGCTATCACATTCAACATATTTTTAATATAGTCCTTTGACTATACTGTTGCCTGCACATGCCACGTACCCTCTCACCATTTTCCAAATGTTTTTCCAAAATGTTTTTTTCTCAATCACAATGCACTTTTGTCTTTGACAACACAATTCTGGGATGAATTGGTTTCAACCCTTATATTGATTGTAGATGGAAAGCTGTATGTAATGCTCACTATAAGTGACTCCTTTGTTGATTACACATATTCATATGTTGCTAACTGGATCATTGGTTCACCGTTTGCCAAGTATTTTGATCTTCATTAAAAGATGGTGATTCAAATTCTTCCTATTTGGAATGTACCCTATGTTTCAATCTGATTTATTCCCATTTTCCCGTATTTGGAATGCACTTTGTACCTCAAAACAAAAGATGGCATTGTTCCCACTTTTCTATTTAGCATTACTCATGTTTTTCCTATTTCTTTGAATCATTAAACAAGAAGAATGATAGTGTGGTCCATTCCACAGGAGGATCTCTTCATCTATGAAGTTTAATGTGAGGTCAATGGTTATAACTTACGAATATTATTATCAATTTCTTCGATAATCAATTAGCCACATTTTATCAAATTCTGCATTTATATACATTTTTGTTTCAGATTAATGGGCTATAGGGATTGTGTATACTATTCTGATCCTCTTTTTCATGATTAATGGTGATGGAAAATATGTCTACTACCCCTTACTAACCTAATACTTCTCCCAATTGCAAAAGTATCACTTGTTCCTCCAATTAGTGCCTAGAATTATAAGGTCTGGAGGCCGCAGCATTCTTTTATTGCAATGGTAAATTGTTCTTTGATTCTATATTTTTTCATTAGACAATAATTTATTTCCTAATAAAATTTATCTCCATGATTTTCTTATGTTGAATGTAAAACCTATTGTTCAATATCCCTTTCACTATTCATATAGACAGTAGAAAATGTAGTAACTCCAATGTTGATGCTGAAATATTCAAATTTATCCACAGGATGGCAAGATCATGCTCTAATACCATTTGTAATGACTCCTTTCAGGGCCATTAAATTTTAAATCCTAACTATGGATATATTTTATTTTATTTTGTTCTCGATGCCTCTTACCAACATTTTAATTCCCTTTTTATATATTTCAATGGTAAGAGTTGTGTCTTTTTATTATAATATAACAATTATATTAATAATATAACAATTATATTAATAATATAACAATTATATTAATAATATAATAATATTAATATATAATATAATAAATATAATTATATTAATACATATTATATTATATATATTATTATTATAATCATTATTTTAATATTTAATAGTTATATTAATAATATAATTTTATATATATATAATATTAACATATAGAGTATACTATATAAGTTCAATTATACATAACATATCTAACATATCTATTGTGATATCATTATTCTAATAGTATTAGTGATATGAATATTATATATATATATATATATATATATATATATATATATATATATATATTCAATAGTATATTTAATATCTAATTACTATATATATAATTATATGATAGTATTAATATTATTATGATCTATAACAATTTATATTTTAGTATTATTATATTATTTCTATATATTATTTGTTTTTTTAATATTATAGACCCTACATATAATGCTTATTTTATTATTAAATTATATGTCAAATGGGGATATCACAGGTTCTCAATAGCCTCTCCTAATTTATAAACTTCCATCTTCAAGATCTTTCCTCTCAATCTATCAAACTTTACTTTCTAGAGAACAAGGTTGGGATACCAATTTTTGGAATTATAAATGGGAAATTAAGTTGTGAGAGGGAAGGGGGGGGGGGGGGGGGGGGGGGGGGGTGTGGGTAGGAGGAGTGAATCAACACTTAAAACTTCTACCTTAAAACATTTCACCATTCATTTGTCTCATAACTTAGCATATAAATTGAAATATGTAACATGCATCACATCCATAACATAATGTAAATCAACACATAATACAAAAGATTTCGGTTACCTAGAAACCCTCCAAGGAGAAGGTGAAACTAGAATGGGGATGGCACACACAAATCTTCACTATTGTAGCAATAAAGTGTGGCCAATTATGACTACAAAGTTTTGATCATAATCTATGATCACCTTGCAAAAGGTTTTCCCTGTTAAAGGCTTACAAAGACTATTAGGTCTCACCTTGACTAAAGGATTTAAACTCACAATTAAGGAAGAAATCTATTAGGAGATTTCCAAACAGAAAGAGATTTACCCTGTATCACCTATCAAAATGATTCAATATCTTTCACTACTTTTCTTCACAACTAGTTCTTCTCTCATCAAATGGTTTTTCAATTCTTAACCTTCACTTAAGCATCTTTTCCATTTCTCTTTCACACATGATGCTCTCCTTAGTATCTCTCATCACACTCTACTCCCCCTTAGGGTCTACTTCTTTAAATAGGCATCATGGAGACGATCTTAGGTAATAATCAACGACTCTGGTTGATTGCTATTGCCGCTTAATGCTTCCCTTTTTTTGATTGGTTGCATGGGTTGCATAGGGATGTGTGATATAAATCCATCCTTATGTTGGCCAAAAATGGTTTACATAGAATTTTGTGCCACTATAAACATCTATGTCATTGACTAATTACTTGACATCAATAAGTTTTTGATGCTTGGCCTTGACTATGCTCTTGTGTTATTTTCTCAGCTCCTAAATCACTTGGTGCTAATTGTCTGCTCAATATTAACTATTTTCTCGGCACCATAGTGACTTGGTACATACTGACTACTCAACACCTTCTAGCATGTGACACTAACTATCATATCACTCATCATGTATTTTCTAGATACTTATGCTCAACATGCTCTGATCACTCGGCTCACACTGATCACTTGGCTTGCTCTGTTCACTCGGCATGCACTATACACTCAGCCTAAGTAGTGGTTCGATCACAGTGACGACTGACCAACTATGCTAGATATTTTTCTAATTTTTTTGTCACTACTTTTTCAAAACCATAATGAGATTAATAATTTTTACACCCTTTGGTTGCAAGGAAATGAGTGAAATGCAAAATTTGTCAAGTTGTAACTTTGCAACTTTGACATCTTTGTGAGCAACTTCTGCAAAATCTTGAAAAATGTTAGTAGTTGGTTCCAACCACTCAAGAATCAGTTAGAGAAGGTGTGGAGTGGTCTTATAAACCCATCCAAATTGTTTGATGTTGTGATCTTGCAAGTTTTAGTAATTGAATGTTGAGCATTTTTCGCTACAAAAAAGTACAAGTGTGAACATCATTGATCATATGGATTGATTTTCGAATTTATTTTCATCCAATAGTTGGAATATATTCTTTTGGTGTTATATACATATATGTGAGTTCTTTTAATCAATTTTAGTAGGGTAAAACTAATTCCTCTACATTCAGCCAGTCTCTATACAAACCAAGGCATTTTAGAAAGAATGGAGTCTAACTTAATTTTCCATGGTTAGAAAATCATGGACTTGTGGAAAATGAGAGTACTCTCTATACATAAATTCATTTTTGGTTGGAGAGGTAAAATTGCAATCAAATAATTTTACAAGCCATCCCTAGACAAGTCCTAGGACAACTTGACGGGGTGGCTGACATAGAGATGTTCATTGAAATTGCAGGAGTGGATAGAAATTCATCAATTGAATGTCTTATGAATATGAAATATAAATGGGAGGAGTAGATCAATCTATTTGAAGGCATATCGAAAGCCTAACACTGAGATTGGTTTGTATAGGCCTATAAACCCTCACCTTTTTTTTTGGGCATATGGAAATCTAAATAGAATTTGAGACCTAGAAAATATTAAAGACCATAAAAAAGGGTACTATGAATGCCAATTTATTCTTGGGGTTGTAAGAGAGTTTTGGAAGAAAAAGCCTTAAAACTAGATTAGGAGGCCTAATTGGAGACCTAGTTATCCCAATGAGAGTTTGAAGCATTTTGTTGAGATCATTAAGAAAGATCCAATAAAATATAAAATAAAGACACCTAATGGAGAAACCCATCCCTAAGAAAGAATGCTCCACAATCATGCAAGACTTTTGGATGGTTTTGGAGGCATGAAACACATAAGGAGAACAAAGACACTAGTGGTGAAGCAACCTGAAATGATAGGAAAACCTTGAAGCAAGCTTGATTTATTTTCCTCCAAGAGATCATCTATTCCCCAAGGGACACTTAAGTTTATTAGTGACCTGGAAAACATGAGAAGAAAGGCAAGACATCAAGGCCTTTTACTATCAATCGTAAGAGGATTATCTAACTTCAAAAGTCAATATATCATGTTGTTATCTAGGTTGTGATATATATATATATATATATATATTTCATGTGTGTGTTTAAAAGGGTATACAATGTAATTTTTTGTCCTAATATAGGATGGCATGTGAATATTCAAAATCAAACATCAATCCTGGATGATTTTCTAAACTAGGCCATGGTCTCTCTAGTTCATACATGCATGCATAAAGGGGTTCTAATAGGATGTCTTAAGAGGGAAATCTAAAATAGAAATTATATATATCATGTAATTGATGGAAACTACAATTGAGATAATTGTTATGATATCATTGATGTCAAACCTTATTGGTAAGATAATTTGGACACTTGATTAGTTAGACTTTGACAAGATAATATGATTGGTTGATCATAACCTAAGTGGAGAAGACAGTTGTACTAAATCCTAGAAGAAGTGATCAAAGAATGACAAAATGCATAGGCTTGACTGAGAAAAAGAGTAGAAGATTAAGGAACTTGAATTTTATGTCGATTGTTGCTAGAGTTGACCAAGTGATAGTATAAGCCAATCAAAATATAGTGTCAACCGAGCATCAATATTGACCGAGTGTCAGTAAATGTGCCAAACATAATAGTTAGTAGTGATCGAGTAATCCAATGATGACCTAGTGTTAGAACACAGTGTTGACCAAGGGATAAAATTTGATAGATTATGAGGAAATCATGATTTCCAACTAACACTGATGATTTCTTGGAATATGTAAAGCATGTTGAAGATAAGGATGGATGACCTAGAGCATTTAATTCAAGGAAAACTGTGTTTGAGTGTTTCTATGCAATAATTTAAGGATAATTTTGAAGAAGTTTCTAGAAGAGAAAAGAGGAGACAAAATGATGGAAGGATTTAATGAATTTGACCTAACCCTAGGATCTATGGTGATGTTTAAGTGGAAAAAGATTAGAATTACCCATTTAAGGAGGTATAAGGGATAACATAACAAGGTTGGAGTATTTTTTATGCTATTGATTGGTGAACTTAAACAGAAGGCTGAGAAGAGTTATGAAGAGTTAAAGTATGATTTTTTGATGGTTTGCCAAGTAAATCAGAGACATGGATGACAATGGAGACTAGTCGGTGGATCAACATATGAACTAAATAGTGATATTTATTTGCAAAGTAATTTGTATTTGTGAGATCATCCTAACTATTAATATAGGATGGCATGTGAATGTTCAAAAGAAAATATCAATCCAAGATGATTTTCTAAACTAGGTCATGGTCTCTCTAGTTCATACATGCATGCATAAAGGGGTTCTGCTAGGATGTCTTAAGGGGAAAGCCTAAAATAGAAATTAAATATATCATGTAGTTGATGGAAACTACAATTAAGATAATTATTATGTTATCATTGATGTCAAACCTTATTGGTAAGATAATATGGACACTTGATTAGTTAGACTTTAACAAGATAAGATGAGTATTTGATCAAAACCTAAGTAGAGAAGACAATTATACAAAAGCTTAGAAGAACTGATGAAAGATTGACCAAATGCATACACCTGACCACACAAAAAAGTAGAAGATTAAGGAACTTGAATTTTATGTTGAGTGATGCTAGAGTTGACCAAGTGACAGTGTAAGCCGATCAAAATATAGTGTCAACCAAGAATTAGTATTGATTGAGTGTTAGTAAATGTGCCAAAAAGAATAATTAGTCACAATTGAGTAATCCAATGATTACCAAGTGTCAGAACACAATGTTGACCAAGGGACAACATTTGATAGATTATGAGGAAATCATGATGTCCACCCAACACAATTGATTTCTTGGAATATGTAAAGCATGTTGAAGATAATGATGGATGACCTAGAGAATTTAATTCAAGGGAAACCGTGTTTGGGTGTTTTTATGCAATAATTTAGGGAGAAGTTTGAAAAAGTTTCTAGAAGAGAAAAGAGGAGACAAAATGATGGAAGGATTCAATGAATCTGACCTAACCCTAAGATCTATGGTGATGTTTAAGTGGAAAAATATTAGAATTACTTATTTAAGGAGGTATAAGGGCTAACCTAACAAGGTTGGAGTATTTTTTGATGCTATTGATTGGTGAACTTGAACAGAAGGCTAAGAAGCATTGTCAAGAGTTAAAGTATAATTTTTTGATGGGTTTCCAAGAAGATCAGAGATATGGATGACAATGGAGACCAGTCAATGGATCAACATATGAACTAAATTGTGATATGTATTTGTCAGATCAATCTACTATTAATTTCTAACCATTATATCAGTATTGAAATCCTTTAATCAATGTTGACCTAATAGTCATATGTAAATCCTTTAATCAAGGTGACATTCTAATAGAATTTTCTTAAGCCCTCTAAAAAGGCCACTCCTAAAAGGGTGATTGAATCCTTTAAAAATTTCACATTTAATAGTGTGTTTTTAACCTTTAATAGGGTTGGCTCCTAATAGAGCTCACTTTAGAAGAGTGAAAAATTGGTGACATGTTACTGGTAGTTTTTCCCAAATTGGGTTTCCATGTTAAAACCTAGTTTAATATCTATGTGGATATTATTTGAGATGTTTTACTATTAAATTTTTATATTGTACAAGTTTATTACTATTAGATAGTGGATTGCAAGTTTATGTTACTGATTATCTTCTATAGAGACTGAGCTATTGAATATTTAGATCTTAACAAAAAGGAGGTGCCAAAGTTGAACAAAGAGGACTTCCCTATATGGAAAAGTTTGATGAAATTTTATCTAGTGGGAATTGGAGATGGAGCAATATAGTATGTAGAACATGCATATGTGACAATACCAAGTCCTCTAATAGCTCAACAGATGAAAGAGAAGAAAGAACACAACCAAGCTATGTTGGAGATTGCATCAGCCCTAAGTTATGCTAAGTTTTATGACATAAAAGAATGCACTAGTGCTAATAAAATGTAAGATACATTGCAGACTATCTATGGAGGAGACAAAAATGTTTTGAGAGAAAAAGCAAAAATCTTGAGAGGTAAATGTGATGAAATGGGAATGGTAGAAGCTGAGAATATTGTACAATACTATGCAAGAATCAAAGAGGTGGTAAATTCTATAAGAAGATCAGATGGAAAGATTGATGATGAGATTATGATCAACAAGTTATAAGAATCCTACTTCTTGTTTATACTATTAGAGTTTCTATAATACAAGAACTGAGATTTATCCTTGGTAAAAATTTGACTTTGGAAGGTGTAGTCGGTAGGCTTACTACTTTTGAATTGTATAACTTTGATAATTTCACTCCTACTACTATTGAATCTTCTTTCAAATCTCAATTGGTAATTAGTAAGAAAGGAAAAGAAAAGTGTGTGAATAGTGACTGTGATGCCTTTGATGATGACCTTGACAAGCTTGAAGCACTTATGGCAAGAAGACTTCCAAGAGGCAAAGGAAAATACAAAGGTAAAATTCCTATAAAAAAAATTCCATGTAACAAAGTTGGTCATATTGTTGTAAGATGTCCTAATAGAGAAGACAAGGATGAGAAAAGGGAAAGAAAGTATAAAGGTAGAAAAGATGACTAAGACAATAAGAGAAACAAGGACTACAAAGAAAAAGGTAAGAAATATTGTTACATTGTTGAAGAAATGATTGATAATGAGTCTGATAGTAATGATCAAGAAGTTGCCTATGTTGCTATGAAAGAATATTCTGATGAAGATGAGAAAACTACATTAATTTCATATGTGAGTAAAGGTAATAGATGGATAATTGATAGTGGTTTCTCACATCACATGATTGATGATACAACTATGTTTGAAACTATGGAACAATACAAAGGTAGTTCTGTTAAGTTTGGTAATGATGCACCATGTCTTGTGAAAGGTAAAGGATCAATACAATTGACTGATAAGATCAAATATGACAATTTTTATTGGGTTAAAGGACTTAACTATAATTTTTTGATGTCTCACAATTGAACAAATGAGGATGTAATGTTTAATTTCATCACATAAAGGACAAGATATTTGATGCTATGGGTGAACTAATTGGAAGTGGAGATCAAACAAGAGGTAACTTGTTCTATCTAGATTTATATGATAAGACATGTTTTTTTGCACAAAATGAAGATATATGGTTAAGGCATAAGAGGTTATGTGATGTGAATTTTGATAATTTGGTAAGCATTAGTAAGATGAAAAGAGTAAGTAGATTACCAAGATTGAAGAAACCTAATAATGATATGTGTAAACAATGTCAATTGGAAAAAATGACTAAGTCTAGTTTCAAGAGCATGGCATACTCATCTAATGATACTTTGGAATTGGTTCGTATTGACCTTTGTGGACCTATTGGAGTGAAAAGCTATTGTGGAGAAAAATATTTTATTATGTTTGTTGATGACTATTCTAGAATGATGACTATAAAAATCTGATTCTTTTCAATTACTTAAGTGGTATTTGGCAAGAGTTGAAAAGGAAATAGGTAAGGATTTGGAGTGCTTGAGATTTGATAGAGGAGGAGAGTTTGTCTCTAATGAATCGAACATATTCTATAATGATAGAGGGATCAAAAGGCAAATGTCAACACCCAGGACCCCTACACAAAAATGGAATAGATGAAAGGAGAAATAGATGAATCATGGACTATGCTAGAACATTGATGATGGAGAAGAATGTGTCATAGAAATACTAGAGAGAAGCTATAAGTATGGCAGTCTATACTTTAAACTAAGTACAAGTCAAGAAAGGTACAAAAGTTATACCCTTTGAGTTATAGTATGGGTATGCACCTAATGTGAAGTATTTATAAGTATTTGGAAGAGAATGTTATATATTGAAAGATAATAGAAATGGAAAGCTCGATGTGAAAAGTGATGAAGGCATATTCCTATGATATTCCACTAAGAGAAAAGATTATAAGAGTTTGAACTCTAACACTAACAAAGTTGTGGAAAGAGAAAATGTGAAAGTTGATGAATGTGCAGAAAAGAATGAAATTGAATTCAAGATAGAACCTGAAGATTAAAACACATTCATATATGTCAATGAAGGTGTCCCTACACCTTACCTGAGCAAGAGAATAAAGCTATTGAGAAACAACAAAATGTAAATCTTGAGTTGCAACAGCAAACTATCGAGAAACAGACTATAGGTGTCGAGCACCAACAAAATGATGCCAAGATACATGAAGAAGATGTTGAATATTAGGAAGGCAATGCCAAGAAAGTGGTTCTAAACTAGAAATAGAAGAAAAGATACAAAATGAACTTGAAATCAATTTTCACTTGTGCAAGAAGAAAGAAGAAAAGAACCTATACTAGCAAAGTATGTGAGAAGACACCATGCACCTGAGAAAATCATTGGAAGAAAAGGCTCTGGAGTTATAACAAGGAAAATACTTAGAATTGATACATGTTTACTTTCTAATATTGAGCCTAAATTAGTAAAATATTATTTGGATAATGAAGATTGGATTCAAGAAATGAATGAGGAAATTGAATAGATAGAAAAGAACAAAACCTAGACACTAATACCTAGACCTAAGGACAAGAATGTTATTGGAACCAAGTGGGTATTCAGGAATAAGATAAATGAAAAAGGAGAAGTCATAAGGAACAAAGCTAGATTAGTATGCAAAGGATATGCACAAGAAGAAGGCATTGACTATTGAGAAACATTTTCCCCAATTGCAAGATTGGTAGGAGTTATAACACTACTTGCATATTCTTCTTATAAAGGATTTAAAGTGTACCAAATGGATGTCAAGTGTGCATTTCTAAATGGAATACTAGAAGAAGAGGTTTACATTGAATAACCAGAAGGATTTGTTGATCCCAGGAATAAGAACATGCTATGTAAATTGCATAAAGGTTTATATAAATTGAAACAAGCCCCTAGAGCATGGTATGCAAGACTGCACAATTATTTTATAAAGACTGGATTTGTTAGAACTAATGATAACAACAATTTGTACTTGAAGACTGAAGGTGATAAAGTGATACTGTTAGCTTAAATATTTGTGGATGATATCATAGTTGGAGGACAAGATGCATTAGGAAAATTATTTGCAAAAGAGATGAAGAAGGAATTTGAAATGTCTATGTTTAGTGAGATCAAATTATTTGTTGGTTTACAAGTATATCAGATGAAGCAAGGTATCTACATTACTCAATCAAAATACATCATGGAGATAGTAATTTTTTTTGGGATGGAAGACTCAAGACTAGCCAACACACCCATGGCTACACGACATAAGCTATCTAAGAAAGATGATTCAATTGATGTGAACTAGACATTGTATAGATAAATGATTGGGAAACTACAATATGTTATTCACAACAGGCCTAATATTACCCTAGTAGTTGCAATTGTTGCAAGATTTTCTATAAACCCTAAGGAGAATATGATGGTAGTGAAAATGATAGTAAGATATTTGAAAGGAATAGAACACTATGGTCTATATTACAAGAAGAATGATAAGTTTGAACTAATTAAAAGAGTACACAGATGTTGATTGGGCAGGCAATGTTGATGACAAAAAGAGTACAAGGGGTGGAGCTTTCTTTCTAGGAAAGAGATTAGTCTTATGGACAAGAAAGAAGTGAAATTTTTATTTCACAATCAATATTAGAAGCTAAATATGTAGCAACATCATTGAATTATTCTAATATTATATGAATCAAGCAATTGTTGGAAGGGATGAAGAAAGATATCATTGATCTTGTTGTTATCTATTATGACAACACAAGTGCCATAAATATATTGAAGAACCCTGTTATGCACACAAAGACCAAGTATATTGCTATCAAGTATAATTACTTGAGAGAGTTGGTTCAAGATAAAGAAGTAAGATTGTAGTATGTGAAAGCTAAGGATAAAAGTGCTAATATTTTCACTAAGGCTTTATCTAAGTATTCTCATGAGTATCTAAGAAGTAAATTTGGGGTGATTCCCCTACCTAAGGCTACTTAAGCTAAGAGAGAGAGAGATGGGTTGCTCAGAATATCTTACAAGTTGAGGCAAAATTCATACTTTAGGAGATTCCAAAAGTAGTGAAGAGAGAAGCACAAGATGTGCTAATAGACATTAGCCAAGATGATAGATGATAATTGAGATTTAGGAATAATGACATGAAGATATCTACATGGTGAAGATGTATGTGAAAGATGAAGTGGCTTTGGCATAATTTTTAAAGAGGGAGAGAATTTTAGTTACCATGAAAGAGGGGGAGAATGTAAGTAAGGAAGATGATATATAGTTTCCATATGGAGAGAAGAGATGTTGCAAAGAAATAGAATATGATGTTGTCAGCAATACAAAATGAAGCTAATTGATTTCATGATCTGATATGCTAGAAGGAGTCTATGTGTTTCATATAAGAGTTGCATGGATGAGAATCAAAATGAAACTAAGGATATTAATGAATATCTAATATTGAACACAGAGGGAGATGCTTGAAATATCACATGTTTTCGATTGCATGGTAACTAGAGGTATTTCCATCAATGCAAAAGATGGTGATTGTTGGAAACTAAAATTGAGACAATCATTATATTGTCATTGATGTCAAACCTTATTGGTAAGACAATTTCTATCTAAGTAGAGTGTCATATCAAGATGATTGATGAAGAGGATTTGAAAAGAAGGACATAACAATATGACCTAGAGGAAAGGTTGAGTTATGGGGAACTACAATGTGTTCTTGATTAGTTAGACTTTGATAAGATAATATAAATGTTTAATCAAAACCTAAGTGGAGAAGATAGTTGTAGTGAATCCTAGAAGAAGTGATCAAAGAAAGACCAAATGCATAGGCTTGACTAAACAAAAGAGCAGAAGATTAAGGAACTTGAAGTTTATGCCAAGTGATGCTAGAGTTGACCAAGTGATAGTATAAGCCAAGAAAAATATAGTGTCGAACGTTTTGTCTAGTGTGGAGTTTGATCAGTCCCCAAGTGGGAGATTGTTAGTTTGTGGTGACTGGTCAGGGAAGTACTATACATACTTCATAAATTTTGGGCTACTATTTGCCAATGGCTAGTATTTTCCAATTGGCTATTGCTTATATTCACCAATTTATGGCCAACATGTTGTAACTAGTTTTAACCCTAAAGTGGCAAAAATACTTGTATAAAAGGGCTAAGGGTTAGGGATTGTTTCATAAGTTGTGATGTGAAAATTGGTTCTTGCATCTATATTGAGTTGTAAGGGATTACGGATTGTAATCAGGTTGTAATCACTGGATTATAATAATATTGGACTTTCTGTTTAGTGGACGTAGCCCAGGGATTGGGTGAACCATGTTAAATCTTGGTGTCTTGTGTTCTTTTCTATGTGATCTACTATTTTTTGATATTGTTTATATTTGCATGTAATTGTTATTTCTGTCCATGGTTTATCCTAACAGAACAAGCATTAGTATTGACAAAGTTTCAATAAATGTACTGAACATAACCATTAGTAGTGACTAAGTAATCTAGTGATGACCGAGTGTCAGAACACTATGTTGTCTTAGGGACAACATTGACAGATTATGAGGAAATCATGATTTCCAGATAATACAGTTGATTTCTTGGAATAAGTAAAGCATGTTGAAGATAAGGATGGATGACTAGAGCATTTAATCCAACAGAAACTATGTTTATGCATTTCTATGCAAGAATTCAAGGAGAAGTTAGAAGATGTTTCTAAAAGAGAAAAGACGAGATGAAATGATGGAAGGATTCGATGAATCTGACCGAACCCTAAGATCTATGGTGATTTTTAAGAGAAAAAAGATCATAATTACCTATTTAAGGAGGTACAATGTCTAATCTAACAAGACTGGAGTAGTTGTTGATGTTATTGATTGGTGAACTTGAGTAGAAGGCTAAGAAGAGTTGTAATGTATTGAAGCATGATTGCTTGAAGGGTTTCCAAGTGTTGGTGTAAATAAGTATTTACTTATTACACTTTACTTAAGTTTACTTAGGTCAATGCATTATTTTATTATTTATTAGGTGAGACACTTAGGAGTTTGCGTACTCTTATGATTTTTCATGTTGACAACACTAGAGTAAGCAACTCTAATTCAGAACATGGTGTTTACAACACTGGAGTTTGTATACTTAACTGAGTTGTCATGTAGACAACATAGTTATGCACACTCATATTTTAGCACATGGTGTCTACAACATTATTTTGTGTACTACACCTTTGTAGGCTTATACTCTCATCATCACACTTACTCCTATGCTTAATGGAGGATAACCCACACTTGGTGGACATGTGTCTGGTTGTATGACTTATCATGTTGTTGATTCCTATGCATTCTAGAGGCCTTTATATGTAGGCACTCCTACTATACTTTCACATTAAATGAATATCATATTGTCATTTTGATCATAATCTTTTGGTCTACTGTTGTGCTTGTGCTTGAGTTACTTGGTCTTGGGTGATTTTTCCCTAAGGAAAATGTTGACAAGGTATCAGAGCTTGGGGAGCTTCTACACCTTGACCCAAATCTAAAGTATCTGTAGATATTGGGAGTGTCTAGAGCCAAAGTGAACCTTTCCATTGTGTTCGAAATGTTGATTCAACAAAAATCAACTGTAAATTTGCCTATATTGGGCCAAAGTCAATTTTGAGGCAAAAAAAATTTGCAAACCAACACCCAAAGGCCCCGATTTGCAAATCTAGTATGATTTATTAAATCTGTGTAATAATTTTGTTCAAATCTACAATCATTTTTTCTCTGTTATTATTTTTGGAAATTTTTTGGCTAGTTCAGCCTGCAGAGAAAATTTTCTTTTTGTAGGAACCAAGCAGTGACACCCCGACTCCCACAGGGAATATTCACCATCATCTAGAATATTCCTTCATTTATTATTCAATGAACACATTCACAATACATGGCATCCAAGTCAAGTGTCACGTCAGAAACTGACCAACAATCTATCATTTACCGGTGGGAACAACAACTCCGGCAATATAGACCATGTCCGGCCAAACAACACTAGCGACTTGCATTTGTAATAGCTTCGGAGGCCTTTCCTTTTATTCGCTACAATTTTCTCACTTCCCACCAATGTGGGATAATTCAAATTGAACCGTTGGCATTTTTCATTTCTTAACCCGACCACCAGCCTGTTCCCACTCTAATCGTTGTTTTGTTTTAAAACTCTGACATCGTTTGAAGACCTTTCCCAAAATCAAAAATTCCCTACCACTGACTACTCTCACCAGTCATGTATCAATCTCTTGTCACCGTGTTGCATCAATATCTGGTAGCCATGTGGCACTAAAATATTCATCCACATGCCTCGCCCGTTAGTGAATCACCATAAGACACATGGTACCAATGCTAACCAGTCATGCAGACTCGCCAGCCCAATCAGGAAATCAAACACCGACACATCAGTTGCCAAGTGGTCCCTCCAACTCAACAAACTACCATGTCAGTAAGTACACATAGCTGAACATGTCTTTTTTTTTTTGTACAATCCATACACACTAATGTCATAGTCCATACAGGACACATCAACCATGACATCATCCAAGGGGTCGAGTACGCTGATGTCATCATTTTATTGGTTTAAAATTGACGGTCATATGACCATCATTCCCAACCAAATTAGAATTAATGTGATGGTAGTTTGATCATCAAATTTAACCTTGGCTTTTGTTGATCAGACCCCTCTCCAAATTCATTTTTGATTTGATAGTCCAAACTTTGGAGGCCATATCTCAGTCATCTGAGCTCCAAATCGGGTGCAATTTTTTTTGATTTTGGCTAGAATTTCCTAAAAATTTTAGTGGTCAGTTCTTTTCTATTTTTGGTTCATAAATTTGTCAGAAATTGAATCTTTTGGTGACTGTACCTATCCAATCCTACATTTTGCAACTTCAATTGCTCCGTACGGGTTCATCTGTACTCAAAAATAGGTTTCTTTTTTTCGAAAGTGTGTTATTTTTTGTCTACTTTCCATATCTACAATCAGATTATAGAGTTGTGTGGACAAAAGTCTCACTTTCAGAATTAGGTCCTTTTCTACATTGTAATGCTTTGATATAATTTTAGAATTGTTGTGTATCTGAGATACATTGTAATGTTCTAGTTTTGAACTCCAAAAGGAGGTTGTAAAAGGCAAAATAAAAAGTACGCTAAGGCCAAAATTGGCTAGTTGCCATTGTAAATGCACTACATATAAAGTGCCAAAAGCATCTTTTTTCTTCTTCTTTTTTGTTGGGGGGGGGGGGGGGTGTTTCCTTATTGAGTGAAAAGGGGGGCAGTTTCTTGGTATTGTGTTCCTCTTTTCCTGTTGTTTTCTTGCATCATGGGAAATTTCAAGTTTCCAAAATTAACACCACATAACTATGCTACATGGTCTATTAAAATGTGGTGTCACTTAATGCATAATGAAGTTTCTAAATATGTAGATGGTACCCTTCCTAAACCAACAAGTGATCAAGTATCAAGAAGTGAAATCTCTGCTTGGGAATCTGTAGCTAGGAAACCCCTAGGTAATTTTTTTTGGGGGTTGAAGACAAGATCATCTATCAGATCCAGAAGTCTCATACATTCAAGGAAGTTTGGGATACCCTCAAAAACCTATATGGTAAAGTGTCTAGGGAGGATATTTACAAAATTGAAGATGAGCTTGTCTCCCTAGATCCTAAGACATTTGATTCTATATAGGATTTCATCATAAAGGTGAATGAATTAAGAACGAAACTTCATGATTGTGGGAGTTCTATTAAAGATAACAGGTTAATCTATCTCATTCATAATAAGTTGACATCTAATTACTCCACATTTGTTTCTTCTTACAACACCACAAAGACTACATTAGGGGCTGCCTATCAAAAACTCACTTTTGATCGTTATGTTGAACTGTCAGATGAAGAAGAAAAGAAGTTACAATCAATGGGGATTCTCAATTCGACCAAGTCTAAGGCATTGGTGGCCAATAATGAGGATTCTCAAACCTCAAATAAAGGAAAGGGAAAGAAGAAGAAGTGGAAAAATAACACACAAGAGGATACAGAAAAGACAACACCACAATCAAATCAACAAGGAAAGTCTTCCTTGAATTCAAACAAGAAGGGGGGCACTATTAAGGAGAAGAAAAAGTGTTCCTATTGCAAGAAGTTGGGTCATGATGAACATGAGTGCTATCATAAAAAGATTGATGAGTTAACGAACATCATAAAGAAACACAATATTCCACTACCTAATGCCTATAAGGAGAAAGGATCCTCATCTTCAGATTCAAAGGGAAAAGGGCAAGCACTTATGGCAAACTCATTTTATTCAACAGAATGGATTCTTGACTCAGGTGCGTTGTATCATATGGGTTCTTCGAAAGTAGACTTTTCTTCATTGAAGTAGTCTAAGGTACCACACATCTTTGTAGGAGATAATACAAAAATGAAATTTGAAGGGAAAGGACATGTGGAGATGGAAAATGGGGCATTCAAAGATGTTCTCTATGTTCCTAACCTAATCTCTAATCTCCTCTCAATTTACCAAATCACTCGCTATGGAGATGGTAATAAAGTTTAGTTCCTTCTAGATTTAGTAATGGTGCACACTCTCAAAGATGATTCATTGGTTGCGGTGGAAAAGTTAATCATGACACAAGGTGGTATTATTTCCCCCACTTTGTGCCTAAGTCTCCTTCACATGCTTTATTGACTCAATCTCATCCACAAATCAAATAATGGCATGAGCGGTGTAGTCATCTTACCTTCTGCTATCTTCAGAAACTTTGCTCAAAAAACATGGTCAAAGGTCTACCTACAATCAACTTTTCTAAGCGTGAATGTTCAACATGTTCAGTGGATATGCATCTAGAGGAGAAGTTTGATAAAGGGAAGTCTTCAAGAGCACCATTTGTTCTTCAATTAGTTCACATGGTACTAATAGGTCCTTTTGTAGTGGCATCAGTTAGCTAGGGTTGCTACATACTCACTTTCACTGATGAATTTTCATGCTACACATGGATCTACTTTCTTCATCACAAGAATGAAGTGTTGCACAAGTTTCTAGCCTTCAAAAGTCATGCTGAATAGCAATCAAGGAAAGCCATCAAAGTTCTTAAGATGGACAATGAAAGCAGATATGTGAACACAAGACTTTAAGAATTTTTCAAACATGAGGTTATTGATCTTCAAAATCCACTAGAATTTAGTCTAGATAAGATAGATGTTGCAGCACTGAGGTTATGAACTTAAGTTGCATGATACAAGCCAAGTCTCTTGATCCTACGCTTGAAGTCAAAGCTATCAACAGTGCCAATCACATACTTAATAGGTCTCCTCATTATGCCTTAGATGGAAAGACTCCTTTTGAGGCATGGTGTGGTAGAAAACCAGTTGTGAAACACTTCAAAGTCTTCAGTTGTCCAGTATGGGAAAACATATCTTCCATGGGATGCAAGGCACCACTGCCAAGGCCTTGTGCTTTCATCGAATATGAAGACAATGTTAAGGCATACAGAATTATGGATCCTGAGACTCATGAGATTTTCATAGAGAGGAATGTTCACTCTAAGGAAAGTTCACCCAACTTATCCTCTAATCCTCTCCATACTTCATACATTGTGGAAACTTGTAGTGACACTAGTAATAGTGATTCAATAGACTTAGATATGTGGGATCCTATTGACAAATGCAGGGAGAGGTCATGACATCAAAATATTCCACATGCATATATTGCCACAGTGATAAGTCTAGCACAATAGGGTACACCTTGTCTTCTAGCTCTAGCATCAGAGGATGACTACATAGTAGATATTTTAGGTTTGTTTATGGAGTCACGATAGCAGATTTGGGAGACATCATTGATGATATACATCTTCTCTTTGATGAAGAATATCCTTCTTAAGTTGTTGTGAGGGCTCACTCTAACCCTCATGTCCATTCTCTACATGATCAGTCTTCGCAAGTTGATATGATTATGGATCCTTATGTACAATAGTTGCAGGAGGTCTCTTTATCATTTGAGGAGATAGTAGGTTCTTTGGGATAGGATCTACATCTATCCTTTCCAGATCTGACATTATTCTTTTCAGCAGCATTGGAAGGGGCGACAATCAGTATCTACACAAGGATAGTTGAGCAGGTTTCAGAGGAATCATTGATCATCGAGATTCTTTTTACATATAGGGGAAGCATCTCATATGTACCTATGATATTGTTTCCTCCAAAGGGGAGGAACATTATTCAACAGTCATGGGTCAGCTTCTACATCACTCTACATTTTTTTTTTTTTTGGGGGGGGGGGGGGGACTACCTTGTCTCTCTTCTTCTTCTCTTTTATAGTAGGGACTTTTTCCTCTGATGGGGTCTTGTCCTTCTCATACTTCTCTTTTGTATATACTTGATGTATGTCATAATTGGGGGGGGGGGGGGGGGTCTTGATTACTCCATCCATCCATGCATCTTGTCTTTTAATCTCTCTTTTTGAGGGAGGGTTTTTCCCATGAGGTTTTCCCTCTTTCTCCGCTTTATGAGAGATTGCATTTCATTATGTACATGGGTACCTAGCATGCCCTAGTAGATAGGACCCATCTTGCATTTCATCCTAGCTTTCATAAGCTTAAGTGCATTCCCCTAAATTGCACTTAAGGGGGGGTGTTGGTGTAAATAAGTATTTTCTTATTACACTTTACTTAAGTTTACTTAGGTTAATGAATTATTTTATTATTTATTAGGTGAGATACTTTAGAAGTTTGCGTACTCTTATGAGCTGTCATGTTGACAACACTGGAGTAAGAAACTCTAATTCAGCACATGGTGTCTACAACACTAGAGTTTGCATAATTAACTAAGTAGTTATTTGCACTTCTATTTTAGCACATGGTGTCTACAACATTATTTTGTGTACTACACCTTTGTAGGCTTACCCTCTCATTGTCACACTTACTCTTGTGCTTAATGTAGGATAACCCACACCTAGTGGACATGTGTCTAGTTGTATGACTGATCATGTTGTTGATTCCTATGCATTCTAGAAGCATTCCAAAGGCCTTCATATACAGGCACTCCTAGTGTACTTTCACATTGAATAAATATCATATCATCATTCTGATCATACTCTTTTGGTTTGTTGTTGTTGTTGTGCTTGTGCTTGAGTTCCTTGGTCTTAGGTGATTTTCCCATAAGGAAGATTCTTACACCAAGCATATCAGAGACATAGATGACAATGGAGGCCAGCCAATGGATCAACATATGAACAAAATTGTAATCTATATTTGCAAAGTGAGTTGTATTTATCAGATCAACCTATTATTACTTTCTAAACATTGTATCACTATTGAAATCCTTTAATCAAGGTAACATTCTAATGGAATGTTATTAATCCCTCTAACAAGGCTACTCCTAAAAAGGTGATTAATTCCTTTAACAAGATTACATCTAATAGTGTGTTTTGTAACCTCTAATAGGGTTGGCTCTTAATAGAAATCACCTTAGAAGAGTGAAAATTTGGTGACATGTAACTTGTGGTTTTTCCCAAATTGGGTTTCCATGTTAAATCCTAGTGTCATATGTGTGCAGATGCTAGTTGAGATGTTTTACTAGTTAATGTTTTTCATTCTGCAAGTTTTTTCTCCTTTGGACAATGGACTACAAGTTTATGTTACTGATTAATCTGTTATAGATTTTGAGCTATTGAATATTTACATATGAAGTATTTGAAGTGTTTAAAGGTTCAATTGGTATATTTAGACCCAAGGATAATTGATTCAACCCCATCCCCCCTCAACTATTCAAAATTATTCTAACACTAATTTTGAAAGAGGTCATTAAAGGATGGCTTAAGGGGGAAAAAAAAATCAAACATCAATCTAGATCATGATTTTCCAAACTAGGTGATTCAATATCTACTTTATACACATGGATATTTAAAGGAGTCTTAATATGATAACTTAAAGGGATAATCTAAAATTGAACATGTATCTATCATAATAATGAAATGGGTCCTAATAAGAATTCTTAATGGGAGAACTTAAAATCAAATCTTTATCCACCATAAATTTCTAAACTAGGACATTGAGCTAGTATAATGGGGCCCTAATATGATGACTTAAGGAGTGAATGTAAAATTGAACATCAATGTATAGATTATAATTTTCTAAGATAGGTTAGTGTCTAGTACATACATTATTTTTTATAGGGATCCCAATAGGATGGATTAATGAGAAATCTTAAAATAAAAAAATCAATCTATCCTAATAGGATGAATTAAGGGGATAATCTTGTTAGAATATAAAGTCCACCAATATAACTGGGGAGGTGACTGAGTTATCCAACTATTACAACAATTACCAACCTTATTAATCCTTAACCATGTGATCAATATAATCAGCAACCATAACAAGATCCTCATACACAATAACACCAAATATGTTAACTAGTGAAACCCTTGATCAAAGGGAAAACCTTAGTGGGGATGGTACCCACAAGATAATGTACTAATATAAATATTCCTTGTTATATGATGGACCCTGTTAGGAGTCAATAAAAACATTTAGTACATATTAGTCCCTATTAGGAGATTCTAACCATGTTAGGAGTTGTAGAAGGCAGATGAACCCACTGTCCAAAAACTTTAGGGGCAAGACCAATGAACCCACTATCCAAATGATCTCTGTATTATTCCTTGCAGAATAATACAAACAAATTGTACTTTAAATTCCTCTTCCTTTTTCATGTCAACCAGACTGCTCTTCTCCTTCTGATCTCGATACTAGTTCACTAACTTTGCATCCAATAATACCTTGGATCACTTACTCACATTTACCAAATAATCTTCTCTTTTTCACACTACTCCAATCGTATTTCACATCCAACAAAAAAATGCAAACTTGACCAAAAGGAAAATATCCTTCCTTTATACCTTGTCCTCAAAAAAATTCCTTAAGTCATCCTTGAGGCTTTCCCAATTAATTATAACAGGACCATATTAAGATAATTAATTATTTTACAATCGCACAATACTATTGGCTCATTATCTTTACAACTTCTCACATGTGTGACTCCAGACCTTGTGCACTTACTGACATCATCATCTTGTCACTGTATAACTTTTCATATCCCGATTCTATCTCTCTTAGAAGATATAATCTAATCATCAAAAACTACTTATCAGGTACTTTGTGTCTATACTACTCGCTGTAAATCACACATATCTTTTGTACATCTTTGACTTAATTTATGTGTAATTAACCTTGACACAAGGACACAATGTAGAACATGTCCTTAACCACCCTTCAGCTGAAGATCAAACCTCTATCCATACAACCATAATCTCTATCTACTCTGTGAATCTTCACATAAAGCATACTATGTTGTTATCAATGAAAAACCCAAAGGATCACCATCAACATTCATGCTAACAAATCTATAATCAAACATCAATGTATGAAAATGTTGAAATTGGTCCTAAAATGATGGCTTAAGGGGAGAATATAAAATCAAACATCAATCTAGATCATGATTTTCTTCGATAGGTCATGGTTTCAAATTTACAAAGACATGTTTAATAGGGTTCTAGTACCTAATGTCTTAAGGGAATTATCTAACTTCAAAAGTCAATATATCATGTTGTAACCCATGTTGTGATATATATAAGTTTTATGTGTTCTTAAAAGGATCTACAAGTTTATTTTTGGTCTTAATATAGGACAACATGTGAATGTTCAAAATTGAACATGAATCCATCATAATTTTCTAAACTAGGTCAAGGTCTCTCTAGTTCATACATGCTTGCATAAATGGGTCCTAATAGGATGTATTAAGGGGAAAAAATTTAATAGAAATTAAATATATCATGTAAT
This sequence comes from Cupressus sempervirens, assembly GCA_028749045.1. Lineage (NCBI taxonomy): Eukaryota > Viridiplantae > Streptophyta > Pinopsida > Cupressales > Cupressaceae > Cupressus > Cupressus sempervirens. The sequence continues at coordinate 900,513,778 of CM053785.1, forward strand.
TTTTAAAGGGGTCATTAAAGGATGAATTAAGGGGAAGAACTAAAATCAAACATTAATCTATGTCAAAATTTTCCAAACTAGGCAATGATATTTACTTTATACACATGTATATTTAAAGGGGTCTTAATAGGATGACTTATAGGGATAATCTAAAATTCTATCATAATAATGAAAGGGATCCTAATAAGATGTCTTAATGGGAGAACATAAAATCAAACCTTAATCCATCATAATTTTCTAAACTAGGTCATCTAGCTAGTTCATACATACATGTATAAAGGGGTCCCAATAGGATGGCTTAAGGGGTGAATGTAAAATTGAACATCAATCTATATATTATAAATTTATAAGCTAAATCTTGTTGTCTATTACATACATTATTTTTTATAGGGGTCATAATAGGATGGATTAATGAGAGAGTCTAAAATCAAACATCAATCCATCCTAATAGGATGAATTAAGGGGATAATCTATAATTGAACACAAGTATATTGAAATGTTGAAAGTGGTCCTAAGATTATGGCTTAAGGGGAGAATATAAAATCAAATAAAAATCTAGATCATAATTTTCTTTGACAAGTCATGTGGTTTCTATTTCACATAGACATATTTAGTAGGGTCCTTGGAGGATGTCTTCAGGGGATTATCTATCTGCAAAAGTTAATATATCATGTGGTAACTCAAGTTGTGATATATATACTTAATGTGTGCATTTAAAAGGGTCTACACAGTAATTTTTGGTTTTAATACGATGACGTTTCTATTTTGTACAGGCATGTTTAAAGGGGTCCTATAGGATAACCTAAAGGGAATCATATCTAATTTAAGATGAATATATCACATATAAACCTAGGACATGATCTAGATAATATATGTGCATGTTTCAATCATTATAATTGGTAAGTTATGGTTCTAATAGGATGATTCTAAGTGCATGTTTAAAATTAAACATCAATCAATCTATATGCACGCATGTGTATTTAAACATGTGTGTGAAACTAATTAGGACATGTATAAAAGTTCTATGCTATACATCACATGGAAAACATTTAGGTTAAGGTTGTGATTATGATTAGGGATAGCATCATCGTTTAAGGTTAGTAGTAGGACTAGCATCATGTATGTGTGTGTATACACATGTACGTATATGTGAATATATACATGTATATTTATAATACACACATCATGACATAGAAATTATATATACATGCATGCACATATACAACATGTACATGTGTGTGTGTGTACATATATATATATATATATATATATCTGTGTGTGTGTATAAATATATATATACACGTAAAATATATATATTAAAAACTCCAATATAATGCATTGAAAACGAAAGATCAGGGTGGGTTTTTAACCTAAAAAATAACCTAGGTACAACCAAGTACTTTTGATCAAAAGTACCTAGCCGGATTACTTTCAATCAAAAGTAATAAAAAAATTACTTCTGATTGAAAGCATCAAAGTATTCTCTATGAAAACTCCCTAGCTAAAAAATTAACACTGCACATTTTTGGAGGCTTTTCTTCCTCCAAAAAAAGTGTAACCCACTATTTTGGGTTCACCCTCTATTGTTATTGTTTAATGAGAATATTGGTAGAATAGATGTTAGTATAACTATGGTTATCATTATTGTATGGTATGAGAGTTTACTAACACACACACAAAAATTGTTAGAAATTGTTTTGGAATAACTACTTCAACCCCTCCCACCCCAACCCACCCCCGCCCAAAAAAAAAAGTTATTTGACCTATACAATAGTCATATTTACCCAAGTCATTACAGCTACATGGAAAGTAGTTTCCCTTTCCTATTAACTCCATAAAGTATATACCCATAGAAATTTAAGAATAGGGGAGAAATAATCTTAATCAACTATTTTCTAATGATAAGAAAATAGAGCATGTGAACCAACTTTTTAAAAAAAATCTTCATATAATACACTAGGGAATTCTATTATTTCAAACCCTCGTCAATATTCACAACCTTAACAATGCACCTCAACAAACAATAACCGTGTCAACAATTATCATTGTTATCTTTATAGGTTGGTTATATGTCAACCAAATAAAATCATGACCACACCTAAGTCTAGTATTTCCACTTCACTTGAATGAGTGAGAAAGATAAATGATGTTAAGAGTGTAAACACATCCCCTTCCTTTACTTCCAAGACGTGATAAAATCCTCTTTTTTTCCTCTATAACTCAATATAGGCTTGACTTGTTTCCAAATAAATATAATAAGGCCAATGAAGGGGGAAATTTTGGCTTAAATAAAGTGATTTATATTTGTTAAATGATGACCATGATACTTGCCTACCACTTCATTAGAATATTTTTCTCAAACTCCCTACCAATCTAATATCTCTCCATGTACAACTTTTAGATGATTGTAATATTTAGATAACCAACCAATCTTGCACTATTTAGCTTCCCTCCTATCTTATAACATTAGACATGTTCTATCAATTATCCTATTATATCAAATTACCTAGATTATCTAAATGAACTATTTAATCACATGATTAGGAGGGCCATCTTATCTAGGTTTCTTCCAAGCTACAATATTTTAAGAGAGAGGGAGACTACATTGCATCAATATGTATGTATGTATGTATGTATGTATGTATGTATGTATGTGTGTATGTATGTATGTATGTATATATGTATATATGTATATATGTATATGTATATGTATATGTATATATGTATATGTATATGTATATGTATATGTATATGTATATGTATATGTATATGTATATGTATATGTATATGTATATGTATGTGTGTGTGTGTCTATTTTAATATTGAAGAACTCTTACCCTTATATGTACTCAAACTATAGAAAAATATTCATAGATAATTTCAAATGGATCACATTGACTTGTATTATAGATACCTAAAAGGCCCACTCATGTGATTGACTTTATTAATATTAATTATAAATATGATACTTTAAAAATAAATTATATAAAATTAAAAAAGAATATTAAACAAAACTTTTTTTAGAAACCATTAAAATATGTTTAATAAAAAAATGAAGATATGCATATTTGAATATTAAAATATGAAAGAAACTAATAACAATACTAATAACTCTTACTCTCTAAACTACTACATAAAATGTGGAAACTAACTTTAAAAAGACAAAGGGTGGTCTTCCCTGTGACACATTCAATTTCTCAACCAAACAATGGGAGCACCACGATCTCTAATATGAACAGAAAACATTTTGATTCTAAATATGCCCATAATATTTTAACACTCAATTTACTTCTTATGTCCAATTTACATTTTATACAAACTTCAAACTATATAATTCTAAATCCTCTCTTCAACACAATATATACACATTCATTGACTTCCTACGTTAAATATGAATAGTATACGTTCTCCAAATTTAGTTAAATATAATATTATTTAAATTATTTAAATAAAATAAATAATAATGAATAGGGGCTATCAACAGATAGCATAATGAAAAAATAACTCACTCATAAACCTACAATAAGGTTGACAAAAATATTGATTACAAATTCAATACTATTAAAAGTTCTCAAATACCATTTATTATTTATATTAATCATTTTATTCTTACTAATATTGATATCTAATTGAACTTGTAATACATTTTCATCTACTAAAATTGATTCATCGCCTTCATATTCTTCTTAACTATTCCTAAAATAACCACTACAGAATAAAAGATCAAGATGGAAGAAAACCAGTGAGGAAAAAATTACTAATGAATGAAAGATCAAGATAGAAGAAAAACAACTACAAAAAAAATAGCAAGGAATGAAAGATCAAGATAGAAAAAACCTGCAACACAAACAAAGGAGTTAAAGAGTTTTTTGAGCAATAATATATGTTTGAGATCAAAGCAAGTGATCACAACCTTCTATCTTCATTCCCTTGCTTCTACATGAGTTCCCAACTCATTTATTCCAAACTAAAAATGCATAACCATATGGCCATACTTATATCAATTACCCAAATTACAAACACAACCATATACTTACATCAATGATCCAACATAAGTAGGTCTTAAACGGGATATCTATGAACGTAATCCAACCAAGGATTTGTAACAAGAGAAGGTTGAAGATCATGAACAACCTTCCAGAAAATACTACTACACTTAAACTTCATCCTAAAATAAATCATCCAAACTCTATCCCCTTTCGTGATCATCCTCTTCGCCTCAAAATACCCCAATGCATAAAATACCAAACTACTCGAAGTATTCTCAAACCTATGAATCAAATACAATAATATTTATCATTGGCTAAAGTGAAGCACAACAAGACTTATCATCGGCCCCCATGTGGGCACTTAGAGAAAACAACAACTGGGCATTTTTGCCCTTGCTCAATCTCTTGACTTACTAGAAACAATCATTGCAATACATCCAACCCTAAAATATAATTGGTCACTAGCATGGACCTCTCCTTGACATAATAAGTGTTAGAAGATTTTGTATCCATTTGTGTAGTTTGTTACACTGAAACTATTATCAACAACATAGCTCATCTATGTTTCATATACTTTTACATATAGTTGAAGACTTGCCGTCACATGTGTCAACAAGAGTGGCTTATATATCCTCTACACTTGTTGTCAACATATCAGTTTTATTTGGTATGTTACCTCTAGAAATAAATGAAATGGATATGTTTTCTCTGAGCCAAATCTAGGTTTCCAATATGATATCATAGCTTGAGATGATCTTGGGTAGTGACATAGTTATCTTTGTTGGAAAAATCAAAATATATATAAGAATCTGATCTCTGAGTAGGTAGATCATGGGTTGGATAGTTTAGAGGTTGTGAAGATAAGAACAAAGTAGAACTAAAGTGTTGTAGATGAAACTAGCTTGGTTTGGTTGAGCTACCTAAATTGGTAGATAGAAGACAAGAAGATGGTTGGTATTTTTTAAAAGATTACAGCCTATGGAAACCACTCAAGAAGGTTGTAGTTTTCTTTAGGCTAGCAATAAATTGAAGAAGTTACTTCAAAGGTCATTTTTTGAAGTGTCAAAAGAGATCGTAGTTTGTAAGAAATGTTCTAGCTCTCAAATAGGCAAAATGAAATAGAGTAGAACTAAAGCATTGTGGATGAAACCATCTTAGTTTGGTTGAGCCACCTGGAGTGGCAAATAGAAGACAAGAAAGTGGTTGGGACTTTTTTAAATATTACAACCTATGAAAATCACTAATAAATGTTGTAGTTTTTTAAGGCTAGCGAGAAATTGTAGAAGTTACTTCAAAGGTCATTTTTTGAACTATCAAAAGAGATCATAGTTTGTAAGAAATGTTCCATCTCTCAAATAGGTGCAACAAAAGTTGGATTTGTTGTTATTTATGACCAAGATTTTGGGGAAAAAAAAAGATCTTGGTTGCATAAAGATATGTGTTTAAAAGTGTTGGCTATAAAAATCCTCAAAATCATAGCTAAAAGAAAGGAAGTCTGTCGCATAAGAAATTTGATCTAAGCCACAAGTGAAGGGTGGTCAAGGTTAAAGGTTTTTTTTGTAGATCTAATAAGTTATTGGTAAGAGATATAGTGTTATAGATCTAATTAGTTGTGAGATGGTGCACTTAATTTTATTGTCATGGTTTTCTAGTTGTGGGTGTCAAGTCTTGTGTTACCGTAGTTATGTAAAATAAAATTGTGGAATTCATACTCCTCAAGAAATTGATATTATTTGAGAACCTCTTTAAAAAGGGGTCACTTCCAAAAAATGTGAAATCACAAAGTCAAAAAATGTATTGCACCTAATCTTTTGTAAGGGGTGCATTATCGATAGTACCCAACACCTTAAAATGTCTTGGTTTTCTTTATTAATGAACCATATATCTAAAAAATATTCCTAGAGAAATAGCAAGCATAGCAGTTGGTTACCCATGTGTCTTCGTAGATGGATTATTTTTTATATGGACTTAATACTCAGTTTGATGTAGGTACAAAAGGAGAAACTTTTCAAAGATGGTTTCCCCATCATTAAATCATTTTTTTTTGCCATGTCCTTGAAGGGTTTTTGGCAGGCCAAAACCACTTTCTTGGTAAAAAACCTAAGAAAAAGAGATTTTATTAGTTGCAGGGAATCCCTAATGGTTATCAATGAACCAATTAAAATCCCAAAGCTTAATGACAAGAGAAACAAAGTGATAGTGATAAGGAGAACCAAAATTGTATGTTGTAAATGGGTACCTAAAAAGGCTTAATTGTGAGACCCGTCCTATTTGAATTATTAATAATTTCTCCCACATAGAGAGATATTAGTGGTAGAAATTAAGGTGGTGTTGGAAGATTTTTTATCCATTTGTGTAGTTTGTTTCACCAAAAATATAGTCAAAAACATATCCACGTTTCCTAAGCTTTTGCATACAGTTGAAAACTCACCCTCACATGTGTCAACAAGAGTAAATGATTTGTCCTCTACACTCTTATTTATTGTCAACATATTAGTTTATGCATTTGGTATGTTACCTCTATAAATTAATGAAATGGTCATGTGATCTCTAAGCCCAATTTGAGTTTTCAACAAGTGCCACATAGTGGCTAGTACTTGCCGTAATAAAAGTTAATTGATTAGTTTAAAAAATAATTAATTAAAAATAACATTAATAATTATAAATGCATTCACATAATAATAAATTTAAATTTAAATATTAATAAAATAAAATAATTTATTATAAAGTGATAAATATTGTAATCAAGTAATTAGAAACAATGATTAATCTATAATAATAAAATATAAGTTATCACTATTGATTGAGATATCACTATTGAAAGAGAGGGGGTTTATAAAAAATATTAAAAAATAATTTTAAAATTATTATAAAAAATAATTAATTAAGAATAACATTAATAACTATAAATGTATTTACATAATAATAAATCAAAATTTATACTAAAATAATTTATTCTAAAGTTATAAATATTGTAATCAAGCAATTAGAAACAATGAGTAATCTATAAATCTTATTTTTGATTGATTGGGATGTCACTATTGAAAGACAAAGAATTTAGTCATGGCATTTTCTGAGTTATTTAAAAATATTTTATGCTTAGGTATAAATAAGTAATAAAAGTCATAGCATTTTCTAATTTATCTAATAAAGTTTATTTAACTTTTGAAATATAATATTTGATAATAATATATAAAAAATCAACTTTAATAATTTTAAACATTCTTAATACAAATAAATATTTCTTATATAACTTTATTCTACCATTGAAATTCTTAAATTATAAATATTTGATATTTATTTTTAATAAATTTACTTCTTATTGAGCATTATTATAGAAAATTATTATTCATTATTATTATTTTAGCTTCTTTGTATTATGATCTATTGACAAAATAAATGACAAAATTTCTTTTTGTTAGTTGAATTTATAAGTGCAAAGATTAAATTGTATTATATTAAAAATTTCAAGTATTGTAGTAATTATATTTGTTTTAGAATTACATTATATTTTATCTACATAATCATCTATCATTTATGTTTATTATATTGCATATGCATCTCCGAAATATTGCTGAAAAAATAGAATTATGGAATATTTCCGCAAAAAGGGGTCTTATAAGACCAAATGAAATTGGCCATTGGAATTTGAGAAAAATATTTTTTGTCATTTATAAAATTCATAAGTAAATAGGCAAACTTTTTTAAAAATGAAGTTATAGAAAAATAGTTAGTGCTGATTGATTGAAAGCAATTTCACTATTGTCATAATTGTGCAAACTGAATGCAATAGTATTGCCTTACGGCAAGTACAATAATAAGTATTTAGGATTATATTATCTATTATGACAACCAGAGTGTAGGGTAAATTGGTCGACCCATAAAGAGCCGTAACTCCCAAGCTACAACCCATTCTTAAAACATTTAGGTTTTTATGGGAGATAAGTCAGTAGCTGCTTAGGCTAACTTTGTGTACCAACTCTTAATTTATATGTTAAAATTTGCCAATTTCTTGGCTGAATCTTCGTAGGTGAGTAAAGAGAATGTAAGGCTAACTATTTGGTTGTCCTACATTTATAGAGCTCTCTATAGAACTTGTAGAGTGTGAGGTGGTCTAAAAGTGTCATTTTAAAATGTGCACCAGGAACCAATTCACTCACTGAAAAAATAAACAATACTTTTTGCACAAATAGACCAATTAGAACATAGGCGATAACTAGCATGTTTCCCCATGCACTCCTTCATTTTGTAGTGGTTAATGAGCATGGAGGTCAGGGAGGGGACTGTGATGAGTATGTTGCAGGTCATGATTATTACGTTGATACATTTGGCAGAAAGAGCAATGTCATGAAACATGGCATCCACTACCCCAAACATCACTTTTCTCATTTCTTCCATGTCAACTTCTAGGGTTTCCACCTAGTTTTCTCTAAATGGGAATGTGGGTCGTAAGTCTCATTAATAATGTTGGATTTTAGAAATATTTGTGTTTCCTATCGTTGTTAGGTTTCTATGTCAAGTATCCCACCATGAAAATTATGGGAGGCATGTGCATGTAAAATAGTATAATATCGATGGTTATTGTCTAGAAGATCCGTACTATCAAAATGGAGTTGTTGGACCATATTTTTCCCATGGCCTCCCAAATTATAGATGTCTAGAAGAACATCATCATTAACGGGAAAGAATAGGAGTCTGTAGAGCATATTTTAGTAGGGTAGATTTGGAAGGATTTTCGTAGAGATGTATTAATTAAGGACAAGGGAAGGCAATAATTTTTGTAAAGATGCATCACAACCCCATCTAACTAATCCAATTTTACTGACGCTAATTTTAGGCACTTATGTTAAAAACTAAATAAATAAAGAGATTTATCACAACATCATAAACAAAGAACAATTACAATAGTAGATTGAAGAAGAAAGGATTTTCCTTGATTGAATAATTTGTATAATTATATTGCATTTATTTATAGAGGGTTTTTACAAATTCTAGAATCTGAAATGGTAAAACCAAGCTAAATTCTACCCTAACTAATTATGCACATGGATAGTTGCATGAGGAGAGAAGACCCAGTCCACATAACTACTCTAGATGTTTAAGGAAGCGTGTAGCACTTGTTATCAAGTTTTGTAGTTTAGTTAATAAACTGTCTACACACATGGAGATTTGCATTAATTTTTTCCAACACTCCCCCTTAATTTCTACCACTAACAACTATGTATATATATATGGGATAAATTATAAGAAAATTCAAATAGGATGGGTCATCACATGAAGCCTTTTTAGGTGCTCATTTACAACATCAAATTTTGGTTTCCTTTATCACTATCACTATGTTCCTTTTGTCACTATGTTGAAAAATAGAATATAGAACACTACACTATTATATCACATAGATAAATAAGAACAAGAATGGAGCAGAGAAAATAAAGCTAATTTTATTGATAAATCTTTGTAATTACAATGCTTACAATGCATATGTTGTGATTATGCCTCTATTTATAGGAATTCAAATAGTCATATGTTGGAGGAGAACTTTCCAAATTTTAGATTAAAATTAATAATTGTTAACTCTTCAATGTGGCCAAAGTCAAGTTGTAGTGGAAGTAATCCATCATTTTATTTGCAACAACACTAATTGTCTATTCAATAGTTAGTTGGGTAGTGTGACAGATTGGAAAGTATTTGAATTACCAAACACCAGTTTGGTTATAATAAACTGGCTGACATGGAGGATTATTAATTTTCAACACCCTCCCTTAATTTCTAGCATTAAAGACTGTTTATGTGGAAGAAGTTATTACAACACAAAATTCAAATAGCAACTTCTTTGAAATGTAAAAGTGTTCTAAGTCTAATCAAACATGATGTGTCCTACCATTATTAAAATCTTCTTAGATACCTATTTACAACATAACATCTTGGCTCCCCTTATCACTATCACTTTACTCCTATTTTCTCTATGTTTTGGATTTTTAATTGGTTCACCCATACACACTTGTTATTTTCCCCAATTAATACAATTGCTTTTTCTTTAGGTTTTTCACCCGAAGTGATTTTGGCTTACCACAAACCCTTTAAAGACTTGAGACAAATATCATCCCAATGATAGGGAAACTATCTTTTAGATTTGCTCATTTTTGAAATCTCACTTTGCATGGATGTCTTGCTAGATAATGATTCCAATTTGTTCAAACAATTTTTAACCCTTCTTTTGAATTCACACTTTAATAAAAGTTTGTTATTGCTCACACTTGAACATTTGTACTTAAACAAACCTTTGATCATACATGCGATCTTCTACCAACTTGATCCATAGCTCCATCCAAAGTCCATTTTTAAGCACTTCTCCATAGAATTATTTTTATACTTTCTATTCCAACATGTCTTTTCCCTATGACCATTACATAGATGTATCTATCCCATTTACATTTATCTTTTTTGTGTCCTTTTCTATTAGAATTTGAACATTACATATATATTGTTAGCATTAAACATATTTTCTTGAACCCACATCATCATTTCTTTTATTGTTGTATATCCTAATCCTTCATACTTTGGTCTCATAATTGGATCTTTTAGCCTACATGATTTTCTACATCCATTAGTCAAATTGAAAATCATAATACAATTAGAGTGGTTTCCAGATTTATTAATTAAATTGAATGTCACAATATAATTATAATTTTTTTTTATGAATTTTATTATATTGAATAGAAATGTTCATGATTTTCTATATTTATGTTGAGAGGCATTCTATACAATGGGAGCACAAATGGAAACCCTAGCACAAGAATATGCCAAAAAGATTCTCCATAAATAAAAAAGAACTAGGAGTAGTTACAAACTTTTAAATTAAATATAAAATTGTAAAATTAAAAAACTAAAAAATATATTGAAATAATAGATGGCCGAAATAATAGGGCTCCAAAAACTAGGCCTCAAAAAAAGGACCCAAAAAAATAGGCCTGAAATAATTTCTTTAAAATTTTAAATGTGAAACATATTAATTTTGTTAAATATAATTGTGCACACGTTATTTTTTGTGAGGAGTAGGGGAATTTGAAACAAATTCGTGGAATGTCAAGAGACATTTATTGGGGGATATGAGGAGCCTCTCATAGGTTATAAAACAAATGCTCATGTTATTTCATTTTCATTTTGTGTTTTTGTAGGGAGGAAGAGGTGGAGATTATTGGAGTAGATTGGAGTTTCTGAAGAGGAGTAGATTAAAGTTTTGGAGTAATTTTTTTGCAAGTGAGATTTTTATTTTATTTTTTTAATTTTATTTTTAGATTTGTATGTAGATTTAGATTTAGTTATATATTTAGATGTAGATGTAGATTTAGTTTCAAAATTAGTTATAATATTCTACTTTGATTTAGATTTGAATTTCAATTAGTTTCATCTCAGATTTAGAATTGCATTAAAGATTGTTTAGATTTTCATGTAATAGTTTAGCCTTGCCTGTTTCATTTAGATTTAGAATTTGAATAGTATTCAAAATATATTCGATTTATATATTTGATAATACTTTTCATTTGCACATTTTTGTGTGCATGTTTCAATTTAGTTTTAGATTTGCATGTTTTATATTAGTTTTAGATTTGCATATTTCAAATTGTTTTTGGTTTGCATGTTTTAGATTTGTATTTTTCATAATAGTTTTAAATTTGCATGTTTCAAAATAGTTATATTTTCATGTTTCATAATCAAATGTTATCATTAATGTGGATGGCAACGTCGCCATATCAATAAAATTTGTATTTACTAAAGTTAATAATTAATTTAAAATAGATGAATCATATATTTTGTTTATATTTTGTCATTATTTAATTATATTGTGTATAGATTTTATTTAAATATTTTTCATAGCATGTATAGATTTTTATTAATATTTATGTTTGTAATGTTTGAAAAGTGGAAGGCAATGCCACCATATTTCAAACATTACAATCTAAATGTTTCATTTGAAATAGTTTTGATTTTTATTTATCTTATTTTGAACATTATTCATTTGAAAGAATTTATGTTAATTATTAATGCTTTTTATTCTACATTGGTGTTTGTTTATAAGTTTGTAGGTTACTATTTGAGTTATGGATGTCTTGAATAGAGAATCAAACATTATTAGTACTAGCCTAACTACTTAAATGACCTTAAATAATTTCTTTGAGACAAAGTTTGACAAGTGCCTACAAATAATTAAAGACTCATGCACAACTATAATTAAAGTTGTGGAGAACATAATATTGCCAATTGACTATGTTGAGGAAATAGAAGTAAGATGTAGAAAAATTCTTGTGTGACACATCTTCAAAAGTGAATATAGGTTTCTCTCAATGATGAAAGAAGAAAGGATAACTTTAGTGGCTAATCTCACTCATCATGGACCTTGAATTAGGGGCTTTTTTTTTTTTTTTTTTTTTTTCCACTTTTGGGATGGCCATGTCACCTACACTTTACAAAAATTGAGTCCCATGCTTAGGCTAATTGCCAATAATAATACATAAGTATTTATATTTTAGTGATGACTTCACCAGTGTAATCTATTTTTTCCACACAATAAATTATATATATTTGCATACAATTTCCAATTCTTATCTTAATCGATGTCATATTAGCCAATACTTGGTAAAACTTTAAGTTAGGTTGTAGGTTAAGTATGTAGATTCCACATGCATCCCTATTCTGGAAACTTTCCATGAAAATTCTTATCCTTTCTCACTTTGGCCCAAAATAGATTTGATTTGGAACATGTGTCTTTACTTTTAGGACTTTCTTTAAAACTAGGTATTCTTTTAAAAATTTAGCCTGAAATAGGATTTAGGCCATTGATTTAGGATCCTCCAATGATTACAAACAATAGGGAGGTTGCCTCCATGCTACCGTTCAATAATTTGGAGGGAAAGTATAATGGTATAAGTGGGATAAATTTAACCTTTAAGTTTGATGATCAATTAGGATCCATATAATAATAATAATAATAATAAAATCATGATTTCTAGGTATGTGTACTTATTTATCCATGATTTTCATCAATAATGAAAGATTCGCCTCGATTTTATAGAATTTTCATAGAGTTGAAAAAAAATCACCAATAAAAATAATTTTTTTCTTACTCAAAATAATTAATTCACCAATAGAAATTAATTATTTTCCCCTAAACTAAAGTTTGATTCGCCAAAATTTTATCCAAAGGGGGTACAACTAAAGGTCGCAAAGGAATCCTAATTATTGGAGAATGTGACATGTATTTACACCATTACATAGAACTTTTTTGTATATAGTTCATTCTTGTCTTTGGTTTCAAAATTTTACTTCTAATTAGTTGCATTAGGAGTCTGTTTCCTCATTGTTCTATGTAACCTTAATGAAGAAAAGAACAAGAAAAAATAAATTTATTTTTGTACAAAAGATTTCTTCAATGGATGTGGTTACTAAATATGTTAATTAAGAAAGAAAATCATAAGTCTAAATAGATGTCCTTTATGATAGGCATTTTTTTTTATTACATTTCTTAATCATTTCAATAAAACTTGCATTAGCATTATTAAAAATTCAACAATATCTAATGTTCTCACATCATCATGGAGAAATGAATTCAACAAAATTGATTCTTATCTATTTTTTCATACTTTTTACATCATCTAAATAGTTGTGTTGGGACTTATAATTTCCCTTTCATAAACAAGACACAATTTTAAAAATTCTACTATTTGAGTCATATTTAAAACCAATATCCCAAATTTGACCATAGTTGTACTCCAACACTACACCTAAATCTCATACTTCCCTTAACCATGTCCCTTATTTTAGTGTAACATTTAACCACTTATTACCCCTAACCATAACACCAAGTGTCATATAAATAAAATTGTAAACCTTGGATCCTAACTCTTACTCTATATGTGACTGTACTAAGCATTTAGTAAATTATATATGTTAACCTAGAACCCTATATGTACTACTAACTAAAAATAATATTATATTTTTATAAGTGGGAATATATATATATATATATATATATATATATGTATGTATATATATATATATGTATGTATATATATATATATATGTATGTATATATATATATATATATATATATATATATATATATATAGAGAGAGAGAGAGAGAGAGATTGGGGACATATCTAAAGACAAGAGGGGGCTCATATTATGTTTCGTATAGAGACAAATTTTTAGTAGAGAGAGAGAGAGAGAGAGAGAGAGAGAGATTAGAGATAAGGAAAGAAATATTCATATAATGGTGTATTGAGAGAGAGAGAGAGAGAGAGAGAGAGAGAGAGAGAGAGAGAGAGAGAGAGAGAGAGAGAGAGAGAGAGAGAGCATTACAAAAAATTAATAACATGTGTCACAATTGTTAGAGTAAAGTGTTAATTTTATTTTATTTATTAAATGTGCTTTACTCCCTTCTTAAGATTTCCCTTTATGCACCTTTTGCATTCTCATTTAATAATTAATTAGCAATTATTAAATAGCATTTACCTTTTTCGTTACCCTTTTACCTTTTAGGTTACCCTTTTCAAGTTTTGATCTCCTTCTATAAGGATAGATCGATTGTAATTATCTTACATCTTTTTCATTTTTGAGAATGAAATTTGCATATTTTTAGAACAAACCCTTTCCTCTTCTTGTCTTTTTCTTCTCTATGATAGGTTTTTACATGCAAGTATTCATTGGGCTTTGTAGATTTGTAGTACATATTGCTCAAATCCTTCATGGTGTCAAAGCCAGATCTATTGTAGCTTGTTTGGTATTTGGAGAAAAAGGAGAACAAGGGTTTGATAGAACAAATCTAGAGTTTTTTGGGTATTTCTTGTGAAAATAGGGGGGTCTCTGAATTTTAGAGTACTTTGAGGCCAAACAAACCTCACGAATGGATTTAGAAGGCATCAAAACCCCCATTTTCATATAATTGTTGCCCATTTTGGACAATGTTGATCTAGAAGGCAAATATTTTTTGCAATTTTTTCAAAAAAAATTAAAATTCAAAAACCATCTTGTAGGCCCTTTTTTGGCCTACAAACCTATTTCTCACACTGAAATCTTTTTTTGGCACGGAAGGCACTAGCCAAATGAATTTTGGCATTGTCTATTACTTCTGACTGTCATTCATCGTAGCTCGCCACCACCAGGACAAACCATTGTTGCCACCAAAAATCTCCCTATCATTGTCGCTCCATTGGCAGCTCACTGCTCATTCCCTACACCACCATGGCTCTTCTGTTAGTGGCGCTGCCCTCCTCCCTCCACTCAGGCTCCAGCACGCTCCACTCTAGGTGGTGGCTTTTTTAATTTTTTTATTTTATTTTTTAAATAGCATTTTTGGGAGCCATGTCATTTTTTTACGATATCTTGAGCATATAGACTTATTATTTCATTTCAAAAGAAGTGTCAGAAAGCTGGTTCCAAGATGGAGATGATGGCATAGGTATTTTTGAAAAAAAAAATCCAATTTGGTACCTATTATTGTGCTTGAAGTTTGGTGATGACTTCTATCTTCTAGGGGGCATAACTTCTTCATTATAGCATTGTTTTTTGATCCAAAAAAAGCATAAAAAAGATCTTCTCGAGAACTTTCTAGATTCTTTATCATTTTATAGTATTTTGTAACAAGTATTTGTGACTCATCTCTAAATTGTTTTTTTCTCTTATCTCATTTATGCATTCCTTTTGGTAGCTGGGAAAGGTTATATTGACATTGATGATGGTACATTTAATGATGTACTTTGTGTTCCATCTTTGTCCTCTAACCTAAACAGGGAAGACAGTTGAGTTTGCATAGGATTCAGTGCACATCAGAGATAATTGTTGATCATGTTTCTCTCCTATGTTCCTTCTCAAATTTTGGTCTACCATCTCCACTATCAGAGACTCACTCACTCTCTTTTTTTACGAGAGTTTACTGAGGTGAAGTCAGGTCGCTTGAACTTATGTGTTGTTTCTAAGACCAGTGTTGTGACTTCTACACCTCCACCTCCTATTTAGCTTCCATCTCTTGTACATGATTACTCTTCAGCATTGCCTACTATTGTAGCTCTAGTCATCGAGCCACCTACTGCAATTGTTGAGGATATATCAAAGGACACACATCTCCTCTCGGATGATAGATTCAACACACCTATTATTCCACCTCCATTGGAGATTCTATTGTAGGATTCTTATGCTCTCTCCTTTGAGCATCAAATAGGACTTCCAGTTGCACCTTACATATATGGGTTTTATCATCCTTGTCCACTACCTTTGTTTCCTTCAAATTGGAGCCACATTGGTATGTTCATTGACACAAAAGTTCTGCCATTCTAGGGGGGCTATGGAGTCTCAAGCTTCTATCATGGAGGCTTTCATTGTACTTATGGTCTTGAGAGATTCTCTTGAGATGTTTCATTTGTGCATTCTTTTCTATCTCTTTTTGGAGTAGAGTTTTTCCTATTGGGTTTTCCCTATTTCTCTATTTCATAGAGATTTGATTGTGATTGGGTACCTCATTAGGCCTTGTTGTCGAGACCCAAGTTTGCTTTCTATTTTACATTGTAGTTTCATTTCTCTTTTTGCATTGTTTCTAGCTAGATTGTTGCTCATCTTAAGGGGCAGTGTTAGAGTAAAGTGTTAATTTAATTTCATTTATTAAATATGCTTAACTCCCTTCTTAATATTTCACTTCATGCACCTTTTGCATTCTCATTTAATAATTAATTAGTATTATTAAATAACATTTACCTTTTAGGTTACCCTTTTCAGGTTTCGATCTCCTTCTATAAGGATAGATCATTTGTAATGATCTTACATCTTTTTTATTTCTGAGAATACAATTTGCATATTTTTAGAGCAAACCCTTGCCTCTTCTTGTCTTTTTCTTCTTTGTGATAGGTTTTTACATGTAGGTATTCATTGGGCTTTGTGGATTTTTATTGCATATTGTTCAAAGCCTTCAACAATAGCACTAATCATGGGTATTGTAATATGACTAACCACATAAGAATTTAACCAGACAATTACCCTAACACTAAGATAAAGTGTAATAATAGCTCTAACATCAGCTATGATATGATTAGTAACCCCAAAAATAAGCTTAACTGCAGTAATAACACAAACCCTAACTCTAACTCTAATTATATCCCTCACCATAACCCTAACCCTAACCCTATATAACCCTAACTCTAATCCTAATTCTAATCCCTAACCCCAATTCTAGCCCTAATCCTAATCCTAGACTATAACTCTAATCCTAACTCTAACTCTAACTCTAATGCTCACCCTAACCCTAACCCTAACACTAATTCTAACCCTAACCCTAACTCTAATTCTAACTCTAACACTAATTATAAGCCTAATCGTAACCCTAATTTTAACCATAATTCTAACTCTAACTCTAACTCTAACTCTATCTCTAATTCTAACCCTAACCCTACCCCTAATTCTAACCCTAACTATAACTATAACTCTAACCCTAACTATAACTATAACTCTAATTGTAATCCTAACTCTAATGCTAACCCTAACCCTAACTCTAACCCTAAACCTACTCCTAATCCTAAGCCTAACACTATATATAACTCCAATTCTAACCCTAACCCTAATTCTAATCCTAACCCAAACCCTAAGTCTCACACTAACTCTAACTCTAACCCTAAATCTAAACCTAGCCCTAAATCTAACACTAAGCCCAACTTTATCTCCAACTTTAACTATAACTCTAACTCTAATTCCAAGCCTACTCTAACCCTAACCCTAGCCCAATTCTAACCCTAACTCTAACACTAACACCAACACCAACACCAACACCAACTATAACTCTAATTGTAACCCTAAACCTAATGCTAAACCCTAAATCTAACTGTAACCCTAGCACTAACTCTAACTCTAATCCTAATTCTAACCCTAACCCTAATTTAACCCTAACTCTAATCCTAACTCTAACTCTAACTCTAACTCTAACCCTTACTCTAACTCTAATTCTAACTCTATCTCTATCTCTAGCTCAAACGCTAACTCTAATTCTAACCCTAATTCTAGCCCTAGCCCTAATTCTTACCCTTATCCTAAACCTAACTCTAACTCTAACTCTAACTCCAACCCTAATTATATTTGTAACCCTAATTCTAACCCTAACCCTAACCCTAGCCCTAACTCTAGCCCTAACTCTAACTCTAACTCTAACCCTAACTTTAATCCTAATTCTAACCCTAACCCCAATTCTAGCCCTAACCCTAACCTAATTATAACCCTAGCTATAACTCTAATCCTAACTCTAACCCTAACTCTAACTCTAACTCTAATTATCACCATAACCCTAACCCTAACACTAATTCTAACCCTAACTCTAACTCTAATGCTAATTCTAACCCTAACTTTAATTATAACCCTAAATCTAACTCTAACTCTAACCCTAACTCGAACTCCAACTCTATCTCTAAGTCTAACCCTACCCCTAATTCTAACCCTAACTCTAATCCTAACTATAACTATAACTCTAATTAATGTTGATAGGCATTCTACAATGGTAGAAATGGTGGATTATGGTGTAAGCATGTTAATGTTAACAATTACCTTTTAAACTTAAATTTGACAACCATTTGCATGTCAAAATTTCAATATTTATTATAAACATAATATACTTAAAAAAATAATCAATCAATGCCACATAAAAAAGTTTTTAAAAAATATATGATTTGCTAAAATTATAAGTTTTGAAGATATAAATAATATTATTTTTAGAAATTAAAATAAAAAAACTTAATTCGGTCCCCAAAAAATAAATATAGATACAATGAAATATAAATATTTCTAGGTATAATAAATTAAATTTTAAATATTTTATAGGTTATATCTATCGACATTTCTTTAGATAGATATATTTAAGATATCTATACTAGTTTTAACCCTAGTCCTAACACTAACCCTAACCCTAACTATAACCCTAACCCTATATACAACTCTAACTCTAACCCTAAACCTAATTCTAATCCTAACCCCAACCCTAACTCTTACTCTTACCCTAAATCTAACCCTAACTCTAACCCTAACCCTAAATCTAACCCTAACCCTAACTCTATCTCTAACTTTAACGCTAACTCTGACCCTAACTCTAACCCCAATTCTAACCCTAACTTGAACTCTAACTTTAAACTAACACTAACACTACCTCTAATTTTAACTATAAATTTAATTGTAACCCTAACCCTAATTCTAACCCTAGTCATAACTGTAATCCTAACACTAATCCTAAATCTAACCCTACCTCCAACCGTAACTCTAATTCTAACTCTAATTCTAACTCTAACTCTAACTCTAACCCTAACTCTAATTCTGACCCTAACCCTAACCATAATTGTATTTGTAACCCTAATTCTAACCCTAACCCTAAGTCTTACCCTTACCCTAACCCTAACCCTAATTCTAACCCTAACCCTAACCCTACCTCTAACTCTAATTCTAAACCTAACCCTAACTGTAACTCTAGCTGTAACTCTAGCTGTAACTCTAACCCTAACCCTAACCCTAGTTCTAATTGTAACCCTAACCTTAACCCTAACTCTAATTTAGACCCTTAGCCTAACCCTATCCCTAACCCTAATTTTAATCCTAATGCTAACCCTAACCATAACTCTACTCCTGAATGTAACATTTTATGTAACAATGTCCTTGAAATAAAAACAAATTAAAGTCATGCAAATTAAACACCATATATAGAATTAAAAAATAAAATGATGAAGAATAATTTTGTAGTAAGTTAATGCAACTATAATTTTATAATAAATTTATACAACTATATTTAAAAATAAATAAATAATTTGATACTAACTTTATCAAAAATAGACAAATTAAAAACTATTTTTCATGTTGCACGGAGAATAATCTTTGTCACTTTATATATATATATATATGGCTAATAATTTATTTATATGAAATTAACATTACAAGTGTCTTGTGACTTCCATTTATGAATTTTATTACGGTACATTGAAATGTTCATACAGCGTATAAAATGTGTAATGATTACAATGTTTTCTACATCATTAATTAAATTGAAAAATTGAGAATGAAAGTAGAACTACTACAACTATATTTCGTAGTTTCAATTTAATTTGCAGTTCATTTTTTAATGCACTAAACAGACATTAAGTTGACAATGGCACAATTTTATTTTTTAAAAATAAAATTATATAAATAATAAAGGCACTGAAGAGTCTATTCTATTGCTCAAACTGTTTATCAAATAAATCACGCATGGATGTGTTTGTCCCAACGAACTCATTGAAATGATAGTTGCGGGTTTTATTATCCTCTAAATCTGAGTGCGTCCCCATTTGTAGAGTTGACTTATCCCTAATTTTATTTAGTTGATCAAGCTTGTAATGAGTAACTACATTTTATACAAAAATTGAATTGGATTTGTTTGTAGAAATAGGATTTCATTTACTTATTTAATAATTATTTATATTTGATTTGGTTTTAAATTCAAGATATTAAAAATGATTGATTTTCAAAAAGAAAACCTATCAAATTGGAAATCTATTCATTTTTGAAAAGTAAAAATTATATTTGATTTATTTTAATTTATTTGTATTTTTAATATAAACTTCTTTTATATAAGAATGCACACAGTTAATATCAGACACAGCTATCCTTGTTGTGTTTTCGTGAATGAAAAAGAATCATGTTTGACCTTTTTTTAAAGTTAAATGAATACTATCTAGGAAGGAAATCAAAGGTTGTGCTTCAATTTTTTCATTTATGAAGTCTTATTGCTTCATTTTTTTTAAAGAATGGCCAAGATAAAATGAACATTAAATCAATTGCTTAATTTTAATAAAAGATCTAGATTTGTGACAATCACTAGTCATGAAATAAAGGGCAATGAGTTTGATCCCAAACCTACAGAGTTGAATTTTTGTAAGATATCAAATATTTGGAACGCTTAAAAAGTAACTTCTACTCATTAACGTATAAGATAACGCAACTCTTTAATAATTGGCTCAAAAGACACAAGACTTGTTGAGGGATTTGATATGGATACACAGTTAGTTGTCTTAATTCTAAGGAAAACTCTATAGTAAGTATGGTTGATTTAAAGTGATTTATAAATAGAGTGAACTCTTAAGAAGTCTTTTTCTTTACCTGTCAAAGCATCATCTAATGCACATAACATCATGTGTGTTCATGAAAAATGAGTCATGTGAAACACTATTCATGAATGTGTATTATTGAATTCGATCAAAAATTATGCAAATTGATGGTTGTAAAATATATTACAATTTGACACACTAAATTCAACATCATCTTTTGATGCATAAAATGTAGAAATTTTAGACATTTATATTTTAACCAAAAATGAATTAATAGCCTTCTTTCCCAAACACAATAGTACTAATATAGATATTGACAAATGAAAAAGCTATTTATTTTCATACATTGTATTTTTTTTATTTATTAAGTGATGTATGCTAATGATAGTGCTTGGAAAATCCCAAATATATAAACCAATCAAATTCAAGTAAAATGATTTCAATAATTTTAAAATTTTAAAATCTGAAAATCAAAACTTAAAATTTAAAATGAAAAGTACTTAAATTTAATTAATTGAAATAGAAAAGATTAACTTTAAACAACGGATTACAATAATATAATCTTTATCTAGAAAATACAATGATAATAAATAGACTACATTAATAATAAAGTGTTAAGGAAAAATAACTTATCAAACTAAGTCGTGCAATATTTTTTTACTAAAACTTTTATAATTTCATATAAAAAAATGATTTCTCCTTTACATTAAGTAATAATGGTAAATAGACTCCATTAATGAACCTTCTAAAAAAAAATTTTTTTGTCAAACTAAGGTATGAAATAATAAAAATCTGTTAAAACTTCCATAAATTCGTATGGAATTTGCTCCTCTTTCACAATTAAATAATAATAATGATATTTAAACTGCCTTAATGAAAGCTGGGAAGTAAATAATACTTGTTGCTGTTGCTTTTAAAATTTTGATACAATTATCAAATCAGTATCAGTTCACAACTATCAACGGCGCTTTTCAAAGCCAGATAAGCATCCTGTGTATATAGATAACTACATGCACCATCCCATTTACTTCCTGATAGAAACATGATGAAGTTAGAAATGTAGAGACATCCGAATAGACTGAAATTCAACATCATCTAAAACATGTATGAACTTTAATTTAGTTAGCTGGCATTCAACCATAGACAGCACAGTTTCTACTGCTTTTATCGTTCTTCTCCTTCTCTTTATAATTATGACTGATTTTGATATTAGTAAGAAAAAGGGACACCCAAAATTATCATCGTCCCTATCCAATTAAACCATTAATACCGTAAATGTGTACAATTAAAAAATATGCAGTCCCAATAAAAAACAAATGTGTTTGATATATTCTTTAGATTAGATTTTATGATTTAAGTTATTGTTTCTAATTTTAAAGTATAGGTTACTTTGTTGTTAATAGAATTAAAACTAGTTTATATATATTCTATATATATAAAATAAGTCAAGAGATATCTTTCTCAAGGTGCCTATTGCACTGAGTCGGATTATGAAAATAGGCGCCTCGAGAAGGATATCTCTCAGCTTTATATATATATATATATAAGAGCTAGTAGCATTCTCGATGCAAAAGGAAAGACATTGTTATTTTATTATTATAATTAATATATAATAAAAATAATTTTATGATATGTTGTAAACTTTATATGTTTATTTTGAACATGTGTTTAGCACAATAGATTCATTTGAAATTAAAGCAATTTGTATATTGTCATCAAATCTTTTTGCTCAATTAATTAGGATTAAATTAGGGTAAATTGGATAGTTTTTGTTTGTATCAATGTGTGTATATAAGCTTGATCGCTAAGGTTACATAAAGCATAGGTCAAGACCATAGAGAGGAATATGATAATTGTAATATTTAATATATCTTTAGCACATATATGATATATTACATACTTTATGTGTTCTCTTAAAAAATAAGTATAGTGCAACAAATTATTCTCCATTATATATTAATATTTTTGACAAAGGAATTTTTAAATAACTTACTCTCTCTCTCTCTCTCTCTCTCTCTCTCTCTCTCTCTCACACACACACACACACACACACACACACACACACACACACACCAAGCGAGTCCTCAAAACTCTCTTATTAATTCCTAACCTCTTTCATTCTCTTACTAACTCCAAACCTCTGTCTCAAACTTGTAACCCTTAAGCTCTATCTCTTTGACTAATCCCTAATCCCCCTCTCTAACTTGTAATCCTTTTCCCTTAGTTATTCTCTCTCTCTCTCTCTCTCTCTCTCTCTCTCTCTCTCTCTCTCTCTCTCTCTATATATATATATATATATATATATATATATCCTCTTATCTCTCTCTCACACATTTTCCCTCCCTTGTGTCTCTTTCTCTATCAAATTCTCTCCATATGTATAACTCATGCCTCTCACCCTCCCCCCTTGTTTTATTATCTCTATATCACATCTCCTTATTTTGTTGTAATATACACGGATTGTTTTGTGTATTTTTAGCCCTACCCCCTGCTCTCTCTCTCTCTCTCTCTCTCTCTCTCTCTCTCTCTCTCTCTCTCTCTCTCTCTCTCTCTCTCTCTCTCTCGTCATTGCTTGCCCCTAGTTACCATATATATCTTTACCTCATCTCTCTCCCTCTCTCTCTTTGCTAGCCATTGTTTGCCCCTAATTACCATATATATCTTTACCTCATCT
The DNA here is from genome assembly GCA_028749045.1 of Cupressus sempervirens. Taxonomy (NCBI): domain Eukaryota; kingdom Viridiplantae; phylum Streptophyta; class Pinopsida; order Cupressales; family Cupressaceae; genus Cupressus; species Cupressus sempervirens. The sequence continues at coordinate 900,537,538 of CM053785.1, forward strand.
CTCTCTCTCTCTCTCTCCCCCCCCCCCCTTTCAAAATAACAATGTCCATGCATTCTATGCCCTAATTATTCTCTCTCTCTCGCTACCTCATCTATCTCCCCATCCCCATTATTTATCTACCACATTTATACCCTTCTCCCCTTTTAATTTTAGCTTTAAAGGTTTGACTTAGCTTGTAAAGCTCTACTTCATTTTTAAAAGGTTATCTAGATATATATAAAAGTTCAATCTTATTTCAAAAACTTCATGTAATATCTAACTATTTTTTTCTTTTTTTAAAAAAATTATTCTAATATGAATAGTTAACTATAATATTATCAAATTTTAATTATATTAATCAACTATAACTTTGATTTTACTATTTAATTTTAATTCAATTATTTGAAAATAATTAAATGTCTATATAAATAAACAAATCATGAAATTCAAATTTTGATCGATTGTAGTACAATTTAAGCCTATAATTAACTTAAAATAAAAATATATAATTTTTTTAAAATAAATACTACAAATACTTGTGTAAATGCTACAGATGATTTACATGCCTTGTCACTTTCATGTCCAATGATTTACATGTGTCATATCCAACCAAGATCACCATGGCTATCTTGGGGTCTATAATACCGTGAAATGACTATCCTTGGAAATAAAATCTAATCATTTATTTATATTTTGGAGATTCATTCTATAATTTGAGTGAATTATTGGAAATATGGATATCATCACCCAAATGAATGACTCCTCACTTGCCTCCAATCCCCCTGCAATCGATTCATTCTACCTCTCTAGTAAACTTGTCACATTGCCTAAGCCGACATATACACCATATATCTCTCTTTTTGTTCATTTAGCCAGTCCAACCACTTATCTTCCTCTACATTATCAGGGCTTCCCCTCACACCAACGGGAAGACAAGGGACCTACTGACTAAACAAGGTGCCTTGAAATAGTTTAGAGATAGTCAACATAGATAGGCTCCAACGAATAGAAAATGTTGATGAGGGTGCCTTAGCTCTTTGGGTTCAAATTCATGTTGTCTATAATGGACATGTACAATTTATGCAAACCTAAAATATAAATGTTTAGTCTCAATAAATCTCTCTCTCTCTCTCTCTCTCTCTCTCTCTCTCTCTCTCTCTCTCTCTCTCTCTCTCTAAAATATAAATGTTTAGTCTCAATAAATCTCTCTCTCTCTGTCTCTCTCTCTCTCTCTCTCTCTCTCTCTCTCTCTCTCTCTCTCTCTCTCTCTCTCTCTCTCTCTCTCTCTCTCTCTCTCTCTCTCTCTCTCTCAAGCCTAAATTATCCCCTTTCTATATTTAGCTCTATCTCACCCCACTTCCCCTTCTATCTTTCTTCCATCTCCTTGCCCCACTAGTGATTGCTTCCCCCTAAATACCTTATATATCTTTACATCATTTCTTTAACTCTATCTCACACATCTCTCTTTCCCAAACATATAATACATATATCTCCCCTGATAATTACTTTCTTTCCCTCTCTCCCCACCCTCCTCTTAATATATCTTCTTTTATTTTGACCCCCCCCACCCCCTCCACTCACTTATCACTATTATCCTCTCTTCCTTCCTTCATTACCATGTCCATCTATCATATTCCCTAATTATTATATTTACCCCATCTATCTCCTATTCCCTCTGCCATTCCCTCTTTCTCTTATATCACTGCCCCTCTCACCATCTATTCCTCTTGATTACCATATAGCCCTAGCCCATGTCTCTCAACCTCTAGACCCTCTTCTCTCTCTCTCTCTCTCTCTCTCTCTCTCTCTCTCTCTCTCTCTCTCTCTCTCTCTCTCTCTCTCTCTCTCTCTCTCTCTCTCTCTCTCTCACCATTTCCATCCATTTGATGCCCTAATTATTCTCTTTCTCTCTACCTAATCTGTCTCAACTTCGACATTGTCTCTTTCTACCTCATACCTTCCTACATTTCTCCCTTTGTCCTATTTCCACCTCTAGTTACCATAGCATCTCCTTTATTACCATTTATCTCTACATCATCTCTCTGCCTCCCTACCTAGTTAATCTCTTTAAGTCTATCCTCTCTCTCCTCTCACAATCTCTTCCCCTTGTTTACCCTCTATATCTTCCTCATATATCTCACTCATGTATCTTTATCTCTCACAATCTCTCTTGCACATGTCTCTCACCATATTTCCTCTTATCCCACTCTCATGTCCCCTCCTCATATCTCTTTATTTGTCAAATTATTTCTATATGTCTACCTTGTGTTTCTCATGCCCTCCCATAGTCTTTATCATGTCCCCTACTACCTGCTCTCTTTATCTCATGTATCTTTATCTCTCACTCTCCCTCGTAGTGTTTACTTCATGCCTCACCCTCATCCCCTTGTCACACTCTCTTGCACATGTCCCCTTCTATAATTTACCTTCTCTGTCCTTCTCTAGACACTCTCTCCCCCCTCCACCCCCCTCCCCATAATGTAGACCCTCCCCACTCCCTCTTCTCTCCCACCCTCACACACACACACACCCACACACATGCCCACACCCGCACCCACACCTAGTAAACTTAAACTTTATTTAAAAGCTAACTTTATAACACTTTATCGTAACAAATTTAAATTACTTTAGAACATTCTTTTAATTTTAGTTTTATATTTTTAACTTCATTAATTTAATATTTTCCTAAATTTATAAATTTTAAACTTATTTCAAAATTTGATATAATCTCTAAAATTGTGCTCTAAATTTCATACATCCCTTGATTACCACATCTCTCTCTCTCTCTCTCTCTCTCTCTCTCTCTCTCTCTCTCTCTCTCTCTCTCTCTCTCTCTCTCTCTCTCTCTCTCAATCACCATTTCCATCCATTCAATGCCATAATTATTTTCTTTCTCTCTATCTAATCTCTCTCCCCTTCGACATTGTCTCTTTCTACCTCATACCTTCCTACATTTCACCCTTTGTCCTATTTCCACCCTTACTTACCACATCCTCTCCTTTATTACCATTTATCTCTACATCATCTATCTCCCTCCCTATCTCCTTAATCTCTTTAAGTCTCTCCTCTCCCTCCTCCCAATATCTCTCACTCATGAATCTTCATCTCTCACAATCTCTCTTGCACATGTCTCTCACCATATTTCCTTTTATCTCACTCTCATGTCCCCTCCTCATATCTCATTATCTCTCAAATTCTTTCTATATGTCTACCTTGTGTCTCTCATGCAACCCCCCCCCCCCCCCCCCCCCCCCCCCCCCCCCCCACAACCTCTATCATGTCCCCTACTACCTATTCTCTTCGTCTAATGTATCTTTATCTCTCACTCTCTCTCAAAGTGTTTACTTCATGCCTCACCCTCATCCCCTTGTCACACTCTCTCTCTCTCATGTGTCCCCTTCTATAATTTACCTGGTCTTCCTTCTTTACACTCTCTCTCCCCCTCCACCCCACTCCTCATAATGTAAACCCTCCCCACTCCCCCTCTCCCCCCCTCTCTTTTATACACACACACACCCACACCCACACATCCCTTTTGGAATTTGACTGTTAGAATTCTTTAGAATAACTGAGAGGGGGGTGAATCAGTTATTCAAGGTCTAAATTCCCTAATAATACTTTTTGTCTAATTATAGTGAGCCCATAAAATTTTCATCCATCCAAACTTAAATCAATCATTACAGCAAATCAATATGCAGGGATAAAACATGCAAGATCAACACATGACACAGTGATTTACGTGGAAACCCAATTTGGGAAAAACCACCAGTAACATGCTACTTAATTTTCACTCTTCTAAATTGATGTCATGTTAAAAGCCTGCCTTGTTAAAGGCTTACAACACATTGTTAAATGTGACCTTGTTAGAGGATTTCACCATACTGTTAGGAATGGGCCTGGTCAAAGGACTTTAGAACATTCACTTGGAATGTCACCCTATTCAAGGATTTATAACATGGCTATTAAACCAACCTAAGTCCATAGGATTTAAACTATCTGTTACAATTGCTCGAGAGTAACAATAATGACTTTCTAATCTTTCTGATCTGATACAACTTACAACATTTTTTGCAGATTTCAGATCACACTTCAATTCAGTCCTTTTGCTTGGATTTAAATCACTTCAGCTTTGATAGCTTGTCATCTCAAGCTTCATCTCCTTGAGTCTTCTCACTCATCATACCAATGTAACCATATCTGTGGTCATCTGGTGAAGCAGAGTATATGTGCTCTTTTACTCCTTAGCACCTCCTTCAGCACGTTATGCTTTCATGCTTGGCCTCCTCTCTTCTGCTCTGTGACCTTGTTACTCCTTAAATAGAAATTTGGATTGCCTTTGCCGCTCGATTCTCCCTCTCCAACTTTAGGGTTTCAAATGGATTAGGTAGGATACAATGTATCTACAACCATATCTTGCTCTTATCTAGAAACTTCGTCTAGAGTCCAGTTGTATTCTCCAAAAATGTTCTACATGGTGTTCTATGCCACTAACTCATCACTCTTATCTTCTATTTAATTCATAGAATTCTAGATAACAACCTTGTCGGCTTAGATCTGACAAATCTTCAATCTTATAAATAATGCAGCAACTCAGCATTGTTGGTTTACTGATGCTCGGCACCTCTGTGTTACTCGGCACTTATATCCTGCTTGGCACCTGAAGAGCACTTGGCATCTGAAGATCACTCGGCACTTACTGAAGTTCACTCAGCATCTGAAGTTCACTTGCTCAGCTTCAACTAGGAATCTATGCGGCACTTACTAACTTGTTCAGCTCCCTCTCTAATAGACTTAGTTAGGCTTTACAAATGACTTAGCTAAAACCTTACATCTTTGATATGTTTCAGTGTGCCCATTCTCTATGTCTTAGAGTATGTCGTCAATACACTTTTTCATCAATGGCTTAGTTGATCCTTGTACTTCATTACAACATCACAACTTCAACCGTTCTCTAGGTTCACTAGTTACATCTTATTGATTGCCTCCTTCTTGTCAATCAACCAATTGATAGTATTTGGATCACTAAAGCAATTGTCATTCCTGCAAGTAGCAAGTTTGACATCAATGAAAAAATAATGATTGAGAAAATTCTTTACCAGTTCCATTACTTTTTATGTATGATCTCTTCAATCATTTCCAACAATCTCCCTCATGATCTTTTCAATCATTTCCAACAATCTCCCTCTTTGGCATTGATGGCAAACCAAAATGATCAATTGATCAACTTAATTACCACTAAGATTGTATATGTTGTCTGCTACTTTCTTGACTGGTGCATCCTTAATACTGATCTCATATATCTCCCTCTTTCATATATATCTACCTCTTGCTTTGTATTGATCAGTTTTCTGCATATTTCTCCCTCTTTGACATAAATGCCAAAGATGTAGCATCTTTAATATGCATAATATAAGCTTTCACTCTTGATGTCTTCTCCCTCTGTCACCATGCTTGTGACTAATTTAGAGTTTCTGCTCCTGTTGTCATCCTCTGCATCATTCTTTAGATATTTCAAAGATTTATTTCTATTGATGCAGGGCAGCTTCCTTGTTGCTTTACACTGCTTGAGTTAGGGGCATTACCCAGAACTTGCCTCTAAGATATTCATAAGCATCCTTGGCAATGGTTTGGTGAAGATATCTACAATTTGTTCCTTTGTGTGAATGTATTCCACCTTCACTTGTTTGTCTTCTACCAATTCTCTGACATAGTGATACTTGATTGCAATATGCCTGGTTTTTGCATGCATTACTGGATTTTTGGATATGTTTATAGCACTTGTATTATCATAGGTTTGGTTACCTCTTCTTTCATCTCCCTTTCAATAGATGTGTGAGCCACACAATGTTTGTGCAATTGACTGTTGCTTGCACATATTCTGATTCTGTAGTGGACTGGGATGTGCATGTTTGTTTCTTGCTAGTCCAGGTAACTAGCCTTTTACCTAAAAATAATGCAACCTCTACTTGTTCTTTTTCTGTCACCAATGTTGCCCTCCCCAATCTGCATCTATATATGCATTGAGCTCAAACTTCTCATTCTTTTTGTAATATAGACCAAAGTTATCAGTTCCTTTGAGATACCTCATTATTCTTTTTACTGCTATGAGATGATTTTCTTTGGGATTAGCAGAGAATCTAGCCACTATTCCAACTGCTAATGATATGTCTGGTCTGCTATGTACAACATATTGTAGTTTTTCAATCATGGATCTATACATTGTTTGATTGACTTTAGCTGATACATCATTTTTAGATAGCTTATTTCCTGTTGCCATTGGTGTGCTGATTGGTTTGGACTCCTCCAATCCAAACATTTTAAGTATCTCTTTGATGTACTTTGATTGTGTCACAAATATACCATGTTTTAGTTGATGTACTTGCAATCCAACAAAAAATTTTGATTTCTCCAAACATAGACATCCCAAACTCATGTTTCATTTTATCAGCAAAGCCTTTGCAAAGCACTTCCTTTCCTCCAAAAACTATGTCATCCAAAAAGATTTTAGATACAATAATATCCTTACCTTCTTCTGATTTGACGTACATATTGTTGTTATCATCAGTTCTTTCAAATCCTATTTGCACTAGATACTTGTGAAGTCTCTCATACCATGCTCTGGGTGCTTGTTTCAGACCATAGAGTCCTTTATGTAATTTGCAAACCATATCCCTGTTGTTCTCATCAACAAATCCCTCAGGTTGTTCAATATAGACTTCTTCTTCTAATATACCATTTAAAAGAAAGCAGACTTTACATCCATCTGATAGACTTAAAAACCTTATATGCAGCATAGGCAAGTAAAGTTCTTACTCCTTCCATTCTAGCAATAGGGGTGAATGTTTCCCCATAGTCTAATCCTTCTTCTTGAGCATAACCCTTGCATACTAGTCTAGCTTTGTTTCTAGTAATCTCGCCATTCTCATCTAACTTGTTTTTGAATACCCACTTGGTGCCAATCACATTCTTGTCAATTGGGTTTGGGAATCAAACTCCAGGTTTTGTTCTTCTTTATTTGATCAATCTCTTCTTCCATAGCTTTATACCATTCATCATCTTGTGATGCACCATATACTGTCTTAGGTTCAAGTTTGCTGATCAGACATGATTCATATCTTAGTCTATTCCTTGTCATTGGTCTTGCATCTTTTTCACCAATTATCTGTTCAATAGGGTGATGTCTTTTTACATATTTGGATAATCTTGGTTCTATCTTTGTTTCCATGTTTGATCTTTTAGATTCAGGGTCACTATGCACTGAGTTGTCAGGTTGTTCTTCATCTCTTTCTTGTGTATTGTTTTCAGGATCAGATTGTGCATTTCTTTCTTTCTACAACTTGGCTTTTGAATGTAAACTCAGCATTCACTGGTTGTGACTCGGCTGAAACTAAAATTTTTTGTTGAATCTCAATTTGATTGATAGCATCTTCGTCAACAGGCATTCCTTCATAAGAATACACAAAGGTTCTATATTCATCTATTCTCTTTGGTTCTTCAGCTTGGACTTCTATATGCTCATCAAAGTTTACATTTACACTTTCCACAATTTTGTTAGTGTTAGTATTCAAACACTTATATGCTTTACTTCTAGTGGAGTAACCAAGGAATATGCCTTCATCACTTTTTGCATCAAATTTCCCCATTTCTAGCATCTTTAAGGATAAAGCATTTGCAACCAAATACTTTGAAATGTTTTACATTGGGTGAGTGACCATACCATAATTCAAAAGGTGTTGTATTTGTACCTTTCTTGACTTGTACACGATTCAATGTATGAACAGCTACACTTACAGCTTCTCTCTAGTATTTTAGAGCAACAGTCTTTTCCATCATTAATGTTCTGGCACAGTCAATCACAGATCTATTTCTTCTCTTAGCAATTCCATTTTGTGGGGGAGTTCTAGGAGCTAACATTTTCCTTTTGATTTCCTTGTCATTACAAAATATCTCAAATTTATTTGATGTGAATTCACCACCTCTGTCTGATCTCAAGCATTTCAAACCTTTCCTGTTTCCTTTTCAACTCTAGCCACATACCACTTAAACATTTGAAAAGCATCAGATTTTTGCTTTAAGAACATAATAGTCATCATCCTGGAATAGTCATCAACAAACAACATTATGTATTTATCTCTTTTATAGCTTTGTACTTCCATTGGACCACATAAGTCAGTATGGACTAACTCAAGTACTTCTTTAGATGTATAGTTTTTGCTTTTGAAACTTGATTTTTTCATCTTTCCTAGCTGACATTGTTTGCACATGATATTGTCAGGGTTTTTTCAATTTAGGTAAACCTCTGACTTTCTTCATTTTACTGATATTGACCAGATTGTCAAAGTTGACATGACATAGCCTTATATGCCATAACCATTCATCATCAAATTTTTCAGCAAAACAAGAAACATCATCCATATCAAGGTAAAATAGATTACTTCTTGTTTGATCTCCTTTTCCTATCAATTTACCATCAGTACCATAGATTTTTGCAGTTTTGTTTCCAAATTCTACTTTGCATCCTACATTGCCTAACTGTGAGACACTTGACAAATTGTATTTTAATCCTTCAACATAGTATGCATTATCACATGAAATTTGTTCTATGAGCTTAATGGAGCCTTTTCCTTTTATTTGACATGGAGCATCATTACCAAATCTAACACTATTTCCATCATACTGAGTAAGGTTAACAAACTTACTTTTGTCTCCTGTCATGTGATGTGAGCATCCACTGTCTATGATCCATCTGTCATTTTTGTTCATACTTGTTACCAGTGCTGTAGGTTCTTCTTCATCAGATTGGTCCTTTATGGCTACATAAACAACTTCATCATCATGATCATCAGAATTCTCTTCAACAATATAACACTTCTTGCCTTTGTCTTTGTAATCTCTCTTATCATCTTCTCTTCTATATTTGTACTTGTTGTCTTCCTTATAATCCTTTTTCTGTGTACACCTTGCAGCAATATGTCCTACTTTATTGCAATTGAAACAAATGATAGGCATCTTACCTTTGAATTTTCCTTTGCCTCTATGAAATCTTCTAGCTAGCAATGCTTCCAATTTTTCCACATCTTCCTCATTAGTGCCACTGTCACTGGATACATATTTCATTTTTCTTCCTTTCTTTGATTTCACCTGTTCATCATCTTTCAGTGATAGCTTGGCCTTGAAAGCAGATTCAACATTCTCAGGTCTGTAGTTATCAAAGTTGGATAACTCAAATGCAGTGTGTCTACCCACTATACCTTCAAAACTTAGATTGTTTCCTGGTACACATCTTAGTTCTTGTATTGCTGATACTCTAATAGCATAGATAGGGAGCAAGGTTCTTAAGAACTTACTATTAACAGTATCTTCATCCAATTGACCACTCAAACATCTTATTGCACTTACCACTTCCTTTATTCTAGCGCCATACTGAGCAGCATTCTCACTTTCCTCCATTTTCATATCATCAAACTTTCCTCTAAGGCTTTCTCTTTTTGCTCTTTGGACATTCTGATCTCCTTCATAAATCTCTAATAGGGCATTCCACATCTTGAATGCAGTGTCACATCCTTTGATATCATCAAATTCAGCATAGTTGGGCGAGAAGCAATCTCTAGCATTGTCTGATTGTGTTCATGTTTGTTTTTCAAATCTTCTGCAGTAAGAGAGCCAGTTGGATCAACATGTTCAGTAACAATTGAATTTTGGGCATAATCTCCTATGGATCCAAGATGGAGTTTCATCAAACTCTACCATGCAACAAAGTTGTCTTTGTTGAGCTTGGGGACTTCTCTCTTAGGCATTTTGATCTTTTCTGCTTATAGTCCCTTTAAACTGAATCAGCAGTTTGGCTCTGATACCAATTGTTAGAATTCTTTAGAATAACTGAGAGGGGGGTGAATCAATTATTCAAGGTCTAAATGCCCTAATAATACTTTTTGTCTAATTATAGTGAGCCCATAAACTTTTCATCCATCCAAACTTAAATCAATCATTACAGCAAATCAATATGCAGAGATAAAACATGCAAGATCAACACATGACACAGTGATTTACGTGGAAAGGGTAAAAGCACAGATCTGTGTCACCGTTTGTGATACAAAAACCTGTTTTGGTCAAATCTCATTTCTCTATCAAAACTCAATTTTTAAAAAAAAACTAAAAATACCCTTTAATAGATCTCAGATTCAATATCATCATTATATAAATTTTTGAGTGTTTTGATTAGTTATAATATGTTATAATCTCAAAATATTATAAGTCCAATATTTCAACATTTTAGAAGATTCTCTCTCAAAAAATGAAAAAAAATAGTAAATCATATCAAAAAAATAAAATAAAAAAATTTATCACTAGAGGAGAGAATCCTCTTCACGAATATGTAATTTTTTTTCAAGAAGGTATAGATTTGATAGGGAAGTTTTGACAGGAGGAAAAAACTGTTGGATTCTGACAAGGTCAAACTTGAGTACTTATAACAAAGAAAATATACATCAAAAATAATTATTTCTTTTTTTGTTCACTAGCTATACATGTCGTCTATAAAATATTTTCAAATCAGAACAAAAAAAGATGATTTGCACATACTTGTTTGACGGGAACTACATCCTATATTTTTTATAGTTAAAAAAGGGACTTCAAAATAAAATAAAGTGAATAAATTCTTAGTCAAAAAAATTATAAAAATTATAGGCATAAAATTCATACAATTCTACACATTTCATTAGTTTACATCATCTTCATATTTTAAATACAAATACCATATTTTTTGTCATTAATGTTGAACTAACACATTTTGATATCACATTTCTTTATAAAAGGTGACACAAGTTTGTGCTTTTACCTGAAACCCAATTTGGGAAAAACCACCAGTAACATGCTACTTAATTTTCACTCTTCTAAAGTGATGTCCTATTAAAAGCCTACCCTGTTAAAGGCTTGCAACACACCGTTAAATGTGACCTTGTTAGAGGATTTCACCATACTGTTAGGAATGGGCTTGGTCAAAGGACTTTAGAACATTCACTTGGAATGTCACCCTGTTAAAGGATTTATAACATGGCTATTAAACCAACCTAAGTCCATAGGATTTAAACTATCTGTTACAATTGCTAGAGAGTAACGATAATGACTTTCTGATCTGATACAACTTACAACATATTTTGCAGATTTCATATCACACTTCAATTCAGTCCTTTTTCTTGGCTTTAATCACTTCAGCTTTGACAGCTTGTCATCTCAAACTTTGTCTCCTTGAGTCTTCTCACTCATCATACCAATGCAACCATATCTATGGTCATCTATTGAAGCGGAGTATTTGTGCTCTCTTACTCCTTAGCACCTCCTTCAGCACTTTATGCTTTCATGCTTGGCCTCCCTCTACTCTTCTGCTTCATGACCTTGTTACTCCTTAAATAGAATCTGGATTGCCTTTGCCGCTCGATTCTCCCTCTCCAACTTTAGGGTTTCAAATGGATTAGGTAGGATACAATGTATCTACCCCATATCTTACTCTTATCTAGAAACTTTGTCTAGAGTCCAGTTGTATTCTCCAAAAATGTTCTACATGGTGTTCTGTGCCACCAGCTCATCACTCTTATCTTCTAATTTAATTCATAGAATTCTAGATAACAACCTTGTCACCTTAGATCTGATGAATCTTCGATCTTATAAATAATGCAGCAACTCAGCATTATTGGTTTATTGATGCTTGGCACCTCTGTGTTGCTCAGCACCTTGTATCTTGCTTGGCACCTGAAGATCACTCAGCATCTGAAGTTCACTCGGCACTTATTGAAGTTCACTCCAGCATCTAAAGTTCACTCGACACTTACTGAAGTTCACTCGGCATCTAAAGTTCACTTGCTCAGCTTCAACTAGGAATCTGTGCTGCACTTACTAGCTTTCTCGGCTCCCTCTCTAATAGACTTAGTTAGGCTTTACAAATGACTTAGCTAAAACCTTACATCTTGATATGTTTCAGTGTGCCATTCTCTGTGTCTTAGAGTATGTTTGTCAATACACTTTTTCATCAATGGCTTAGTTGATCCTTGTACTTCATTGACAACATCATAACTTCAACCTTTCTCTAGGTGTACTAGTTACATCTTATTGATTGCCTCCCTCCTTGTCAATCAACCCAATTGATAGTATTTGGATCACTAAAGCAATTGTCATTCTGCAAGTAGCAAGTTTGACATCAATGGACAAAACAATGATTGAGAACATTCTTTACCAGTTCCATTACTTTTTATGTATGATCTCTTCAATCATTTTTGACAGAACTCCCTCATGATCTTTTCAATCATTTCCAACATTGACTATATGCATATATTTTGAATTAATTTATAAAGCTTGATCATATTTGTAAAGTTAAACTTTATTTTAAAGCTAACTTTGTAACACTTTAGAACATTCTTTTAATTTTAATTTTATATGTTTAACTTCATTAATTTAATATTTTCCCAAATTTATAAATTTCAATCTTATTTCAAAATTTGATATAACATTTTATTCTAATTTTTAAAATCTATTGTAATTTCATTATTTGTTATAGTCTTAACTTTATTATTTAATTACTTTATCCAATTTTAGTCTAGCATTTTAGATTATATAATCACAATATCTAATATTGGTCAGTGCAAAATGTATATTAAATTGTGCTTGTGGTTATTATTATTAATATTTTATTTATTTAATTAATATTTTAAATAATGGTCTATAGTCTAAAATAAGTTCAATTCAATCTATTATGATTTGTAAAATTTGATAGCTTTGAGATAGAACAATATAGAAAGAAAATTTATATATTATTAAAAATTAGTGTATTCTTTTAATTGTATATTATTTTAACATTAATATTTTGAGTCACATATCAGAAAAATGTGAGTGTGTATTGTGTAGTAAATGAGAAATATATTTAAAATACTTATAATAACATTTAAAGTTAAATATTTATAAAATAAATAAAATAAAAAGCCCCCCAAGTTTTTTTTTTTTTAAATCTATACTAATATTATATATATATATATATATATATATATATATATAAGTTAGTAGCATTCTCGATGCAAAAGGAAAGACATTGTTATTTTATTATTATAATTAATATATAATGAAAATTTTAATTATTAAATACCTAATAATTTTATGATATGTTGTAAACTTTATATGTCTACTTTGAACATGTGTTTAGCACAATAGATTCATTTGAATTAAAAGCAATTTGTATCTTGTCATCAAATCTTTTTGTTCAATTAATTAGGATTAAATTAGGGTAAATTGGAGAATTTTTGTTTGTAGTATTGTGTATATAAGCTTGAATGCTAAGATTACATAAAGCATAGGTCAAGATCATAGAGAGGAATATGATAATTGTAATATTTAATATATCTTTAGCACATATATGATATATTACATACTTTATGTGTTCTCTTAAAAAATAAGTATAGTACAACAAATTATTCTCTATTATATATTAATATATTTGACAAAGGAATATTTTAAATAACTCTCTCTCTCTCTCTCTCTCTCTCTCTCTCTCTCTCTCTCTCTCTCTCTCTCTCTCTCACACACACACACACACACACACAAAGTGAGTCCTCAGAACTCTCTTATTAATTCCTAACCTCTTTCATTCTCTCACTAACTACTAACCTACCTCTCTCTCTCTCTCTCTCTCTCTCTCTCTCTCTCTCTCTCTCTCTCTCTCTCTCACACACACACACACACACACACACAAAGTGAGTCCTCAGAACTCTCTTATTAATTCCTACCTAACCTCTTTCATTCTCTCACTAACTACTAACCTCTCTCTCTCTCTCTCTCCTCTCTCTCTCTCTCTCTCTATATATATATATATATGGTATATATATATATATATGTATATATATATATATGTATATATATATATATATGTATATATATATATATATATATTTATATATATTTATTTATTTATTTATTTATTTATTTATTTATTTATTTATTTATTTATTTATGTGTATAATTCATGCCTATCACCCTCCCCCCTTGTTTTATTATCTCTACATCACATCTCCTTATTTTATTGTAATATACACTGATTGTTTTGTGTATTTTAGCCCTACCCCCCTGCTCTCTCTCTCTCTCTCTCTCTAGACATTGCTTGCCCCTAGTTACCATATATATCTTTACCTCATCTCTCTCCCTCTCTCTTCTTGCTAGCCATTGCTTGCCCTAATTACCATATATATCTTTACCTCTCTCTCTCTCTCTCTCTCTCTCTCTCTCCCACCCTTTCCTAATAACAATGTCCATGCATTCTATGCCTAATTATTCTCTCTCTCTAGCTACCTCATCCATCTCCCCATCCCCATTATTTATCTACCACATTTATACCCTTCTCCCCTTTTAATTTTAGCTTTAAAGGTTTGACTTAGCTTGTAAAGTTCTACTTCATTTTTTAAAAGGTTGTCTAGATATAGGTATAAAAGTTCAATCTTATTTCTAAGAACTTGATGTAATATCTAACTATTTTTTTCTTTTAAGAAAAAATTATTCTAATCTGAATAGTTAACTATAATATTATCAAATTTTAATTATATTAATCAATTATAACTTTGATTTTACTATTTAATTTTAACAATTTAAGCCTATAATTAACTTAAAGTAAAAATATATAATTTTTTTTAAAAATACTACAGATACTAGCATAAATGCTACAGATGATTTACATGCCTTGCCACTTTCCTGTCCAATGATTTACATGCATCACATCCAACCAAGATCACCATGGCTATCTTGGGGTCTATAATAGCATGAAATGACTATCCTTGGAAATAAAACCTTATCATTTCCTTATATTTTGCAGATTCATCCTATAATCTAAGTGAATTATTGGAAATATGGATATCATCACCCAAATGAATGACTCCTCACTTGCCTCCAATCCCCCTGCAATCGATTCATTCTGCCTCTCTAGTAAACTTGTCACATTGCCTAAGCCAACATATACACCACATAGCTCTCTTTTTGTTCATTCATCCAGTCCAACCACTCATCTTCCTCTACATTATCAGGGCTTCCCCTCACACCAACAGGAAGACAAGGGACCTACTGACTAAACAAGGTGCCTTGAAATAGTTTAGAGATAGTCAACATAGATAGGCTCCAGTGAATAGAAAATTTTGATGAGGGCGCCTTAGCTCTTTGGTTTCAAATTCATGTTGTATGTAATGGACTTGTACAATTTATGCAAACCTAAAATATAAATGTTTAGTCTCAACAAATCTCTCTCTCTCTCTCTCTCTCTCTCTCTCTCTCTCTCTCTCTCTCTCTCTCTCTCTCTCTCAGGCCTAAATTATCACCTTTCTATATTTAGATCTATCTCTCCTCACTCCCCCTTCTATCTTTCTTCCATCTCCTTGCCCCTCTAGTGATTACTTCCCCCTAAATACCTTATATATCTTTACATCATGTCTTTAACTCTATCTCACACATCTCTCTTTCTCAAACATATAATACATATATCTCCCCCCCATAATTACTTTTTTTCCCTCTCTCCCCACCCTTCTCTCACTATATATTCTCTTATTTTGACCCCCCCTCCCCACCCCCTCCACCCGCTTATCACTATTATCCTCTCTTCCTTCCTTCATTACCATGTCTATCTATCATATTCCATAATTATTATATTTACCCCATCTCTCTCTTATTCCCTCTCCCATTCCCTCTTTCTCTTATATCACTGCCCCTCTCACCATCTATTCCTCTTGATTACCATATAGCCCTAGCCCATGTCTCTCAACCTCTAGACACTCCTCTCTCTCTCTCTCTCTCTCTCTCTCTCTCTCTCTCTCTCTCTCTCTCCTCCCCCCCCCTTCTCTCTCTCTCCCCTTCCCTCCCAAATTCCTCCCCCCATCACCATTTTCATCCGTTCAATGCCCTAATTATTCTCTTTCTCTCTACCTAATCTCTCTCCCCTTCAACTTATCTCTTTCTACCTCATACCTTCCTGCATTTCTCCCTTTGTCCTATTTCCACCTCTAGTTACCATAGCATTTCCTTTATTACCATTTATCTCTGTATCATCTCTCTGCCTCCCTGCCTCCTTAATCTCTTTAAGTATTTCCTCTCCCTCCTCTCACAATCTCTCCCCCCTTTTCACCCTCTATATCTTCCCCATATCTCTCACTTGTGTATCTTTATCTCTCACCATATTTCCTCTTATGTCACTCTCATGTCCCCTCCTCATATCTCTTTATCTATCAAATTATTTCTATATGTCTACCTTGTGTTTCTCATGCCCTCCCATAGCCTCTA
The DNA here is from genome assembly GCA_028749045.1 of Cupressus sempervirens. Classification (NCBI taxonomy): domain Eukaryota; kingdom Viridiplantae; phylum Streptophyta; class Pinopsida; order Cupressales; family Cupressaceae; genus Cupressus; species Cupressus sempervirens. Next base: position 900,553,813 of record CM053785.1, read on the forward strand.
TCATGTCCCCTACTACTTGCTCTCTTTGTTTCATGTATCTTTATCTCTCACTCTCCCTCATAGTGTTTACTTCATGCCTCACCCTCATCCCTTTGTCACACTCTCTCGCACATGTCCCCTTCTATAACTTACCTACTCATCCTTCTTTAGACACTCTCTCCCCCCTCCACCCCCTCCTCATAATGTAGACCCTTCCCACTCCCTCTTCCCTCCCACCCACCCACACACACACACACATACACACACACACACACACCCACACCCACACCCACACATCCCTTTTGGAACTCGACTATATGCATATATTTTAAATTAATTTATAAAGCTTGATTTTATTTGTAAACTTAAACTTAATTTAAAAGTTAACTTTATAACATTTTCTCATAACAAATTTAAATTACTTTAGAACATTCTTTTAATTTTAGTTTTATATTTTTAACTTCATTAATTTAATATTTTCCTAAATTTATAAATTTCAACCTTATTTCAAAATTTGATATAATCTCTAATATTTTGTTCTAAATTTCATCCATCCTTTAATTACCACATCTCTCTCTCTCTCTCTCTCTCTCTCTCTCTCTCTCTCTCTCTCTCTCTCTCTCTCTCTCTCTCTCTCTCTCTCTCTCTCTCTCTCACACACACACACACACACACACACACACACACCATTTCCATCCATTCAAGGCCCTAATTATTCTCTTTCTCTCTATCTAATATCTCTCCCCTTCGACATTGTCTCTTTCTACCTCATACCTTCCTACATTTCACCCTTTGTCCTATTTCCACCCTTACTTACCACATCCTCTCCTTTATTACCATTTATCTCTACATCATCTGTCTCCCTCCCTATCTCCTTAATCTCTTTAAGTCTCTCCTCTCCCTCCTCCCAATATCTCTCACTCATGTATCTTTATCTCTCACAATCTCTCTTGCACATGTCTCTCACCATATTTCCTCTTATCTCACTCTCATGTCCCCTCCTCATATCTCTTTATCTCTCAAAGTCTTTCTATATGTCTACCTTGTGTCTCTCATGCCCTCCACACCCCCCTCCCCCCACAACCTCTATCATGTCCTCTACTACTTACTCTCTTCATCTAATGTATCTTTATCTCTCACTCTCTATCAAAGTGTTTACTTCAAGCCTCACCCTCATCCCCTTCTCTCTCTCTCTCTCTCTCTCTCTCTCTCTCTCTCTCTCTCTCTCTCTCTCACACACACACACACATGTCCCCTTCTATAATTTACCCGTTCTTCCTTCTTTACACTCTCTCTCCCCCTCCACCCCACTCCTCATAATGTAGACCCTCCCCACTCCCCCTTTCCCCCCCCCCCCTCTCTCTCTCTCTCTCTCTCTCTCACACACACACACACCCACCCACACCTACACATCCCTTTTGGAATTTGACTATATGTATATATTTTGAATTAATTTATAAAGCTTGATCGTATTTGTAAAGTTAAACTTTATTTTAAAGCTAACTTTGTAACACTTTAGAACATTCTTTTAATTTTAATTGTATATGTTTAACTTCATTAATTTAATATTTTCCCAAATTTATAAATTTCAATCTTATTTCAAAATTTGATATAATATCTAACATTTTATTCTAATTTTTAAAATCTATTGTAATTTCATTATTTGTTATAGTCTTAACTTTATTATTTAATTACTTTATCCAATTTTAGTCCAGCGTTTTAGATTATATAATCACAATATCTAATATTGGTCAGTGCAAAATGTATATTAAATTGTGCTTGTGTTTATTATTATTAATATTTTATTTATTTAATTAATATGTTAAATAATGTTCTATAGTCTAAAATAAGTTCAATTCAATCTATTATGATTTGTAAAATTTGATAGCTTTGAGATAGAACAATATAGAAAGACAATTTATTTATTATTAAAATTAGTGTATTATTTTAATTGTATATTATTTTGACATTAACATTTTGATTCACATATCAGAAAAATGTGAGTGTGTACTGTGTAGTAAATGAGAAATATATTTAAAATACTTATAATAATATTTAAAGTTAAATATTTATAAAATAAATAAAATAAAAAGCCCCCCAAGTTTTTAAAAAAAAATCTATACTAATATGATAATAAAAATAGTATTATGACTCTTGATGGCTAAGTTCCAACGTTGGCATGCTTTGCAATCCGATGCTTCTCAAGAAAATGTCATATTTATTATGAAGATTTCACAATGGATAATTCGATATTCGCCAATCTTGCTAGTCCCGCACGAATTTGAGTCAACATAGATAAAACGAGAAGCTTGTCCTCTAGCTCTCATATATAAACACATCATTTAAGCTTTTGTGACTGAATACAATTAGGAAAGAAATAATCTGTGTCAAAAGTGTCAATTTATTCTGATTAGTGAGAGAGTATGGTGCTTTTCTAGAAGATGAAACGGTCGGGAGATGGAAAACTGGCGTTACTTGTCATTCCATTAATTCTTTTTTGTTATTATCAATTTTATTTTTTCAACTGATGACAATAAAATGAACGTCAATTTTTTTTAAATGTTCAAAAGTTCACATTGATGAATGTTTCCACTATAGAAAGCATCTTGGCTTAATAATAATTTTTTTTTTTTTAATAATTTAGATAGAAAAAACTTATATAACTTTAAAATTAAATTACATTAATGAAAATAAAATAATATTTTCTATAAAAAAAGATTTAAAAAGTTATATATATATATATATATATATATATATATATATATATATATATATATATATATATATATATATATATATATATATATATATATATATATATATAATTTTTTTAAATTCAGATAGAAAAAACTTATATAACTTTGAAATTAAATTACTTTAATTTTAAAAAAATATTTTCTATAAAAGAAAAGATAAAAAAGTTTTATATAAATATATATATATATATATATATATATAGAGAGAGAGAGAGAGAGAGAGAGATTGTGTTTTGCTTCTTGCATCAATTATCATTTCTTTCTTATTTTGTTTGGTTTTTTTTCCATACTTTTTATTTTTGAATTTATTTTTAATTAATTAATTTTGTTTCTTTTTTTGTTTTGTTTTGTTTTAGTACGTAGCTTTAGTTCTTTTTGTTGATTATGTGGTGCTTGTGGTCTTTTCTATCACTTGTTAGTTAACTTGGCTTTCTTGTTTCCTTCTTTCTCTCTTTTCTTCATGACTTGGTTGCTTCTTTTTCATTTCTTGGTTTAATTATTTTTTTCATTTTTATGGTATTTTATTTCTAGTTTGTTGTCCTTGTTCTCTTTTCTTCTATTTATCTCTGGAGTGAGTTCAGAGTTGTAACACATTTTCTGCTATACATCTCTTGCTATTCATCATGATGATGGATCGTAGAGTGTGATTTGAAAGTTGATGTGAAAAACACATACCCAAACAAATCCATAAACCTGTGATAAAAATTATAATATATTGTGAAAATTTGATATATCTGATTGATACCCTTCATGGGAGAGAATTTTATTTCAAATCTAAATAGTTTCAGATGTTAAGAAATAATCTTGTGAAAAAAGTTGTAGATGTGGCTTTTATCAAAAGATGTTGGGATTATCATTTGTTCCCTTCCCTAATTAAAGTTGTTAGGAAAGCAACGATGCATAAACACTTTCTGAATGCCAAATTAATAGAGAAATATGCAAGAATAAAATTGTAGAGATGTGCAGATAAATAAAATATCAAACTTATCAGACACGAGACACAAAGAAAATGCCAGATTTTATGTGGGAAACCCTTTCAGGAAAAAACCCACCACTCAAAACCTTGAGCAAACTTTTGTACTACAATAAACAATTTACATACAACAACTCCATATTTTCACAAGCTCGGATTGCCTTTACAATCAACCTAATTTCAAACATCTATCTTCTTTATGAATCTTGTAGCCATTAATACATCCTATAAATTTGTTACAGAATTCGGTAAAGAAACAATTTACATAATCATCTACCATCTATCAGTCACAATGGGTGCCTTCGGTGACATGAATGTTTCTATCACACGGATGTTTCATTCACTCTAGAATATTTATGTCATGTGGATACTTCAATCACTCCAGAATATTTCAGTCACACAGATGCTTCAGGCACTTTGGAACATTTCGGTCACACGGATGCTTCGGTCACTCTGGAATGTTTCAGTAATGCAGACGCTTCATCACTCTAGAACATTTTGGTCACACAGATGCTTCAATCACTAGTTGAGTGCATCACTACACGAAAGACACTACTCCATGTACAAGTTTAACAGAGTTACCATACATGTCTAATGGATACACCACACTCATTGTACTCATCGCACACACTGTACATGAAAATGACATTGTTCACCATACAATGGCTCACATCCACCATATGGTATGCTGGACTCATACTCCTTCACCACCATACCCATACTCCTTCACCACCATATGGTAGTCACCTCCACTATACAGTGGACTTAGTTAGTCCAACAATCTCCCACTTGACAAAGTACGAAGTCACACAAGACAACTAATAAGAGTAAGGGGCTTTAAGCCCCATAGAGCTTGTGCACCATCTAAACTTAATTGTGTTCATTGGCTTTCTTAATGCATCTACAAAATTCTCATGAATTTCAACCTTTTATATATTTACATTTCCATCTTCAACCATGTCACGAATGAAATGACATGGTACATCAATGTGTTTTGTCCTAGCATGGAAAGTAGGAATCTTCACCAAACATATTGCACTCTGACTATCACAAAAATTTGTAATTATTCTTGCATCATAGCCAACATCATAACATAAATTCTTAAGCCAAATTGCTTTCTGACACACATCAGTAGATGCCATATACTCTGCTTCAGTTGTCGACAATGTAGTTACACTTTGTCCTTTGCTCATCCAACTGATAGCACCACCATTTTCCATGAATACATATCCACTAGTGAATCTTCTTCTACTAATATCCCCAGCCCAATCCATGTCAACATAACCTTGAATACTAATTGATATATTAGATCCCAGTGAGTTACCTTGATAACACAATGTGTATTGCACAACATACCCTTCAAATATCACAAAACTTTTTTAACAGCATCCCAATGGGACTCGCCTAGATTTTCCATAAACTAACTCAATAATCCCACTGCTTATGTAATGCCAGGTCTCATACTAACCATTGCATACATAAGGCTTCCAAAAGCACATGCATAAAGTACCCACTTCATGTCTTCAATCTCATGAGGAGATTTTGGATTGTCATTGACCGACAACTTTGTTCCATGTAACATTGGAACTAATTGTTGCTTGCAATCAATCATATTAAACTACTCCAGAACATTGGTAATATATTTTCTCTAGCTAAGCCAAAGCTTTCTTCCAACCCTATCCCTTTTGATTTCCATTCCCAAAATAAATTTTTCCAACCCTAAATTTTTCATTTCAAACTTCAGGGACAACTGAGATTTTAAATATGAAATCATTTCCTTACTAGTGCCTATAAACAACATATCATCTACATATAGAGCAATAATAAGTATCCAATCACCTTTAGCTTTATAATACACACAGTGATCTGATTTAGATCTCGTAAAACCCAAAGACAAAATATATGTATCATAATTTTGGTAGCACATTCTAGGTGATTATTTCAAACCGCACAGAGACTTTTTCAATTTACATACCAGATGTTCTTTACCTTTTTCTACAAAGTACTCCAGTTGGGACATGTATATCTCTTCTTCAAGATCACCATGAAGAAATATCATTGTCACATCCATCTGCTCAATTTCAAAGTCACGCACTGCTACAAGTGATAACGGAAATATGATATATGTTAGCTTAGCTACAAGAGAAAATATTTCTTCATAATCAATCCCTTCTTTCTGAGAATACCCCTTCACAACCAATCTTGCCTTGTACTTTTCAATCCTACTGTCTGGGCCATACTTTTTCTTAAACAACCATTGACATCCCATGGGCTTTCCACCATTAGACTAGGGTATTAGATCCCAAGTTTTATTCTTCTCCAAATATTTCATTTCATCCTTCATGGCTAACAACTAGGAATTTGAATCTAGCATATTAATTTCTTCTTTGACAGTCTTAGGCTCATCAACATCTGTAAGAAAAATATAGGCACAATTAACATTCAACATAGAATAAGAAAACCTCTTTGATGAATAACTATACTTATCAGGTTTCCACCTCTCCCGAGTAGATCTCCTCACTTCTTGTGATGAAACTTCCTAAGGTTCAACATGAGGTTCAAGATCATGTTCTTTACTTGTATGATAGCTCAAGCTCTCCTCATCCTCATTCTCAAGTAACTCTGGATTCTCATTCTCAACTTCATTTAGAGTTTGAAATACCTCACATATAGAAGCTAAAGGGATTTGAATTACTTCCTTTCTCTTTTTAGTCTTCTCTAGATGCTCTAATGAGATAGGTTTCATCTCACAAAAGATAACACTCCTATTATACAATACCTTTTCAATGAGAGCATTCCACAATTTGTATCCCTTAGCACTAATAATGTACCCTATGAAGATACACTTCATAACTCTATTATCTAACTTCGACCTACTCACTTCAAGTACACAAGTGTATGCTTCACAACCAAAGACATGCAAATGTCTTAATGAGGGCTTCTTACTAGACCATGCTTCCATAGGTGTCTTGTCAAGTAACACTATTGTAGGAGAAAAATTCAACAAGTAACACATTTTTGCCATTACTTCGGCCCAAAACTTGTATTCAAGACCAACACTTCCAATCATGCTCTTTTCTCTCTCCATCAATGATTGACTCATACTTTCTGCTACTTCATTTTTTTGTGGAGTATAAGGTCTCATCTTAAGCCTCTTGATGCCATGATCTACACAGAATTTATCAAAATCTACACTACAAAAATCACTACTATTATCCACCCTTAAGCATTTAATCTTTCTCCTAGACTGATTTTTAACAAGGCTTTTAGATTCCTTAAACTGACTGAACACTTCTTATTTATTTTTCAAAAAATAAAAAAAATGTTATTCTTGAATAATCATCAATAAATGATACATAATATCTTGAATTAGATAGAGAAGGAACATCCACAAGACCAAATACATTAGTTCTGTGAATATAATCCAACAAACCAGGAGATTTTTGAGAACTGGAATAAAACTAAACACGATTTTGCTTTCCATAGATGCAATGTTTGCATAAATCAAATTTGAGGTTACAATAAAACAACCCCTCAACCAAGTTTTTATTCTTCAAGGTTTTTAAACCTTTCTCACCAATATGGCCAAGCCTATAATGCCAAAGCATTTTTTTCTTTATAAGAAGTTTAACTTTCATTGCATTTACACCATGTGTTGCTATATTTATTCTATCAGACTTGACTGAGATGCTATTACGACATATAGGTTTGTCATCTAAATTATACAATTTTATAATGTGTTCACCCTTAGCTAAAATAATAGATCCCCTAGTGATATTGCAACCACCATGGACAAATGTTACCTAGACTCTGACATCATTCAACTTACTAACAAAAAAGTAGGTTTCAAGCCAAACCGGGTATGTGAAGTACTCTATCAATTCCCTTTACTCTGTCGTCAAGGAACTAGATTCTAACTTGTCCTCTTCCAATGATCTCCAATGTAGAATCACTTGCCAAGAACACCTTTTTCACCATTGTACGGTTCATATTTTGAGAACTGCTCTTTGTGATATGTCATGTGTAATGATGCTCTTGAATCCACCAACCATACATCGTTAGACACAGGCACTGCCAAGGGTGATACAAAGGCATCAATGTCACTTTGAGAAGACTTAGTGTCAGAAGTATATTTCCTTCTTCATTTTCTCCTCTTTTCAATCCCTTTGGATATGACCTTTCTGGCCACAATTTCAACACTTCACCTTGGACTTCTTTCTAGGAGTGTCAGATCACTCCTGAGACTTTGACTTTGTGTCCTTCTTCTTACTTTTATTCTTAGATCTACCTCATATAGTTAGATCTTCTTTGGTCATCTCAAAGGACTTATTTTGCATCTCCTTCAATAGAAGTGAAATAACTACTTCATCCATTTTTAACTTGGTAATCGTACTTTCAATACTTGATACTTGTTACCAAATGATCCCACAAATTAGGCAATGAGCATAACAATAACATGCATCGATCTTCTTCATCAACGGACACACCAACAGATGTTAACTGTGCAATCACCATATTAAATGAGTTTAAGTGATCTGCCACAATCTTTCCTCCATCCATCTTCAAGAAGTACAATATTTTCCTTAGGAAAATCTTGTTTACCAAGGATTTTCCCTAATAAATGTCTCCCAATCTCTTCCACAAGGAATGTGTGGTTTTATCTTCATGGACATTCAATAAAACAAAGTCTACAAGACTCAACCTTATCAATCCTCTAGCCTTCTAGTTTATTAGTTCCCAATCTTCCTATATCATGCTTGAAGGCTTAATGCAAAGACACTACAGTCCACAAATTTTGATCAACTAGTAGATCCTCTACTTTAAGTTTCCACAACTCAAAGTTGGTATCATTTAGCTTTTCAACATCCACTTGTCTTGATGTACCCACAATCTCAATTTACAAACAAAATCTTGCAAACTCCCACTGAAACCAAATTGGCACAAAAAACCAAACCCTACCTGACAAGGATAACACAACTGGTCAAGCTTTGATATGACTTGTTAGGAAAGAAAAGATTCAAAAACAAATTTTGAATGTCAAATTAATAGGGAAATATGCAAGAAAAAAATTGTAGAGATGTGTAGGTCAATAAAATATTAGACTTATCAAACACAAGACACTAAGAAAATGCAAGATTTTACATGGGAAACCCTTTCAGGAAAAACCCCAAGAAAAATTTTGTATTATAGTAAATGATTTACATACAAAAACTTTAAATTTTCACAAGCTCAAATTACCTTTACAATTAACCTGATTTCCAACATATGTCTTCTTTACAAATCTTGCAACCATTAATACATCCTACAAATTTGTTACAAAATTCAGTAAAGAAATAGTTATGTTACATAACCATCTACCATTCGTCAATTAGACCAAGCGCCTTTGGTGATGCAAACATTTTGGTCACGTAGATGCTTCAGTCACTCTGAAACTTTTTGATTATGTAGATGCTTCAATCACTGTGGAATGTTTCAGTCACACAGATGCTTCAGTCACTCCAAAATGTTTTGGTCATGCGGATGCTTTGGTCACTCTGAAACATTTTAGTCATAGGAATGCTTCAGTCACTCCAAAATGTTTTGTTTTCATGGATGCTTCAGTCACTAGCTAAGAGCATCACTACTTGATAAACACTACTCCATGTGCAAGTTTAATAGAATTTTTGCACATGTCTGGCAGATACACCATACTCACTATACTCGTTGCACACACCATACACAAAAATGGCATTGTTCGCTATACAGTGGCTCACTTCTACCATACGATATGGTGGACTTACCTATACTCCACCACCATATGGTAGACTTTGTCAATCCAACAAAAGTCAACCACCACCTATGGAGTGCCTACACTATACACATTTTATTTCATACTTGAAAAGTCTTCTCATGCTAAAGCATTGGATCATCAAAAGGAATGTATTTGTAGGAAAAAAAAAAGTTTTTTGCCTTAGTTTGTAAGTCCCACAATGTTCATTTGCCTATTCCTAATCAAGGTATTTTATCTTGTGTAACTAATGCAAAATTTTCCCCACTCCTTCCTTCTTCTCCCCTCCTTCCATCACAAACCAATTTTTCTGTGCTTCGACCTCATTCCCTTGCCCCTCTTACACTACCTAGCCATATTTAGTCACACTCTCTAGTGGATAATCATGAGGCTTCCTTGGTGGAGTATGTGGATGCCCTTCCTCTCTCTATGGCTTATCCCATTTTGATTCCTCCCTCCCTTATCAACACAACAAGAGTATCACATTTTTTCCCCCAACATAGCCATGCATTTTCTGGTTGGTCGGTTGCTTCATCTGAGCCTTCTTCCCTTGACACTTCTAGAATTTCCTAGAAATCATTTGTCAACATTGTGGAGGTAGATAGTCATAACTTTTTGTAGAGGCATAATATTTCAAGCTTCCACCCATAGACAAAAGGTGTGCAACAATCTTCTCTCAACAATGACTATTCTTCTATCTATTAGAGATTATTTTAGTGGTGAATATTCACCTTTTGGCAATCTTGTCTCATCGATCAATCATCATTTGGTGAATAGAGCATGTAAAGTTGGTCAACTGCATTGCCAAAAATTTACAAGATTTGGGTCCAAAGCCCATGCTAGTCGTCCATTAGTTTCCATATGATTTGGATAAAATTATTTTAAAATTTCTGCCATCCTTTACATATTTTTTTCTTATTAGATAATTTTATTTTGCCATTAGTATAACCAATTAATTTTCCCTTGGGTTAGGAATTGTCTACCATTTTCTTGATGTATGCTGACCACTAGCCCCATTTAGCCAACTGTTTCCTATTTTGGGCTTACATAGGAATGTCCATTTTGACTACATTTGACAGTCCCGCTTGTTAGACTTGTGCAATTTACCAACCTAATCAAGGTATATATACATTCATAAGATACTATTATTCTACACAATTCACTCTTTTCTGGTCTAGCATTTCTTATTGTTGCCAAAGTTTTAGAGTCTTGAGGGCATTACTCATTGAGCAGTCATGACTTGCAGACTGTGGTTTTCGTAAAAAGTAAGTGATTTTTAGTTTTTTTTAATGTGGTATTGGTTATTTTTTACTGTCCACTGGACATCTCACATTCTCTAATAGGTTTGTAAATTTTATTGGATAGTACCATAGACTATAGTAGTTATACCCTTTTTATGCAAATGAATCATATGATTGTTATTATATGTAGTCTAAGTAGTCTACTATTGCAGTGTTTTGTTCAACAAGTTGATTTTTTTTTTGCAACTTATCATCTTGCAATGTCAAACAATGAGGGGTTCCAATAGGATCCCTGAAAGTTGAGAGAGGCCACCAAAACGTATAATCTTATCAACATATTTTGGTGATGGAAATATTGGAAACCTAGAAGATTCACAACTTACATTTCTAGTGCATATTGAAAAATGAGATTCATCACAAGTTGGAGACCATTTTGAAGAAGTTCAAGTTGGTGAACCTAATATCTCAGTCAAGGAGAAACTTGAACATGATTTTGAGGAAGTTCCCCTAAGTAGGGAGTCACAAAATGATATTATAGACTTGGGTGATACCAAAAGTGATGCCATAAATGATGTTCGTGCATAGAAGGAGAAAAGAAAATTGGAATAAAAAAAAAGATCGATCTCGCTAGGATTTGTCCTAAAGGAACTTTTAAATAAAATGGGTGGAAAATTTCTAGTTCATTGAACTAATGCCCAATCCAATTGATGGTGAGCCTCTTGTAGAATGCAGATGTAAGATTTGCACAGAGATAACAAAGAAGAAAAAGAGGTTGTAGGTTAAACTTGATACAATAGAAAAGCATGTTGATAAAGTTTACAACAAGGAAACTATAGATGGAGTTGAAAAATTCATGCTAACTTGGAAAATGAAGGACAACTATCAGCATATTAGAAATGTTGAATTATATGAGTTACACAAGCAATTACGGGAGAAGTGTTTTGTAGTAAAAGGTTCTATTGAAGATTTCAAGTAATGGAAGTGGAAAATATGGGAAAATTTGTTCAGTTAAGTGTCATCTTTTATATTTTGAGTAAAGGGTGTCGTATGATGGACTACCCTTCAATTAATGGTTTATTACACTTTTTTTAAGTTCAAAATTATCTGAACAGTCATTGGTTAGTAAACAGTGGATGAGAATGGGCTAGTTGTCTTGCACGGGTTGAAAAAGAAGATATGAAGGCAAAAATTAAACTATAAAATTCCATTGCATTGTCTCTAGATGAAGTTACAACAATTGATAATACTTTGTGGTTGTGCATGCATGTTTATACTATAAGTGATCTTTGTCGTCAACCCTTTCTATTATCTGTTGCTAAATAGAATTGTAGTGCAATAGCCAAAAATTTATATGATTTATTAAAGAGTACTATAAATGATTGTGGAAATATGGATAACATGGAGATTGCCAAAAAGTTGGTGTGTGTTGGAGCGGATGGAGCTTTGATTATGCAAGTTCATAAAGGTGGTCTTTGCAAAAAGATCCAAAATGATTTGGCACCCTATGTTATTCCCATTCACTGCAAGGCCCATCAAATGAATCTAGCTTTTGGAATTGTCAGTGACTTTGGTTGTGTTCGTAAAGTGGAATCTTTGATCACAGAGATTTACCAACACTTTTGTCAAAATCAAAAATGAGTAGGGGAATTTCAACATTTCTCTCAAGGATTTACTGATGGGAGGAAGCTTCTTAAAGATAATGATACCACATGGATCTCTTTGGATGGACCAGTGCATCGAGTATTCTCAGAATATATGTCATTGCTTGGACTAATCCACTCTGTGCAAGACAAATTCCCTTGGCTATATTCGAGTCTAACTAATGTTAAGATACTATTAACTTTAGCATTTATTCCCCCCATGCTATAGGACATGAGAAATATTATGAAAAAGGTTCAAGAAAGAGCTATGTGCATTACAAAATATAATAAGCTAGGTAAAATGACATGTAATAGCCTAGATTCTTTGTAATGATTACAACCATTAGATGAATCAAAGTTTGCAAAGTGGATAGAAATCATAGATTTGAACAATCTTGGGAACTTTTTACATATTGGTACAAATGATGAGGTATGTGCCAGGATACATGGAGTTGACATACCAATGCAGTACTATGCCTACGTCGACCCTAAGTCCAACCCCAGTGAATCAGGAAGTGAAGTAGAATCTAAACTAGAGAAGGTACTTTCATGTGTTAAAAGTGAAGACCTCAAGAAGATCGTTGGCTCTATGCTTGACTTTGTCAAGCAAGTTTGCTACAATCTTTCATCACAAATTAGATACAGATTCCCTCTAGAGGAACTGCTTGAAGCAATGTCTATTATTTTTCCTCAATATTGGTCTCTAAACTATCTGAGTGATTTTTGAAAAAGGATGACGACTTTAATTGAGCATTTTTGCAAAACTAAAGTAATCAATGGAGTAACTATAAATGGAATTTTAGATGAACCTCAACTTGAAGATCAATTATAGTATTTTGCAAACATAATGAGAGAACAATATGATCTTATGGAGAATCTAAATGAAGAGGGTGCGATAACAAAGCTTTAGAAAAACCTTGGTTAGAACAATCAGTTGAGACAGTCAATACCAAAATATTTCAAGCTTACCAATTTATGTTTGAAAATGATATTGGGTTTAGTGGAGGATGAGAGAGTTTTCAGTACTTTGGGCTTCCTAAAGTCAAAGGTTAGAAACAATTTAGACAAAAATTTGGATAATTGTTTGAGGCTCTATAATTCTAGGTATGAGGTTGATAGTTTCTCTTATGATATGGCTCTCAACATTTGGAGAAACAAATTTCAAAGAAGAGGGATGGCCAACATTTCAAACCCAAGTGGTAGTGGCGGTGGCGTGGAAGTGGTTCATGTCCTGATATTGGAAGCAATGACGATGAAGTTGACTTTGACATGCATACTGATAGTGAATCTTAAGAAAACACAATAAAAAATCAAATGTTATATGAAATAAATTAGGAGAATACTGATGATAGTGATGCTAAGTCAATCCAGCCAAAGTGGCAACTATAGCAGCTTCTCAAGTTCTTTGTGAGTCAGTAGTAGGCTAGTAGCTCTGGTCTTACCAATTTCAATTCAAATTAATAATGTGCTTTGGTCTTACCAATGTCTAGGACTCTATCTACTGTAATCACCTAAAAATGGTTACCTAGACCATAAACCCTCTTCTAGCATTGCTTGCTAATGTTATCAAGTGTTTGATCACAAATTCTCAAAAATAAGGTAAAATCAATTTATTTGATTTTAACCTAAAGTTTGACCACCATTTTCTTAACACATATATTTGATTAAAAGAATTTGCCCCCTTTTAATTCAAATAAAATTATAAAAAATTCATGCACCCATTTATGATCTTAAAAAGAGAAACATTTTCGATGTGTAGCTTCTATTTTGACAAAATCTTTTGTCTACACATGAAAGGTGTAATTTCCCATATGTAGAGCCTCCTATTTTGACAAAATCTTTTCTGTACATATGAAAGATGTAATTTCCATGTGTAGAGCCTCCTATTTTGACAAAATCTTTTGTCTACACATGCAAAATACATTATTTTCTATGAGTGGAGCCTCTTATTTTGACTAAGCACATTTAAATACTAGAAGTTAGGCAAGGCTCAAGCTCCACCCTTGATGATGCATTTCTTATCTTTTGATCTTCACCGTCCATTTCTCTTTAAAAGAGAGGGGTTTTTCCTCATTTCAAAAAGTATAAAAAGCTAAGGTTATGCCGTTGAATCTACAATAATTTCTCAAGTATTGAAGGTTATTTTCACATCAAGAGGAGAATATTTGCTCAACATCATCATGAAGCTCCACCATTGAAGACACCACCAAGGGAGGCTTGAATTGATTACCATCCTTCTCCTCTCTTTCATTCTTGGCTTTCTTTCATATAATCCTCGCTTTAGTTTTCTTTTTCATTCATATAAGTTTCATCTATCTAACTAGGAGGCTTGTAGACTCACTTGTTAAGATTCATTCTAATTGCATTTATGCCATTATAGTTTTGCATAGTTACATTTCTTCTTGTATTTCACCTCTCAATTCTTCATTTTCCATCTTCACTCTTCTTCCATTGCATTTCATTTCATATACTATTAGTTTACATTCATAGTTCATATTTAGTTTCCATTCATAGTTTAAATCTAGTTGCATTCATATTAGAATCTTCCATATTATGGTTTTACTAGCAAAGATTTATAGCTTGAGACTTTCTTTGAGAGCATCTAATTTCATTTCTTAGTCTTTGCACTCCACAATTAGGAAGTTTTAGATCATAATTTAGGAGTTGGATCTTAAATGGAATGATTTAGAGAAGTGCACTTTTCTTAGTGTACATCTACTAATTAATTATGTTTGTAGAAGTTAATTTATTCCCTTAACTGTCCTATTATAGATTCTTAATTTTTTTTTAAACATGTTGACGTTACATGTTGAGATTTTCATTGAAACTAGTTTTTAGAGTCTACACATGTTGAGATTTTCATTGATTCTAGTTTTTATACATGTTGAGATTTTCATTGATTGTATTTTTTAAATATGTTGATATCTTCATTGATTCTAGTTTTTAGACATTTTTAGATTTTCATTGATTGTAGTTTCTTTAAGAAATTGTAACATAATGTATTTTACAAAATAAACTTTTTTTTTTTTTTAAATCTATTATAATTTATAAATCAGTGTGTAACATAATACATATCAAAATACATTTAACAATTACAAATAATTATAAAAATATAGAGCCTGGAGAAGTGAAATATTAAAACCCTTTATAAATGAGTCAATGACCCTAAATTCCCTTTTACATATACAAAGGAGCAACAATAGTTGCAGGTCGGTTTGTAATTGTATATATAATCAAATTAGTAGTACATTATGTGTGTACAATTACATTGCCACATTTTCAATTGTACAATTTTTTCAAGTAGTGGAGAAATTTTAACCATTTTCTCTAGGTAGTATTAGTAGGTTGTCCATCTATCTTGATAGGCTAGTTCTTGATTCTTGTAACAATTAACATCAAACAAAGTTGAAACTAAATTTAACAATATGTAAAAAAATGTTTGTACTACTATCACTTACTAAGTTGTTACTTGTTAGTGCTATGACTAACACTAACAGATTGAGTAGATGAGCGAACACAAAGGATGTTCTTTAGGACACTCCATTCTGCATCATTTGAGAGCTCTATTTTTTTTTAGGTTATACATAAATAGTTGTAACCTCTTCAATAGTGAATACTTTGAAGAGATATTTTTATATGAATTGAGGAATTTATCTATAATTGCATTCATTGTTGACAGTGGTTTGATGCAACTTCCAATTCTTTCTGAAGTCATTTCCTCAGGCAAGTTGCCTAAATCAGATTTCATGATGTTGTGCAACTATTCCATGTAATCTTCTTTTCAAATGAATTTGATGTATGAGTCAGCTAGATTTGGTAATCCAATATTTAGCAAGTGAAGTATGTTGTGATTCAACTCCATCGAGTCTCTGGAAGCAAATTTCATAGATTCATCTATTTCTATTATTTTTTCACAATTGTGATAGACAACTAAGGCCATTACAGAGGCATCATGGCAATTGTTTATTCCTTGGTTTGCCAATTCCCTGTCATTGGATCTTTGTACTTTATACAAAATTTGTTTTACAATATTTTCTAACTGGTGAAGATACTTTTTTTATCCTCAACACTTTTTTTACATTTTCAAAGACATCTTTGATATTGCTATTTAAATCAAGCCATTCAAACAAGCTATCAATTTTTTTGCATTAATTTCTTCAAATTTTCTTGTTTGATAAGCTTAACCGTGTTTATTATACTATCCTTTACATGATGGTCTTCGGAAGATGTAGTTATATTTTATGCAATTTCATTCTCTATGTTTTTCTTCATTTCAAACATCTCTATTTCACTCTTTTTTTGTATTTCCTCTACTTTCCCTTGCCAATTAGTTTCTCTTTTCCTCTCATCCTCCTATTCCTTCTTCAAATCTTGGATTGTCTTTGTAGTAGTTACCTCTTTTTTCTTCTCATCCTCGAGTTCCCTTTTCAAATCATGGACTGTCTTCGTAGTAGACTTCTCCTTTTTCTTCACATTGTCCAATTCCTTCTTCAAATCATGGAGTGTGTTTGCAGTATGAGTAGACTCCTCTTTCTTCACATTCTCTAATTCTTTCTTCAAATCAAGGATTTTCTTTGCAGTTGACTCCTCTTTTTTCTTCATATTCCCCAAATTGCTTCTTAAAATTGTGGATTGTGTTTGCACTAGACCCCTCTTTTTTCTTCTCATTCCCTGATTCCTTCTGCAAATTATGAATTATCCTAGCATTAGACTCATCATTTTTCTTTTCATTCTCCAATGCCATCTTCAATTTATGGATTGTATTTTCAGTAGAGGAGTAATTTTTCCTTTCATTCTACAAATCAATCTTTAAATTATTATTTTCCTTGACAACAGAGTCTAGTTCATTTTTTAATTTTTTGTTTACCTATGCACTATTCTCTATAGACTTGAACACTGTGTAGTAGACTTATTTTCATTCTCAAATCATTTTTTGCACTCATCCAATTCTTTAATCATATTTTTCAGTTGTTCATTCATCTTATCTTGCTAGAAAATTTCCTCTGTAGAAGAAGAATTCTTTATCCTGTTTTGCAATTCTTTGAACATATTGTTTGCTGCTTTCTTCTTGGCCTTCACATTATCAAGGTTGTTATGTAACTTTTCTATTTTCTTTTCAAGCCTTTTGTTTTCCCTTTGCACTTTCAAAAGTGTAGAGTAGATCATTTTGTTGCTCTCTTTTGATATATTGATTTTGTCAATATTTTTCACTTTTGAGAAATCCATTTGAAGACTAGTAACTTGTACATCATTACAATTTATAATATTTTATGGTGGATTATTATCTCTAGCTAGGGACATAATAACCATGATTTTCATCATTTTGTTGTTTGGGTCATATTGTTCGAAATATATTGTTACTATTAGATCCATGATGTTTAGCAACTGCATCACTTTTCAATGTCTTCATAATTTCCCTATTTCTTTTGCTTGTCTGATCAAACTTTGTTGCAAAGTCATTTAAACTAAAATATGGGTTTGCTAACACAATTGAGTGTTTGAAAGGTGAATTATCAAGTGTATTGTTGTATGTTCCTCTAACTCCAATCACACTTACTCCACCTATAATTGTATTTTGAGGATTTCCAACAACCTGAAGATGACTCGTTCCAAATCCTAGTATTTTAGGAATATTTTTAGGGTTTTTTCCAGAAGTTACTAATGCATACATTGGTGAAGTAACCACTAACATTTCTTGCATTGTAATTATCATAACTTTTTTCTTTTTTTGCACAAGGTTCACCTGTGCTAGTGCTAGTGCCAGTGGGATCAACTTCAACTAGATTTGAACATTTAACAAATTTTGTATTGGGATGATCTTCAAAATTAGAAGTATAATGTTTTTTGCCTTTTCTAGATGAATCGTCTTCAATCTCATGGTAAAATCCAATGACTAGTTTACTTCAACTTTTGGGTGGGTCTGGTACTACAATTGGATTCTAAATCCCTTCACCACTTGCACCAATGGGCCCTATACTTGCATAACCCATATTTTGTATCATAGTTTCCCCTTTACTATATGTTTATTTAATAGAATCACTCATTTAAAGTTTAACAATATGCTTGGTTAATCTTGGATCCTAAGTACCTTGAATGTCTTCATAAAAGTCGGAGTCCTTCTATCTATGACTATCACCATCACTGCAAGTGCCAAATTAATATACTATAGATGGATGCTCTTTATTCCAATAATTGCTAGAAAATCCATCATCCTTAATTGCCTCAAAAGTTGTTGAGGTCTTTGTTTCACCCAAATTTTGCCTTGTTTTCCAAAAATTATTCATTTTAGTTTGATACCATAATTCATATCTACATCCCTCTTTAATTACTTCCGACATAGAACTCTTAAAAGGTTGAGATGCTTTCTTGTAGAAATTGAAGTATGTCATAGGCTTTGATTTGTGTGACTCTAATATGTGCAATGTCATAATTTGGGATAACAATTCTTGCATTGAAATATTATTCTCTATTGCATGTTTCTCCATCTCTTTCTTAACCTCATCCCACGAATCTATGTATTTAAACTTTTCTATTAATGGCATCTCCTAATGTTGATATTTGCTTGCAGAGTTCCAATTGGCAATAAGTCTTGTTTTTATTATGTTTAGTGAATCATAATTCTAGTGACTAGAAAAATCAAAGCTAAATAAATTTACCAATTCATTTGCCACTTTGAAAGCCTTTCTCTCAAATGTGAGGCCTCCAATTGCGAAATGCAAGGAAGGAAATATCATTTTCTTTTGTGGTCCACTAAAAAGTTCATCTATCATACATAGCCCAATGCAAAAACCCTTTCTGTAATATGCATTAGAAATTTGCATGGTTCAATCACTGAACCGTAAAACCTTAACACAATGTAGTCTTCCATGAAGAACTAGTCAGCCAATTGAATTTGACTTCCTAATTGAATACAATCTTTACAAGACACGGGCAATCTAGGCATCAAAGTGCCTATAATTTTTTGGTAAAAAGGTGCCAAAAAGAAGTCTAAAAAATGATTTTAGTTATTATTTCTACCAATCATCCTCATCTTATGTGTCCACTCATATACTAGACTTGGAGTCTCTGATTTCTTCTAGGTTTTCTCATCAAACTTATAGACCTCAATATCGAGCTTGTTGTTCTCAGTCTCAAATACTGGGCAATGCTTTACTGAATGATGGTAGCACAAGTAACTTGTGAACCTAAATGTCTTCATATTTCCTATAGTTGTAATTTTTTTAATCATTAGTAATTGTTCTTACATAGATTCAACAATGTGTTGAACATAATTATATTTTCCACCTTCTCAACCGACTAACCTCAACAATGGATATTATATTTATCATTTCAAGAACACTAGCCCCCACTTCCTTATTATTGTCCAATCCTAGACAAAATGATAACAAAGAAATAGTATTCTGAACCCATGGCACAAAAATATCATACTAATAAGGAGGCTTATGATCTATGTCTAGTGTAACAGTAACCCTAGTATGATCAATAGATGATTCTAAGTTTATTAAAACCTTAATATATGAATCTTGAAAAACTCTATCTAAATTTTTAGAAGCATGTGCTAGTTTATCCAACTCAATGCACTCGTTAAAGCTTTCTGCCTTAAACTCTAGCCCTAGGTCTAACAGAGTGAAAAATTCACTCTCAGTTATGTATAAAATTTCCTCCTGAGTGTTTTGGTTTACAATTTCCTTTCTATTTTCAACATAATTTTGAGCCATAGCCTTATAATTTCAGGGCAAGGGAATACTCTGGGTACAGAAAGGTTTGCTTATCCACTAACCAAAGCAGCTAGTTTATTTGTATGTGCACTAATACTTTTGTTATATTTGAAATAATTTCTCCCCTTATGTGGATTTTTCCACTTATTAAACAATGAATGTCTAATTCCCATGACTCCCAAATCTCCATGGATAATAGGATAAAAAATATCATGATATTTATCAGTGAAATTAGAGGTTTTTAGTACTTACCTGAGTTCTATAATGTCTTTCTTTTCCTTTTTCTTGTACTCATACTAGAGATTTTTAACTTTTTTTTCACCATGCACTAGTAAATTTTGACTCAATTTTTGATGAATTTTGGTTGAAATTTTGACCAATGTTGGTTGAAAGTGCGACCAAGCAATACATCACAATTTTTCTCATCAAAATTTTGACCAAACTTCAAGTTGGTCAAAATTTTGACCAACACTTTCATCGAAAAGTTTATATTTCTTCTAACCATAATTTGTCATTATTGATCAAAATTTTGACCAAATATTGGTCAAAATTTTCCAAGGATTGGTCAAAATTAAGACCAATTATGGCCCATCCCATGACCAGGATGCCACAGTCATGAAAAAAGAGTTGGTCAAAATTTTGACCAATTATTGGTGGAAGACCTTGAGGAGTTGGTTAAAATTTTGACTAAACTAATTTGTTTATAAAAAAAAGTGGGTTGTAGTGATATTGAATACCATCAATATGCCACATAGATACTATAGAAATTTGCTATGTACATGAATCCCCCAACGGATGCCTACCCGTGGACTCTCTCTTATATCATCTTCTTTGATCACTTGACCAACGTAATTTCAGAAGAGGCTTGATAGCGGTTGCCATTCTATAGCACATCTGTTTAGCAATTTTGAAGTTGATCTAATGGTGAGCCCTCGTCTAGCATTAGGTGGTTGCTTGGTGCTTTAGCAATTTGTTATGAACCCATCATAGCTAATGGGAGATTTGATAACGAAAGCTCCTAGTGACCCTCCAATAGAATTAGTGTTGGTGTTCAAGAAAAACACATTTTTTGGATTTTGAATATTGGAATTAGCATACTTTCTATTGGAGGGTTGTGAAGCATATTGATTACTATGTGAGGGTTCCCCAAAGTCGTCTCTATGCAACTTCATTGGCACAATTTGCATAATAGTTCAATAGCAGTTTTCATTCCAACATGTTATTGTGGTTGCCTGGAAAGCAATCTGAAGGGTGAGCCGTCATCTAGTAGTTGGGCTTCTTATCATGAGTGATGAATGAGCTTTTTTTATCAGAAGCTCCCTATGGCCATCAAACAAAGCCATTTCCAAGTATGAACAAAGGGTGAATGCAATACTAGATTCCAAATGAAATCAATGACATCGGATCTATTAGAGTGGAATGAAGCAGTAGCCCATTTGCTATGTATGGCTACCTAAAGATGCTTTTCTTTCTCACTCCATTGGCACAAATTTGGGATTGTGGTTCGATAGTGGTTGTTGTTCTAGTATGTCATTGCAGTGATCGGGAAAGCAATGCTAAGGGCAGAGCTTGCATCTGGCACTTGGGAAGTTTGTGCAAGTGAGTAGGGAAGTTTCTATTGTGCAAGCTTCATTAGAAAAAGTAGAGCTATTAGCACCATCAGCAACCATAGATGAATCGTTAAGAGAAAAGTCTAAATACATGAACCATTAGGGGCATCAAGTTTGATATTCTTAGGGAGGCCCTTTAAAGAATCAACCACTACAAGGATGCACATGAAGATCTTCCATGACAACAAGGTTTTAGCATAAATGGAATCATTGTTGTGACAATCACCAAAATTCAAACTCTCATTGGATCAATGCATCCATAGGTTAGGTGTCTTCATTTGGCCAACATATCTGCAAGACATGTGTCTTCATGGGACTATTGTGCTCATAGGTTGTAAGAGCTCATCTTGTTGACAATGGTGCATTACAATGGTAATAGTTTATCATGCTAGCATTTAACAAGTTCATTAAAAGGATTTACAATAAAGCATTTTCTTCCTATTCGTAGATGCTTCCTAATTATTTTCCTAAGGCATTGCAAATGGTTTGCAACTACTACATAATAACCACTAAGCATGAAGTCCCAAGAAAGGTGACATTGGGCTTCTTTCCATCTTTTCTCTGAAGATAGTTGCACGGAATTGAAAATGCAGCTATAGACATAAAATTTAATGTTCTTTTTACAATAAGAGACCTACATATGTAACTATAAACTAGCATAGAGTATGAAGAACTTGCATGATATTTCCCTTTATAATTTTAATTTCTGTTTGAAATAGTCATAATTTCTTCCATAAAATTCTCGAGTTCCATCGTTTCTCATACAAAAGAATTCCAAAAAACATTGACGCATTGATTTTGTTATTAAATTCCTGACTTCCATACTAAAATTTCTTAGATAAAATAAGTTAGATGTAATGGGGACCAATTGCTTAAGGAAGGCTCCTAATTTCCTTAACACAGCACACTGAAGGGGTCGTTCCCTAATTTAACATATAGAAAAAGAAAGGAAGCACATAAATAGGAAAAAATTATTACAACGCACCCAACAAGCAAGGTGCTTAGTAGCTATTGCGCAGTATCCACTATCTAAAACACCAATTAATGTGCAGCTATTAGGAATCAATCTATTATAATTTTCCATTAAAACAACTGCTCCTAGTTGTTGCAAAATACTGGATTCACTTGGTGCATAGTGTTGACCTTCTCCCTCTTGGACTAGCACATCTGCACATATTAACAAGCTTGAAAACAAAAGACTGTTATTCTGACAAGTGTATCCTGCATAATCTTAGCAACGAAACTCGTAAATACCATTATCACAAACTCCACCATGCAGGTTGCACTGCTCGTCACAGCTAGCTGTAGATGCACACAAGAACATTGAGGCTGCTTTAGAATCATACCCATAAACAATATTGATAGTTGTTCATAATCTTAGGCTAGTAGTACCCATTTAATTTACTTTTACTAAGGTATAACCAACATGAAGAATATAATTATGCAAGAAAATTATAAACAATATCAGAAAAAAGGTTCATGATGATACTAGTGGAGCAATCAATTCCAGTATAACTAGGTTCATAGTCACAAGTGCTAGCTGAGGTGCACATGCCACATCCACTACAACCAACAAGAAAAGTTCCTAAAGCAATTATGCTTTATATTAGATAAGATTATACAAAACAAAGACATTAATGAGGAAAATTTATGGGATGGCCTTATAGGTTTAAGTCTAGAATGGATGAAAGATGCTTTCTTGTAGAAAACATAAAAGAGCTTGGTTACTTATGTTTGGCATAGTCGTCACCTTCTTATCCAAGAAAATAGTCACACTTTCCATCAATACAATCCCCATTAAACTTGCAAGAATTGGCACATCGACCATAAAAATCTAAGGATATGTCATGACAAAGTTCATGATAAGGAGGGAAAATCAACTCCCCTAAAAAGCAGATTAAGTGGATTTAGAACAAGGATAAGCTAGTGGAATTCCTTACGAGAAAAGGATTTCTTTTATTTCAAATATGCAAAAAATTAATTGCTGAAACAAAAAGCAGAATACTTGGATAGGCCATGAGAGAGACATATCTGGACCAGATGGAAACATAGAATATACTAAGAGTTTGCAAAGATGACAAACCCAAGCAGTATATTATCATGTCAAACAAGATAATATATATTTTTTCTTGCAAACCAAATATACGATCAGGTCATATACAGACCAAGCTGTAAACAATTGATAAGGGAAGGAATTACATGTAGTTTAGAAACAACCTCAGCATTGGTTGTTTTTCTCCTGACCATGATCTTGTTTGCTCTGCTCATGTTGAGGTTGTTAAGCAAAGCAACCAATTTAACATTCAAAATGATGAAAGGATGACTTCTACAATAATCCATGTCATATTAAATATGTAGCAAATTATATTTAAAAAGGAGATATAGAGTCAACATGACCATTTTCTTGCATTGAAATATGAAATCACAATATTCCTTATGTCCAATTTGTTAATTATCTTCAAAAGGACTTGTTATTCTATTATCATTCTCTAGGTTCTAATAACATGATCAAAGTTCAACACCATGGAATCATTCCATATCACCTGTAAAATGTCGTCTCATCTGAAAACATAAGGATAGTATTTAAAAATTCATTCCAATGACCATGTTTTGACCCCAAGAACTTTCCATTTGTCTAGATATTGTATATCTTAGTTAAATTTGTTGTAGCCATTTACACTACCTCTATGTATTTTCTATATTCAATACTACTTTGTATAATAAAAATCTTAACATCATTTATATTACATATTTGGTAGGTTGAGAGCTTTGCTTAAATATTTTGACAATTTCTATGAATATGGATGAAGTCAATAGTAAGAAAACTAACCTCTTCAATAGTGATGGAGTCTAAGTTGCAAGCTCCTAAATAAAACAATTATTTGTACTAAATAATTCACTTTTAAGTTCGTATTTTTGTACTAACTCCCAATATCTGGAGACTAAATGAGTTTTGTGGGGATGAAAAGATTAAGTTAATTGACAAAAATTCACACATTCTAGCATGTGCTTTCATACATTCCAAACATGACCATGTCTGAAAATGAGAATTCTATGATTGCATTAATCATTTATACAATATATAAAACTATCAAGCACATATTGTTCCAACTATGTTTGCCATAAAACTTATGCAACATGGATGATACCAATGTTGTGTGATACTTTTGGGCCTAAAATACAATAGGTCAAGTAAAGTTGCATTCACCATGATTGATGCAATAGGATTCCATTGGAAAAATATCATACTCATTGCAAAAGATGAATAATAAAAAATATTTGACTAAGGTTATAAATAATAATTAGAATGATGTTCATTGCTTAGTGATCTACATATGCTTTAGAAAAAGCTCAGAGCAGTGACCAAAAAAAAAACTAATCACACACTATTAGTGCTCAAAGAGTAAATACAACATGATTAAATACTCAAACTTTGCTTCTCATCAAAATCAGTGTTCAGATTGATACATCACTCAAATAAATGGCCTTAAGATGCATTATGACACCTGCAATAATTCACATCTTGAGATTATACAACTCACTTTGCATTCAACACATGCCAAAGGCCTAGGTATACACCGTTTCTATAAACAAAACAGTACCTTTTCAAAGCAATATTTGTCAAAGTCAAAATTAGAAGATATGGATACTTGATAATTGATAAGATTCCTCAATTTTATTGATCATGATCACCTTACCCTTGGTGAACATTGGTATGCATTGAGTGGTGATGCAAATGGCCTTGGATAACCTGGAGAGGCATGATTCACATTTTTTGGACTAAAGTGGAAATGTCCATTAACATATTGAAAGATATAAAAAACACAACATATTCAAGTAAAAAAAATATTTACAAAAACAATGTTCTATATTGTATAATCCGTGTGATAAATTCATCATACCAACTAACAATTCAAAATTGAAACAAACAAACATGAAGTTCACAAATGTATCTTGAAAACACCAAATAAACTATAGATGAGAATGAATAATGGTACACAAATACATAGAACCATAGTTAGAAGGAGTTGGTAACTGGTATTGGTATTGTAGATGGGAATGAGTAATGGTACACTATTTTCAAAATAGTTAAGTATTAATATTTTTAGAATTAAATATAAGAAAAACATTTGACATTATTGAAACATACTAATTATCCAATGTAGTTTGTGTGATATATCAAAGAAAATTGTAGTGGAAGTTTCCTGGTTTTCAATTGATGCCTATGGGAAACACAAAGAAACTTGATTTGAGCTCATGTTCTTGGTAGGTGACTTGACTACCAATGGCTAGGGTAAGAGTCTTCGGGTACTTATGCTCAAAAGTTAAAACTGATTATTAGGTAGAATCTCTAAATTTGAATAGAATTGTTTATCTCAACAGTGTCCAACAAGTTCTTCCTTAATAGAAAGGAACCTGGCAGACGAGAGCCAAAGAACCATCAAGGAATTCTCAGGAAGCAAGAAATGAAGGTCATTTCTTGGAACATAATGGGCTTTAATGGGGCTCACAAACAAGAACTAGTTAGAAATTTGATCAGAGATCAAAGACCCGATTTTCTATTGATCCAAGAGACCAAGATGAAAAGGGAGTTGGTGTGCCTCAAGAGGGGTGATGATTATTTTTGACAATAGGGCTTTTAGGTTGACCCCCATCTTCAATGATGATAATGCTCTCCTTTTCAAGGTGTCTCATATCCATAGCAATGACTCTTGGTTTATTTTGAACCTGTACACCCCCAACTCTAATAGGGAAAGGACAGCCTACTGGGATAAGATCTTTTCTATCATCACCAACAATGACATCAACAAAGGGATCATCATGGGGGACTTTAACTCTCCTCTCACTAATGATGAAAAATGTGGTGGTCTAGCCTTAGATCAGGATAGCAAGCTTGACCTCTCCAACTTCATCCTTAACCTGGCTTTCATGGACGTGGACCTCCAAGGAGGAAGATTCACTTGGTCTAACCAAAGAGTTGGTAGTGAATGTATTCAGGTTCATCTTGACAGAGCCCTCATCTCTCTTGGGTGGCTATAGACACACTCCTGTAGACTTTCCCTACTCCCAAGAATAGGCTCAGACCATTCTCGTATTTCTCTCTCTGTCTCTCCTTTAGCTGTCAAAAGGACGTTCCCTTTTTGGTTTGATAAAATGTAGGTTACCCACCTAGATCTGGAATCCAAGATCTCTTCTTGGTGGAATATTGAGGTTGAAGGCACTGCTATGTACAGAGTTGCCCAAAAATTGAAAAATGTCAAGAGAAACATTAAGATCTAGAATAAGTCAGACGTTGCCCACATTTTCTAGGATAAAGATGAGAAGACTGACCAGCTCTGCATCATCTAGGAAGAAATTCAGCTTTCTGAATATAATGACCAGAACAAGATGGAAGAGAGGGCCATCCTCTCTAATCTCCACAACATTATATCAAAGGAAGAACATTTTTGGAAACAAAGATCTAGAGTCAACTGGTTGAGAGAGGGTGACCAAAACTCAAGATTCTTCCATCTGATCACTCTCAAACACAAGGCAAACAACAAAATCTCTAACATTAAGAAGGGTTAGGATCAATTACATAAGGATGAAGAGATAGTAGATGAAGCAATTTAGTTCTTCTCATCCCTCCTCTCCAAGGATCCTTCTCTCTTGGCACCTGATCGAGTAGACATATTGACTGCTATTACTTCCTTGTTGCAAGCGCATCACAATTCGATGCTAAAAGCTATTCCTTCCCTAGGGGAAATCTTCCAGGCTCTCAATTCTCTTCTGGGGGACAAAGCTCCAGGCCCAAATGGTTTCTTGACCTTCTTTTTCTAGGTCTATTGGGAGGTGGTCAATGGGGACATGATTAAGGCTGTCCAAGAATTATTTGGAGCCAGAAATCTTTTGAAAGAACTCAATGCCACATTCCTAGTTCTCATTCCCAAGATTTTGAGAGCTGACTCAATGGACAAGTTTAGGCCTATTAGCCTCTACAATTCTTTCTACAAAATTATATCTAAGGTCCTCACTTCCAGGCTCCTTATCATTCTTCACTTGATCATTTCTCCTCAGCAGACTGGCTTTGTCCCTGGGAGGCAAATTCTTGACTCCATTGTCACGGTCCACAAGGTCATCCATTCTCTTGAGGTTGGTAAGAAGGAAGGTTTTTTGCTCAAATCGAATATGTCTAAAGCCTATGACAAGGTGGATTGGAACTTCCTTATGGCTGTCCTCCAGGCTTTTGAGTTTGATGCTCACATTTGTAATCTCATCTCTTAGCTTGTTACTTCTCCTTCTCTATTTATTTTGGTTAATGGCTCCCCCTCTCTTTTCTTCTTCCCTTTGAGAGGACTGAAGTAGGGTGATCCCTTATCCCCTGTCCTCTTTATCATCCTGGTTGAATGCTTGGGAAGGCTTATACAAAGGAAAAGTTAAGATAGGAGTTTACAAGGGCTCAAGCCTTGTTTGGCTCCCTATTCCTTCACTCATCAGCAATTTGTGGATGACACTATCATGGGAGGAGAAGCCTCTGTTAGAGAGGCCAAAGTTTTCAAGGATCTCCTTAACACCTAAACCAGGGGCTCAGGCCAGGCTATGAATTGGGAGAAGAGCTTAGTTTACTTTATAAATACCCCTTTGGAGAGACAGAGGAAAATTGCTCGCATCCTGGGAAGTGGCATTGGGTCCTTGCCAGCTAGCTATCTTGGCCTACCTCTGGGCACTAGACCCTCAAATTCATTATGGAATAGTATCATTGACAGATTCAATAGGAAGCTCGCTGGCTAGAAAGGGGCCACCCTTAGTCAAGCTAGCAAGTGTACTCTAGTCAAATCAATTTTCCAGAACCTCCCTACCTATGCCTTAAGCCTCTTTGGTATCTCGGCCAAACATGTAGACAAAATGGAGAAGATTCAGAGGGACTTCCTCTGGTCTAGGTCTGAAGATCACAAGAGATTCCACCTTGTTGCTTGGGACCTCGTCTGCCTTCCAAAATTCCATGGGGGGCTAGGTATCAGAAAAATAAAACATCTCAATAATGCCCTTTTAGCTAAATAGCTATGGTGCATTTTTCAAAGCACAGGTGTCTGGAGGGATATCCTGTTTGAGAAATATCTGAGAAGACAATCCCTCACTTTCCTGATTCATGAGACTGAGATTCCTCAAGGGTCCTACATTTGGAATGGGATCTTGAAGGCCAAACCCCTGGCCAAATCCAAGGCTAAATGGAAAGTTGGTAAAGATGAAATTTTTTTATTTTGGTAGGACAACTGGACATGCCAGGGACCTCTTATCAACCACCCCAGCTACAAAAGATGGGTAGAGCAATGCATAGAAAGGTTTGGCATGAAAGTTAGTGAGTACATATCAGAGAATGGCTGGCACAACCTATTTGTGATATCCCTAGACCTTAACCCCCTGATGGTTTTACTGAATGCAACCTTTATTAACAATGATAAGGAATCCATCATTTGGGGAGACACCTTGAACAGACTTTATTCGGTTGCTTCTGGCTACTTCTCTTTATGGGACAAGATGGAGACACCCATTTGGGCCAAAGCCTAGATTTCTAATCTCACACCTAAAATCAACATTTTCTTTTGGTTCCTCCTACAAGACAAAATTCGCACCCTGTATAATTTAGCCAAGAGAGGCCAAATTGTCCCCAACAGATGTTACCTCTACAAGCAAGGATTGGAAATAGTCAATCATTTATTCATCCACTGCCCCTACTCTTCCAAGGTGTGGTTCTTCCTGACTAAGGATCTTGGATTAAGTTGGTGCCCCCTGGCCAGTATCCCGTATTTCTTCTGCCAATGGAGAAGCCATCACTCTAGTTTGAACTCTCAGTTAATGAGCTCCTGGACTCTTCCACACTTCTGCTAGGGAATCTAGAAAGAGTGCAATAACAGAATATTTAGAGGAAGATAGTCTCTAGAGTTCATAATTGCTGAGAAAATTGAAGGTCTCATTCTGGAGAACTTCTCAATAATGAAAGGAGGAAATATCAAGGAAGGTGGAATCAAAAAAGCTAGCAAGAAAGGCAGGGCCATGAGAAGACAGGAAGCAAGATGGTCTTTTCCTCCTAAGGAATGGCACAAAGCCATCTTTGACAGGGCGGCAAAGGGGAACCCTGGCTCATCTGGAAGCGGAGGCATAATTAGAAATAGTTTTGGCAGAGGAATTGCGGCCATTTCATTCCCTCTTGTTCACTAAACAAACCACTTTACAAAACCCAGTGCAGCCAAACATATTGTTAAACTGGCCTTGGCCTCCAAGATCGAGCACTTGTGGCTTGAGGGTGACTCCCTAAACATCATCAATTGCATCAAAGGTCAATCTATGCCTTCCTGGATGATCACCAACATTAGAGGACATCAATTTTGACTTGGGCAAATTCAAAAAGATTCACGTCAGCCATGCTTACCAGGAAGCCAACTCAATTGCTGACTGGTTTTCCAATGATGTCATTACCAAAAACTTGGTGATGACATGGACAAACGGAGACAAAATCCTAGAAACGACAATGGAGTTGATCCGGCAAGATAGAATCCAAGGTACAAATAAAATCCTTTTTTAATTATAAAAGGATTTGCTAAATCACACATCAGAGGGGAAGTTATTAGAAATCATGCGAAGCCCTTTTCAAGTCATAATTATGCGTATGGAAGGCACACTTCAAAGGATGGCAAGAACAAAACCACTAAATATCATAAAAATGTTTTCGTTTCAAGTGCCCAAAGGAAAATTGAGCACTATAAAATAGCTAGTGGTATAGGTTTTGCAGAGTTGAAGGAAACCATGGTCAGAGAGAGGATCAGAAGAGAGCCCTGGGGGGAGGTGGAGAACTAGAAGGAGAAGAAGAAGGTGTAGCATAGACTCAAAAAAGGTGGCATCACCAAGTTCATAGAAAAGCTTCACAGATTCAAACCTAGGGTGACTAAGGTCATGGTGGAAATATGGAGCAATGGGAGAGTCAAAATTGATGGTGTCACCCATCAAATCTCTGAGGGCTTGATCTCAGAGGTGACAGACATTCCCCAGGAAGGCATGAATTTCTATAGGGACAAAAAGATGTCGGCCAATGCAGTTAACATTTTTATCAAGGATGAAATGGAGAAATATGATCTTGTCCAAATTGATGCCTACTACGACATAGAATCCATTAAAAAAAATTGGAGGTATGTTCTCAAGATCCTCATTGAATATATCACTCTTGACCCTAGATTTGACAGAATAAGAATGCACCACTTTGTTTTGTTAAACCACTTTAGGCATGGTATTAAAATTTCTTTTCCCTTTTATCTCTACACTTCCATGTCCAAGAGTATTGAGGGTTTCAAGAAAAAACTTTTTACCAACCCTACCCTCCACAAAGGCCTTCTTCTCCTAGTTTACGAGTTTTTGAAAACTCAAACTAGAGGAAAATCCCTTGGTGACCCAAGTTGTGCTTCAGAGGACATTGCTAGTTTCGATTCTGGGGATGTTTAGGTAGTGAAAATTAAGGATGAGGTTAACGCCACCAATGCCATCTCTACTCAAAATCCCTGCATTCCTAGTAGAAAGATCCCTAGATGCCTCCTTGCCCCTCTCCCCAAGCCTAAACCTCAAGAGGTGGATAGTGAGGAAGATGAGGAGATTGAGATGGACTCTAAGGATGAGGATAAGGAGCTAGGGAAGGATAATTTGAAAGAAGAGGAGAAGGGGAGAGATAGCGACAAGGAGGAGGAGGCTCTTAAAGCCCCCCCAAGAAACTCCAGGAAAAGAAAAGTTGACCAGGTCATGCCCCAGATAGACCTGAAAGCCCAGAGTGCTGAGACCCCTAGCCCTGTCTTGCCCACACCACCACCTGAGGAGATGATTGAAATTATGGTGGAAAAAAGTGGGGAGGTGATTAGGAAGAATAGGAGGAGGGCTTGGAGGAATTTTAACTTGGATACTGCAACTTTGGATATTGTTAGAGAGCTAATGAACATCCAAGTGTTGGAAGACCTTGACAATAGAACCCACTATGATGAGCTAATTGACCCTGCTCTGTTGGGCATCTCTGATAATGCATGGGAAATCAGCCTCAACCTCTTGAACAACATGAAGAATAGCTTGATTGATAACTTATGTTCCATCAAATGGTTGTTTCAGGAAATTGAGGCTCTAAAGGAAAAGAAAAACCAAGACAGCAGCCAGGACATCAACAAGGACCAGGAGACCATGGGAAGGAAGAGAGATCAAGAAGGTAGTCAGAATATCTACAACGGTTAGGACACCAGTGATGAACAGGAGGATACACTCTCCTTGGTTGAACAGAAAGTCTAGAGGTTTGATTCCATCCACCAGATCATGACAAAACAAATAGTGGACACCCTGAATGAGAACATTGTCAATCTGGAGGATTCTTTGATGAGAGTCAGGCTTGGTGGGGACATGATGCAAAAGACCAGGTAGGACTTAGGCCAAGAAGAGGTTGCTTGGAAGTCCTCCAGGGACCAGGTGAACTAGATGGACTAGGTGGAAAGCCAGATCAAGAACCAAGAAGGAACAGACAATCAGAAGGATAATGAAGCTGCAGAAACTCTGCATGATCTAGATAAGGACAACCATTAGTCTATTTTTCTTTTGGTTTTTCTCATAGTTTTTTTGGGTGTTGGCTTTTGCCTCCTAGTCATGGACCTTTTTTTGGTTTTGGCTTTTCATAGCAGTTTCATGTTAGCTGGACTTTTTTAATTTCTATCTCTATGCTGTAAAACTTTTGGGTTTTAGGATCCCTGTAAAACCTGTTTTACTTAATCACAAACAAGTTCTTCCTTGACAATATGCATGTCCTGCACTCTATATTTGGAATTATTCTAAAGCAAAGGTCTCCTCCAAGAAAAGGGTTGCTAATTAAGAAATTTTATTCAACTTGAAAACAATCCTAATTCCTTGTATTGACTTCATCCTAAAGGGGTGACCCAGCATAGAACCAATTTTTCTTAGGGTAGGTGAAATCAATTGTGACATCAGAGTTGTAGTGAAGAGAGAAAATCTCCAATCCCTCAAAGGTTTTGTCGAGTTCAAGAACAAAATAGACCTCTTGTGCACACTCGGGCACAAGAATCTAATATACCTGATAGGTTGATATGATGAGAACTCTTAAATGTGTCATGCCTATGACCATGCTCCCAGTAGTACACTAGAGGCATATGTTGGAGATAGACATTCATGCAACAAAGGGCCTGGACTATCTTCACAGTGGGGCATTCCACATAGTTATACATTGTGGTGTGAAGAGTACCATTATTCTTCTAGATGAAAACTTCAACACCAAAGTTTTTGATTTTGGCTTTTGTAAAATAGTGGATACATTTTGTTGGAATTACAATTGGGAAACATATACTTCTGGGGGGATGAATCAAAAGTATTAATCTTTAACCAATAAATTTTTTAATTTAAAATAATGCATGCATTAACATATTAAAATAACATGTATTTTTAAATGCATCCACATAAATACTTGACACCAGATATGATTACCTAGGAGCCCTCCAAATGAGAAGGTAAAACTGGGGTGGGGATGACACCCACAATTCTTCACTACTGCAGCAATAAAGTGTCACCTGTTAAGGTTACATAGTTTGACCATTTTCACAATCTGCTTGTGAAAGGCCTGCCCTGTTAAAGGCTTACAAAGGATTGTTGGATCCTACCCTGTTAAAGGATTTTGAACACCCTGTTAGAAGTGTGCCTGGTTAAAGGATTTTCATAACATTCACTTGGAATGTCACCCTGTTAAAGGATTTTACAATGGCTATTAAGTCAACCTTAGTCCAAAGGATTTCGCCCTACTAATACAGTTGTTAGAAAGTAATAGTA
Organism: Cupressus sempervirens; assembly: GCA_028749045.1. Taxonomy (NCBI): domain Eukaryota; kingdom Viridiplantae; phylum Streptophyta; class Pinopsida; order Cupressales; family Cupressaceae; genus Cupressus; species Cupressus sempervirens. The sequence continues at coordinate 900,587,329 of CM053785.1, forward strand.
GAATTTTTGATCTGATAACTTACAACTTTGCCTTGCTGATTTCAAATCACAATTATGTTCATCTTGATCCTTTTGATCTATTATAACAATGTTGTATCACTTCTCCTCTGTTATGCAATTCTTTCACTCTTGCTATGTCACCTTGAATGCTTTCTGATCAATTCACCCCTCCTCTTCCTTCTATTCTTCATTCACATCACTCCTTCATACACACTCAATTATGGGGCTTCATCTTCCTTAAAAAGACTTTGGTTGCTTAGGGTTAGGTATGAATCTACGACTGAGATTAATTCATTTTTCCATTTAACCTTTCCAATTTTTTGATTGGTTACATGTTGATTTCATTGGGAATCCAAATAGATTCATCCTTATCTTTAAAGCTTTGAGATCTATTCATAAGTCAGCATAAAATGGTTTACATAGTTGTTTGTGCCATTACAAACAACTAGGTCCATTCTATGTTACTCGGCACTTGATAATATTGATGCTAGGCACTTATTGTAATTGTGTCTAGCTCGACACCTAAACTTGCTCAGCATCAACTGTATGCTTGGCACTTGAATTACTTGGCACATGAGTGACTCAGCACTCATTGCAACTCGACATCTATACATATTATACTTGGCATAAATTACTAGCTCGACATGAACTTAGTAAATATCTTAAGAGTGTTGACACTCAATTGTCAAAACCATTATGAGATCAACAATCTCCCCAATTGACATGAGTGTCAAAAACACTTAACTATATATAACAGATCTAATCTTCAAAAGTATAATACATTCACAGCTCGGTATATACATAAAACTTCAAAAAAATTCAAAATTTTGGCATAAACTTATATACTTCAAAATTTTGTAACTTCCCCTGAGTTAATGTGCCTGTTTTATATCCAAAATATCTTCTCTTCTTTGAGTAGATTTGCTTCTTGTTGATACTCTTTGTCTTCAAAAATATGATTACTCTTTATCTATCTGATATGCTCTATTTCTACTCTTTTTTTGTTTGCTCCCCTTTGTTTTCTCTCCCCCTTTCAGGTTATCTCCCTCTTTCTTTTTGTCTCCCCCTTTCATATGTAACTCCATTTGTATACTAATACTCTTTATCTCCCCTTGCGCATTTGTCTTCCCCTTTATTCTTTATTATCTCCCCCTTTTTTGACACTGATGTCAAAGGGTCTATACATTAATTATGTATTTGTCCAAAAAGTTATTGTGGACTTCCATTGTAATCTACAGAGCAGTGTCCTAGTTGTCTAATGCAACATCTAAGGACTTTATTTGGATAGTTGTTTCTACTACAAGGTGAACTAGTCCATCCAAAGTTGAAAGATTAGGATCTTTCTTTAACACTATTTCTACATAAGCTAGTTCCTTTTTGAGTATTCTCATATGAGGGGTAAGGGAGGCTTGTATATTAATCAACTTGGCTCTTATATTAGCTTCTTCTACCGTTAACACAGCTAGTTTATTTTGTGTTTGAAGCACTGAATAAAAATGCTTCTCACTCTGAGCTAGGTACTTAGGTAATTGCATACCTGAGAGTTTCAAATTGTTCTCCAGACTCAAAATCCTATGGCTTGTTTCTTGTGTGAAGAGTGTAGGATCACACAATTTTGTGTACAATGAGAATATGTTCTCAAGTACCTTCTTCACTTTCTCAATTTTGGTAGGCAATTCAACTTGTGATAGTGCTATTTCACTAGATATTTTCTCATTAACTTTCCCTTGAAATTTCCTTTCAGCCCATTCCATAAGTTTAGTATTTGTATCCTGGTCTTCATTAGTCACTTGTTCGACAATTTCTAATAGTTGTTCTAATATGGGCTTGGATTCTTTAGGTGTTTGCAAGCTAAAGGCATCCAAAAAGATGTCCTTAATCTCTTGTAATGCTTGCCTTTGTTTATACTCCTTTCTAAGTATTTCTTGAGTTTTCTTTCTCTCCAAGGCTTCTTGCATTATACTTATATGTTCTAATGTCATGGTTGCATAGTCATATTTAGGTATCACTATCTCTTCATCTAAAATTGCATCACCATAGTGAAACACCTTGGAAACCTTGAATGAGTTGGAGCCTGTTGCTGAAATCTACAATGGTATTACATCAATGCTTGGCCTTTGAAGGACTTTTTTTGGAGTGCCAGTTATTGGTAAATTTACCAATGTTTGTATGGCTTCTTTCTCCTTCTCCTTTGGTGTGTCCTTTTCTTCATTCTTGTCTTGATCAATTATTAATATCTGACCTGCTCCTTGTGTTTGTGTATTAGGTACAGATACCTCTGTTTGTCCTATTTGTGTTTTTGAAGTTTTCTCCTCTTGAACAGTCTATGTTTGTTGTTCAACCATGAAAACTTTTACAGTAGTATCAACCTTTGCAGATGTATCATTTGATGTTTGTAGTAGAGGTTGACCACTAGTAGTTGAAGGGATGACAAAAGGTGGTTCTTGTGTATTCACCTTGTCCCTTGTTATATCAACGACTACTTTTTGAATTTTATCCACACTGACCAACACAGGGTTCTCACATAATCTAGCTTGAAGTGTGGTTTGGTCAAGGATCTTCTTTAGATGCTCTACAGTTAATGGATTGATGTTCTAAGGTGAACTATTAGGAACATCCTTTACTTTTATAGTTTTTGTAGGTGTGTTTTTCATGTGGAGGGCTCATAACTAGCATTTCTATGTCTTACACGCTCTGTTCTAATTGTTGCTCTTCAGTTGTTGCCATTTCATCTAACTTCTTTGATATCTCCTCCACGGTGGTGTTTTCCTTTTCTTTTTCTTTTTCTTCTTCCTTGTCCTCATCTTCCTCATTATTTCTACCTTCAAAGGGATTTTCTTCTCCTGCTTTAATTGTAGTCAAGCCATGTATCAATTTCCACATTTGTGTGGATTTCTTGACAACATCCTCAATTTTGTTCTGCAGAATGCTAAATGCCCTATATTTTGGTGCAAATCCACTACCATATTTCTTATTGGCCTTTTTAATTTATCCCCTTGATAACTCTAGCATCACTTGTGCTAATTTTGATTCCCTTATTTCTTTCTCCATGTTCAAGCAGTAATGCCACTTATTCTCAACAATTATATACAATTCCTTTGGCATTGTATTATCCAATTCAAGAGGAGTGTTCTTGAATTTTTCCATCATGGCATACACTGACTCTTCTATCATATTTTGGTCTTCTCTACCAAGTTTTTCAAAATTAATACCTTTTAATCCTATTAAGTCTGCATTATCTCTAATATTATCACAAATATTTTCAAGATCAAATTTAGTTGTATGACTTACCACTCTAAACTGACTTGTGTCCTCAGACTCTGTCTTCTCATCATCTATCTCTGGTTGTGCTATGTATTTTCTTCTTGGTCTCTTCTGCACTGGACCCTTTGTTTAGTAGCTTTTGTTTTCTCTTTTTCTTGCTCCTTGGCTTTTTGAGTAGTTGCCCTTGTACTAGCTCTTGTTGCGAGAGCTGTAGGCTTTGTTTTACTTGGTTTGGCACCCCTTTTTTATTTTGGTTTGGCTGTAGGTTGTGCCTTAGCTTTCCTCTTCTTTGGTTCAGACTTTGTTGGTGCTTCCTCAGCTTCTTCCCCCTCTGCACCTTATTCTTCCTGATCTTTATCCATGCCTTGGGTTAAAGCAAGAGGTTCTTGACCTTACACCTCTTCTTCCTCTTCATCTTCTTCATCATTATCTCCTACACCTTCTCCAAACTTAGCCTTCAGTTTCCTCACCATTTTGTCCTTCTTTTTCAAAGTTGAGGCAGTCTTCAATTCCATCTCAACCTTTGACTTCACAACATCATAATTACCAAAAAATTGGCACTTTTGTCAATTTCTTCTACAAGAAGTGCAGTGATAGCAGTTGAGGCTTCATCAACATTAATTTCATATCCTAGAGGCCTTAGCCATCTAACTCTAGGTACAACAGCTTGGATGAAAGTGTAGTCAATGTCTACAAGGAAACAAATATCATTGTAGTGTTTCTCAACTAAGGAAATAGGAATCCTCAACCTCTGTTTCATAGACTTCTTAAAGTCTTCAAAATAACTTGTCATTACTGATTCAAAATTTTCTCCCATTTGTTCAATATACTCATTAATTTGAACTACAACTGACCTATTGGTCTTCCATCCTATTTTTCCAAAAGATGGGAACTCATTTTGTACATAGAAAAATATACATGCCAATATTGAACCAAATTTGCATCGAGCACTCTTTGAATTTCTTATTGCTCTTAGGTTCTCCATTATCTATTGCATTTGGAGTTTTGCAAGATCATAGGTATGATCTTTATTGACAATCTTAAAACCTAAATCACTACTATGTAGGGAACACTATTTAGTCTGCTTGAATGATAGAATTTATGTGAAATGACTCTAATGGCAAAGTCAAGAAGTGGATCTGTAACAGTGTCAATAGTCATTTCATGCTTGTTCCACTTAGCCCCTATGTTTTTCTCAACTACTTCTTTGGAGTCACTCCTCAATGTCTTGGGTTGATCTAGGGTTGGGTATCTAGTAACCCTGTGTACAAATTATCTTTGAAATTTTAATGGGTCCACCCTCTAATCATAGACATCCATCATGTATTCTGCTTAGAACTATTTTGATCCACTCAGTTTTGAAGACTGTTGGGAAATCTAGGGCACGGGTTAAGCCCTTTCTCTCTACAATCTTGAATTCCTCCTTTAATACACCATTTTCACATAATTTGTCATATGCTTGTCTAAGTTCCATGTCTCCAATGCCTCCTACCTTTCAACTATAGCACTTTCTTACATCTTATACCATTACAACCTTTGGCAGAATCATAGATAACACTCCTGTTGGGTCATTTTCATGGGCAAATTCTGGTATAGCCTTGAAATCTAGTTGTTTAACCTCGTTGTTGACTAATTGAACATTGAACACCTCTTTCTCTTTTATAGTTCCTGAACTAGATGCCATTTTGACAATCTAGGGTTTAACAAATATGAAACTACATAGCTTGACAGATGAAGAATGCCTTAAAAATTGATGAACTCATGCTTGATCTTCACTATGATCCATGCAAATGCTTTGATTTTTCTTGTGAATCACTTATTTTCTCTGCTCGCTCCTGCTTTGAATTTGTAATGACGAAAAATATGTGAAATTTGACCATATACCCTTTCAAAATATAACATTTATTGCATGGTGCATGTACAGTTGTAAACTCAACTTCAATATGATTTATGTTTCATTCAGCATCCATTAATTTTACCATCACTCAGCAGCTTTACTCAACACCCATAAAATTTTGCTCACTTGTTAGCTACTACTGACTCAGCTCAAATTGACTTTGGCTAATAGCTCAACACTTACTAGTATTTTACTCGGCATCTGAAGAGGATTTTTTACACTCAGCAGTAATGTGAAAACTTGAAGATTTGACCTTGGATTTTCCTTATTATCTTGCATCTTTCTTCATGCGAATATATCTTTTTCAATACTAACTTCTTTTGGAACTGATGTATGATAAAACATTTTAAATATTAGTCCCACATACCTCCTTTTAGCTTAATTTGATGAGGTGTGACCACTTGACCTATTCGGTGAAGTGATCCCTTCATTTGATGTGTTGCATCCATCTTTCTTCTTCCATGTTTTGTTCATCTCTCCTCTGGTTTGTTCAACATCTACCTTGCCTTTTCCTTTGTTCAACTCTGAGTTAGGTATCGTTGACCTTGTTGGGCAATGCTTGCTGATATGACTAGTCTTCAAACAACTAAAGCATGTAGTTTGACTCAACCATCTATCGTAGTTACCACTAAAGTGTGTTCTTATGCAATTCTCAAGGATGTTTCCATAATCTTGACAATAATGATAGCTATATCTTGTATTGTAATCCTAGTTATAGGAGTTTTCATAGCTTCTTACCTTTGTTGGCTTGCTTGATGACCATGTAGAATTGGATCTGCATTCAAAGGCTCTGTGTCCAAACTTTTGACAATTGTACCAGTGTCCTTCAAATTTTGGTGCATGCATGGTTCTGGTTTTACATTCATGTGCCTAATGACCTTGTTTGTTGCACTTGTGACAATGAGTCATGTTCTTTGGCTTAGCATTCTTACTCCAACAAACATTAGTTATATCTCCTTTCTTACCACAATGATGATAAGTAGGTTTAGAGTTCTTAACTTTATTGTTCCTTTCCTTAGCAGCTTTGGATGATTCTCCTTCTTCAATGCTTATGTAGCCCAATATTGATGTATCTTTACTAGATCTAGGGGATTTTGGTAGTTGCTCAAATTACTTGATGGCTTCATTTGGCTTGTTGAAACTTTGAGAAAATTCCTTTTCTCTTTTCAAGTCATTCTACAATTGTTCATTTTGCAACTTTAGTGTGGTTATTTCAATGTCTTTGACATTCAACTCATGATGAGCATTCATCATTTGGCTTAAGGTGTCCAATTGCATGTTTGATCCTGGATAGCTCTACTGACTTTTCCTCCAATCAGTTTGCCAAAATTATTTTGTTTGGCTTGTCTTCTATGGCTTTCTTCTTTTTTTCAGTCACCTCACACAGCAGTATATCTTTTGATTCTTGTTCCAACTTGAGATTTCTAATCTCTTCAATTTGTGCTCTATTCTTTTCCATCAGATCTACAATTGTTGTATTGAATTCACTAGAGTTACCATCTGCAAATAACTTTGTGGTGTCAATCTCTTTGTATTGTGTGTCATTTTCTACTATAGAAATCTCTTTCCTTCTCTTTAGGGAGCTCTTCAAATCATCTTTGGCTTCATTCATTTGTTGTAGTATGAGATGTATCTCAATCTCCTAGTTTTCAATGGTCTTTCCCAACTTGTAAACTTCTATTTCAAGATTTTCTCTCCAAGCTGTAAAGTTTCTCCTCTTGAGAACTCAACTCTGATACCAATTGTTGAAATTACAATTGGGAAACATATACTTCTGAGGGGGGGGTGTAAATCAGAAGTATTAATCTTTAACCAATAAAAATTTAAATTTAAAACAATGCATGTATTAACATATTAAAATAACATGTAAAGTAAATATATCCACATAAACACTTGACACCAGATATGATTACCTAGAGACCCTCCAAATGAGAAGGTAAAACTAGGGTGGGGATGACATCTACAATTCTTCACTACTGTAGCAATAAAGTGTCACCTATTAAGGTCACATAGTTTGACCATTTTCATGATCTAACATGTGAAAGGCCTGCCCTATTAAAGGCTTACAAATGATTGTTGGATCCTACCCTGTTAAAGGATTTTGAATACCCTGTTAGAAGTGCACCTGGTTAAAGGACTTTTAGAACATTCACTTGGAATGTCACCATGTTAAAGGATTTTACAATGACTGTTAAGTCAACCTTAGTCCAAAGGATTTCACCCTACTGATACAGTTGTTAGAAAGTAACATTAGAATGTTGGATCTGATAACTTACAAATTTTCCTTGCTGATTTTAGATCACAATTCTATCTATCTTGATCCTTTTGATTTTTTATAACAATGTTGTATTGCTTCTCCTATATTCTACAAACTGTTTTTGCAATTCTTTTACTCTTGCTAAGTCACCTTGAATGCTTTCTGATCAATTCACCCCTTCTCTTCCTTCTATTCTTCATTCGCATCACTCCTTCATACACACTAAATTATGGGGCTTTGTCTTCCTTAAAAAGACTTTGGTGGCTTAGGGTTAGGTATGAATCTATGGTTGAGACTCATTCATTCTTCCATTTAACCTTTCCAATTTTTTGATTGGTTGCATGTTGATTTCATAAGGAATCCAAATAGATTCATCCTTATCTTCAAAGCTTTGAGATCTATTCATAAGTCGGCATAAAATGGTTTACATAGTTGTTTGTGCCATCACAAACAACTAAGTCCATTCTATGTTACTCGACACTTGATAATATTGATGCTCGGTACTTATTGTAATTTTGTTTGGCTTGGCACCTGAACTTGCTCCACATCAATTGTATGCTCGGCACTTGAATTACTCGCACATGAGTGACTCGAAACTCATTGCAACTCGACATCTATGCATATTATACTTGGCATATATTACTAGCTCAACATGTACTTAGTAAATATCTTAAGTGTGTTGACACTCAAGTGTCAAAACCAATATGAGATGAACACATTTGATGAAAGACATGTGACCAGGATGGCCAATACATAAATGAAGTTATGTTGCTATAGTAAATTTTGAAAAATCTTCCCTAATTTGGACAAAGAAACTCATATTGTAACTTTTGCTAGCATTTAGGAGGTGGTAATTGAACAATATAACTGCTATCTATCAGAATGGACATGAATAAAATACACAAACATGAGGATAGTGGTGGAATTACTATTCCATGCAATAAATCCTGAATCTCTTGTCAAACCAAACCCACCTCATCCTAACAAGATACTGGAATTCTTCCATTACACCACATCCTAATAAGATATTGAAATTTCTCCATTAAGCCACATCCTACCCCAATATATAGGATAATAGGTCCTACCCCCAATCTACAAAATAACAGGTTGACAATTATGTAGCATTTTAGCTTCAAATATCAACAAATATTATCAACTTTCAATGATCAATATTAAGACAAGAAAGTTTAGATCACCTTGTTCTTTCTCTTTATCTTAATGCAACACTTAATGATTGTGTTGTCATGCTCAGTTATATCCCAAACAGATTGAGATAGAGTTTGAACTTCAAGCATCAACCAACACAAGTCAAGATTTGCATGAACAAGGGATTAACTCTAAGCATTTAGAAATCAACATTTAGATATTAGGATTATAATCTCTATTTTTCTCCTTTTCTTGGTGCACAATATAGTTTTCCAATATCGACACATGTTCTAGTCACTAGTAAAAACTCCTTGCCCCCCCCCCCCCCATTTGGTGTTAATGGCCTTAATCATCTAACAAAATCATTACCTTAATAATTATTCCTCAATAATGCTTACATGAAGAGTATTTTGATTTAATTTAATAAAGGATAAAATAAATTCGATAAAATACAAGTGACAATAAAGTGAACAATAATTTTGGAAGTTGAAATATGAGTTGTGACAATAAGTACAAAATTTGTGACATAACATTTTCAACATGGATCTCTTGCTTTCTCATGCTTGGCAAAAGTAAACACATGTTGTAATTACCTAAATACTTTCTATGTTTCACAAAACTTACACAAATTTTGGAATGTTTTGAAAAGATTTTTCAAGAAAATAATTATAAAAGAAATAGCACAACAACACTAAAATCATCCTATCCTAATCTGCGAGAACTTGTTGCCTAATCTAGATTTACCCAATACCTACAAGTGCTTTCCAATAGAGACAAAAACTTGACCAATTTCTATACATTAGAAAATGTTTTCCATAGCTATTCCCTCCAATGCAAATAAAGCTTCCCTTCTTTACCTTTTGCCCACCTTTTAGCTCAATTTAGGACAAAAGTATATTGCCCCAAGTTCAAGCAATTTCTAAATATTTGTAAATGACTACAAGTATCCTATGTTGCCAAATCAAATGTTTTACCTACTGAACACAAGTATGAAATGTTCCAAATTGGATCTGAATCTAGACCATTCACACATATTATGACCTTTTCCTACTCTTCCAAACATGTAAAAGGTGAGTAAACCCCTAAAATGCGATGTGATCTTCATTTTCATTCATTTTACGAACACATTAAATGGCAAATGCAGTGAAGAACGATTTTTTGGATTGAAATTTTAGTTGACTAATAATATAATGTCACCTCTCTTAGAAGGATATTGAAGATTTAGTAGTGATGGAGCCCTATTTTTTTGCAAAAAATTATGGCCTCCATTTAAAAGATGATGTTGAAGATTTGATGAAGTATTAAGGCCTCATATAAATCTAGTTTTAAGAACAACATTAGTAAACATTTTGTCACCCAATTATGGGTTAATATGCTCATTGTTCAAATTAAAAGCAATTTAAAATGTTATCAAATGAAGGCTACCTTTAAACATCACATACTCACATGCTGCTTTCTCTGCTACCATCTTTGAATGGTGTTAGTGAACAGATTGTCCTTCAAGAAGATACATGCAAATATAACTCCAAATGCCCAAGTAAGAAGACTAATCAGCACTAACAGTTGGATAGGTTATCATTGGATTGATAACCTTCCTCTAAATTTTATCGAGTACAGCTCCCCATGTAAGATATACAATGAATTATATGTGGATGCTTTTAACCAAAAAGCACAAAAGGTTTTACAAACATCTACTCATAAACATGAAATAGATGCAGAAACCTAAGTGACTAAAAAGAAAAGAACAACAAATAACACAAAGTCTATTTGTTGGATGCTACATTACAAAGTGGAAACAAAGAATATATCTTCCATCCTCTTGAGAAATGAAAAATTAGAGCTATTCAAAGATATTTTGAAATGTTAATGTAATTGGAAAACACTAACATTAGAATGTATTTCAAAGAAAATTGAAAACAATACAAAGATTGTGATCAGTGGAAAGAAATTGCCTCATAATCAAAGTTTTGATGCAATTATCTTTCAATCTCCCTTCTCCAAAATGCAAAAGACAACAAAGATCCTCATACACATTTACAGTCCATGTCACTATCCAAAGAAAACTAAAACTCTCCCTTTGTATTACATAAAACAAATCAAAATCTATCCTATCTCTAACACATAGTTTAGAAATAAAATAAACACCTGAGTATTCTGAAAATCTATCCTATCTCTAACACACAGTTTAGAAAGAAAATGGAACAATTCTGAAAATTTCCTCTTCCTGCTGTAGCACACAGTCTGCAGTCCTCGAAAGGAGAAAAAAATGGAACCCCTATCCCAAATAATGCTCCAATATTTATAACTTTAGGCAACGAGTAACCTTCACCAAAAAATAGTTATTTAGTTATAAAAATTGATAGGTTCGAAGGTGGTTATTCAGTTATAAAAACTGACAGGTTCGAAGGTGGTTATGTAGTTATAAAAACTAATAGGTCAGAGTATGGGAGGCATAACTAATTATCCCACTATTGGATCTCCTTCATTTTCAGATATATTGGTGATATCATTTTTATCTATGTTTCCACTAGAGCGATTGGTAAAATTATGCTCAAGTCAAAAGTTATTGGTTACTGTTTGCAGGTAGATAAAACTGTCAACCATCGAACCCGTTGAACCACTTTGAACCATGTCATGTTTTGAACCTGAACTCTGAACTATTGAACATTTACATTGAATTTGCCTCTATTTGAGCTCCTTGAACCTATGAACCATTTAATACATCTCAAACCGATTGAATTCTTTGAATTGCCAAACTCATTCGAACCTGCGGGATAAACTCTTCTGAACCAAATGAACCTCATTGAACCACTTTGAACCTAGTTCAAAGTAGTTCAAAGAGGTTCAAGACCTAAAACTAAAAGTTCAAATACTAAACCAAATTTCAAATCTTTTGAACCTATATTCCAAAGCCTGAGATTTACACTTTAAAACTAGTGAACCTGCACTTTGTATTTTAGTCATGAACACCTGAGTTTGAACACTTGAAATCAAAATCTTGAGCCTTCTGAAAGTGTGTCTCTAGTAAACCCAAATTTCAAAACTAAACCTCTAAAATTGGCTCATTGATTTGTAGATGTTGGCCCTTCAAACTCTGAGCATAAATTTTATATGAAGACTTTGTATTTGAACCTGCAAGATGGACCATTTAAACCATCGAACCACTTCGAACTATTTTGAACTATCAAACCACTTCAAACCACTTTGAACCAAGTTCAAAGTAGTTCAAAGAGGTTCAAAACCTGAAACTGAAAGGTTCAAGACTTGAAGCTAAAATTTTAAAATTTGGGTCCATATGTGTACCAATAGGGGCTCTAACTGCGGAACTATTTTTGATGCAAAAATAGAGAACCCCAACAATCTCTGGAAAAAGACAAGTTCCTTATCCCTTGGGTGGATAAAGTCACCAAGAAGAGAAAACTAGGAGTTGCTTGCAGAGAGGGTGGAGGGGAGTAGGGCAAAGCCAACCAACAAAACACCTAAACTACCAATAAGCATGAAGCTTGCCCATTATTTCAAACTAACACTACGCACACCCAAAAGACATATTTACAAAATATTTACAAAGGTAGGAAGATAACCTACCATAAAGCCAGAAAATGAAAAGAATCACGTGAATCCATTTACTGGTTGGGAGAAGTAGGAGCCTTTTCTGATCAGCAAGCCATGTCTTAATAAAGTAGCTCCATACCATTGCTTAATGACAACTCTTTCATTGCCAAATTTCAAACTGACAGTGTACATGCATATGTTGATCTAGCGCTCTTTTCTAAATAGCCATAACTCATCATAGTACTCTTTCTCATGCAAGAGTTGATCTTTCACATCCACAGGGTTAGCTTCCACTTCAAGCTTACAAATATAAAATGTAGAAATCTCACCAAGAGATGATGCACAATACCTGGAAATGCTATCATGAAGATTGAATTCTTGCATAAGATCATTAATGTCATGGTCAGCTTGTAGCCATAGAGACATCTCATCCAACATGGGATCAACCCCTAAATATGTGTTTTCTTCATCTCTTTCGAGAAACAAACTATCATCAAACACACCACATACTCCATTTTTTTCCTTTCCCAAAGTGTTATTACATGTTTCAACATTACTTACACAATCCAAATCAGCAAAATATGAATGACAAGAAAAATTATCAATGAATATTTCATTTTCAATCTGATTTGAATGAATACTTGAGTCATCATTAGATGAATGATCTGGCTTGAGTGATGATAGGAATGTGTTTATGATTTCTTCTTCCTCATTAAGAAGAGTGTCTCTCAATATACTAGTTGAATCATCACTAGGTTGAAAACCAACTTTATACCTCTTTTCTTCAAGAAGAAAATCAACACAATGAGTTTCATCCAAAGGAATTCTCACCTCATCTTCACGAAGAATTGGATCATCATCAAATGGACTAACTTGAGAGAGGCCTTCCGGCTAAAGAGATAACAAGAATTTATCAATGATTTCTTCTCCTTTATCAAGGAATGTGCCTCTCCATGCTTCAGCTGGGTTATCTATAGGCTGAGTGATAACTTTAGCATATTCATCATGAGAAGGAAACTCTCCCACATGCACTCTCAACTCATCATAATTACATATTTCATCCTCAAAACAATCAAATCTTTCCATGGGCTGATTACAGACTTTTAAGCATGAGGAATCGTCTTCATTTTTCACGTGTGGAAAGTTCACAAAGACTTCCCAAACAAAGATGACTACCATCATTTTCATCCACTTCATTAAAGGTGAAAGGTTGGAATTTTGGTAGCAAGTTGTCTAATCTTTCATAATTAGAAGATTTTGAAACAAGATGACCATTATCACTCTCAAAATTGTAACTTTCAAGACATGGGGAGAAAGATTTAGAGGCACCTTCTTTAAAATCATCAATACTAACAAGATTTGTTGTTGCATTATTTCCAAAGTGGAAAGATTATGCGATAGGGTTGTTTTCAGCATTCACATTCAAAGAGCCAATGCCCTCACAATCTCTCATGATATTTAAAGATTCATCTTCTGATAAATCAGTAGTAGAAAACATTTTAATGGAATTTTTAACAAAAGAATGATCACCATGATCTTCAACTGGGAAACTTTCTACATGAGATGAAGAAAGATCTTGAGGCAAGATTTATTGATTATTGCTTACTTTCTCTCCATTACTGTCACATATATTCTCATCCCTCAGAACTAGATCAGCATGGGGCTGGAGTAACTGTGGCTGTACTTCTTGGTCATTCATGACAAGGTGATTGAAGTACATGGGTGAAACTAAGATAACTGGAGCTTCATCATCATCCACCTCCAAATGCTTCTTCAACCAAGACACTTTCTCTTCAAGTTCTTGCAAGTCTTTCAACTTGTGAAGTCTCACGCAAAGGCTTTTCCATATCAGCCAAGATGCTGCATCATCTTCAAAGATTATATTTTTCTAGATACCCCTGGAAATGCTTTCTTTAAAACTGTCCACAAAGTCACGTAACACTTTATCATCAATTTGATAAAGTTCCAGGAGAGCAGGGTCTAACCTCGATCTTCTCATGACTTTTGTATCTAGCATGGTCTTCGTATAGAGTTGCCAATCTCCTGCACATGAAGATCATCATAAAACTGAGGAAGCAAATGTTAGGCACTTAAATCTTCACTTTTTAGATTTATCCCCAGCAGAGTCACCAAAAATCTGTTAGTAAATAGATTGTCCTCGAAGAAGATACATGCATATATAACTCCAAATGCCCAAGTAAGAAGACTAATCAACACTAACAGTTGGATAGGTTATCATTGGATTGATAACCTTCCTCTAAATTTTATCAAGTATAGCTCCCCGTGTAAGATATACAATGAATTATATGTGGATGCTTTTAACCAAAAAGCACAAAAGGTTTTACAAACATCTAGTCATAAACACAAAATAGATGCAGAAACTTAAGTGACTGAAAAGAAAAGAACAACAAATAACACAAAGTCTATTTGTTGGATGCTACATTACAAAGTGGAAACAAAGATTATATCTTCCATCCTCTTGCGAAAATGAAAAATTAGAGCTATTCAAATATATTTTGAAATGTTAATATAATTGGAAAACAATGACATTAGACTGTATTTCAAAGAAAACTGAAAACAATACAAAGATCATGATCAATGGAAAGAAATTGCCTCATAATCAAAGTTTTGATGCAATTATCTTTCAGTCTCCCTTCTCCAAAATGCAAAAGATAGCAAAGATCCTCATACACATTTACAGTCCATGTCACTATCCAAAGAAAACTGAAACTCTCCCTTTGTATGACATAAAACAAATCAAAATCTATCCTATCTCTAACACATAGTTTAGAAATAAAATAAACACTAGCTCTACCTTCTCACAGCCTCACAAGAAAATGGAACAATTTTTAAAATTTCCTCTTCCTATTGTAGCACATAGTCTGCAGTCCCCAAAAGAAGAAAAAAATGGAACCCCTATCCCAAATAATGCTTCAATATTTATAGCTTTAGGCATCGAGTAACCTTCACCAAAAATTAGTTATTTAGTTATAAAAATAGTTATAAAAATTGATAGGTTTGAAGGTGGTTATTTGGTTATAAAAATTGACAGGTTCGAAGGTGGTTATGCAGTTATAAAAACTAATAGGTTTGAGTATGGGAGGCATAACTAATTATCCCACTGTTGGATCTCCTTCATTTTCAGATATATTGGTGATATCATTTTTATCTATGTTTCTACCAAAGCGATTGGTAAAATTATGTCCGAGTCAAAAGTTATTGGTTGTTGTTTGTAGGTAGATAAAATTGTCGAACCATCGAACCCGTTGAACCACTTTGAACCATGTCATGTTTTGAACCTAAACTCTGAAGTGTTGAACATTTACATTGAATTTGCCTCTATTTGAGCTCCTTGAACCTATGAAACATTTAATGCATCTCAAACCAATTGAATTCTTTGAACTGCCAAACTCATTCGAACCTGCGGGATGAACTCTTCTAAACAAATGAACCTGAAACTGAAAGTTCAAATACCGAACTAAATTTCAAATCTTTCAAACCTGTATTCCAAAGCCTGAGATTTACACTTTAAAACTAGTGAACTTGCACTTTGTATTTTAGTCATGAACACCTGAGTTTGAACACTTGAAATCAAAATCTTGAGCCTTTTGAAAATGTGTCTCTGGTAAACCCAAATTTCAAAACTGAACCTTTGAATTTGTTCGCTAATTTTTAGATGTTGGGCCTTCAAACTATGAGCATAAATTCTATATGAAGACTTTGTATTTGAACCTACAAGATGGACCATTTAAACCACCGAACCACTTCAAACTGTTTTGAACTATCAAACCACTTCGAACCACTTTAAACCAAGTTCAAAGTAGTTCAAAGAGGTTCAAAACTTGAAACTGAAAGGTTCAAGACTTGAAACTAAAAGTTTAAGTTCTGGGTCCATATGTGTACCAACAAATAGCAATACCATTTCTAAGCACCAAAAGAGAAAGAGGAAAAATTAGTTTAATAAAGTTGGAATATGGATATAAGTTTACAAGTCTTTCCATGGTATTAAAATACAAAGGTAATTGGGTTACCTTGGTTTGGATGCAATAATGAAGGTTGCTCCAACAGTCCTCATAGACTATGGTTTGCAGATTTCTGTTGGGGTCAAGGTAAATGGCGCTAATGGAGGACATGAGGTGTTCAGAGCAACTATCAAATGACTATTGAAAACTATAACACTAAGGAGGGCTATAATTACCTAATTAGAAAATAGCTAAGACCAAAGACAAACATCTAATTGTGACTGTATTGGGATAAAAAGTGCTTACCTAAGGCAGGATTGTTCTCATGGCTAGCACTACAAAATAAAATCCTTATAGTTGATACATTTAGAGAAAAAGGATATGTAGGTCCAAGAAGGTGCATATTATGAACCTGAAAATACTCTCACCAATGCTGGAGTTGGTTACATAACAAACTTGGATGGAACTCATCAATACTAATGTCAATCCTAACCATGTTTCAAGCTTGGCCTATTTGAAATAAGGATTGTTTCTATGGTGGCTTGTGGACTACAACACCATCTATTGTCATATGGGAGTTATGGTAGGAGAGAAATAGACGCATTAAAAAAAATATAAGGATAGAATAGGAACAACATACCAACAAGATGGAGGCTACCATTATCAAGATTGTGAATAATAGAATATTGAATATGCAAAAAGTGGTGGAAAAGATGACTTACTGGGATGAGAAGATGAGCAATAACAACCAAGTGAATAACATCATATTTAAATGGCCTCATCTTCTAGCATGGGGATAAACTAGAAATAGGTATATGTTTTTAGAACCCATGTTCTTGTCATTGTCTTGCTAGACAAATCATAGTAGAAGAGGATCAATTTGCCAACCTTTTTCTGCAAGTCATTTTCATATGGTCTTCAACTCTATAAATCAATTTGGAACTTTTGGGGACTACCACTTTCTCTATTTCTGCAAATATCTCTGCTCTCTTCCACTCAAAAGAAACATAAGAAACCATGATAACCAACTCTTATACCACTGAAGTAACACTACTAGCCTATGCCCAAAATTCAACCCTTTCTCTCTACATGTCTATATATATTTGCAATATGTGTATGTGTGAATGAACTCAAACCTATACCAAAGGGGGAAAAATTATTTAACCCATGTACCAAAAATGGAACCCAAATTGGCAACTTAGATGAAAATTTAAGCATAATTTAAATACTCCATTTGAGTAGCAAAAAGCAACATCGAGGCTTCAAAATCCAAAATTAATCACCATGATATAAATAAAGTAAAAGGATAATGACAAGTGCCAACTCACAAACTTACTAAAAATTAACATGCTTTCGAAGGTAGGGACTCAAGTTGTACCACAAGTCTTGTTATAACATGAAATCAACTTGCCTATGTGCATAATAAGAATGGCTAAATTATCTTGTGTCATCTTGGACACTTATTGACCTTTGTTATTCTCCTCCTTGGTGTTTGACCACCTTATTTAGGACCTAGGGCCCCTACACCACTTAACAAAGATTAAAAGTTTGTTGTTCTTAAAGATACATGGATCACCATCATTGTTTCAACAGTGGACACAAATAGGAAAACACTACCTTTTGATCATGGGCCACACTTATGTGACTGTGCTAATAGCAAATGAATAATTTAGGGTAAGAACTCAAACTCTTTAAAACATCTATCAACACCTCCATCACCTTACACCCTCCAGGATTTTTATCAACACCATATCCCCATAAGATTCCAAATGGCTTAACTCTTAGCCAACTAAGTGATTTCAACCATTAATAGGTTCTACATACTATGGTGGGCTTCAAAACACCAATACAAACTCTTACTATGAGACTCTCCCTTATAACCTACCTTGGAATGTAGGGTAAGAACTCAAAGCAAAATCGATCATCATATCAAGCATCACTCGCGCATTGCAAAGTTGTGTGTGGTCAGATTGGGTACGTTTTAAAGAGTTTTCTGAGAGTTTCGAGGTTTTTAAATCCAAGTGGAAGACAAGGTGGGATCATTATTTAACACAGAGAACAAAAATGGAGGTAAATTTTGCCCTTGGCTCAAATTCGCAAATTCAAACTTATGAAGGACAGATTTCTTTGCAATGACTAAAACACATTTTCGTAATTGAGGATACAAGCTTTATGAAGGGTGTTCAGCTACTATTTGGACCAAAGTATCTAGACAATTTTTGAAAGAGGTGGTCCAATATTGATGTAGCCTCTCTATTTATGGCGATTGCTCTAATGGTAGGGGGATCAAAAGATGAAGTTCAAAGGGTGGTTGCGGCCAGCATTGATAGACAATGGCTTTTGGGTCTGGATGAAATCATTGAATGAGCAATTTTGGGGGTGGGCATCAAAATGGGCACCAAACCCTGGCGTTTGATTGGTGGAGGGCATTCCTCTATCTAGTCATTGGTAGTTTGGTCATCTTCAAACTTGCAGGGAGTGCATATCGCAAAAGTTGTAGAGGGATGGAAATTGATTTTGGAATATATAGTTAAGAACATCTGGAAGCTAAAGGAGGAGGGGCGTGGTTTTATGAAGGTGATGGTTAGAAAAGAACCCTGGCCCCAGGACAAAAACTTTGCCACCAGATTGTAAAGAAGGCTCAGTTGAAAGATGGGATGTCAACTATAGAGGGGATGTGGGTTGATGCTTCCTTGCTACTAGAGAAGGAAGAAGGCAAAGGAAAGGGTCATAGATTGGGACAAGGACTCTAAGTGGAGGATGATCGTGCTACCCCAAAATTTACTCGAGAGGAAGCGACCAACTATTTTAAGGTGTAGCTAACAATGGAGGTGTTGGCACTACTTTTTTTGTTAATGTCAGGTTAATGTAGGGGTGGGTGTTTGTGTTTTTTTGGGGTGTTAATACTTCCTTTTGGGTGATGTTTACCTAATAATATATGTAGGGGAATGGGTAGCTGTAAATGGAAGGCTTTATGCCATACTGATATAATGTACTCTCTTTTTCAACATCAATACAAACAATATTACCAATATAAAAAAAAAAGAACTCAAACTCTTAAAACATCTATCAATACTAAAAATAGAACTAGATATCCATTATTGAAGTCTTTCAAATTCCAAAACCTTAGGTTCTAACTAGTTCCTCAAGGCATATCACTTGAAGACCCTAGTCTATGCTATTTGGCACATAACCCTCACTCAAGCTACAACTTTTAACAATCCCAAATAACTCTACCAAATGAACTTGAATACTTCATTACCTTATTAAGATCTTTCAAACTACTGGTGTTCGGGTTCCCAATGATCGAGGAGATCTTTAAACTATTAAACCCTTGTATTGATGAGAGTTTCCTTGCTAACCACCATAACTAGTTCCTGCACTCCAATAGACTATCTTTCCTTCTCTCCCAAATGGTTCTTTAGTATCTTTTGATTGAAAGAAACCCTTAAATATTCATGCAGCTCCTTCACTTACCTCTGCCACATCCATAAATTGTTGATTCACTATGTTATTCTTTGTAACAATAGGAATTGTTAATTCATGGCATCTCCATTAGAAGACACCAAGATATTTTGTTTGAACTCATAAGAAGGCAAACCAAACAACCAAAAAGAACCTTTCAATCTTCCCAACGTTCTACAATGATAATATGTAGTTACCTATTCCAAAAACACATGTAACTTGCTACAATCCATGAATACATATTACTTTTCCATAACAGTGATGTTAGTTATATATAAATGTTGCCACACCTTCAATAACTTTCATAAAGAAGTTTAATAATCATCAAAATTATGAGATAGAAAGGAAGAATATACTATTGTAATTAAATACCTGAGCATGTAGATTTTATTGTCTAAGAAATGAATACAACAAAGTATTCTCATAACCCGTGCTGTGAGGCAAACATGCAACAATGATAAAGATACTCATGTCAATGTCATATGTAAGGGAACTTCAAAAAATATTTCAACTGCAACACCAAAGATAAGATGTGAAGGCATCATTCAAGCATCAATAGTACTCTAATAGATTGCAGTGATTACAGTATATTCACAAAATGGATTTTATAAAAAAGCCTTACAAGATGTTATACAAACCTCCTCAACCTTTGCTAATATTCTCCCAACCTGTGCTCAAATTATTTCTTTGGAACTGGTCACGGTTGTCCGTCAAAACATAAATAAGAGTGAAATTCATTTAGATATTCTAGTTGGAAGTGCACTATTAAACATGTTTGTAAAATGGGGAAGCATTTGAAAGGCATGTGATCTATTTGAAAAATGCCTCAATGGTATGTAGTCTCATCAATTGAGATGATTGCAAGATATGCACAGAACAGATTTTTTCAAAAAGCCTTAGAAACTTCTAAGCATATGCAGCTAGTAGGGGGTAAAGCAGGACTCCATAACCTTTTCCAACCTCCTCCCAACCTATGCCAAAATGGGGCCTTTAGAACATGCATGAAATGCCATAAAAAAATTTCAAAAAAGCTTTTGGTCAGACGTCACAATTACCAATATTCTGATAGACATGTATGTAAAATATGAAGGATACATAGGTCATCTAAATTGTTTGACAAAATGCTTGAAAGGGATGTGGTCTCATGGAATTCAATGATTGTAGGACATGCACAATATGGGTTTGTTAAAAAGGGTATGCAAAATTAGAAACCTTTAATCAAATGCTACTAGCATATTTAATGCCATATTTCACAACCTCTCTAGCATCCTAACAATCTAAGAAAAAATGAATGCCTTAGGATTGGACATGGATTTCCATCAAAGTATAACCAAATGTGGATATTTCTTAGATTTTATAACTATAAAATCCCTAATTTACTTGCATGGAAATTGTGGAAACATGATCAAAGCATGAAGTGTTTGATAGACTGCGGAAAAAATTTGTCATCTCATATAACACCAAGGTTGCAGGATATGCACAAAATGGATCTCTTGAAAAGGCATTGTCTACCTTTAAACAAATGCTATTGTTAAATGTAAATTCTAACTCTACAATCTTTGTCGGCATCCTACCAACATTGTGGAAATTGTTAGATTTTATAACTATATAATCCCTAATTGACTTGTATGGAAATTGTGGAAGCATGCTCAAATCATGAAGTGTTTGATGGACTACCAAATAAAGGTACCATCTCATAGAATACTAGTGTTGCATGATACACACAAAATGGATCTCTTGAAAAGGCATTTTATATCTTTCAGCAAATTCTATTGGCAAATGTAAAGTTTGAATCTGCAACCTTTTCCAGCATCCTACCAACTTGTGCAAAATTAGAAGCTTTATAACAGAGTATATATACATCAATCTATAAAATGTGGATTTTCCTATGATGCTTTTGTGACCAATGCCTTCCTAGACATGTGTGAAAAATGCATATACATACATAGGGCATGTGAGCTGCTTGACAAAATGCTTCAAAAATATGTCAGCAGATGGAATGCCATTGTTACAAGATATGCACAGAATGGATTTTTATATGATGCTTTCAAACTCTATGAAAAAATGAAACATTGAGGAACATACTCTTACCATGCAAGCTTCACATGGGTTTTTTTTACATGCAAACACACATGTTTAGTGGATGAAGGCTTTAAATACTTCAACAGCATGAGTAACTCTTATTGCATTATGCCTAAAACCAAGCACTATGTATGCATGCTTGACCTCCTCAACCAAGATGGCTATCTTGAGGAAACTCTAAACTTTATCATCAAAATGCCAATGGACATGTTTCCTCAATGTCCATATTACATAAGAATATATAGTTGGGGTTATTTATAGAAAGTCTTCTTTTTGAGATGGATCTAAGAATGCCATAACTTATGTTCTTTTGTCAAACTTGAATGTAGAAATAGGTAGGTTGAAAGAAGCTCATACGGAGAGGAGATTGATGAATGATATAGAAATTAAAAGATACCTACAAATTGAAGAATGTAAGGTGTTTGAGTGAACAAGGAAATGGATCAAAATCTTCACCAACATCTTACCAGCCAACTAAAAAAAGGATCTTTCAAGTATGGATAGAAATTGATTAATTGAAAAAATGGATTTATTTAAAAATATTGTAGTTACTAATGCCTTGATAGGCGTGTATACAAAATGTGGAAACATACATAGGGCATGTGAACTATTTGACTAAAAATACCTCAAAAAAATGTGATATCATGGAATGCCATGTTTATAGGAAATGGATAAAATAGGTTTTGTAATAATGCTTCCAAACTCTTTGAAAAATGAAGCACTCTAGAACATATCCTGACCATGTCAGTTTCACTCTTATTTTGTTTGCATGCAGCCATCCAGGTCTAGTGGATGAGGGCTATACATAATTCAATATCATGGCTAACTCCTATTGCATTGTGTTGAAAACCAATCACTGTGTGTTCTTGGTCAACATTCTCAGTGGAGCTCACAATCTTGAGGAAACTTTGAATTTTATCATCAAAGTACCAATTAAACTTGAATCCATTGTGTGGACATAATTCCTCAGTATTTTTAGATTACATAAGAAAAAATAAGTAATAGGAAATAAAATGACATTCAGAGAGCCTTTAATGTGTCTAAAGAAGCCAAAGTTCATAAGTGTAGATGAGTTGGTTTGAGTTGTGGGTTTTTCTTTCCATAGATTCTGAATTTGATCCTCTTCTAGAGGGACTACTTATGAGCTATGCCTTTCTGAACCCCAACTTACCAATATGTAAGATCAAAATAAAATAGGTTGAATCACTAAACTGAACCACATATGCTCTACATATAGAAAAAGAGAAAAAAAAAAACCCACTACCATCGAGAAATAAACTCAGGCTAAAAATTTAACTCAAACCTACATCGTAATTCACATTTTTAGTATCCTCCAGTGAGAAATGTTTGACACAAATGTTCTCTTCTCATGATTCAAAGGTAGGTGCTCTATAAGGGTTAAATGTTAATGCTTGGTTTTATCAGAACTAAAATCTCCACAATATATTTGTTGGTTACATGGAGAAGAATTTATCATAACCAATTACATTGAATGACAACCATGTATTATGTATAAAGGATTGAATTTGAATGATTTTTTTTTTTTTTAAATTACCTTAGAGTTATGGAAAGTAAGGTGCCATCCAAGTAGTGATTGCTTCAAAAGTGCTTTTCATTTATCACCCACTCTTCCTACTATGACTATAGTAATGCCACAATTTCTATTTATTTTCTAGTCACCAGTTAAATGTACAATGGTTATTATTAAAAAATTATCAATCAAAACATGCACTACATAAATATTTCAATTTGTTTAGTATTATCATATATTAAACATTTCATCAATTTGTTTAGATTGACTATAATCATTATGAATTTGTTAAAATAAACTAAGTAATTAATGATAATCATGAGATGGCTCGCTATTGAGTATGTTGTGAAATTGAACAAATTCTAAATGGTGTGTATAGAGATGTCTCTTTAAAATGTACCTCTTGGTGAGAGAAGATATATTAGGAAGGTATAAATCATTCTTTCAACATCATCAGGGAAATTTATTCATTTGTTATATATAACCAGTACTGAGTCTACACTTTTGACCACTTAGAAAATTAATATCCTATAACATTGAACATTACCTCTCTGATTAGTCCTATATCAGACCTGCTCTATTTGAGTGAAGTGTCTCTTGGCAGAATCATTGGCATATTAGATCTAGCAATCAAACTACTAAAGAAATACATACCAATTTTGGGAGCATATCATGTACATTAAACATAACATCATCCACATATCACCACTAGTAGCATTCATTATCATAGCATATTTTAAATCAGACATTGCTATCCCTTCAATGTCAATAATTGTGTATACGCATACATACATTCCTTTTTGTGTAAATCTTTTCCTATTTAGATTGTAATTATTTAACTAAGAAGGATAAATTAGGTAATTGAATCAGTTTACAATTCAGCCAAAAAGGGGTCATTGCTGTTAATTTTGATCTAATTTATATGACAGGTAATTTTATTTTATTATATTTGTTATATAGGAGTGTATAATCAACAAGAATAGAACTCTACACAGTTCAATAATATGGAAATATGGATGTTTTTACTTCATGATAATATCATTGAGATATGTTTATAAAAATTGGTCTGTGTAGTACAATATTGTTGAGATATGTTAATAGATCTGTTGTATACTAATTTTGCTCTGCATTAATGAATTTTGTACATTGCAAAGTATTTGGAACAACTTCATATACAAATGACAATGAAGAGTCATGTATTATGTATGTATTAACATGGTTGTTGAATTTATCCCATCGATAATTGAAGGGAAAGCGACCTTCAATTTGGACCAAAAGTGTCAGTATTCACTTACAACTAGAGAACTAGAATGCACAGTACTGGAAGAGAGTAATTTAAGTTCATCAGGTATCTCAGATGACAAGCACCATCCCATTTCTAATCATCCTTTGCCAAGAAAATGAAACAAACAGGTTACCTCCAATTCTATCCATTTCATCTCAAAAGGAAGAAAGAACATGTTTATGTTTTCTAGAGGAAAAGGACAATCCTACGTCCAATCACCCTATTCTAGCAATGAAAGAAATGGGTTACCTCCAAGCCTCCCCATTTCATCTCATAAGGAAGAAAGAAGAGGTCTATGTTTTTCATAATCCAAACTAAAACCTACTAGTACCAATGTTTCTACTGGTTGTGGTGTTGATAATGAAAGTGATTCTTCTTAGTTGTTTCAATCAAAGAAAACAAATAAATTTTCTAACTTGGCTATCATGACTAAAGAATCTAAAGTTGATTCCTCTAAGCATAATTATTACCATGAATATCCAAAAAAAAAAAATTATTAAAAGCATTGGTAACATTGAACTATATAAGTTCTGCATTTGCTACCCAATTGGATTTGTCTTTGATTTTTTCAAGTGGAGGGAGCAGTTCACTTAGTAGAAATGATGTGCATGGAGAACTTGTGGACTCTGCTAGTGGCAATGAGATTGTAATGAGCATGAAAGCTATCTGGACTATGGGGAAGATCTGGAAGTTAAAATGGACCTTACAAATTATTTGTTGCATATGTTATTTTCTTTCCTCGACTAGTAAAATTTGTGTAAAGCAGCTATGGTTTGTAAGTAGTGGTGGGCTTCTAGCACCCACGAGGACTTCTAGAAATCTTTGCATTTTGAGAACTTCAAAATTATCATAGAACAAGTTTCTCAAATGTGTCAAAGGTACTCAAAGGCTACTAGGGAAATTATTACCAAATTGGGTTCCTTGCATGTTGTGCATACATATTACATGGTGTCACACCTCCAAATATTTCCTCCTCATATTGCTCAAGTAGGATATGTTTTTCATGCTTGTTCGTTTCCTCTATGGCCTCCAAAAAAGCATAAGGGAACCAAGATTCACTCTTCATGTCAAATTGAACTAATTGATTTCCAAGAAGCATGAACTTATCAGGGCCACCACTTCATCCCAAGAAATAAAGAAATACATTGGGATATATATTTTTTACTAGATCAAGGTTTGGTATTTCTCTCAGTTTCAGCTTATATATCATTGAAATAAAAAGAGATGTTTTTGACATACAAGATCTCACAAAGTAGTATAGATGAAGTTCATCCTCATCTTATGCAATCACAAATGATGCAAGAAGATCTTTGCAATGGTGGAAAAATGTTTCTTGTTTATGATGTCATAAATGAAAGTAAGGTGCTACCATAACTTCATGTAGCCATTAAAGAACTTTAAAAAATCTAAAATCTTTAGTGCTTACAAATGTGACATTCTTCATGGTCATATGAAAAAATGCTAAAAAATAAATAGCAATGCAAAAGTTCAGAGCAAGAGAAACACAAATTATTCTTTCAACTTAAACAATTGAAATTGGAATTGATGTTCCTCAAGCAATAATGTTGGTAATTATTAATGCCGGTAGGTTTGGAATGACCCAATTAGACCAACTTAGAGGCCATATTGGAAGGAGCAATAAACATGCTTATTATATTCTTCTAGCATCCTCAAAAAATGCCTTAGAGGAAAGGCAATTCATTAATGTAAAAATCTTGGCCATGTGGGTACATATTAAAAACTTAAAAGGTAAACTGTGAATTTGAATCTAAGATTTATCCCTAGTAATTTCTACTGTGCACAACATAAAATCTACAAAACTAAGAAAGCATTCAAAACACATAGATCATTTTTTTAATACAAATTATTTAAATGTTTATCCGAAAGTTATTTATAATAAAAACTGGATAGAATTTGGAATGTTGATTCATGGCATTTAATGCAAAAATAAAGAGAATTAAGAATCAAACAGCATATATTTATCTAATGGTGTGACCCAGATTCTAAAATTAACCAAAATATTTTTCTACAATAAATCAAGCAAAAATAAATACCTACAAATTTCATCATCTATGGCTGCTGGACAAGCAGCACACCTTCCATCCTAGGTTGTGGCACTAGTAAAGAGCTACAACCACTTTGTAGCTGATCAAAGACTAAGGCTATTGATACTATGGTGCTAGACATAAATAATCTCAGAGGATGAATAGCTCAAGGCGTAATTGTGGATCCAGGATGTTTCTTGAACCCTAGACTATAATTCTAAATTGTGTAGTTAGAATGATGAATGCAAGAATGCATAATGAATCCAAAGAATGCAAATTAGAACAACTATCAACAATTATCAAATTTGACTAGATTGTAGAAAGGCTACTGCTAGATATTAAAGTTGACTAGATATTAAAGTTAACTAGATTGCAGAAAGGTTGTTGGTAGTTATCAAAGTTGACTAGATTGTAAAAAGGTTGCTCATTTCAATACATTATTTGATTAGAGGTACACCTTCTCATTATTTTTATCTCATCTGAAAGGAAAAATTGGTAGATATGTTCATGTAGATGGAGAATTACATCCATGAAAAGAAAGAAGGATTGGAATATACTCAAATATTGAAGAGGAAAAAAAATGTGAAACTCTTTTGATTGAAATTAAAATTTATAACATGGCCACTCTCTTGGATCCAAAAAAACCTGAGCATAACCTATAGTGAATAGATTCTAAAAATGGATTTAAGTGTATTAAGCTCTAATATTTTAACTAGTTGCCTATACATAGTGAATCTACAAAAGACAAGAATTTTAAACAAATTGAAATGTCAAGTAACATCAATAACTAGACCTTTATAGGGATATTGTCTCATGATAAAGTTGTATGAATTTCAATCTCTTCTAATCACACACCATCTTCATTTCCTATCAATTGTAACCCCAAAATGACAATCATGACTTCCCTTCAAATGTAACATTTACAAAAGAGAAAAATATGATGGAAGTAGTTTCTTATTTCTAATTTTGAATTTGATCGTGTCTTCTTCTTGCATCAACAGTTTAGACCATATTTGGTGATCAATCTCTCATCAAGCTAGCAAATGTAAAGGGGGGTCTTCTTATCAAAGTAATGTTTGTTATAGACATGAGAGAGGCGGCTAGATTCTAGGTATTGTGTCGTGTGTGGTGAGCTCTATAAATTCAAGTCAATTTAGAAGAATTGCCTACAATGTTTTAACAAATTTGAATGTGGAAACATACATGAAATTTCAAAAAACAAATTCAAACAAGAACCTTGCACTAACCTTTCAATGGCTCCCGCGCTGCTACAGACCAATGCCAAAAACACAAGACGCGCCCAAATAACAAAACAAGAAAAACACACAATGCCCAAATCATATATTTTTTTAATTATGGGTCTGATTTAGTTAAAATTTTGACCAAATTGGGAAACCCTAAGTTGGTCAAAATTTTGACCAACTTGGGCAAAAAATCAAAAAACAAAGTATTGAAGAAGCCTATTCAGGGCTTGGTCAAAATTTGAGTGCAAATGTACTAGTGATGCCTGCTACTGGTTATTACACAAAATTCTTCTTCAAGCCCTAATTAAGAAAATTGTTAAGTGTAAACCTAAGACAACAAGATTTCTATTGTTGCAATTGCATTGCAAAAAATTAAAATTAAAAAAAAAAGCCCAGAATCCAGATTTGATGATATCAGTGCTAGCAGATACTCAGATAATTGGTGCTCTCCTATGATACTCAAGTTTCAAATTTTCAATCTTCAAAATAGAAAAAGGGATTCAGTCACAGTCTTTGAAAAGTTGAAATTTGAAAACCCTACAGTATCAAACTCTCGAGAACTTTGAACTTCATAGTCTAAAAACATACGATGGTTACCTTCTATCTTTTCATTATCATGATTTCCAGCACTCTGGGACAACAACTTAATGAAGTTTGTCATGATAACGAGTCTACCATTTATAAGATCATCATCTTATAATGGTTACCTTCTGTTCATATATGTCAATGAAAGATCGTCACCCTTCATTACATATCAATAGTAACCACCATGAACCCAGTTAGAGGGTGGTACAAAGGCTATCACCTTTATTTTTTATTTTTTTATTTTTTTTCACAAAGAAGAATGCATTACAAGGAGTTTCACTTAGAACTTCTCCTCATAAAGAAGATATCAGATCCTAGGAAGTCAAGTCCAGTAGTTACTCCCTTAGAGACTCTGTTCCCCAAGGATTCTTGTCAGACTCACTCTAAATCTGATATCTAATTTTATGGTGATAAGTCATCACTTCTTCATGATATACATAGGAGTGGGCCCATCAAAATCATGTAGTCAGCCAAATGTATTTCTAGACTCCCTTTGAGCATTAATCTTCTAAGCTCTCGCATTACCTTTAGAAGAAGTGTCATACTCCCTCTTAATGTAGAAGAATCTCATAATCCCAATCATAAAATATGTTTTCTTCAAGAGACTCACTTTATCCATCTTGATCATTAGGGTCTTTGGAGCTACTATCATTAGCTTGAGTCTGCACAATATTTGATAGCATATGTAAAGTACCAACCTTATTTTCCTGTAAGAATATTGTCAAACATAAAGGAAAACATCAAAGCAAATAACTCTTATAGAATGTATAGAACTACAAAAAGAAAGCGTATAGTGAGTAGATAAATGTAATACTCAAATATACTTATCTACACATAAATATCATTGATACAAGTTGCTCTAGTGAGGGTCCATAAAAATATCTTCTCCATATAAGCATTTTTCAAAAAAATGGGAATGAAACAATGGTTATAATTTCCCCCATAGGGTGAACCCACAATAGTGGGTTACACTTTTTTGGAGGAAAAAATCCCTCCAAAAAAGTGCACACAAGAAAAATCGTCAGAAGAGTTTCAATAGAAAAGAAAATTAAAAGTTTCTATTGAAACAAATTATATCCTTAGTTTCAATCGAAACTAAAATATTGTACTAGTTTCGATCGAAACTACGTGCTTAGTTTCGATTGAAACTAGGCACAACCCGTGGGCGGTTAAGAAACTGCGCGCAGGTTTCTTAGTTTTGATCGAAACTAAGAGAAATGACATTTTTAAAAATAGAACGCACCAAACCCTAAGCCGCACAGGATAAAAGGGGGCCCAAGCTTTTGTCCAGTCATTGTTTCGATCGGAACAAGAAGACTGACTGGCATCCGTCCCATCAACCGTCTGGAAAAGGTATGAAATACTTGTTTTTTCCCTTCTTATGTTGTTTCAGTTAAAATTTATGTGTTTTTAGTATTTAAATATATGTTTCTTTGTATATTTTATTATTTTTTATGTATGCACTTTGTGTGTGTGTGTGTGTGTGTGTGTGTGTGTGTGTGTGTGTGTGTGTGTGTGTGTGTGTGTGTGTGTGTGTGTGTGTGTGTGTGTGTGTGTGTGTGTGTGTGTGTGTGTGTGTGTGTGTGTGTGTGTGTGTGTGTGTGTGTGTGTGTGTGTGTGTGTGTGTGTGTGTGTGTGTGTGTGTGTGTGTGTGTGTGTGTGTGTGTACATGTATCATGTGTATATAAATGCATATATATGTATGATATATATGTGTGTGTGTGTGCGCATGCATATACACATGATATGTACATATATATGCATATACACATGATATGTATATTTGCACATATCACATATGTGTGTATGCATATATATGTATATATCCTAATGCTATCACTCACCATAATTCCAACCATAACACTAAATCATTTTCCTAATCGTAACATTAATTTTAACCATATCCTAAAACCTAAACCTAACCCTAACTATAACTATATATCTAACCTAAGGATGACCCTATATATAACTATATCTTCAACCAAAAATCTAATGTTAACATTAAGTATGAAACAAATCCTAACCTCAACTCTAGACCCTTACTATAATATTTATCCTAACCCTTAGGCTAACCTTAACCATAAATAAACCCTAAGTACACTCTAACTATTTTACCTAATCTAAACTCTAAAACTAGCCATAACCATGACCTTTAAAAAAATCTCTAACACTAATTCTAACTTCAACTATAAGCTTTACTCTAATTCTAATCATAACTAAAATGCTAACCCTAATTTTTTAAAACCCCAATCTAATTATTTCTCTAACCTAAGATGATGCTAAAATTAACTATATATCACTAATCCAAACCCTTACCATGGTGTAAAACCTCAACCATAAAGCCTAACATTGACCCTAGCCATGACCCAAACATAAAACCTAGGTATGTCATTTTAACCCAAACCCTATTCGTGACCAACCATGATGTAAACCCTAACCTTAACCTCAAATAATATTTTCAAACTATATCTAAACCTCGACCCAACCAAATTCTAATTCTCTCCCTAACTAAGAGATAATATAAACACTAATCGTAACCCTATCCCTAATCAAAGCCATAACTCTAACCCTACATGGTGCATTATATGAATCCTAACACTGGCCTTTATTATAGCCTTAACCATAAACCTTGACCTTAAATACAATCTTATTCATAACCAAAGTTAAGCTAACAATAATCCTAAGAAAAGTATTTCTCTAACCTAAGAATAATTCTAAACCTAACTATATCACTAATACAAAACCTAACCCAAACCTTAATCATGATGTTAAACCTGACCTTGACCCTAAAGCTTAATATTAGTAGTAACACTTATATTAGCCATCCCCAAACCTAACTATATTTTTATTCCAACTTTTAACTCTAATTTGCTAACCATGATTTAAACAACCACACCATAACCTCAATGCAAAACCCTAAACCTAAACTCTATCCTAGTATGCACACACACGCGCACACGCACGCGCGCGCGCGCGCACACACACACATGTATACATATATATATATATATACATATATACATATATACATATATATGTATATATGTATATATATACATATATACATATATACATATATATGTATATATGTATATATGTATATATGTATATATATACATATACATATATATATATATATACATATACATATATATATATATATATATACATATACATATATATATACATATATACATATACATATATACATATATACATACACATATATACATATACATATATACATATATATATATACATATATACATATATATGTATATATGTATATATATATATATACATATATACATATATATGTATATATATATATATATGTATATATGTATATATATATGCATATATATGTATACACATATATATGTATATATGCATATATATATACATATATATATGTTATATATGCATATATACATATATGCATATATACATATATATATGTATATATATATATATACATGTATACATATATGTATACATGTATATATATATGTATACATATACATATACATGTATACATATATGTATACATATATATATACATGTATATATATATGTATACATATATATATATATATATATATATACATGATATGTGCAAATATGCATATCATATGTATATATATATACATATATATATATATACATATATGTATATATATATATGTATATATATATACATATGATATGCATATTTGCACATATCATGTGTGTGTGTGTGTGCGCGTGTGTGTGTGCATATGCACACACACACACACACACACACACACACACACACACACACACATGATATGTGCAAATATACATATCATGTGTATATGCATATATGTATATATACATATATATGCATATTTACTTTGTGGACCTAGATTACACTTGACAAGTTTATGTGCACATGTATGTCTAAAACCTTTGAACATTCAATCTAACTTTTAGAAATATAACTTGCACACATAGTTCTTAAAAGGTCCTTGAGTTACAAACATTATATATAACAACATGTGTTTTTTTTTTTTTTTTTTTAAGGTACATGTTCATTTATGTTTTAGGAATTCTATATATATGTACACATGTACACATGTTTAATTTTATTAAAACAATTTAGATTGTTTTTAAATTTTGTCAAATTGTACATGTATGTTAATATAAAATTCAAGTTTATTAAATGTCATACATTTTAATTTAAATTTTCAGGTTTACACATTATACACGCACCTACATACATTGACACATGGCTGATCAATAGCCTTCTATCCCCCTCGAGCAGCCTATACCCAAGCCCAAGCAGCCTATCCCGGGCCCTGAGCAGCAGCCTATAACCGGGCCCGAGCAGCCTATCCCGGGCCCTGAGCAGTAGCCTATCCCCCCTGAGTAGCATCATGTCCCCCATGATCAACTACCTATCCCACCTTAGGAGCTCTATGATCGCACTAACCAGGAGATTCATAGACTTCAAGAATCCCTGACTAGTGGCACATGCTCTAGTGTCTATAGTGGTATATGCCAGAGTATCTTATGTAACCTAACATTTATTCGAGATGAGATTCATGGCGCTACCCCATATTCTACACAGACTATATAGACAGTTCTTGACAGTAAGAGACGAGAGGTCTCCTCTGGTCTTTCACTCCAGCAGGTGTAGGGCTTAGTGCCCAAAGATGTCCTGAAGAGGGAATGTTTCCCTCATTATCTTTCACAAAAGTATGTGAAGGGGTATTCTCCCCTTAAGTGTACAGATCCATAGATGGTTGCATTGATATACCCACGCTTCCTTGTTGCCCATGGTTGTTATCCAAATAACGACCAAATTCTACTCTATTTTGCCCAACAACTTTATGCAGAGGTTCACTTACGCAGGGCAGTGAACTACATAGATTTACTAGGACATTTAGGATAGGGACATGGTAGACTGGTTGATAGGCAGCCAGGTCGTCCCCCACTGGCACATAGATTGATTGTCGAAGAGAGGGCACCTGATATTTCCCCTATGTTAGGTCCATCGGCTGATGAG
The DNA here is from genome assembly GCA_028749045.1 of Cupressus sempervirens. Classification (NCBI taxonomy): domain Eukaryota; kingdom Viridiplantae; phylum Streptophyta; class Pinopsida; order Cupressales; family Cupressaceae; genus Cupressus; species Cupressus sempervirens. The sequence goes on from CM053785.1 coordinate 900,620,673, forward strand.
GCTATGTGTAGCACTTAGTTACGTGGGGTCATTCAAGGAGTTGGAGAGATTGCAACAGCTATTAGATCTATTTTGATTGACGAGGTTGGTTAGTATTTGATGTCTCGTCGGTGTTCCAAATCATCATCCTATGCTTCATTCTCAAGAGACTTGTACAATATAGCAGGCATCCCTTCAGTGGCTAGCTTAAAGGGTCTCACTGGAGTGTTGGCACAAGATACTATGATTGGTTTGGCTAAGGATCTATTAGATACATATAGATTTGTATCAGAGCATCTTGGTATACCCATATCAAATGTTCGAGATCGTGTCTATGGTAGTACTAGGACACATCCTCAACCATATTCCTCTCATCGATCAGGTAGTGGTCATGGTGGTAGTGCACATGATGATCCACCTACTGACTACTCTTTTGCTCCAGAGAGACATATACATACCACAGACCCTTCAACCAATGTTATAGGGAAAGCTCAGAGTTCAGATGTGGGCCTTGATGATGGTGATTTGAGCTTGTCGACCATAGGATGGATGGACTTGTTGACACGTGATGATTCAACTTCTATGCCATCTCATCTACATAGTCCACTTGGCTCATCATTATTAGGATGTGTGCTAGTCACCAGTCATGGGGCTCGTGTAGATGTAGAGATGGACCTTGATGTGATGCAATGAAATCTGGATGCATTAGTGGACATGATCGATGCTAGGCAGTCTAAGTATTATCAGATGCCACCATCTACACAGGTAATTTTTTTTTGTTCATGTTAAAATTTTAATCATTTGAAACTAATTTAGTTTACACATGTGCATGCGTGCACATGTATGTATATCATGCACGTAGATTTGTAATCATAGAGAAATTTTAATTTGATGTGTTGCACGTGCACATGTAATGTATGAGGACATGCCTATTTTTACTCCAACTTTGATGCCAGATCATGTACGTCGTCGAGACTCATTGGATGATGTCAGTAGTGGATAGGTAATGTTTATTTATGTGTACATGTATTTCAATATCACTTTCTCTTTATTAAATGTATGTATGTATTGATATCACTTTCTCTTGAATTTATATATAGGGGTCAACACATCCTAGTGAGCACCTTGATAGTCAGTTTTCAGACCGCATTGTGAGGAGGCGCGGCGATGATAGTCCTGCACCTGATGATCTATAGTTTTTTTTATCTAGATGATTTGTTCTAGATTTCGTCCAGAGAGACATTCATATATTAGATAGACACTTTATATACACACATGCATGTTATATTTATATTTGATTTGATATAGATGTACCTGGATCTACATGTCTACATGTGTGCACGCTATTTATATTTGATATTATCTTCTGATAGATCTCTAGATAGATACATGTTTTTGTTATTTTTTCTCAAGATGATTGATACATTTTACATTATGTTGTGGAATCTAATACATTATAGATCTAGATCTAGTATATTATAAATTGTTTCTAGAAGATATGTAAGTAATTTATTTAGATATGTACACATGTAATATATTGATTAAATTTAGATATATATATATATATATATATATATATATATATATATATATATATATATATATATATATATATATATATATATATATATATATATATATATATATATATATATATATATATATATATATATATATATATATAGTTCATGTAATTTAAATGTTTGGTAATATATAATGTATTAAATTTTCAAGTAACAGGTAATTAGTTGTACATAATTCCTAACTTGAGTAAATCTATAGAACTCATCCCTTTTATTTGTACACATATCCTACAATTTTATCCCCTTAAGCCCAATGTTCTAATTCAAGTCCAACTTAAAACATGTACATGTTCAAAATTTAGTTAAAAAAATCCCAATTTGAACTTGAAAGCTCACATGTCATAAAATTGAAAGCTCACATGTCAAGTAATTAGTTAAATTGAAAGCTCACATGTCCTAAAATTGAAAGCATATGTCCTAATTAGTTAAATTGCAAGTGTACAAGTGTCCTAAAATTCACAAGTTAAATGAAATAGAAAGTTCAATATAATTAATTTTACAAACCCCTAATTTCATCCCCTTAAGACAAGTGGTGTTCGAATTTCTTTCCCTCAAGGTGCACATGTTAGGTAATTAGTGTACACACATACATATAAGTTCATAATTTCTATAATTAGTTACTTTATGACAATTTGAATTCAAGACATTAAGTTAAAAATGAAAGAGTAAAAGTTCAATTTAGAAAATTAGTTATTCCACCAAATTTCAAATTGATCAAATGATTTTTCAACCAAATTTCAAATTGTTCTTGAATTACATTTCAAATTAGGAGTTGTTTCTATCTCATATCAAGTGGATCAGCTCGTTCTTGGATAACATTTAATATTTTCTCATGATCATCAATATGGAGCCTTCACTTACGTATTCCAGGTCCTTTGACTAGATGAAGAGTTAGACCAGTGGCAATAACATGGTTACTATATTGATATACCTTATTGTTAGGTTGATAATCGATGAAATGAATCCCATTTTTAAGTACTTTTCTTTGCTTCAAATATGTTCCCTGTACAACAATAGAACTTGCACATGTACACATTTAAAAAATACATCAATCTTGAATTTAAGTCAAAGAATTTGAATTCATAAAAAACATAGATACTTGACATACATGTACATAATTCAACTATATACTAACCTATGGGAAAATTAATTTCATCACTTATTTCAGTCTTTGTTAGCTTCTCTCTTTCCATGGTGCAACATAATAAATAATAGCTAACACCTTCTACATTTTTCGATTCTGCCATGATTGCAAAAACATTTCCTACACAAACTTACATATGTCAAAATTTTGGATACATGTCATGTACATAAGTACATATATATAATAAAAATTAACCAAAATTATGAAAAAATTATACATGTACATGATCTAGGTATATATATAGTTCTTACATACCAACTCTGATCAATCCTGAAATATGGTTATAATCACTAGAAATCAATGGAATATCATCATAGTTTTCGTCCTCAAACTCATTCGTATTAATAACATCTAGTGGCACCAAATTCCATTCACCCACATATCCATGTTCTTGATTAATGCAACCATCATAGTCTTCATCAATACAATTAGGACAAAAACATGAGTATTCTCTTGTGTACAATGACCACACATTACTATTTTTACTCATAACTTAATGCAAAGATCGTGTCTTCTCTACCCTCTTGCATGCATGCATTGATATTCTATCAACACCTGAATGTACACAAAGTACATAATTTAGTTAGAGATCACCTACGATAACATATTAAATATAAATTTAAGATTCAATTTAAAAATATGAACAAATTAATTTATATATACTTGATACCTCCCAAAACACTCTAAATGGTATGACTCGATCCTCTTGTGATGACGTGTTATCTATATTTGTTGGCACCGAAAAATGTGTTTTGCACCACTCAACCACATCATGAGCATTATTAATGTGATATCCTTTATAGTCAATTTGATACTTTCTTAAAGCACGTTTGATACAAGCTCCTGCACCATCGTGCTCACCCTTTCCATGTTCACTCTCAAAAAAACTCCAAATGTGTGGTATATTAAGGTATCGATGATATCTACATAATGCATAAAATGGTCTAGCTGATTTAAATTGTGTTGCACATCCATCTGACCATACAAAATGTTTTTCTATTTTAATGTTTTTTTTTCAAATATTCAAAAAATGTCTTAAAACAATGTTCCACAAAATGTGTGTGATGTTCTTTGTCATCACTAGTGTAAAAGTGATACTCTTTTTTAATGACTTGTGCTTGATCTGTACTTTCCACACCATCCAGATCAATTTGTGCATGTCGATAAGACACTTGAACCATAATAGTAACCTACTCTGTATAGTAGTATTCTGCTTGAAGTTGTTTTTGAGATATGAAAGAGTAATTCTCTGCAAAGTCAACAACAGATAGAATTGTTCCGAGTGGGAAAGTTTCTCTTAGTGTTTGAAATTGTTTTGCTTGCCACTTAGCAAAAAATGCATGGCATATATGGTTGAATCAATTTATGAAAATTTGACATAAATTCTCCTGTCGATATCTCATCCTTTACATATTCTAGCCTTGTTGATTCTTTTCCAACCTTTGTTTCTGACTTTATATACTTATATCTCTTACATTTTACCATCCTTGTCGTATTAGTATCTTCTTCTCACAAAGGAAATTTAGTCAAGTTACCACATGTTTCACAAGTTCCTCTTATGCAATCTATTTCACCTATTGCACAATCATTTGGTTTGTCACATAAGATTGATGTTATGAATTGACTCGATTGTTTAGGAAAAGTATTTTGAGAAGTTCCACCACTTTCTTCTATCATCTTTCGAAACCCTTCATAGTACAGATCAAATTCAACATGATATCGACAACATGTCTCAAAAGATTTATTTATCTTCGCAAAATAGGGCTTCAATCTTTCAAACATTGTTTGTCCAAGAAAGGTCTCATGCTCCTCAGTAATCAAGCCATAGAACTTGGGGAGTATGAAAGCGAGAACATTTTTTAGATTATTGTTGTCATGGAGGTTAATATGGGAAATGGAAAGGTAGTTTGTGCCATCCTTCATAGTGGTTGATTTATTTGCTAGAAAATGACAATGGCTAAAGGATTCTCTTGATAGTTAGGTTTGATAAAGAGGTCATTCAAGTGTAGGGATTCTACTGAAGATGGAGGTGAAGGTAATTCTTCTTGGGCATCAACAATGGATTCTTAGGTGCAAACCTCCTGCAAATGGATTTTCAAATGGTGTCTCTTCTTCAATTTTTGGTTCAGGCATAATGTCTTCTTATATCACAAGAGGATTATTTGGAATAAATCTCCCAAAATGATATCTTCTTCTATGCATGCAGACAAAGTGTCTCTAAGCTCATTTCGTATAGAACTATTACCAACTATTTTTACTATGAACTTCTAGAAATGACCCTTATGAGAGTTTTAAATTAACACCATCTATGGCAATGGTGCCAAAAATGCTTGGCCAAATATATCAACTTGGAAACTAAACGTATAACTTGTGAATTTGGACATTCTCGAGTAGCTACCAATGACTTATTGGACTCATTTACTATATCGACCATGAACATAGACTTGAGATGATGTCTACAAAGTATATGCTTTAAATCCTCCTTAAGATACCATTACTAAGCTACATGAGTGAAATGAATAGGCTAGCATATTGAATTTGAAATGAAAGAAACTACTCTAATAAAGGTAACATTATGTAGCAATGAATCCCTTATATTGCCTATGTTGCAGGAAAAAGTACTAGTTGTGTTACCAATGGCTACAGGAGAAACATAGTTCTATCTAATCCTAGAACAACAAAAAATAATCTAATCAACTAAATTCACTCATCAAGTGGGCCCCCTTGGATGAGTGAATTATTATGAACTCAATATATAATGTTGGAAAACAACAATGTCAACTTTTTTTGATATCAAATCATAAATAGTACAACTAAAAATAATAGACTTGTATTCTAAATGCCGCTACAAGTTACAATACCCTCTCTAAACCTCTATAGGTTCAAAGCAACAACTTATTTATAACTTCTACGAAGATCTAACTTCTACAATCTAGCCTCAACAAATGAAGATTTGGAAACATCATAAATCAATTCCATCAATATGAAACACATCCTTCTTGTTTGAACGAGTCTTCATAAGATATAGCACATTACAAATTATGGATTTGTGCAACTACATTGTCCTGATCTTCACCTAACCATTAACATGGGGTGACTACATGATTTTGTGATTACTTCCCTCGCTTGTGCTCCTTTAAGCTCCCTTTTACTCATTCATGCAAGAGATTAGTACACATGCAATATACCAAAACACATATACATTCTGATATCTTCATAGAAAGTATTAAATGCACATATAGACTAATCTTTTCTCACAACACTTGGCTATAGGAACCTACCCATTAAAAGCTTGAAGGGAGAAAATATGTTATCTATCCATCAATGTACACCTACGATCCCATTTATCTCATTTAAGTTCTAATTATGGCATTACATTCATGAAACCATATGATGTCTCAAAACCATAGAAAAGTAAAGTAAGTATAGGTTTATATAGAGAATATGATAAAAAAATTCCTTAAACTATAGGAAAAATCCACTTCAAACAACCAAAAACCTATAAAACTTATACTGTCATAGTCCCATTACATATAATAAGTTTAGACCTTAGATGTGGCATTGTTTTGTTGAGTAGATCATCACTTTGTGTTCTTGATGATGCATTGATTTTCCCATTTTCTTAGTGAGTTCTCTAATCTCACCTCTCCAATTGGTCATGTGCAACAACCTGTCATTGCCTCTTCCTCCTAGGCAACTGCTTCTTCTATTAGTTTTCTGCTTGCCAAGTTACTCCAATCTCTATTCTCTCTTCTTCTTGCAATGGCAACAACCTTCAATAACAACAACTATGTTTTATTTAGTTGTTTATATCATTTCTTTAATGTCAGGGCACATTTACCCATGCTTAGATTATCTTGCTCATTTTTTAATTCAAATTTTGAATCCCATGTCTTCTTTGTTCATAGGGAACTTGTGATCCCTATGTCTGGTGTCTAGACTAGTAGCCCTACCAGTCCTTCTATGAACTAGTAGTGGCCTTTGTCCTTGCTTGCTTTTGTCATTTCTCTCTTACCTCCCATCACATCATTGGTGACTCATTATGTTGATGACTCAGCTCAACTATTATTCATTCTTCACTACATGTGTCGATGTGGGTGTGCTAGAGTGTATGTTGGTACATTCCTTGATTGATAATCATCAACTTCCTTCTTCTTCTCCTCCCTTCGACCAGTTGTCACACATTTTTCCAATGAAATAATTTAGCCATCAATGACAACACTTCCTTCTTCTTTCAACATTTTTGCCAAAGAGACTTGTAGGGTCAACAAAATAGGATCTTGAATTGGTCTTTCCTCTACTACCTTGGAACTTTCATCAACATGGTATATAGTTCTAGTCATGCAACCTTTAGGATTTTGCTATTTCAACTATTCATCAAGTTTATCACTACTTGAATTAAGCTTTTCAAGATGTAACCTTTCTTCCACAAATTCACCCTTGACAATATTTGTGGACTTTTCAAGCTCCTAATAATTAGGACTTGAATCTTCAAGTTCTAATTTTACTTCTCCAAGCTAGGTGCTCAAATGATGACATTCATGAGTTTTCTTTTTTAGATCTACTTCATGTTTTTCTATTTTCTATTTCCCATTTTCAATCTCTTTGGCCATCTAAAGAGTAGTAATTTCAAATTCACATCTAAGTGTTTCTTTTATTTTTAATTTTTTTAAAACTAGATCCGATTCATCTTCATTTGGCTTAGGCTCATTGATATTCTCAACAAGTTCTTTCTTCTTTAATTTTGAAATGTAAAAATCAAATCCTTGAGTTTTTTGATGTAATCATTTGCATTTCTAAGATTCAAGTTCAACCTTTCCTTGTCTACATTTTCTTTGTCTAGATCTTCAAGTGCTATATTAAAATTACTTTGGAAGCTGCTTACATCTATGAAGATTCTCCTCAACCTGTAAGACTTCTTTTGTGGTACTAGGCTTTAATACTAATTGTTAGGTTAAAGCGAAACTAAGAAGGGGGGTGGTGAATGAATGTAAGAACACTTTCAAACTAATATATTGCTTTTCAACTTAGCCATAAACATCCATAAATTATAATACATGAAAGTAAGACATATAATAAGCAAAAACTCATAACACCATGATTTGTTCTTGAGGAAACCTTGGCCAAGGGAAAATCTTGACAGGGGTGGTACCCACAAGATGATGCACTAACCTAAAAGTCTTTATTAAGAGATTTTATTTTGTTAGGAGGTTTTACAAAGCATTTAGTAAATACATCCCTATTAAAGGACTAGACCTTATTTGCAACACCTTTTGGATTTGATTGTGTGAACTTTGTTTGCATCAATATCTCGAATTACACTTTGTGATCCATAACAAAGATGAGACCAAGAATAAGAGAGAAAAAGGAAAATGATGGGTGCCAATGGATCATAGAGTATGATCAATCATTTTCCTTTTGTTCTCTTATGTTTGGTTTCATCTTGATGATGGATCATGGAGTGTGCTTTGAGACATTGATGCAAAAAAACTTCACACAAGCAAATCCAGAAGGTATTGCAAATAGTTATCATGGATTGTAGAAATATGTTCTCATGGAATAGACCTTTTCAAATAGCTTCAACCCTATTATGAGTCGAGAATAAAGAAGATCACACAAGCTCAAGAATAAAGGTTGAATCCATCTTTTGAACTCATTGTCCAAGTATTACAAAACAGTAGAGCTATGCATAACATCACAATGTTTGATTAGTCCTCAACAAAGCTCACATATGATGTGATCCAACATCAAGGCTCACACATATCATACTTCTATCATAATACCAGCATCATAGGAATCATTATCCCATACTCGCATCCAAAAGAAATCTTTCCTTTATATCCTTTAGTATAACTTATCTTGTTAGCCTACAAAATCTTTCACAAGACATGTAACACAAACTCCAATAAGAAAAACAAAACCATGATATCTAAGGATTAATATATTGGATCTTATCCTTGTATTTCTAAGCAATCAAAATGTCTAAACAATTCAATTTGCTAGACCAATTTGTCGAATCACACAAAACTATCCTATACCACTATTATATTATTTTAATTACACTATTTCTCTATCTAAACATGTACTAATTATCGCATATTAAACATAAGAGACCATAATAAAAGTACATATACATAAAAAATACCTCAACCCCAAACTCATAGACACAACTAATGGCTCTTTTGTTGTCATTGACCAAAACTCTCTGTATTCTGAATCCTTGCTATGTACTTAGGCATTTTTCATGTTTTATCTGTAGCAAAATTGATTGTTAGTCCAAGTGACCATGCCAATGATTTATGTTGCCATAAATGCCAACATCTGAGCTCTCATTCAACACTCACTTGACAACAACAAGAACCATGTGAACGAAATTTGATTTGAAACGAAAATCGGATTCATATTTTAGAAGTGTCTCTAAATTGTTTAGGAGATAAATTGTACCATCTAAATTGGATATAAAATAGGTAGGTTAGAAATTTTAGGGATGTATGACTGATGCATTGGTAATACATTTAACGAGGCTTCTTAAATGATGCATTAAGGAAGATGTTTTGATGCAGGAGCAATCTTGCATCACCCAAAAACATTTCCTTTTGTTCCTTGAATAAGGGTTGTCTCAGTGTAGAGTTGTTGTTTCTGGAGGCTTGCTACTTGGCAAGTCAGTCATATGAGCTTGTAATGTCCTAATTTCAGAGGTGGATGTTTATCTTGGATATATTAGCCTACCAGTTAAGGCTCAGTGCCATATCATGAGTATTTGTGAAGTTATTGTGGAATTTTGGTGTTCAATTTTGCTATAAAAAATCCAGGCTTAGTTTTGAAGGCCTTAGATGCCTCGAATGGGATTCGAAATGGGGTCAATTAGAGCTTGAGCGAGTTAGGCCTTTTAGATCAAAAGCTGAGGATTCTAAAAAGGGGTTATAATAGCCCATCAGAGCAACGATTTGAAAGTTATGGTCTTCTGAAGTTGGGCCGACCAAAATTTCTAAAATAAGTGTCAAAGGTGTATCGAGCTGATCTATATGTAATTTTAGAGCTAGTCGGTCTCAAGGGTTTAGGTTTGATGACTAGAAACTTCCTAGGTAGTCTAAAAATGCCTATATAAGGAATGCCCATACATTGTTTAGGATGACTCTAGGTGATAGTTTATTGCAAATTATTGTAAGAAAAGATGCCAAGTGAGTTTTTAATATTGTATTTCAAAACTCTACAATTCCACATTTGTGGCAATAATAAGAAGCCCATATTTTGTTCTCACAAATTGTTGGTATTTCTTTATTTTTGTTATGTGCTTGTGGTATTAAGGGGAGCACCCCTCCCCATGTTTTAATGATACCGAATAAAAGAAGGTTTGACAATGTCAAGCTACCATATAGGTTAAGTTTCATGTTTTGCACCTCATTTTCAATTAATAAAAATCAATGTTGAAAGATAACATTTGAAGAAACTTTTAAGTTTATTTTGGGTTTTTGATGCGGAATAAAGGTTATCTATGTCAATATTTTTCTTTTTAGAGGATTTAATTGAAGGTGGTTCATCTACATTTATATATTGGTTTCTTGCACCTCTCTCTCTTTCCAGATTAAAGGAAGAATTGAGCTTGGACTTCTCCATGAAGCTATCTTCTCCCAATAGGACAAAATTTGTTGGCTTCTTCATAGATTTAGAATTAAAGAGGTTTCCAATTAGATTTATTATTCTGTGTTTCAGGTTACAAGAAGAATTATAGGCTTTAATTATCTTCATACAAACCATCAACATAGGTTTGAATCATATGTATTCTCTAATTTCCTTTCATCAATTTTGATGACGGGGGGAGTCAAAGTTGTTGAAGAATAAATTTACAATAGACTGGTCAAGCTATAATATTTAGTTGGTCTTCATGATGCGATTATCAGTATTGACAAAAAATTAGCAATTCATTTTCCAATGGGCTATGTACAATGGTGATTAAAGTTAGTGGTAGGCTTCTTGATGAAGGGCGTTCCTCTTAATACCACAAATACACAAAAATAAAGAATAACAAATATTTTACAAGAACAAAAAATGGCCTTATTCACTCCACAAATGTGGAATTACAAATTTTCATAAATATAATATGAAAAGTCATATGAATGATTTCTTTACAATATTCTTCAACAAATAGCCACAAATTACCACCTAGAACTACCTAGACATCACCACATGCCTTCCTTATATAAGCAATTTTTCACCACCCAGGAAGGTTATAGACATTAACCTTATCCCTTAAGGCTGAAAAAACCCCAATTAAATATTATTTTCTAATTTATTACATAGGGTCAGCCATATCTATGTTTTTAGGCACCCCAACTTCTAGAGGCCATAACTTTTGCATACAAGCTCTGATTTTCAACTATTAGTACTTTTCATAATTGTTAGCTCCTGATCTACAACACATGATGTGCACAAGCACCAATTAGCCCAAGTTCGACCTTGCTTCAGAGCCTCTGAAGCTTGAAAATCTAAGCTCAAAGGTTTCATACCCAAAAATCTCAATAACTTCTACAATACATATGGTATGATGATGAAACTCTACTAGCATGTTGATATGACTAAGATGAACATCCACCTATGAAATTAGGACATTCTGATATCGTATGACCCACTTACTAAAAATAGTAAGTTTCCACAAATAGTAACTCCAAATTGAAATAACCCCTTTTGAAAAATGGCAAAATAAAAATATTATTGGGTGATGCAGGATTGCCCTTACACCCACAATGCTCTTGCATCAGATTTAGAGCTTGGGTTCAAGGAGAATCTATGGCATCCCTACAAGAAGTTTTCCTTGTTAAGAAGGCGAGGATTTCAATTAAAGGAATTAAGAATCAATATTATGAACATGAGTTTAAGATTTTTGAAAACAATCCTTGGCATTACTGAATAAGACCTTCAAGGGTTAATGCAATAACATGACATGACAAGGCATGAAAGGATCAATCATGACTCACACTTGCATGTAGGTTGTTATAGGTTACTACTCCACAATACTTAGTTTTACATGTTCAAATGACGTATTTTAGGATTTTTTTATTATCTCTAGGATGAATTAGAAATAATGCCTTAATATAGGTTTTTCAAGTTATTTCTTATTTTAGGTTAACTCCTAATGGTTATTATCAAAATATTAGGATCAATTAATAAATAATGATGAGAAATGACACTTACACATGTTTGTTTTAGGATCCTTGTTGGAGCGACTATGGCTACGAGCACCATAGTTAAGGTTGTAATCTACCTAGATTTAGATGACCTCATGAGCATATGACAATAATTTGGTTGTGAAAAGACTCTAGATATGCTTGAAATGAGCTATGAGAGGGAAGACTAAAAACAAGGGCTCAATATGAATTGTGAAATAAAATTATAATTTACAACTTACCCTAAAAAAGTAAATCAACCTATCCTAATTTGAATTATCTTATATGTTGCAATAGATCTAGTACAAGATAATGTTTTATCTAATATAACAAAAACTACTATTAACAACTCTAATAAAGAATGGTTGTTGTAACATGAAATGACTTTAACTAAATAAAATAAACTATTCTATCCCAATCTAGATCATCTTACATATTACAATAGACCTATGCAAAAAATGACTAATATAGTCTGCTAACAACTACTCTAAACTACTCCAATAAAGAATCTATTTTTAAATAAAGCCAAAGAGGAGCTCTATATGAAAAGGATATGAAATCCTTCTCTTAATTGAAAGAGTGTAGGGAAGAAATAATCTATGATTGAGGGAGCATAAAACCAAAACTAAAGCACTACTATTATGAAAATTTATGAACCTCAGAGCTAACAAACAATGAATTATGACTTCTAAAGGCTATAAGAGATATTTTATAGGAAACCATGTGAAAGTAATTAGACCTTTTATATAAATCTCTCAAATAACTCAAGGAGAGGAAATAATAAACACTTTCAATAAGGGCAAATCAAAAGACTTAAAAATATACTCACTACATTCATCTCACCTTAAAGAACCTGTACTAAATGCACATGAACTTGTTTGTGGATGTTATTATCTCATCTACCTCACCATGATTTTGTGCTTTCTCTTGGACTTTTCAAATCTCATCACTTGCGAGTGATATTTGATTATTGACTTAGTGCTACTAAGTAGTGCACCTTAGGGAGACCAATGTAAGAATATTAAAATATGAAGCATCTTTAACTCTGAGTCATACCTCTTTATTAGCTTTATAAGACTTAGAAGACATAAAAGATAGGAAAGACACATAAACATAAAATGCCCAAACAATGTATTATGTTAATGATGATTGAATCCTTTAAGTAATGCTACTTGACAATGCTATTTAACATCTCTTAATTGATCATTAGATATTAGATCTTAAGATAAGTTCTAGTGTCTTACTTTAAGAAAGAGTCTGAGATGTTGAATTTAAATATCTATACATGCAAGTTAGTGAGCAATAGCCTAATTTGATATCACGGTATTCTTAAGGTAAGCAATAAATACATTTGAACTCGAAAAATTCAATTATGAACACCATTGTATTTAAGAAAAACTATAATTTGTATTTTATCTTAAAAAATATGATTACACACAATCCAGCATAATAATGAAATTCCATCAACAATTCCTCATAAATAAATAAATAAAATTTAGAATTTTAAAATAAATAAAAATAAAAATTAAAACAACCAATTTTTTTTTCCCTCTAGAATAATATCCAAATCTTTCACATATCTCAGCTGCATTATTGGTGCCGCATCTTGTTTATCGCAAAGAGAAATTTATCATCCAAAAGGAGGGCGGCAAGTTTAGTAGGAATACGGCGGCTTCTTTATTATTACGAATTTCTATTCTTCAGAGTCTATTGCGAATCTATAAAGCAAAATAGTATTCGCTTGTCCGGTTCTCTTCTTATTCTGCAGCATTCGCCAACATCAATTCACTCAAGCATCCAAACATAGCTCACCTTCAGCGTTTCGCGTTCCTGCCAAAATGTTCAAAAAGTAAGTCTCCACTGCTCTGCGCATGTATTTTTCGTTTATTTTGGCTATGCCTACTTTTCAAGATTTTCATTATGAAGATTTTAGTATTAATTGTAACTGTTCAACATTTTTGTTGACCACATTACATATTATTTCATCTCTGGGTAAATACCATAAAACTGTATGTAGCCATTTCTACAGTCATTGGACTCTGTGTATCTATTGTCTTTGGTACGTCTGCTTGAATTTCAAAAGTTTGTTTAGTTTGATCGATCATCAGGGAAAATGTCAAAACCTAAATCGCAAAAGGGCCTTGTAATATCTCTTCGTTGTTTTTGGAATATATCATGCCCTAACACATAATTATGCTAGTCTTTTCTCAATTATATAAACGTGAAATCCTTATTTTATCTGATGAGATCGGTTTAGGAATTACTGATTATAGTTTATACCCAATATCAGTCTAATGCTCAGAAATATCCCTTTCTCATGACTGGTAATCAGTTCCAATACTGCAGTTATTTTTCAAAATCTTTCTAATAGCCTTCTGTATATTGGTACAGCCTACTGCTAGTTGTTAGAATACTTTAATCCAAACTGAGATTGTCAACTTTACACAACGTTGATCTCCATTTACAATTACTACTGGGGATTGTGGCTTTTCGTCTTCTTATTCTGGATCTAAAGGGGTTTCGTCCTTACGTTGATCGAATTATAGTCTCTGTTCCATAAGGAATCAAATCGGATAATAGAATTGTTTTCTAATCACAATGCTTCTCCTCTTTGCTTAATTTTGCTTAAATATGTTTTCCTTCCAAGACTCAACCCTTCAAATGTTCCTAGAAAAACTTAAATTAAAATTTGTTTTTTTTATGATACTTAAAACCTTCCATGCGGAAATCACATTTCTCTGTGTTGAGGACCTACATTAATCAACCAAATCACAGGTGTACACTGTATATTCAATGATATAGAAGGTAAGCGGCAATCAGTTGAAATATGAAAACCCAACCACCTCCTTGATTGATACTTTATTTTAGACCGAGAGTGAATTTTTTAATTGGGTTGTACATTAAATTTAATTACTATCTTCAAAAGAGGCATGGTTACTTAAGATACCCATAGTATCATATTTGTATGTCGTGGCCCCCGTTTGAAATCCTAATATAGCAATTAGTGTAAAATTGTAAATTAAAAAGAAGTAGTGATTAATATTTTCATTTAGGGTGGCGATTATAAGGATGGGAATCAGCAGTTAATTGTTAATATATAGAGCAATATTCCATATTAATATATAGAGCAATATTCCATCAACATAACCAGGCTGACTCACAATGAAGCATTAGCAAAATCAACAAAATATTTATTACTAAAGGCAGATAGGGTGGCACTCTTATACAAAGAAAATATTAAGTTAAATAAAAGTAATAGCTGACTGTAAGTTAAAAGGGGTGTGAACATGAAGAATGTGCCTACGAGATATTAAAGATATAAATTTAAAATGAGTGTTGTGTAAAGGAAGACACCAATTTTTTTATTCTAATACCGAATTCTGATTAAAGCTCAAGATTGAGCAGCAGACTCATAAAGTCAGGTAGCATGATTTGAAGGAAACTACATTAGATACGGTACCTTCAAGCGTAGATTGCATGCTCATAATATCAGAAATCTGAAACAGCAATTACTTTTATCAATCAAGTAATTCAGATCAGTTTATATACCTTACAGACTTAGCTGGATTTAATCCATCGACAAGAGACAAGAATTGCAATTGCAAATAGATTCTATCAGAGACAATGACAGTACATAAGATGGTATAAAGATTAAACATCAGAGATAATGAAAGAGGTCTTCAGGTTTGCCTTTTTATTAACTATTGGTTGGATCAGAATTAGATAATATCATACAGAAGATAATCACTAATCAGAGACAGCATAGTAGAGTCAATTTACAAATGTATATCCCTTATCCTTATATAGATAATTCAATTTAATCCATCATGCAAAGCAATCATATTCAGAATACATTTGATGCATTTCAAATTGCAAATATAACAGCCTCTCTTTATGATTCTCAGATCATCATAAGAAGCCAACACACACACACACACACACACACACACACACCTATCTGTGTGCGTGTACACACAGAGCAATCTGTTCAAAGGTACATATTTGAAGGTCGATATGCATTCCTTCTGTATTTGCAGATCAATAAAATTTTGCATTTCAGATAAACATAACCATGATCTCCTTCAAACATCTATACCGTCATCAACTTTGTCAGCTGAAGTCAGATCAAAGAATCATATCAGAATGGCTTTCTGATAAATATACTTATGTGGATTAGTCTTCTTCAATATCAGAGAAAGTTACTTGCATTGATCACTCCCTCTATGGCTTGACTCATAAAAACAAGGGCATTCTTACTATATACATCTGTAAATCTTAAATTTGTACAAAACAAAAGAGATTTTTTGTTCAAAATATAGATAGAAAGAACTCTCTTGCAATTTGGATTATAAGGATCTAGTCCAAACCCCAAGAAGTTACATAAGGGGCCATTACATTGTACCTGTTTTGAACAGGAGATATGACAATCTGCCTTCTCGAAGGTCACTTCTCCTCAAACAATTACCAATTTGGATGTTGAATAATTTCCACACCTTCCCTTTTAACATCCTCTTCAAGAAGATGTCCATTGGATGAGATTTTTTGACATTGTTTTGTTCCTCAACTTCCTTTGTCTAAACTTTATGATAGCTTCAAGAATCTTAAGTCAGTGACCCTTCCTCATTCAATGTGGGTAGCTCTATTGAAGGAATAATTTGGCTTCTTTGTAATGCCTCCTTAATAATGCATCAATAAATAATATTTAATTATTTAATATTAGTTCTTATAATATAAACTAATTAAAAAAATCTTCAGTAAGTATGAATTGTTTCATATTAATTCTTTTAATATAAACTAATATTAATAACGAAGTAAAAGATTTTGGTGAAGTATGGTTACAAAAGAAGTTTTATGGGAACTGATTATGGGAAATGCTTCCTTTAAGGAAGCAGAATGGCGCAAAAGAAAACTGGACTGTAATTTTCTAAGTTACCAGATTCTCTCTTGGACCTGGGAATTCCTGTTTCAATTCTCTCAAAAGTCTGGTCTGTGTCAGATTCTGTTAAAAGTCTGCCATAGAGACCGAATTTCGCTGGGAATTCTCGCAGAGGATCCCTGACAGAATTCAGACGACTTTTGGGTGACTTTGGTTTTGCAGCATAGAAACTCGGACAGATTTTCGGAGAATTTGGTTGAAAAAATCCTTTTATTTACTTTCCCAAAAAGTTTTCAATGCAAAATCAGACTCAGAATTAGACTCAAGCACATGATTATACTCAAATTACTAATCATATTTAATATGAATTAAATGCTACTTGAGAAGAATCAAGATGTATAAAAGCACCAGACATCTATTATGGAATGTATGTAATACACCATAGTTTGTGCATAGAGGCTAACATGTATAGAAAACTATGGGTTAAGCAAAATCTAAAGAGATATTTACTGTGGTTAAATCTGGATCCAAAGTCTGCTTTCTTGGCTTCATCCAGTCTGATCCAAAGCTGCCTTCTTTGAATGATCTTGTAAGATAACTAATGGGTGAAGCTTACATTATGGCAACAATCACAACCTTGGCCTTAAACAAGCCTACAACATTACTTTTTGTGCTTCTAATTTGCAACAGTAGAATGATGATGATTTGCTTGATAGTTTTTGTTGATATTTGATCATGATGGCTGATTAATATTAATATTATTAATGTTGACATTATTGATTTTGAACTAAAACATTGATATGGTGGTAAATTTTGCTGTGTTGCTTAAGCTTTAATATTAGCATAGTAGTGTATGAACTTATTTGCTGCTGCATACATACGTACACACACACACACACACACATATTTTTGTACGGATGAACCCAAAATGAATCTGAACCCAACCCCCAAAAAATTTGAATGAATTTGGTTCCCGAATCCGAACCAGCAACTTAGGTAATTTTATTAGTATTGTTTGAAATTCCACAGTATTGGAACCAATGATCATTCACAGGGAAGATTTGATCTTGTGATCGTTAGAGTTTGCAATTGGAAGATAATAAATAGGCCAGTGACAAAATTACCAGGGAAATGAAACCCAGAGCCACATGTTCCGTCATCTGATACAAACCAATAAGTGTTGAACAAATATGTTCCACGTTCGGTAATTGCCATCTCTGGAAATGGGAATGTTAAGAACTATCAGTTGGAACATTCCATTCTGTTCTAGCATTAAGATGGGTGGAGAGACGCAAGAGTCTCTAATCACCAGATCATTGTCCATGTAAAACACAGATATTTCTAGAAATGCAGTCTGATATGTGATATGAAGAGGAGGCATATTTTGTTTGCCAATATTGGGAGTTCTATTCTGATGGCAATAAATAATTAACTGGGTGACCATGCATTAGCATCAGAGGAGTTTGTAATATCTGTAGGGACAATAAAAAACATAGAACAAGTGCACAACCTTCCCATCGGGTCCCTGTTGTTGGACGCATTGGTAATCGAGTAATGTTGCAAGACTAGTGGCCGGACTGCACTTTCCTGATGACGCCAGACATTTGAGAGCAAATGCTCTTCCAACTATTATAGGTGCATGATGATCTCTTTATTAAATCTTCTAGAAACACATTTAAATGTTGTATTTTGAACTGCACACTGTAGAATAAATTTGAATTCTTGCAATTACAATTAAGTTTGAAGAACATATTTGCAGCCTAAGTGTGACTCCTATTGGAATAAAATTAATTTGGAGTTTTACATTTGAGTGTGTCATCATAAAACAAACTTTGGATTTTACATTGGTATCAGAGCTGTGCATCTTGCCAGCCTAAGGAATTGAATTATTATGAGTCAAAAGTTGGCCCACACTTATTATCTCAGAAGGAATTAATCAAACCTATAAGTGGACATTAAAGAACAAAACAACATGGGGAATCAACCAGAAATTAACACCAGAGATATGATAACAGCATTAGGCACGGGATAACAGGAAATCCAAGAAAACCTTAACAGGATGAGTGCCACAATGAATCAGTTCATAGAAGTCAATTTAAATTAGAACCAGAACAATGGGGATGAACATGCTAGAGAAGATATTTCAGTGAACAACAATCATCCGGAAATAACAAAATCAGTTCACACTAGGCCATTCATGCCTAACTTTAGAGACAGGCAACCAGAACATGAACCTTCTTTTCGTGAACTACAAGATGACATTTACAATGATTGGAGAATGTCAGGAGAAGAATTGTGGTCTGAAATGACATTTGGAGAATACCATGATACCTTAATGAAACATAGATCAACCAGGGGGAATTGCAAATGAAGATAGGAAAAATATCCATACCTTATTGATGGATTTGGGAAAACTTGTGCCAGGGCTTGGGATTAGAAATTAGACGCATATTTTCAGTTGAATCCCATGATGGAAGATGAAGCCATTAAGTATGCTGCGTTACACTTAGATGGCATAGGTCATGAATGGTGGCATCACAAGCAAATAACTTTAGGCCATGATTGTGTGGACACTAATGCAGGGTTTACTGACTGACTTATTGATAGATTTGATAAAAAAGATCCTGAACTACACCTTAAGGAATTGACACAAATCAAACAATGAGAAACAATTGATCACATATATAGCTGAATTTGAGAGACTGGCTATGTTAGTAACTGAAATTTCAAAAAAGGCATGGGTCAAATCATTCAACCCATCTTCTTTACATAATGCAATAATAATAAAAAGGGCTCAAGAACTAGTATCAACATCAAAAGGAAAAACTCAATATAAGGCCCCCCACCAAAACAAGACAAAGATAAGAAACCATTTGTTAAAATATGCTTCTCAACAACAAGTTGGACAATGATGAATGCAACGAGCTTAGAAGGAGAAAACTATGCTCTAACTATAAGGAGTCATGGAACTAGGTCACGGTTGCATCACAAAAGGAAAAATGCATTATATTGAGGTGATGTCTGAGAGCAAGGAAGAGGAAAATACATAATTGGTTAGAGTAATGTTCAAAAAGATGCATGCAAAGAACAAGTAAAGGCACAAGCCATGGAGGAGGGATAAGGGCCTCTATGTCTGGTACTCCACATTATAATGTCTTTCGCGTACGAGGTGTGTTAGAGTGACGATCATTTTTATGGTGGATAGTGGCTCGTCTCATAATTTCATAGATGCTGCATTGGTTGCTAAACATGGTTTATAGACAAAGAATATGAAGGGTTTGACGTTAGAGTAGTATATGGCACTAATTTATCTTGTATACACAAAATTCCTCAATTAAGTATTTCTCTTGGAAATTATATTGAAATAGATGATTTTTATGGATTTGCTTTGGCTGATACACATGTTATTTTGGAAATACAATGGATGGAGTCTTTGATAAATATTCACAAAGTTTCAAGAGATTGGAGTTTACCTTTATGGTTGAGGGGGGAAAGCGGTTCTTAGAATTATGTCCAATAGTGGTCCCAGGTTCGTATCTGCTAAGAGAATGCAAGCCATTTTTTGACATGGGGATGTTGTATGGTCAACACAATGCTTGGTATCTATTAAGCCAACAAGTTTTGAATCTAGATACTGTCATGATGATTTATTAAAAGTATTGTACAGTCGCAGTGTGGTTTTCAATGATATTCCCCTAGGAAGATCTCCTGATAGAGGTTTTGAGCATACTATAGAACTTGAAGATGGTGCAACACCTGTTATTACAACTTTGTTTAGGCATTCAGGGATGAGATAGAGAAAGTCATTAAAGAATTGTTGGATACACGACACATCAAACTGAACCCAAGTCCATTTTCATCACTAGTGGTGTTAGT
The DNA here is from genome assembly GCA_028749045.1 of Cupressus sempervirens. Classification (NCBI taxonomy): domain Eukaryota; kingdom Viridiplantae; phylum Streptophyta; class Pinopsida; order Cupressales; family Cupressaceae; genus Cupressus; species Cupressus sempervirens. The sequence goes on from CM053785.1 coordinate 900,641,295, forward strand.
GAAAAAGGAAGATGGAACTCTCCGAATGTGCATTATCATGTCCTAAATAAGAAGACTATTAGAAATAGGTATCTGATTCCTTGAATTGATGAGATGTTGCTATTTATTTCCCATATTCATAAAACAAATTTTCATTGTCATTATGGGCATTATGAATCCATAGTCATGCCTTTTGGTTTAACTAACATGTCACCATGTTTCAATGCTGTATGAACCATATTTTCAATAAATAATTAAGCAAATATCTACTTGTTTTCTTTGATGACAATCTTATTTGCAGTAGAACTTGGGAAGATCATTTGAAGCACCTTGATGAAGTTCTAGGAATTATGGAGTCTCAATCTCTGTATGAAAAAGCTTCAAAATGTGAATTTGGAATGACAATTTTTTTGTATTTGGGACATATTATCAGTGCTAAAGGTGTACAAGTTCATCAAGAAAAGTTACAAGCAATTTTAGAATGGCCACCACCACGGGAATTCATAGAGTTGAAAGGATTGTTTGGTCCATGCAGCTATTATAGGAGGTTTGTCAGAGGTTTCTCCCAACTTGGAGCTCCGTTAATTGATCTTACAAAAAAGGAGGGCTTTGAGATGGACTCTTGAGGCACAACATGTATTTGATAAGTTAAAGGAAGTTATGGGCTCTTTTCCTATGCTTGCACTTCTAGATTTTATTTAGCCATTTGTTTTGGAATGTGATGCATCAAGTGATGAAAATGGGTAGTATTAATGCAAAACATACACCCCATTGCACATGAAAGTAGGAAACTTAGGGATAGTGAGAAATTGTATTCCATTGATGATAAGGAGATGCTTGCAATCATGCACACTATGGCTAAATTTAAGCAGTATTTAGTTGGGGGAAGTTTGTAGTTCAAACCAATCACAACTGTTTGAAGTACTTCCTTGAACAAAAGGATTTGAGTAATCCCCAACAATACTCAGAAAATTCATTTACTTCTTAATTAGTTGATGGACACATACAAGATGACAATTATAAAGTGGTAGATGACATTATCTACTATAAAGATTGAATTTATCTAACGCTAGGTTCTAAGTTTCAGGAGAAATTTTTGAGATCAATTCATGGAATTCCCTTGGTCGGACATTTGTTGCAAGGCACAACACTATAAGATTGATATTTTCATTGGTAGCATGAATTTTATGGTAAGTCGATGTTGTACTAAACAAAGGGAATGGAAGCTCCTTATATAGATTTACAAAGATGATGTTTCTAAAAGAAACAATCACAAATTAAAGACAAAAATAGAAATTGCCTTATGAACTAAGATGACCATTAAAGAAAGAATCATGAACTAAAGACGAAAATAGAAACTACCTAAAAAACTAAAAACTAACTAAGATGTCCATTAAAGAAACATTACAATATTTTAACGCCCTCCCTTAATGGTCATTGTATAACTACCTTGCGTAAGAATGTACGTGTTTTATGCTCATATATTCTTTAGAACACTTTGTTGCTGCCGACCCTCCTTGGATATGTAAAATATCAATGAGCAAGAGTAGCTAAAATACGTCGAGAAGAATCCCCTGCAACAAGAGATAAAAGCCTACTACTGACTCCACCACTGAGATGTCTGCTGCTAACCCTCTCCACAAAACCTCTAACCAAAAATCAGGCACAAAACACCCAACTTGATGTTGGATGACAAAGCTATCCTTCCTTGTCGACAAAGATACACACTGAGGACAGCTACTATGATTTTGAGGAAAAATCGACAAACCCTCCAATCTTTTGTAGATGAGCAGGACACCCCAAAACAGATTGCAAGATGCCATGATTTGAAGTTAACAAAGTATCATAAAAAAAGAAATTAAAACCCGAAAAATAGGAATCCCTATCAAAAAATCCCATGCAAACTTCACGAGTTATTGTAACCAAAAATGATTTTTGAGGAGAAAAAAAAAAAACCCCGACATGATTTTTCAGGTGAAAGATCAATCAAAACCAGAAAACAAAATTTGGGACAGATCATAAAATACAAAATTTTGTTTTGAGGGAAAATGGTAAAGCCCAACAAATAATTTTTGAGGATTTTTTTTTTTAAACCCAAAAAAAAAATTTTCGAGGAAAAAAATATTATCGGCTTCATGCCTTTTTTTTTGATTGGTAAGAGGCTGAGGCCAAGGTTAATTATTATTATTTGTGATTAATTATTTCAATTATTAGTTAATCTCAAGTAGATTTGAACCCAAGACCTCCCAATTAAGAGGCTCACAATTTACCATTGTGTTGTAGGCTCTTGCCTATCGGCTTCATGCCTTTTGCCTTTAAACAAAAACTAAATTGTTTGATGAAAAAATAATTAAATCTCAATAGATAATTTTTGAGGAAAAAATTTATAAAACCATCACAAAATTTTTAAAGGGGAAAAATGTGAAATTCCATCAATTTTTTTAGGGAAGATATTATGAAAACCCACCAGATTTTTTTGAAGGGAATTTTCTTACGAAAACCCTTTAGAAATTTTTTTGTGCAAGAAAACAGAAGATTTTGTGTGGTACACATCATCTACAAGCAACATGCAACCTATGAAAAGCACATGCAAGCAACATGCAACTCACAATATGCACATGCAAATGCAAAAACATGCAACATTAAAAATTTAAAGACTGGCACTCAAACTAGGAATTCAAACAATCAAAGCCCTAGACCAGGCTAGTGATTTTCAGCAAAAATCTTCAAAGACGGACCATAAAATTTTCATAAAATGCCTCCAATAAATTTTATTTAAAAAAATTTGAAAAAACAAGTTTCTGGAAGAAATTTTAGATAAGAAGAGGCTTGATTTTTCCTTAAAATTTCTCCCAATTTTATAAAATCACATCGACCCACTTTGATATCATGTTATGGTGAATTGATGTTTTATCAAATAGAGGAGATAAAAGCTTCTTCTATAGATTTACCCAAATGATGTTTCTAAAAGAAACAATCGTGAAAGAAAGACAAATAGAAACTGCCTAATAAACTAAGGAGTAACTAAGATGACCATTAAAGGAACATTGCAATATTCTAACAATGAAAGTGATGGACAGTATACCAGCTAGATATCAAGAGTTCATTTTTTAATTGACACATCAAAGTGAAAGTATATATGGATTGACCATTTGAAGAAGTCAAATAAGAGTATGCTTATAGGTTGAGTATATATGGATTGACCTTGAGCATGATAATCAAGAATTCTTACATGGTTTCTAGCAAAAGGGTATGTCAAAACCAACAATGAGCCTACACTATATTGTAATAACAAAGATAATGGAACATTTTCGTTGTGTCTATATGCTGATGAACTAATGTATATAGGAAGCTTAAACGAGATGAAGAAAGAATTCAATGAGGCAATTATGAAAGTATTTGAAATGATTGATTTATGTCTGATTCAATATTTTCTTTGCATGGAGGATGTCAATTTCATGGTAAGAGCTTTATTCGCTAAGCTAAGTATGCACGAGATATGTGGAAGAAGTTTGACATGCTAGATTATAAAGGAGTTGGTGAAATAGAAAGATCACCACAAGAAGATGAAAGGAAGTATTATAGTATCATAGGAAGTTTAATGTCTTTGACAGCTATAAGATTAGGTGTTACATTTCCAGTATCACTGATTTCCAGGTATATGAGTGAACTTACACGTATCATATAAAAAATGGTACTATGATATGTGAAAGGAACAAACAATTATGGAATCCATGATAATTCAGTTGAAGATTCAAAGTGATTAATTTGTCAAAGTGAACACAAGGCAGTGTGTGGTTATTTGATGTAGAAGTAGATTAAATGTACTAATAATTTAATGTTTATAGATCTAGGTACTAGTCTTTGAAAGAATTCCCTAAGCGATTGTTTATAAAGGAATTTAATTCCTAACTATGTAAAGAAAATTTTGTATGTATGACTTTTAAAGTGAGAGTAATTCTTAAATGCAAAGGCAGGATCCCTGGCTTGATTGCCTAAAGAATCTTGTTACAAGCAAGAGGTCACAAGGTCCAGTTTCCCCTCATGGTACCAGAGGGTGTGTTGTGCCAGCATCAAAGCTCATGTGAATTTTTTTTACTAGGTGCACAGGAAAGAAGTAACTGATTTGTTGCTGCCACCGATGTTTTATGTTTATAATTTGGCGCAGTCCTGTACTTTTCATGTACTAAGTACTTCAGAGTTGTAGTGTATCAATCGGATGAATCTAAAGTTTCGTAGAAAGGTTAAAAATGTTATCCAACACAACGTATCAAGTTGCATCTTTATAGTTGCTATTGGTGCCTCTTTGGAGCTGAGATTTCTCTGAGATAAATTGCAGTGAATTCTTTTCACCTCAATATTCTGAAACTACGTTTTATGTTATCTCTTTGGAGTATTCATTATCAACAAAAAGACTTCAAAGGAGCTTTACATAGGCAACTATTCATATCTTTTACAGAAACTTTAAGTTAGACAATGTTATTCCAAAAATCATTTACTTCCAAAAAAACTAAGTGTAAATCTTATATTTTAATTTAATTAAGTTAGATTTTTCAACATACTTTTAAATCCACACTCAGACAGGCTTATTCATGGGAATAAAAGGTTAATTTGGATCGGGTTGTTTTTTTATTGAAATTCAGATCGGGTAGGATCATTAGATGATAGAAAGAGCTCGTCAGAACATTGGTTTACATTAGGAAGTGGGTTGATTAAATGGTATTCAATGAAGCAAATTACAGTTGCATTTTTTAGTGTAGAAGCAAAGAATGTAAATATATTAAGTGTAGCTGCTCTTCATCAAATACCTCAGACATTCTAAATATATCAAATAAATGTTAGGGCTTTCTAAAAACAATTCTATTTAGTTGTAGAAAATATTACGAGGTAATTGGTAAATACTTGCTTATTAATAACAGAGACCGAAAGGTCAATTTATACAAAAGGAAGAGACGATGTTTCCTTAGGAAACGATCGTAAAGAATAGAAACATTCTATTCCAGAGAAAGCAAAAAACGAAAGCAAACTAAAGCTAAAGATATTTACAAGATAACCATTAACTAATAATAGACGTCTTATCTATTATTGTAATACCCTCCCTTAATGGTTAATCTATCTAACACACCAAGCTGTCCTCTGAATTTGACAAACTTATCAGGACCAAGAGGCTTGGTGAGAATGTCTGCAGTCTGATCTGAGGTAGGAACATACTGCAGATCTATAGTCCCGTCTTCAACTAGCTGTCGTATGTAATGACAATGAACATCCACATGCTTGGTTCGTTCATGGAAGACTGGATTCCGTGCTAACTTGATAACGCCTTCATTATCAACAAACAGAGTAGTCGGTCCTGCTGGTGACATCTGCATATCCCCAAGCATCCGACGAAGCCAGACAGCTTCACATCCTGCCTTAACAGTCCCTCTATATTCAGCCTCTGTAGAAGAGAGAGAAACTGCTTGCTGCTTTTTGCTGGTCCATGTGACTGCACCGGATCCCAAATTGAACACATATCCAGATGTTGACTTTTTATCATCAACAGAGCCTGCCCAATCTGAATCTGTGAACCCACTGAGTTTAGGATTAGAACTCTGAGAATACAGAAGTCCATAATCAGAAGTGCCCTTCACATAACGAAGCACACGCTTTGCTGCCATCCAATGATCAGCCTTAGGAGCTGTCATAAAGCGTGAAATATAGCTGACTGCGAAGCTGATATCAGGCCTAGTAGCAGATAGGTAGACGAGGCTGCCTACTAGTTGCCTATACGTAGTATCATCAACGGAAGGAGAATCAGACTTGGCTGATAACTTGAGACCTTTCTCCATAGGTGTAGATGCAGGTTTGCAATCCTGCATTCGGAATTTTTCTAACAAGGCTCTGGCATATTTGGACTGAGAGATGAATATACCAGAAGACTGTTGCCAAACTTCAATACCTAAGCAATAATGCATGAGCCCAAGGTCAGTCATATCAAAAGACTGGCATAAGTGTTGTTTGATTCCCTGAATCAAAGATGCCGAACTGCCAGTGATGATCAGATCATCCACATAGATAACTAGAAGGATGATGTCACTGTCAGTAGTCTTGATGTACAGATTTGAGTCTGAAGAACTCCTCTTGAAGCCTTGATCACTGAGGTACGTATCAATCTTGATGTACCATGCCCGAGGGGCCTGCTTCAAACCATAGAGAGCTTTTACCAATCTGAGAACCTGATGGTCTTTACTAGCAACCTTGAAACCAGGAGGTTGCGTCATGTAGACCTCTTCATGGAGATCACCATTCAGGAAAGCACTCTTTACGTCCATCTGATGGACCTTCCAGCCAAACTGTGCTGCCATGGCTAGGACTAATCTGATGGTGCTCATCTTTGCAGTAGGAGCAAAGGTCTCCTCATAATCAATGCCCTGACGCTGAGAAAAGCCCTTTGCCACTAAACGAGCTTTGTACTTATCCAAAGTACCATCTGATTTGTATTTGATTTTGTAGACCCATTTGCAGCTAATGGGTTTCTTCCCTGGGGGAAGATCAGAAAGGACCCAAGTGTTGTTCTTCAGCAGGCTCTGGTGTTCAGATTGCATGGCCTGTTCCCACTCTGGAATTCCTTTAGCCTCGGAATATGTTTGAGGTTCAAACACACTGTGAATGTTGGCCATAAGAGCAAAGTTAACAGAATCTATAGTTTTGCTCTTTTTCCGAGTAGTTCTCCCATCAATGAGCTCATCATCATGAAGATTAGCAAGTGTCTTAGCCCACCACTTAGGCCGGAGAGGAGAATGACCAACAGTAGTACTAGGAGATGCTTGATTAGCAGGATCCTGATCAGAAGAATCTGGATCAAACTCAGGTGAAGCATCTTCAAAACGAGGTGATCCTGCAGGAGAAGCCGGAGGTGGCTGTACAGGTATCACTGGCAGGACTGGAGCTGTAGGAGCTACTGGAGCCCTCCCATCAGGTGGACCTAATGGAAGCCGAACTCCCAAATCATGAACTTGCATAGGCTGGTCTGCTGGATCAGGAACAGGAGAAACAGGCATGAATGGTCCTCGCTACTCATCAAAGACTACATTGCGGCTGTATATGAGACGAGATGTCTCAACATCAATAAGGCGGTAGGCTTTGTGAAGACTGCTATATCCAGCAAGCATCAGTTTCTGACTCTTGGCATCCAACTTGGTGCGTGAAGCATCAGGGATCCAAACAAAAGCAAGAGAGCCAAAAACCTTCAGGTGACTGATTCTGGGCTTGCGACCTGACCAGGCCTCTTCCAGAGTTTTACCTTTGACCGCCACCGTGGGTGACCGGTTCAACAGATAAACTGCAGTGTTAACTGCTTCTGCCAGAAAACGCTTCGGAACATGTCTGTGTTCGAGCATGGAACGAACCATCTCGGTGATTGTCCTGTTTCGACGTTCAACTACACTGTTCTGTTGTGGCGTGTGGGGTGTGGTGAACTGGCGTTGGATGCCATGTGTATCCAAGAAGCTGTAGAAAACATTAGAACAAAATTCCCCCCCATTGTCTGATCTAAGAGTAATAATAGATTTCTCAGACTCTTTTTCAACTAAGGGTTTAAACTTCTGAAATACAATAAATGCATCGGATTTCTTTTTAAGGAAATACACCCACATTTTTCTACTGAAATCATCTACAAACAACAGAAAATACCTGTACCCAAGAACAGAAGGAGTGGCCATAGGGCCGCAGATATCAGCATGAACAAGCTGAAGTACTTGAGAAGCTCGCCAAGAATCGCCACTGGGGAAAGGTGTGCGATGTTGCTTCCCAGCCTGACATGCGTCACAAACTCCAAGGTGTTGGGTTTGAATCTCTGGCAAACCAAGAACAAGCTCATCCCGAGCACGTTGTGAGAGATAATGCACATTTAAGTGCCCATATCGCTGATGCCAAAGTGTGCTGATGGAAGATCGCCGAGCAGCCATAGCTAAGTCCTGAGAATCACCAGAATCAGTAAGTCTGAAAAGACCATGATCCTCAAGACCAACTGCAATAGTAGACTTAGTCGCCCGATCAGTGATGGTGCACTGATGTGAACTGAAGGTGACTGCCAAGTGTAGAGAATGTCGCAGCAACTGACTGACCGAGAGTAGATTTAGTTCCATCCCTGGAACGTAGTACACATCAAGGAATATGAGCTTCCTCCCAACAGACTGAATTTGAATGTTGCCTTTACCAACAACCGTGTACTCTTCTCCACCACCAAAGATAACAGAATCTGAATAAGGCTGGTAGTCAGTAAACTAGTCTCTTCGGTGAGTGAAATGTCGAGAGGCACCTAAATCAATGTACCAGGCAGATGACTGTACATGATCTGCGGGTCTTTTAGCCATGAAGGCGTAAAAGGCAGATTCCGCCTGCTCAGTGTGCTCTGCACTATTCGCTTTGGGTTGCGAACCTGATTGCTTGGACTGGGCAGCTAAGCGTTTCCGACATGCAACCTTCATGTGACCATACTTGTGGCAATAGTTGCATTGAATGTTCTTCTTTTTGGTACCATCGGATGCTGCATTGAAAGTACAAGATATTATCTTAATACCCTCCCTTAATGGTCAACGTACAGATGTCAGAACATTCTGTGATAATTGAGACCCTCCTTGGATCTACAAAATGCTGAAACCAAGAAGCTTTGCTAGAAGAGTGCTATGACCCAAAACAAATTGCAATTACAAAACTTCGTTTTTGTGGAAAAAACGGTAAAAACCAGAATCTCACACAACCTTGCGTATTACAGACAACATGAAATGGATTTTGAGGAGAAAATCAACAAACTCAGAATCTCAAGCAACCTTGCGTATTACAGACAACTTGAAATGATTTTTGAGGAGAAAATCAACAAACCCAGAATCTCACGCAACCTTGCGTATTACAGACAACTTGAAATGATTTTTGAGGAGAAAATCAACAAACCCAAAAAAAAGAAACAAATTCAGAAGGCGAAAAATGCAGCTTCGCCTTGATCAGGACTCGGAGAAGTCGGACGCTGCGTAACACCCAGAACAAGTTGATCAGTGTTTCAATATTCGAAGATTGCGATGGTGCGCTGCTTCCAAGTTCCATAATTGCGACCATTGAATTTGGAATTATGTTCGAGCAGAATATTTGTCAGAGATGCCATGGCACGTTTTTCAATGAAAAATTGTGAAAATCTGTGAAGGCACGTTCTTCGAGGCAAAAATACGGAAGACCCAAAAGAATCAAAGAATGACCCAGAAGAGAGCTCAAAAAACCCATAAGGAATTTGCTATTGTTTTTTGGATCTATTGGCTCGAAAATCGAGGCACCCAGAAAAAACGGACAACCCAGTTGAGTTCTCGAAAAACCCACCAAGAATTTGCAAACAAAATATTTTTTTGACCCCAAAAATTAGGGTTTCGAAAAAAACCGGCCCTAGCTGAAAAAAGCTTGAAAAAACTTCAGATTTCTTGATAAAAAATGGCAGATTTTTCTTCAAGGATCAATGTGCATGGACGAATGGGGCTAGAGTGTGCTGAACAAACATAGGCAGACCCGAGTTCCGGAATTTCTCTAGGCCGAATACCCTAAGCGGGTTTTAGAGAAATTCAACAGAAATAATTTTGAAAAAATTTAAACAAATAATTTCACGAAGAAATTATAAACTTTTTCGGAAAAATTTAAGTAATAGCTCTGATACCATATTACGAGGTAATTGGTAAATACTTGCTTATTAATAACAAAGACCGAAAGGTCAATTTATACAAAAGGAAGAGACGATGTTTCCTTAGGAAACGATTGTAAAGAATAGAAACATTCTATTCCAGAGAAAGCAAAAAACGAAAGCAAACTAAAGCTAAAGATATTTACAAGATAACCATTAACTAATAATAGACGTCTTATCTATTATTGTAATAGAAAATACCAGAGCAAATTCAAATTGAGCCCCCAAAAATGCAGTTTAGCCTTTGAAACGAATTTAGATAATATCAGAAAATTTTGTGAAGTTTTAGTGAAGGTAGCAGTTAATATTTCTCTTTGAAAATGTCCTGATTATTTCATTGAAATATCTCTCCATAGAGGGAAATCTGATTTTTTCCAATATATTGCCATATCTGCTTCTATGGTATGAGCATTTGGTTTCTTTACTCATCATTTGACAATGAGAAATTTTTAAAATGATAAGTGACTTTTCTTTTTGCAGGTTTACTAGTGAAGAAATCTCGTCCCACAATCAAGTAAAGGCATCAGTGCAACGAAAGATCCGTCAAAGCATTCTAGATGAGGTTTAATTTCTTATAATTGTATATTTGTGAACTGTGAAAGAAAGTTTCCTTTAAGTAATGTGGAAAATTTATATTTTTATAATTGCTTATTTCGGAGGGAAATTTATGTTTTCATTCACTCAACAGTACCCAGATCTGGATCCTGTGATTGATGACCTGCTTCCAAAAAAATCCCCTCTTATAGTTGCAAAATGGTATGCATTTATCCTTTCTATTCTTTTATTTGTTAGTTATCCTTCAGAAAACAGAGGGACTTAGACAAATATAAAAATAACGATGTGGTAAGTAGAAAAAAATTGAGTACTAAATCTAACGTTGCTGTAGGCCTGTAGTGAGAGATGGAAAAAATATGATTGTGTGTTCCCAAAGAAAACAAAGGATGGCATATGCTTGTGAGGAAAATCAGAAGCTGGCTACATCTGCCACAAGCAGAATAATTGCTTGTTAATCGAGACTTTCAATTAATTGGGGTTTATCACAGTTCCACTGTTTAGCTGATTGAGACTCAGTAGCATATTACATTTAAAAATCTAGGTCATAAGAATTCTGAAGCATGATTGATGCAAATTAGTGGGAGTGACTAGAATGAATGGGTCTTTTTCTTAATTCCAATCAGGGGAACTGGTCTGTTGAAATTTACATGCAAGTGTATCTCTTCATTTATTTGCTAAAAAAAGTTTTAGTGTATTAGAATTTTACAGACAATGCCCTAGTTCAAAAAGAGGAACTACATTTGTCTCATAGGATTAATAAACCAGGGGTAATAATTATAAATATTCGAGGGACAAAAGTGAATGTCATGCTTTTCAAGTACTAATTATTTTAACTTTTGTCTGTCTGCAAAGCCTCCTGCTTAAAACAGATTTGTCTAAAGGCCAACCATAAAGCTTAATCTAATAAACAAATAGAGGCTAAACCAGTTGAAGTGTTTAGAGACGTCAAAATAATCTAAGTTTCTGGTTCGGGGACGGGTTCAGGTTCGTGGGTTCAGGCAATTTTTCTTTCCATTTGGATTCGTGGGGGGTTCATGAGTATACATATATGCATTGTATATAAAAAAAAAAGAAAAACAATATTTAGGACTAGGCTTGACTGCAATGTGGTTCCCAGTTATTCTATATATATTTCAATTTGGTGTGATATTTTAAATCATCTATGTGTTGGATTTTGATTAATTCAATTGCTATTGATATTTAGTATCACATGTTTTATATTATTAATGGTGGGCTTAAATACACACACACACACATATATTTGTGTGAGTTGTACCATTTAATTTAAAATTATATCAAATAAAGTTTACTAATGGTACTGTTATACCATTTGGCTGATTGCATCTTATAACAGTACCATTAGTTAACTGCAATTTGAAATAATATATACACAAATTAATTAAGGGCCTAATTAAGGCTGATCTTGGTTTAAATTGTGGTTCGTGTATATATATAGCTGTACCAGAATAAAATAATAATAAAATATAATTTTTAGTGTTTTTAACACACTTTTTGGTCTCATGGGCTGTGGGTCCTTGCAGGTTCCTCCTGGGTCCATGTGGGCCTGGGGTGGGTTTGTGCAGGGTCTGCGCCATGGACTGTGGGTCCGCGCTGTACCAGAATAAAATAGTAATAAAATATAATTTATAGTGTTTTAACACACTTTTTGGTCTCATGGGTTGTGGGTCCTCGCAGGTCCTTGAGGGCCCCTCCTGGGTCCATGTGGGCCTGGGGTGGGTTTGTGCAGGGTCTGCACCACAGACCGTGGGAACTTGTGGGTCTGTAGACCCATGACGTACCACAGTCTGTGTCCTGGACGCAGCACGAATCTGGACCCGAGAAGGACCCAGAGCTAGACTCAGCTGGCAGGGTCCAAACCCTGCAACCTAGAAAATAATTGATTGAAATTGACAACAATACGTCTATAAGAACTTTATACACTGGAATTCTTCGTTGAAGTCTGATTGTCTTTCACTGCTGCTTCTTCCCTCTTCAACGTGGCAGTAACTTTCTTATCCCAGAATAAACCGCGATTTCCATCATTGCAGATCAGTTTGAATAGTTGTGAGCCAGATTCATACTGCAGCGATGCAGGGAGTTCAATAGCTGTATCGTAGTATCTAAAAACCAGGTGTAATAATTATAAATACTTGAGGAACAAAAGTGACTGTCATGCTTATCTAGTACTAATAGCATTCATATGTCTAAAAAGCCCCCTGTCAAGAAAAAAGTTGTTTAAAGGCCAACTATAAACCTTAGTCTAATAAACAAATAGAGGCTAAAACAGTTAAGTTTTTAGAGTCTACAACAATAATTGATTGAAATTGATAACAAATACAATACATCTGCAAGAACTTTAATGAGGCAATTTAGCATTGAAGCCTTGTTGTCTTCCCCATTGCTTCTTCCCACTTCATCCTGTTATCACTTTTCTTTTCCCAGAATGAAATCCAACTATCAGTGTACACTGTATATACATGTAAGCTAGAGTCAGACTGTTGTTATCCATGGATTTCAATTGCTTCTTTAATGCAGATAAATTTTCTTAAGGGAGAAACAATGTTTAGTGACTACAGTTTGATTAGTGTCAACTGTTTTCTGTTGAAGTTTCAGGCATGGGAAAATTTTCAATTCAGATTGTGAAATTCTAGAATGACTGCCCTAAATTAACATGACTATCCATCCCATAGAAGCATGAATTGTCTGGGGAATAAATCGGCAAACTGTAGGAGTAAGATTTTTGAATAAATGGGGAAGGATTGGATTTGCAAAAAGAAAGTGAAAAGTTGAAGAAAAACAGTCAAGACCTGCTTTTCTTTTTTAAATTAAAGAACATTTCCATGGCATAGATGTTAAAGGACATATATAATGATTGAAAGCAATTGCACAACCTTTTAATATATTTTAAACTTGGAGGACTAAAAGTTTTAATAGTGATATTGTTTGTATAAATTCCGATCAAACTATGATTTGATATAGCACCAAAATATGATGCGGCCTTCCTTATTTTTCAAAATCAGAATGAAGCATTCTTTGCCAATAAAAAAAACTTTATATTCTTATAAGTAGAATTCATTTGTGATATTGCTATTAGGATTCATCTGTTTAGTTTTTGACTCAAACTCATTGATCCAAGCTTCATGAGTAGTGGTTTAAGATTCCATCTCTCATGAGAATGAATGGAACACTTAGCACACATTGCATCTAGGTGATGGTTAGAGAGGTGAACCACTGGGACTTCTTGGTAGGTCACTCATCCTAGCACTATTCTAGCACAAGCTGGCTTGACCACGAAGTTTCCTCCAAGGTTAAAATCACTTGCTTGCAACCCCGTTTGCAAAACCTACAATAAGTGTTGCGCCTTATGAACCATTCATTTGAAAGCCCCTTAAGCTCATCAATTGCTAAGTAGAAGATATTTTCCCCAAGTAGTTCAATTGTGATATTGCTATCATGATTCATCTATGTAGTTTTTGAGTGAAACCCATTGATAGAAGTTTCATGAGTAGTGGTTCACAAGAACCCATCTGTCATGAGACTAAACAGAACACTTACCACTCATTGCATCTAGGTGATGCTCATAGAGGTGAAGCTCTGGGACTTTTGAGATCACCCATTTGAGTGCTACTCTAGCTCAAGCACGCTTAAGTGCAAAGTTTCCTCCAAGGTTAAGCCCAATTTTTTCGCAACCCTAGTTACAAAACCTTGAGCAAGTGTTGTGCCTTGTGAACCATTCATTATAAAGCCCCTTAAGTTCATTAATTGATATGTAGGAGATTTTTTACACAATAAGTCAAATTGTAATATTTCTTTTAGGATTCATTTGAGTAGTTCGAGTCAAACTCATTGACCCAAGTTTCATACTTAATAATCAACTATATACAAAGTTGTCATGATATACACATATGATAATACACTTGTATATTCGATAACAACTTTTATATATGTTGAACTTAGTGACTGAACTGTATGAATTATTTAATTAAAAAATGAGTAAAGTTATAAATATCTAGCAATTTGATTAATCGTAAGAACTTAAATGTCATAATTGACCAGCCAAATATGATTATAATGATTATTGTAGGGTTCTTTGTTTTCTCCAAAATAAATAAGGCAAAACTTTGTTCCTCTGTTATTTTAGATCATATCGCAACAAATAAATAAGGCATCTTGGTTGCGGTCTTCTTTTCTTTTAATATTGCAACAATTTGAATATTTGAAATTTGTACAAACAAAATCAATGTTAAAAAAGAAATAGTATCAATCAAGCTATACAATATAAAAAAGAGGAACATTTTGTTTGTAATTGCCTATCTCCCATCCTACTTCCTGAATTTGCAACAATTTAAGACTTTGGCAAAACTTTCTACCCAACTTTCTCAGCTGTGTCTTCAACATTGCCTGTTGATTTTGTAGAAAATCATTTCAGATTTTGCAGGTTTTTCTTGTTAGCATCACCTTTAGAGTTTTTGCTAGTTTCCCACAATTTTTTTGTTGATTAACCGTCATTTTTTGCCAATTAATTGCTTGACAAATCACAAGAATGCATTGAGTTGTTGACCAAGTAATCCCATTTTTCGGGGAATAAATCACTACACAGGTCAAACTCCTGATTAATCACATATAATCCTGATGTTTTGCCATATTTTGCTTCTATGCTATTAATATATATTAATAGTCAATAACTAATAAAATTTTGAAACTACTTTATAATATTAACTATAAAGGGGTTTATGCACGATAATTATAATTTTAAAATTAGTGGATAATATTAATTATATAGTTGATCTCATCAAAATCCATGGGGCAAGGTGTGCAAAGAGCTGAGCTCATATCGAAACTGGGATTTAAAACGAATTTGTTAACTGCTTTGACAATCTCTTTGGGAAAAAATGATGATTTGTAATCTTGGGTTTGGCAGTTTTTTCCTAAAAAATTATGTTTTTTGGGGGACATCGTGATTCATTAAATCCATTCAATATTTCACCAGTTGCTTTCGTAATATTTAGCACTTCCTTTACTATTATCCTCCAATCTATCAAAAGTTATCATGGTACCAAATTTCCAATCCCTTTTTGTAATGCCTCAAGTGCCCTCCTTCAGGTGATTCAGCAGACTTTGGAAACCTCTCTCTATCCCATCAACGCAAAGTTTGTTTATATATTTATGATATCTGCATTGCTCCCTAGAAGATTTTTTCGCAAAACAGAATAATTTCCAGATCTACTGGAGAAACCAACTAGTAATAGAAGTTACTAGCCTCCTTGATGGATAAATAGAGTCACTAACTAGAATAGAGAGACTCAAAAGATAGGTATGATTCTCTAAACTTTCTCAACAAGCATTGCTTGATTCATTAATTCAACCCAAATCTTATTGAAAGATCACTAGTTTTTATTAGAGCTTAGCAACACTAGGAGTAAATAATAATAAGAGATATACATCCAAATAATATATAACTCACCTTTTGGTCTCCCCACTCTTCCACGTGCAACTACCATAATCATGACATAATAGGACCTTAGACAGATTAAAGAAAGGACAAAGATCCTTATGATTTCACTATATATTTCCTCAAGCCCTTAATTTGATTTCCCATTATTTCCTTCAATCCTGCGTCAATCCTTGTTATGAACCTCCTTTGTGCAGAGAGGACATTCTGTTACGAGTTTGATCCAAAATTCATACAACTGCAGAGTGTTGGAAATGTAATATAGACTAGGTGACTAAGGGGGGTGGGGGGAGGGGGTGAATAAGGAACCAATAAAACTTGTACTTTAATTCACCAATTAAACCTTCACAATATAATCTGATCTAATTGCATGCATGAAAGACTGAAAGCAATAAAACATTCATAATGCTTGGCACAATATTTGGTAACCCAGAAACTTTCCAAATAGAAAGTACAACTAGGGTGGGGATGATAACCACAAGCTTTAGTACTGCAGTATAAAGTTAGCTTGTTAAAGCTTACAAATGATCACTGTTGGTGATTTGCCTTGTTAGGAGCAATAAGTACTATTAGGTCCACCTTGTGAAAGGATTTACAACATACAATGAAGTATGCACTCTGTTAGGAGATTTGGAAAAGATTGTTAAGTCCACCTTGTTAGAGGATTTCATTGATGCACCTATTAGGATGAATTAGCGGCTGATCTCTAATCTGCAACTCAATTTGTTGAATGAGATTCCTTTGAAATACAATGATCATCTTGCTATGATAGATAAGACTCTGCTTTTCCTTATACTAGTTGTAGCCTTCTAAATTCGCATTCATACTACTTCTTGCTTATTACACTTTGATACATTCGATATCATAAGATGTATTACATATATACCAATTCAATAAATTACCTTCTGGAGTCGGCCACAATACCAAATTCAATAATCTTCACTAAGTCGGCTCACTGCTGGAACTTGGGTTCTGAAGGCCATTCAGGTGATGTTCTGACACTCGGCAAGCTTTGGCACTCGGTTGACTTTGGTGCTGGTTCATATTGATCACTCAGGAGTAGTAGGAACTCGGTTAGCACTTGATGACTTGGTAAATACTGAAGAACTCAGTGGATATTGAAATACTTGGTTGACATTGCATGGCTCGATCAACACTATTTTCATTCACTTCGTTAACACTGCTAGCTTGGTAGACTTTGTGAAGCTCGGCTTACACTGTACTTTGCCTCAGAAGCTTGGCAAACACTGCAATCTGAATGACTAGCTTGGTAGCAACTGTGAAGCACAACATACACTACATTCTGTCTTAGATGCTTGGTGGACACTGTGAAGCTCGGGAGACCCTTCTCTCTGCATATGGAGCTCGGTAGCAATGTAAACAACTGACTAAGTGTTAAGTCACTAACAGACAAATGATTTGACCATAAGGTCAACACAGAGAAGTCACACAATTCCTCCAAACAATGCATGACAGAGTAGGTTCATCCCTATTTATAGTGGAATGGAGGAAATTCTGGATTGCACTTAAAGAACTAATGTCCATAAGGGTGTGCCTCAAGTTGTCAACATTTGTAAACATGATGCTTATGTGTAGGAAAGTTGGGGTATTATTGATGTGAGCTTTATCCCACTGCAACATACAAAATTGAATACTTAACATTCCAAGATGAAATATCAAATTTCCAATCCTCTCTTGAATAAGGATGCTCATATGCTAAACAATTTATACAGATTGTGTGATCAAACGAGACAACCTCAAGGTTCCTTCTTAATTGTCGACTTCACTCAATTATGTTGATGTGATATGCTTGTTATCACAAAAGGGCTTATGTTATTCATTCAATGGATATCAACTTAACTTTACAACTCCAATCACTTCGAACTGAACAACTTGCAAAGTAAAGAAAATCTAATCCAAGTCTAAGAATGTAGGATAATGTTGATGATGGGATGAGCCTCTAACCAATCCTTGCTTCGTCAAACCAACTAGGCATTGGAGGGTGCCATCTTCTATGGATACAGGAATGGACTTCATATTGTCAATGTTCATCCAAATACCATATGAAGGTGCAATCTAAATGAACATCTCCAATAAAAGTTACATGCTTGCAATTTAGGCCTAACATAAAACTTTACTTACAATCAACAAGTAACAAAAGGTATGGACACTAGCTTCACCATTGATCCCCATTCAACAAAATCTTCTATCTAATCTACTAATTAACATGAAATGAAATCCTAAATGAGGAATTGAAGAAACCATGCAACACTTGAAAGCAACATTAAGTAATCCACCATGAAGACCAACATCAATTGCATTGATAGCATTATAACAACAATTTGATCAAGTTTCCTCCTACTCTATCACTAGCTAGCTTGTCTCTAGTCTCCTAATCTCTTGAATCTTACCCCTTACAAATGAGAAGGCCTTGGCAGGTACAGGAACAGTCATCCAACAATATCGATCTGCTTCTGGTAAAAGTCTTTGATATGTTT
This sequence comes from Cupressus sempervirens, assembly GCA_028749045.1. Lineage (NCBI taxonomy): Eukaryota > Viridiplantae > Streptophyta > Pinopsida > Cupressales > Cupressaceae > Cupressus > Cupressus sempervirens. The sequence goes on from CM053785.1 coordinate 900,659,479, forward strand.
GGTGCACTATAAGGCAGCTAGACTCTCCTGTCTGCTTTTCCTCCACCCTAATCATCATACGACAAAAACAAATCCTCACCATAGAACAAATATATTTTTCATTCCTAACACTAGGAGCATGTATATATGCCCAGCAATATGAATTTCACACTTTACATAGACATCCCTATAGCTTCACACTGAGCAGATTTAATATGTCCTGAAAGGTATTATCCAACAGAACTGTAATGATCAACACACGTTATATCTACCGCACCCAACAATATTCGTGCATTCGTACACCATCATTTTCTTCTTCTCCGGATGCCTTTATCAACAGTGGTGAACAAAGGTAAAGATCCCATAAATGCCCTATTCAAGATATTTCAACACAGCAATAAAAAACATTGGCACAGGAACTGCTCAAGCACCAAGATCTCCATGATTATGCTGGTCTGATACCATATTGAAATATGGGCAGAGACAAACAACATAAGCTATAATAACTTAAAGAACAAGATAATACATGCATCTGGTTCCTTTTTCAATCTAATACATCACAAATTTATAGGATTCTCATATCTTTTTATTTAGGAAACTTCCACAACCAACTTTCCCAAATACTTTGGGTTTGTATTAAAAACTCAATGCAAACACATTTGTACCACTAATAGAACAATCTATTCAACAAACAATTACTAACCTACCTAAACTATTATTTTGTGCATCCTAATATTCCTAATACCTAGATGTGAACACTAATTCCCAACAGGATATTGGAGCACGATCAGCTGAAGGTACATTGTATTATTCTGCTGTATGTATCTTGGCAACCATTGAACACAAACAATATCAATATAACACAATAGTAACTTGTTTCCAATAGACACTGTGATCTGTCTGTCTGAGAAATCCTCAAAAAATTATTTTTTCCTGTTGTAATAATATATTAATAAATCTAATAGTGTCAAAAACATAAATTATCCGGGAGTTGAACTGACAACCTTATGTTAGCATTCTGGGATTCTCTGTCATTGAACTTATGACATCTTTATATGCAATTTTTTTTAAGGAGTGTGGATTGACCTTCTATTATGCTCCATAAGGCCACATGCTTGAACAACCCTACCTTGGCTTTGATAAAGTACTGAAAAGTACAGATCATCTAGGACTTGACAGTAGGATCTCTCATTTGCACATTGAGATGCTCTACCACTGAGCTACTGGGCCCTTACAATTTTTTTAGGTGTGCAGCCTGGCTTGTCTTTAATGGTATATGTACGGCTTGGTCTCCTGAATTGATTGGATGATATTTTGATTACAATGTCGCTGGTTTTCAATTGTGGGTTGAGGATAAGCAGCAGGTCTAATGAAAAATGTCAGTCAATATTGAATTGATTTATTCGTTTCTTCTGAAATTTAAGCATAAACCTTTGCAAGAATGCTTGCAATTCACCTGTATATTATCCCAAGGAGGTATATTTCTGTTGCTTTTGAATACTGGTTTAAATCATGAATTATCTTCCCTTTCTTAAGCAAGCTGGAACCAAATTTCAAGATGGGCAAATGTGATCACCAATGAAAACATGCTTTGGTAGGAAAATGCACTTAAAGTCAATTGTGTCACCATTTTTTACTATCTTTTTAATGGCCTGCAAAAGATTAAAGATATAAGTTTCATTTTGCCTTTGTTGTGGTTATCACATAGGGCATGTGCAATAAAATTAGAATAGATAATTATCTTTTAGAATGTTTTGATAGTTTTGCTTTCTGATCTATGACCTTGTGATTCACTTTGTTTACAGTCAAAATCATCTGAATTTGGTTTTGGTGAACAATGTGCCTCTCTTTTTCAATGTGCGGGATGGTCCTTACATGCCAACTCTTCGCTTATTACACCAGTGTAAGAGGCTTTTGTTTTAGTTGTTACCTTTTTTTATGCCAGAAGTCTGCATCTAATATAATGATTACTTGGACTAGATTTTAATTTTGTTTGATTTTGTAGATCCAAACATAATGAAGAAGCTGCAGGTCGATAGAGGTGCAATCAAATTTGTGCTCTCTGGGGCAAACGTCATGTGCCCTGGACTTACATCCCCTGGCGGTGCCTTGGATGAAGAAGTTCCTGCAGAATCTCCCGTGGTATTTTTGAGCTGGAGATTTTCTGTTATAGACTGTCAAATGCTTTGTTATTGATAAATAACTTGGATAACAAATTAAACAGCCATAAAAATTGAATTTCATTGAAGGACCTATCAAATTATAATATATATCATTCAAATTTCAAATAATATTATGAATTTAAAAAAAAACTGAAGGTCACAATTTATCATTTAAGTTGCTGTATTTGTTGATATTGCCTTGTCTTCTATGTTGTTGTGAAGTGCCATATTAAAATTGTCACCAATTAAACAATGCTTGTCTTTCTTTACTAATCATCTGCCCTTTCTTTAGTGTTTGAAATATCTATAGAGGAGTGAAGTAGAGAACTAATGTGGTAATCCTATTATGATATTAATATCAGCATTCAACTGTGTAGCATTTGAGTTAGCCTCATTAACCCAGGTTTCATGAGTAGTTCTTCTCAAGAACCACTCTCTCATGAGAATGAATGGTACATTTTATTAGCCAAAGTTGTCATTGATGTCACACAAATAGATACAGGGTGACATTACAGACAGACATGATCATAAAATGATAAAATATTCCTGCGTAAATACTACAGCGTTGATTGTATCCATCATTCTCTGTTTATCAACACTGGATCTGTTATTAGGGTCTGAACTTTGTACTCGTGAACATCAATATATAAGGCTGTAGATATATGCAAACTGCAGTTTTGCAGAGAAAGGCATGTTATGGGGTTTGCAGAGAAAGGTGAGAGTTATCTCTGCCCACATACGGCGTCGGACTTGACATGTATCTCATCAGAACATATTTGAACTTGATTTACGTGGATTGAACTTGATGCAGCAATGTCCAGTCTGATTTCTCATTAAAATAACATGAAATCTTTGATTGTACCTATTGAAAGTGTTTCAAGTTGTATCGAATGATGATGCCAAGAATACAGGTGACATCTATGTTGAAGATTTATTCTCAACGCATTGTTATTAGTATTAATGTAGGATTTGATTGCAACTCTTAAAAATGTATATCATCTTTGGAAGTTACATTTTGGTTCAGGGAAATGGTCACAAACTTATGATATTTGAAGCTTTTTAAGTTGTTTAGTTCTCATCCATATTCAGAGTGAAAGAGACATCATTGATAATAAAAATGTATGTTTTGAATAGTTTGAGAGAAGTGCATTTTATTATAAAGACACATGACTAAGATAAGATGTGCTTCTCTCACAAAGAAGTTCTTTGACAATGGAAATACTGTACTGGTAATAAACTTTTGTGAGATTCAGATTATGTATAACATTGCATTGAGTTTTCTTTCAAGTTTGCTCAAAATTTGTGTAAATAAGTATTTGGAGGTTGCCGATAGTACAATAGAAGTGTTGACATTTTGATAGCTTTTGCCAGATGACAAACTATTGAGAAATCTACATTTATATATATTTATAATTATGATGAAAATATAATAAGTTATGATATATATATATATATATATTATATTCATTTATTTTTATTATAGTTATTATACATGAAATTGTTATTGTCAAATAAAACCGATCAGTTCATATTATATGGGATTGGACATTTAATATCATTTGTAATTGTTATAGCCATAAACAAAGGCAGATTAAAATAACGTGGAGTCATGTTACGATGGGACATGACCCCGCGGTGGAGTCATGTCCCACTGTGACATGACTCCACTTCAATCCTTATTTATAATCAATGCTGCGCTGAGGAATAAAGGACACAAACTCAGAATTATATAAGTCTTCGAAGCTTCACTTTTATCGGTGAAATTAATAATACATCTACAGATTATGGTTGATAACTTTATATCATTCAAGTCTAAATACATATCGTCATTTATAATAAATATCAAAGGGTGTAAGGTGCAGCCTATCACATCAGACAATTGGAGGTTTTATGATTAAAGATTATCTATATATATATATATATATAAAATTGAATTCAATCATATATATATATATTCAAAGGGGTATGTGAGACAAAATTATGGGATCAAATAACATAAAAGATCAAAAGAAAAATGGATTCCTAGAAAGGAAAATGGCTATCTTCTGCAGGTAGAGCAACGATGATACAATCTGTCTTTTCAGCACAACCTATTTATCAATTATCTTGTGTTGATCAACCTAGAAAAAAACAGGGATGAAATCAATAGACTCCTTAAAATGAACTTTTGGCAGGGAACAAGGGAAAAGAAAAAAATTTCCCTGTTAGCTTGGGACAAGGAATGCAGACCCAAAGCCGAGGGAGGTATAGGGATCAGAGATATCAAAATCCAAGGTAAAGCTTTAGGAGCTTAACTAGTATGGAGAATTAACATGAATCCACACCTCAATTGGGCAAAAATCCTAATAAAGAAATATCTGAGCAATACTGATCCGATCAGCATATTTAGGTAGAAATCTCTGCCTAGAGGATCAAGAATTTGGAACTTCATGATGGATTGTAGATCCTCCATCCAAGATAGGCTAACATGGAACGTGGGAAGGGGGAAGAAGCTCTCTTCAAGCAAGACTTGTGGGTAGGATATGGTGCTTTGGAAAAGAATTGTAAACTAGCCCAATTAACGTTGACACTTGAAGCTAGATGGGGAAAAAGATTTATAGATTATGTGACATTTGAGGATGGAGGAAAAGTTTGGAAATGGAAGGATTTTAAGGATATGAACCTCTCACCTATGTAAGCAAAAGATCTGAAAAGAACCTTATCAAATAGGAAAGTAACATTCAATTGTGGCAAGGACAAATTGATGTGGGATGAAAGCAAGAATGGGGAATACAAATCGAAGGAGGGGTATAAATTCCTCTAGTCTCTCCAGATGAGCACAAAGGACTCCCTACTCACAACATTATGTTGGAATAAAGCTTGTCTATCTAAGGCGTGAGTTTTCCCGTGGTTAGTTTTAAATGGGAAGCTTCTTACCACAAAAGATTTAAAGAAATGGGATACCAGGGCCCAAGTGGATGTCCTTTATGCAAAAATGAGGAAGAATCTATTTACCACCTCTTTTTGCATTGCCCTTATTCGAGTCAATGTTGGAAATGGGTTCACAACTGGGATGGATATTAACATTTTCAAGAACTATAACATATATGTTCCAAGCTTGGCTCCTCCTTAGAAAGGTTAGTATTTATAGCTCCTTATGGATATCTACACCTTCCATAGTCCTATGAGAATTATGGAAGGAACGCAACCGGAGAATTATTCAAGATAAGAAGATGAATGTAGAACAAATTTTAATTAAAATTGAGACTTCTGTCATTGAACTTATCGACAGTCAAGTTTTGAATAAACAAAAGGAGGAGGCTATAATGTCTCATTGGGATGAGAAAATGAGAGGCAAGTGGATTGGTCTAAAAGTACCCCCTTTTATAGGAGCAGGGGAAAACTTCAAAAAGCAAACGAGAAATGAAGCAAACAAGAAATGTACCAATGGCAACGACCCAAGGAGGGATGGTTTAAACTCAATTTTGACGGAGCTTCAAGAGGAAATCTGTGCAGAGCAGACATTGGTTGTAGTATCCGTATCTCAAAAGTCACGGAGATAGCAAAGTTAGCAAGATATATAGGAATAGAAACTAATAAGTAGGCGAAATCAACGACTTTACTCAAAGGACTAGAATTGGTAAAACTCTTGGTTGCAACAATGTAGAGATTGAAGGAGATTCTGCTATCATAGGAAATTTTATGAGGAAAGTGTTGATGTTTGGTAGCTATAGTTGGATAAACTATGAGACTAAAGTGCATATATATATAATATAAGTGTGAGATACAATATATATCTATATATTAATTAGATAATATACTATTATGTGAGATATTATTATTTGTTATTATATTATTATCTAATTTTCGAATAGATATGTGCCATGAAGGGACATGTCTGTTCATAGCCTTTTCTCATTAAAAATTAGAGATTGCTGCCACTTGGAACACATATACCTCAAAGGCAATGCAACTACATTTGTAGTGATCCAAAAAATTAACACGGTATCAGAGCAGATACGAACTTCTAGGTATCTAAATCATATTTACTAATAGTATTGAACTAAGTAAATAGTGCATCAATGCATCTTTATGGCGTTCCTTGGCAAGGTATCGAATAAGAGGGAATATATATTCAGTTAACAATGGAGGGGGAAAGGGATTATGAGAGTAATGTCGCATAGAATTACAAATAACTTATAAAATTTATGTCTGTTGTCTGGTATTAATCTATCGTTGGCAGTGACTCAAACATCATTACATTGGCTTGATTTCTTTATAAACTCCTTCAAAGACACCATCATGGTCTCTGCACCTTAGACGAGTTCCACACTGGAAGATAAAATAAACCGTTCCTGAGAACGGAGGATATGAAAAATGAGAAAATAGCATTGCATAGAAACGTGAGTTTTTGACCTGATAATTGACCCAAGTGCATCCTTATATTATCGGGTCTCACATTTTTAAATTATCGAACAAAAGGAAAACCAATAATAGTGCTTGAATCTACAAAATGGTTGTTTAGAGGCTCTTTGTATGACACAATGAAAACAAGAAAATTGTATATAACAATAAAGAAATTGGTTTAGAGGTCCACGTCGGCCGCTATCTATGAAAAGAGTGACATTATATTATGGAGAGCATAGAATTTGACCTGAACAGTCAATAAAAAAAATAGAAATTGGTGACAAGTAGCGCGACTAATTGGTAGGAATCAAGTAATCAAGTTATGGATAACACGGTGTAGGAAGTTTTGATTGATAACGAGGAAACATCTCAACCACATGGAGACAATTTCCAAGGAGTGCACTATCGACATTTACATAAAAGTAAGGAGGTATTATATTTATTCTATCTTTTCATGTAAATAAAAGATTATATTACAATAGATATGCTGTCATGAATTACTACAAATAGCAATGTCAATGACAAGCTCTTTTTGATATATATGTGAAGAACCATATTAGGAAAATTATAATGTTATAATTGAGCTATATAAAAACATATTGAAGTGTAAATAAGAGATACACAGATGTCTGTGTATATATATATATATATATATATATATATATATATATATATATATATATATATATATATATATATAAAATTAATTAATTAATTAATTTCAAAGTTGTATTATAAAGTCATACAAAAGATATTGATTGATTTCTAACTATGTTTTTTTAAAGGATTATGTTCATATCAATATGAGAGTATAAAAGATAAAGATATAGAGTTATTTACCTTGATCTTTTCTTCTGATTATGCTTTTATAGGAAGAGCGAGATTGAGATTTAGAGGGAACCTGACATTTCATTAGAGGCAACCTTGAAAGAAAGGGAACATATAGAGGATATGGTTCTGTCAACCATCAGTGATCTCGGTTGTATTGATTCAAAGGGAGTAGACCATGTTGAGATAGATTCTCCAATAATCAATAATTTGTAGCAGTCAAGAGGATTGTGATTCATGACTCTTTGGGCCTATCCCCTGTGTACATCACGAGGAAGTGACGACTTCCAAATGATTATCACTTGTATTTGTAAAAGTTATTGAAAGGTGATGGTCTTTCAATAAGTTAACCTTCTATTGTGATAGACATTTTATGATTTCTGAAATAGATCATAATAGATTGTAAACTTGCATGTTGGAATAAGTTCCTTAAATAGATCATGACCTTCTATTGTGATGAGTATCTTATGATGTCTAAGCAGATTGCAATAGAAGATTATTTGCATGGTGGATTAAGTTCCTTAAACAAACCATGGCTGTTCATATGGTAAGCATTATGACAATAAGTGTGCACATACGTTATGAACATTTTGAGTACAAGGTGAAGTTATGCAAATTGATGTTCAGAAGGCCATTACTCACAGTATTTGGTGAATATCATATGTTGATATTCTGGAGGCCAATACTCATGATATCAAAATGTTGAATATCTTCTGATCAAAGATATTCTTATATTACATTGAGGTAAAATATGGTCATGTGTTTATCCTCCCTAGCTAAGAGGGAGTATTGATGTTTGGTAGCTACAGTTGGATAAACTATGAGATGAAGTGCATATAGACATGTCCCATGAAGGGACATGTCTCTTCATAGCCTTTTCTCATTATAAATCAGAGATTGCTGCCATTTGGAACACATATACCTCAAAGGCAATACAACAACATTTGCAGTGATCCACAAAATTAATAGAAAGGATCCCTCATTAATAGGAGTTTGGACTCTATTTTATCTAGAGCCCTCTCACTATGCCAGACCTTTGACAAGATCGCAATCAATCATATATACCGGGAGGGCAATCAAAGAGTGGATGAATTAGCTAATATAGGTGTAGAAGTAGGTTAGTCAAAATTTCAATATAGGGACTCCATTTGAATTAGGGATGGTTTAGATTTTAGAATTTCAACCATAGTTTACATCTCATTATCCTAAGGAAGATTCAGGGGTCCTTTAGCTTTTACCCATTGCCTACATCTCACATCCCAAGACAATATGATTGGATAAACAGATTTGTTGTGGAAGATGATGTTGGAACTTGAGAATACGAGTTTGAGGTGAACTTGGAGGTTCTAGAATCGTCCAGTTTGGACTTGATGGACATTTAGAATGACAGGAGCCTCTTTCCCCCCATTTTATGCCAATATAGTAACATAGGTTTATTATTGTTGTATGACTAAGCCGACAAAACACCCTTTGGTGTGACAAAATGATAATCATGCTGCTTTAGATATGTTTTCTAAGTTGGGGAATGACTTCTTCGCTCTATTAGCTGTATTTTCTGATGATTTAGATGCATATTTTTGTTTTGTTTAAGAAAATGCTTTTATCACCTAAATGCTTTTATCACCTTACATTTTTTTTCTATGCCCTTTCTGTATTCTTGTTTCGTGAATTTTCAGAGATTTATCCTTAACATAAGTATAAGATGTAGTGCTTAAGGTTATATACAGATCCAAATCGGAGGCAGAAAAAGGGAAGGACGAGGAATGACCTACAAGGAAGGCGAAAGAATGCAACTTGGGACTAAAAGATTATTATCGGGATGTATCTATGTACTTTATGGTGTATTAAGGCTTAGGCCGTTTATCTTTCAAAAAAGAAAAGAAATCATTATTGTCAAATAAAACCGACCGGTTCATATCATATGGGATTGGACTTTTAATATCATTTGTAATTGTTATAGCCATAAACAAATGAAGATTAAAATAACGTGGAGTCATGTCACGATGGGACATGACCCCACGGTGGAGTCACGTCCCATGGTGACATGACCCCACTTCAACCCTTGTTTATAATCAATTCCGCTCTGAGGAATAAAGGATATGAACACTAAATTATATAAGTCTTCAAAGCTCCTCTTCCATCGGTGAAATTAATAATACATCTACAGATTATGGTTGATATCATTCAAGTCTAAATACATATTGTTATTTATAATAAATATCAAAGGGTGTAAGGTGCAGCCCATCACGTTAGACAATGGAAGGTTATGTCATTAAAGTTTATATAAATATTGAGAAATATATATATTAAATTGAATTCAACCACACACACACAGACACACACACAGACACACACACACACAAGTCTAAATACATATTGTTATTTATAATAAATATCAAAGGGTGTAAGGTGCAGCCCATCACGTTAGACAATTGAAGGTTTTATCATTAAAGTTTATATAAATATTGAGAAATATATATATTAAATTGAATTCAACCACACACACACAGACACAGACACAGACACAGACACAGACACACACACAGACACAGACACAGACACAGACACAGACACACACACACACACACACACACATCTACAGATTATGGTTGATATCATTCAAGTCTAAATACATATTGTTATTTATAATAAATATCAAAGGGTGTAAGGTGCAGCCATCACATTAGACAATTGAAGGTTTTATCATTAAAGTTTATATAAATATTGAGAAATATATATATTAAATTGAATTCAACCACAAACACACACACACACACAGGCACACCCCCCCCCCCCCACACACACACACACACACAGAGACACACACACAGAGACACAGAGACACACAGGCACACAGGCACACACACACACACACACACAGACAGACACACACACACACACACACACACACACACACACACAGGGGCACACAGGCACACACCCCCACACACAGGCACACACCCACACACACACACACACACACAGACACAGACACAGACACAAACACAGACACAGACAGACACAGACACACAGACACACAGACACAGGCACACACAGGCACACACCCACACACACGCGCGCGTGCACACACACACACACGCACACACACACACGCACACGCACACACAGACACACGCACACACAGACACACAGACAGACACACACACACACACACACACACACACACACACACACACACACATAAAGATTCAAACATCACCCAAGTTTTAATCTCAAACCTGATTACTTCAACACGAAGTCTATCTGCAAGTATTTGATGAAATAACAGTGGGAAGTATTTGTTTCTATTGATTAATCAAATTCTGTTTGCAGAGGTTCTGAGTCCTGACTCATCTCTATTGTTAAATGCAATAACACTGTACAGGATAATAGAACTTTTTTTTTCCAAATGTATTTGTTTGCGGACACATTCCAAATGTTTTGAAGTTAAACCTTTGAGATTGAAGTGAGTTGTAATTTATGATTGTGACATCTTATAGTTGGTGCTACAAGAATGCTGGGTTGATGCTCAGTTTGTTAAGTGGTGACTTTGAAAGAGTTGGCGCTCTAACAATGAATTTGGTGATTCCTTGATGTTGGTGCCCTAAAAAAACATTCCAACTATGAGGCTGGATTTGGACAGTAGATCCTAGCAGTGTTTCTCACAGTTTTTTCTCTCATTCTGGATTTCGATGCATCTCTTGTGCATTGGCTTCATTATGTGTTTACTCCTCTTTCTGATTTCAGTTTGATAAATTTTATCAAAAGTTTAATTCTTGAGAATCTAAGTTTTATCTCTTTAATTGTTTCACTCATTGCATCTAGGTGAAGCATTGGTTAATTACATTTGAGTTGTAATGGTATTGGGATGGGTGACCTGTTGTTAGATTTTTACATTGTCACCTCATTGCAAATGGAGACCCCTGTTTCAATTTGCTGTAGGTTAGATGGTTGCCTTCAGTTTAGAGAGTCAAGTTGGACAGTCTATCTTGTCGAGGAGTGAAATCTAGAGACACTAGGGAGACCAAGCAATTGGTGAAGCCTATAGTTAAAAGGGAGATCATCATCAATGATGGTGGCCTCAAACAAAGCAGTAGGCATGAAGTCAGTGACTTTTGAGCAAGGTATGAGATTCGAATCTGATTCTGAATCAAGGTGTGGACAAATGAACGGAAGAATGAGTGTGAATTCAAGTCTGTCTAGATTGTGAACGTGATATGATAATTGAGATGATAATGGGCAAGTCTGATTGAGTTAGTCCTTTTTGGAATAATCCTAAGGGCAGATCGGATTCCAACCTGGTCTCATAATTCAAAATCCTTACCTCCCTAGAATTTCCTCCCTTCCCACCCCTCTTCGCAAAATCTTGAGATCCTCCATATTTCTGCCCAAGTAGAGGGGGGAATCTTAGACAATTTTAGCTCCAAATGGTTGTAGAGGGCTGAAACTGGAAGGTAAAAGATGAAAATTAAATAGGATTTGGAGAGAGATGAGCAAACCTTGAAGATAAACCTGGATGAAATCAGATTAATAGTAAATCTTAGTCAACCAAAAAGCCAATCAGATTGAACAAAACATACAAAATCACCCCTTCAAAGCCATATTAAAGTGTGGGATGCAAACTGGAGGTGGGGGGGGGGGGGGGGGGGGTGTTTGAATTACCAAATTGAAACCAAGTGGAAAGATAAGATGGAATCCAACCCTTAGTTAGGATTGCCTATCCCAACACGTCAAAATTCTGCCCCTTAGAATAGATGATTTTACAGCTTCAGATACACCACAAAATCAGATCGAATTTGAAGTTGGGAATTTATATTGAGTCATAAAGTTCAAAGGGCTTTATAAAACCAAATAAAAGAAAATCAGAAATCAGAAATCTATTGTTCAGATTTGAAGTCCTAATTGGTGAGGCAAACTATTTTGTTTGAGTTGTTGGTGATTCTTTTTTTTGAAATACTAAAGGAATGAATTCATCTTGTCTTGGATAAAGTTTGAATCTAGCTTAAGTAATGAGTTTATCTAGTTTTTTGCATAAGTTTCTTTCACGATTAAAATCTTTTTTCTAATCCAAATTTGAAATTCAAGAACTCATTGTTTATGTTGATTGCAATGCCAAAGATGTTAGGGGCTAAGGTTGATTGTTACAACCTTATTCTACCATTCAAGCTATTTGCGATGAGGCCCAGGAAATAGTGAAGATAAAATTCAATTTGATGAGGAAAGGGAATAAATAATGAGGTTAGAAACCTTGAAGGATAGGTTAGGTGCTCTCAACTTTGAAGATTATAACACCATCAAAAGGGAACAATTGAGAAAAATTGCATCTTTCAAAGCTTTCATGGTATTAGGGCAAGATGACATGCTAGACTGGGAGAAAACCCTCAAGCACAATTGAGTTAGACATGGCTGATTTGGCTTTGCAAAGGGTGCCTATACCTCCAATGGATGAACTTAATAATATTTTGTCGAGGTTCATTGAATTAGCAAAGAGAGAAAAGAACAAAGGGAATTATCTTCCAAACGAAGATTTGATGTAAGCCTATGTGGTAGTTAACTTTATCATTGGATGATTGTTAGATATTTAATTTTGATTGGCCCACAGGGGGTGCCTTTTGATTGTTCTAAAACATTGTAATTTTCCAATTGGCGCACATGGTGCTATTTTTGATCTCATTGGATTTTAGAGGTGGCAACCCTAAGTAGGGTCTACAGAGGATTAATCTGGGCCATTGATTCTGTTTAATCTTCGACACTTGTTGTAATTGAGCCCCTATATAAGGTTTTCTCTCCTCATTTGTATTGGAAAATTGTTGCTAAAATACTGCCTCTTTTTCCCTATTATTCATTGTTGTGACTTACATGGTGAATTATTTTGATCAATTTGGAATTATTGCACGATAATCGACATTCCATACTTAGAATAATTTTTTCTTTTGATGGTGGTTTAGCCTTTTTGGCTAGCCTCTCTAGTTAAGAACCAAGGACTGAGGGGTATCCATTCCATTAAATTCCCCTGAGGCACAATCTTAACCTCATCCCTTTTAGATGTTGGGGGCCTTGCACTCAACAAGACTTGATCCCTAGTGGGCTCTTTGTGAGCCTTTCAACTTCACTAGTAGACTAAGGGCCCTTTGACTCTTGGAATAGATTTCATTTCACTTTGTCAAGTTAAAATTAGCTTTGAATAAATTAGTTGGATAAGAGTAATTGTGGATGCATACTTGATTGACTCGATCATAGTCAAAAGCACTAGCTACTTACTGATTGTGAATCTTGCCTTGCATGGTCAAATGGCATTTGAATGCACTCAAGTTCAATTTATACTTGATTTTTGATTTGCGTCCGTAGATGGGATTGCCAAAATTGTATTGATCTGAAAGTCATTTGTGCACACTTTAGAAGCTTGCACTAGGCTAGTAGAGTCAATGGCAAAACTGTATCTAGTAGAGTCCAAGTGTATTAAGTCTTCCTTGCATCTATAGGTAGAAGTAGAAGTAAATTGACAAGTTTAAGTTTGAGTTGAATTTTGTAAGTTGGAGATCAAATATAAGTCCATTGCACATTGTGAAGCCAAACCAATCAAGTTGACATGTCGTAGATCCCCTTGTGATACCAGAAAATCACATCATTCCGATTGAGTGAGTATCCACATTAAGAAGGAATCTTGATGTCACCATATGACCATTTGTTGGAGTTTTGGTATAAGATGTCTTTATTCAAGAGAGGATTCGATATTTGATGTGTCATCTTGAAACATTGAGCATTCTGTCCTGCATGTTGTAGTGGAACAAACTTACATCAACATGACTTTCTAAGAAGGCCCAATGCTTTACCACTGTGAGCATCACTTAGATGCAATGAGTGCTAAGTATGTCTTTCGTTCTCATAAGAGATGGGTTCTTGTGAATCACTACACATGAAACATGGGTTTATGAGTTTGACTCAAAAACTACATAGTTGAATCTTGATATTAATTCGTTGAAACATTAATCTTGACATTTTCAACCTTAAATAACATAAACATATCAATTGCACAATAAGAATATACAATGCAACAATTATGCAACACAAGGGGAACATGAGATTTACATGGAAACTCTTAAATCTTTCGGGAGGAAAACATGGCACAATATAGCTTATATAAATTCCTCTTACAACTTTGTAAGTACCTACTTAGAGGAGACACGAATTTCTTCAGTTTTTAGGCAGTAAGTTCCACAACTAAGTACCAACTTATCAAGAGATGCCAGTCTCTCCCATAAATGCTAGGCAGTAAGCTCCACAACTAAGCACCAACTTATCAAGAGACGCCACTCTCTCCCATAAATGCTAGGGACCAACCTCTTGCATAAACTTCTCCTAAAAACTCTGCTATCAATCTGTTTATAAATCAGCTGCATATCCCCCATAAATCTGCTATAAGGTCTTCCTTCAAATTGAATTTGACATCCCTCACATTTCCTTCGTAAAATCTGCAAATAAACTCTTGAAGATCTTTTCTTCATCCGCTGGTGTATTAATAATATAACTCTTGTTCAACTACTCTTTCTATCTCTTACACAATGTTCTCTTTATATCTTCTCAGGAAAGGTGTTCTTATTTAGAGACATCCTTTATCCTTAAAACATAACTCTTTCTGAAGAAATGCAATTTCATTTAGAGACATATCCTTTCATCTTTAAAACTCCTTTCATCTTTAAAACATAACTCTTCATTCCACATTCTAATTGCATCGCTTCATTAATAAACCTGATTATGTTCAAATGATGTATCTTTATTCTTTTATTGCATCTCTTTTTTCATTTTTTATTAATTCTTTAATCGTCATAGGACTTAAACATGTCTCTTGACTATTCTTATCCAAAGACTCAATTCACTCCATTCTTCTATATCTTTCTACATCTGCATATAAATCTCTGTTATATCTGCACATATTCCTATTTCATATCTGCATATATTTCTTTTTATACAAGGCTGCATATGATATAGTCTCTCTCCACACTCCATTCATCTTCACAAGTCATACCAACATCTTATATCTCTATATTTTTATGGAAAGATGTATCTCTTAGGAAAAAGACAACCCTTTGAACGGGTATGTTCTTTGATAACAAATTTCTAAATTTTAATTGCTGCCTTTGAACATTATATTTATCTTCAAATACTTATTTCAATTTTTATACATATTTTATATTCATCACAAATTTGCTGGTGTGTATTTGATATATCTTATGATTGCACACTCACATTTCTCCTTATTTTACTGTCACTTTTTATATCTACATATCCTTATGCCTCTTCATGAAGGATGACATCTTTTTGACTAGAGGCGGTCTTTCGAAAATACGTCATTGTTTGTCAACAATTTTTTATGTTGATTGCCATTTTAAAATGCTTTTATTTATCTTCATGTCAATCTTATTTTATATCTTAAAAAATCCAAACAAGTCTCATTGGAAAACTTCTTTATTTTCCATTCATCTTTTATTTATGTCATTGCATTGTCTTATAAAGAGAGTCATCCTATTCTTGCAAAGAGTCAATTTTCAAGGGAGACATCCTTTGTTAGCTAATTGCTGACTTCTATTCTAATTTGTCATTCTAATCACTTCCTTAACATGGCCGCTACCTTTAAAATTAACAGCCATTCCATTAATTAGTTTATGCCATATTGCTGAAGTACCTTGGTGATTAATTCATATTTACTATGGTCATTATATGCAAAACACAGGGTAGTCAGCTATCTTGCATAAATTATATGCCATGCCAATATGAAACTAATAAAATTGACTTGGATGAGATCTAAAAGTGACTTGGATTAGCCTTTGGATTTTGATCGGTGGACTTTGGCCATTATCAGTTGTGTTCGTACGCCTTTGACATGAATGGCAATTATTGCCATCATATATATGCCTCTGACATCAATGGCAACATTTCTATCAACAATTTCCTTCGACATCAATGGTTCATAAGGCACAACACTTCCTAAAGGTTTTGCAAATGGGTAGCAAGCTAAGTGTGCTTAAGTTCTGGTGGAAACTTTATGGTTAAGTGCTCTTGAGTTGGAGTAGTATTGGGCTGAGTGACCTCCCTGGAACATGGATCAATGAGTTTGACTAATTATACAGTTAAATCTCAATATTAATAGCATAATTTAACTTGCTGTGGAAAATTTCTCAAGATTTATCAATGGTACTCATACATAAATATAAGATTGAGAGTACATATTGTTTATGGTATTATTTCTATGTTTGAACACAATAGAAATGAATTAGTCCAAGTCCTTTTGATTCTTAGAAGCTAGGAGCTCATAGAGAGTAGGTGAGAACTCTGACATTGTTAAGGGTGGTACATGTTAGATTAATGCTATTCATTGTCAATTTCATTGGTCTTGCATGGTCTACAATCGCATTCACCCTTAGGTGGTTTTGAGTTAGTCCAATAATCAGTATCATTGCAGAGGTTGTGAGCATTAGTACTTATTTAGCAATACTCATTTTGTTTTTCAAATTAAGGTGGTTTTGAGTTAGTCCAATAATCAGCATCATTGCAGAGGTTGTGAGGATTAGTACATATTTAGCAATATTCATTTTAAAAAAAATTAGCAATGTTTGAAAATAATTTAATAGAGGCTTTAGATAATCTTTGTAGCATTTCCTTTTACTCGTGTATGAGTACTCTAGATTTCTTTGAACTTCATACGGATGTAAGACTTGATATATATATTTATGCTACTTGTTGATGATTTGTAGCTTCAGTTGGATAATACCTTATGAGGCAAAAAATTGAAGATATATATATATATATATATGAGATACAATTCCTTATTTATATATATACTTAAATATATAGATAATATGCCAATAGTGGCATGTTGTGATGGTTAAGTTGTTGAGTTGTTATCCTTGCCACCAAGGTTCAAATCTAATGGGGATGAGGTCCCCTGTTTGTGGCCTCATTGGTTCATAGCTCTAGATCAAAGCGTTTACCCCCCTTTAAATAAAAATAAAAATACATAGATAATATATATATCTAAATGAAGAAATTTAAATATAATTTCTCATGTAATTCTGAAGAGATTAATATAAAAGATGATATAGTAAATAGAGTTTATATATATATATATATATATATAACGTGTTTCATTATTATCATTATCCAATATTAATCTGTCGAATTTCTGAGTTGTGTTTGTATAAACTGCATATTATTACCAATAACGACCATTATGATTATAGCGACCAAGGCAACGCTTGACCCTGAAGTCATGTCCACGAAGGATTATGACTCCACGTACTGTAGGGTCGTGATCCTTCATCAGTATGACTCCACAGTCATGCAATATTAATAATTACAGTCATTGGGCAGAGAAGGACATACAAAACACATACTTAAAACAGTCTTCTAGTAATTGGCTTCCTCTGCTTAAAGATCAGACAAGTTATAAAGCACTGTCTGCAGTAAGATATTAAAAGGAATCACAAGAATTTTAAGAATGTATTTATCAATACCGTCTAAGATATAGCATCAAACTATAGTAAGATGGAGTAAATTCTTAGATAGAAAGTATCAGTAATCAAGTTTAAAATAACAATTCTGATAAAACTTAACATGGTATCAGAGAAGCTGTAAGGAAAAAAACCAGATCAGATTTTTTATATTAAGATAACTGCCATGAATATTTTGGAAAATTCTACATCTATCAAGATGGTGAATGGAATTAGCCTTGAAGACAGACTTGAAGGTGCTTCAAATTTTGAAGCTTGGAAATTATAAATGATGCTAACTTTAAAAGAGCACGAGTTTAAAAGAATTTTGGAAAACCCTGTCCCTGAATCTAATGAGATAGACGATCCCTGAATCTAATGAGATAGACGAAAAGAGTCGATGGGAAAAAGGACAACACCAGAGCAATTAAATTATTGGTAGATGGTGTGAAAGATCAGACACTACCTATTATCATAAAGTTAGATTCAACATATGCTATGTTCAAAGCCTGAGAAGACATGTTCGAGATCAACAACACTAGCAGACTTTTTGCTCTTAAAAATCAACTCAGTCATATAAAGATGAATCAGGGAGATACTATCACCTCATTCTTTATGAGGATAACAGAATTAAGAAACCAACTCTCCACAATTGGTCATATGATAGTAAGGAATTAACAACGATAGCCCTAAATAGACTTCCTATCTCATGGGAATCATTTGTTCGAGGAATAAGTGCTCGCTCCAAACTCCCCAAAGTTTACCAATTGAAAGCTGACTGCATTCAAGAAGAGTCTAGATTACTAATTAGAGGGATTGGTGTGGAATCCACGAAAGAAGACATTCCAATTGTCACCACTAATCTCAAAGGGCCCATTTGGTAGCAGGAATTAGAATAGAATTGGCATTCAGAATTCTAAAAAAATTCTAATCCATTGTTTGGGTCCTCATAATCGGAATTGGAATTGGGAAAAAGTAGAATCCGGTATCCCCATTTGACCCCCAAAACAAGGATTCCAAATTCTTCAAAATACTTGTTATTTGGAATTCCCGTTTTAATTCCCAATTTAAATCCCATTTTTTGAAAATGAGGATTTCAACTAAAGTAAAACTTCATTGGTTTTGACATCCGGATGCCCATTTGAGGTTGCCTTTTTTTGCACAAATTTCTGAAATTTAATTTTTTAAATGGGGGGAAATTTTCCGCTATTACTTGCTCATATGTTTGGATTTAATAAAATAATTAGTACCGCACATATCTAAATTCTTTCGTCTTTTTTTAAAAACTTTTTTCTAGAATTTTTATTTTGCAATCAATATTGACATTTTTGGCATGTGCAAAGTTGAAAGCATTATGAATAGGTCCTTGAAAAAATTAGAGATACAAATCATCTTTCTCACTATAACTTTTATACTCATTTTTTGAACTATATATTAATATTTTGAACCAAACGGGCTTGGAATAAAAAATTCTGAATATCAAATATTTTTAAGTTTGAACCAAACAGTCCCAAAAAAATTTCAGCAACCATAATTTGGATTTCAAGTTCCAGAATCCCAAATCAAGGGTTTCAGATTCCCATTCCTAAATCGTATTCCAGCAACCAAACGGGCCCAAAAGGAAAAAGAAAAAGGATACAAATGGAAAACAATCATTCAAGAAAAGGAGGGACTTATCTAAAGTGCAATGCTATAGATGTGACAAATATGTGTTAATTACAAGTAGGAAAGGTTAAGTATTGAGGGAGGGGGTGAATCAATACTTAGACAACAATTCAGTTTTTCATTAATTAATCGATAGTCTGTGACAACATTATTTTGATAACTTAGATCTAACCGATGGCATAAACATTTAACCATTAACAATCCATGTGTGTGAAAGTAAATGACAATTCATGAAAGCAAATTCACATGCATCACACAAAGATTTTCGTATCGTAGAAAACCCTTGGTTAGAGGGCAGAACTGCAGTGGGGATGGATTCCACAACTTTTTTACTACAATCAAAAAGGTTTGCCGATTAGGCATACATTGATGTTTCCTTCTGAGAAACTCACCCTGTCAGGAGTGATTGATATAGTGCTAATTGTATCTTTAGCCTATTAAGACTATTCCGCTAAGAGATTTTATCCTTCCTGTCTAGGCATTCACCTTGTTATAGGTTTTAACAAAAGTTCGTAGTCCTGCAAAAGACCTTTTAAATCTTGTAAAACTGATTAGATATTATACAAGATAACTTGACCTGTCTAGTGCTTCCCCATAAGCTTGTTAGATCAGCTTGTTTCTTTCCTTCTTGGTTAATCTCTCTCTCTCTCTGTATTCTCTTGCCTCTTCTCTTCTCCTTTAAATCATTGTCTGTTTGATAACCCTAACCTTAATCTTGATCATAGATCTTAGTGTTAGCTCAATTCCAAACTTCCTTCTTAAGTTTCTTCGATAATCTCACTTATACTTCTCTGATAAGCTTTCTCTGATAATATCTTCTCTATTCTGACCGTAACTTCTTCTATAATCCGATAGTGACTTTTTCCTTAGTAATTTTAATATCATTGACAAAACGTTAATTAACTCCATCAATCTCCCCCATTGGCATTGAAAAAATCTTAATCTTAATTCTGCTCCATGCTGTATCGCCTATACCTGTACCCTATATGCACCAATATCCTCTCTATTTGCTTATAATTACTTCTGTGTATTTCTCCCATGTACTTCCCATAAACATGACCACATAGAAACTATGCAGTGAAAAGTTCATAATTATGTTACCATTTTCTTACAATATCTATATACTTAGAGTTTGTAAGTTGCTACAATGTTTTCCATGTTCTCTTCAATGCCTAAATAGTTAGAATATGCTTCTCAATTTCTGTTGCCATGTTCTCCGTTCCGCTCATTGTCGTCTCCTCTAGCATCTGTTTACTGTGTTGTGCTTTCGATAAGCTCTGCTTCATTACATCAATATGTAAACTTATCATTCCTTGCAACTCCAAGATTTTGGCAATCAATTTATCTCTTTCTACGATTTCTCCTCTAGCAATTAAATTTTTCAATATTAATGAATGTTGGACTACATTGACTGATAGTCCAATTTTCCGATATGACTTAACCTTTCATTCTGAACTTTGATAAGTCGATTATAGATATTTGAAGTGAATGTGTCAAAACTACACAAAGCGGTATACTTGCTTAACGCAGTATTAATGATCACTTGTAATGCATTTATATTTTCTTGCAACTTCCCTTTTGAGTTTGTAACCTTCACCATCAAACTTTGCCTTGTCTGCTCTTCCATCTTGCTTGCGGCTTCCTTCTCTAGCTCTCCTTGCAGATTGCTTACTGCTGCTTCCATTTTGTCCTAGTAGACTTTCAACTGTCTTTGAATTGGTTTCTCCTTGTTAGCTGTGACTTCTGGCATAAGATTCTCAAACATGCTTAAAGTTTTCCTCAACACTTACCTTTTTGATTCTTTTAGATCTCCTCTCATCAATCCCATCTTCAGATCAAATCCTTTCTTAAATAGTGCTTTATCTTTCTTGTTCAGATTTGGTGCTGGTTGCTTCAATATGTCAAATTGGGGATCGTCGCTAAGTGGATTATCACCAGTTTCATCTTCTTCTTCTTCGCGCTTCCTTTTACATTTGACTTTTGCTGATTTTGTGCTCTTGTCATGATCTTTCTTCTTATCTTTGTCTTTATCTTCATCGTCATCTTTATCTTTATCTTTGTCAGTTGACTTCTCTCCTCCGGTAGTTGTCGACTGGGATGAGCTTGGTCCTTGATTGTCTTTGTTCTCATTCTTCTCTTGTTTTGCTCGAGTGTCGTAGTCCTTGGATTGACTCCCTGTTTCTCCAGTATCTTTTTGTTCGCTTGTGTTACCCTCTGTAAATTTTGATGCTTCTGGCATTTGTGTCGGTACCTTTTCCTCTTGTCTGCTCATAGCATTCAATACTTCTTTTGTTGATATTAGAGATTGAGTAGTTAAATCAAGCTGACCTACACTACTTATCGGTATAATTGCAGATTGGTGACTTATAGCCTTGTCTGGTGTGTCCACTTCTCGGTGTTCAACAATAATAGTGATTGTTGTATCTGTTTGAGCTTTTGTTATCTTGGCTTGATTATCACCCATTCATCTCTTCTATCAGTGATATCTTCTATGGTGGCTTGGTCTTCTGTAGACTCCTTTTTAGTTTCTGTGCTTGTGGTTCCAAGTAACTCACAAGAAGTACATCATTAAGATTTGAAGTTCCTGCTTGTTCATAAGCTTCAGTTTGCTCCTATAATTCTTCAATCCGTATTTCATTGATATTTTGTAGTAGAATCGGCTCTTTGTCTACTAGTAACATAGCTGTTAATACCTCTATTCTGAAAGCTTCGTGAAACTTGTCCATCCAAACTTCAATATCATTAATTGATAGGTTAGGTCGCAACTCCTGAAGTACTTGTTTCCCTAACTCTTTTACTCTCTAGCTTGCTGAGTGTCATGTTGCTAATAGACTAGTGTACAATTCATGTGGCACCATGTCCTTCACATCTTTTGGATACTTACATGCTTCTTTGAAATGTTTAATGATTGAATCTTCAATCAATCTCTTATCTTCTTCAATCAATTTCACAAATGAGTCGGGATTCATCTTCCCAACTAGTTTTCTTTCAGTAATATACTTTGTGAGTTCCTTGGGATTAGTAGGAATCTTGTGCATTCTCCATCATGATTTCCTTCCCTTGAACTTACTTCTTTTCCCATTTTACATTGAGATTTCTTCTTTGATGGTGGAGTTCGAACTTGACTCCGAGTCATTTATCTTCTCTTTGTAGTAACATGTTGCATTTTTCTCCTCTTGAATACTTTTCCTTTATCAATTTTTATTACTCTTTCTCCAGTAGCTTCTCCCTAAGTACCAACATTGAGTTCTTCTCCGCTACCTTCTTCCTCTTGTTTTGAGATAGTAACAACTTCTCCTGTTGGTTGTATATCTGTGTCCTTTCCTTTTCTTATTTGTGTGCCTATCAAAAGTGCTGATGTAGCTTGCGTGACCTCTTGTACCGATTGATTGCTCGATACATTCTGTGCAGCTCTCGATGTCCTCTTTGTCTTTTTCTCCTTTGCTATTGGGGCCTCCGAAGCTTTACTTTTGAAAACTTCTTCATAAGTCCCAAATCATTCAACTGAAGTGTTCTTTGGTAGACTTAGTATATGGTCAGCATAACTGACCAACTCTCTTTCTGATACCTCATAATCCAGATAAGGAACCCAAGAAGTTCTTGGCTCCGCAGGTTGAATCCTACAATTTGAATCCTACAATTATTAGTGTCAACAACAAAACACAAAGTGTCCTTATACCCGTCGACTACTCTGCCCGGGATCCGATAATGCGCTTGCATTTTCAGTTGGAATTCTTTGAAGTAGCTTTGCATAATTTTCTTGAAGTCATCACCTAGCTACTCAACATACTCGTTAATTTGATGTATAATAGGTCTGTTTTCTTTCCATTGTACATTTCCTATGTTGGGGAAAATGTTCTTAACATAGAAATATATACATACAAGTAGAGTACCGAATTTTATATCTTGCTATCAGTCCTTATTCAGCCTTTCCATATTTACACTTAATTGATTAACAACAATACTTGAGAGATTGTATGATTTACCCTGTGTAGCGATCTCGTGTGCTGCCCATATTGCTGTTCCCGACACACAATTCAGGGGACTTGATTGGTATATCTTGTATCTTATTATCATTACAGTGAACCTTGTTCTTGCATGTTTCACTTTGTCTATCACCATGGCTCTCTTGTCCGAAGTGGTCTTGGTTATTTGTCTTAGCTCATTCATATTGCGAACTTTTAATGTGCATTCTTTTCCTTGTGCCGATAGACCTGTAGTTTGTTGATAATCTCCCTTGTGATCTTTATTGGTTCATCCATGTCTAACCACAGTGCTCCATCATGTACTCTACTTAGTACGAATCTAATCCATTCATCAGCAAATACTTTCGGCATATGCACCATATGTGTGAGGCCTTGAGTTTTAAGGTGCTTATATTCATTTTTCAACTCTCCGTCCATACATAATTCTTTCCTATGCATGTCTTCAATTCCAGGATTTTCTAGTACAACAATCTTATTATGAATAAAGGCAATGATATCCACATTTAGTATTACCCTCGGTGGTAGTGATGATAGCACTCCAGCATTGTCACATACGCTCGAATCCATTGGATAAGCTTTGACTTTTGATTTTGGTCTTTTGTTAATGCTCACAACAAGAAGATTCATGGCTGCTATTTCTTCAAGAAAATTCCTTTAAAAAGAGTATGCAAAGAAAAGTGTGTTGCCTACTGTAACTTCTAGGGCACAAACAACTGAATTCACTTTTGCTCAATAACGCATGTAGTAAGTCATTTCCAAGTTTTACTTTTACACTTAGTAACTTTTAGAAAGTAAGTTGTAGAATGAATTACCATTTGCATGTACTTATAATCCAAAAAAAAGCAAACAGTTAATTGTGGAAATAATTCATTTACACAAGTAACTTTTCTCTGATAGGATTCATCCTGATATAACTTTTCTTACCAATAGTGCTGTACTTCTTATTTGTTATGCTTCATCACCTTGTCGGGAACGTGATAGAGTTTTACCGTTGTTAGCTTTCCCTGAGTAATGCTCTTGCTATCTTAGTTTAAAGATGTACCTTCTTGACTTGAATTTGATTCTTTATTATGAATTACACTCTTCTCTTCCTTCTTGACCCAAACTTGTTTGATGTTATTCCTTGGTATCTCAATATTCACATAACTCTTGTCCACAGTTTGTCAGTATCTACAGGTTTGTGTTGTATGACCATACTTGTGACAAACATAGCATGATGTTCGTGTGTTTATGTTCACATTTCTATACCAACATTCTCTTGCCATGTGTCCTCTTTTTCCACAGTTATTACATTGTATATTTCCTAACTTTCTTGTCGGTAAAATTCCATTCCTGCAATATTCAGCCTTATGATCAAATAGGTTACAGTTATAGCAATGACCCATAAAGCTTCTTTCTGTTGATGTGCTTGATGTTCTCATTGTGCAATCTTTTGCTCTGTGTCCAAACTTGTAGCAATTGTAGCAAAGATCGTTAAAGGATGCTTTTGATAAGATGTTTGACAGTCTGCTTCTACACACATTAGCTGCATGTCCCGACTTACCACAATGATAGCATGTAGGTTTCTTGTTCTGATTGTTTCTTGGTTGAAGTATCTTTTCTTCGCTAGTTTTGGATGATTCACCAATTTCAAATTTACTGTTATTGGTATAACCATGTCCAGTTGTATTCCTGATTTCCATTTCCATTTTAATTGTTCATCAATCGTTTTCATGCTCATCAAATTTAGTAAGCTTCTCATTGAATTTTTGTTCTATCTTCAGCTTATTTGACAAATCTTCTATCTCTTTTCTCAATTTCTCATTTTCAGCAATGTTTTGTCAGTTTTCCTCATTTGTATCACTTATATATCCATTCAAAATATTGTTTTCTTGTTGCAGTTGAAGGATAGTGTTGTCCTTATCTTTGATTCCTTTTTCCAATCTTTTCTTATTGGCTTCTAGTTTTCCTTTTTCGTCTTCAACAGTCTTCATTTTATCTAGCAGTTCAGTCATCCTTAAGGCTTGGCTTTCAAGTTCCCTGTAGGCTTTCTTCCAGGATAGTGTTTCTGCCTAATAGATCAGCTACTGCAGCATCAGTTTCTTCTGAACTTGTACTATTATGAGAAAGTTCTTCAAGATCCTCAAGATTTGTTTGCAATCTTTTTGATAGTTCTTTCCTTTTTGCAAATGAAACTTTTAGCTTCATCTTTAGTTCATCATTTTGGGCTGTAGCTTCATCTAAAGCTTCTTCAAGTTGTCTTTCCTTCTTGTACCTTTCCATTATCCTGATCTACTCTCAAGTTGTCAAACTTCTTTCAAGAGAACTTAGCTGTGATACCAATTGTTAATTATAGGTGGGAAAGGTTAATTACTTATGGGGGGGGGGGGGGGGGGGGGTGAATAAGTACGTAGACAACAATTCAGTTTTTCATCAATTAACCGATAGTTTGTGACAACATTATTCTGATAACTTAGATCCAACCGAGAGCATAAATATTTAACCATTATCAATTCATGCACATGAAAGTAAATGACAATTCATGAAAGTAAATTCACATGCATAACACAAAGATTTTGGTATCGCAGAAAACCCTTGGTCAGAGGGTGGAATTGTGGTGGGGATGGAACCCACAACCTTTTCATTGTAGTCAAAAAGGTTTGCCGATCAGGCATACATTGATATTTTCTTCAGAGAAACTCACCTTGTCAGGAGTGACTGATACAGTGCTAATTGTATCTTTAGCCTATTAAGACTACTCCGTTAAGAGATATTATCTTGCCTGTCTAGGTATTCACCTTGTTAGAGGTTTAACAAAAGTTCATAGTCCTACAAAAGACTTTTTAGATCTTGTAAAACTGATTAAGTATTATACAAGATAACTTGACCTGTCTAGTGCTTCTCCATAAGCTTGTCATATCGGCTTGTTTCTTTCCTTCTTGGTTAATCTCTCTTTCACTGTCTTTTGTTTCTCATTCTCTCTCTCTCTCTCTCTCTCTCTCTCTCTCTCTCTCTCTCTCTATTCTCTTGCCTATTCTCTTCTCCTTTAAATCATTGCCTATTTGATAACCCTAACCTTAATCTTGACCATAGATCTTAGGGTTAGATCAACTCCAAACTTCCTTCTTAAATTTCTCCGTTAATCTCACTTATACTTCTCCAATAAGTTTTCTCCGATAATGTCTTCTCTATTCCGATAGTAAGTTCTTCTATACTTCGATAGTGCCTTTTGCCTTAGTAATTTTGACATCAATGACAAAATGTTAATTAACTCCATCAATCTCCAACAATATGGTCATCTTGTAGTGAATTGTCCTGATAGACCCAAACCCCAAGCCTCCTTCGCTGAAGTCAGTGAAACAAGCATGGATATGGATTCTGAGAAACTTGTATTCTACTCCGCCTATTGAATCAAGTTTCAAATAGACTAAACACTTAGGTGATAGACAATGGGGATTCCTAGCACATAATATGATTTAGAGAACATCTAGATTGTGTACAAGAAGATTATGATGACGAAGTGACTATTGGAGACAATGCAAATTATACAGTAAAGGAATTGGGACTTGCACTATCAATCTCAAATCTGCCATCTCACTCAAACTCACGGGAGTATTCTATATACCTAAGATCAAAAGAAATTTAGTTTCTATTTCAGCACTTGAAGACAAGGGATACAAAATCACCTTCACGGAAGTAAAAGTACTAGCTTGGCCCAATATTTCAAATATCAAGATTGCTCATACTATTGGATTAAGGCATGGATGCCTCTACAAGCTCTGTACTTCTCCTTCTTCAACATTAATCCATGAGTTAACTAATGCAAGTGAAGATGATAACAGTGTTGGAGATTGTAGTTGTGATAGAGATCTTAATCTCTGGATTTAAAACCGTTATAGTCAGCTTCAGCTGAAAAGGACATTTATGATAAATTGTAATATTAATTATAAATACATATGTCATTCAGCATGCATTAAGGCATGGAAATACGAAGAATTGTAATTGAAATAAAGAGCCGTATTTTGGGAAACTCAGGAGACCTTCAGTTGTAATGTGAAGTGTCTCTCCTCTTGATTTATATATATATATATATATATATATATATATATCGCATTGCATCAAGCAAAGGACATTGTATACTTGAATATTTTTATTATCAATAAAGTGATCTTTATTTGTGTGGATGGGTTTTTCCCTTCATTCTACAAAGGTTTTCCAAGGATATTTTTGTGTGTCTCTTACTTGTGTTTTGCTCTCCCTTATTGCTGTTTATCTTAATTTTTAGGCTAAATCCTAACAAACAGGACTGCCTAAATTCAAAACTGAACATGAAGAGACCAAAGTAACAAGAATCAAAATCAGATCGGAATCGGCAAGGCTGAATCGAATCGTGAACCGGCCATGAATTGGAATCAAATCGGTCATGAATCGGCATATTAAAAAAACCCTTGAAATTTAGTGAGTAACTTATTTTGTAAACCCTTTCTTGCTGATTTTCGCCAATTCACAAAAAATTGTTTGGCTTGAATCGCATGAATCACCGTGATTCTTGGAACTATGGAAGAGACATGCAAAGGGTGTGCATTAGGGAAGAATGAGGTATGCCATTTTAGATTCTCCTATAGTTAACTAAGATTTACTATCTCTAGTCCATTTTTTCTTAAGTTAATCGTGATTTTCACTCATGTTGGAAGCAATATGGAGTCTTGTGTTCTTGAAAATAAGTGCCTTCTGATTATGATGTAAGTTTTTACTCATAGTTTAGCACTTCACAATAGTGCAGCCAACTTTAATCAAAAGAATGTGGTGTGAAGCATCACATTTTATTTAAAAATTGTAGGTGAAAAATGCTTTCAGATTTGTCAAGTGTAGCAAATCTCATGGGGGATTCTGGCAGCCCAGACATAACATCCATTTATAATGTGAATGACTACCGTGTCAAAGATTCTCAAGTTCCAGGATTTCTACATGTATTTTCAATACCATAAAAGCTTTCCCACCAATTAATCTCTTTTCAACAAATGGAGCAATTTCAAAATATTGTGTAAGATACTGCATCTTGTAAGGAAGTGGTATTACATAAAATTGAATGTTATGATCTCTTTAAGATTTAATTATCAATATCATGGTTTTGTTAATATTATTGGCAAGTTCATAATTTTCAGAGAGTTGTTGAGGAACTTTAGGCTACTTTAAAAGGTTGCTAAGAGTTTTCGAGTGCTATGATTTAGATAGTTGTGGCTGTATGAATAGATTTTCATATTGTTATTCTGATTGACATGCTCTTCGATATCCATGCAAGAATTTTATTGGATCTTACCTTATTATTGTAAGGTCCTGTGTAGTTTGAATTTCTTAAATTTCATGCAGTTTTCTGGAATGTTGATGCTATTTGTGTTTGTTTGTTTTGCAACTATCTGTTTTTTCAGTTTTATCCCCTGATTTTTTAAAGCTGTATTGGGCTGCTAATTTTCAGGCAATAATGGCTGAAGGAAAGGAGAATGCTCTTGCCATTGGATTCACAAAGATGTCGGCAAAAGATATGTAGGATTTTCTTGCACCAAAATACAGCTTTCACTTTCATTTCTATCCAGTATATGCTGTATATATTTGGATATATTGTGCCTGCATGGTTTTATTTTGATGATAAAGTCTGCCGAAAAAGCTGCATTATTAACTTCCTGTGCTTATGGACTCTTTGTTGCCTAAGAATTGAGTTGCAACAGCCATTCTACCCATAGCAGATTGTTCTGATTACTTATCAGACGAGTTCTTTAGATTTATAAGAATTTTTACCAATTATGAGGTAAGTGGTCTTGTATGGCTAGTTTGTGATAACAATCATGTTTTCATTATTGAAAAGGATATAAGATATAGAAGAGCTAAGTTGCTGATTTGGGTTGGGGAACCAGAACCCAATATGGCGATGAACAATCTTTTCCTTGGGTATGAGTACAGAAATGTGTGTGTTTTTAAAATTACAAATTGTAATAATAGTGGTATTCATAAAATTTAAATCTATAATTGCTAATAAATAGATTATTTAAATACCACATAATATCATATTCATAATTAATAAAAATGATAATACTTGAGTCTCTAAATGTCATTGTACAATGAAAATTTAAATTACAACTGACGTTTAATATCCAGTATTCTTCTTCATAAAAGCATCATGGTGATTATTTGGTTCAACTTCATTGAATGGCAATTCATTGGTTTGCCAGTCTCACTAGCTATCTGAAGTACAAAAGCTGCCTCACTTATAGAGACTTGAGCAAGCTGTGCAACTGTAGCAACTAAAATAGCACACTAGGGTTAAATCCTAATTATTTGTCATACCTTCATTGTATTCAGGTTTCTTATGTGACAAGAGATGAAGGTTGGAGCATATATAGACTAAATCCTATGCTTTGTTTCACCCAAATGGTTGTGCTTGACCAGGTAAATGGAGTATGTACACCAATTCCATGCAGATGAGGAAGAACTTGCAACTTGGTTCAGTTTGCATATAACATTCAGTATTTTATTTTATAATTCAAGAATCAAAACCCTCCATATATAGCATGACTGCATCGAATAAGTAAAATACAAATATTAATGAAAAAGATACATACTTGGGATAGAATTTTAATTGCAAGAGGCTGCAAGAAAATGGAACCTTGACCATGCAGACAGCACCACTCAGCAAATTTGTCATGAAGTGCAGAAACCTCATAACGTTTTGAAGCTATGAATTGGTCGAACTTGCTCGAGGCAGGGCTTTGAATATCTTCATTTGCATACATCTTTATAAATGTAGCCTTATAGCTAGGAACAACATCCCCATGGTGCCACCCTTCTCAGCAATGAATGTACCTCTTCGTTTCTCAATAATTTGATGACTAAGCAAGTGCTACGAGATGTAAGGGGGTAGTCTTGTTGCGATGGTCAACGATGATTGTTTGCACAATTTTGAAAAATATTTCCATTGGGTTGTGTTCCTTTTCCTCTAGTGATGACTCCCTGTTCCAAATAAACATAAAGGCAAACTAAACAAAAAATTAACAAATGGAGTGTTACTATAACTCCAATGCAGAATGAATTCAGGGAGGATCAGATATGGAAATAGTGTTTGCAGCTAATAACCGATTTGAAAAAAGCAAAGATAAATGTACATTTACAACAGTTATGGAAAGTATAGCAGAACTTTCAAGGGACAAATGATTTTCTCAGGCAAGATAAAGATCAAGTCGAGATGTAGGTCATATCACATCCAAGTAGAAGTAGTTAATCCTTTTTGATTCTCTCTTGCACATGCTTTGATTCTCTGTTGGGGAATGACAGTGACACGATTGTAGGAGCTAGTTTTCTTCACCTTTCGAAAATTGCATATCCCAAACAAATGTTACACCTTCTTTTAGTCCATAGGCATAAAATTTAAACACTTAAGTTGTAATCATAGCATCACGAATAAAGATCATACCATCATATATTTCAATTTTCAGGTTCAACATCCAAGATTCAAAACATTAAAAGTAAATCATGATCCATGAATCATAACAGCAAGTTCAAGTATCATTGTTTCAACTTCAAGTCAACTAATCATAATGTATAAAATTTTAATATTCATCTGCTTCATCTTCATCTTCTTCTTCTTCTTCTTCTCGTAGTCTTTCCGCATTAGTTGACTCAGCAATAGAGCTAAGGCCAATGGGATCAGCACCAACAACAATAGTATGGGCATCAAAATTTTCAAAGTCTTCAATTGTAAGCCGAGAAGTAGAAATATCCAAGTCCGCCAACTCTGCATCTACATCCCACCTCTTTGTCTCCCCTTCTTTGTATTCTTTAGTCTTGTGCGAGAGTTGATGCAAGTTGTAATGCACAAACACCAAGTTTTCCGCTCTTTTTGATTGCAACCTATTGCACTTCACTGAATGGATGAAAGAATATGTGCTCCAATTTCTCTCTGAAGCGGATGAAATAGCAATCTATGAAGACATGACATGTAAACAATTAAAATAAAATTATCCCAAATTCGATCTGGGTAGCCAAAATTCACCCGGGTTGGAATTCTGGACTGCGGGTTTGAACCAGCCTAGGGAAAATCGAACCTTGATCGAACCTGGGTCGAACCGGACTAGTATTTCGAACTGGTTCGAACCCAGGCAGGGTTCTTGGGCCAAAACAACGAACCCGGGTAACTAAGATTAGAACTATCACTTGCTGCCAATATTCTATTTAGAACAGGTTAAAAAATATAGTTATTAATATCAAACAATAAATTATAAATGTTAAAAGACCTACCAAAGAAAATGATAAATGTTAAATATTTAAATTTACAAACCATTAAAAATATTGAATTTAATTTAGATTAACATATAATAAAATTATAAATGTATCATGTAAATCATGGATGATAAATGTTAATAAAAATTTATTTATATTATAACTTACAATAATTTTTAATAATAAAATAGTAAGACCAGTTAAATATAAATATGATAATGATGATATTATAAAATTTAATAAACAATATGAAAGGAAAACTACAAAATATTTAAAAACTTTAATCATTGAAACAAAATTTTTAATATTAAAAAAATTAAAAAGCTAAAATAATTATAAGATTTGATTAAAACCATTAGGGCAAAAATAAATACCTTTGTGTGCGGCCTCTTTTTGTCAGCCGTCTTAAACCTGGCTTTTGTGATCTCTTCTACCTTTATGAAGTCTTTCTGTCAGCCGTCTTCGACTGTGAATTTTTGAAACCTATTTGCAACGTGCAATGTCTTCTATTCGAGAGCTGTTCTACCATCTGCTAACGCTTTTGTACCCCGAGGAAGGAAACACACGAAACGAAAGAGATAAATTAAAATAAAATGTTTAGGGTCTTAATCATTTGTGTTTGGGAATGGGGATAAGTTTTTCAGCGGTTGCACTAACACTTGGAGTCTCTTGGAATTTGATCCAGAGCATCATGGGTCCATTTTCCTTCTTCAATACATCAAAAGTTCTGATCTTGAATACAGTGACCAATGACTGAACACACTTGCACTTATGGCAGTCATACTCTTAACATCTTATGATGGAAAATAAAGTTCCATTTCCTCCCTTATACCTTCCAATGGTTGAGAAGATTCCTAACATCCACTTGGGACCACAACACCGATCTATCAACAACATAGACCTCCTAATTGAATGCATTACACCCAATTGTGAAGGTCTCTGGTTATGGCAGTTGTACAACTCTTTATCAGTCCTTTATGCCTGATTTACTTCCTCACCTTGGAGCACTAACTTTTCACAACACTAAGGCCCTCTTATATACCATTCTTACCACTGTTAACACCCAAATACAATCAACAACATGGTATCAACCCTACTCAAAGCATGGATCTGTTATATGGCCAAAACTAAGACAACCCACTGTTCAGTCCCTCTGGAGCAGTTTTTGGAAATCGAGTTGTTTGACCCATTAGACCTCAAAACTAAGGTAATTTCAAGATCTCCCTTTTCCCAAATGTACTAGTCCATTTCATCATTTAACTGATATGTTCTTTGACTGCCAATTCTGGAAACATTCACTGATTTACTGTGACAATGCAATTGGACCTGAAAACCACAATGGAACTTCTAAACCAAAGTTATTAGAAGGTTATTTAGTCTTTCTTTAATCTCGTCCAACCATAAGAAGTCATTAAAACCTTTTGTGAGATCAGTTTTTATCAATTTGAGTACATTTCACTGTCAGTGTACAAAAAACACGAAATACTCTCACTAGGACTCACTTGATTTCTTCAAATACTCTGTGGAATGGAATCAAACCAATTACAACAGTTAACTAACTAATTGAACTATCAAATTCCAACAGATTTGAATTTTCCAATGGGCAGAATCAGAGATATAAGACAATTTGTGTTCGTACCCTTATCAATGAGGGTTTGATGGCAGTTTTTATAAAATTACATAGATTCTCCTCTACAAAGCACAGCAGAGCATAAAACCTGAACTAATACAAAGATAAGTTATTGTTCTTCATTTGGGTCGCCCACTGCCTCCACCACTCTCTCCACTTGTTCCTCATTTTGCTTTCCCAAGAGTGATGGTGACCTCTTCCTCCACCACCTTAGGCGGTTCCTCCCCCATCACTCTTTTTCTGAGTCTAGGGACGTGACCTCCATGTCTAGCTCACTCTCTTATGCAATGTGGGAGTCAGCCCTCCCTTCCATCCTGTACTACACCTCCTCCCTTTCCCACAATCCTCAACACAGTAGTACTTGAACCTTGAATTAATGGTTTGATGAAGACTGCAAATCCTTCCACATTTGATTCCCTCAGCCTTCTCCAGTTCCCCACCTAGGCGCGCACAACTGAAGCTCAACTACTGTCGTCTTCTTCGCCACAAGAAGCAAAATTTTATTGCTTTGCAGTATAGATCTCATTGTGCCTCTCTTATTCAGTCTTAGCAGTGCTTTTGGCATACCCTTTTCCCTCATCATCCACCTCCCCCCTCCACTTTGGATCTTAGCGCTGTTTTCTCCCACACCTCCACCCTTTACGAGATCCCCAACTAGCCCCTGCTCCACCTCACCCCCCAGCCCAGTTGCCATCTCTTCGCTTTCTCCAATCTTAGTGGGGCTGTCAGACTTATGAACACTAGCAAAGTGTGCAGACGAGGAAGGGTTCCAAAGGGAGCTCTTCAAGCTTGGTTTCACTGTTTTGAGCTCCTTTCTCATGGTGCTCTTTAATAGGGTTGTTTGTACTAGCTTTCTTGATTCTTGATCGCAACACATCATCCAGCTGATGCATAAGACTGGGTCGATTTTAGACCCCAACAATTATAGGACTATCATGGTTGGGCATACCTTTGCCAAACTCTATGCCATAGTGTTAAAGAATATTGTCTCTAGGGAGCTTGATCGTCTACACTGTCAGGCGAGGGGGCAAGCTGGTTTCCATACTGACTTCCAGACCACTGACCATATTCTGACTCTATGCGCTATCATTGAGGAGGCTCAACATCGCTTGGCCAAGGTTTATTGTCGTTTTGTAGACTTTGACTCTGTTCCTTAGACGACTTTCTTCTAGAGACTTAGAGATATTGGGCTTTCTGAGAACCTTATGACTGCTATTATGAGGCTTTATGAGTGTGTGGTTGGTAGGATTATAACTCAACACGGTTTCTCGAATCTTGTTTAGAGCACCATTGAGGTGAAGAAAGGCTGCCCTCTCTCCCCCACTCCCTTTGGCATTTATATTGATGAGTTGGAATCCTTCTAGATTTCTTACCTCCTGGGGACGGTTGGTACAGGTTTTGATATCCATTCTGCTTTTTGGTGATGACGTGGTTCAATATGCTTCTTCCCCTAAAGGGCTCAAACAGATTTTGGATGGTTTGGCCTCCTTTTTTGATACGAGACAATTAGTTGTGAACTTGGGCAAGACCTGGGTGATGGTCTTCAACTGTTTGAAGACCATCCCCACTTTTATTTTTAGGGTCGGGAGGTTGAGATCACTTCTTATACTTATTTGGGGTTCAAGTTCTCCGAGCCCCGTTTCAGTTTGAGATTTTCCGTGCAACCCTAGACTAACAAGGTTTTGGGTTTGGGTTTACTTGCTATGCTTGAGAGATAGTGCTTCAGATACCACTTCCAAGACACAACAACCAAGATGTCCCTTTTGGACTCCTTGGTTAGACCGAATGTCCTCTACAGTTCTACTATTTGGGGGCCTTCTCTCTTGGAGTTTGATTGTGCTTCGGCTGAAAGTTTGGACCCTCATGCTCCAATGCATCCTGAAATGTCATCAATCCACTCCCCACAATATCATTTTGGCGGAGTTTGGTGCTCATCCCTTCATGTGTTGGACCATCTTTGATTTGATTTGGCTCATTCACTAGTTACGAGGCTTTGTTGACTCCTCGGAGGATCGTGGCAAATATTCTTACTTGGCATACTGCTCCTCTGCGGTGGTTGCCAAGGTCCGACCTTGTTGGTAGGACTCGTTGTTGGTTCACTTAGGCTTCAACTCTTCTTGGCTCGTTTGGGATTTCAATTGATCATCTCCCCTCTTTTCAATTCTCCTTGGATGCCGCGGTTCACCTCCTTCCTTCTTGATAGGATTTGAATGGGATTCTAAGAGCAGATATCTATAGACAATACATTAGCATGACTTGGGTTACCATTCTGGCGGAGGATGACTTTCTATACAGAGCACTACATGGATATTTTGGATTGGATCATTGGTCGCCCTTGATACCTCACTTGCCGTTGGATCCATGCCCTTCGCATCTCTTTGGGCTCGTTCAAGGTGGGTTCGCATCATCTTTGCATCCAGACAGACCATCAGATTGCCAAAGTGGATAGGATTTGCCGCCTTCGCTCTCTTATTGAAGTAGAGTTTGAGACACATTTTGTCTTTTGTTTCCCCATTTACTATGAGATCAGGGGGAGATTTTACTGCCTGTTTAGAGGGTGTGGGAGTCTATCCTCCTTTTTCTAATACACATAGCAGTGGTACCTTATGCTCTACATGCAGGAGGCCATATGGCTTCGGGTCCACATTCTCGAGCCTCAATGTCTGAGTTGGGATTCTCACCAGCTCATCACCTCCTTCTTTACTCCCGTGCCTCCTGCTCGGGGGACGAAGAGGCTGTTCGGCTTTCCCTTTGCTTCTCACAGTCACACCAGATCAGTGAGACCTCATAGTGGTTACACTTGGCAACTCCACCCTACATTTGACAGCTCTTCGAGGAGGTCGAGGACTTGTACTCGCCTTCATTTAAGGCTTTATCCCTCGGTTCTTGGTTACTTCTCACTTGTGGGAAGTACTTAGGCTCTTCTTGCCTCTTGTTTTGTCCCCTTGCTTTTTGTCTTTTTGCTTTCTCGCTTTGATCTTTCCGCGGACACCATTTGGTGTTCTCGCTGTTGGCTGCGGCCTTGTTGTACTCTTTGTAGTCCCTTAGATCCGTTTGTGGTCTCCTATTGGTCATTAATAAATTTTTCTTATCACCAACAAAATATATTACTATCTTGTAATGGTGCGTGACTGTCCACACAGATTGAAAGGAAAATGCCAACAAAATGTATTGTTCTCATTAAAATTTCCATCAAACTTCTCCAAATCTTTTACCACACTATCATCCTTGACCAAAAGAGGATTTGTATGTCCCTCTAACACCTTTTGCAATTGAATTCAACCATGTTTTGATTTAGATGGTTGTTGGAGACCCAAATTACAACTCTTAACAAAAAGTCGCAAAACTTAAAAGCAACATTTTGACAATTTTTTACAACTTGTGCATTTTTGCTCCAAACAACAACTAAATGACTCAAACATACCTATTATGAGCTAAGAAACATGTTTTTATGATTTTCCATCTCTATGGCCACATTTAACCAATGTTGACCGTGTAGGCAGTGATTGAGAAAATGGAAACAAAATGGTCCAATGATCTTACAAAAGGACTCAATTTGAAAATTTGAAATTATTGACTTCTAAAAACACAATAATGGCCTTATTATGTTGCTCTTAAGCATTAATGGTCATGGTTGCACTGTACCTGCACCAGAATCCTATCCGAATTGTCTTGGACATGGTATTTCAACAGTGGAAATAGTGGGATTCATTAGGAAAAAAATGGATGCATTTCAGATGCGATAAAATCAAGCCTGTTTGATTCCATAGGGATTCTAGAACATATCCAATTTTGGGATGTATCGTACCAAAAATTCGACAGTCAACTATTCCAAGTCGTTACCTTAGGCAAAAACCCTAACAATGTTTGACTTAGTCTAATTCTTTTTTATTTTTTAAAACATTTTTTTTCCTCTCATTTCTCTTCCATGTGTTGCGAAGTTAACATTAATATTTTCTTTTCTTGACAATTATAAAACTCATTCACTTGAACAACCGCATGAAATGAGGAGCACATGCGATATGTGGAATAGCTAAAGCCTAATGACATGTTGCAACCTTGTGGACATGACTTGTAATCTTAAGTTACAAACATTGACAGTTTTAATAAAATAAGAGTTTATCATGTTGTTTAGATATTTGAATTCTGAGTCGCAAAACAGCTAATAGAAAATGGAACATAAGTCAAGAGGAATGCTACTGCAAGTTACAACCATAACAAGAATCCCCCCAAATTCACTTAATCCCAGATGCCACCCAACAATATGGAAGCTTGACACTTTTCTATTAGTGCATTTACAAATGCCATGTATCAAAAACAATTAAGTGGTCATGATCTTAGTACATATAAGCTCATAGTAATGTTTTCTACAGAAGGAGGTAAATCTAATCACACCGCTATAAAGTATAGCAAAAATCTTGCTCTTTAAAAAGGAAGGCAGTAAAAAATGCTACCATATGAGGTCAAACAGAGCCTCAAAAGTTCCCAAAATGGGGCCTGCTCAATAACACGTGAGAATCTGTAATTTCTAGAAAATGTAGACAGCAAAATGAAATATCCCCTCTGATCTGGTGACTACAAGTTCTGATTTTTTATATTTCTTCGAATTTTCTGATTTTTAAAGGTTTTGCAATATTCTTATTTTTTTGTATTTTTGGGGGGGTATTGTGATTATTTTTTGTTTTTTCTTGTTTTGAAATGTGCACCAAATAATGAAGGTAAATGCAAATAAAATAGTAAACAAGGTAAACTACAACTTGAACCAAAATAAACTCAAACTCCAAAATCTATTGATTTTGCCTTTCATTACGTATCATTACAAATTCCAATCAGAAAGAATTATTCTGGAAATGTTGCCGATCTGATTCGTTCTTCCTGGTACAACATGAATCTAGTCCTTTTCTAACGCCCAATTACTATCCAGGATGATCCACACGTCTATGTCAAAGAACAATGATTTTCTGATTATATTGTGACCTGTACGCTGATAAAGGGTTCTGATCTGACCTGTAAAAGGTACAACAGGTTTGATGTGCTGCTGGATGATGAATATATAGGCCCGAATGACCTAGGGCTGCAATCAATTCCTTGAATCTGCTTTGCAATAAATTTGAAACACTGATTCATTTATCCATCTGCTCAATGATGAATTTTGAATGAATTCACCCTCCAAGAAAAGTTGAGTTTTCTTCCAACCTTCCAATCCCCAGGGAGTTTTTGTTTTCAGAAGGCTTGATCTGCTGCTCAAACTTAGAAAGATATTTTTATGCCAATTTTAGTCAAATTGTGACCTAATTTAGCATTGCTCCTAAAAGTTCATCTTGCCAAAATAGTCCACCAAATTGCCCACTTAGTCTCACCTCTAACCAAACACAAGTGGTTTCTTTTTTACGGACTTTTAGAAGGAAGAAGTCGGTACTGTTGGCTGCACATTCCTTTATACGGTTGTACATAGGTACTCCTATGCCAGGTGCCCTTCTTCACAAGCACCTGTCTAATTATTTTTTTGCTGATTTTTGAAGTAATTTTTTTTTGAAAAAAAATTAATCTGTTTTAGTTTTTCGTAAAATTAAAAAAAGAATATCAACTTTTTTCATCATACTTTGATTTGCTACTGTTCATTTAGGATATTTGTACAGCTATGGAGGTAAAATCTTTTTTGAGGCCTTAGAACAAGTTTTCAGTTTTTCATGAGTCCATAGTTGATCTTGGTGTTCTTGGGATTCCTTGATGCATTTCTAGCGTCCAATTTGGATGAAAGAAGGGGCAAAACTGATTTTCTCGAACCTTCTGAACACAATGTTGCACTAGCAAGCGCTACTTTTGACCTGCCAAAAAAAGCCAAAACAAGGACCCTCCACCATCTGGTATATCTATCACACCTTTTTGATTATGAAGTTTTCATGGAAATGAAAGAGAAGAGCATACTCAATGCTTCAAGAAAAAACAAGAGTTGCAACCAAGGTCCTTCAAAACAACTGACCAAAGGCACCCCACTCAATTTGATACCATGTTCCATTTTAGCTTTGGAGATAGGCACACAAGATATAGAGGCCTAATGTAAATCACAATGTGATATCCCCTCTAACAGTAGAATCTAATTGTAATAAAATAAAATAAAATATATTAAAATAATTAATAAATATACCAAGGTAATTGAGTAATAATTATAATAAAAATAAATAAATAATATTATATGACCAATACAAATGATTACTAAAGAATTAATAAAATTATAATAATAGATAAATAGATAATGATTAATTTATCTAACAAATAGGCAACCACACCTTAACATATGTCATGGATTACTAAGCATCGTACCCTTCCATACAACGGGGTATAAATAGAAAATAAGTCAAATGACGTAGGCATCGAAAATGATATATAAAAATGAATATTCAAAGGGAAAATATCCATCAAGTCGAAAAACATATAATCTAATAAGCAGTGCAAGCATAAGAAAATAGTAAACAGTTCATCTCGTACCTCATTGGATAATATTTCATGCCACATGGGAACGACTAATTTGAAAGCGGAGTTTGCAGAAAAATATATTATATTTGAAGGAATACATGTAAACAATACACATCACAATCAATTGGCAGGAGGAAAAAAGACTTAACAATGCCTCTTACTATAAAGCATACAAGGAAAGGATGTACGGGAATATTATCCTCAAAATGTTATAAATATTATACCCCAGCACATATAGAAATACTGGTTACATTATAAAAGGAGAGTTAGGTGTTAAAAAGTGATAACACATAAATTTATATCCCATACTACTACCTTATAACAAGGAGCAATAAACCCGAAAATATAGGGGCAATGCATTGTTAGGTAAGTCATATTAGAAGTTATACATTTTATTAAGTAGAAGAAGGTATCTTTATTAGGTTATGATAATATTATATGATTTTTACATATATATGACATATGAATATCAAAGTAAACATATGATTGAATATTTGATATTACCATATTTAAAATTTAAATGGAATAATTATTATCATTGGATAACTATAAATAATCAATAATCAATATGAACATTTTGATTGATTAAATAGTCATCTATGATAATGGACCCTAAAGGGGACATTACACACAATGAAATGAGATGTACAATTAGAAGTAGAGATAGCAGCAATACACCTCCTCCGACTCAGAGCATCTGCTACTCTATTTTCTTTTAGAAAGTAGACATTGCTCTACCCAATGCTCTGCCCTATTACCATATTCTACTGTCCAAGGTGCAGCCATATAACCAGCTCTAAAGGGCATTCTAGCTACCGCGTCAGGATCTACAAAACAGTCTGTAGCACCAGTATCACTCAAAATAGAAACAGTATGACCAAAGAGTTTACCCGTCATCTGAATAGGTGGGGCCTGAAAGTCTGTCTGCGCGTGATCAACAACGGCATGAATGTGTCGCTGTGTCAGTAAATCTCTCTTGTCAGAATGCCGAGGGCACCTGGCAGAAAAGTGGTCACCACCACATACATAGCATCCCTGTAGTGTTCCTTTCCTACCATCATTTCTGTTGTGCCATTTCGGTTATTGCCATTCCTGTTATTGTTGTTCTTGTTATTGCCATTTTTATTGTTATCAATATTTTCTTGTCCTTTCCCTTTCATATTCCCAATCTGCTTCCTGCCAGCACCTTTCTGCTTATCATTTTGATACTTTCTAAGGACTGCCATCCAACTAGGCATATTCTGCTACTTTCTAAGGACTGCCATCCATCAATATGAGAAGAATTGTATTCCTACCAAGAATACAATTAGAATGAATGTACAATGTGTGAGATGATTATATAAGTGAAGGTGAGAAGCATAAGTAACGACACGTCTTAATCTTATGATTCTAGATGTAAAGTGATAACTTATCCACTTATGGTGGAAAAGTGTGGATTATCCAAAAATAGTGGAATTCCACTTGAAGTGGGCAAAGTCCTATGTGTTTCGTAAGTAAACTTAAGTGGCATGTTTTATAAGGGCCTAGCTGTTGAACTTACTAGTTACAACACTAGGTACAATACCCCTTTCACACCTACATCTGACAATTTTGCAATCCAAAAAAAGGAAAAAAAATCTAGAGTTGGGTCCTAGGGCCAGAGTCCCCAGTGAGGTCAAGGGACATGATTTTGGGGCTTGAAATGACAAATGTTTAGGCTGGAGGTCCTTGCACCCTATAATGTCCTTAATTGGACAACTTTAGGAAATGGATGATTTATCATACCTATGCATATCTCAGCAATTGTCAAATGAAAAATATAGAAGCCAAACCCTAACCTATCAACAACAATGTAATATTTCAAATCCTTGTAGATTAAATTTATAATTCCAAGCAACAAGTTCAAATCATCACGATGCCGATGTATGACCTCAAACACAATGTAAACAGCAGGTTTGAATTGTCTCTGTCATATATATCAAACATGATTTCTTATGGACAATGATACTATCATTTACCAATGTTTATATTTAAACCCTTGTACACTGAAATTAACAAAATAGAAAGTATATTTTGACAATAAATTTCTGGATATATTATTCGAACAGCAATAAACATGTAAACACTGACATAGAAATCCTGGATTTGATTTTTATTATGATAGCCAATATAATTTGTAGCAACGTATGCAACAGCCGCAACAAACCGCATAAATTATCCATATTAGGTTTGCAAATGATCTGAAAAGCCTTCCAAGATATTTTAGATTTACTTGCAACTGTTAATGAATCCAAACCTTCACAAGTTGAAACCTTCAATACATGGCTATAATTACATTGTATTGAGACACTATAGTGAGCTGGAAATTACTTCAAAGAATTACGAGAAGACTGCCCCTTTTTCAGAATGCTTAACAAGAGACAAAAGGCTGTCACTGACTTTTCCATTGAGATGAGTCTACCACTAACCCTCCTAGAATCTGCAGAATTTTTCTGACCTGAAATCATCACAAAACATCCAACTTGAAGTTTTATATTAGAGTTGTCCTTCCCTATAGCTAGAGACACACCAAGAACAACTTCCACGATTCCCACGATTTGGAGGAAAATATCGACAAACTCTCCAAACTTTTGTAGATGAGCACAATGTCTTAGGAAAAGAATGAAATGATGTTTCCTTAGGAAACGATCGTAAAGAATAGAAACATTCTATTCTAGCTAAAAGAAAGCTAGAGAAAGCTAACAGATAACTATAAACTAACTAATATTAGAAACATTCTAATATTTGCAATAGATTACAAATAGATAACCATTAACTAATTATAGAAACCTATCTATTATCGCAATACGCTTTCTTAATGGTTAATCTGTCCACAACACCAAGCTGTCCTCTGAATTTAACAAACTTATTAGGACCAAGAGGCTTGGTGAGAATGTCTGCAATAAGCTAAAGAAAGCTAATAGATAACTACAGACTAACTGATATTAGAAACATTCTAATATTTACAATAGATTACAAATAGATAACCATTAACTAATAATAGAAGCCTATCTATTATCACAATACCCTCCCTTAATGGTTAATTTGTCCACAACACCAAGCTGTCTTCTGAATTTAACAAACTTATCAGGACGAAGAGGCTTGGTGAGAATGTTTGTAGTTTGAGCCATGGTAGGAACGTACTGCAAGTCTAGTGTCCCGTCTTCAACCAATTGTCGTATGTAGTGACAATGAACAACCACATGCTTGGTTTGCTCATGGAAGATTGGATTCCGTGCTAATTTGATAACGCCTTCGTTATCAACAAAGTGGTTGGTCCTACTGCTAACATTTGCATATCCCCAAGCATTCAACTAAGCCAAACAACTTCACAACTTGCCTTT
The DNA here is from genome assembly GCA_028749045.1 of Cupressus sempervirens. Classification (NCBI taxonomy): domain Eukaryota; kingdom Viridiplantae; phylum Streptophyta; class Pinopsida; order Cupressales; family Cupressaceae; genus Cupressus; species Cupressus sempervirens. The sequence continues at coordinate 900,702,691 of CM053785.1, forward strand.
ACTGTCTCTCTGTATTCAGCCTCTGTGGAGGAGAGAGAAACTGCTTGTTGCTTCTTATTGGTCCATTTGACGACACTAGATCCCAAAGTGAACATATATCCAAAAGTTGACTTTTTATCATCAACAGAGCTTGCCCAATTTGAATGTGTGAATCCACTGAGTCTAGGATTAGAACTTCAAGAGTAAAGAAGTATAAAATCTGTAGTGCCCTTCTCATAACGAAGCACACGCTTTGTTGCGATCTGATGATCAACCTTAGGAGCTGTCATAAAATGTGAGATGTAGCTGACTTCGAAGTTGATATTAGGTCTAGTAGCAGAGAGGTAGATGAGGCTGCCTACTAGTTGCCTGTATGCAGTATCATCAACGGGAAGAGAGGCAAACTTGGCTAATAACTTGAGACCTTTCTCCATGGGTGTAGATGTAGGCTTGCAATCTTGCATACAAAATTTGTCTAACAGAGCCCTGTCATATTTGGACTAAGAGATGAATTTAGCAAAAGACTGTTGCCAAACCTCAACACCGAGGCAATAATGCATGAGCCCAAGGTCAGTCATATCAAAAGACTAGCATAAATTTTGTTTGATTCCTCGAATCAAAGATGCCGAATAATGATCAAATCATCCACATAAATAACTAGAAGGATGATGTCACTGTCAGTAGTCTTGATGTACAAATTTGACTCTGAAGAACTCCTCTGGAAGTCTTGATCACTGAGGTACTTATCCATTTTCACATGCCATGCCCTAGGGGCCTACTTCAAGCCATAGAGAGCTTTCACTAATCCGAGAACCTAATGTTCTTTATCGGCAACCTTTAAATCAGGAAGTTGTGTCATGTAGACCTCTTCGTGGAGATCACCATTCAAGAAAGCACTCTTGACGTCCATCTGATGGACCTTCTAACCAAATTGTGCTGTCATGGCTAGGACTAATCTGATTGTGCTCATCTTTGCAGTACGGGCAAAGGTCTCCTCATAATCAATTCTTTGACACTGAGAAAACGAGCTTTTTACTTATCCAAAGTACCATCACATTTGTAATTGATTTTGTAAACCCATTTGCAACGAATGGGTTTCTTCCCTTGTGGAAGATCAAAAAGGACCTAGGTGTTATTCTTCAGTAGGCTTTGGTGTTCAGATGTCATGGCATGTTCCCACTTTGGAATTCCTTTAGCCTTGAAATATGTTTGAGGTTCAAACACACTATGAATGTTGGCCATGAGAGCAAAGTTAACAAACTTTGTAGGTTTGCTCTTTTTTCGAGCAGTTCTCCTATCAATGAGCTCATCATCACGAAGATCAACAAGTGTCTTAGCCCACCACTTAGGTCAAAGAGGACAATGACCAACATTAGTATCAAGAGATGCTCTATGATCAGGTTCCTTATCTGAAGAATTTGGATCAAACTCAGGTGAAGCATCTACAAATTTGGGTGATCTTGTAGGAGAAGCTGGAGGTGTTTGTACAGGGATCACTGGTATAACTGGAGCTGCAAGAGCTACTGGAGCCCTCCCATCAGGTGGACCTAATGGAAGTCTAACTCCCAAATCACGAGCCTTCATAGACTGGTTTGCTGGATCACGAACATGAGAAACAAGCATGAATGGTCCTCGTTGCTCATCAAAGACTACATCACAACAGTATAGGAGACGAGATGTCTTAGTGTCAATCAAGCGGTAGGCTTTGTGAAGACTGCTGTATCCAACAAGCATGAGTTTCTGACTCTTGGCATCTAACTTGGTGCAGGACGCATTAGGGATCCAAACAAAAGCAAGGGAGCCAAAAACTCTTGGGTGACTGATTTTGGGCTTGCGATTTGACCAGGCCTCTTCTGGAGTCTTGCCTTTGGCCACCATTGTGGGTGACTGGTTTAAAAGATAAATTGCAGTGTTAACTGCTTTTGCCCAAAATTTCTTTGAAACATGTCTGTGTTCGAGCATGGAGCGAGCCATCTCGGTGATTGTTCTATTCCAACGTTCAACAATATTGTTCAGCTGTGGTGTGTGGGGTGTTGTTAATTGATTTTTGATGCCATGAGTATCCAAGAAGCTAGAGAATTCATTAGAACGAAATCCACCCCCCCCATTGTCTAACCTAAGAGTAATAATAGATTTTCCAGACTCTTTTTCAACTAAAGGTTTAAACTTCTGAAAGACATGAAATGCATTTGATTTCTTTTTAAGAAAATATACCTTGCATTTTTGTATTGAAATCATCAACAATAACAGAAAATACTTGGACCCAAGAACAAAACGAGTAGCCATAGGGCCGCAGATATTGGTATGAACAAGTTGAAGTACCTGAGAAGCTCGCCATGAATTGCGACTGGTGAAAAGTGTGCGATGTTGCTTCCTAGCGTGGGAAGCACCACAAACTCCAAGGTGCTGAGTCTGAATCTCTGGCAAACTGAGGACAAGCTCTTCCCAAGCAAGCTGAGAGACATAATGCACATTTAAGTGCCCATACCGCTGATGCCAAAGTGTGCTAACAGAAAACCGCTGAGAAGACATAGCTAAGTCCTGAGAATCAACAGAATCAGTAAATTGAAAAAGTCTGTGATCCTCAAGATCCACTGCAACAATAGACTAAGTCACCCTATCAGTGATGGTACACTTATGTGAACTGGAGGTGACATCCAATTGTGGAGAATGTCTTAGGAATTGACTATCTAAGAGTAGATTTAGTTCCATCCTTGGAACGTAGAACACATCGAGGAAAATGAGATTCCTCCCAGTAGACTGAATCTGAATGTTTCCTTTGCCGACAATAGTGTACTCTTCTCCGCGACCAAAAATAACAGACTTTGAGTAAGCCTAGTAGTTAGTGAACCTGTCTTTGTGGTGGGTGAAATAACAAAAGGCACTTGAATCAATGTACCAGGCATACGACTTCACATGGTTTGTTGGTTGTTTAGCCATGAAGGTGTAAAAGGCAGAGTTCGTCTGCTCAGTGTGCTTTGCATTGTTCACTTTGGGTTGCGAACATGATTACTTAGATTGGGCAGCTAAGCGTTTTCGACATTCAACCTTCATATGACCAAACTTGTGGCAATAGTTGCATTGAATGTTCTTCTGGGAGCCTTTTGAAGCTGGAGTAGAGAACTTCTGCTTTGAAGACTGCTGAGACTTGTCTTTATCCTTATGAAAGGATTTAGTACCAATGGCTTTCTCTATGGAGGTGGAGCTGGAACTGCTACCAAACTGTTGTTTCCACCGATCTTGCTGAAGCAAAAGTGTGCAGAGATTTGTGAACTTCAGATCAACACTTGAAGACGTGATATTGAGAGTCTCGATAAAATGTTTGTAGGACTTGGGTAAACTCCAGAGAGTGATAACCACAGTGTCCTCTTCCTCCATCTTGCGACCAATAGCAAGCAATTGATCATGGATTTCCTGAATCTTGTTCAGGTGAGCTTGGAAAGATGTTCGTTCATCCATGATAATAGAAAACAGAGTGTTCTTTAAAAAGAAAGCTCTACTTTTGTTAGAAGTCTCATGAAGATTCTTGAGATGTGTCCATATCTTGGTAGTTGTCTTGCCGGATGGAATCTGAGAGAGTTGATCATCAGCTACGAATAATTTGAGAAGCATCACTGCCTCCCGATTATTCAGATCTCATGCATCTTGATTAGTACCAGGGGCAATTGGACGTTGTGTAACACCTAAAACAATCTGATTAGTATTTTGATATTCAAAAATTGCTACTATTCGTTGCTTCCAAGTGCCAAAATTCTGACTATTGAATTTTGAATTGCTCTCGAGCAAAATATTAATCAGAGAAGCCAGAGCACTTGAAAAATGTGAAAATTTGTGAAGGCACGCACTTTGAGGCAAACAAATGGAAGACCAAAAAAATGTGAAGGGGTGCCGAGAAGAGAGCTCGAAAAACCTAGAAAGAAGAAAGAATATGTTGTCGTTTTTTGGATCCATTGGCTCGAAATTCTAGGCACTTAGAAAAATTTGACAACCTAGTTGAGCTCTTAGAAAACCCACGAAGAATCTATAACTAGAAAAAATTTTGACCCCAAAAAACTTGGGCTTCGAATAGAAAAATGTCTTGGGCTAAAAAAAGCTTGAAATCAATGATGAATCTGTAGGAAAAAACATAGTTTCTAGGTGCGAATCTATTTCTAAGGGTTTTAAGAAACCCTTGGCATCACTCCTAGCCCTAGATGTGCAGAAAAAATGGACGAAAATGCCCAAAAAATAGTCACGTTTTTTCAGAAATAGCCACAAAAAAAGGTGAATATTGATGGTCAATATTCTCAACAAACCTTTGTTCAAAGCAAATATTTCAGAAAACTAATTTCGATAATAGAGTCTAATAATTTCAGAAAAAAAATTATGATTTTCAGAAAAATCAAGATATTGGCTTTGATACCACATTATGAAGTAATTGGTAAAATACTTGCTTGTTATTAACAGAGACTGAGAGGTCTATATATACAAAAGAATGAAACGATGTTTCCTTAGGAAATGATCGTAAGGAATAGAAACATTCTATTCTAGCTAAAAGAAAGCTAAAATATAACTACACACTAACTAATATTAGAAACTTTCTAATATTTGCAATAGATTACAAATAGATAACCATTAACTAATAATAGAAGCCTATCTATTATCGAATTACATACTATAAAATGTGACGATTTTTGTAGGAAAATCTTCCCAAAACCAAGATTACCAATCATTGTTTTCTTTTTGGGAAAAAATCATGAAAACCCATCAATTTTTTTTTAAGGGGAAACAAATGAAAACCCATCAGAGAAACTTTAATGTGGAAAAACACAAGACTTCACATGGTAAACAACATATGTAGGTAACATGCAACACACAAAGAGCACGTGCAAGCAATATGCAAGTATATGCAACAATTAGCAAGTAGATGCAACCATCGAAAATCAGAGACTTTTGCTCAAACCCTAAAAGTCGCGCGATCAAAACCCTTGATTAGGCTCACGATTTTTTAGCAAGACTCTTCGTAAATGAATTGACAAATTTTCATAAAATACCTCCAATATTTATTTAAAATTATGAAAAGATTTAGAAACAAATTTCAAATCAAAATAGGCTCAAATCAATTTTAAAGAAATCTTCAAATTTTATGAATCTCATTGACTTGCTCCTCACATAGATTTACAAAGATGATGCTTCTAGAAGAAACAATTGTGAAATAAAGACGAAAGTAGAAGTTACTTAATAAACTAAAGACTAAATAAGGTAACCATTAATTAAGGATTATAATATTCTAATATGCTCACGCGGAGTTGAAGGTTTTCACTCTTGAATTCTTCAATCTCCATAACGGAAAGACTAATGAAATAACCAAATCAGATGATTTGTTGTGTTTTGACCACTTTTAATGTATATTTTTGTGTCCTCCATTTATTTTTTGTTTTATTTTAGTATGAATTCCGTCAAAGCTTTTGGGTTTTGTTATGTAAGCATTTTTCTGTCCAAAAGCTTTTAAGGAACCCAGTAATATGGACCTGAAAATTTAACATCTTTTTTGTAATTTAGTTTTCCCTCCTAGAATTTTAAAATATGTTTGATTTCATTTAAAGTTCTTTTTTGAGTAAAGTGTAAAAAACGATTAGACTTAACATAGGACCTAAATAATATTTGATTGGCCAAAAGTGATTGGGTCCACGCAAAATTATTATTATATATTTAGTTCTCGGAAGGGGATATGACATACCCATAAAAAGGTTTATTTGTTGTTGTTCTCTGAATTTTTAGCTTTTTTTGAATTCTTTCTACCTAGGATGCCAGTTCAGGTACAAAGGACTGGTTCGCCAGTATGACAACATTTTGAGAAGGGGTTGGGCTTTGTTAGTACAAAAACATGTAAAAATTATATCTATAAATATACATATTTATGATGCCTAGAAGCATGAGTTAAGATTTGTTAGCTCCCACTTTTAAATAGCCCAAATTTGAACTTTTATGTTGAAAATGTCCTTTCCCCAAAATGTGTTGAGATTATAGTTTTGTTAGCTCGAAATGTTTCCATTTTTCTGGGTTGTTATTGTCACATTTTGGTTATCCACAAAAAATTGGGTGGTTAAATAATTTACAGTACTAAATCATTGTTTTTTAAACCCTATGCCCCCTCGCCCCCCGTGGATTATCACTAAAGGAGAAATTCAAACTAATGATTCTATTAAAGTATGTGTCAAGGATAGTTGTGCTGCAATGGTAATAATGAACCATTGATATTGAGGCTTTGAAAAATATATATTGAGCACGGAATATTCTGTAATATTTGTCAAGTGAAATTTTATTGGTCTCTTAAAATTGATCAAAATTGTGAAAGCAATTCCTAATACCGATAAAACACACGAAGAGTTAATAAATCATTTAAATCTTTTCTATGAGTAAGTTGTGCAAAATGTCAAATTTACTAATATATTCATCAACAATGAAGAAAAGTTGGCAAGGAAGCTGATTTTGATTTCTTGATGTTTTGGAGAGCTGGCGAAGTTTTCAAAATTGTCAATAGTTACATTCATGGAAAGAGTTAATTATACTTCCTTATAAGTTTTTAAAAAATTGACAAGGTGAACCATGAATGAAGCATTTGTAAGTTGAAGCAAATCTGTGTTTTGTGCAAGACACACAACTTACCGACGGAGGAATTTTGATAATTGTTTTCAAAGGTTAAAAAAAGGCAATAGTAGTTGTAACTACTTTCAGATCTATAAAGTTGGGAGCATGTTATCAAATAATTATTTCATCAAAGCACTCAGTGCAAGATTTACGACAAAAACTGAAAGAAAATTCCAATACACACACACCAAGTCTGAGGTTTCATATGTTTTGAAATCATAATACTTCAGGTGAATTTAAAAGTTTCAAAAGCTCTTTATAATACCAAATGCAAATGACAAGGTAGTTATTATAATCAGCTATTTGCCAAGCTTTAGAAATATATGAAAAAGCCAAATGCAAGGGTCGTAATTATAGCTACCATAGAGGCTAATCACATTAAAGATATCATCTGGAGGCATGCTATGCTCATGAAGACAACACACTTAAATTGGTTTGCAAACCGTCTCCAAAGGGATTTGTCAAAGGTCTTGGAAACTGCCAAATGAATGCAATAGATGGGCATAGAGATGTATTCCACAAATCCCTGCAAATTTCTACCTCCTTACTACATGCAGTGAGATCTTAGGACAAAGTAATGAATGCCTCTTGAAGTATGAGAAATGCAAACTTTTGTTTATAGCAGCTGCTACAGACATGCACGATGAAATGTGGAATCATAGAGATGCATGAGAAACATGGTATCATAGACAGTTCCTGAATTGTTTGACTGAATGTCTCCAAGAGATTTCATATCGAGGAATGAAATGAGTTGACTTCTGAATGTCTGCAAAATGAAATTTGCAAGGAAAATTTCAAAATCTTTGAATCAGTGAACCTCTTTGGAGTCCCTCTCGTTGTGTAAATTTTAGTGGACGAAGAGCACACATTCTTCAATCAGATGGAATGTCATGATCACTTGTATGCACAAAATGACTATGTTGAGTCAAAAACTTCAAAATAATCATAATCAGTCGTGGTGAAGGAAATTTCTTAAAACAATGCATCAAAAAAAAGGAATGAAATGAGATACTTGCAGAAAATGTGTAAAGTAGTTGGCAACATATAATAGAGTATGGTAAAAGCAAGGTACGTGAAAAATTTGACATAACATGTCAAAGATAACACCCCATGGAATGCAACAATCAAACAATACACAGCAATTAAATCTGTCATAAAGGGCTTTAGAAAACTGTCAAGAAAATACGGTTGGCAGACGAAAATCCAATACACCAACCCTTGTTGACAATACATCTGCCTATAGGGGTATGTCAAGATTCATCAAGGACCAATTGGCTATTTGACAACATGCATCAAGAAAATGCCAACTGTCACAAATTGGAATACCAAAGGGGCACTCAACAATAATATGGGAGCTTTGGAATAAATAATGGATATCCATGAATGTATGTTGAGTAAATTATGTTGGTATAATTGATGCAGATTGTGATGAAGATGGATTTTGGTACAGGTTTGATGTTCAATTTATCTGTTATTGTGTTGCCATTGATGCCAACATAAGTAATGTTGGTCGACAGTTTTCCAGAAACATTGTTTCAGTACATGCCGAGTTGAATTCACTGCTGCGACAATGTTGGAGATTGCATTGGTGTGTGCGCCTCAAATGGGAGACATAGGGATATCTCTAGATGTGTGCTTGATTGCAAGATCCTAACCGATGATGTTGTGGCCGAATTTGGCGAATCTTTTTGTGATCAGGCATTGTGATGATGTGACAATATTGCATAACGATGATATGGCTTGGCATTGATTGTAGTGAGTGAATTTCTTGGTGTCGTGCAAGCATGTTGGAAAAACTAAAAAAGCCTAGCTGTTCTTTGTCAAATTGATGTGCGATTGAAATTGGAAGCCAAGTGGAAGTGGAAAATAATGGATTAGGGTTTGGTAATATGTTTTGGCTGGCCAGAGGTGAAATTAAAATGTAATACGGTTTGGTTAAGTTGGTGGCCACCTTAACAAGTAAAAGGAATATTTCTATTAATGTCTTGTATTTGCAAGTTTGTAGATCATGAATGCTGGGTGTGGTCTAGCAGTTTGTTGATTATCTACAAGAAGATGCAAAATCTTTGTTTAATTAGTTTTGTACTTGGAAAATAGAAGTGCTACTTTCAGATCATCTCACTTGGTGAATCCTAACAGGTTCTCTAAGCTAAATCCATTAACCAGGTCACTCCTAACAAAGTGAACAAAATCCTAACAGGTATGATGATTAAATCCCTTAGCCGGGTAGCTCATTAATTTGAGTTCTAACTTCTTTCACAAGGTTACTCCTAACAAAGTAAAACTCCTAATAGGGCTAGAGGCAAATCCCTTAACCGAGTGACTTGTAATAGGGTCTGCTCTTAACTATGCATTATTCTAAGCTCCTAACAGGGCTAGGCCTTTAACCGGACGTACTTCAGAAGAGTGCAAATATTTGTGGGTACTAATTCCCACCAGGTTTTCCCCTCTGACCAAGGGTTTTCACATGAAAAATTGTGGTGTTCTTGTGTTGCATTTTGTTGATGGTTTTATGTGTTACTTTGCTTATTGCTTCAGAAGGATAATTTGAATGCATGTGATTGTATGGCTAATGAACAGATCTAATGTGGGTTGCTTATTTGGTAAAAGTTTGAACCTGATAGATTACTGATTCCCCCCCAACCCCTCTCGGTAATCTTGGACCTTATAATACATACAAATTCAAGCTAGATATAATGGTTAGAAAACCCCCAAATACATGCATTCAAAATCTGGAGTTAGAGTATTCAAAATCTGGAGTTAGACGAGATATAACACGTGGCTTATCTAATAGTGCCACTCTACTTTGGGACTGATGCTTATGGCATGTTAAAAGTTAGATCTAATATCCTTCACCAACATATTCTCTGCCTATTCAAGATGGGAACTTTCAAATTGATGACAGAAATTTATGCAAATTTTAAAGACAGGAATGCTTCCTCTAATTTGTTTGACATAAAACATTACCTTCATTATTTGACAGAACACTTTAAATAGAGCTCATGATATGGCGTGGCATGATTGTAGGTTCCAAATGGTGGAGATAAAGTTGTGTTCTTTAAACATTATTACCATCCCTCATTACTCATGCCAAGATGGGAACTTTGAGCTAGGTTATGAACAACCATCGTAGCCTACCAAAATGGAGATTTTTGTCAAATGTTCATAGTTTGAAATGCTTCATCAACACGTGCATGCGAAAAGTCCATTATAAACAATGCTATGGAATGGTTATGGTAGAATTTTGGAAGAGTCATCTGGTCAAAAAATGAAACATATTCAATATGAAAGCATAAAATGGAATCATAGACAATTCTTCTGAATCATTTGATGGAAGGCCTATGATCATATATCAGAATGGATTTTTTGAATCAGTTTGTAACAAGTTTCATGCCTTAAAGTGATATCACTCTATGGGACACAATTATTTGCAGGGATTGCTTGGTCGAGCACCTCAAGAAATCGTGTGAAGAAATGAAACAGAGTTCTCATAGGATTGATATAAATATATTTGTTGGGGGAAGGCTTCAGAAGTTTAAACAGATGCAAGTGTCAATGTTAGATAGTGTTCAATGGTTCTTACCAATGTATTATATGCTTGTACACTAAGTTGGTACAAATATCTATTCAAAGTTGATGGATAAGTAGGTGGCAGGCGACAACATGAAATATCATCACATATTTTAAAGAAAACGAATTGAAGTGCAAGCCAAGAAGTGGTATCATTTGAAAGAGAATCGTCCTAAAGATATGTCATTCGTGATATGGGATGAGTCGTGAGATTTACAAAAATGGACTATAGAGACTCACAAGCCAATACATTTTCATTCAAAACAAGGATGTAAAACATTCAACACCTTCATCAATACACTCACTGTCTGTGCAAAGAGGAAGCTCTTGGATAATGTATAACCATCTTACCAGAATGCGAGAAAATGATTTTTGTGTTCAATATTATGGCTATAATTGTAATGCAGACATACCAGAACGTATAAATATCTTACCAGAATGTGAGAAAAAGAATTTATATTCGATATTATGGCTATAATTGGAATGCAGACATACGTGTGAAATACAGAGTCAAAGATAATGTGTAGCTGAAGTGTTTGATTGAACGCCTTAAAGAGACATCATATCATGGAATGAACTGTCAGACATACAGAGATGACATTGTTGAAATTGAAAATATTAAGCAAATGTATTTATAGTTATTCGTACCATAGTAGATGTGTATTAAATAGGTGGCAGCATAGACACAAGTGATTTATGTTTGATGATAGTACATTGTCAAACCGTAAGATTAACACCCTAATGCTCGAAGAATAACTTTGTAATTCTAGCAACTTGATGACACAAGTGTATCACTCAATGATATGATGTATTGAATGGAAGTTTGTACAAGGTTGGAAAGGTGACCAAAATAATTTAATTGACATGTTATTCTTGATATGGTTGAATAGCATCAGAATAGAAGCATGTGTCTTCTAAGACATCCTTCCTAACCAATAATTAGTGATTTCAAACAAAGAAACGGTACAGGAGAGAAACACGTTCTATTAGATTCCCTTTATAATGAAAGTTAATGATGGAGCACCTATTCTGGCTTAGCCAAAATTTTGAACTTTTAGATGACTTTGTTGAGCACATAGTAGGTGGAGAATCTACTAATAAATCAGAGAAATATCACTCAGTTTAGTGAACTCACTAAATTGTGACTAGATCCGACATTGCTTAGAATGTATTCCTCATTTTGGTGATTGATGTACAAGTCTATGGGTATGTTACAAGGCTTAAAGTTTTTCATTATCAAGGAGAGTTTCAAAGACTAATTGTTCATCTCAATGGACAAATTTTTTGTGTTATTGGTTGCTGGATGGTTAAGTAATTACAAAGATAAATGGAGAAGATAAAGATGGACGATTCGCTTAGGTTTCAAAAGTTACAAGTTTCTTCTTCTCCTTTTGTAAAATTGAATTGTATCAGTTATTGTAACAAATGGTAGCTTTTAGAGTTTACTTTTGTAAAAACTTATATTCAAATGGGTAGTTACTTTAAGTGGTTGTCTCAAGTAACAATCGGGTAGTTATCATAAGTAGTTATCCCAAGTAATTACCTAAAGTATCCACCTTAGGTAGTTATCTTGAGTAGTGACAAAAAGTGGTTAGGTGGTTATGGTAAGTGGTTATGAGTTGGTTATCAAGGTAGTTACTCTGGAAGGCCTATATAATGTCAAAGGGGAGATTTCCTAGGCAAACATGGATACTATGGAGAAATTTCTATACAGATTTTTGGATTTACATCATGTATAAAAGTGTCTTTGAATTTTTATATCTTCAAAGAGATAATGAAGAATGTATTTAGTTGTATGTCTCAAATGTGTTCATGAGTTGTTACTAGTTTTTTTATATGTTAGATTGGTAATCTCTTTTTGTATTGATGGAATCCAACAATCTTTCTGATTGATGTAATTGGTTTGGCAAAATGCATTCATTTCTTGGTATCTTGATGTGGATATATTAGAATAGCTTATCTTTTCATATGTGAAGGTCTGTTATTCTTGTCTTATTGTCATTGCACAACCCTCTTTGTAATCATTATTCGTTGTAAAATCCTATTTGGTATTTATATTCCTATTATTGGGGTTTCTTTTGTTCATCTTATTCTATTTTTACGTTTTCTCCTTTATGTACTTTCAAGTTAAAAGTACACAAAAATCCCAAATACCCCCCATCATGCGAGAGAGATGCCCCTCTCAAATGCCGAGGAAGTTTGCAATTTGATCGTGATCAGATTCAATCTATCCAACTGTTGGCACATTTGTCACTACTCACAGGGCGAATAGGGTCATTCGAAAGAAAACACTCGTAGTGACAAATATGTTTACCAACAAGATTAGAATGTCACATAGTATCATAAAAACATTTAAACAACAAAAACACCATAAACTTGTATTCATAGCATCATGAATCATGATTATACCATCATAGCATCATATACTTCAAAATCAACATGAATGATTCTAAGCATAAAAATGTCAATTGTCAAGTGATAAATCATAACACTAAGTTCAAGTATCATTGTTTCGAGTGCAACTAATGGATTACAAATTTATTGATATTCTTCTTCTTCATTGGCATTAGTTGACTTACAAATAGAGTTAAGGCCGATGGGATCAACTGCATGAATAATATTATTGGTGTCAAGATCTTCAAATTCATCAAGTGCAAGCCAAGAAGTGGAAGCATCCAAGTCCGCAAGCTCAACATTTATATCGCACCTCTTTCTCACCCCTTCATTGTATTCTTTACTCTTGTGTTACATTAGACACAAGTTGTAATGCACAAATACCAAGTTCTTCGATCTTTTTGATTGCAATCTATTAAGCTTCACTGAGTGGATGAAAGAATATGTGCTCCAATTTCTTTTTTGATGCAAATGAACTAGCAACTATAAAGAGAAGACAAAGTAATCAATAAAAAATAAAATTATTAGTCTTACAAAATAAAAAAATTACTTGTAGTTCACGAAGATAAAGTAAACTAAATTTGTTTAAATAAAACTTACCTGTGATATAATTTTGATTGCAAGGGGCTGCAACATTTGGAATCTTTGGCTATGGAGGTACCACCAACTATGTGCACCCTTCCTAAACCGATGACGAAGAGTACCATTACTTAGACCTCTTGCACTCACAAACTCGATGAACTCATCCATAATGAAATCTTGCATATCATCATCAGAAACGAGTTTCAAATGCTGCCTTGTACTCATCAAACGCTTCTAAATCTCTATATGGTAGCACTCTTTTTGGTAGATTAGTATATTGGGTGCTATATTATTTAGACGTCAATACATATGCAAGCAAATGCAGATGAGTGGTCATTTTGTTCCATCATTCTACAACAATTTCGTGCAATTGTTTGAAGTTCTCTTGGGGATCGATCTTGTCCTTTTTCATTTACAATTTACGTGATTTTCTCAAGCATTGAGTCTATGCCATCATAGATCTTTCCAAGGCAAGGTCTATCCATGTCCGTGTACCAGAACATGCTCCTAATGGGCTCAATCTAGTGAATCTTGGGACATAAGAGGGTAGTGTATACTTAAGTGGAATATACCCAAAATAATCCTAGGGGATAGCATCGTAGTGCTTCAAAAGCATGTTAGGGGGTTGCAGTGTGTAGATGTGTCGATAAAACCATTTGAAGAGGAGCACGTTGTGGCCACCCTAACAGCGATTATAGAGTCCCAATTTGCCTTGCTAAAAAAGAGACAGAGGGGGTTGAAGATTCCTCCTCAAGTACCCCTACCACATGTCCTAATAGAGACCTAACAACAATGATCTCTATTGCTCTATGGAACCCTAGGGATGAGGCGAACTGAGATTCACCTTCTATCCTCGAGTCTGATGAGTTGAAAGCCCCCGATCAAACTTAATGAGGTATTCCACACTTTTCCACCATAAGTCATCCAATATCATTTGCTTTATTTTGGTTGCCCTCTTTCTAGTGCTTTGCCTTCATATAGACTGATTGTTGTTGTTTACCATATTGCAAAGTGCCTCTTTCACTTGCACAAGTCCTCCCAAGATGAATAACGGGTCTTAGCAACTTGTAACATAAATTAGAGAAAAAAAATACAACTATTAGAGACATACTTTAAAAAGGAATACACTTACACAATCAAAGTATGAAAATCAGAAATTCTAAGATACTAATTTTTTTCTTTGTAAATTAAATTACTAACTTGAGTTCAAGTTCACTTACCTTCAATAGCTCCAAACATGAGAATATTTTGGATATTCTTTGAGTCATGTGGTGGTTTTTGATGAACATCTGGATGTCCTCATTCTCTTCATACACCTTTTTGATCCACCCATTTTTTTTTTTCAATCATAAGTAGCATAAGATTGGGTGAATGGACCGCACATGGTGTCCAAAAGATATGTCGATATCGGTCTGCAACCAACAAATCAACAGCTCTACAAATCTTTGCATTGTCCATTATGACTTGGATAACGTTTCTAGCACCTGTTTGTTCAATGATAGAGATGAGAATATCAACAATAAATGACCCATCTTTTACTTGCCCCTCATAATCCATTGATTTCAAAAACATTGATCTTTAGTGGACACCGCCATGACATAAATCAAGGAACAATTACTTGCATCTTTCCACCCAGCTGAAACAATTGGTACCCCTGTCTCAATCCATCAATCCCTTATGGGCTTGAATTGATTATCAATCCCCTTGACCTCTTTACACAACAAGGTAGTCTATACTCTCTCACAATTGGGGCCCTTATACCCTTTTCAAACTTCACTTGCACTTTTCAACATCTTCTAGTATTGAGAGCAAACAACTCTAAAAGACAATCCATTTGCAAACAAGCATCTTGCCACATCAATGTTTGTTAGAGTATTAGGTGACTTTACAACACCCCTATGATCAAATGAAAGATTGAGATAACTTCCACAAGAGATTGACAAGACAATTGCATTAAGATGCAAGAATGATATTATTGATACCGGACATCAATGGATTGATCTCAAATGTACATAATAGGCTTGCATATATAGGCAAGGCAATAAGAGACGATCATAAGGAGAAGATAACCTTTCACTTACACAAGGTGGAATCACATGTCCACCAAAGGTGGATCATCCTCCATTATGCAATGAAAGATGTGCCATGATGAGGATGATAATGTGATATGTGCACTAAAGGTGGATTGAGATATCAACTATCACCGTCTAGAGTGGAATCCTGCAACACTATGTGCTAATTTGAGGTGCAAACTCATAGTTGTCTTAGTGACAAACTACTATGCATTGTATTATCCTAAGTAAGCTTAATTAAAGTGTAATTAATAAATATTTAATTACACCAACACCCCCTGTTGTCCGGCAAAAGGGTAGTTAGACAGTTACTGGTGGTGACAGCTGTGTCGTTTCATTGCATCGTTTCGTACATTATAAATATTGTGCACACTTATGTATTTCGACATCATTATCATTGTTATGTACGGAAAAACATTTGATGAGGAATAGTATTTTACATTGAATATATTTTTTCTTTCCTGTTCGCCACGGGTTGAACATTTGGCGTTGTTGCTAGTTCAAATTTGGGATAGTAATGAAGGACGAAGATAAATGGGAAGAACAGTACAAGACAACCGGAAGACAAATGATGACGATGAAAATACAAATTTTTGAAGGAGAGCACGAGGCAGCATAGAACTTTCACATTCTATATCACATAGGCTTGGAAACCTTCGTACAAAGGGAAGCCACCGAGAATGGTGTTACGACAGATAGTATGTGGGATGATATGCACGCGAGCCCCACCACGAATAAATTTCTAGACCAACTTCCCTGTCTGATCGCACAAGCCTACATGGTGTAGAAAAGACGCCGGGAGGAAGTGGAACGCCGTCAGGAGACTCTGAAGAAATCCTATGAGGAAAGAGATGCATGGCATTGGAAAACTGAACCATGAGCAGTTGTCCCATGGTGTCAAGGGCACTCACAAATTTGTAATTGTCGCATAAGTCGACACATGATGTATACAGAATAAATAAATAAAAGAGTGTTCTGTTTTGATTTTCTTTTATAATGGTACTATATGCCAAATGCCCAATCTTTTGAATAAGAATAGGAATTTGAGGGAAGAAATTGACGAATTACAAATTGTATGTGGGGAAGCCGAACGTCGACGGAGGATAAGACAACTCACTGGGGAACAGACTGAGGGGCAGTCAGAGGAATCACCTAGTGTGGTGGTTGTAGCAGGGTTCACAGGAACTAGCGAAGGGTGCCTCAGTTCGCTGGAACGACGTAGACGGAGCAATGAGGAGTTGCTCAAGGAAACATGGCATCGATTGGTAGTGCTTGAGGAGACAAAGGAGCAATTTCTACATTTATCACACACACCACTACAAGAGCGAACCTGTGAAGAAGTAGGAGAAGAGGCGAGGCCGACAAAGGACACCGGGGCGAAAGGAAGTGTCAAAGTAGCACTGCATGGTGGTTAGAGTAACCCGCCAAGATCAACTTCTAGTAGTTCAGCGACACGATCTAGTGGTAATCAACGGGCAAGAAGTACTGTCTCAAAAGAAGAAACTCTCGAAGTTGACGGGCGACAGGCAGGAAGATCCTGTACGGCATTGCCGTACATGTGAAACGATATGGACCGCCAACATGTTTACAGATGTCGATGAATGGTTGAACCAATTTCCTGCTAGCTTACGGGGGGTAGCGGTGGATTGGTTCTCCAACATGGACAAGGCAAAGATCTCCACATGGGATGATCTCAAGAAAGAATTCGAAGTGGAATTCCGATTGCTCTAGGACGATAACGAGGTTGTAGCAGAAATCTACAACTGCAAACAAGGGAAGGATACGGTTCGAGCCTACAATCGAAGGCTTAAAAATCTTCTTAGCCGGATGGGTACTCAACCGGTGGACGAACTAAAGAAATGATGGTTTGTAGAAGGCCTCCGCAGAGCATTGAGAAGAAAGATGAAAATAGTTCTGCCCATGTCCTATATCGATGCATACGACTGTGCTCTAAATTTATAAAGTGAAAGCAAAATAGCAAAGAAGAAGAAAAAGAGAAGTAAATCTTCCTCATCTTCTAAAAGCGATGAGTCCTCCAACGAGGGAAGTAGTGTTGACAGTGAGGAGCCTAGCAAGAAAGTGCAAGCACTCCAAAAAGACTTGGAGCGGATGCGCAAGGAATTCAAATGCATGATGGGAACGAGTGGCTGCACGGAGAAAGGAGAAATTTGGTGCACAAACTGCAAAGAGAAGGACCATTCAAAGGGAGCGTGCCCCAAAAAGGTGATGTGTGATATCTGTCAAGTCCCAGGGCATTCCACCAAGGAATGTCCGTTTAACATGAAGACTAGGAGCCAACAGATATTGTTCACACAAGAACAACCATCCACGTCTAGCACAAATAATGACACCAAGGGAAACAATATTGCTACGTCTGGTGGCTACCAGAACAACCGCTGAGGACGGGGCGTGAATGATAATAGAAATCGAATACAATATGACTCGAAAGGGAGGCCCATAATCCAATGCCGAGAATGTAACTAGTGGGGCCACTTCGCCAGAGAGTGTCCGAAGAATGACACTGCAGAAGTTATGTCGATGGTGTGGTCCAAGGGACCACGAAGATGCGAACTGCCTGAAACAAGGAAATCTCATTAACATCGATGAAGAAAAGGTTCTGGTCGTTACCCGCAACCAGGCTAAACAAGCCACTTATCCTGACCCCCTCACAGAGAAGCAAAGGCTGCAAGAGGCATAGGAGGATGTAGAGAAAGCAATAAAGGCTGCGAAGGATATGAAAGAGGCCGTTCCTCGACGATCGGAGGGAGAAAACAACCTAGTCAATTAGATCCTACAAATGGAGGTGCCCATCAGAGTTTGAGACCTCTTACAAGTAGTGCCGCAACTAAGGACGACATTGCTGAATACCCACGCACAAACGACAGAGATGAAAGGACAGCCAACTGAACCATGAGGGTCAGCAACATATCCCATGCTGCTGACAGTAAGTAGCGGTTGTCATCTGGCGGTGGTCAAGATGGGAATCCTCAGGATCATCGTGACGGACACCATCGTGGATGGTGGGTCCGGGGTGAATGTTCTTCTCGAAGAGACGTGGAGGAAATTGGGGAAACCTACCCTATGGCCGTCCACATTCAACCTACTCGGTGACGACTAACAGGGGATAAAACCCTTGGGTACCTTAGTGGTTCAACAAGTAACTATCGGCATGCAACCATTTGTGCTAGATTTCGTAGTAATCCCATTAAAGAAAAAGGGATATGACGCCATTCTTGGAAGAGGATGGTTGGTGGCCGCGAAGGTAAATCATAATTGGAAGAAGAATATCTTGTCAATAGAAAGTGGAGGGCGGAAGTTTGCAATTGATCTTCAAACGCAAGTGGTAAGTGAAGAAATGGCCTCATCGTTAGAGTCCGAGTCAGATGGAGAGCACCGAAGAGATGAAGGCAGAATGAATCCGAATGACGAAGGCGTCTTAGAATTGGAGGAGTGTTCCGAAGATGAGACAAGTTCACTAAATGGGCTTTTTCATTGGCAGATGGAAGACTATGAACTCTTCCATACGTACATGCTTGGCGTTGAAGAACCTGAAGATGAGGAGGTATTTCCACCACAATTCGTGGAGTACAAAGAGGGAAATGTGGAGATCAATGAGAGTCTTGCCCATTACTTCGAAGGGAAGGAGATAAGATACGAGGAGTCGTCTGTAGAAGTTACTAATCTTGGAGACGCGGAGAATCCAAGGAACATACTCGTGGGAGACGACTGAAACTCAGTATTGAAGGCCGTGGCATTCAAAATTTTCCTTGAGTACAAAGATGTATTTGCATGGACGTACAAAGATTTAAAGGGAATCTCATCGGAGATGTTTGTCCACTGCATACAGCTAGTACCCAGAGCCATACGTGTGCAGAAATGCCTGTAGCAAGTGAACAAAAACTACGTAGCCCGCATAGAGGAGGAAATATAGCGCATGCTGGAGGCCGGCATAATATTCAAGGTTCAAACAAGCGAGTGGGTGTCACCTATTGTGATATCGATGAAGGACGGGATCCAAATCCGGATATGCGTGGACTTTCGATGCCTCAACGTGGTCACAATAAAGGATCCCTTTCTGATTCCATTCACCAACATGATTCTGGAGAAAGTGGCCGGACACGAAATGTATTCCTTCATGGATGGATTTGATGGCTATAACAAGATTTCCATCGTAGAGGAAGACAAACTGAAGACTACTTTTGTGGTGGAGGATGGCGTGTATGCATACAACCAAATGCCCTTTGGATTGTGTAACACACCCGCCACGTTCTAGATGATCATTTTGCATATATTTGACAAAATGTCGATCAACAACTTCCGCGCATTTCTGAATGATTGGTCCATTTTCAATGGACAAGACAACCATTTAAAGGCACTTCAGGAATGTATGGAGAGGTGTCGACGAGCAAGGCTAGCATTAAATCCAAAGAAATGTCGGTTCATGGTTCCTCAGGGAAAACTACTTGGACATATCATCTGCAAGATGGGACTAAAGGCCGGCCCGGATAAAGTAAGGGTCATAGTATTAATGGAAACCCTAACGGACGTATCTGGAGTAAAGTCCTTTCTCAGACACATTGGGTATTATAGATGGTTTATAAAGAACTATGCCAGAATTGCTTTGCCCCTGGACAAGTTGACACGAAAAGGAGAACCATACATCTGGACTTCCGAGCAAGAGACCGCCTTTTCAGAATTGAAGAACAGATTGTTGGGGGCGCCCATACTGGTGTATCCTAACTAGGACAAGGAGTTCCACATCCACATGGACGCATCAAACTTCGCTATCGGTGCGACGTTGGCGCAGACTGGTGATCATGGTCTCGATCACCCAGTGTATTTTGCAAGTTGGCTACTATCAAAAGCTGAGAGGAATTATAGTACCATTGAAAGGGAGGCTCTTGGAATGGTGTATTCGGTACAAAAGTTCAGACATTACCTGTTGGCCACACCATTTACCTTTTACGTGTATCACTAGGCGTTGATGTACCTAGTGAAAAAACTAATCATCCAAGGTAGAATCAGCAGATGGTTGTTGCTCCAGGAATTTACCTTCACCATCATCGTACAACCCAGGAAGAGTCGTGTCATTACTGAGCAGCTCTTCTGACTCAAGTCCAGGGAACCACCGAAAGGGGTCAATGACAATTTTCTAGATGCACATCTATTTAGAATCGCCATTCTTCCAGAATGGTATAAATCTATCGGAGAATACCTGTCAACATATCAATTTCCAAGAGAGATGCCGCCAGCGAACGATGGAAGTTAGTTCTCAGAAGTCAGACGTTTCAGTTAATAAATGCTCTTCTCTATAAGATGGGTCCTGATCAAATACTCGGCGATGTGTCATGGAGGAAGAAGTGCAAAATGTCCTAAGGGAAGCACATGAAGGACCGACAGGTGGCCACATGGGACTTGATACAACAGCACGAAAGGTTCTGCTTGCTAGGTTATGATGGCCCACGCTAAGCAATGACGCATGGGAATGGGTGTTGAGTTGCGACACATGCCACAGAGCCGACAAATCGCTCAAGAGGGACTTCATGCCATTAAACTTGTCCCACGCCCAGGATTTGTTTGAACGTTGGGGACTAGACTTCGTGGGTCCCCTGAAGGCGAGTAGGGCTCGGCACTACCGATACATAGTGGTAGCCACGGAGTATCCAACAAAGTGGGTAGAAGCACGGGCACTACTTGATAATTCTGCAATCAACAAGGCCAAGTTCTTGTACGAACAAATCATCACTTGGTATGGTATACCTATTCAGTTGACGAGTGACAGAGGATTTCACTTCGTCAACTACGTGATTAAATTATCGACAACAGAATTCAAAATTTTTCATTCATTGTCAAGTTTGTACTATCCACGAGCCAATGGTCAGGCGGAAGCCACAAGTAAAATTTTGGTGGGCATCATATACAAATCCTGTAGCGTTGAACAGGCCGACTGGGAGGAGAAATTACCTTCGGCGTTGTGGGCCTACCATACCACATTTAAAGTCACAACGGGATAGATGCCGTTCTAGTTGAAGTTTGGTCAAGAAGCGGTGGTACAAGCCAAATTTATGGTTCTGAGTCTAAGAATTGCAATTGACAATAGACTAGGAGATATGGAGAGTTTACGAGAATGCCTTTGCCAATTGAACTAAGTGGACGAACGCAGATTAACAACACAATGGGTGACATAAGTGGCACAAACCTGTCGGAAAGCGTGGCACGATAAACATTTGAAAAGGACGAGGTTCCAGCTAGGCCAACTCATGCTTTGGTACAATAGCCGTAATGAGATAAAACCAGGCAAGTTCAAGGTTAAGTGGTTGGGACCATATAAAGTAAGAGAAGTCAACGACAATGGATCCAGCAAACTGTGGACCTTGGATGGGCGCTAGATTTTCAAGGTCATCAATGGATTGAAGTTAAAAATCTATCAGGAGCAACAAGAAGGTAGAAATAATCGCCAACTTGGACGTGAGTAAAAATAAAAATAAAATTGAAAAAAATTCAAAAGAAAAAGAAGAAAAAATAGAAAAAAAGAAAATAAGAAAAAAGAAAAAAGAAAAAAATAAATAAAAATAATGGACTGTGGTCTGTGGACACAAAGTATCCTGCGGACATGATGTGTTCCGCGGACACAATGTGTCCCGTGGACACTTGTGTCTCGTGGTGGTAAAGTCCCACAAAAATTAGGCCACACTCTCGCGGACGATTTTAAACTTCCATGGACCATGTTTTAAACTCTCGCAAACAGTATGTGAACATGAAAATTGGCAGCCGCAGGTTAAAACAAAGTATCCAGCCGTAAGATAAAAGAAACCACGCCGGGTAACAAACCAAAGTTGTAAAGGGAAATTGCAGCCGTGGAGAAGGTAGAGAAGAGGACAGGGAAAAGAGATAGTTACCAAGTATAGAGCTGCAAGTATAGAGCATTCATCGTGGAGAAGGGCAGTTCATGATAATCAGTATTGATGCCGATAAGAAGGCAAAAAGAAGAAGAAGCCAAAAGAAGAATAAGTGTTGGAGGAAAAGAAAGAAGCTACGAAGTGGAATATATTGAGGCACATCATCCACGAGAAGAAAGAATATCTGTAGACAAGTAGAGGACAACAAAGGCAATTCACGTGGGAATCATTGCCGTGGGAAAATTTTGTTGCGGGAGACAAAAGAGAAAAAGAGTAAGAGAAACCCTAACCGTTTCTTTTAGGTACATAAAAAGACAAAGCAAGAAACCGTTATAATGGAATCCGTAGGAAAAATAAAGCAGTTGAAAGCAAATATGAAAAAGAATGCAAGAGTGTTGGCTTCTGGAATATGAGTTGCAGGGCCAACAGCATCTAGTAGTAAGAAGCAAAAAGTGCAGGCTGACCTCTCACACCTCACGGTCCAGTTTGAAGGACTCAACGATAGCGAGTGTCAGAAATGGTGGCAAGAAACTACAGATACAAAGGTAATTAAATAAATTCTAGTACGAGCGCAAGTACATTGGGCAAGACAACTTCCCATATTTTCCATTTGGCTAGTTGAATCGATTTTACAAACTATGATAGAATCGTACAATAGGAACAGCAAAATCAATACATTTGTTTACAAGCAGCATGGTATGACAGTCTCCTTCAAATCGAGAGATTTTAGTAGGGTTTTTGGCATTTCTGGCCAAGGAGGATGGAAAGTGGAGACCAAGACTCGTAAGTTGTCATAAGAACGTAAAGAGTATTGGGTAAAATTAGTAGGCTACGACCTCACACCAGAGGAAATGGAGTTTGTGGTGAAGGGTGGCAAGAGCCGAGGACTGCGGAGAGATTTTATTCGGGAGGGCCACTGGAGGTGTATCATGGATGTAATTAAAAGTAGGTTGACGGGGGAAGTTGGGCCTCGGATATAGTTTTTCCGTAGATTACATTCATGAACGACATCATGAATGGTATCGTGTACGATTGGGCCATGGTCCTCGCTGATAGGATGGAGGAGTTTATGATACTCCAACACCGGACATTCTTCATGCTGCACTATGCCATCGGTTTGTTTTTGGAGGCAGCCCTTCATCAAGTTCCACTTGACGATTTTGAAGTCCCACTGAGGGGGAAGTTGGCGCC
Source organism: Cupressus sempervirens (assembly GCA_028749045.1). Classification (NCBI taxonomy): domain Eukaryota; kingdom Viridiplantae; phylum Streptophyta; class Pinopsida; order Cupressales; family Cupressaceae; genus Cupressus; species Cupressus sempervirens. The sequence continues at coordinate 900,726,008 of CM053785.1, forward strand.
AGGAGAACCCCCAATATTCTATTGGAGACATTTAGACACAGGTGGGGCTGTGGCCGGGTAGAAGGTGTTATAGGGGTTGGAGGCATACGGAGACACTGACAGCGGGAGGACACTATAGAGAGCAGTGGGGCCGAATCCGCGGAAGAAAGTACTTCGGCGGGAGTTGGCAGTGATGCGGCTCCACATTTTTTACCCCTCCCAATTGCCAACTTCGGCACACTTGACCGCCACCACTTCACTCATTCCTCCATTTGGCCAGAGACATGCGCTGGTTGTCATGACTCCACCATCGACCGCGGAAGATATGAATCCGTCTACGGCCATGGCAAATGTTATTCCACAGATGAACAGGACAAATGTGATTCCACCAACGACCACAACAGAGGTTATGCCTTCACCGAGTTTTTCGCCAGACTTTGTTGCATCAGCAGAGCCAGCCGCAGAGACAGTAGAGTTGCTAGTGCCAGAGTTTGAACTTTAGGTTTGATTAGATGTGATTGGTTCTGATACTGTAGTCACCATCTCTTCCTCTTTGTTGGTTGACGTCGCCCAGCTAGTTCCGCCAGCCCAGCCAGTTTTGCCAGTATAACCAGTTTCGCTAGTACAACCAGCACAATACAATGAGAGCATGCAGTTGATGCAGGCAGCTCAGCTCGAGAAGATTGAGGTGATGGACAGAGCTAGTGCATTCCTACGACAGCAGTTCCGACTCATTCCAGCAGAGGTCGGTCCTTCCATTTAGTCCCCAAGGCATGGAGGGGTATGCCCAGGACCAACTGCCATTTTAGAGCCACAATAGGTGGGAGTACCACAGTTCGAGGATGCGCCCGTAGAGGAGGCGGCACCGGATGTGGACGTGGCTACTGCAGGAGAGGCAGAGATGGATATCGATGGGGACTGGACCCTCGACGATGTGACGAAGGAGGACCATGGGTCGGATGAGGACAGATGTAGGGAATACCTTAAAGCTATGCAGGTTGTGATAGAGAAAGGAGGCATTGTTGCATGCCAGGCTTTGACTCGTAGGGGAGAGTTGCATTTAATTCAAGCTTATATTTGGAGGATTTGTCCTGAACGGTTTCGCTCCTGCTTTGAGGATAGGGGATGGCCAGCAGTTGAGACACCAGAGATGTTGACTGATTGGGTGACAGAACCTGAGTTGGGTCCACGCAACACTTCGATGGAGAAGTTGACGCACAAGATAGTGGGGTTATATAAAGGCGTCTATTATGCTTAAAGGTGTGCAGAGGCAGACAGGGCATCAGATAGGATCACAGTTGAGAGATTTGTGACGGTTGAAAGGGAGACTAGAGAGAAGCTAGTTGCTGACTTGGTTAGCCAGCAGGCAGCGTGGGCAGCCGAGCGCGCAACGCTTTTGCGAGACAAGGAGATGGCCGAACAAAGACTATAGGCAGCCGAGCAAGAATTGTAGACAACTAAGGCCCAGGCTATGGACGCAGTCCTTCTTCTGAAGGAAGTAGTGGAGGTTAATACGCGGATTCAAAAGGATTTATGCATTTGCACAGATCAAGTGTACGAGTTGCGCCGATAGCAGAGCTCTTCAGGGACGCAACTTCCTCCCTAGTTTATATTCTTTCTATGTTGTATATTGTTGTCTCCTATTTTGTTGGTTTTTGAAGTCGCCTGGAGACGATTTTTCTTTTTTGGGGGGATGATGTTGTCCGACAAAAGGGTGGTTAGAGAGTTACCAGTGCGGCGACGATTGTGTCATTTCATTGCACCATTTCCTACATTATAAATATTGTGGACACTTATGTATTTTGGCATCATTATCATTGTTATGTATAGAAAAGCATTTGATGATGAATAGTATTTTGCATTGAATATATGTTTTCTTTCCTGTTCGCCACGAGCTGAACACCCCCTTAAGTGCAACTTAGGGAAATACAGTTAAACTTATAATGCAAGATGGGTCCTAAGGACTAGGCCATTTTAGGTACCCATGTATAATATCCAAAGCAATACATGAAATGCAATCTGTCATAAAACAAAAAAATAGGGAAAACCTCATGGGAAAAAGCCTCCCCCAAAAAGAGAGATGAAAAACCACAAGATGCATGGATGGAGGGAGGGAGTACTTGACCCCCCAAGAACTACATACATGATGTATATACAAGGAATTATCCCCCCATAAGAAGGACGGTAGGAGACATGATATCCCTTGTGTTGTCTTTTTCCTTTGCCTATGTAAGCCTTTAAAGTGGAGTCATTTGCAACCAATGCTTGATGCTTTGAAGGCTTCAAGTGACCAATGTGTGCTAACTTCGCTTGGTCTTTGTGAGTTGAGCTGCAAATTCATCAAGAGAAGCATTTTGTATGCATGACCAAGAATATCCATAGAAACAAAGATTGAGAATTCATGACCTAGCTTGGGAAGAATAGATAATACCAATTGTTCATCAACTTTAGTGATGCTGCAATTAGAAAGCTCTAATCTAATAGAATTGGACTTTAGAGAAAAAGTCTTGAACTAGCTTGGGAAGAATAGATAATACCAATTGTTCATCAACTTTAGTGGTGCCGCAATTAGAAAGCTCTAATCTAATAGAATGGAATTTAGAGAAAAAGTCTTGAACATTGTCAAAATCACAAGGATTTAGACCTATGAGTTCATTCTCCAATCTGAATTTTTTCATTCTATTAGGCATATCAAAGATTCCTTCCAAGGTTGTCTGAGTATCATGAGGATATGTGCAAGATGCAACATGATATAGAAAATCATGAGAGGTGGTTGGTCTAAGAGAGCCAAGTGTCTTATCTTTTCAATCAAACCATTTCCTCCTTTTTGCAACATTTGTAGTTGGTTCTAGATCCTGCTCAAAAATCATTCTAAGCTATCCAATACTCAACATCTGATTAGAAAGTGATTGTTTCCATTCATGATAATTATATGGAGTGAGGATCTTGTTTTGTGACAAATCCATTATACAACTAAAGAATGATTGATAAAAACTGACAACTCCTTAAAATTATTGATGCAAATAAAAAAACTGAAATCTAAGTATTAACCAAGTACATATATAGCCCCAAAATGACCTATTTTTGAAAGTAATATGCCCACTCCAAATCACTGAAAATTGATTCCAGATCTGGAAACTAGATGAAAAATCATGCACATCCAAAAATAATTGCACTTGAAAATGTTATCGTATGTGCCCAAACAAAGCTCTGGAAGTTGCAAATTGCAGGATTAGACAAAAACAGTCGTGAAAATCTGCAAATTCTGATTAATGTGGCCACCAAAACTAACACCACCACTACAATTACTAGGAAATTCTACCCTAAATAAACTAAAATTGCTCAAAAAAAGAGCAAAAATGAACCTTTGAAGGTGATTTGAAAAGCAAAAACTCAAACAGAGATAGGTAGGAATGTGCAACTAATGATGACGTCAGCTCTCGACATGATAAAGATTGATGACTGTATGGCCATCACATCAAAATGCTAATCTGTCCTATTTAAATAACTGTCAATTTTAGGACAGTAAAAAATTGCATGGCAAAAAAAAGACTGTCAACCAAATCTGATGACTGGGTGTACACTGTGTGCTGACATGGCAAACAAATCACCTGTCTGTTGCTAGGAAAAGGCATGGGGATTGGAGTCTGCACTGTTCGGGGCCTTGGGATAGATCATCTACTGCGGGAGAGAGTCAGATCTGACCAATGATTGGACGAGGGCCTTATTCAAAGTTGAGGTAGGGGCAAGAGTATGTTACCGTGTATGCAAAAGATGGGCCTGCGCTTCCACTGCTATGTCTGCATGGATCGTGTGATATGCAGTTGAGGATAGGACCTCCTCTTTTCTTTTCCACAGGAGCAGATCGTAGAGTCTTTGATTTTCTGTTGCAGGTCTGATTGGGCGAGTTGCTTGCTTGGTGGACTTGTAGGCCCACATTACAAGAGGAGGGGCTGCGTTTGGAGTGCCTGATTGTGCCTAGGGACGATGGGAAGCGCTAAGTAGCTTTGCTAAGCAAGGTGCAAAGCTGAGGGTGCCTTGGGGCAAGTCTGTAGGTGGATCAATTCACAGGTGCTGGTGATCCGCAATCAAAGGGAGATGATCGTGTGGTGCCATGTTTTGCCTAGGTGGGGTAGTGCGATGAGGGCCAGGTTGGGGAGGGGGGTGTTGGCGGGTTCAGAGCGACAAACCTGGACAAGTGGTGGTGCTTAATCCCACATGGACTGCAAGGCATATGTTTCTCTTCTTTTTAATAACCATTGTCCCCACTTCAAACAAACTAGTGGAAAGCAGGCTCAGTGTCTGGTGTTTGGTGTTGTCAGGTCTATTCTCCAGATTGATTGTGCTGTGATCTGACATAGAATATTCTCTGTGTTGTTCTCTGCTATGACAAAATGACAAATAGAAAGGGCCTCAACCTAAGATTTTGCTTGAAAAATATTGATAATAGAACTGTGAAAATAAATTGAAAAATTGCAGAATTTTTTTATTTTATTTTGATTAGTGTACTAAGATGGCAGATCGGGTCGTAAGGCTTGTTCTACAATTTTGTTTGCCCCAACTTTGATTGTCATCAAATATAGGCATGTTTATAGTCGATTTTAATTGAAGCAACCTTTTGGACTCGATGGCAATGCCCAAATTGCCAAAAAGATATTCAATATAAAAGCAAGAGAACGATCTAAAAAAAAATGGGTAGATCCTTTGGACCTAAGTCACAAGATTCAAGTTCGAGTTAGAGTTCGACAACTATGAAGTTTGGATGAAGTTCGACAAGCCAAAAAAATTGAAAAAAATTCAACATTAAATTTGCGCAATGTAATTTTCAAAAAAAAAAAGTATATACTATTTTTATTATATGTTTAAATAATTGATAAATAATAGAAAATAATATAAATATTGACATGTTTAATTATAAATATATGCAATCTATTATTATATAATAAAAAATAATATTTATATATTTTAATATTTGATAAATAATATAAAATTAATAATAGTAATAAATTAATAATAACAAAACCTACGATAATAAAAATTTGTAACTATTAATGAAACCTAAAATTAAGTAATCTCAATGTTAAACATACTATAATAAAAATTGAAAATTATTAGCTAATCCTATTAAATAAATCATCTTTGAACGTAAAAATAATATGCCATGCCCCAAATAGTCGACGGAGAATAATTGAAGTGGAGTTTAGTTTAGACGTCGTTGCTGATAAAGAGGAATGGTAGCCGAGGTTTGTTTAGACGCCATTCATTGCAGGGTTAAAGATACGTTGAAAGTAGAGGGTAAAGCAGAGAGGTTAATGTCATGAAAGCAACTGAGAAAGAAGACAGTAGAATGTGTAACAAGATGGGAGAATTTGTAACCCATGACCTATGACCTGCACTCACAGTTTTAGAAACGACGATGGCAGCTTGTTTCAGACGGATTTAGGATGAATTTATCTTATTTTTTTAATATTTTTTAAGGTTCGCCGATTTTTCGAACTTGGAGCCGAAAATTCAGCGAACCTTGTGACAACTTTGGATAATGAAAGAGAAATGAAAATAAAAATAAAAAACTTAAGCAAAAACAAAAGCAAATGGAACAAGGACTTACCTTTTCCACTCATTGTAAGCTTGCAAAAGTGTCAGAATGAGGCACAAACACTTGAAGATCTAAAAATCAATCTTTTGACTCCTTGCACAACCAAACTCTTGCTCAACCATGTATTCGCTCCAACTCAAGACAAAATAACCTATTTGCACACCACAAATGAGAGTTAGAAGTCATTGTAAAACTTTCAAACCCACTTTTTAGGTTTGTGGATGTCAAAAAATTATGAAATTTGCAAAAAAACAAACAAAGACAACTTGGCCAATGTCCGTGGGCCCTAGTTCATGTAAGTTCACCAGATTTGGAGTTGGCCCGCCTGGATTAGACCAACCATGGTCTGGTTTGAACCAAGCCTGTGTGGCATGGACCCTCTCTGAACCCACAGGAGGACAAGACTTATACCACAAACCGGTTTGAACTGTGCTTGGTTTGGCGTCTAGTATGGATGATCTGGTTATCCTAGCTCTCTTTTATGATAGCCTTCATATAATGTGCAGGGTATGTCTTGACGCCATAGGGGCCTCACAGGTATGTTGTGAATGGAAAGCAATTCCCAAAGCAGTATTAACAGTGTGGGGTGTTCGAGGAAATCTTCCCTATTTTGTGAAGACATCCTAGAGACGTTCCTCTAAATTCTGTAGAGTGGGGACAAGGAGGGGCATGGTTAGTTTTTAATGCTGTTAGGAATTTTTTAATGTGGTCTCAATCGAAGCTTTGTGGTTAACAGTACTGTGACCACTGTGATGTGTCCCTTTATTAATTTGGTATAAATTAGGGACTATTGATTCACTAACACTTGTACTGATAATTCTGATACCTCTCAATGTGCTTATTTTGTCAATACTATTAAGATAATATCTTATACTTTCTATAATAGTCAACTACTTGTCTGTAGTCCGTCTTCAGTCCAGATAGGAATGTTTCCTATTACTTGTCTGTAGTCCGTCTTCAGTCCAGATAGGAATGTTTCCTATCCTGTCTCAAGTTTTGTTTCTAATTCCGTCTTCAGTCTACGTTGTTTCTTTTAGAAACAAAGAAACAACGTCCTTGTAATTCTTTATAAGGAACACATTTGTTCCTCTGATTACTCAATCATCTGGAAATCCGTTAATCTGCCAACTCTTCTTGAATCTTGTAACATGGTATCAGAGCCAATACTTGAATTTCTTTGAAAAAATTATAATTTCATTCAAAATTATTTGCTAAAATTTTTCGATCTAATTTTTGAGGTTTTTTCTCAAATAGCTCGTCTAGGGTTTTTTGTTTTTGTTGAGAAATTCATCTGTGAAAAATCTTAGTTTCGGCTAGGTTTTTTCTTTTGAGAATTGCAGGGAGATTTTGGAGTTTTTTCACGTGCAAATCGGGCAGATTCTTGGCATTTTTTTTACAAACCCTACCGCGGCTCAGTCTGAAAATCGCGAGCTTCATTTCAATTTGTAACGCGTGATTCACGTTTTTGCTGCTTGCATTTGTTTTCTGCAAACAAAAATGTCTCACGTTTTCTGCAAACAAAAACATCTCACGTTTTCTGCAAATCGTTTTTTTGGAGCCGAAGAATGCTTGAAAAAACCGGTATTTCGTCTGCTATAATCATTGTTGAAGGGTTGTTTTTGTCTATCCAGCCCTTTCGCCTATCTTTGCCAGCATTTCGGGTGTTCATTTATCCAAATCTGCCATTTTTTTCTACAAATCCGACCTCCCTGGCCGCCGACTGTTATTTTTCTCAAAACCCTAGTTTTTGACCTCGAAAAAATATTTTGTTTGCAGATTCTTGGTGGGTATTTCGAGAACTCAACTGGGTTGTTCGTTTTTCTTGGGTGCCTCGATTTTTGTGCCTCGATTTTTGAGCCAGCGGATCCAAAAAACGACAGAAGATTCCTTTTGGGTTTTTCGAGCTCTCTTCAGGGTCATTCTCTGATTCTTCCGTATTTTTGCCTCGAAGAACGTGCCTTCACAGATTTTCACAGTTTTTCATTGGAAAATGTGCCATGGCATCTCTGACAAATATTCTGCTCGAACATAATTCCAAATTCAATGGTCGCAATTATGGAACTTGGAAGCAGCGCATCATCGCAATCTTCGAATATCGCAACACCACTCAACTTGTTTTGGGTGTTACGTAGCGTCCGACTTCTCCGAGTCCTGATCAAGATACATGGGATTTGAACAATCGAGAGACAGTAATGCTTCTCAAACTATCCGTAGTTGATGACCAGCTTTCTCAGATTCCATCCGGCAAGACAGTTGCCGAAATCTGGACACATCTAAAAGGTCTTTATGAGACTTCCGACAAGAGCAGAGCCTTCTTTCTAAAATACGCTTTGTTTTCTATTGTCATGGATGAGCGCACCTTGCTCCAGGCACACCTAAATCGGATTCAGGAAATCCGTGATTAGTTACTTGCCATCGGTCGCAAGATGGAGGAAGAGGATATTGTGGTAATCACTCTTCGGAGTTTACCAAAATCCTATGAGCATTTTATCGAGACTCTCAACATCACATCTACTGGTGTTGATCTAAAGTTCATTGATCTTTGCACCCTGCTGCTTCAGCAAGATCGGTGGAAACAACAGTTTGGTAGCAGCTCCAGTTCCACCTCCACTGAGCAAGCCTTTGCTGCAAAATCCTTTCAATAGAACATTGGCAACCATCAGTCTTCTTAGCCTTCCCGGCATCAACCTTCTGCTCAATCCTTGGATGGCTCTACGAAGCAAAATGTACAGTGTAATTACTATCACAAGTTCGGCCATATGAAATTCGAGTGCTGGAAACGTTTGGCTGCCCAAGCAAGGCAAAATGCTTCCCAGCCAACAACACAAGTTGTCGAGCTTCCTGATCAAGGCGAAGCTGCATTTTTCGCCTTCTGAATTTGTTTCTGTTTTTCATGGGTATGTTGATTTTCTCCTCAAAAATCATTTCAAGTTGTCTGTAATACGCAAGGTTGCGTTAGATTCTGGGTTTTACCGTTTTTTCCACAAAAACGAAGTTTTGTAATTGCAACTTATTTTGAGTCATAGCACTCTTCTGGCAAAGCTTCTTGGTTTCAACATTCTATAGATCCAGGGAGGGTCTCAGTTATCACAGAATGTTCCGACATCCGTACGTTGACCATTAAGGGAGGGTATTAAGATAATATCTTATACTTTCTATAATAGTCAACTACTTGTCTGTAGTCCGTCTTCAGTCCAGATAGGAATGTTTCCTATCCTGTCTCAAGTTTTGTTTCTAATTCCGTCTTCAGTCTACGTTGTTTCTTTTAGAAACAACGTCCTTGTAATTCTTTATAAGGAACACATTTGTTCCTCTGATTAATCAATCATCCGGAAATCCGTTAATCTGCCAACTCTTCTTATCATCCGGAAATCCGTTAATTTTTGCCAACTCTTCTTGAATCTTGTAACTAATACTACTGATCTTTTGGGGCTTTTGGTGTTATGTCACTCGTGGGTGAATAGCTTCGGTCAAATATAACTATCAAGAATGATGGAATGTAATCATATCCAGAATAATTATATCTGCATTAAGATAAGAGATCTTAACTACCACTGACAGGAATCATGTAGACTATGCAAGTATGATGATCTTTTCATAACTTGATCAGTACTATTGCCACTTATTTCAGATACGAAGATTTGAATTTAACAAAAATCTGCTATTTGTTACTCTACAGCAATGATGTAATTTGCTGTATTCAATCAGTCTCTAGAGGTACTTATCGGGTTTCTTCCCTTGAGTATTATTCTTATAATAACGTTTTTTGAGCAACACAGGCTTAAACTATTATTGCATCTTGAGGCTATAGTTATATATTCCCATAGTTTTCAGTTGTTCATTATGATACGATTGAGACCAGAACTAAAATAATAGAGGAATGTTTTTCAGACTATGCCACTTCTATATTCTCCCTTCTAAATTGAACTGTAACCGTTTATGTGCTTTAGTTTTGGGCAATGCTTTTTTCTTCCCCTGTCAAAGTGAAATCAATTATAGTTTTATAATGTGCCAATTGAACATCTGCATCCATTTGTCTTGAGAGACACATCTCTCCTTACGTGCCCCTATTCCATACGTTGCACCCTTTCAATAGTTAATGATGCCGAGTTATTATTTTCTTTTTGAGTGTTTAAATCACTGTCCTCTACAAATCGCATCATGCTGAGTTATTGTTAGTTTCTTTTTGACTGTTTAAATCACTTTCCTATACAAATCGCATCACCTACCACGTGTTTTTGACTACCTCTACCTTTGTATATTTGTTTGAGTTGCTTTTAATGCTATTTATTCTTTTGATAATAATAATAATTATCTTATCTCTTATAATCATTTATTATTACTGAAGACATTATCATCTTTATACTATCTTGGACTTGAAGTTTGGACACCGACAATTTAGGTTATTCTCATATGCGTGATATGAGATGTTTGACTGATATTGAAATGACCAGACTATCATGTTATACGAATTGGATACTTGAATTGCCATTGTCTACTAGAGATATTAATTGGGAATACATGTCGCACAATATGGTCTTCATGTAAGTACGCGTACATGGAGCGGGGAATCTCGTTCAAGAGTCTTAATTGATAAATGGATATTGTTTGACTGGAAATGTAGCCAGCAGCGTTGAGTCCAACTGTGTATGCTAGTAGTGGTGGCGTAATAGATTTCGTATGAGAAACTAGACTGGTCAATTCTTCACCTCTCGAATGGTAGATAATCATCTTTGGTTTGTATGGTCAGTGTTCATTATATTATTTGCAATTTATTAGTTGTAATGATAATTATTTATAATTAATTTAATCAATAGTTTATTTTATTTTTAAATTCTACTCTAGAATTATTATTATTTATTAATTTTTTTTGGCAAAAGTCGCAAGCCACTGATATATTAGTAAATAATAGTGATTCAAAGTTCATGAGGGAAAGAACAGCAAGAAAACCCTAAATCCTTACTGAATACAAGAGGTTACATAGATTGAGGCTCATAAATGAACTCATTAAAATAGGTAGCAAGAGAATGGAACAGCATATTAGTTAAGTATCCCTAAAATGCCCTTATAAATGGGCTACAATCAATGTTGCCAAACTCCTACAAACACTCCAGCCAAAAAGCTAACTAGTAAGGATCTGAATCAAGAACTTTACAAAGGGCCTGTTCAAAAATGTTATGGAACGGAGCAAGTGCAGGTTGACCGCGTTTGAAGTGACAAACAATGAAACAGGTCATAGTTCAGCTGAACTTTGAACCGGTGAAAGAACACGGGCTAGAAACCGGTCGTAAAAACATTAGACACCACAGCTGGTAAAATCAATATTGATGAAGACCAGACAGGTCGCCAAAGGAGAAGAGATCGCTGCCGGAAGTCACAACCATAGTTGGAAAACTCGCCAAAGGCAAAAACTCGCCAAGCCCCCCAAAAGTTTAATCGGGAAAAACTTGGTGATTTTTTAAAAAAAACTTGGGAACTTAAAAAAACCGCTGAAATTTAATTAAAAATGCATTTATTTTGCAAAATTTAATGAGAAGATGCATCTAATAAGTTAATTAAAGAGAACACAAAAGAAACAAGCAGAGTTTAGATATATATAAATGCATAGTGCATACAAAATTGCATTCTCATGCGGAATGCTCATGGCAGGAAGCAAAATAGTAAATAGTTTCAATCTGTCAAAGTAGAAGTAAATACTAAAAGTCTAAATACATCAATACAATCACATCTTCCTCTTTCCAGCTACACTAGTAAGAAAGCGAGGGGGTCTAGTCCTCGAAGAATAGCCCCGCACTGGGATAGGGTGTGCACTGCGTGACTGTGAACTTTGTGGTTGTGCCTCCTCGCTCGACATCCCTATTGACTGACTCGGCGTCCTGGAAGATGATGTATCTCCTCCTATATGTGGCACTGGTAATGCCTCGTCCTCTGAGCTGGAATCATCATCATCCTCGTCCTCAATGTCATCCACTGTGAAATGAAAATCAATTCCAGCATCCCCCTCCATGGCTTGCCTCTCCAAATCAGGGATCTCATCTAGTGTAAACAATAGACCTGGCTCCTGTGCTGTCCAATCAGAATAAGGATCTATCTCATCCAGATCAAGTGGACCAGGTAGTGCTGAACTTTGTGCCTTTTTTATGCGCAACTTAAGATTATAGTGCACATAAACAAGGTCATTAAGCCGTTTTTGAGTCATTCTGTTTCTTTTCTTTGTGTGGATGGACTCAAATAAGCTCCATTTGTGCTCACAATGGGATGATCTACAAGGTTGGCATAGGACTCTGAGAGCAAAATTCTTTAAATTGGGGGTATTGCCACCCCAACTTGACCACCAAGAATTTGCAAAATAAAATATAAAAAGCTATAAAGCAATGAAAAAAGATAATTAGAAACACAACTTATCAATTTGCAAAAGTTTTGAAGTGTGATGCTTTACCTGGTGCTTGAGTAGATCTTGCTCTCTTTGCTAGCATAGAAGAGAACAAATTACCCCTCGATTCCACATAGACTTGTTGTTTGGTCACAACAAGGTCTCTCTCCTCTTCATTGGATATCATTCTCTCAATGCATTTAGAGAGATCTTCCATGACCTCTCCGTTAGGATCTGAGTAGGAATCATCAGCCCTAAAACAAATAGAAAATGATATCAAGTCTTACTACACAACCTTAAAAAGTAAAGTAAAATAAAATCTTAGTAAAATCTCAACTTCAAGGACAATCATAGTACCTGAATATGGGGTTGAGGAAGTAGCCTGCTGCATGAATGGGTTGATGGAGCATATTGTTCCACCTCTTATCAATTATTTCCCAAATGGGGTCAAATTTGAGTTTGTCCCCATGATAGTAATTTCTAATAGCCTCTTTGGTCCTATCCATGGCGTCATAAAGACCTCCCATTGGGGATTGCTGCCCATCACATATGCGCAAGACTCTAACTAGGGGCATAGACATCTACATTTGAAATTTGAAAAATACAAATTAGTTAATAACATAGTAAGTTATGAATTAATAATGAAACTTGAATCAACTAAAAATATAATGTTTTGATTCTTGAAGTTACCTCCACAATCTCCTTAGCCTTTGCAAAAAAACTATCATCAAAGACTATCCGTGCCACAGCCTCTCCTTCGGGCTTCTTTGAGTAAGATGAAGCAACCCAATCAGCACACACAAACATTTGTTTCAGAGCCAATATGTGGTCGAAAATACTTTGCAACGTCAAGAACACCATTGCAAACTTGTCATAGAGGGTCTCACCAAATCTTTGCTTTTAGTGGCCTTTCTAATCAAATTGAGAACCCATGGGTGATTATAGATATATTTGGTGACTCGCCTAGCATCTTCCACAACTGGACTCACCCAATCAAGTTTTCCTATGTCCTCCAAAAGAAGGTCAAGGACATGTGCTGCACAAGGTGACCAAAAAAGTGTGGGATGCCTCTCTTGGAGGATTCTACCTAAAAGATTAGTAAAAAATCAATAATTAGTTACAAACTTTCCATATTTAGTATTTACATCAAATTTAAATTGAATAACACCATAGCATTACATTCATGATTCATGTTGAAAATAAAAAATTAAATTTACCTGCTGCCACATATGCTGCTGCATTATCTGTGGTTATTTGCACCACATTCTCTACTCCCACCTCCATGACAACATTCTCCAATATTAAAGCCAATATGTGTGCATTTTTCACTTTGTTGGAGGCGTTAACAGATTTCCAAAACACCACATCATCTTTACAAGCAACCAAGAACTTAATAATGGTTCTACTTCTTCCATTTGTCCACCCATTAGATAAAATGGTGCAGCCATACTTCTTCCACTTTTTCTTTTGGTCGTCTATCAATATTGTTGCCCTACCCACTGCATTGTCAAGCAACCTACAAAATTTAGGTGTAATAAAATGTTAGTAAAAAATAGGAAATAACAATTAAGATTTAAAATATAACAATGAACTGAAGTGAATCACAATTATTTACAATTACTAAATAGTAAAATACTAACCTTCCACTCATATCCTTGCGATTAGGTGGCTTGTACCCTTTGCCCGATATTGAAATTGCATTCACCAAATTGAATCAATAGGGACTATCAGCTGCATACATTGAGATATTGTTGAAAAACCAAAAATCAGCTGCTGCAATATCATTTTGCTCAAGCACCTCCTTGAACTATCCAGTGCCCTCTAATGATGGCTGTGATCCAACTGTTCCTGGGCACAAAATAACTCCCTATCCCTGATGCGGATGGTAATGAAGAATTAGGAAATGTAGAAGAAGTGGAACCGACAAAAGAGGCATTTTGTTTGTGGATCCGTGGGCCACGAAGAGATCTTGGTATGTTCTCAAGTGCTTCTTCTTCTTGTTGCATATCAAAAGGAGCTCCTTGAGATTCAACTATGGCTGCCCTCATAGCTAATTTCGCCCTCTCCCTATTCAATTTTTTTCTCTTTAGCAGCTGCAAGTAGGGCATTGATGAATCTTTTTCTTCTTCAATTACCTTGAGACAAGGATTTGAATCATGTTTCTTTATGCCTGCAAGGTGGTATTTGAAGCGGTTTATGCCTCCAGAAATAAGTCTTTCACATGGAATGCATATCACCTTCCCAACATCATTTGGAGCTTCATAGGCATACTGCCATGCCTTATCTCTTGCATTTTTAGGCCGAGTGCCTATGTATCTAGATGGGCATGGTGTTTGTGGCCACTCTTCTTGCGGGTTTGTCATTTTTTTTAATGCTTGACTGCTGCCCTACACATAAATTTATAGAAAAATGAATAAACAAAGTTAGAACAATTAGGGTTTGTTTTTAGAAAATCTTACATATTATTCAAAAAAATTTGTGAAACATAGAGCTGAATGGCTTTCAAATGATTCAAACATAGAGTTAAAATGCTTTTAAATGATTTGAAATCATTTACAAACAACAACAAAAAAATAGAACATTTGTTAAAACTATAAAAAGTTTTCAAACTATGATAAAATAAACATACCTGGAAAGAGATCTGTCTTTTAAAACTGGTTAGAATCTTCTAAAATCCACTCAAATCTGCCTTGAATCACTTGCAATCAGCTAAGAATGCCTCCAAACCTTCTTCTCTCCACACCTTGAGGCTCTAGAGAACACAAATGCAACAAACAATGAAAAAAAGAGTTTTTTTCCCCTTTTAAGCCGTCATAGGCCGCGGGCAACATAAATTGGGAGTTTTCCTTTAACACTCGCTGATTACTCGCCAAGTAATCGGTGATTTTTTCTGTTCCCAGCGAGTTTTTAAGGCTGCGAGTAAAATGGAGAAAAACTCGCCGAGCTTAAAAACTTGGTGAGTGTTTGAAACTCACTGAATACTTGGTGATTTTTCCAACTATGGTCACAACCATAGATGGAAAAATTGCCGAATACTCGGCGAGTTTTAACAAATCGCTGATTTTTTCAGCTTGGTGAGTTTTTCACCACTTAACTCGCGGGTCTAGAAACTTAGCTGCACCATGTTTAATCGCCGATTACTCGGCGAGTATTTTTCAAAAACTCGTGAATTGCTTGATTTTCAGATTTTTGCTTAATTTTCAGTGGGAAAATGCATTAATCTGTTCCTCAATGCTTCATATATTTCGACGATGTAGAAATGCTCAGCTGGAACGAAAAGGAGCTTATGAAATTTGTCAAATAATTTCATTTGGTCTTTTCAATCATGGAGTGCATACTGACTTTTACATTAAATGCTAACACAAAAGAAAAATATCATAGTGAGGAAGTAGTGGAGCATTACATTAAAACATGCATATTCTAGCATGTATTTAAAGTATTAATGTATTAACAACTGCTAGAGATTGAATGCATGCCTATTCAACTATCATTGTTTGCAACTTTGCACAATAAACTGCATTTTATTGCAATCTTAATCTTTTTTAGCTTCAGTTAAATAAGCATTTGCTGTGTATTGTATACTCTGCTGAGTCCAGTTATGTTTTAACAATTTTAGTTTCCTTGCAGTTTGGTAGCTAGTTTCTTTGTCTGACTTCTCCATGCATTTGAATGCATGACATATCTCCTTATTAGATTCATTAGGTAATAATATCTTCTTCTATTTTAGTTCATCCACAGTCAAGACTTCAACTGCCTCTCTTTATTTATTGAAGCTAGTGATACAACAGTTTGTAAGCAATTCAAATCAGTACAATTTCAATTCTTTTAACTTCGCAATTCAATATCTCTGCTGTATGCACAGTGAGACCAATCTATTGAAGTTTTTTCTCTGTATTCTGAGATTGGTTGTGGAATTCTTTTCTGATTTAATCTTCGGCATAGCGTAAGAGCTGTTATGTTTTTCTTTTGTATTCTCTTTAATTAACTTATTAGATGCATCTTCTCATTAAATTTTGCAAAATAAATATATTTTTAATTAAATTTCAGCGGTTTTATTAGGTTCCTGAGTTTTCTCGAGTTTTTTTTTTTAAATCACCGAGTTTTTCCCGATTAAACTTTTGAGGGGCTTGGCGAGTTTTCCAACTATGGTCACAACAATAAACCAAATAGCAAAACTACACAGCCCAAAGTCCGATGGATATGAGTCAAAGATAACATTTCACCCTAACCCCATATAGCCAAAAAGTTGAGTGAACAAACTTGTGGCATCCTTAAGCAGGCAAGTGGGGATCATCATGATATAAAATAACAAGGGCTACAAAAGGTGTGCAAGAAGCGAGTCATATGAACAAAATTATCTCTAGGATTGGCCTACTCTTCCATGGGAGCCACAGTGCACACATCTGAATCATAAACTAATTTCAAGTTGGAAAAAGCCTCAGACAAATCAAAATTGACATTATGATGAAGAAACAACCCACCAACAAGATTGCCAGACTGGTGGACAAATGTAGGAGGGGCAACTACCGCATGAAGGAGAGAGTCGTTGTCTGGAACACAAGAATCACACGAAACAACTCTTTACTAGGTGAATGACCGCAGATGAAATTCGTGACCGAGGATGGTCAAAATGGCTCAAAGTTTGGAGAAAGCAGAAAGACGCATTTTGAGGGAGAACACCTGGCCATATATATATATAATTATGTTATTGTGATTAAGTATTATATTAATAACAATTCATATTATGTTACTATTTTTATTTGTTTGTTTTAATATAAATTATTTAGTTATATCCTAGGAGTGGGGACATTACAGTATATTATATTAATAACATATATTAAATATAGGTTATATCAAAAATTTCTTATAATATTAATTTTGAATATTAATATTATAATGCATAATATATTTACTTCATATATTATGATGATTAATCTAAATATTATATTTTATCATTTAATATTCTTAGGCAAGAGCCTACAACACAAGAAGATGATTTACAAAATTTACTTCTTCGATGGTATCCTACAACTACAAGTGATCATTAGTACATGTGTATATGTAATTTCAAAGATGATAAATTACTCCAAGCCAATCCCATATTAAGTCCAATAGTAGACCTTTGACCCCCTTGGCCTCAGTGGCAATAGTGTTCATGCATCCACATGAGGTGGCCTATTTGGTGGGATGCTTGTTTCATTTTGCTCTTATTATCATTCTTAGTCGAGAAGAATACAGGATGTAAACAGATTGCTTAGGCACCAAACTCAACGGTCCCCCTCAAGGTTTCTTTTGATCCAAGCCCTTATGCCCATCGTGGACATGTTTTCAAGGCATTTTATAGGGATGCTGATCCTTACCCATCTCGGAATAACCCGTTGGCTGGATTTAAATTTGCCTCTCCCTAAATATACCTTATTCTCTCTCCTGAGTTACCCTTATAGGTAAGTTGGTAATAAACTATATTTGAGTTGAAAAGTCCATGCTATTCCAGTTATAATCATGGTCTAGAAGGAACGCTAAGATGCATTAGGCCGCTTTGACACTAAACTCAATGGTCTCCCTCAAGTTTTCTGTGGATCCAAGCCCTTAAGCCCATCTTGGACATGTCCTCAAGGAATTTTTGGGGATGCTGATCCTTACCCATCTCGGAATAACCTGTTGGCTGGATTTATACAGGCCTTTCCCCTATTGTATTCATATTTATTTCTTCCAGTTCAGAATAATAAAGGATTTGAACATGGCCTTATTAGAGTAAATTGATGATAGAAAATCTGTCATGTACTTACCTCAGAGCTGCATAGGTCTGGTATTATTAACAGAGTGTTTTCCTTCTCTACTGTTGTTATCAATACCTGGTTATAACAGTTACAGCATTGTATTTATTTATCTCTGCTTTGCAACTCTGTATTGTCATTGCCAGTTATGAGCTGTATAAGCCGTTTGCACTTTACTGATATCTCTGTTTTATGTTGGTAATTAATACTGTGAATGTTCTTCTCTTTTTATTCATTCTTATGCCGTTACAGAATTCTGCAGAGATTCTGGGTACTGTTAAACTTTGGTCCTCTTTTTCAATGAACGAGAAAAGAAGCAATGTGTTGTGTAGACGAATGTTTCAAAACTCCTCTGATGAATAAGAATTAATGGAGGCAACCAAGTGGGTATGAAATGTGCAGATAAGCTTGGGAAATTAAATGCCATTGAAGAAAATAATTTTTTTATGTTTTTGGGTGTCCCATATTGATACGTATATCAGGCTATGTGCATGAAAATAACCTATCAAAGGCACAGTGAACAAGAATACGGATGGATTGCTGAGTTGTCATTAACGGGTCAAATCAACAGTAATTGTATCTTACGTGAAGAATCTCTTAAGATGAACCAGTAAAATACAAACAGCTATTGAACTAGACTAAGGAGAAAGATTGACGAGTTGAGACAAGAATTTGCAAACTGAAAAATCAGCTTTTGAAAAATGGAATAACTTCTGGAAGACATTGTCTACGAGGTTGGAAGACATCTCCTGGGCAATTTGACCATTATTGGATGCTGCTGCTATTGAATCAAAAGTTGGAAAAATTGTGACAAATTGAACCATTCTCAGGAAAGGAACAACTAGCAATGCTTTTATGACTTTGTTTTTCTGGTGGGACAGTTTTCAATATTCAAGGCAGTTGCAAAAGTGGCATTACCCATGGTTTTGAATCTATTTCCATAGCCGGACTTTGAAAAAAACTAACTTCCTGGGTGTTGTCGTGATATTTTTTGAATGAAATTATGGAGACATTAATTCCTGAGTTGTTGTGAAACTCTATAATGTTAGCTCAAACAACTAGTGAAGCAAAGAAGGCATTGCAAAATACATATGAACTACTGTATGCAGGAAGCATACGTGTGATGGGATTATGAACCAACAGCTGAGTTTTTTCGTGCTACGTGAGAAGTATCAAGATTGTTTATTCACTCTTTAAAAAAAACTGAGTGTTGAATTCAGTGGGAAGACTCTGGACAAAACACACTTGGTATTCACGCTCCCAGTTTGGTGCTGAAGTTATTGGCCAAAGTGGTTGGAGTGTTAGGAAGCCGAGTACATCAAGCCTGGAGCAATTGAATGTCATGAACAGTTTGAAGCATCAAAAAGACATCTATTTAGCATGAGCATGATTATTGGATGCAATAGCTAATTTTGCAGAACCTTGAAGTGGTGGAAAGATTGTGTGAAGGGTCCAACACAAATCACCGAAATTACCTCTGTAGAAAACCTCACAGACTGGCAGGTTGCTAGCTCTAATACCAATTGTAATGTCCCTATTTGGGACTGACCTTAATTAATTTCCATTCCCTGATTGCAGTCTAGTTGTGTATCTTATTTTATATTTCTCCATATTTCCAAATGATGATTTCTCAATGTTAATAATGATTAGTCATGTCCTTTCATACATAATAATTATATTATATTAATAACATATTTTAAATATAGGTTATATCAAAAATTTCTTATAATATTATTTTTAATATTAATATTATAGTGCATAATATATATACTTTATATATTATGATTATTAATCTAAATATTATATTTTATAGTGTAATTTAATAATATTTAATTCTCATTTTTAATATTAAAATGTTATGCAATCTAATAATATGATTATAGTAAATTATAACTATAACATTATTAATATTATATTATTATTATTGTTTTATTTATTTATTATTTATCTATACTTCAATTATATGGATCTTATTTTGACAGAGATATCACATTTAATATAGTGTCAAGTTCAGTTTATTTATCAAATTCTGATATCTTCCATGTATTGTATAGTGATTTAATTTCTTCTGTTTGCTTGGTCAGAAAATCTATCAACAAAGGAATAGGAGTGGATAATATGCATTACCTAAATGATGGCCTTTGGAAGGTATGCTAATGAAACTGCCTTGAGCCAGACTAATCATTTTTGAAATATGGCCGATCTAGCCTTTTTTTAGCATTTTTGGATGGTCTCGTTTCTGGCCTCTTCATAATAAAATAATCTCATTCTGTAATCTGGACTGCTTATGCTTGTCTATTTTCTTGCACAAAGTTGATGTATCTTTTGTCATTTATTTGGCAGACATTACAGCTGAATTGAATACGATGTGGATGGAGAAGGAAAATTCTGTTACATTTAGTTGTGGTATACAATATGGAGACTAGCTACAACTGTAGCTTCAGGAACTGGTATCTTTGATGCAGATGATGATAGCTTGAGAAAGCATATCCATGTGAATTAGTTAACAGCAAGAAACAAAGAATGGGAAAAGTTCAAGTTGTATACTGAATGCTAATTCCTTGTTAATCATGCAATCACTAAAATGCAAACTGTTTTTGTAGGGTTAACCTATTATTGTCTGATGATTTTATATAGCAAAACTTGATGTTCTGATAAAGTATTAAATCAGAGCTTAAATGTCGCCTTCATTGCATTTTCTGAATAGATGTTATTTTCACGCTTATTATGCTCTTTGTTATTGCCTAGACAAACACTTCTGACTATGTTGCTATTGTTAATGGGGAAGGGTGCAAATAACATTTTTCCAGAAGTGAATTGTCTCGAGGTTGGGCTTAAAACTTCTAGAGATTGGTCCCTACAGATCAGTGTTGACCAGAAATCCTTGGTGGCACTAGAACCGTATCATCAAATATTGAACACTTATGCTTCAGCTTGCAAATGGAACTAACCCCAAAGGGTAGTTTCACTGATGTGCACTTCGTTCAAAACTCAATCCTGGTTCCTGCAATGGATGCAATTCTACATAAAATCATTCTCTATTTTCTTTTATCCTTACATGTATATAATATATTAGAAACACCCTTTTACCTTACTGTTTCTTATTGAATCATTACAATTGACGTTTCTATCACATGTATCTTATGTTTCTGTTTTATCAGGTATTTCTTAGCCACCATGGCACAGAGTGCAGTCGTAGTCTTTGTCTGCAGAAGTTGACTTGACCATTTTCAATGGATTCCATTATTCCACTATAGAATTATTGTTGTGCTTGTGACCTTTGCATGACTTACTTCTCAAGGGCTCTATTACTATCTAGATGAGAATACTCCAAGCCCCATCCAAAATCTAAACCC
This sequence comes from Cupressus sempervirens, assembly GCA_028749045.1. Lineage (NCBI taxonomy): Eukaryota > Viridiplantae > Streptophyta > Pinopsida > Cupressales > Cupressaceae > Cupressus > Cupressus sempervirens. The sequence continues at coordinate 900,747,089 of CM053785.1, forward strand.
TAACTTGGTACAAATGCTTATATGTTACAGCTTAACGACCAACATCAACAATGAAATCTATTTCAACACCAGCTTATGCTCTGGATGGTGAAACTGGTCTGCTACAGATTAAAAAAGATGAGCAAACATATGAATCTCCATGGTGATTCCACCTGGCAACTTGGTCCCATCCACCCAACTAAGCTTGTCATCTTCCTATCTTCAACGCCCAAAGAAACTGATGGTTCTCATTTTCTATTATCTCTATAAGATGCTTGCTACATATATAGGAGTCTTGCCTTCCCCAAATGTTTAGCCATCTAATCTATGGCAAAGGTTATCTTTAGAGTTCACAGGTTTTTGCAATTTGTTTTATTTGTAAGCAAACTCTTTTGACCATCACCTCATTACCTCCCCACCTCTGGTGGTTTCATGGTTATGATTTGTCCATCCGTGTATTGACCTTGTTCCTATTGGATGGGTGGCTTCCCAGGAAGGCCCAATGCTTCACCTCAGTGAGCATTGCCTAAACACAATGAGTGCTAAGTGTAATATTCATTCTCATGAGAGGGATTACTGTAACCACCACTCATGAAACATCGTTAATGAGTTTGACTTGAAAACTACATAGTTGAAACTTGACAGCAGTATTGTAATTTGCCTCACTATAGAAATATCTTCTACTTAACAGCCTTGTTCCCATCTAATTGCAATTCATTATTTCCCACATTGTCAATATGACATTCAACAAACTGATGATTTTTTTGATTTGATGATATTGCGAGCTCCTGTGTTTGCATTTATAATCTGACTTAGAACTTACGAGGGACACTCATTGAGTGCAGTGTAGCTCTCAGCCACAATGTGTAAATGTGAGAGATGCATCCTTAATTTTGACGATCCCACTGTTCCAAAGTTTTCTACAACTGCATATAATAACAAGTGATCCACCACTTTTTAGATACCTTTCTGGCCTGAAATTGCACATATATGCAAGTTGTAGCGGGGGAGCATGTTCGTCTTTGAATTTATTGTGTTGGCTGGACCACATAATTGATAAAAGGGCTTTCTCCACAAAAATCATGTAAGAGAGAATTAAAGACTAGAAAACAAGAAGGCTTGCTTGTGTAACTAGCAATTGGCATAAGTCATGAACAATTAGGGTACAAAAGAGGCCTCTTTTTGTGTTGTTGGTTGATTGCAAGTCCAACACAAGTATATGGAGTTTAATTTGGCAATATGTGGTGGAAAGACACATGCTGGTCTAGTATTTATGGTGGTAACTATGTAGTCCACACATGCCTGTTATCATAGGTCAAACAAGGTTGGGGAACTTCTCATTTTTTCATTAAATAAATTTTTTGATGTATTTGAGCAGAAAATTATTAATGCCTTGCTGTACAAATGAGGAAAGAGAATGAAGAGCAAGAAAGAGAAGTGGGAAAAGATCAAGAGGAACAAGACAATGCCATCTTAGCCAAAGATGAAGTTGAGGAAGCAATAAGAAGAAAAGATTTGCAATTAGTGCAATCATTTTTTAAGTTTTGGTTTCAATATTGATTTAATAGGAAACCTTTGTTGGGTTGGAGGGTTTTGATATCACATATTTAGAGCTGTATTAACTGATGGATTAAGTACTTCCTTTTTTTGAACTAGTTTTTTTAGAGTGTGTTTTTGTGCTGTTCTAGTCATTAGAACGATAAAATAGGTCTTGATAGTTTTGATTGTGACATAATCTTTTCGAGTTTGATGTATTCCAAATCTTTAAAATTTTAGCTTGACATCAAAAGATTTAGAGGTGAATTAAATGATCATTTGAGTAGTATAACTCCCATTTTATAATTAAAGAGTAATGTTCAATGGAGGTTTTTGTAATAATTAGCAAGATAATTAGATGTTTTTGATATTTACAAAAGCAGGTTTTGCAAGGGTCCAAATCCTTGAACAAAGAAGTGCTTAATAGACAACCTAAATCTAAGTAACCTTTGAGAACAAACAAAAACCTGTCTCCAAATTGGGGGCAAGACAACTACATTACTTAGATCAAGCCAACACAAAACCATAGCCAAGGAACTAGCTTAGACAATGCTTGTCCCAATCCTATTCAATCTCACACCCTTTGTTGTAGTATGAGATTGAAAGACAATTGTGGGAAGATGTTTCCTTTGCCTTTGAACAATTGTGTATCTATATATTTTCTTCCAAGTCTTTAGATTTGGGAGAAGTAGAGAGTTGAGCATCCAAGAGTGCATTAGAAATGGAATAAGATGGTATTAGAGTGATCGATCATTTAATGATTCATTAGGAGTAGATTGAGGTTTAATTTCAAGTTGATGGATGATAGGTTGAGCTATTAGACTGAGCACCACTAGGGGTTAGAGGAACACAAGTGGGATTCACTTGAGTCATAACTGTAGACACTTAAAAACCTTTAGAAAATAAAGTATTTTTATTTTCTGAAAAAGTCCTGATGACATCATCATTAATTAATTAATTAATTATTTAATTAATTAATTTATTTTTATGTCATTAAATCCCTTTATCTTAATTAAAAATATTTAATTAAGGAATCCCTCCCAAAAATGTTTAAATCTTATTTAAATATTATTTTTTTATTTATTAATTATTTAATTAATAAATTGACCAAAAAATCCAAAATAAATAAAAAATTTATTTTTTGCTCAAAACTTAGCCAATTTCCTTAAGACCACTAACCTCTTCCAAAATCTTCTAGTCCTTCTTTAATTTTAATTAAAGGCTAATCCCATCATTTCTTACCCCTAATCTCAACTCAAAATATTTAATTAAGATTAAATATTAATCTTCATGTTTATTAAAAAAGTTTTAATAAATATCTCTTCAACCCAAACCCTTGAAATAAATAAATTTTTTTTTTTTTCTTAAAAATCTAATTTATTCTCATCCTAAGAAGTTCTAGACTCTTCTAGAAAGTCTTCATCCTCATCCTAGGAAATTCTAGACTATTCTAGAAAGTCTTTATCCTCATCCAAAGTCTAGACTCTTTTAGAAGATGTCTTTAAACCTAATCCTAATCCCCTCCTAACTTTGTCACATTCCCTAAACATGGGTTAAGACTTACTAACTCAAGCCAAAGTTAACAAATATCTCCTCCTTCACCCACCCTCATTAAATGCCATCCACTTGCCTATCCCTAAGCTAATCTTAAACCATCTTAATCCATCCTCTAATCATTTGCACAAGCTTAAGCAAGTTTAAAACCTTCCTAATAAAGCCCAAGTCAAAATTGCTCTCATCTTCCTCAAAATATCTCAACCATAAAACTTTATGAAGCCCACTAGGCCATAAATGACTCTTCCAAGCCTTTTTATTGCTCTTACAAGTCATTATGAGGGTCTTTATGAAGTTTTTATCCCTTGAGCCTCCTTTGTTGACTTATCCTTCCCCTTTCCTCCATCCTCTCACCCTGTGACATGTGTCACTCCCTGATTGGCTGTAAGGAAACACAATCCATGTGCTCTCCTCTTATGCAATCTGAGCCCTCCATGAGCTTTTTTCCATCCTTGCATCTTAGCCTTCAATCCCTCAAGCCTCTTGCCTATAAATTGGATCCTTCCCTTTTGCAAAATAACACAATCCATGAAGTAAAGTCATAATGCCATTTTGAGAAGCCATTTTACATCAAAACCATACACTCACACCCAAATTCCAACTCCATTTGAAGCCCTTTTTGAAGCATAAGTTTGAGCATACATCTTATCTATTTGGACAAAGCTACTCAACAAGAGAGCTTCTCATTGAGAGAGCCCATTAATGGCTCATATTCTCAATTGAGAGTTCATCTTAGTCTATCTTGAAGTTTATGAATTTTGTTTAGTTTGTAGAAGCTTTATTTAAATTTGGTTTCTATTAGCATACTAACATTGCTCATATACATTTTGGCACGCCCGGTGGGACCCCGCATGGGTCATCTTCATTAGCGTTTTTAGTCAAGTTTTGTATGTCATTTGCTAATTTTGGCTAATTTTGCTTGTTTTTGTGATTGGTAGGATTGTATAAATTGGTTTTGTAGGTCCACATGAGCATGAAGAAGACAAAGGAACTCATAGTCTATCTCATAGTATTTGCAGATTTTTCAAGCTTATAGGTGGACAAAGCACTTAGAATTCTTCTTCCTCTTCTTGTCTATATTCTTCTTATTCCATCTACTACTTCTTCTTGTGGGAGATCTTGGCCATTTTTTTCAAGGAAGCAAAATCATACACACTTCTTTTTAGTGCTTAAAATGAACCCCCAAATCATACTTAAATCCATTAAAAAATTAAAAAATTGCAAAAAAGAAAAAATCTTTTAACAAGTGAAACTAAACCAATCCAATCATTTGCATCCTTGCAATATCAAAGTTTTAGATGCATTCATGCAAAGTTAGGAACATTTCATTTTTGAGAATTTAAAAAAAATTTCAAGTTTTCATTTCAAAAGGTTCAAAATCAACACTAAGTGCACACTAAAATCTAAATCAAACTCAAAGCATCAATCAAGGATAAAATGAACCTCATTTGCAAATATTTTAAAGTTCTTTTAAAAATCTCATGAAAATTAAGAGTCCTTAATGGTTGTCAAAAATTGTCCTAAAAGCTTTGTTATTTGTTTCAAACAAATGTCTTGTTGCAAAATCTTGAATGTTTCTTAGGTTTTTCATGCATCAAAACAATTTAGGAATATTATTTTTGGGCTTAAAACATACAAACTAGAATACAAAATCTTGAATGAAGACCAAAGTCCAAAGAGTCATTTTCACTTTTGAGTCCAAAACAATCTTGAATGATCTAAGGTTAAAACAAAGCACTTCAAAGTTCTTAAAACAACACACAAAATCTCAATCTTGAATGCTCAAAGGAAAAAACTTGAATGTTTAATCACTTGTCTTTGAATGCATGTTGCTAAAATCACTCTTGAGTGCCATGGATTAAAATCAAGTTTGTTTTTTTATGAATGCATGATTAAAACAACAAATCCAATCTTGAATGCCATAGATCAAATAATCATCTTTTGGGGCATAAAAAGAATTCACATTTTTGAAATCTTCTAAGTTATAAAAACTAATAAAGACGCTTTGAGTAAGTTTGTCGTTGGACTCACCTTCTTTAATCACCCATCAATTTAACCATTGGTTGCAATCTCAGCGCCATCTATGAGGATGGGTCTACCTAAGAGGGTGTTAAGTGCTCCACAAAGATCAAACTCCACTCACTTGGGTCTTTAGTGGTTTTTCTAAGTTAGAAAATTCCTTGAATGTGCATTAATCTCGCTCACACTTCATTTGGGCATAAAAATTGGACAAATCTTGACGTGGAGGGCCTCCGGGCGCACGCTTGGCAATTGAGTTTCACACATCTTTGTTTTGGGCTTAAAACAAACTCACACTCAATCTTGAATGCCTAACAATCAATGAACATTGCATGGTTTGAACGCATTTTCAATCACTCGCATTTCTTATGTTGATGATCTCTCGACTTTCATTATGCTGACGATGTTGTCAAATTGGAATGAACATTGTATGCCATAATCACAAGTGTCTTCAATCATAGCTTACAAAATCTAAATCGTCAATTGGAATAAACGCGTGTCTTTTAAAGCCCAAGATCATGTATGTGGTCTTGTTTTACACTTTTTAGGAGGCCTGCTTGGGGATTTCATCACCCCTTGGGACGACCTCAACTCCAACGTTCCGGCGGAGTATAAAAATTGGGAGGTGAATCCAAAGACACCTCTCTTGGAATCAAGATTTTGTCACTCGGGCTAAGCCTCAAGGAATTTTATACCCTTGAGAAGTGAAAGAGGAGAAGTAGGTTACCGCTCCTCTTGACTGTGTGACATCTTTTTGGTTTCATCTACGGATTTGGGCCTCACGTACCTTGTGTATATCGAGGACTCCCTAGCTATAACAAATTTCATCTTTGTAGAAAGCTTCCTAGGATGTTGGTGTGTTTGACGTGCTTGCTCCAAAATGTTGTCTGCTTGTTTGTTCATAGCTTTTGAATGAATGTTTGCCAAGTTTGGTCAAAATCCCAGAAAAGTAGAAATCTCTCAGCTCAAGACATACTTAGCGTAGTCACTGCCTCATCAGAAGATCATCCAAGCTCCCTTAGTTCTTTTCTTTAGAACAATCCCAAATCCAAAGTCCATCCAAATCATCCCCCCCAACCAGCTAGCAACCCAATCCAAAATCACACCCAAACCTTTAGAGAGTTGTTGTCATTATGCTAGAATTTGCTATCCAATCAATCCTACCAATCAACCAATCTTACCAAGGTTATCCCTCCGACAAAGCATTGTCTAGGGTAACCCAACTTTGTCACTTGTATCCCTCATCACCTTGAGCTAAAGGTTGGGATCCACAAGTGGTCAATCTCGTGTCATGCCTATTGGATCATTAGTCTATCCTTAAGTTGACACAATCTCCACCAATCCTGCACATAGGAAAGCAAAACTCTCACTTTTTGATAGCATACCCTTGAAAGTCTTCCATCCACCAGAAAGCCAAAAATCTCCAGCCAATCCTCCTTAGGTCTGCCATACAGCTTTGACTCTCCCTAGGAAATCCTTCATTAGCCAATCCAAAATCTGCACTTAATCCAAATCCAATCATGAGCTTCCGTGTTCATCCGTATGCAAGACCCCATCCCCATCTGACTCATCATCAAAACATGAAATCCCAAACCTATCATGATGTGTTCGGTCGTATTGTCCTTGCTCCCGCCACCTCCTATTCCAATGATGATGAAAATCTTGTTGACTATGACAGGTATATTGAAAGCCTTAGAGGCCTTCCACCAACCATCCCCCAAAATCCAAGAGTTATTCCAAACTATCTAGTCATGCCATCTGATCTCCCAGCTTCTCCTCCATCACCCAATCAACCAAGCTTCCAATCTTCCACCCTCATCACATCAGCTATTCCTATCAATCCACCACCTCCACCTCTGACACACGAGTCTCCAAGGAATCTCCTAGAGGAAATACAAGAAAAGCCGCATCCAACAGTCAATAAGCCATGTCATCTAATCCAACCATGTGAAGTAGTTAGTGATGAAGCTTCCCCATCTATAATATCACCCCCATCTCCCATAGCTATCATCCCCATACCATCCATCAAGTTGCTTAAAATCCTTCCACTTCCCGCAAGCATCAAATTCCCACCACCCATCGAATCGCTCCAAATCCCATCCACATCTCCTCCTCCAAGCATTATCCAAATCCCATTTAATGAACCTCATGCATCCACTCCCATCCATTCCTGTCAAGATCTTGTCCAAAAGCATGTTGAAATATCCTCCGATAGAATAGCAGATCTCGCCATCCCACTTATTCCCCTACATGATCCACTTTTACCATCCCCTCCATATCTAAATCCTACCATCTTACTTACTCCATCTCAAGATCACTTTCCCTTAGCCCACCCAACTCAAGATCGTATCCTCCCATCTCCTCTGCTTCATGATCATACATCTCCCATAATCCATGATGATAGATCCATCGAAAAAGAACTAATTATCATATCCGAAGCTCCAACTCCTTCAGCTAGTAATGGACTCACATCTTGTGTTCCAAATAATGAACATCATATTGAAAAAAGAAATGAAAATGTATTTCTAGATGTTGGTATCCCCGCTATTCCTACATGGTCCCAAGTCCTTCCATCTCCACCCCAAAGTTCCCATCCATCTTATTCCACATCTATTTTGGGCCCTCATCCTACTCCTTATCTCCAACCCTCCATTTTGGGTCCATATATCCCTTATCTAAATCCCACACCCTTTCCATCCATTTTGGGTCCTTACATACCTAATATGAATCCTTTATCCCCTCCATCTATTTTGGGACCTACGCCTTCCCCGTTTCCATCTATTTTGGGCCCATATCCTTCCTTCCCTCCATCCATTTTGGGCAATTATATCCATCCATATCCTATGTTCCAATCTATCCTTCCATCCCCTCAAATCCACTAGCTAGATCATCAAAGGCACTCACCCTTGAATCCCTTCCAACCTTTAAACCCTATCACTCCATCAATTATCCCTTCATCTCCTCCATGCTCTTGTTCCCATCCCATGGCTAATAGAAGCATATTGGATGCCAAAATACAAAAGCATAAATCCAAAGATCCACAAAAATCCAAGTCTCAACATGTCCCTTCTAAAATACATGTTCAAAACAAGAAACATTTAATCCCAATCAAAGAAAAAGTCAAGAGGCCACAAAAGCCCAAGCTAAAAAAGTCAAAAATCATGTGGATACCCAAGATGCTCATAAAAGAAATGCATCTCAAAGAAAAATCTCAATTGGCATCCATTCATGCTACTCAAAAAGCCTCATCCATCCATCCTTCATCCAAATCCCCATATAAGCATCCTTCATCCCCCCAATCCACTTTTAGTCCATATGCTTCTTATCCTAAATTTCCCATCCTCCATCTTCCAACTCTACTTTTAGTCCTTATCTTTCTCTTCCTCCATTTTCTCCTCAACCTCGCTCAAAACCATCTTTCCCACTACTTTATCACCTCTCAAGGTGTGTGCCAATGATGATCTTTCCATTTTCCATTTTCCTCATCCATTTACCCACAAGCCTTATGTCTTCACATCCATTATCTGTCAAACTCCCACCCACCATTCCACTTGTTCAATCCAATCCTTTTTCATCCATCCTACCAACATCTATGAGCCAAAAATAGCTGAAGAAAGCCAAAATCATTCCAGCTACGTCCAAAGTCAAAAAAAAAAAGAAAAAAGAAAAGAAAAGAAAAATAAAGCGTCCACTAGTGAAAACTTGGCAATTCAAGCGTCTTGGACAATTACCATGATGAAAATTTGGCAAACAAGCGTCATGCGTAATCCCGCCATCCCCAGCTTAGCCTATCACCCTCATGCTTTTGGTCATCTCTTGACATCCAACTTCACACCATCCACTTATCTCCTGCAGCTTCAGCCAACCATCCCAGCTATCATCCATCTCCCTAGCCCCTTCAGCTTTTTCCATCCTAGCTTCAATCCTATCACATCCATCATAAGACCTCCTTCCGCATGTTATCTTCTGATTGGGGGCACTATATTCCTTGGAGATCTTGTCTTGTCCATCCTCCCTTGTCATTGGTATCTAGCTCTAGGCTATCCTCATGCAAACCCAATGTCATCTCTTTATATCCATCATAATCTAGCTATCTACCATCCAATCCAGCCATCTCATCTTGCTCCTCTAGCTATCCTTGGTCACAAAATCTCTCATCATCATTGGATGCATCCTGCCAAATCCATATCTTTCGCTATCACCCCACCCTTAGCTTTTGCATCTTGCACAACATCGAACCATCCCGCTATCCTCTCATCCTCAGCTTTTTATCCATCTATATCATACCTATCATTGGTCTATTAGCTTGTACCATATCTTGATTAGCTCGCTTGTAAATATCTTGGTTCGTCAGCTTGTACATTCTCTTTAGCTTAGTACCATTGTATCTATCCAACGTTCGTGTTCGTTCGTCCTTGATCAGCATCTTGCACCCATCGCACATCTTGGTTAGCTATTCCAATGCATCCTTTAGCTAGATTTCCTATCACCAAAGTGTTATCCTTCTTAGTTCAGCTTGCCAGATGCATCACTCACCCAGATCCATCAACTTAGGTGCTCTCCGATAGATCCTTGTAGGATATAGCTTTCCTCATGTTTGATCTTGGTCCATTAGTACCTTGTCCTACCCATCTCATTGGCAAACAGTTCTCTTTTGGATTTTCACTTTCTTTCGATTTGGAATCTTCCCTTTTGGGTCTTGAAGTATCTTTTCCAAGCAATCTCCTTGTTCCCTCCTTAAGGTTTCCATGATCTTCCATATCATGGTATACTGCGAATGGGGCAATCAGAGCGTAAGGTCTTGATCATGTCTTTTGTTTCTTTTTTTTGCTTGTGGGTTACCCAGTATCGGTTCCACGCTGTTTCCTCCGAGAATCATGTGTGATGCTGGGACAATCCTTGCGTGTTTGTTTTAAGTCAGTTCGTCAGTCCTCTGGACAGTTGGTGAAAAGGCCTTGATGTTCTTGGTAACCTTGGCAATTAACCAACAGTCCTATAGCAAATCTAGTGCTCAACTACATGGTGGTACTTCTCTTTGAAGTATACCCCCGCTCAAAAAGCTTCAATGGTTTTCCTTCATCTCCATTATCCCCCATCCATATCTAGCATCCGTCTCTCCTACCCCAGCTTATGCATCAGTATCTCTTTGAATCACTCCTCACCTTTAGCTTTAGGGATCCACAATCCTAGTCTTAGGGATCTCCAAAACCCATCTTCCGCCAATCTGACTCTTTGAAATCCTATTGCATCAGCTTTATAATCCCCTCATCCATCTCCCTATCTTAGATTCCTTTTTATAGCGCTCCGCTCCTTCATCCTCTACAATCCCTGAGATCTTAAGCTTGCTTCCTCTTGTGCCTCTGATTCTCCCTTTATCATTCTCCCGTAGTGAGAGTTTGAGCTAATTCAACCCCTTCTCTTTGCTAATCTGAGTCTTCTTGCTCATCTCAAATTCTTGTACTTTTCAAGAAGCCATCGAGCCTCGCTTTCTCTCCCCGCTGCCTTCTTGAGGGGGCATCTCACAGCCCATTCTCTCCTCTTCTGCTCTAGCCTTGGGCATCTTATTTTCTTATCTTTGATGCCATGCCACTTGCGGCATCACATCAAAGAGGGGCAAAATGTAGACACCTAAAAACCTTTAGAAAATAAAGTATTTTTATTTTTTGAAAAAGTTCTGATGACATCATCATCAATTAATTAATTAATTAATTATTTAATTAATTAATTTATTTTTATGCCATTAAATCCCTTTATCTTAATTAAAAATATTTAATTAAGGAATCCCTCCCAAAAATGTTTAAATCTTATTTAAACATTATTTCCTTATTTATTAATTATTTAATTAATAAATTGACCAAAAAACCCAAAATAAATAAAAAATTTATTTTTTGCCCAAAACTTAGCCAATTTTCTTAAGACCACTAACCTCTTCCAAAATCTTCTAATCCTTCTTTAATTTTAATTAAAGGCTAATCCCATCATTTCCTACCCCTAATCTCAACTCAAAATATTTAATTAAGATTAAATATTAATCCTCATGTTTATTAAAAAAGTTTTAATAAATATCTCCTCAACCCAAACCCTTGAAATAAATAAAACTTTATTTATTTCCTAAAAATCTAATTTATCCTCATCCTAAGAAGTTCTAGACTCTTCTAGAAAGTCTTCATCCTCATCCTAGGAAATTCTAGACTATTCTAGAAAGTCTTTATCCTCATCCAAAGTCTAGACTCTTCTAGAAGATGTCTTTAAACCTAATCCTAATCCCCTCCTAACCTTGTCACATTCCCTAAACATGGGTTAAGACTTACTAACCCAAGCCAAAGTTAACAAATATCTCCTCCTTCACCCACCCTCATTAAATGCCATCCACTTGCCTATTCCTAAGCTAATCCTAAACCATCTTAATCCATCCTCTAATCATTTGCACAAGCCTAAGCAAGCTTAAAACCTTCCTAATAAAGCCCAAGTCGAAATTGCTCTCATCTCCCTCAAAATATCTCAACTATAAAACTTTCTGAAGCCCACTAGACCATAAATGACTCTTCCAAGCCCTTTTATTGCTCTTACAAGTCATTATGAGGGTCTTTATGAAATTTTTATCTCTTGAGCCTCCTTTGTTGACTCATCCTTCCCCTTTCCTCCATCCTCTCACCCTGTGACATGTGTCACTCCCTGATTGGCTGTAAGGAAGCACAATTCATGTGCTCTCCTCTTATGCAATCTGAGCCCTCCATGAGCTTTTTCCCATCCTTGCATCTTAGCCCTCAAACCCTCAAGCCTCTTGCCTATAAATTGGATCCTTCCCCTTTGCAAAATAACACAATCCATGAAGTAAAGTCATAATGCCATTTTGAGAAGCCATTTTACATCAAAACCATACACTCACACCCAAATTCCAACTCCATTTGAAGCCCTTTTTGAAGCATAAGTTTGAGCATACATCCTATCTATTTGGACAAAGCTACTCAACAAGAGAGCTTCTCATTGAGAGAGCCCATTAATGGCTCATATTCTCAATTGAGAGTTCATCTTAGTCTATCTTGAAGTTTATGAATTTTGTTTAGTTTGTAGAAGCTTTATTTAAATTTGGTTTCTATTAGCATACTAACATTGCTCATATACAATAACAGTTGTACAAGGAACTCTATGACCTTGAGGAAAACAAGAAGATGGACAATTATCATATGAAAATGTGATCTTGAGAGGAATCATTATTATGTGAAAATGTGAACGTGAGAGGAACAAACAACAAAATTTAGAAACAAGAATAGTTAGGAGATCTTTTTAGGCATCCCCCTACTAGTTCTCCACATTACATAGGGCTTTAGCTCCGGCCAGACGAATGATAAACCCCCCTTCAGATTATTGTAGGGTTCCTTAGGTTCATTTCATAGCTCTACTCATTCAATTGTGTTGTCACATCTCTATATTGAGTGCACAATCAAAATCTAGGTGGCCAATGACAAAGCATCATCTATATTTGAAAGGGAGATACTTTTTTATCCTATTCTTGTAATTACCATATAGTCATTCTAATAATTGTTTCTAAGTGTAATATCCCTTTTCTAAAATAGTATTTAATGGTATAAAAATAGCATTTCATAATAAATAATAATAACAAGAGTTTTGTAGAGCTAGAGTCCCGCCTTATAAAAAGATAAATGTGATAAAATGAGATATAAATGATTACAAAAAATAACAATAGTTACAAACATTGAAAATATAATATTACCAATAGTAAGCTAAATATTTGATGAAAGCACCAAAATAGAAACTCAACTAAAATCCCTTTGAAAATCATAAATATTTTCATCAATTTTTACTTTAAAAAAAATACGAGAACATTAAATGTTTTCATCTATTTTTACTTTTCTTTAAACATCACTCTTGAATAATGCTTATTTTTTAAACTGAATGCACTACATGTGCATTCCCATGGTTCTATCATAAGAATGATTGCTTACATCTAAGCAATATTAAATGTTGTTAAATAATGTTCTTATTATAATAAATTCTTGATTTTATTTATTTATTTGTATTATTTTTATGTTGGAGACGAATCAACAGAGAGTGAAGAAAGTGAAATTGTTGTAGGAACATTGGTGATGAATGGAATTATTTAATATCATTTGAAATGTTCATTTTGATTTATTTGTGCCCCACCGAAATTAATTTGTAAATTTGGAATGATTTTATTTTTATTGAATATTTCTTCCTTTTTTAGATAGAAAATCGTCACATGTGCATGGTTAATTGTTCAATTCAAAACTTTGTGGCAAATAAAATGCATCTAAGTTGATTGAAAATCACAAAAGTAAATGTCAAATTAGTGAGATAAATGCTACAATAGATGCAATGGATACACAAGTTCATATGAGGCACTTTGATGGAGGAGATAAAATTTGATGCAAGAGACATGACAATGCTTCTAAGAACTAATGCTTGGTTGTGCTGCTTGATAAGAAAATAAGGGATTAAGCGTTTAGCTGTTTATTAGAGCACGTCCAGGCTATCTCGGGAGAAACAAAGATGAGCCACAATGTTAAGAAAGTGCAAAAAAATACAATTGTTGATATGACATCACATAGGACTCCATCTAATTAAAAAAAAAACCTAGCCATGTTGTTGGGTACTTCCAAAGATTTTGCATATATCTAAAATGTCTGTAGCACATGTTTCAAATGCAGTTTTATTACTTTTACATTGCATGCAAGTGCTAGCATACAATTCAAATAGAATAATTTAGTGCTTGTAACCAACACAAATAGAGAAATAGAGAAATAGGCTAAAATAGTGCCTCCAAGGGGAGCTTTGGGATTAAAGGAGTACAAAGCTCTGATGTTACTGATATTTCTGTTGGAACAAATATCATTTTGACCTACATATTCAATTCAATCCCCATGGTTTAAACAAACTGAGACTCTTAATATAGTAAGCCTACAATGTTATAAATAACAGATCGTGATTTTTTTTGTACAAGAAGTTGACAAATAAAACTAAACTGACCTTGAATTTATTTCAACCTCCCTCAGTGAGGCTAACCATAAACTGAACATGCTATTCTTTGTTCAAGTGTTGCTTGGAGCAAAAACATCTCGCTGATAGATAGCAATCATGAAATTTGCAGGGCAATAAAATTTTGCTTGAAAAAATACCAAATGTTACTTGATCTCAACATACCTTATCCCAATTTTCTTCAATCTCAATATCTCCATATGCAAAAAACTTATTGTGCAACCAAGATGTTCTGAATGAATGATAATACTCCTCATCATGAGGAATGAAAGGCTCTTATATGAAAGTTGTGATTGGGGCACTTGCACCACCCATATCAACCTAAAAATGAATTACCTTTTTGTAGATAAAATAATAAAAATAATAATAATAGAGGATCTTTGACTTTACAAAGATAGCAAGTTAACGAAATTTCTCTAGCTAGCCTAACAACCTCCTTTCATAGGCAATCTTTGACAAATGCTTTAGATTAAGGTAAAAGCAGGTTTTGAAGAGGTCTCGAAACCCTTTACAACAAAAAGAAAGATAAACCATTAAGCACACCCAAGTTTTAAGAGGACCTGAAATCAACAAAACAGCTAAACTAGGTTTTACAAGGACCTGAGACCAACAGATGTGACCAGAAAAAACAACCATAAGAACACTGGAACCTGAAAAATCAACAGACTGGAACAAAGCAACTTGACAAACCTCCCAAACCAGTTTCCAGCAAACCAGAAACTTGGCCAGTTCACCATCACTAAAAAACCAATCAGCATAAGGGAGCAAAAGATTTTCCTTTTGATTTGAATTTGTCCTTACGCGACCGAAGGATCATATCTAAAGAGAGAGCAGAAGACTTGGTCTTCTTCCTTTTAACCGCAATCTAACCATCCTCAAACTTCGCTACCTCAACAACCCAATCCTCAAAAGATGACCCGAGGAATCTAGGGGACACAAAAGCTACATCATCTGATGACAAATGGTCCCTAGAAGGATCAACCGAAGCAGGGGAAGAGACCAAAGCATCCACTTCAACCACCGGCGTGGAAAGAACGCGATCCACAGCCACAACATCTGCAGGAGCATCCAGGGAAATTGCCAAAGCATCCACCTCAACCACCGGCACAGAATGAACGCTAGCCACAACCTTAGAATCCAAAAGAGCAGCTCGGGATTGTTTCATCAGGTAGTGCTCAGAGGAGGCCCCAGACCACCAAGAAGGTGGTCGTCTAGACAAATGTTGTAACTTGTGCGAAATACAAATTTAAGGCAATCTATTAGCATTATAGATAAGAAGGAAAATGAATCAGTTATAGAATCATTTCAAAAAAATAGGAAAAAATAAAAAATATGTATCCCTTAACACATCGTCTTATTATAATACATACCAAATTTAAAATGATCAAAAAACACAGAGTGATTGACCTAGTCAAAACCACACCGAGACAAGAAACATTGATCTAGATAATACAATAAAAAAATGCATGACCTTCTCTCACAACATCTCAAAAATTTGTGAAATATTGTGTGCTCAACACAAATTTTTTAGGAGTTTTCTATAATAGATGCTTGTTTCTCCATTAACATAGTAGATATTACTTAAGGAAAGTTAAGAGGAAAACAATTTCAAAACATAAGATTGTAACACCACTTACCAAACTACTCTTTCCTCGCTTTCCAAACATCATATCTTGTTTTACAATCAGTGTTGATGCAGACAACTACGAACCATTGTCTACGTAGATTTTTGACTTAGTAATCTGGATTTCAACATCAATTAAAAAACTAGCTATCAAACAAATATGCATATTACCTTTCTTTAATAACACTAGGAAGCTATTTCCTTAACCAGGATTTTAAAATCCACTAGAAATTCAATTAATATTGTGCTAGTAAATAACCCTTTAGTACGAGGATTGCATACAGCTCAACAATTACAAAACTATGAAGATATCGATGTAGCAATGACTCTAGCACTTCTACAAAAAATTATTTGTTTTCAATAATAGATCTACAAACGACTCTCAAGAACACTACTCTTGATATATCTCTATAACATCATTTGAATGCCCCATATTCAAATGAGCAAATAAACAACCCTTTTATACCAAATTCGCATACAGAATGTTATGAGAGCATCTTGATCTAACCCAATCATTGAAGGTTTTCATGGTGACAAGATTACCCAGATCTCAATATTCTTTATAGACTTGAGGATAATACATTATGATACAAAATTTCCATTCATAAGATGAATTATAGAAATCTTGTAGATCAGAGGCAAGTTACGATGTCTCACTGTAAGGCTCCGCATTGCAGATATGGTGCAAGGAGCCTAATCTACCTATGGATCCAGTAGAAGATACCCACAATGCCACTATTTCCAGGGGATTTCATGCTCCTTGTCAAGGAATGAAACGAGTCAAATGTGGCTTTCATTGACTTGCAAGATTGCAGATTGGGGGAATGCAGATTGCTATGAATGCAAGCAATTCGGGTGAATGTGCAATGCTTGACACTATCTACAGAGCTCAACAATTGAGAGAATGCCAAAATGTATTATGGACATAATGTAGAGTTGAAGGGATCTCTGATGTTGCAGCCAGTGTTGGTTGTATAACTTGGATTAGGCTACAGAGAATAACTTGGGCGAAAAGAAAAACATTTAAATTTTAGTAGTTGCTTCTACAAGAATAACACAAATGAATTTTTATTATTAGTAAATCTTGAGAAAAAACATTGATTTATGCAATGTATATCATCTGAGCTGAATTGAAGCTATTTGCAATGGAATAGATTCATTTTCATGGTAGAACCTTACCTTGTTGAGAATTCCTCTAAATATACGCGTCTACACTATTATCTATCTAATTAATGGAAGGGTGTTCTACTTTACAAGGTTATATGGAATGGTTTCTATGCAAAATGTGGAAGAAGATAGTATCCACGTGAAGTGTTATAAAGTTGCCACCTGCTCATGATGTTCAACTATATGCTGACAAGTGAATTAATATGAAGCCACCATCTATCAAATAAAAAAATTAATAAAAAGATAAATAATAATAAAATATAGTATATTATTTACTTACAAGTTAATAAAAGTCAAAAGGCTATACTAAAATAGTCTCACAATACTCAAGTCTTCACAATTACTAACATAACAAAATATGCCTTGACATCCATGTCAATAATTTGAAACCACAATTGCGAGCTATTAGGCTGGGGTCCCATGGAAGGGTGCATCATATAAAATAGAGCGGAAGCCACTTGCTATTTTTTAGGGATTATTTTAAAGCTAGCGGTCCCATGATTTATGCTACTAAAATTATAGTTCCAAAATTAAAGGAAGATATGCATTTAAAATAAGTTGAAAATTTAAATTCCCTCTACAATTACATTTTAATTAAAATTTAAAATTTAGATTATTGACAAATGGCAAAAAGCATTTCTAAGCTGGTGGGGCTATTTCCAGCTCCACCGCTTTTTCACCTGGTTCCTAAAAATGTGGGGCTTCTACTTTTCAGTAGAAGATTCTAAATAATCTCGTAGCAAAATTATATTTTGCTCATGAGACCACCCACTCCCTAGAAAATAGAGCTTAAGCCCCACTCATGAGACCGCACCCTTAGTCGGTTGATAAAGAAATAAAATTAGAATTGATAAGTTGATATAATATGGAAGAAATATCGACCAGATGATGCGGTCTATTGTTGTTTATAGCGGATTGAGGAAAAATATATCTAATACGATTACCGAGCTCCTAAACATATATTGACATTGCCAAGTGTTGATGCTACAAGCTTTGGTATTAAAATTAATAATAATATGATGAGTAATTAATGGTGAATGAACACCATATAAACTAATAAAATAATAATACCCAACGTAATAGGAACATGGGATCGAGTAAAAGATTTGCGAAAGGAGCTTAATACTACAATTATCACCCAAGAAGAATTACAGTGAGAAGGAAAATTATGGAGCAAATAAATGAATGATTCAGTATGTCATAGTATCAATGCATGAGGGAATAACAATTAACTTTACATTGATTTCAAGTGTTTAAAATGACTTCTTGACGATTCACAATGTCAATCATGGTGGTAGTGGTTATACCAATATTATTTGCTCTTATAATATTAATATTGAGCATCACTAATAATATCAATTAAATATAACCATTGACATAACAAATTTGATTAATAAAACCGCTTAGTAAGAATTGTGTCCCAACAAGTATAAAAAGCTACAAACCCTTCTAAACACAAGATATAATAAGGTAATCAATATTGCTCAACAAAGGGGGAAGTTCTAAGGAAGTATAATTTAAACATAAAATAAGAAAGCACAAATATGTTTTCTTACTCGAGTCTTATTTTAGTGCCCTTGGGCTAACTTTTTGTTTCACTTTATTCAGCTTTGATTACGCTTTTCATTTTGACATCCTCTTGATCAATGGGAGTCATTTGATCTAATCATTTTCCATGAAGAAATTGGAGTTATGACCTATTTGGTGAAAACTATCTCGAACCCAGCCTAGGTTTCCAATTTGATAAATAAAATCATTTATTGAAATTGACATGGCCGAAAATCCTTTTCTTTTTTGAAGAAGTGTGTCTTGGAATATTTAAATACTTTCTTGTGTGTAAATCTTAAAGCCCGTCAAATGACTGAAAATATTATATAGGGATTCCCCAAGACACTAATTGGGTTAAAGCTACTTTTATCCTTTTGTTTGCCCTTGTTCCTTTAATGTTGTCATACATAGTTTCCATGAACCAAATAGTACGATTATGAATGTTGCTTTTCAAATAGGTCTTGAGGGCGAATCATTTGTCGTCTCATGTACCATACATATGCTTAACTCATATCCTTTTTCTATTCAAAAGTTATAGCCATGATTTCAAAAGTAATATATTATGATAATGTCAAGAAGGAAGTCACACAAGTTTTCCATGCAATGGAGTTGGGGGGAATTGCATGAATATTTTAATCTAAAGCTTCTAGTATTTGCTACCTCTACATTTCTAGTATTCCCTACCTCTACATTAAATTGGTATCAAAGATGAATGGTCTAGACATGGGACATTTTGAAAGTATGTGTTTTGACATGGTGGCTCTTAAGAAGAGGAGGGATAAGCCAATGAAATTAACATTATTTAATATATTGTTCAAATTGATTGAGAAGCTATAGGAAGAAGAAATGATAGAGAATCTACAATAGAAAGAAATGAAAGCCAAGAAAGAAATAGAGTTGGCAAAGGAATGATTATTCTAGACCACTTGCAAGTCTAAAAATAATTGCTATTAGGTGTTGAGTTTTGGTAATTGTATGGTCAACATTATTTTTGAATATATGGTAGATAAATTGGTTTTTGAAAGAATACATCACCTTGCACCCTTTATAATGATTTGGCTTTAGACAAGTGTTGTTATGTGGAGCCTAATAATTTTTTTTCCACTTCCTTTGGCGCAACCCCCCCTAGATGTATTCTATAGGGGTTTGGGTGCAGCACCTCCATGATAGGGGTCAAGGGGCAATGCCCCTTTTGGGGTCCAGGTGTTGTGCCCAAGGTAGGATCTTGAAGTCGCCTCAGGTGATACAGAGTGGGGTAGAGGGGCAACACCCTCAAGGCCAAAAATGAATTTACTATTGTAAAAGGCACTGGGAGTTATTTTTCTATTGGATGACATATTCTAACCCTAATTTTTAAAGTGACATAAGACTTGTATAAAAATGGCTTAGGGGTAGGGATTTTTATGATGTATGATGATTTAGTATCTTCTTGCAGTGGTGTTGAGTTGCAAGGGATTGCAAATTGTAATTAGGTTGAAATCACCGGATAATAATATTGGACTCATTGTTTGGTGGATGTAGGTGAGGGATTGGGTGAACTACATTAAATCTTTGTCTCTTCTATTCGTGTGTGTACTTTATTTCTTTATGTAGTCAGTTATATTTTCATGTAAATATTATTTTCGTCTCTAATTGTAACAAGTGGTATCAGAGCTAAGTCAGTTATCCTTTACAGGAAAGTCTCATGGTTGAGTGTAGCAATGACATACAAGGGTAAGCTTAAGGTTGAGAAGTTTAATGGGCATAATTTTTAGTTATAGAAAATGCAAATGAAGACTATCTTTTTCAGAAGGATTTATGTCGACTATTAGGAGGAAAATCCAAGAAAGAAGTAAATATGTCAAATGAGGATAGATATATTTTGGACAGAAAGACACTTGAAGTATTCTTTTACTCCTTACACAATTAGTGGCATTTAATATTACAAAAGCGAAGACAACTAAAGAGTTGACGGAAACCCTAGCAAAAATCTATGAAAAGTCTTTACTTAAAATAAGGTATTTCTCATGAAGCATTTATTTAATATGAAAATGGTAGAAGGTGGATCTGTTGTTGATCATTTAAATGAGTTTAATACAATTACCAGTCAATTATCTTTTGTAAATTTTAATTTTGATGAGGAAATTAGGACTCTCTTGATTCTATGTTCTTTGCATGAAAGATGGAATGACTTGGTAATGGTTGTGAATAAATTTGTATTTGGTTTTAATACCCTAAGATTTGACGAGGTTATTGGCATTATTTTGAGTGAGATTAGGAAAAGCTAAAGTGGATCTACATCAAGAAGTGTCTTGAACGCCAAAGCATAGGCAAAAAATATGAGAGGAAATAATTCTAGAAATCGTGAGAAATCAAGAAGAAAATCAAAGGGAAAGAGGTCTCAATCTAGAGGGCCAAGAGATTGCTCATATTGTTGAAAAACTAGGTCATAAGAGGAAAGATGTTGGTCTCTGAATAAAAATGAAGGAGAAAAATAAGAAGCAAATAAGGAGGCAAATAAGCAAGTAATAAATCTGAAGAGGATGTTTTTCTTCTTTCCTCATAAAATGTTGATGATTCATGGGTTTTAAATTTAGGGGCTTTGTTTCATGTTACACCCCACATATGTTATTTTATTGATTATGTCCAAGGGGATTTTCAGATAGTTTATTTGGGAGATAATGAACGTTGTTAGATTGTTGGAAAGAGAAGAATTAAGATTAAGTTGCAGAATGAGAATCATTGGCTACTACAAGAGGTAAGTCATGTTCCAAGGTTGAGTGCACATTTAATTTTAGTAGGGTAATTGGGTGATGAGGGTTATATAGTCATTTTTAATAATAAAAACATGAAGCTTTCAAAAGGTTCCTTAGTAGTAGCAAAAGATGTGAAAGTAGGCACCTTATATCTTTGCATAGGTCATATTGTTCCTTCTACTTTAATTGTTTCAAAGAAAAATCAATGTTTAGGAGTAGTTGTTGCAGTTGAGCAAGAATAACATCAAACAATTATTGTACATTCTGAAACAATGCTATGGAAAAACATATTTGAGAAAATGAGTGAAAAAGGTATGAAATTATTTTATTCACATAAAGTTTTACTAGGTCTAAAATGTGTCAATATGGATTTCTGTGAAAGTTGTGTTCTTGGAAAACAAAAGAGAGTGAGTTTTGTGAAGAGTGGAAAACAAAAGAAAACTGAAAAATTAGAACTTCTGCATACATACGTATGGGGACTAGCTTAGGTATCTTCTCATGGCATCTCTTTGTATTATGCTACATTTATTAGTGATGCAACTAAGAAAGTATGGTTTTATTTCATGAAGAAAAAATTTGATGTATTTGAAACTTTTAAGAAATGAAAAAGCTTGATTGAGAATGAGACTGGTAAAAGACTAAAATTTCTCAGATCTGGTAATGGTTGTGAATATTGCAACAAAGAGTTTCAAGATTATTTTTCCTCTACTTGTATTCATAGGTAGAAGACTGTTCCAAGGAATCTACAAGAAAATGGAGTGGCTAAATGCATGAACATGACAATAATGGAGCATGTAAGGAGTATGAAGTTGTATGTTGGGCTACCTTTTTGCATGTGGACATATGCAGTTAAAACTATTGTATATTTCATTAATAGAGTTCCCTCTATTCCGTTGTGTTGTGGTATTCCAAAGGAAGCATGAATAGGTAAGAAGGTGAGTTAATTTTTTTCCCAAAACCTTTAGTTGTAAAGAATTTGCACTTATAGATTATTAAAATCGAACCAAGATGAAACCTAAATGTATGAAATGTGTATTTGTATGATATGACATTGATGAATTTGGTTATAGACTTTGAGAATTTAAAAATAATAACATTGTAAGAAGTAGGGATGTCACATTCAATGAGAAAGTGTAGTACAAAGATCAGTTGAAGCAGCATGAGAATAAAGAAAATGATTACATAGTATTGGATGATACTCCAAAAGATGACATTCCATTGGTTCCTCATGCTTTGTAACAAAAACAACAACAAATATCACAAACCTCAATAAATGTTAGATGGTCAACAAGGTTATGTAGATCTCCATAAAGATTTTCTCCCTCTTTGTCCTCTATTTTATTTAAGAAATGCCAGTGAACTAGAAGGATACGATGAAGTTGTGCAAGTAGATACCAAGGAATTTGCAATGAAAGAAGTTGCTAAAAAATTAGACTTAGCATTTATGTTAGTTGCTTGTAGGTGAAAGGGATTTACAAGATAAATGGGTTTATAGGCTGAAAGAAGATGATGGAGGTAAGAAAATATTTAAAGTTGGGTTAGTTGTAAAAAGATTTAAACAAAAAATGACATTGATTTTATTGAAATATTTTCTCCGTTTGTTAAAATGAATTCTATTTGAACTCTTCTAAGTATTGTGGCTAATGAAGATTTGAATTTGGATCAACTTGATGTTAAAACAAATTTTCTTCATGGTGATTTGAATGAATTTTTTTTGGAACAACGATAGGGATTTGAGGTCAAAGGTAATGAGAATTTAGTGTACAGATTGAAGAAAATTTATATGGCTTGAAACAAGCACCTCAACAATGGTATATTAAATTTGGCAGTTTTATGAATGAGCATGAATACACTCGGTGTCATTCAAACTATTGCGTTTATTTTAAGAGGTTGAATGATGACAACTACATTATTTTCTATTTATATATTGATGATATGCTTGTAGATGGGTTTAACATGGATCACATCAAGGGATTGAAATAATAGTTAGCACATTCATTTTGTATGAAGGATTCAGGGGCAATGAAACAAATCCTGGTATGAAGATTTTTAGAGATAGGAAAAATAGAAAATTGACATGATCTCAGGCTGCGTATATTGAAGTGGAAAAGAAGAGAAGGATAAAATGTGCAAAGTACCTTAGGCTTTAGTTGTAGGTAGTTTAATGTATGCCATGGTGTGTACTAGACTAGTTATTACACATGTTGTGGGTGTCATTGGAAGATATATGAGTTACCTAGGATTAAGCATTTGAATGCAATCAAATGGATTCTCAAATACTTGAGAGGTACATTTAGTAAATGTTTACATTTTGGGGACTCTACTACTAATTGACAAGGCTACATTGAATCAAATTTTGTAGGGGATCTATATACCAATTGAAGTGCTACAAGATATGTATTTAATGTTGGTGGGACAACAATGTGTTAGATTTCTCTTTTACAAAAGGTGAACGCTTTATCCACTACAAAGACAAAGTATGTTGTTGCTATAGAGGTGACCAAGGAGATGATATGGTTTTAATTTTTCATGGAAGAGTTGGGACATCCATAGATAAAAAATTATTTATATACAAATAACCATAGTGTTGTTCATCTTTCCATGAATTTTGCTTTACATTCCAAGACAAAACACATACAACTATGGTACCATTTTATTTGATAAATTTTGGATGATGCATAGTTAAATATGGAAAAGATACATAAAGATGAAAATCTAATAGATATATTTACAAAGGAAATTCCAAGTGAGAAATTGAACTCTTCTTCAGCTTCAGTTGGTCTTATTGACCGAAAGCAATAAAATTGAACAATGGAGTCTAGGGTGGTTTTGCATTCTAGTGGGAGCTACATGTTTACTAGTTATATGACCAATCTCCAAGTGAGAGGCTGTGGAGTTTGACTAGTCTCCAAGTGGGATATTATTGTTATGTGGAGCCTAATTGGATTTAGAGGTTAATTTTTTTCACTTCCTTTGATGTAGCTTCCCCCCAAATTTATTGTACATGTGTTTGAGGGTAGGGCCTCCATGAAAGGGGTCAATGGGAAACACCCCTTGCATGGTCAAGGGGCAATACCCCTTGTAGGTTCCATAAGAAGTTCCCAAGGTAGAGTTTTGGGGTCGCACCCTAAGCACACTCCTTTTCGCAATATAGGATAGGGTCAAGGGGTAACACCCCTGAGGCCAAAAATGAATTTACTATTGCAAAAGGTGTCGAGAGTTATTTTTCTATTGGATGACATATTCTAACCCTAATAACTCACAATAAATGCACCATCAAAAGTAACATCCAAGAAGTGCACCACCATAAGAAAATATAAAGAAAATATGAAGGAGACTCAGGCTACATACTAGGGAGTGTCATCACATGGTCGAACTACTTGAGTTACCCTAGAATGGTCTCTCACTAGGCCCTAGACCCTCAAGCATTGAGTTATCTTAGACTGGTCACTCTGGACTCTAGACCCTCAACATGACACATGCATAACTAGAATACCCTCTCATGAAGATGAGAAAAACTAGTCATACCTCTGACTAGGTATCATCTCATTCCCATCCCTAGCCTATACAAGCACTCAAGGTATTGATAAGGCAAAATCTATAACTTATCTTTTAAATATTTTTAAAATATTTTAATTACTATGTTATCATTTATTACACAATTTACAATGAGTTACCCTAGCAGCCACTTTGGGCTTCGACCCCCATTGCAAGCCACTCCCATAGACATGTACATAGATTACCTTCCCAAAACTCACAAACCACAATTGTGTCCCATACCAAAAAAGTAATACTGATCGAATTTGGTTCCTTAATAGGCAACTCAAAAATAACCTTGGTTCTCAAAACTCAAGTTCTCATAAATGCTCATCAAAATAAATCTTATAAAATAAATCTCAATTTGAATAATAAAATACATCATGACATCCAATCAAATAATCATAGAGGAAATCTCAAAATTCCTTTAGTGCACATCTTAACTTGGCCAACTAAACAACCCACAAAGAAAACCATCACGAAAATAAACATCACAAGACTATAAATAGAATATAAGAAAACACATAATTTTCAACCATATGATTTAATTCCATCATTTTCTATTATTTAGTTTGGGTCACAAAGATGTGTTTAGAAATAGAATAAGAATATACATGTTAATATAAATTGTTATTCTAATATACTTATTTAAATCAATAAGTATTTAAATGTCAAATCTCTTTATTTATAAAATTCATGATAATCACATGGTTCTAATGAAAAACTTAAAGTTGAATTTATGTTGTCATATGTTAACATGTATATTCTTATTTTATTTCCTTCACATATGTTAACTTAAAGAAGAAAAAAGAGTCATGATATGTGAAGAAAGATGATCTAGGGACATATGTTGTCATAATATGTGATGAAAGGGGTCATAGGGTAACGTATGACCCCTTTGACCCATATGATCAATGATAATATGGTGCTAGGGGTCCTACGACCCCTTGGGACATATGATGTCATGATATGTGTCGAAATGGGTCATAGGTTAACCTATGACCCCTTTCCACCCATATGAACAAATGACCTATGTCCTTTGGGTTCCTAAGACCCTAGGGACATATGTTGTCATGATATGTGTTGAAAGAGGTCATAACTTAACCTATGACCCCTTTCGACCCATATGATCAATGATAATGTCTCTAGGGGTCCTCCGAGCACTAGGGACATATATTGTCATGATATGTGTTGAAAGGGGTCATAGGTTAATCGATGACCCCTTTCAACCCATATAATTCTTGATAATATGTCCCTAGGGATCCTAGGGCCCCTAGGGACATGTATAGGATTTGATAATGAACAAATCCATAGATCCTTGGATATCCTACATGCAAATAGCTTGTTACAAGGAAGTAAGAAAGGTAGAGAGAGAAGAGTTTGTTCAATAAACAAGAAAATTGTATTTACTTGTGCAAAAAAAAACGTATAAATTTACAACTGATCAATCCTTATGAAGGAGATCGAAAACCTAAAAGGGAAACCCTAAGAGGTAAATGACATTTAATAATTACTAATTCATTATTGAATGGAAATGCAAGTGCATAAAGGGAAATATTAAGAAGGGAGTAAAGGTAATTAAATAAATGAAATTAAATTAACCTGTTTCTCTAACACCCCCCTGAGATGAGCAATAATGTAGCTACAAAAAATGCACAAAAAGTAAGGAAACTAAACTGCAATGCTGAAAGAAAATTTGGGTCATGACAACAAGGCTTGGTGAGGTACCCAACCACAACCAAATATCTATAAAATGAAGAAATAGAGAAAACCCAATGGGAAAAACTCTACTTCAAAAAGAGATAGAAAAGGATGCACAAATGAAATATCTCAAGAGACTCTCTCAAGACCATAAGTACAATGAAACCCCCCATGATAGAAGCTTGAGACTGCATAGCCTCCCCAAAATGGTAGAACTCCTATTTCGATGAACATACCAATGCAACTCCAATCTAAAAAAAAAGACAGTGGACAAAGAGGGTGAAACCCCAAAATGCGAGGTGAAGCTGGAAGTCCTAGTTGATGCTAAAAGGAGAATGCATGAGGATCTTGAAATGGAATCTCCAATAGAGGTGGGATAATAGGTGTGATGAATCTGTCATCTAAGAGGAGACGTGTGTCCTTTGATATATCCTCAACAACTGCAATAAGTGGCTAGATGACTAGAGTTGCAATGGTAGGCAATTTTGAAGAGTAATCTTGTGCAATGGATGGAATCTAAATAAGATGTGGAGGTGCACAAGTCACAACATTGGTCTCAAGAACAACACATAAGTTCAAGTGACTTCACTTCACCTCAGTAGTCTCTTGTGAAGAAAGAGAGTGAGTCTTTGATAGTGGAGATGGTGGACCAAAATGAGAGGAGTATAGGCGGGAAGAATGATCAAAAATCCTTGTAGAAATAGTATTACCTATCTCACTATCTCTAATGTGCACTGAATCTTGTGCAAACTCAACCGTCTTCCTTGTCTCACTGTGTGTAATCTAATAAATAGAGAGAAGGTTAGAGGACAAAGATGAAACACAAAGTAGATTATGAAATGTACCATCATCAATGCCAATAGAACCTTTCCCACATATAGTCATAACAGTGTTGTTCCCCATCAAAATTTGTGGAGTAGGAGAAGCCTCAAAAGAAGAGAAAAAATCCTAAGAAGATGCCATATGGTGTGAAGTACCTAAATCCAGTAACCATCTAGAAGAGGGTGGAGTAGTAGTTGCAAATAATACATGACCCTTTCCTATATCTTTACTATCTAACTAAAATGATGATGATGAAGAGGATCTGTGAGAAGTAGAAGGAATATCAATGTTGCTCTTCTAAAGGAGAGCTATTGAATATGAAACCTATTTGGCATAGCCATCTAACTTCTTCTCATAGCAACGTGACTCATCATATTGGGCTTATTACAATAAGCACACTTCAGTCTTTCTAGCTTTGGTTTATCTCCCTTAGGAGGAGGTGGGTTTGATGTGATGTGAGGGCCAGAATCAATCTGAGACTTTGTAAGATGTGACTTCTATTTCTTCTCCTTCATCCGAAGAGATTGCCGAGCTACCAATGCATAAGTCAGTGAATCTATGAGAGAATCCAACCAAGAAAGCTTATCTTTCTCTTGAGTCAAATGATCACAAAAAACCTCAAAGGATGACATGAAAAATCTGTTGGAAATCTGATTGAAAAGCTCATTATTGTTGAAGATCAAAGAAGGAGATTGTTGTAAAAGATTGTTTTCAATCATTGTTTTGCCATTGATGTCAAACCTGCTATATGTAGGGATGATATTCGCTTATAAGATTCATGCACTATCACTTAGTTGATTGATGAAGAGGATTTGATCAACAAGATGTAACAAGAGCACCTAAAGGAAAGGTTGAGTTATGATATTGTAATGACGTGCAAGGATCAGTTAAGAAAATGGTTAAGTAATGTATTAATGACATACTCAAAGATATAGAGGTTGGTCACACTTAGATACATTGGAAGAAGAAGTTGTAACAAGATACATTGGAAGAAGAAGTTGTAACAAGGTTGATTGCAAAGCTTTAACTTTGATTATCAGAAGGTGTCGAGCAAGTTAGTTGAAGCTGAGAAAATTCTTAATAGAAGCTAAGTAATAGACATTTTTAGTTAGTGCTGAGTGATCTTCAAGTGCTGAGTAAAAGATCAGGTGCCAAGCATCAGGAAAATTTCTAGTTAGTGCAGAGTGATCTTCAGGCGCCGAGCATTAGGAAAAACATAGTTGATGCCGAGTAACACAGTATGTGTCGAGCACCAGTATTTCAATAGTGCCAAGCTGCTGCATTATTTCAAATGATGAAGATTAGCCAAATATGAGCCAACATAGTGGTTGCATTGAATTTTGTGAAAAAGTTGGAAGATAAGGATGATGAGTTGTTTGCACAAAATCTTATGTAAACTATTTTTGGGAAAATTCTAAAGGATTATTCAAGAAGTTTATAGAGGAAACAAAATATGGGTTAGATACAATGTATCCTAACTAATCCATGCGAATTGAAATTGAAAAATGAAAGAATCGAGTGGGAAAAGGAACTCCAAGACTTCTATTTAAGAATTCATAGACCAAGAAGTAAGGAGTTGCTGATACTGTTGCTACAGAAGTGCCAAAATCTGTAAAGTGATTGAAAGGGTGTCAAGAAGGAGACATCTAGGAGAAGGAAGAGCACAGAGGCTCAAATTCTACGAGTGGTTATTAAGAGATGATTGCACTGGTACATTGAGTATGAAGACTCAAAAAGACAAAGCTTGAAAGAAAAGGAAAGCAGTTAAGAGTTGTAGAGATAGAAGGCCAGGAAAGGATATGAGCAGAGAAGTGATCTGAAATTTGCAAGATAAGTTGTATGTTGTAGTCAGGTCAAGATTTTCTAATACTCTCTAGCAATTGTATTGGATCTGAAAATCCTATGGACTTAGGTTGGCCTAATAGCCATTTGTAAATCTTTTAACAGGGTGGCATTCCAAGTGAATGTTCTAAAGTCCTTTTACTAGGCCCACTTTTGACAGGGTGGTTAAATCCTCTAATGAGGTCACATTTAACAATATGTGTTGTAAACCTTTAACAGGGCAGGCCTTTCATAGGGCATCACTTCAGAAGGGTGAGAATTGAGTAGCATGTTACTGGTGGTTTTTTCCAAATTAGGTTTCCATGTAAATCATTATGTCATGTGTTGATTTCTTGTGTGTTATACTTGCATGTTGATTTATTGTAAATTGCTAATTAGACAAGTTAAAGTTTGAATGAATGAATGGATTTATCACACTCAGTGAAAAGTTTGAAAGGGACATTTGGACCTTGAATAACTGATTCACCCCCCCCTCTTAGTTATTCTAAAGCAATTCTAACAATTGGTATTAGAGCCTTCTGCTGATTTAGTTTCAAGGTACTAGAAGCAGGAAGATCAAGATGTCCAAGAGAGAAGTTCCCAAGCTTAACAAAGACAACTTTGCTGTATGGCAGAGTTTGATGAAATTTCACCTTGGATCAATAGGTGACTATGCACAAACCTCAATTGGAACAGAACATGTAACTCTAATAGGATCTCTTACTACATATAACTTAAACAAAAAGAAGGAGCACAATTAAGCAATGTTGGAGATTGCCTCTGCACTTAGCTATGCCGAATATGATGATGTCAAAGACTGTGACATTGCATTCAAGATGTGGAAAACCTTGTCAAAAATCTATGGAGGAGATCATAATGTCCAGAGAGCAAAGAGAGAAAGCCTAAGAGGGAAGTTTTATGACATGAAGATGGAGGAAGGTGAAAATGCTGCTCAGTATGCTGCAAGAATAAAAGAAGTGGTGAGTGCAATAAGAAGTCTAGGTGGTCAAATGGAAGAAGAAACATCCATCAGCAAATACTTGAGAACTCTGCTCCCTATCTATGCTATAAGAGTTTTAGCCATTCAAGACCTGAGGTGTGTACAAGGAAACACACTAACTTTTGAAGGAATAGTTGAAAGACTGACTGCATTTGAGCTATCCAATTTTGACAATTACAGACCTGAGAACCTTGAATCTACTTTTAAGGCCAAAATGACAATAAAAGATACTGAGGAGGACACATCAAGCAAAAGAAGAAGAAAAGGAAAACATGCATCCAATGATAGCAGCATAGATGAGGAAGATGTGGAACAGTTAGAAGCACTACTGGCCAGGAGATTTCATAGAGGTAAAGGCAAATTTAAAGGTAAGCTTCCTATCATATGTTTCAATTGTAATGAAGTAGGTCATATAGCTGCAAGATGCCCATAGAAGAAAAACTTTAAAGAAGGAAGAAAGTTCAGGAACAAAAGAGAAGATGATAGCAAAGATTACAGGGAGAAAGGCAAGACATGCTACATTGTTGAAGAAGATTCTGATGAAAATGATGATGTAGTCTATGTAGCCATGAAGGATGAATCAGAAAAAGATGAAGATGAAGCAATAGCATTGGTTACCTGTGTGAACAAGAATGATAAGTGGATCATAAATAGTGGATGCTCACATCACATGAAAGGAGATAAAAGTAAGTTCATTACCTTTACTCAATATGATGGAAATAGTGTTAGATTTGGTAATGATGCCCCATGTCAAATCAAAGAAAAAGGCTCTATCAAACTTATAGAGAAAATTTCATGTGATAATGCATACTATGTTGAAGGATTGAACTACAACTTGTTGAGTGTATATTAGTTTGAAAATGTAGGTTGCAAAGTGGAATTTGGAAATAAAATTGCCAAGATCTATGTAGTAGAAATCTGACGGGAAAAGGTGAACAAACTAGGAGTAATCTGTTTTACCTAGATACAGAAGAAGCAACATGTCCTATTGTTAGACTTGATGATGTGTGGTTATGGAGTAAAAGGTTGTGTCATGTTAACTTTGATAATTTGATGAGTATCAACAAGAAAAATAAAGTCAGAGGATTGCCCAAGTTGAAGAAACCTGAAAACACAATGTGCAAACAATGTCAACTAGGAAAAATGACTAAGTCTAGTTTAAAGAGCAAAACATACACTTCCAATGAAGTACTAGAGTTAGTTCATGCAGACCTATGTGGCCCAATAGAAGTGAAAAGCTACCTAGGAGATGTATATGCTATATTAGTATGTTAGAAACACTAAATTAAGAAATCAAAAGCATTTACAAACTAAAATACCATAACATAAATGAGAGACTAAAGAGGAAACCCCAATTGGAAATGTGAGCCAAATGAATGGACTCTCCCAATAGAATTTAGCTCTTTGCTTGGTAGATGAGTCTAAGGATTGGGATGTATGCTCAAGCTTCAAACTAGCTTCAATGGAGATTTTTGGGATTTTTGGTGTGGATGTATGAGATTGGTATAAAACTTGGTCTTAAAATGACATTATAACTTTAGCTCAAAAGTTGTGATGATATGGCTTGGGAGGGGATTCAATTTATAGGCTAAGGGCTTGAGGGATGGAGGGTTAAGATGCAAGGAGAGATGAAAGCTTAAGGAGGGCTAGGATGCACTCAAAGGGGAGCACATGGATTGTGCTTGTTTAGCACCAACCAGGGAGTGACACATGTCACAGGGTGAGTGGATGGAGGCAAGGGGATGGATGAGTCAACAAAAGAGGCTCAAGAGATAATATCTTCATAAAGACCCTTCATAATGGCTTGTAAGAGAAATGAATGGGCTTGTAAGAGTCTTTATGGCTTTTGTAAGAGCATTCATGGCTTGGTGGTTGAGATATTTTGGAGGGAGTTGAGATTGTTGACTTTGCTTGGCTTAGGAAAGTCTTAAGCTTGCTTAGGGAATGTGACAACATTAGGGGGTGGATTAGGCTTGGGTTTAGGATTAGATTAGGCTTGTTAGAGATATGCAAGTGGATGACATTCATGAGGGTGGGTGAGTTAGTAGCTAAGCTTGGTTAGTATGGGTGGATGGGGTGGATTAGGCTAAAAAGAGGGTTTAGGGATAAGTTAGCGGCTTATTAGATTTGAGGGTTTTATTTATCAAATAGATTTATTTGATAAATGGGGATTTTGGAATTAGATAGAAGAAAAAGATTTAATTGATAAATAATAGGTTATTTGATTTATCAATTAGGACTATAGATGATTAATTAAATTAATTAGCTAGGGGATGGCAAAGGATTAATTAAATAGGAATTTAATTAATGATGCCTTTAGAGATAACTAAATAGGATTACCAAAGTGGTGTAATCAAATTTAGGTGTCTGCATTTTTCCCCTCTTTGACATAGTGTTGAGACAACACTATTTCAAAGAAGTTCGAATGAAAAAGACATGAGGAAGATGTTTTAGCAACAAGGTTGCCCCAGTCTCGGATAAGAAGAGGAAAGACTAGACGTAGAGATGCCCCCTCAAGAAGGTGGCGGGGAGAGAAAGCGAGGCTTGACAACTTCTTGAAAAGTCCAAGAATTCGAGATGAGTAGGGAGACTCAGATTGGAAAAGAGAAGGGGCCGAATTAACTCAAACTCTCACTAAGGGAGAATGATAAAGGGAGAATCAGAGGCACAAGAGGAAGCAAGCTTAAGACTTTCAGGATTGGGAGGAGGATGAAGGAGTAGAGCACTATAAAAAGGAATCTAGGATAGGAAGATGGATGATGGGATGATAAAGTTGATGCAACAGGATTTCAAAGAGTCAGATTGGCAGAAGATGGTTTTCGGAGATCCCTAGGACTAGAATGGTGGATCTCGAAAGATGAGGCTTGGTGGATTGATTGGTTTGGTGGATCCCTAAGACTAGGATTGTGGATCCCTAAAGCTAAAAGTGAAGATTGATTCAAAGAGATTCTGATGCATAAGCTGGTGTAGGAGAGATGGATGTTGGATAGGGATGGGGGATAATGGAGATGAAGGGAATCCATTGAAGCCTTTTGAGCAGGGGAATACTTCAAAGAGAAGTACCACCATGTAGTTGAGCACTAGATTTTCTATAGGACTATTGGTTGATTGCCAAGGTTACCAAGAACATCAAGGCCTTTTCACCAACTATCCAAAGGACTGACAAATTGACTCAAAACAAACACACAAGGATTGCCCCAGCATCACACATGAATCTCAAAAGAATCAGAGTGGAACCGACACTAGGTAACCCACAAGCAGAAAAGAAAAACAAACAAAAGACTTGATCAAGACCTTACGCCCAGATTGCCCCATTCGCAGTATACCATGATATGGAAGATCGTGGCAAATTTGAGGAGGGAACAAAAAGATTGTTTGGAAAAGATACTTCAAGACCCAAAAGGGAAGATTCCAAATCAAAAGAAAGTGAAAATCCAAAAGAGAACCATTTGCCAACGAGATGGGTAGGATGAGGTACTAACGGACCAAGATCAGACACGAGGAAAGCTATATCCTGCAAGGATCTATCGGAGAGCACCTAAGCTAATGGATCTAGATGAGTGATGTGTATGGCAAGCTAAACTAAGAAGGATAACACTTTGGTGATAGGAGATCTAGCTAAAGGATGCATTGGAATAGCTAACCAAGGGTTGTGCGATGTGTGCAAGATGTTGATCAAGGAGGAACTCACACGAAAGCTGGATAGATACAATGGTACTAAGAAAAAGAGGATGTACAAGTTGATAGACCAAAATATGTTACAAATGTACAAGGTTGTTCATGTTTGGGTTTTGTGAGATGGAAATGTTTGTGAAGGGTGGGATGTCTGCAATAGTTGATAGGCAGATAGGAAGATGTTTTGTGAAAAGATTAAGGAAAATGGGATTCTTTGTGTGCATGTGATAGGATACAAGCTAGGATACAAGATTATTTACAAGCTAGAATATGGTACAATCTTTGGACAAGATTTGGATATACAAGCTATGATACAAGGGATGATACAAGATTTACAAGCTTAACAGGAGGTATTTACAAGCCCCATTAGATTTTGGATATTTGGTTGGAACACCAAGGGAACAAGCAGGTGTTTTATGGGATGAGGGGTGAATAGATGAAGGATAGGATAGTGATAGATAATGGATTAGTCTTAGTACACAAGGCGCTTGAATTACCAAGGTTTCACCAAGGTACCTATCCAAGGTGCTTGAGTTGCCAAGTTTTCACCATTGGACGCTTATTTCTCTTTACTATTTTTTTATATTTTTCAAAAGCTGGGTATACCAAGGATCTTCAAGCATAGAACTTCTCAAGATGAATGATGTTAGTAGGATCATTCAAGAGTTCTCCTTCTGGTGTATATAGCTAATAGGCTCCGAAGCCAAAGGATGCAGTGACAACATAAGGACCAAGCCATGTAGGTTCAAACTTGCCGTTCTTTTCTCGATCTGCTTGGACTTTCATGTTTTCTTTGAGGACCATGTTGCCTGGCTGAAAGTGTCATGGGACCACCTTTTCATTTAAATTCCTTTTGAGACGAGTTTGATAGACTGTGAGATGATCATAGGCCTATTGTCGCTTCTCGTCTAAGAGATCTAGTTGGGTGAGTCTGGCTACTCTGTATTCTTCATCTGATATTTTCTCTTGCAAAGATATGGGCAAGGAGGGAAGTTCAACCTCTATAGGTAGTACCACTTTGGCACCATAGACTAGGGAGTATGGAGTTGTGCCTGTGGATGTACGAAAGGAAGTTTGATAGGCCCATAGGGCTAGATTTATTTGTAGGTGCCAATCGCAGCCGAAATCATTGACAACTTTCTTTAGGATTTTGAGAAGGGTTTTGTTAGTTGCCTCTGCCTGGTCGTTACCTTGTGGGAAATATGGGCTAGAAAAGTGGTGATGGATGTGAAGGGAAGTGCATAATTCTTCCATGTTGAGATTTTGAAAGTTACCTCCGTGGTCGGTGAAGATGGTGGATGGGATGCCGAAGCGGCAAACAATGTGGTACAAGATGAACTTGGAGACCTGAACTCCTGTAGCTGAGACTAGGGGGACTGCTTCCACCCACTTAGTGAAATAGTCTATAGCTATTATTATCCATTTATGTCCATCAAATGAGAGGGGTGTGATAGTTCCAACTAGATCAAGGCCCCAACAGGTGAAAGGCCAAGGTGGTGGAATAGGCTGTAGATTCTATACTGGAGCGCGCACAAGATTTGCGTGCTACTGACATGGGAGACACTTTCTGACAAAGTCATAGGAGTCTTCTTCAATGGTAGGCCAATAGTAGCCTGCTCTAAGGATTTGTCGTGCTAGGACAATACGACTCGTGTGGGCACCACAAATTTTAGAATGTACTTCTTTTAACGCCATTGCGGCCTCATTTTCATCTAAACATCGAGAGAGAGTATCATGATAACCCCGATGATATAGGGTATTGCCTATGATAACATAACAGGATGATTTTCAAATGAGGTTCTAGCGTTGGGTACGTGTGAGGTGAGGGGATATGATACCATCATTAAGGTAAGTGCAAATCTCATGGTACCAAGGGGATTGGGGACCAACCAAGATACAAACACAGTTTGAATCCTCATTCACATAGGCGAGTGTGAGGAGCTGCTCGACTAAAAAATCATACTATGTAGCTGCTTGGGGAATTTCTAAGAGCGAGCCAATAGTAGCCATAGCATCTACTGCTTTATTCTGTATTCGAGGCACTTGTGTAAACTGAAGCTTTGTAAAATGCTGGGTTAGCTGATCAACTAGCTCTTTGTAGGGATTCAGCATGAGATGATATTTGGCTAACCTATCAAAGACTTTCTCTAGGTCAACAAGATGATCCATGAAGGTGTGAGATTTAACCAAGATATCATCCACATAATCCTCCAAAATGCTATGGATAAGATCATGGACTATGGCTGTCATAGCCCTTTGATAGGTAGCCCCATAATTCTTTAGGCCAAAAGGCATCATGTTGTAACAAAAGGTTCCCCAAGGGGTAGTAAATGTTGTCTTATGCTGATCCTCTTCTGCAATCTTGATTTGATTATACCCAGAAAATCTATCCATGAGGGACAAAATTTCATGTCCAGCTGTAAGATCTACAATCATATCTATGTTGGGCAAGGGAATATCATCTTTTGGACAAGCTTTGTTAAGATCTCTGAAATTAGTGCAGATTCTGATGTCACTGGAAGGTTTAGTGACAGGGACCATGTTGGAGATCCACTCTGAATAGTCGATAGGTCGAATAACCTTAGTAGCTAACATTCTTTCTAATTCAACTTTGACCAGTAATGCCACCTTGGGGTGCATTTTTCTAAGCTTTTGTTTGACGGGCTTGATCTTTGGATCGACTGCAAGATGATGAACTACAAGCTTTGGATCAAGTCCTGGCATGTCCTGATATGACCATGCAAATCGGCCAATGTTCTCTCTTAAGAACTCAAAGAGGAGGTCAGCTTGGTCTTGTGATAGGGATGCAGCAATGTGAACAAGTCTAGAGATTTCTGAAGAACCGATGTTGACTTCTCTAGTATCCTTAATTAGAATAGAAGATACCTCTGGTCGATTATCTTGAGGAGGTAATGCTAAATCCTCATGTTCTGCTTGTGGCTCTAGATGTTCTTGTTGAGGGGTTCTCTTCACTGCCTTAGCTAGTCTCAGATTCACCTTAGTTCCAATTTTGGGTGTATCGGAACTAGGTTGGGGATTTTCTCCAAAATACCCCTTGGGATCTAGCTTGTAGATATAGGCAAAATCTGTCTTTGTTTGCTTATGAGGAGTTTCAACTCCCATGAATCTCTGAAGTGCTTCCTCTGATGTGAACTCATCAATGTGTATGATGCTTGGTTGGTCCCAATCTATGAGTTGTGGATGGGCGAGTGGTAGGTCAATGAGGTGGATGGATAGTTCTTGGAGAACAGAGTCTCCGAGGGAGATTTGGTTTGGGATATTGTCGTAGGCTCTCTTTTCAACTTCCTTAGGAATGTCTTCGATTTTGAAAAGGTCGCGGTGAATGTTTGAAAAAGCGTGATCGTCTGTATTGATGCCCCCAGTTGTGGGTATGCCAAAGCCAAGACCTGACTTCGATTCCCACTTGTGTGCATTGATGGGACACTGCATGCCTCTTTTCTCTGGTCCTAGACCACCACCTTGATAGTTCCATTTGTCAGTGACAAGCTTATGTTCTTGGGGTTTCTTATGGCTGAAGTGATCAAGGCGTGCTTGATTTCTTTGAGGTGCATCCTTATGTAACCAATTGTTGATATATGGAGTGAGCTCCTCATGAACAGGGATTTTTGAGGATACAAAGGTTGTTGGGCCAAACTGTTTGTATCGAGGAGGTGGAATCTCCTTAGCTTTGTGATATGTTGGTCGTCCATGGGCATGTGGATCAAGTGGGAGTGCCTTGACAACAAATGCATCTGATTGACTATACTCTCCACAACATTTGTTATTGATCTTCACGGTCGACAGGGTGGAGGCGAGGATGATTTCTGGGTCATTACAAGTGTGGGATGAGCTAGTGATGGATGTGCTAATATCAATTCCAGGGCAATGGTTTGTATATGAAGCTTCAACCGCATTGCAGTAAGCAAAGGGTTCTGGATCAACATGGATGGTTACCTCAGTGCCTTGATGCAGAAATTTGACGCACTGATGGTAAGTGGATGGAACAACTTTCATAGCATGAATCCATGGGTGACCGAGGAGGATGTTAAATGGTAGGTTTACATCAATAACATGGAAAAGTGTCTCTTGGATGACTAGCCCAACCTTGATTGGCAACAAAATAGTTCCTTCTGTGGTTCTTTCCAAGTTGTCATAAGCTTTGATGGTGATAACCTCACTGATGATATTTGCCTCAGTATACCCAACTTGTTTTATGAATTTTAGGGTGAAAATATTCAAGGCTGATCCATTATCTATCATTACTCTTTTCACGACAAAATTGGATACCATGATGGCTATGCGAAGTGGAAGGGTGTGATCTGGCTCAACCATGGGTATGTCGGTGGGTTTGAATGATAGGGCACATGAGGAGGATAGGTGTCCAACAAGATTACGGAAATTAGTAGCGTTGATATCTGAAGGGATACGAGATTCTATAAGAGCACTATCAAGGATGTTCTTATACATAAGACTGGTGCGAAGAAGGTCTAAAATGGAGATTTGGGTTGGCATGTTCCCAAGGTGTTCCAAGATATTGTACTGGCTTTTTGATGGAGCTGATGGTGCTGGTGAAATGGGTGGGCCTGCGATGTTAAATCGCTCTTCGAGTGGTGACTGCACACTCATTGTTTGGTCCTTGGATATTGATAACATTGACAGAAGGCTCTTTCTCAGATATACAACCTATGAGGCTACCATAGTCTATATAGGATGAAGTGTGGTCATTTATCTTCCCATGCTGTTGGTTTGGCTGGCAGTTGTCGGTGTTGTTGATGTTGGCTTGGATAGGTGCTTTTCCAGGATTTTGGTTATTGTGAGGAGGAAAAGCATTTTGATAGATTTGTAAGCCTGCATTGGGAGAGGTTTGGGCGCCAACGGTGATTTCTTTCCGATCAATGAGCTCCTGCACATAATCCTTCAGTTTCATGCATCTGAGGGTAGTGTGACCTTTTACCCTATGAAATTTGCAGTACTCATTGTCTTTGTACCATGTAGCTTTGGATTGGCTTGGGTCGATTTGCTGGGTAGGAGGAAATTTGATGAGGTTTTCCTTGACTAATTTCTCAAAAATGACATCCAATGGCTCACCAAGGGGTGTATAATTTCTAGGTGCAAGTTGGAATCTGGGCTTTTGTCCTGCAGCTACATTGATGGCATTAGCTTGATTTTTAGACCCTTGAAAGTTGGGTCTTGGATTGTGGTTTTGATAGCTTTGGTTATTCTGCTATTGGCAGTTGATAGCTTGCTGATT
Organism: Cupressus sempervirens; assembly: GCA_028749045.1. Lineage (NCBI taxonomy): Eukaryota > Viridiplantae > Streptophyta > Pinopsida > Cupressales > Cupressaceae > Cupressus > Cupressus sempervirens. Next base: position 900,786,076 of record CM053785.1, read on the forward strand.
ATTTGGTTGATATGGTGGGTTGGACTGGTTTTGAGAAGGACCAACAATATTCACATGTCTAGTGTTAGTGATGCCATCTGTTGCAACATGCTTTTTTTTGTTCCAATACCTAGACTTGTCATTGGAATGTGATTGATTTTGGTTGGCTTCCTTGTAAATCTTGACCACACCATCTTTAATGAGTCCTTGCTCAAGGATCATTCCTTTCTATTTGATATCTTTGTAGGTTTGCAAAGAGTTCATGGTCATGTGGTGAGCTAAGCTAGGATGGGCATTATCAATAAACATTTTCACCAAATGGTGCTCTGGCAAGGTGCAAGATATGCGGGTGGTAAGGGTTTGCCATCTTTGCAAATATTTGGGAAGGCTTTCTCCACCTTTTTGCTTAGTGTGGACAAGATCAACTACTGATAGCTCTGTTTCAATAAGATGGGCATATTGGGCTACAAATGCCTTAGAGAATTCAATAAAATTTTTAATTGTGCCATAGGGGATTCTATAAAACCATTCAAGAGCTGGTCCAACCAAGCTTTTGGGAAAGAGACGCAAGAGGAAGACATCATTGTATGCTAGTTCTTGGCAGTGCATGTAAAATTCTTTGATATGTGTGACAGGGTCTCCTTTTCCTCTGAATTTGTCAAACTTGGGTGTGTCAAAATGCTTGGGAAATGGTGTCATGGTAATGGCTCTGTCAAATGGGTAAGGACACACATTCTCAAACTTGAAGGTTATTGGATCATTTCCCTCTTGGATGTTCTTCAAAGCTATTTTCATGGCTTCCCATTCTGAATTAATGGGTGATGGCTGGGGTGCCCCCAACGTAGGAGTGCCCTAAGGTAGACATGTGTTAGATGGGGCAATGGGATATGGATGGCTTTGAGGTATGGGTTGGTAGGGATTGTACATGGCTTTGGCAACTGAATGGTGGATGATGGGTTACTGAGGTGGAGGTGGCACATATTGCTGCATGTGCTACAAGGCTTGTTGCTGGTATGGGATTTGAGGTTGGGATTGGGGAACATAGATTGGCTATGGCATAAATGGATTTCTTTGTGGAGGTAAGGTATAAGATGTGTGTGAAGCTTGGGGGAAGGATCAGGGAGCGTGTGGAACTTGACTTTGGATTTGAGGAGTTTGACCAATATAAGTGGGTTGTGCCCCCATTTGGGAAGGTATCTGCATGGCAAAGGAGGCAAAGTAATTGGTGGTTGGTGGTGGTGGATTTACTCCTAGAAGTGGCATAGAAAAATAGTTGGTAATAGGAGGTAATGGATTAGTTGGTGGTGGAGGTGGTGGGAATTGAAAGCTTGAAAATGGAATTGATGGGGTTTGATAGCTTGGTGGCTGGATTTGAAAGCTTGGTAGAGTGATGGCAGGAGCTTGGGTCACTTGAGAGCTTGGTAGAACATTGGTAGTAGCTGGTGGGGTTTGATAGCTTTGTGGAGTGAGGTTAGTAGCTTGTGGATTTGTGGCTGATGGCACTAAGCTCCAAGGACCTAGTGGAAATGATGGAATTGTGTTCTGAGCTAAGGTAAAAAAGTTGGGGGTGATGAAGGGTTGGTTACTTGGCCCCATGGGTGGCATCCCGGTTGTGTATTGTTGAGGTTGGCCAAAGATACTAGCACTGATTTGGGAGATGGGTGGATTTGGAAGGCTGGGTTGGGGAGTAGTAGCAACAATAGTGAGGGGAGTGAATGATGAGGTGCTTTGGGAAAAGGGGGTTTGGGATGGAGTGGTATGGACCAATGGTGGAGTGGTGGTGGCTGGATTGGCTCGTGGAAGGGAGATTTCAACTTGGGTGGAGGCTAGTATGTTTGGGTCTGTTGGATCATATGGGGTGGGTTGAGGCTCTTCTTTTGGCACATATTGAGGATAATTCGAATCATAAGAGCCTATGGGTGGTGGGAGTTGTCCAAACAACGGGTGAGATGGCTCTGATAGGGGAGGAGGTCTTCCAAAGTTGAAGGCTCCAATGTTGTCCCTTTGAAAGTTAGCCATGATTGTTTCCTTATTTTTGTCTATAATGGCGTTCACCAATACTGCATTTCCTGGTTGGTTCATAAAAGCTTCAATGTCAGTAGGTGATGGTATAGTGCTCTCTAGGCTAAAGGATGGTTGAGTGCTCAAGGGGAGCGATGCTATTGGATCCAAATGATAGGGCTCCATTGTTTCGTTCTTCTTCTTGCCTAAGCGAGTGACGGGTGGCATGAAAATGTAGAATGTTCCTAGGGATGAGATGCAACAATGCTGATGGATGCAAAAGGGGAAGGCTTTTCTATGCAAATAATTTCCTAGGTTGAGGCAAAGATATATGAAAAAACTTAAGGGGGATTGTGTTGGAGATGCTAACTTCAAAGATATGTTGCCAAAGCACGAAAGGTTTGCTTTCCTATGTGCAAGCTTGGTGGTGATTGTGTCAACTTAAAGATAGACTGATGATCCTTTAGGAAGAACACGAGATTGACCACTTGTGGATCCCAACCTTTAGCTTAAGGTGATGAGGGATAACAAGTGACAAAGCTAGATTACCCTAGACAAAGCTCTGTCAAAGGGATAACCTTGGTGAGGCTGGTGGATTTGGAAGATGTTAGGAATGGCAAACTTTTGGCAAAGTGACAACAATTTTGAAGGCTTGGATGTGAAGTTTTTGGATTGCTAGCTAGATGGTTTGGTTCTAAATGAGATGGATGAGCTAAAATGCTTAAGAGGATGACTAAGGATGGCTGGCTTACCTACAAGGATGACTCTAAAGTGGAGCTTATACAAGAAGATGCAGAGAAACAAAGGGGTCTAATCATAGAAATCATGCCTAGTTGGTAGGGCATAAGCATTATTAACTCCTGGATGTTGGTTAAGTTGGATGGTGCGATCTAACCAAGCATCTTGAAGGGCTTCGTTAGCATCTTTGTCCTCTACTTTGTGGAGTTTTGCAATTCGAGGGCTTGGTGTTAGTTCCTTTCTCTTGGCTGAAAGTTCTTAGTATGCCTGAGACGGCTTGAGTTTAACTTTGTGAAATTTCTATTTGGGTTTGGGTTGTTCTGACATAAATTTTTGAATCTGCTTGACTTTGAGAGATCTCAATTATTTTTCTTCAACTCGTTCAACTTCTGGAATAGGTAGTGACTATGGTAAGTGTGCCCTAAGCTAGGATTGACCAAGTTTGGAAAACATTCATTCAACAAAAAAAAACAAGCAATAGATAGGAACAACCAGATAGAAGTTTTTGATTCTCAGAATGTGATAATTGCGCCAAGGAGTGTGTATTTTTTACAAATGTTTCGATTAGTCACTTCAAACACATTAACATCCTAGATGGTTGTCTGCAAGGCTGACAGTTGGTTTAGCTAGGGAGTCCTCGATATACCCAAGGTACGTGAGGCCCAAATTCGTAGATGAAACCAAAAAGATGTCACACAACTGAGAGGAGTGGTAACCCACTTCTCCTCTTTCATTTCTCAAGGGTATAAAGTTCCTTGAGGCTTAGCCCGAGTGACAAAATCTTGATCCCAAGAGAGGAGTCTTTCGATTTACCTCCCGATTCTTATACTCCGCCAGAACGTTGGAGTTGAGGTCATCCCAAGGGGTGATGAAATCCCCAAGCAGGCCTCCTAAAAAGAGAAACAAGGTTTTGGATCCTAATCTTACGCACCCAAGATGACCTCGAAATACGACAAGGGGAGAGAAGACTTGGATGACCTTGGGCTAAAAGACAAGATTCTTTTCCAACTAACGCTTAAGTTTTTTGATCTAGACTTTGCAAGCACTCACGTTTAAGAGACAATGTTCAATTCCAACTTTGAAATGCGCCAACAAAGAAAAATCGATCGAAGAATGCGAACAAGAAGAAGAGTTAGGGTCAACAAAAAAGTAAACCCGTGTGCTCGAAGGCCCTCCACGTCACGTATCGATTAATTTTCTTTTAAGGCATTCAATATTGAGTGTTTGTTCATTTTAAACCCAAAACAAAGATGTGTGAAACTTGATTGTCAAGCGCGCGCCCTGAGGCCCTCCACGTCAATAGTTATTCAATTTTAGTGCCCAAAATTGAAGTGTGATCGATTTAATCTAGATTTTTGGACATTGAAAAAATCTTATAAGTTTAAGACAAACTCTCAAAAAGTGAATTAAGTAGAATCTGATTATGGAACACTTAACACTCTCTTAGGTGGACCCATCCCCATAGATGGCGCTGAAATATCAACCAATGGTTAAATTGATGGGTGATTAAAGAGGGTGAGTCCAATGAAGAAACTACTAAATTTGATTTTTGTTGATTTGTTTTTAACTTAACAAATTTTTTAAGTGTTCAAAAATTAACTTTGTCTAAGTTGCATGCAAAAAATAGATTTGTTTGTTCTTTTTAATGCACTAAAAATTGAAGTGTGAGATATTGCAATGGTTAGTTGATCTTTTGCATTAAAGATTAGATTTGTTTGTTTTAGTCATGCATTTCAAAGAAAATTTTGATTTTTATCCATGGCATTCAAGAGTGTGTTTTGAACAACATACATTCAAAGAAAAATGTGTTTAACCATGCAAGTTTATTCCACGAAAAATCTAAAAAACATGATTGAGTTTGTTGCTCCAACCTACAATGAACAAAAAAGAAAATTGATTAGTCATCCGAAATTTTCCAAAATGAAAGCTTAACTATGAGAAAATTTTTAAAACTTTTTTTGTTCTTTTTCCTATGCGTAAAAATGCTTAAAATAACCTCTACTCTATAGAAACACCAAAAGTTAAAATTTGATTTATAATTTAAAAAAAAAAAAAAAAAAACTACAAATTACAGAAATAAAGATGCTAAAGAAAAAATGGAACAAAGACAGGTGGAGACGACAGTTCATCAGGTGCAAACACCAAACTACAAAGACGCTAATCTGTGAAGACGTCGATCTGTGGAGACGATAGAGAAAGAGGCAGAGATGATAGTTCAGTTTGGCGACGTAGAAAACAAAAATTTGGGCAGAGATGTTGAACTGCGAAGACGCTAATTTACGGAGATGATAGTTTAGGTTGGCGGTGGTGAAGATGACAGTTTAGGTTGGCGACGGCAGAAATGACAGTTTAGGTTGGCAGAGACGAAAGAGTAGCTGGCGGAGACGCTGATCTACGAAGACGACAGATAAGGATGCAGAGATGACAGTCTAGCGGCAGCACCGACAGCAAAAAACTAGGCAGAGATGCCAAATTGCGGAGACGACAATTTGGTTGCGGAGATGACAAAGTAGCTAGCGGAGATGATAGTTTGCAGGCATAGACGCCAATCTGTGGATACGACACTGCGTGAAAAAAAATTGAAATACGCGGATTTTTTAATTTTTTAAATTTTTTTTTGATTATTTTTGAATTTTTAGAGGGTATGTCTTCTACCTAAGTGCACCCTTCAACCTGCAAGAACAAATGAAACACCCTACAACTCACTCAAACAACAAGAAACATTAGATTATTAGAAAAAACAACATATAGATAGAAATGGATGATTAAATGACCCATAGTGGGGTCCCACCAAGCGTGCCAAAATGTATATGCTATATTAGTATGTTAGAAACACTAAATTAAGAAATCAAAAGCATTTACAAAATAAAATACCATAACATAAATGAGAGACTAAAGAGGAAACCCCAATTAGAAATGTGAGCCAAATGAATGGACTCTCCCAATAGAATTTAGCTCTTTGCTTGGTAGATGCGTCTAAGGATTGGGATGTATGCTCAAGCTTCAAACTAGCTTCAATGGAGATTTTTGGGATTTTTGGTGTGGATGTATGAGATTGGTATAAAACTTGGTCTTAAAATGGCATTATAACTGTTGTCACTTAGGTTTGCACCCTTGTCCAAGGCCTATGCGCGAGGACAACCTAGTGAAACATGGAAACAACCTCCAAGCTGTGGGACTTGAACTGTGAGGTTGAGTCTCCGGAGAAGGCCAGCTTCCTCTTACTGTCAGGGCGCACCTATCTATTCTCAGAAGAAAAAGGGAGAAAGAGAGCACAAAAGCAAATCTACCTAGTCTAATCTAAGGCGGTGATGCACCAAAATAGAGTGTTCAGACTGATTTCTGCCCATATATGCATTACAGAACTAGGGTAACATCCAAAGTCATACATTCATTCAGACTTATATCGATCAAAAACCACATACAGATCAGGAAACCAACTAAATAACACTAGGAAAAGAAGATTTCGCTTGTATATTATTCAATAGGCCAAAGATAGATACAATATGCAGACCACTGATCTCAACAATACATCAATGAGAGGCAAAACGATGCACATACACATTGATGGTTGAAAGAGATGATATAGGATGCTTATCGAGCTCAGAGACAAAGGAATTTTTACACTGCAAGTCTGCAAACAGTAGCAGAGAAAATCAGGAAGAGTCCCCCTTAAGATCAAGTCACCAAATTGCCTTTATAGATTAGGCGTAACTGAAGATTTTTGCATTACATTCACTTCTCACCTACTGGCATTAACTTTCCATCCTGAGAATCCAATCAAAGATCTGATTGAACATGGCCTGCATACCAAGAAATGTGATATCCCTCTAAGAAAGAGCCTGGAGAAGATAGGAACGGTGCCAAAACATTCCCTGACATGGTAGATGGATCGACCGGATGGATGGAGTGTTATTCTGTGTTTTACATTTACTCTGGTAGGTCGAGATTGATCATGGAGATCGGATCGCATGACAAAATTGATTATCTTCACTTTTTGGTTCATGAATCTGTCAGAGTCAAAAGGTCAACCAAGCTCCTTATGCGTCAACTAGGCCGCGCGAGCCAATTGCATTTCTTTATTTTACCACCTGGAGGTCCTCCCGCAGTTGACCACCCTTCATTGGACTAACTGCGCTACCTTGAATACTATCATGACTGTGACGGTTACAATAGCTGCCAACCGCCATCCTCGACTGTGCCGACAGGACACGTGTTGACAAGGCGTTGTGTCGCCAACATAACCCTCACACATCTTCGCCATAGCGCGATGGCGCCTACCATCGATCGGCCTCGATCCAACGATCATGGAGACTCGTCATTCTGCAACCTCTTCCCTTGTAAATCACTGGGCCCGCGGCACATGTGGCACTTCCCCATTGGTCTGACGATCGCTTAGTCCTTACTGCACCAGCTGTATGAAACATGGTTCCACCAAGACACATGGCGCCTGGGCGCTATGTTGCCAATGTTAACTCTCGGGAAGTTCTCGATAGCGAGACAACGCCAGTCATAGATCCCTACAGATCCGACGATCATGAAGACTCACCATTTGGCTGTGTTGGTCGAACTGAGATCTGGTGCCACCTCATGTCTGCATTTTGATCCAGCACACGTGGCTATTCCTGATTCACCGTAAAACTAACCGCCATCGGTACACCTTTTCGACGATGCAGTCTGCCCGTCGTGAGACTTCTGACCTGCCGCAAACTTTTCAATCTGCGACTGGGCCCATTCCACTTGGTACCACCTCAGCGATGCATCCTAGTGAGACTTGACCCTACCGACATGTGGCAAAAGGGTGCCAAGTCGCTATGCAAAAAACCTTGCAGCTTCGCCATGGCGAGATGGCGCCTGTCGCCGATCCATTTCCAATCTGATGGTCACAAAAACTTGACCTCCCATGACCCACCCTCTTTATTAAATTGTTGGGCCCGCTGGCACGTGGCGTCTCCTTGTTGGTCTATTGGCTACTTGAATCTAACTGCGTCAGTAGCATGAAATGTGGCCCCGCCAGGACACGTGGCGCATGGGCGCTATGTCGCCGACGTTAACTCTCGGGCAAGTCTCGATAGCGAGACAGCGCTAGTCATAGATCCCTGCAGATCCGACGATCGTGAAGACTCGCTAGTCATGCTGAGAGTACTAGGCCCACTGTACGCTGTGCGTCGACTCATACACATGGTACTTCCTTTTTTGGCTCGACAAAACATCAGCTGGCAACCCAAGACCTAATCTGCAGAGCGACCACGTGTCAGCTAGGCACCATGTCACTATGCAAAAATTGAGACCAAATTCCCATAGCGCCATAGCGCCCACTGACAGTGTGCCTTGAGATTTACACATGTCCCCATTTGATTCGCTATCTTGATGCCGGGCTGACAAATTGCGTTGCAGAGTATCGATGGGACCCATCTGCCTGATCCTTCCTTGCTATGATGAACTTTTCGTTTGGGTGCTATGTCGCCATCAAAAAATGCATTGGTTTTTCATTGGCGCCATAGCGCCTTGCCGTGTTTTTTGAAACCTCCAGGTCGTGAAACTGTCTGCCCGCCGCCATGAAACCTCTGACCTGCCGTACTCTGCGACCTGCGACCGGACCCTGAATGACACCTGGAAATCCTTGGTGAGACTTGGCCCATGTCGATCCACATGGTGGATGGTCGCTATGTTGCCATGATAAAATTTGCACATCTTTGCCATAGCGAGATGGCGCCATCCGTTGATGCGACCAAATTCGACAATCGTGAGGACTCATCGTACCTCATGCTTCCGACCTCCATGTCGATACACCTGGTATCGCTTTGAGACATGGCCCCACCTGACACGCGTCACCAAGGTGCGATGTCGCTGTCATAACCCTTGCGCAACTCCTCCATAGCACGATGGCGCTTACCGTTGATCTGAGCTGATCCAATTGTGGTGAACGTAAGCCCCGACTGTGTTAGCCGTGCCAATAGAAAATTTGACCTGGCACACGTGGTTCCTTCTGATTTTTTGCTGCAACACCTAGTTTTTTCGATCATTGAAACTCGCCACCGTGAATATTTCCGCTGAGCGCTATGTCGCCATGGAGATTTTTTGGCCGATATGCAATAGCGACATAGCGGACAAGGCACCGTGGAACTTTTTCGACCTGTTGAACACTGGACCCACCTTTGCAACGTGTCCACAGGGCGTCATCGCGCTATCATAAATATCATGCATTTCCTTTATAGCGCGATGGCATCAACCGTCGGTACTGCTTAGATCTGACGGCCAAAAACTCACGGTTCATAGCATTAAATACTAATTCGAGACTAATCGTTGCATGAGCCATGCATTCAAATTTAAATCCTTGGTGGTAAAACCAGAGGTAACACTTCTGGCGACTCGCAGGGGGCATGAGCCTGCTCAATGCATGACCAGTGCCCGAGAATGATCCATTGGGCCATGGAGTCGAAAAAGAGGGCCTGGACGGTACGGAATCGAGAGCTGCAAGAAACCATAACCCTAAATGAGGGAATCAAAACATTAAAAAAAAAAAAAACCCTTTGAACTCTGTCTCTGTCCCTGCGACTTGGAAACAAAAAATAGGACCTCCTCAGCAACCTGAGACTTGTCAAAACTTCAAGAACTAGCAACTCAAGAAGTGAGCCATGTGCATGCGCACTTATTGCAATAGGAATGAACAGGAAGCAGCTAGGCTAACTATGTACATGAATTCACAATCCTTCAGAAACAGGGCTTCAAATGGATCCCATTGACTAGAATGGGCAGAATTTCACCATTTGGCCTGCTTAGCTGGAACGCATTGGCCTGTTTGCAACTGGAGATCAGATAAGGCCCACTCCATAGTGGATCAAATTTGGAGTGCCTTCCTGGTTTTGCTCTGTCTGAGTCCCATTTGAGAACTAAATCTCCCTCTTTGAAGATTCTGGCCCTTGCCTTCTTATCAAAACTCTTCTTCATCTGCTGTTGGTGTATCTCCAGGGTTTGCATAGCTTTGTTTCTCTTTTCTTCCAGTTCAATCAACTCTGCCATTCTCACTGACATGGGACTATTTTCAACCAATTCCAGCTGATGAGCCAACTCCAAGGATGGGAATTCCAATGAGATTGGAAGTCTGGCCTCCCTACCATATACCAGCATAAAAGGTGAATTCCCAATAGATCTCTTGGGTGTTATCCTATCAGCCCATAGAGCAGTCCTTAATTTTTTATGCCAGACCCTTTGATTGTCTTCTATCGTTCTCCTTATGATTCTGATCAGATTCTTATTGGAGGATTCAGCCAAACCATTACCCTGCGGGTAGTAATTTGATGACGTGCTCAGATAGATATTGTGACTCATTGCCCATGCACAAATCTGGGTTCCAATAAAAGATTTGGCATTATCTGAGATGATAGTAGAAGGAGCTCCAAACCTAGATACAATTCCATCAAGGAATTCAACAACTGATGGCTCTGTAGCATCCTTCAAGGCAACTGCCTCTGTCCACCTAGTGAAATAATCGGTAGCAGCCAAGATCCATTTATGACCTGCACTAGATGGAGGATTAATGGGACCTATAAAATCCAACCCCCACTGGGTGAAGGGCTGATCCACCTGAATGGGGTGAAGAGGAAGAGCTGCAAGTCTTTGTTTACCTGAGAAAAAGGCACATTTCTCGCATTTTCTCACATACCTATAACAATCATGGAACAGAGATGGCCAGTAATATCCAGCCCTCATGATCTTCATGGCGGTTGTTCTTGCAGAGAAGTGGCCACCATTAGGGCCATCATGAAGTTCTTTAATCATCCTCTCAAACTGATCTTCTTCAATACATCTCAACAGGGTCCCACTAAAATCCCTCCTGAATAGGATATCATCAATCACAACATAGGGAATGGATTGTAGTCTATATTGTCTTCTTTTAGTTCTGTCCAATCCCTGAGGGTATCCATTCCCTGATAAAAAGTTCCTCATGTCATCCATCCAGCTCCTTGGGGCATTAACATTTCTTTCCTCCTGCTGCTCTGCAATTACCATAGTAGTCCCTTCATCTGAATCCTGACCTGATAACATTTCCTTGCATAATCCTCTCCCTCTTACCAACTTGGTAATTTGAATATCAACATCATATTCCATTACCCTAGTGATCCATCCAGCTCTCTTTTCACTGATATCCTTGCTTAACAGGAAGTCTTTTACACTCGCATGGGGTACCAACAAATGGATCCTATTATGGGATAAGAGGTGTCTAAATTTCTTCAAGGCTCTAATGACTACAAGGGCTTGCTTCTCAACAAAGCTATACTTATCTTCATACTCCTTGAGTCCTTCACTAAAGAAGGCTATGGGCTGCTCCTCATTCTTATCATTTGTCTGGGTCAAGACAGCAGAAACACTTGACTCACCACCTAAAGTGTAGAGGATGAAATCTTTCTCAAAATTTGGGTTCATGAGAGTGGGGGCTGAGGCTATGGCTGTCTTAATTTCTTCAAAACTCTCCTTCCCCTCCTTGGTCCATGAGAAGACCATATCTTTCTTAAGAATGGCTGTGAGGGGTTTCACCATGATGGCAAGATTAGGAATAAACCTTCTTACAAAATTTATCCTACCAAGGAAACTTTGTAGCCCTTTCTTGTGTTTAGGGAGGGGAAGGGCAAGTATGGCTTTTGTTCTTTCTGGATCAATGGTCAACCCATCCTTAGATACAATGTGTCCCAGTAATTTTCCTTGGCTTGTAGCAAAGACGCACTTGGCTAGGTTGAGGGAAACCCCAAACTCTCTACACCTTAGAAATACCTGTCTCAAATGATCAAGGTGATCTTTTACATTCTTGGAATATACAGTTATATCATCAAGGTATACTAAGACAAACTTGTCGATTAATCTTTTGAAAGATACCTCCATTGCCTTTTAGAATGTGGCACCTGAATTTGTTAGTCAAAATGGCATCTTGCAATAAGCATAGGTGCCCCATTTAGTAGTAAATGCTGTCTTATATCTGTCAGATTCTTTAACCAACACTTGGTTATAACCAGAAAATCCATCAAGAAAAGAGAACCTCCTTGACCCACTGACCTTGGACAGAATTTTCTCCATAGAAGGGAGAGGATGGTGATCCTTAAGGGAAGCCTGATTAAGATCCCTAAAGTCCACACACAATCTGATTTCTCCATTCTTCTTCCTTACAGGGACAAGGTTAGCCACCCATGATGAGTGTTTGATAGGAAAAATTATGTTAGCTTCAATTAACTTGGATAGTTCCTTCCTCATTAAGGGTTCAATCTTGGGATTCACTGGCCTCTGTTTTTTCCTTACTGGTTTGACCCTATCAACTAAATCTATTGTATGCTGAAACAAACTAGGGTCAAACCCCTTTAAGTCATCATATGACCAAGCAAACACATCATTAAATTCTTGACATAGATGAATGAAATTTAGAGCATGATCATCCTTTTCTGCAGCTAGATTTATTCCTTTGCCCCTTGTTTGATCATCAAGATTAAAGACACTCTCCAAGGTAATGAGACCCTTCGGCAACTTGTTGGAACTGAGGTGAATGATCTGATCACCATATTGATCTTGTAGTCTTGACTGATTTCTTTCTGAAAATTCTGCTTCATTCTGCAAGAAACTCACAATCTTCTCATCAGACTCAAACACCTGCCAATGAGTGTTATTATCAGGAACAACAGGCCTTACTACAACCCTTATTTTTTGCTTCCTCTCTTCCCCAAGATTCCCTGGCACATCATAAGATGCACCCACCACTGCAAGTCTATCAACATATTTGTTTTCTTTCCTAGGAATACTCTGGATATTAAATGCTTGGAAACTCTCAAGAAAATCCCAGACTCTGTGTTTGTAAGACTTGAGCAGGCCATTTTTGGTGATATTCTGATTTCTCACTTGGTTCACTACCAACTCACTGTCTCCATATACTTTCAAGGCTTGAATTCCCCTCTTTTGGGCAAGTAGGAGACCTTGGATCAAAGATTCATACTCGGCCACATTATTGGTACAACTAAATTGGAGCCTAAAAGAGAAGTAGTATCTTATTTGTGCAGGAGAGATCAACATAACACTAGCCCCTGATCCATTTCTATTCCTTGAGCCATCGAAGTACATACTCCATATTCCACTTATGTCATCATTAGCTCCAACAAGATCAGGAACTTGAGCCTCCTTCTCTATTATGCAATATGTACTAAGGCCTGTCTCAAGAGTTTCCGGCATAGGCTCAAACTGACATGTATTTTCCCACTCATCTAAGAAGAAATTAGGAATCTCTACTATGGAGGTGGCAGGCTCATTCACTATGTCATTTTCATCCATCTCCAAAATAGGGCAATTCATATTAATGAAGTTGGGAGTGTAGGGTTCAGTGTGATGAAGGGCTTGAGGTTCTGCTCTAATTGAAGCGTTGGCCCCATATCTGGTCTTAAATGACATATAAGACCAATCAACAGATATGAATCCATCTATTTGGGCAATGAAGTCTCTTGAAAGACAGATGGCAAAATAGGGCTTGACTTCAGCAACAGATATGTCTTGAATCACAGTACAACCAGGGCATGCATGTAGGGCCATTTCCACACTCCTAAGGATGCCTACGGTTTTGACAGTACTCCCATCTAGTTGTAACACATCCCTAATAATGGGCTCATATTTCATTCCTAAAGCATCAGCAACACACCTATGCATTACTGAGCTGCTAGCCCCTGAATCTATCATGCAATTATGGACTAACTTGCCCCCTATAATCAGAGAAACATAGAATGGAGGAGGTCTAACCTTTTTATTTGTCTCCACGTCACCTGATGATTGTACTAAACTAGTGTAGCTCTCCATGGTAGATGATTGATCTTTGGGTTTGATCTTTTCTAATTCTTGCTGCAGCATCCTTTTCTGCATTGGTATGGTGGCAACTGCATCCCACATGGAAATGTTTCCATTGGTTTTCTTCATTTGCTCTACCACACTCAAGGGTGCATTAGGAATTTTGGCGGAAACTTTGGGAGCTGTACCCATGAGAGGCCGAGATGAAGCAAAATTGGGATCACTTGCATCCTCCTTTCTTGGACCTTGCCTTTGCTATTGTGAAGTGTTTGTCTGCTCATTTGCTTTTTGTGTATGAGGTATAACACTCGAAGTTGAGGCCTGCTCAGGAGAAAGGGGGGCAGTATGTTCCATAGCTCTCCTCTTGCTTCTTGTGTTATGAGCAATAGAATCCTAGTTTACATTACAATGCTCCTCCATCTGGTGATTCATAAAAGAGCAATCACCCTGCCTCTGAACATATGAGGCCTCCTTGGGATGATCTTCCTTGTGTGATTGCTTTACTGCAGACTTTTGGACAGTTAGGGCCAAATAAGATTTTGATTTCTGACATAGGCAGTAGGTATAAGAATAGTTACATGAAGGACAAAAGTCTTGATCTTGGGCTAAGTTATTTTGAGGAACTAAAGCTCTACTCTGATTTGAGCTTGAAGCAGCAGCATGACTATTTTGCCTATTCTGATCAAAAGAGCTATTCCAATGATTAGGAGACCTACCACCACTTAGAGCCTGATGTTGTAATTGGGGGGGCTTGCCACTTTGGGCTTGCTGCCTTTCTAAGGCCACCACCTTGTTACTCATTTTTTTGTATTAGAGAAAAACTATCCTCTAATCTCTTCCCTTGGTCCTTTAACTCCTTCCCCTGCTCTTGCAATTTTTTATCCAGAGTCCTCTCTCTTTTATTTGTAGTCAGCACTAGTCCTTGGAGCATTTCCTTGAGTTCCTCTATTCCGTTTGAGGATGTGGAAGCTTGGGGAACTGGAGTAAGGGCTTGTGACATAGAAATTGTAGGAAGAGGGGCTATTGCTGGTTGGTGGTTGGGAACATCAGGAAAGAAAGGCATAGGAGGCCTTGGAGCCAACTTCCCACCTTGTATTAGGATATTCTCAGCTTTTATAGCTGTCTCATAAGCATTTGGTAATGTATCTCCTCCCATAGTTTGGATAGTAGTGGAAATGTCACTGTTGAAAGCTCTAAGGTAATGCAAGAAGGCATTACCAGGGGTAGGTTTCACTATAGTAGATATTCTATCCCATGTCTTTTGGAATCTGTAATTAAAATCAGTCATACATTCATGGGGGGCTCTTTTTATTGTAGTCAGCTGCTCTAGTAGTGAAAAATGGTCACTCTTATCCTCAAAATGTTTACATAATCCTGCTCCTAGTCCATCCCAATCAGTTATGGAACCATGAGCTAAGCCTCTATACCACTATAATGCTTTTCCTTTTAAAGATGAGGCTAGAAGTCTGACGGCAACATCATCTTCTGTAATACCATGAATATTGCAGAATTCGCTACCTCTTGGATATGCTCTAGAGGGGAAATAGAAGTTTCACTAGTAAAATCAGGTATACTTTTTAGTGTAGATACTGGTATATCATGTCTTTGGGCTAACAACAGAGGACTTCCACCATTAAAGGTGGCAAAAGCATTAACTCTTGGCTGTGCCATATAAACAAGTGTTCTATTGATGAGTGTTGATGGCAATCTAGGCCGAGTTCGAATAGTAGGGGGAGTAGAGACAGATCTTACAGGTATATCAACTGTTATTCTACCCCTAACTGGTGATAATGAAGTTCTAGTCCTTCTTCTCCTAGGATTTGAAAGAGAAAGCTCTTGATATTGAAATTTAAATCTAGAAGACGCCCTTGTTTCAGTTCTAGGCATGAATTACTACAAACTTGGTTTGGAACCAGACTTTTGATGTTCAGAGTCGCCAAGTACTTGAAGAATCAACCTCTTAAAGGCTCGAAAACTGAAGCCAGCACTACTTCTTCAGCATTTATCTCTAGAATTCTTCCTTCTTGACACTAGTAGACCTAAATTTTTTGATATGAGTCCCATCGGGCATGCCAAAAACTGTTGTCACTTAGGTTTGCACCCTTGTCCAAGGCCTATGCACGAGGACAACCTAGTGAAACATGGAAACAACCTCCAAGCTGTGGGACTTGAACTGCGAGGTTGAGTCTCTAGAGAAGGCCGACTTTCTCTTACTGTCAGGATGCACCTATCTATTCTCAGAAGAAAAAGGGAGAAAGAGAGCATGAAAGCAAATCTACCTAGTCTAATCTAAGGCGGTGATGCACCAAAATAGAGTGTTCAGACTCATTTCTGCCCATATATGCATTACAGAACTAGGGTAACATCCAAAGTCATACATTCATTCAGACTTATATCGATCAACAACCACATACAAATAAGGAAACCAACTGAATAACACCAAGAAAAGAAGATTTCGCTTGTATATTATTCAATAGGCCAAAGATAGATACAGTATGCAGACCACTGATTTCAACAATACATCAATGAGAGGAAAAATGATGCACATACACATTGATGGCTAAAAGAGATGATACATGATGCTTATTGAGCTCAGAGACAAAGGGAATTTTACACTGCAAGTCTGCAAGTAGTAGCAGAGAAAATCAGGAAGAGTCCCCCTTAAGATCAAGTCACCAAATTACCTTTATAGATTAGGCATAACTGAAGATTTCTGCATTACATTCACTTCTCACCTATTGGCATTAACTTTCCATCCCGAGAATCCAATCAAAGATCTGATTGAACATGGCCTGCATACCAAGAAATCTAATATCCCTCTGAGAAAGAGCCTAGAGAAGACAGGAACGGTGCCAAAACATTCCCTAACATGGTAGATGGATCAACCAGATGGATGGAGTGTTATTCTGTGTTTTACATTTACTCTGGTAGGTCGAGATTGATCATGGAGATCGGATCGCACGACAAAATCTATTATCTTCACTTTCTGGTTCATGAATTCGTCGAATTCAAAAGGTCAACCAGGCTCCTTATGCGTCAACTAGGCTGCGCAGGCCAATTGCATTTCTTTATTTTACCACCTGGAGGTCCTCCCACGGTTGACCACCCTTCATTGGACTAACCATGCTACCTTGAATACTATCATGACTATGATGGTTACACTAACCGCCAACTGCCATCCTCGACTGCGTCGACAGGACATGTGTCAACAAGGCGCTGTGTTGCCAATATAACCCTTGCACATCTTCGCCATAGCGCGATGGCACCTACAGTCAATCGGCCTCAATCCAACGATCATGGAGACTCGTCATTCTGCAACCTCTTCCCTTGTAAATCACTGGGCCCGCGGCACATGTGGCACTTGCCCATTGGTGTAACGATCGCTTAGTCCTTACTGCACCAGCTGTATGAAACATGGTTCCACCAAGACACGTGGTGCTTGGGTGCTATGTCGCCAACGTTAACTCTCGGGCAGTTCTCGATAGCGAGACAACGCCAGTCGTAGATCCCTGCGGATCCGACGATCGTGAAGACTCGCCATTTGGCTATGTTGGTCAAACTGAGATTTGGTGCCACCTCATGTCTACATTCTGATCCAACACACGTGGCTATTCCTGATTCATCATAAAACTAACCACCGTCGATACACCTTTTCGATGATATAGTTTTCCCATCGTGAGACTTCTGACCTACCGTGAACTTTTCAATCTGCGACTGGGCCCATTCCACTTGGCACCACCTCAGTGATGCATCCTGGCGAGACTTGACCCTACTGACATGTGGCAAAAGGGCGCCAAGTCGCTATGCAAAAAACCTTGCAGCTTTGCCATGGCGAGATGGCGCTTGCCGCTGATCCATTTCCAATCTGACGGTCACAAAAACTTGACCTCCCGCGACCCACCCTCTTTATTAAATTGCCAGGCCTGCTGGCACGTGGCGTCTCCTTGTTGGTCTATTGGCTACTTGAATCTAACTGCACCGGCAACATGAAATGTGGCCCCTCCAGGACACGTGGCGCTATGTCACCGACGTTAACTCCTAGGCAAGTCTCGATAGCGAGACAATGCCAGTCGTAGATCCCTACGGATTCGACGATCGTGAAGACTCGACGATCGTGAAGACTCGCCATTCGTGCTGAGAGTACTGGGCCCGCTGTACGCTGTGCGTCGACTCATACACATGGCACTTCCCTATTTGGCTCGACGAAACATCAGCTGGCAAACCAAGACCTAATTCATAGAGCGACCACGTGTCAGCTAGGCACCATGTCGCTATGCAGAAATCGAGACCAAATTCCCATAGCGCCATAGCGCCCACTGACAGCGTGCCTTGAGATTTACACATGTCCCCATTTGATTCGCTATCTTGATGCTGGGCTAAAAAATTGCGTTGCAGAGTACCGACGGGACCCATTTGCTTGATCCTTCCTCGCCACGGTGAACTTTCCATTTGGGCGCTATGTCGCCATCGAAAAATGCATTGGTTTTTCGTTGGCGCCATAGTGCCTCGCCGTGTTTTTTGAAACCTCCGGGCCGTGAAACTGTCTGCCCGCCGCGACGAAACCTCTGACCTGTCGTACTCTGTGACCTGCGACCGGACCCTGAATGACACCTGGAAATCCTTAGTGAGACCTGGCCCATGTCGATCCACATGGCGGATGGTCGCTATGTTGCCATGATAAAATCTGCACATCTTCGCCATAGCGAGATGGTGCCATCCGTTGATGCGACCAAATCCAACGATCGTGAGGACTCGTCGTACCTCATGCTTCCGACCTCCATGTTGATACACCTGGCATCGCTTTGAGACACGACCCCACCTGACACGCATCACTAGGGCATGATGTCGCTGTCATAACCCTCGTGCAACTCCTCCATAGCGCGATGACGCTTACCGTTGATCTGAGCTGATCCGACGGTGGTGAACGTAAGCCTCGACTGTGTTAGCCATGCCGATAGAAACTTTGACTTGGCACACTTGGTTCCTTCTGATTTGTCACCACAACACCTGGTTTTGTCGGTTGTTAAAACTCGCCGCCGTGAATATTTCCGCCGGGCGCTATGTCGCCATGGAGATTTTTCGACCGATATGCGATAGCGACATAGCGGACAAGGCACCGTGGAACTTTTTTGACCCGCCGAACGTTGGACCCACCTCTGCAACGTGTCCACAGGGCGTCATCGCGCTATCATAAATATTGTGCATTTACTTTATAGCGCGATGGTGCCAACCGTTGGTACCGCTTAGATCTGACGGCCAAAAACTCGCGGGTCATAGCATTAAATACTAATTCGAGACTAACCGTTGCATGAGCCATGCATTCAAATTTAAATCCTTGGTGGTAAAACCAGAGGTAACAATAACTTTAGCTCAAAAGTTTTGATGATATGGCTTGGGAGGGAATTCAATTTATAGGATAAGGGCTTGAGGGATGGAGGGTTAAGATGCAAGGAGAGATGAAAGCTTAAGGAGGGCTAGGATGCACTCAAAGGGGAGCACATGGATTGTGCTTGTTTAGCACCAACCAGGGAGTGACACATGTCATAGGGTGAGTGGATGGAGGCAAGTGGATGGATGAGTCAACAAAGGAGGCTCAAGAGATAATATCTTCATAAAGACCCTTCATAATGGCTTGTAAGAGCAATGAATGGGCTTGTAAGAGTCTTTATGGCTTTTGTAAGAGCATTCATGGCTTGGTGGTTGGGATGTTTTGGAGTGAGTTGAGATTGTTGACTTTGCTTGGCTTAGGAAAGTCTTAAGCTTGCTTAGGAAATGTGACAACATTAGGGGGTGGATTAGGCTTGGGTTTAGGATTAGATTAGGCTTGTTAGAGATATGCTAGTTGATGGCATTCATGAGGGTGGGTGAGTTAGTAGCTAAGCTTGGTTAGTATGGGTGGATGGGGTGGATTAGGCTAAAAAGAGGGTTTAGAGATAAGTTAGGGGCTTATTAGATTTGAGGGTTTTATTTATCAAATAGATTTATTTGATGAATGGAGATTTTGGAATTAGATAGAAGAAAAAGATTTAATTGATAAATAATAGGTTATTTGATTTATCAATTAGGACTATAGATGATTAATTAAATTAATAAGCTACGAGATGGAAAAGGATTAATTAAATAGGAATTTAATTAATGATGCCTTTAGAGATAACTAAATAGGATTACCAAAGCGGTGTAATCAAATTTAGGTGTCTACAGGAGACAGATACATAATGCTATTTGTAGATGATTATTCCAAAATGATGACTGCTATGTTCTTAAAACAAAAATCTGATGCATTTCAAATGTTCATGTAGTATTTGGCTAGAGTTGAGAAGAAAATAGGAAAGAACCTGAAATGCCTAAGGTCGAACATAGGAGGTGAGTTCACATCAAGAGAATTTGAAGTATTTTGCAATGACAGAGGTATCAAAAGGAAAATGTCAGCACCAAGAACTCCACCACAAAATGGTATTGTTGAAAGAAGAAATTAGTCAGTGATTTTCTATGCTAGAACCTTGATGATGGAGAAAAATGTTGCACTTAAGTACTGGAGGGAAGCTATAAGTATTGCGGTCTACACACTGAATAGAGGTCAAGTCAAGAAAGGTACAAATCCAACACCCTTTGAATTATGGTATGGTTATTCACCTAATGTTAAACATTTCAAAGTGTTTGGTTGTAGATGCTATATTCTAAAAGACATTAGAAATGGAAAGTTTGATCCAAAAAGTAATGAAGGAATATTACTTGGGTACTCCACTAAAAGTAAGGCATATAAGTGTTTGAATACTAACACCAACAGAGTTGTGGAGAGTGCAAATGTAAATTTTGATGAGAATGCACAAGTTCAGGATGATGAGTCAAAGCAAATAGAGGATTATAGATCCTTTGTATACTTCTTCGAAAGAATGATAGGTGAAGAAAATGTTGCAAATCAAGTTGGGAACCAGCAACAAAATTCAGTATCTACCGAGTCTCAACTTGTGAATACCGAGTTACATTTAGAAGTCAAGTTATAGAATGTAGAGAATGAACAAGTTGGTTCTAAAAATAGTATACATGAAAGGAATGATGAATTATCTGATGAAGAAGAACGAAATGACTCTAAAGTTGAAGGATCAAATTTGGAAAGAAGGACTAAACCCAGATTAGCTAAGTATGTAAGAAGACATCACCTTGCAGATCAAATCATTGATGATAAGAATGCTAGGCCAATGACAAGGAATAGACTAAAAAATGAATCATGTCTACTAAGCAAGGTTGAACCCAAAACAGTCAAAGCTTCACTGCAAGATGACAACTTGTATAAGGCCATGAAAGAAGAGATAGATCAGATTGAGAAAAAAAAAAGTTGGTCTCTAGTCCCCAGATTAGCTAATAAGAATGTGATTGGTACCAAGTGGGTGTTCAGAAAAAAACTTGATGAGAATGGTGAAATAACAAGAAACAAAGCTAGACTAGTTTTGCAAAGACTATGTGCAAGAAGAAGAACTGGATTATGGAGAGACATTTGCTCCTATTGCAAGAATGGAAGGAGTAAGAACATTACTTGCATATGCTACATATGAAGGTTTCAAAGTCTACCAGATGGACATGAAGTCAACTTTTTTGAATGGTGTGTTGGAAGAGGAAGTCTACATAGAACAACTAGAGGGGTTTGTTGATGAGAAGAAAAAGAACATGGTTTGCAAACTACATAAAGCACTTTATGGATTAAAGCAAGCACCAAGAGCATGGTATGAAAGGCTGCAAAAAGATCTTGTGAAGATAGGATTTGAAAGAACAGATGACAACAACAACTTGTACATCAAAGCTGAGGAAGGCAAAGACATTTTGATTTTAGAAATCTTTGTTGATGACATAATATTTGGAGGAAAATATGTTTTATGCAAAGATTGTGCTAATCAAATGAAGCATGGGTTTGAGATGTCAATGTTTGGGGAAATAAAATTCTTTGTTGAATTACAAGTACATCAGTTGAAGCATGGCATATTTGTGACTCAATCTAAATACATCAAGGAAGTACTCAAAACATTTGGGCTAGAAGACTCAAAAGCAGTCAGCACACCAATGACAACTGGACATAAGCTATCTAAGAATAATGGGTCTACTGAAGTAAATTAGACATTGTATAGGTCAATGATTGAAAAGTTGTAATATGTTATACATAGCAGACCAGACATTGCATTAGCTACTAAAATAGTGGCTAGATTTTTTGCCAATCAATGAGAAAACCACTTAATGGCAGTAAAGAGAATATTGAGATACTTGAAAGGAATTGATGAATTTGGTTCGTACTACAAAAAGAATGAGAAATTTGAACTGAGAGCTTATACTGATGCAGATTAGGGAGGTAACATTGATGATAGGAAAAGCACTAGTGGAGGAGCACTTTTCTTAGGAAAGAGGTTGATTACATAGACAAGCAAAAAACAAAGCTGCACCTCACAGTCTACTACTGAAGTTGAATATGTGGTAGCTGCTATAAATTGCACTAATATTGTGTGGATGAAACATTTGCTGCAAGGTATGAAGGAAGAGGTAATTGAGCCTGTGACACTTTATTGTGATAATACAAGTGCTATCAATATATCAAACAATCTAGTAATGCATGCTAAAACCAAACATATTGCAATTAAGTATCACTATGTAAGAGAGCTAGTGGAAGATAAACAAGTGAAGATGGAATATGTTAGCTCAAAGGAACAGATTGCTAATATCTTCACAAAAGTACTACCTAAAGATGCTTTTTAGTATCTTAGAGGTAAGTTAGGGGTGATACCCCTAGCTAAAGCTACTTAAAGCAAAAGCAAGAATGCCCTGCATCAAATAAGCTGAATGTTGAAGACTTTACACATTGAGGATGTTTACTTTGGGATCCATGCCTAAAGTAATAGAAGTGCTGAAAACTTCAAATCAGTCACAAGCAAGGTGATAGAGAGAGATTGACTAAATCTATAAAAGCAGAAGATGAATAATATAGAGGAAGAAAGATAAAGATAAAGGATACAACAACAAAGAGGGAGAAGTGAAATGAACCAATCAGAATAGTAGTTGGAGATGTGATGTTACAACTTACTTTTTGGCATTTGATATACTGTTCTAACCTAGTAAGTTTTTGGTGGAATAGTTTAGTCTGATGGTTGATCAGTTTGGTTTTCCATCAATGCCAAAGAGGGAGATTGTTGGAAATCTGATTGAAAAACTCATTGTTGTTGAAGATCAAAGAGGGAGATTGTTGTAAAAGATTCTTTTCAATCATTTTTTTTCCATTGATGTCAAACCTGCTATATGTAGCGATGATATTCACTTATAAGATTCATGCACTATCACTTAGTTGATTGATGAAGAGGATTTGATCAACAAGATGTAACAAGAGCACCTAAAGGAAAGGTTGAGTTATGATATTGTAATGAAGTGCAAGGATCAGTTAAGAAAATGGTTAAGTAATGTATTGATGACATACTCAAAAATATAGAGGTTTGTCACACTTAGATACATTGGAAGAAGAAGTTGTAACAAGGTTGATTGCAAAGCTCTAACTTTGATCATCAGAAGGTGCCAAGCAAGTTAGTTGAAGCTGAGCAAATTCTTAATAGAAGCTGAGTAATAGATATTTTTAGTTAGTACTGAGTGATCTTCAAGTGTCAAGTAAAAGATCAGGTGCGGAGCATCAGGACAATTTTTTTAGTTAGTGCATGTACCTGTGAATTGTGGGCCTCTGAACCTCATAGACACTTCAACGTGGTCATTACCTGTGAACTCATCCTAAAATGAACATTGAATTGTTCATCCAAAATGCTCAACAGTGCGACCCATTGCCTCCTATCTAAAGGGATTTTGCCTATTAATATCCTCAGAATCGAGGCATAGGCAACCGAACCCTCTAAGAATGAAGGATTTGATGGGTGCAACTAGTCTAGATGAATGTGCAAATTTACTCTAAATGAGAGATGCAATTTATTCTATTAAACAATAAATGAAATTAAACTAGATGAATGCATTGTTAAGCTAGATGATAATCTAAAATGATAGCAATTTGTAAACTAGAAAATAAGGTGAGTACTCAATTCAACAACGATTCAATATCATGAAAATTCAACCTCTTAATGAGGAATTAGGAGTTCCTTAAATATAATTCCTAGAATCCATCAACGGGTGAGATCAACTCGGATTGACGGTCAGGATTGAAGCAAAGATTTAGTTAAGATGGAAACTTCCTTGTGCAGGTGAAGTGAACTGTTTTTGATATGAGTGTGATGAGCAGTTAACTGAACTTGTCATAAGTGTGAGAGCAAGTTAAGTAGACTGTTTCCAATTCAAGAGAGAGTTCACTCAGAGTTTCCATTTAGAACTGAAGAGAGAATTTTGAAGAGATTATTTAATTTAATAAGTGAGATGTGAGCTCATAAATTCCTTTTTCATTTAATTAAATAATTTCATTTAATTAATTAGGGATGACTTCCTATTTAATTAAATAACTTTGTTTAATTAATCAAAATAAGCATATTTATTAAATTAAATAAATTTAATTCCTTAGTACATTAGCCTTAAGGCATACTTTAATTTAATTAAAGTATAAATACTTAATAATTAAATTAAATATTAATCAATAGGTTTCAATGTGACTAATATGAGTGCATACTATAGAGATTAGATTATGAGTATGATGAATGTAGATTAAGGTTTTCTGCATCTGACAATTAAGTCAAGTAGCGAGTAGTAGAATAAGAATTGCCTATTAGAATAGCTCTTAGGATTGATCAAAATAGACCAAAATTGGTATAATGGCAATGAGCCAATTTTGGGGTATTTCATTTTTCCCCTCTTTGAATGAATGTGTGAACAACATGTTTGATTCAAAGAAAATCAGAAAGCATGATGCGAAGATGAGATTGGTTCCGAAGTTGATGACACAGAGACCAATTGATAAGCTTTTAAGGACTCTCTAAATCTTTAAGGATCCAGATAGAACACCTAGATACCTAAGATTGAAAGTATTTAAAAGATTATCTCTAGAACGAAGCTTGAACTTTAAGGATCCAGATAGAAAACCTAGATACCTGAGATTGAAAGCATTTAAAAGATTATCTCCAGAAAGGAGATTAAACTTTAAGGATCCAGATAGAACACCTAGATACTTGAAAGTGATATTATAAGTCATAGAACCATCCACAAAACAAGGCTTGATCCTAAGTAATCGAGGTTTAGATCATCTTACCTGTAATCAAATGATGACAAAATGAAATAGATGAAAAAGATGCTAGAAAGGGGGAACAAGATGCCTCTAGTGGTGAGATGCCCCGAGCAATAAGTATTCAATGATGTAATCATCCTACCCCCTCGGGAGCGAAATCAAAAGATGACACACCAAAAATATGATGTGAAGCAATATATCATGAGATATAGAAGAAATATGAGATTCAACAGAATGTAGAAGAGATCAGAATGATTTGAAGAAAATTTAGAGTTGGTTTGCAATGATTGCGAGGTTCGAAGACCAAGGTTGACCAAAAGTTGACCAGATTTGGCCTCAGTTGACTTGAGTTGATTTTTTCAAAAATAAATTTTGAAAACAAGAAGAATTTTGAGTTGAAAAGATTCCAATAATCGTAAAGTATCATAAAGATTTGGGCTACACA
The DNA here is from genome assembly GCA_028749045.1 of Cupressus sempervirens. Lineage (NCBI taxonomy): Eukaryota > Viridiplantae > Streptophyta > Pinopsida > Cupressales > Cupressaceae > Cupressus > Cupressus sempervirens. The sequence continues at coordinate 900,811,233 of CM053785.1, forward strand.
AGCTTTCAATCATGTCGGTCCCCAAAATTTTAAAATGCATTTTTGAGGCACTTAGGTGTGTCAAATTTTGAATTTGATCTCAAAAATGGATTCAGAATGGTCAAATTAGCCAGGGGGGTAATTTTCATGCAAATCAGAGCACTTTGAAAAATTAGGTCAACAGCTATATAAGGGCCCAAGGGGTCATTTTCAATTCATTTGTGCTTTTTGTCTTGTAGTGAATTGAGCTCTGAGAGAGACATGGTAATGAACATGAGATATCATTGTTTCGAGCGCTCCAGATGACATAGCCAACTAGCAGAGTACAAACCACTGGTAAATCATAGATTTCCCACCTTCGTACTTTTAATTTCATGCTTTACGAGGTCATTTATTGCATTTTTAAAGCATGTTTTAGGGTTGTCCAAACGGTCTTCATGCGAGACTATCTTTTCTCACGCGAAGATAATCTCTTCTTATGTAAAGAAACAGGGTGCGTTGTTTCTTCACACGCATCGGTGAGGTTTCTCGCACGGGAGACACCCACCTCTCATGCGAAGAATGAGATTTTTTGCACGTAGGAACTTCATTTCTTGCATGAGGACTTCATTTCTCGTGCGACAAGGAGATTCTTTGCATGAAAGAGGGAATCTTTGCACGAGATCTAGATAACTTCGCGCGAGATTTTGAGATCTTTGCGCGAGAACTTGTGACAATAAAGGTTAACATTTGCATTTTTGTACATGAAATTTGCATTTTTATTAGCTTTGTTCTATGATTTCATTCAGGTACTGATCATTTGCTTTTCGTTGTTTGTTTGTGTGTGTGCAGGAGGTCTTTGACAACGTTTCATTTAGATCGCATTATCCATTCTATGGAGAGTTGTTACAGAGTCTCGATGATGTTGATCGGGCACACATTGCTCGATTGGGTTTGTCCTTGCTATGCTAGATCCTAGCCATGATGGCGAATCACGACTTATAGCTTTGGTGGAGCATTTCCATTCAAAGATGAAAACCTTTCATTTTCCAATGGGAGAGATATCGACCACCCCGGAGGACATCTAGAGGATACTATAGATCCCATTCCATGGAGCCAGAGTGGTGTATGATACAGTGCCTCGAGCAAGCACAGAGGCACTTTCTATTATATTTGGTAGAGAGGTGTAGCGAGGTAGAGCCATCACTTGGGATGAGCTGATGCATACATATAGGTTGACACACAGGCTGACATCTATGCAAGCTATATTCTTGAGCTATTTCTTGTGTCCTGATAGAGGACAACATGGTTTGGAGTGTGGGTGGGGAGTGATGTTGTCTTGGATGGTAGAGGTGCCTGAGATTTTTGGATGGGGTTAGTGCATGTTGGCCTACCTGTACCATGAGATGCACAAGATAGTCTTCCATGAGAAGAAGACTACGACCACCAGAGTTTATGTGTTACAGATCTGGGCATGGGAGCATCTTCTCATATGTAGGCCATTCATGAGGATACCAGAGAGCTGATGGAGCCTTACATCTGCTGATATCGAGGGCACATTACCCAGGTCTTCTTAGGTAAGACAAAGCATTGGAGGACATGTCTCGATGACCTAGTCTTTTTCGTATGGTGGCCCTGGTGAGAGACAGAGGAGTGGGATGACACTCAAAGAGAGCTGCCATAGATGTTCAGCTCATGGCCACTGTCGGGCAGGATGATGCAGATCATAGAGCAGTTTGTGATTTCACGGGTGTGGCAACAGTACGATCGACCATAGGATATTTCTCAGGAGTACTGCACATATGCTAGACTAGCGAGGGATGTAGGGCAAGGGTGGTCTCCATGTATAGATCAAGGCTGATCCATGATAGATGTATGCAACCTAGCTATGATTCAGTGGGACTACCTGCTAGAGGTAGTAGATGCAGGGATGACACCTACATATCAGGCTTATTTGATCAACCATCCATTCTTGAGATTTACGGATCTACTGGGGATGGTAGGTCAGGCAGAGAGATAGGTGCCGCAGCAGTAGCAGACATAGCCACAGCCACAAGTGTAGCCATAGGTATGGCATTGGTTATAATAGTTTTAGATTCCCCCATGGTAGATGGGATCAAACCCAGGTGTTGGGGGTAGTGGGAGAAGACATGGTCGATGGTAGCGGAAGAGGATAGAGGAGGAGGCCGCACAGCAAGAGGCATGATAGCAGCAGGCACCACCATAGAAACAGGAACCACCACAGTGGTAGGCACCTGAGATGCTTGATGAGGATATGCCAGATCAGCTTGCGATTGGGGTGTAGGACATCGTACGGCACTACCGAGAGTAGATTCATTAGGCCTCCTGATAGTTGGGGGATTTATAGATATAGGTAGGTGTCTGTGACTCATAGCTACCAGAGGGACAATGGGAGATAGATCGGTGGAGAGAGTGCACCAAGACTCCTGAGCAGAGATTGGAGATTACGCAGGATGAGATCCGCCTTCAGTCAGCTCGGGTGACTTATTACTTTGCTGCATATTCGACAGTGGTGCCTAATGAGGCATTGTAGGTTCCTCATTTTTCATAGTACACGTGGGAGTCGTGGGGCGCACGACCTCCTGTGAGATCGAACATGCCACCACAGCCATCGCCACCTGCTACTACTCCTGCTCCTCCTGGAGGTGAGGGTACATGACAGAGTTAGATGCTTTGTGCCTAGCTCCTAGTTTTTTTGACCTCTGGCTATGTATTGATTGGTGGACCAGCACCATTTGTGTATCATTTTGATCGATAGCACTCGAGTAGTGCCCATTTTTGTACTGACCCATTTTTTTGAGAGATATACACATGAGATTTTTAAGTCGAGTATCAGTGTACATGTCATTGTCTATATCTGTTTCATTTTGATGTACATGAGATGTCAATATGATGATTATGAGATGTGCATTTTAGTTTGATATGAATGCATATGGATTTTGATGTGATGTGATGTGATTATGAGCATGTAGAGTAGATATCATGAGTTAAATGGATGCAATGCATATGGAAATGGACTGACATCTCATGCAGTGTTGCATGTTTTTTCTTGACAGTGACAGGTATTCCATTGAGGAGCAAAAATTGACGAACCAAATGCTTGTGCAGCTATGGAAAAACTTGATATGTATGAAGATGTCCCCAATCCTTCCTCACAGAGGGGAGAAATAGAATCACAATTGAATTGCGTGCGTATCCAAGTGAAGTATGTAATGGAAGACTTATGTTAAATGCAACCCTAGGTCTAGTTACCAAGCCTCAAAAATTTATCATCAGTGGATATAGAACAAAGCTCATATGTTATACAATTCCCACTAACATTGCAATCATGAGAATATGAATAGAACATACATTATAGGTTTGTCGGGATTATATGTAAGCATTCGAGGGACAAGAAGCCATAATGACAAGAATATTTGTCACTTTTAATATAGCAAGTTAACATAAGCATCAAAGCATAAATGCTAGGATGACCAAAATGTTGCTTGCATGATAGAAACACCAACCATACGGGAGATCCATCTTATGCTAAGTATTCAGTATTTATTCTATCTGTAATGACCCTTGCATTTGTATCCCGAGATAGAAGTGTGCTAGATATACTCGCAGTGACTCGTACATTTACTTAGTAGGATGAGTATCAATATTTACTGTAGCATGAAGAGTTCACTCCAACAAACAAGGAGAAGAACCAATGTTATTGACATATTCTAATAAAAGGAGTCAAGATACACACAACCATCCAATACAAGACAGAGGTGCTTATAGTGGACACCCCTTTTATAGGAATAGATCAACCTATTGGAACTAAACCACAGACAGAAAGAAAAGAAAAGATCATGCCCCTAGTCATTACTTCTCTAGTCGAAGATTACATCATCGAGTTGCTCAAGGAGATATGATAAAGCAAAACAAAGCGAACAAAGAAAATTCTTAGCATATCCAAACAAGTATGTCATTTTGAGTTCATTATTTGTCATGGGATTGATGTTAGGTGTCAACATCTAGAACATGTTTGAAAGAAATCTCTTTAGTAGGATGACAACAGTAGGCAGACACAGTTAGAATGACTGGTGAGTGAGGTCAACGGGGAATCTTCACGATGAAGAACTCAAGAAGGACTGAGCGATAATAGAAAGATGCAACTAGGATGATTGGCGACTGATGCAAGATAGATCTTCCATAAAGGAATATGGAGACGTGACCCAAGCAATAGTAGGCAGACACAGCTGAAACAACTGGTGATTGTTGCAAAAGAGATTCTATGAGGAGAATCTTTGAAAATGAGGGACACTGGTGATAGTAGGTAGACGTAGTGAGGATCACTGGTGACTGTCACGAGGGAGATTCTATGAGGAGAATATTTGAAAATGAGGTACACTGGCAATAGTAGGTAGACATAGTGAGGATCATTGGTGACTATCGCGAGGGAGATTCTATGAGGAGAATCTCAAAAAGAGTGACACTAGTGACAGTAGGCAGACATAGCCAGAATGACTAGTAACTATCACAAATGAGATTCTATGAGGAGAATCTCAAAAAGAGTGACACTGAAGGGGAATTTTTCCCGAGATGTGAGAAGACTCAATCCATGGATACATGAGAAGAAAGCAGGAAAAGAAAGAAAGTGAAAGCATGAAAGTGACTATACAGAATAGCCAAAAGATGCGCTGCAAGATGGAGCATTGGGAACAAGAGGCACATGTTTACCAAATTTTCACCTTCTTGGTAGGATTTTCCTTTTTTTGCTACCGTGATGCCTGTTTCCAGGTTTTCACCAATGGCACTTTTTTTGTATTTAAATTTTTTGTATTTTTCTTTTTTTTTGATTTTTTTGTATTTTTGAGATTTTTCACTTTTTTTGATATTACCAAGGTGGCTATTGCTAGGTTTTCATCAGGGTAACAATTTTTTTTAGGACTTTTAAAATTTTTTTTAGGACATATAAATATGTACAAAGAGCTTGCTAATATTAGATCAATTGTAAAACCACTTCAGGTGGAGAGTGTTGACAGGTTCTTTTAGCACTTCTCCTTCGATTGTGGAAAGCTAATAGGCGCTAGATCCATATACTATAGTAATGATGTAGGGACCGAGCCAGTTTGATTCAAAATTTCATTTTTGTACTTTCTATTGTTGATTTTTAGGGTTCTCTCTCAGGACGAGATCACCCAGCTGGAAGTCATGTGGCTTGACCCTTTGATTGTAGCTTCTTGCCATTCATTGTTGATATGCTCGCAAATGATCACATGCCACTTGTCATCATTCATCTAGTAACACAAGCTCTTGAAGCTGAGCTATCCTATAGTCATCATCAATGATAAGGCCCTTCATAGAGATTCTCAATGTAGGAATCTTGACCTCTCTTGGAAGTACAACATCCACTCCATACACCAAAGCAAAGGGAGTCATGCCCATTGGAGTTTTGATGCTTGTCCTATATGCCCATAGGGTTGGATTGATTTGGAGATGCCAATCTCTCCTTGATTTGTTGACTGTGCAATGAAGAATTTTGAGGGTCGCCTTATTGGATGCCTCAGCCTGACCATTACCTTGGGGGTAATAAATGGAAGACCAATGTTGTGTGATTTTGAATTTCTTGCACAATTCTTTGAGGTCTTTATTCTTGAATTGTCCTCCATTGTCAGTAATGATTGAGGATGGCACACCATATCTGTAGATGATGTAGTTTGTGATGAAAAGTGCTACAGTTTTTCCATCAGCAAATGTGAGAGGTACTACCTCTACCCATTTTGTGAAGTAATCTGTAGCCATGATAATGAACTTATGTCCATTAGAGGAGGCTGGGTGGATCTGTCCCACCAAGTCAAAGGCCCATTGTTGAAATGGCCATGTTGTAGTAGAAGGAATTAGCTCTCTGGCTGGAGTGTGGATGAGATTCCCTTGTAATTGACACTGCTTATAGGACCTAGCATACTTGATAGCTTCTTGCTCCATTTTGGGCTAGTAGTAACCAGCACGAAGGAGTTTGCAAGCTAGTGTCAGGCCATTGGAATGAGCTCTGCAAATGCCCTCATGAACATCAATTAGTGCGCATTTGAACTCTTTAGGTTCTAAACACCTAAGGAGTGTTCCATCAAGACCTCTCCTTTATAGATCGTCAACAATAATGACATAATGTGAAGCATTACAGATTAGGTAACGTTTCTCATTCTAGGTCAGACCTTCTGGAATGGTTTGATTGTGAAGGTAGGAATAAATGTGATGGTAGTGAGATGATTCTTGTCCTATAATAGAACAGATGATCTTAGAATCAGGGGTGTCATAGGTTGGGTAGTGTAACGCTTCCACCAAGAACTCATGTCGGAGATCATTTTCAAGCATTTGTAGTAGGGAGGCCAGGGTGGCCATGGCATCAGCTGCTTTATTATTTGCTCGTGGAACTTGCTGGAAGGTGATGTGTGCAAAATACTTCTTTAAGTCATCAACCATGAGCTTGTAAGGAATTAGTTTCTCATCCTTTGTTTGGTACACATCATTAAGTTGGTTGATGACAAGCTGAGAGTCACCAAAGACATCTAATTGATCCACTCTCCATTCAGCTACAATTTTCATGCCATTGATCAAAGCCTCGTATTCAACAATGTTGTTTGTACAAGGAAATAGAATCTTGTATGCTTTGGGCAATGAGTATCTTTGTGGTGTAATAAAGAGTAATCTAGCACCTGATCCTTTTTGTGTGAAGGACCCATCAAAGAACATAACCCATGTGTGGTGCATGAGTGTCAGAATTGACTCATCTGAGAAATCAATGTTCATTGGCAGAAGACTCTATATGGGTGCATCAGCCAGTTGATCTACAATTGCCTGTCCCTTGATAGCCTTGCGTTCAACGTATTGGATGTCAAACTCACTGAGTACCATAACCCATTTAGCCAATCTTACTATGAGAGCTGCCTTACTGAGCAACTACTTTAGTGGATCTATTTTAGCCATGAGCCGTGTAGTGTGGGAAAGCATATAGTGTCTCAACTTTCGAGAAGCAAAGACAATTTCCAAGCAAGCTTTCTCAATAATGCTATAGTTCTTCTCATAAGAGACCAGTGTTCAACTCAAGTAGTAAATAGCTCTTTCTTTGTTGTCATTATCTTCTTGAGCCAATAGGATTCCCAGAGATGTTTCAGTGACTAAAATGTGTAAAAGAAAAGGCTTCCCATGAATAGGAGGCATCAAGATTGGTGGATTGACAAGATATTGTTTGATCTGTGTTAAGCTTTGCTCACAATCCTGGCTCCAATTAAATTTTACACCCTTATGTAAGGTCTTTGTGAAGGGCTGTGATCTATCTACCAATTGTGAAATAAACCTATGAATAGATTGAAGCCTTCCTTGTAGTTTTCTCATTTGACTAATGTTTCGAGGTGGTGGCATGTCCATTATTGCTTGTACTTTCTTTGGATCTACCTCAATTCCTTTTGCAAAAATAATGTATCCCAGCAACTTCACTGTTGTGACACCAAATGTGCATTTCTTAGGATTGAGTTGAAGACTAAATTTTTCCATGCGATCTAGGATGGGACCCAAATCTTGTAGATGAGTATTGCACTTAGCACTTTTGACCAAGGTATCATCAATGTAGTCTTCCATGGTCTTATGCATCATATCATGGAAAATTGTAGTAACAGCCTACTGATATGTAGCACCAGCATTCTTCAAGCCGAATGACATCACATTCCAACAAAAGGTTCCCCATGCACATGTGAAAGCTATTTTCTCCTAGTCTTTTGGCACAATTTTTATCTGATTGTATCTAGAAAAACCATCCATAAGTGAGTACATCTCATAGCCAGCCATCATGTCCACGATCATCAATATTAAGGAGCCAAAAGTTGTCTTTAGGACATGCCAGTTAAGATCGCGGAAGTTTGTACAAACCATGATAGATTTATCGTGTTTGGAAACTGGAACAATATTGGATATCCATTTAGCATAATCAATTGCATGGATGAAACCAACTTTTAGGGGTTTCTCCAATTCTGCTTTGACGAGCAATGCAACGTGAGGATGCATTTTTTGGAGCTTCTGTTTAACTGGTTTGATGCTTGGCACTATGGACAAGTGATGCATGATAAGATCGGGATCCAGTCCTGGCATGTTAGAGTATGTCCAAGAGAAATTTATTTTCTTTCCTTTGAAAAAGGCAATGAATTCTTTGTTCTCTTCAGGTGACAGTGATTGTGCCAGATGTATCATATGAGGATGTTCTTCTGTGCCTAGTTTAATTGGCTGCATAGGTTCTATCAATACTGATGATCTCTTTTGAAAGTGATTGGGATGTACATCAAATATCTCATTCGTGGGCACCTCTAAGAGGTTTTCACCCTTGGATATGTCTTTTGTTTTTAATTTTTTGGGTTTTGATACTGCCAGAATGTGGTTTTCACCATTGGACCTTTTGCATTTTTTCTTTTTAATTGTATGACTGAGATATTTGATGTCAACCTCAGTCATGTTGATACTCTTCTCATTGGTGGAAGACATGACAGGTTCAAGATCATTTAGGTAACAGGTGAGAGCATAGTCATTCTAGAACATGGGGACTTCGCTAGATGCATTGGGGTTCCAGCCTATAAGATCAGGATGTGTGAGTGAGAGAGTAGTGGCTAGTTCAATTGTGTTCATAGTATAGTCAATAAGTGCTTGGACCAGCAATTCGAGACCTACGGTGACCTCATCCACAGGTGTGTTCAAATGCCTTAGAGTACAAACGTCAGTAATTGATGACTCTAGGACATTAGTTGGATCCAACCCTTGTGACCTAACCCTAGACATTTCACCCACTTCAATTTGATTTTCATAGACATGCACTTGGTCAATGTCTTTATTAGTAGTCGCTTATGAAAGAGAGTCAAACTCATATTCCTTATAATCAGTGCTACATGGCGAGAGACTATAGAACTCCCCAACAGTGATAGGGACATACTCACCTTCATCCTTTGGGTTCTTACAAAAATACTCAATACGACATGACTGACTAGATTCTCCCTTTTCTGAATGGTATTTGAGTTGCTCAGTATTGTCCTTAGAAGAGCCACTAGTATCATCTACAATGCTAACATGTGGCAAAAGTCATCTGGCTCAGCAAAGAATTTAGTGAGATCATAAGGAATAGGATGAGGGTAGGAATCCTCATCATCATATTCTTCCTCTTGAGTATTGGACTCAGCTTGTGACTCATTTTCAGATGAACTCTCAGGTGTCAGTATGAATTTATTTGGTCCCAAATGAAAAGGAACCTTCTTAAATCCTAGGCCAGTTGTATCATGGTTGCTTCAAGCTCTTGCTTTGATAGGATCGATTAGGCCATTTTTATTGCACCCAATAGGGCCAGTTCCCTTGTAATGAAAACACTTCATAAGCCTAAGACCAGACCCATATTTCTTAGGAGTGATTTCTTGAACTTGTTCTGTTAGGTCCACTAGAACCTCTTCTCTATAAAGCCATGCAACAATGGCTCTATTTTCACTTTCATCTTCTAAGGGAACTGTAGCCTTGACAAAAGAACCATTATACTTGGTCTGAGGTGTCAGCATGAACGGCTTCCTTCCCTCTGAGGCTCTTCCATAATGTCGAGGAGACTCTTGGAGAGATGTTAATGAAATCACTGGTTCAATGTGATACTCTCCCATGCTAGTTTATTTCAGTTTGAATGACTGCTGAATTTGTTTCAGCTTATTTTCATGATAATCAGTGGACTCATGGTTAGCAGGAATGAAAGTTTTAGCAGCCTTGAGCATATTGTAGGCATAGCTAGTATTTGCAGGAATAGTAACTTTGGAGCCATGAAATGGGAGCTTGATGCATTGGTGGTATGTGGACGGTATAACACACATCTCATGTATCCATGGCCATCTTGATAGAATGTTTTAAGCCAAGGGAATGTCAAGCACCTGGCAGGTGACTCCCTTTCTATAGGACCAACGTGAATGGGTAAAACCACAAGACCTAGAGACTTTCGTTCCACTTCATCATGCGCTTTGATAGTGATCTTACATCGAGGATCAATAGAGTCCTCATAATAATTCAATTGTCTAAGAAGAATAGTAGAGACAATATTTAGGCTAGTACTGTTATCAATGAGTACTTGACGAACACATGTCTGATGGATCATAACCTCGATGTGTAGAGGTTGATTGTATGGGTGACTCAGCGAGTTATCATCCTCCTTAGAGAAGGTCATAAGATAAGTTGAGGTTAGGTGACCTACCATGGAATGGAATTGCTCAAGATCAAGATCTTGAGGAAAATTTTCCTCAGTGAGGGCTTTGTCTAGAATTTTCCTATGAGCAGGCGAGATTTTAAGTAGCTCAAAGATGAAAATTTAAGCATTAGTTCATTTCAACTGATCGAGAACACTATAACTAGTTGTTGTTGAGTTTGTTGTGGGTTTTGCACCTTTCCCAGATGGACCAACAAGGGCTTGATCTTTGTGTTGTTCAAGATTTGAAGTAGGAGGCGTAGGGCCTTTGAGCACCAACTTGGCATGAGAGTGAGTGCCAACATTAGCATAGTGTTGCGAAGGTGTATTATCCATTGTATTGGAGGTAAGGCCCCTCAAGACAAATGGTGTCTTGGGTTTGTCATTATCTTTCTTACCCTTAATGGTAATAACATCGCAGTATTCAAAATCCACAGGTTCAACCATGTGAATTACATTGCCATCATTGGAATATGTATAGTTGACCTTGTTGTAGGGTTGTGGTTTTGAAGTCTTTCCTTTTTCATAAGCTAGGAAAGGTTCTTTGAATGCCTTGTGATTCGAGTTTTTATTATGTCCATCTACCACAAGATCACCAACATCAATCATGTCCTAGACTTTATGGCACAAGTTTATGTAGTTGCTAGTTTTGTGTCCCTTATTTTGGTGATACTCACAGAATGAGATCTCATTCCACCATGGTGGACATGGTTGTGGATCATAGGGATGAGAGTTATCCATTGGTGAAATAAGCTTATGTTGTAGCAATGTTTTGTAAACCACATCCAAAGGTTCTCCCAAGGGCGTATACTCTCATTTGGGGCGTGTTATCCATGAGTTTCTTGGTTTGTTCTTGGATTTTTTGTTGTTAGGGGGAGGTTTCTCAGCATTTTTGACCACTTTGAGGCCGTCTGTGAGATTAAATGCTACTTTAGTAGGTTTGGGTGTGACATTGTCAATGACTCCATCATGTACGATTTCTCGATTCTTGTTGATATGTTTGGTTTTATCCTTGTTGGAAGTGGAACCTTGTTTTATGTCCCTCTGAAGAGTGAGTTTACCTTTCTTGACCATAAATTCTTTGATGTGGATAGCTTGTGTGATCATCTCTTCAAAGGTACGTGGACCTTGAAGTTGGACTCTATATCCAAAATCAGGTAGGAGGTTATCAGTGAAAATATCAAGCTTCTCCATTTCTAAAATTTTATGGGAATACTTAGTGTATAGTTGTCTCCATCGTTGGAGGAATGTGAGAAAAGGTTCTCCAACTTTCTATTTAAGGTTGCATAGATGTCAAATATTGACAAGGTGTTGTATGTTATTAGAATATTGCTGAACAAATAGATTGGAAATTTCATCAAATGTCTTGATTCCAGGAGGTAAATGTGAGAACCACTCCAAAACTTGACCACCTAGGCTTCTAGGGAATAAACACATAAGGTATGTTTGATTGTGTATAAAATCCATAGACAAAGCACCAAATTCTCACAAGTGATCTTGGGGATCAGTAGTACCAAAGTACTTGTCATATTTGGGTAGCTCTACGCCTCATGGAAAAGGTGGCATGTTTATGCTTTTGTCAAATGGAAATGGACAAAGAGCATCTAATGTGTATGTCTTTGTGGGTTTCTCTTTCTCATGCATCATCTGAGCCAATTGATCTTGCATAATTTTCAATTGTTTTTGGAGTTTAGAAGTCTCAGTTTCTTCTTCAGGTGTGATAATGGTTTCCACATTGAAATGAGAGGGTAGCTTTGCTCCCTCTTGGGCAAGTTTGAGAAAGTATTTTTCTTTCTCTTCATTGAGTAGGATTCCCATGACCTTTTGAAAGTTTGTCTCTTCAACATTTTGCTATGTGTTTAGGGAGTATTTCCACCTCTTCTTGTTTGTCATCAGTTTTGTGGTCTTTCTCTTTCTCTTTTTCATTCCTAGGTGGTTCTTGATGTCGACTATGACTACCATGTTCAGGTTCATGATTAGTCATTATAGGAATGTGTTCAATTTCAATGTGTTGTGTTTCAAAAGGTCCTCTGAAAAATGAATCAGACATCATGTTTGGTGATGCAGGACCTCTACCTGTCTTAGTGCCCTCTTGGTACAAAAGATTCCTAATTTGTTGCAAGTTTATGGAAAATGTTTACTGAATTTGAGATGACCTAGCAGGTGAGGGGGATCATGAAGATGCCTCACTAGCCAAACTAGATACAAATTATGTAACAAAAGGTAAACAACCTCTACCACGATTATGACCCCTAGCACGACCTCGCCTAAGTCTAAGAGGATAAAACACATTGCCACTCCTGGTTGTGACAGTCATAGACAAGGACAAGAAGCAATAACCTCGACAAGGACTGCACCAAGACTAAGTCTCAAAAAGGATAAGATAATAGCAAGAATACTATCCACAAAGGCACAAATGGTTTGATTTAAAGGCTAGAGCAGCCAAAGATTATGACCAATGTGACACAAGGTATGACGAGCATTAAGAGATAAAGACAAAAGGTAACTTAAGAGACGAGACTAGTCAAAGTACGAGACACAAGTCTTTAGCTAAGCAAAGTGCTGCTATTTTAGGATTGTTTGTAGACAGAGAGCAATAAATGAACACATAAAAAGATAGTTTGCAAGACAAAAACAGCTAAATCAGTCCAAAAGTAGTAATGTTGACACGAAGTCTCATGTGAGAAACCTTTACAGGATACGCGAGGAAGTATTCTAGATCACGCGAGATTATACTCTGGGCCGCGCAAAAGTCAGTGACAGTAGTTTAATTTTGTGCTAGAAAGTTTGACAAGTCATGCAAGAACTTGGATAGAGTTGCGCAAAATAGTGACAGAATCGTATGATTTCACGCGAGACTTAAAAAGATCTTGTGCGAGAAGGCAAACCAATTTTACAACAACGACTAATTTTGACAAGATTTTTAGACTATTCGGATAGAATAGACAGATTTACCAGAAAAATTCAATTGGACAAATAGTGAGGTTGACCTAGCAAGACATTTAGACAATATTTTGAGTTTTTAATTTAGGCAATGTGTTCAAAGAAGATAGTGGGAAACAAGCAGTAGTCAAAAATAGTCCTACTGAGGACAAAGCAACTTGACAGGATAGGGGAGTCTTGACATTTGTTTGCTGTAAAATGGTTTGGACTTTGTTGATGACTTGATAAAAAACACACTTTATCCCTAGAAAGAAAAATTGGTAGAGAAGGCAAAACCTTTGTCCCACATCTTATGCGCATGCATGTACCTCACACAACCGTCTCACCCCTTAGAGGGTGCCCATGTTTTTGTTATATTCAAAGGACTCAATAGTATATGCTGAATGAGCACCCTTGTGGTAGGGGATGAGAACGTATACCACCTTCAAATGTCCAATAGCATGCCTATGGTGAGTTCTATAGGAGATATTCTTCCCCCTCCTTGCACAAAGATTATGCCTCCTTTCAGAGGTGAACCAGGTGGCTTCTAACTACAAGTTTTTTACTATGCTTCCATTCATATTAATTCTTGGTGGCTCTATAAGTGGAGTTGAGACCAGTAGCCCACACCAGTATTTGAAAGTGTACACTACTTGCTTAGCAAGCCAGGGGCCAGCATTGACTAGTGCACAAACAAAGCTTCCCCTTGATATGTGATATCAAGAATCAAGGGGAAGAAATTAATCTAGCTTTGGAGTCTTTCGCTCTACAAAGCATCTTGATTATAGTGAGTTGGAATCATCGACGAAAGGAGTGTGCTCACTTGGGTCATTCTTAGAGGTTGGATCACTTTGGCAGGCCCTCTAAAGGATTGACACGGACTGGTGGTCTGGATTTAAGGGTCAGAGTTTCTGATTTCCCTCAAGAGGAAAGAGCATAATCCTCTACCTTATTTCCTCACCCAAACACACAAAACAGATTGATTACCCACTTAGCTTAATCAATCTAGACTTATCCTTCCTCAAGTTTCTGATTCCCTAAAAGGAAATCATCATCCCTTCATAAAAAAGGACTCATACTAGAGAACCACTAAGCTACTTGCCTTCTTCAGAATGTCATCTTTTGGAAGCATCTAGGTTTCTGATTCACCCTTGGTCATGACCTCCAAGTGGTGAAGAGCATAATCCCCTATTCTTTTATCTTGCACCCTAGGAAGTTCACAAATCCCTAATTAGACTAGTTTGAAAAACAAGAAAAGAAGACACACTGTTTTGTGGGTTTTAAATTTGATCTTTGACAAGCATATCTTCTACAATCGTCCTACAAGAAAATTGTTAATCCATGTTTAAGTGGGTTTTAGAAGGAATCTTTGGAAAACATCCTACAAACAATAGTTAGGCTGTAGCAAAAACTAGAGAACAGATTAAGACAAGCATGTTAGTAAAATCAGATAATTTGAAGATCGAAAAATGCTCAAAAATTAAAGTTGTTGTTAAAAGATCTCGTGCAAGATCTCTGACAGAGCTGTGCGAAATTATTTTTTGGCCCGCACAAAATTATTTTATGGCCCATGCAAAGAAAATAGGTGTCGCACAAAGTTTTGCACACTCGGGCACTTTCTTGTGTGACATGCAAAGAATCTTCGTATAAAGATTCAGAATCCTCGTGCAAAAATGAATAGTCTCGTGTGAAGATTTAGAACTTGTATAGAATCATATGGATAGAGAACCTGAGAATTGTACCTATGAATTGTGGGCCTCTGAACCTCATAGACACTTCAACATGGTCATTACCTGTGAAGTCATCCTGAAACGAACATTGAATTGTTCATCCAAAACGCTCAACAGTGCGACCCGTTGCCTCCTATCTAAAGGAATTTTTCCTATTAATATCCTTAGAATTGAGTTGCAGGCAACTAGACCCTCTAAGAATGAAGGATTTGATGGGTGCAAGTAGTCTAGATGAATGTGCAAATTTACTCTAAATGAGAGATGCTATTTATTCTATTAAACAATAAAAGAAATTAAACTAGATGAATGCATTGTTAAGCTAGATGATAATCTAAAATGATAGCAATGTGGAAACTAGAAAATAAGGTGAGTACTCAATTAAAAAACAATTCAATAGCATGAAAATTCAACCTCTTAATGAGGAATTAGGATTTCCTTAAATAGAATTCCTAGAATCCATCAACAGGTGAGATCAACTCGGATTGACAGTCAGGATTGAAGCAAAGATTCAGTTAAGATGGAAACTTCCTTGTGCAGGTGAAGTGAACTATTTCTGATCTAAGTGTGATGAGCAGTTAATTGAACTTGTCATAAGTGTGAGAGCAAGTTAAGTAGATTGTTTCCAATTCAAGAGAGAGTTCACTCAAAGTTTCCATTCAGAACTGAAGAGAGAATTTCGAAGAGATTATTTAATAATAAGTGAGATGTGAGCTCATAAATGCATTTTTCATTTAATTAAATAATTTAATTTAATTAATTAGGGATGAATTCCTATTTAATTAAATAACTTTATTTAATTAATCAAAATAAGCATATTTATTAAATTAAATAAATTTAATTCCTTAGTACATTAGCCTTAAGGTATAATTTAATTTAATTAAAGTATAAATACTTAATAATTAAATTAAATATTAATCAATAGGTTTCAATGTGACTAATATGAGTACGTACTATAGGGATTAGATTATGAGTATGATGAATGCAGATTGGGGTTTTTTGCATCTGACAATTAAGTCAAGTAGTGAGTAGCAGAATAAGAATTGCCTATTAGAATAGGTCTTAGGATTGATCAGAATAGACCAAAATTGGTATAATGGCAATGAGCTAATTTTGGGGTATTACAATGCCGAGTGATCTTTAGGTGTCGAGCATCAGGAAAAACATAGTTGATGCTGAGTAACATAGTATGTGCCGAGCACTAGTATTTCAATAGTCCCGAGCTGCTGCATTATTTCAAATGATGAAGATTCACCAAATCTGAGCTGACATAGTGGTTGCATTGAATTTTGTAAACAAGTTGGAAGATAAGGATGATGAGTTGTTGGCACAAAATCTTATGGAAATAATTTTTGGGCAAATTCTAAAGGATTATTCAAGAATTTTCTAGAGGAAACAAAATATGGGTTAGATACAATTTATCCTATCTGATCCATGCAAATTGAAATTGAAAAATGAAAGAATCGAGCAGGAAAAGGAACTCCAAGACTTCTATTTAAGAAGTCATAGACCAAGAAGCAAGGAGCTGCTGATACTATTGCTATAGAAGTGCCAAAATCTGTGAAGTGATTGAAAGGGTGTCAAGAAGGAGACATCTAGGAGAAGGAAGAACACAGAGGCTCAACTTCTATGAGTGGTTATTAAGAGATGATTGCACTGGTACATTGAGTATGAAGACTCAAAAAGACAAAGCTTGAAAGAAAAGGCAAGTAGTTAAGAGTTGCAAAGAGAGAAGGCCAAGCAAGGATATGAGCAAAGAAGTGATTTGAAATTTGCAAGATAAGTTGTATGTTATAGTCAGGTCAAGATTTTCTAATACTCTCTAACAATTGTGTTGGATCTAAAAATCCTATGGACTTAGGTTGGCCTAACAACCATTTGTAAATTCTTTAACAAGGTGGCATTCCAAGTGAATGTTCTAAAGTCCTTTTACCAGGCCCACTTCTAACAGTGTGGTTAAATCCTCTAACGAGGTCACATTCAACAATGTGTGTTGTAAGCCTTTAACAGGGCAGGCCTTTCATAGGGCATCACTTCAAAAGGGTGAGAATTGAGTAGCATGTTAATGGTGGTTTTTCCCAAATTGGGTTTCCACGTAAATCGCTGTGTCATGTGTTGATTTCCTATGTGTTATACTTGCATGTTGATTTATAGTAACTTGCCAATTAGACAAGTTAAAGTTTGAATGAATGAAGGATTGAATGGATTTATAACACTCAGTGAAAACTTTGAAAGGGACATCTGGACCTTGAATAACTTATTCAACTCCCCCTGCCTCTCAATTATTCTAAAGCAATTCTAATAAAATCTGCTACCCAAAGCATCTTTGGTGGAATAGAAAGTAGAAGCAAAAATTTGAAAGTCTCCATGAAGCTTGGAAGGAATTAGGTAAATGCACTCAGTGTTAGTCTTTGTTTTCCCACAACCCTATAGTAAATATCTCTATTGTTTGAACTTCATCAAGAAGTCCTCAATGGATGGGAAAAAATCTAGCACAAGAGAGTTAAGTTCTGCCTCAATCTAAAGTACCTTGAACTCATTCACTATAGCAAATATGTCATCATGCTTGCTCTACATAGCTAGAGGGGTATTGCACCCATCAAGATGAAATTGTAGATTGTCAAATACCTATAAAGCAATCAACCCCATTGGCTCATCCATCTTGTTCTTATGCTGCATGACCTCAAAAGATCTTTGTAAAACTAGCTACACTACATCTAAACAAGACCACATCCCTTTTGATCAGAGAAGCTGTGTCATTAGGAACTTCCATGTGTGATAGTTATGAGGGGTCAGAAGTTTTAAAAAAGAAGAGGTCTCAACCTTTCTTTTAGAAGGTGTTGCATTTTTTTTGAAAAATTTATGATTTATTCACTAATACATTAGGGGTCAATTTGCGACGGCAAGAAAAGGTAATGTGGTTTTGACTTTTTTTTTTCAATTTTAGCCCGATGTCGTTACAATTGCGACGGTAGGCATTGCAATTGCGACGCTAGCGAGATATAAGAGGAAAAAAAAAGCCAAAAACCCTCATTTGAATGAAATCGCGTGACACAGGGTTCTTCTAAAAGGAAAGGCGCATTGCAGGATAGCCTTTCGCATAACATTGGAAGTGAAGGTACATGGTCATACACAGGAAAGGAATTACCAAAATCTTCCAAGAAGGTTATGCAAGAACCAGAGGAATCAAATTTGTGTTTAGAGGATGTTCCATTGGATAGGCATTGTGGCCATAGCTTTCTTGCAGAAAATCCGAAAAGTCTTGTAGATAGAAATAAAGAAGTAAAGCACCCCATGGTTCATAAGAAAAGCTCTCCTGCAAATGCAACAAAGTGACTTGCAAAAGAGATTATTGGAGTGGAATCCCTCAGACCCTTGATCGAGTTTTTCCCACTCCTAGAGTAAAAACAGATTCTGTAAAGAAGGCACATCTTACTCAAGGCAGGCAATCTGTAAGTTCCAAAGTTTTAATATTATCAAAATAAAGGCATTTTGAAAGGCACTAACTCAAGACCACGTACATTATTATATTTTTGTATTTGAAATAGATATTTATATTAGGTAACACCTTACAGGAATCACTAATAACAAGATTTTGTTTGGTTCAACGACACAACTATGGACATTCTATCAAGTTATCTTCGAATCAAGGCTTATTCAGTTCTCCTGAAATCCTTAATATTACTACTAACTATAACCATCTCTTACATATATGCTTAAATATTTCTAAATGTTTATTGATACCCACAAAAATAGAATTTAACACAACGAATAGACCAAGCAAAGAGTAAGAGAACAACTCATTCTCGGAAAAAATTGAAGAAAGTGACAGAAAACTGATTCACATTCATAGAAAGAGATATTTATTATACACAACAAATCCTTTCAATAGACATCAAATTGAATGTAAATCAAGTGAAAAGATAGCATCGTAATAGCATACTCTTCATCATCACCATAATCTCTCTTAACGTTTTATCACTTTAAAAATAGCAAGTACCCTAAAAACCTGCTAAGTAAACAAGTACAACTCAGAGGTACTATGAAAAGAAGCGGCAAATGAAACATGAAAAGAAATATTCAAATTCAGAGAAAAGACACGGTGAACATGCTATCAGTATTACAATTCAAAATGATAATATGTACGATACAGGAAAACATCAATGCAAGAGAATGCACATAATTATATTCTACATCTAGGTTCTACATAATTATCTCTCGCTCACATGCATCCTACTTGATTATTTTACTTTGGCATATATGGAGCATGGTTCAAACTTCAAACAACTTGGCAAACTGGTGATTACATGCAGAAAAACTTAGTAATAGAAAAAGAAGTGGTTCTGGCATTTTCCTTTAGAGCAGAATCAAACTCAGAAATAGTTGGTTACTTATTTGTACTGTGGCTGCAGTCTTGATCAGCTGAGGAATGAGAAGAGATCAAGTATTTCAAAGATGGTACCCAATACAAAGAGATAAGATCTCATAACATCATTAGATGTATTCCAATGGTGCCTTTGGAGACATGCACAATAGGATTTTACTTTCCATGAGGCAGGGCATTCAACATCATCATATTCAACTTTAGGAGTAGCAGGCCAAGAATTTCCCGCCCACACTTGTCAGTGCAACAAAATATATTAACTATTCGTTGGTAAACATCCTTCTATTTGGTGAATTAAAAAAAACTTTCTATTATACATAACAATTTTTCTGCTATCCAAGATTTTACTTGATGTTGTTTCTAGAAGAGATTGTATATGTTTTTTGAATCACAATGTTTCAGATCGCACTCTATGAAAATCATATGGGATCTAGTTATGATCCTCTATATTCATATTAGAGGCTTTGATGTTGAAATTGGCTTAGAAAATAATCATGACGATGACCATAGGGTCTCTTGATAATTTGTTTGGTGACTAATCTATTTATGTTAAAGCAGGATGTATCAGTATTGACTGTAGCAGAAAAACAAGTTACACAGATGAAAACTTGCATTGTTGCACTTATAGCTAACATTTGACACTTGGAGTTGATATGCACGTTTCGTTGAGGTGGGTGATAACAAAGAGCTCATCAATTTTCACTGTGTTATTTTCTGGCTACAAGTCTACACCATTCTTCACTATTTTTTATTTATACCTAATACAATTTTATTTTTCAAAATGTTTATCACTGCCACAGTTTTTGACAGTTGGCTTCTTTGTATTAACGCCTATAAGGAGCCATTGGATATTGGAAGATAAAGGTTATAAATCTCAGGTATTTTGTCTGCGAGATTTCTTTTGGATTTGGCTATGTTACATGAAATGTTGAAGTAAGATGCACTGATTTCAACCCATTCTGATTGATTTGTACAAATTCTTATAACCAGTTCCATATATTTAATTACATTTAGACACTATCTTTTAATGCTTTATTTCAGTGTGCTACATATTCTATTTCATATTTGTGATATATGATGAAAGTATTATAACATATGGAGGAACAGTCCATGAGTGGCATGCCCAGTTGAAATGGTTTTAGTTTCAATTTTACACCATTTGATACAAATAATCATTTTACCAATTAACCCCTAGGTTCATTCCATTTGCAGTAAAATCTTCATTACATAGAAAATGTTCACAAAATCCATGTCAATGCTCACACATCTTCTTGGACTTACGCAAATCTATGTCAATCCTCACACATTTTCTTGGACTTACGCAGGAACTATGTTGCCCTGCAGCCTTTGTTAAATATGTTATCAACTTGAATTTTCTATTAAAGGCTCTCATGCTGAATTGAAAGCTAGGTAAAGAAAAAGATATTATACACTATTTTGTTGGTACCCTGTGCAGCACAACAAACTTGTTCTTACTATAAGAAAATTTTCTTTTCTTTTGTTTCATTGCAGATCTTCTACTTGCATAGAGGTCTCTCCCCGTCATTGGACACACTTGATAACATTCGAGCTTTGGATTGCATACAGGAAGTGCGTCTATACACATCCTAATTTAAATGTATGAAAACAATTTTCATTCCCTTTAAGCTTCATTCATCTCGAGGTGCAATTCACAAACTCAAGAACAGTGGCTTTTGTTCTTTAGGATACCTTTAGGGAAAGAGTTTGTGAATGCCCCCTCGTGTCTGGAGTCCAGTTTAGAGGAGATGGCTATTTACACTGCTAAGGTTTGTTGAATCTAATTCTGAATAACATTGCTTGCTATTTTTGAATCTAATCTAATGTATATTTTAACTAGACTTGTAGCTTATATGTTTTCAAATTTTTGTTAGGCCTTGTAGTTTGTATAATTTGATTGCTGGAGAGCTTCTACAACTAAGAAAGAAGGCCATTGCACGAGTTATAGCCGCGCGCTCGGGTATGAAAATTGTTTTTTTTTAATTCTAATGTATATTGTAACTAGACTTTTAGCCTATATGTTTTGAAATTGCTTTTAATGGCTTAATGTTGTAAGGTCTCTTGAAATAAGACCTTCAGGTGGTTGGTCAAAGTTTTACAAATAATCTTAGGAATAAAGTCAAAGAAAGTATTTTTAAAATATTAAAGTATTTAGCTAGGTCTAAGAAGATTTGTGTACTTTTGACAGTTTTGCTTAGTTTGTGAAAGTTGTAGACCGAAGTTTTCATAGCCCAATTTTTGCTTCCTGCAAAGAACGATCATGTCAGATAATATAAGTGAAGAACAAAACAGGGAGACAATCGCTAGATTGTGGTCTAAATTGAAAAGAAAAGGTGATGGAAAATTTTATTGTCCTTGCAATATTTGTAAGGGCTTAAATCGTAGAAGATTGCTAATCAAAATAGTTAAGAGACATTGTAGGGAGAATGGTCACATTGAAGGGGGACATGACTATCATCCACTGTTAAGTCGTTCATTATATCATTTTAATAATTTATATACATATGAAATCACTTGATGATGAGTTGATGATCATGGTTTATTTATGTTAATCAATTTTATATAGGTTGATCTTCCCAGGGAAGTACATGATATGAACCACAACGATCTGAAGAATATGGTTTATGAAGTGGAGGAACATGGAGAGAAAAATTGCAATTATGATCTGTAATCGTAGAGTGCTCTAAGAGGCCCTATGCAGATCATTTCCACTACATACTCCCACCGTATACTTTAGATCTTAATCTTTTCATTGCCTTTGCAGGTGACATGGTAAGTAGTTTTGGTAACAATACTTGCTTTGCATAGAAGACAACTACTCACTAAAACTACTATGACATCTTCCTTCATCCTCATAGTTGTATAACACGTTATGTATATCATGATTCACTACATACACAATGTTCTTCATTCCTTTCTATTGATACATATCAAGTTCTAACCCAGTAATCTTCCATTGTTGGTTCCTATTACAAAGTTGATGCCGCACAAGGTGAGTCAGAGATATAGTTATTCCAGTGGTTCAGAAGTTCTCCATCATTATTTCAGGCATGTGATTCTATTATTCCTGGGAAATGATTTGTTGTGATACTAGATCTCTGATTTGCTGTCTTGATCGCAACACTGCTCTGATACCATGTTAGTGAAATAGGATCGACTATTCTGTAACTTGTAATAGCACTTGTGGATCTTTTATGTGTGTTTCAAGTTACTATATGAATGAATATAACTGTGAAATAAAGAGACATGTCTCTTTAACATATTAACTTATATTAGTTATAGTTATAATACAAGTAATATACCCTCAATATATTATAATTGTTATATAACAATATATATAATAAGATATATATATATATATATATATATATATATCACTCTTAATATAAGTTAATTATTCCATACATAATATTTTTCATATATTATATTTTCTTTAAAAAATCAAGATATTTTCCCAAAAAAAGTTGATCAGGATTTTCCCAATTTTTTCTAGAATTTTGGCCCACATTTTGTCAATAATTTTTTTCCCCTTAGCATTAGCTAGTAAGGAGGAAAATCAAACTTGTTGACTTCTTGCCTCCAAATCTGACAAGAACTCCACAAGCTCTTCATCTAAAAACACAGTGATTCTTTTCAAACGCAAATACATCACTAGCAATTCATTTTGTTTGGCCCGTCACAATAAGCACAACATTTCTCCTTTCCATGTCACTGTTTGTGATTTCTATTGCATCACCATTGCCTATATAAGCTGAGTAGAAATGGATCAATCGAGAGCACTTTATTATGAATTTAGCTTTCAAATTGCACAACACTAGTTCTTCTGAATCGTAAAAGATGGTAAACAAAACTTATGAAGCCTAATGAGCATGTTGTGCCTCCTTGAGGTACTCAAATATATGAGCAAAATTACCACAAACTGTCAAAAAGCTATGCAGATCTTTCACACACAATTTTCATTTCAAAAGTAGAAGTAACATCATTTTTGTAGCTTCGTATGTCATTTTTAGGCAAATCATCTTAGTGAATACTGTAAAAAACAAACAAAAACAAGTTTTTATACCCCTATGCAAAAATCACAACTACTTAGGGTATAGTCCCATGAAGAGAGGGGAGCCACTTAAACTGCTAAGAAGTTCAAGAGACTCATAAATCAGCTGGCCCCATGGCTTTTATAGGGAAAATTGTACTAAAAACAAATTGGTTGAAATTTTTTGGGACATTAGCAGTCTCATAATTCTATGGCACCAATTAATGCTAAAATAATTAATTGAGAGTCTTTGTAATGGCTGATGTATTTGATGTGGAACAACTGAACCAAATTAGGAGTTAAAACAAAGCTAGACTTTTTCATTAAGAACTACAACCCCCTCATGGATCGTACATCATAGCAGCCAGCCTTACTGGCTCATCTGACAGGTGTTTATTTGTTGCTTGGCATTTACCTTTTGTAGTTTTTGATTGATTTTGAGGGTTTGACTTAGAAGTTAAATACATTCTAGTTCTGAGCTAATGCAATGTATTTCTTTGCCCTTATGCATAATTTTGAAATATTGCATATCATATATACATGTTTGATATTTTTTTTGTGAAAACACACCCATCCTCCAAAAAAAATATCATCGTAACACCATCATAACTTTCACACATGACAATTTTTTTCCCATTATTTACAAACATTTCAATGTAGTAAACATATAATTATTGCACTATATCTTGCACACTTTTCTTGTAGAATATATAACTATTGCAGGTTACATAAAAAGACTTTATCAAGATAAATCTGGTTGAGATCCCGCAACCCTTCTAGAAAAATATTTGAAGTATAGTTCATTAAACCCATCTTTTTATTAGACTTCACATTTGAAGAAGGGAGCATGATAGATTGGCCTGAAACAATCCTCGCACTAAGACCAAGCGCAGACCCTTGCCCTCTTGGCCCCAACTAGCAAGCAAATAGGACATCAAGCAAGAGGCGGCCTACCTAGTGGAGTGTTGGTATCTAACCTCCCTATTCATGCCACATCTAAATTTATTTCAGAGCATCCAATCACCATACAATTGGAATTAGGGAGCATGGCAGGTTGGCCCAAAGCAATTCTCACACTAAGCCCAAAAGCACACACTCGTCCTCTTGGACCCAAGTGGCAAGAAAATTGGATTTCTAGCATGGGGTGCTCTACCTAGTGGAATGCTTCTATCTGCCTCCCTATTCGTGACTCCTTATCCATCCTCTCGTGCTTCTAATTACTCCAACAATCAACCATCATAGAGATTGAAATGACTCCAATAGTGTCCAAGCTAAACACAAGCATGAATACTCACCCCCTTGCCACCTTTAACCAAAAAAAAAGAAGACCCATGATGATAATGAAAATGAGTCAAATTTGTGATGTAATAATAATAATTGGACACATTTAAAGATGATCCAAGTTCCATAAGAAAAAAGTGTAAGCCCGGCCCATCCAATATAAAAGGCAGCCTGTAATCTAACCAAAAATGTAGGAAGCAAAAAATGAATAGGTCTCCTTTTGCCTCTATTGATGTTTTAGCCCAGAAATAGAGATAAACAGCAATAAAAAAGCATAAAAAATTCACTAAACACTCAAAGCATTTTTATCCTGGGAAAACTCTTCAATAGGAAGGGGAAAACTCAGCCACACCAGCAAAAATATATTTTATTGATCATAAAATATTCATGTACAAAGCTCGATTTTACATATAATGATGTGTGTGTTCTGTTCTTCTGTTTAAGATAGTATGGTCCTATAATTCACTAACTTCAATGTCTGATTCCTATTACTATGATTTAATTTGACACTTGGTTATTGATATAAATTAAAGCAAGCTTGTATATATCTCTATTGGCACAACCCATGGAGCTTCATCCTCATACCAGTGATTCTTTAGCAAGCTACGCCTTATGAGAATTACAATGTTATAGTAAAAAGTATAAATTCTAGAAGCATGGGTAGCAAAAAGGTGAGAATATATATTTCATTTAGCTATGTAATGGAGTCAGAAGATCGAGAGGATGTCGTTACCATCTCCAACACCAGCCGAGGGAGCAACAATAGGGCACCGGCAAACAATATGTGTACAACCAACCTCCACGATAAGAAGAGAAAATGGAATGGAAGTTTCTTAGTGCGCCATCCAATTGCTTGATATGACTCATAGGCCCATTGATCTGATGCTTTGGGGTTCAGCAGTCAAGCAAGTGGGCAGTGAATTGCAACAAAGCTACTACTTGCAAGACACTACAGTTCTAGTGGTTAAGGGAGGCCATGTTACTGAGTTCAATGGAAGAGTACTCAACACCACAGGTAATACACAATTGATGATCAATCTCCAAATTCCAGAGACAGCGGAGTTAAAGTCATGGTTTGATGACAATGTTAAGGACAATGGTGAGCCATCGATTAGCTACGCCCCACAACCTCCTACAGTATTGAGAATGAAAATTCATGACATACATGATCAAACTGTGCGTTCTACTTATGCTATAAAGTGCATCGTGAAAGAAACCATTATAGAGGTCAACACAGACAAGCTATCCTGCCCGGCTTGCCCCAACCAAGTGGCAGGAAAGCAATGCAAGAAAAAGTTGTTTGAAAATGCTAATGAAGAATGGTACGATAAAAAATGTGACAAGCAATTTACGAAATGCAATTATAGCTACATCGTCCGCCTATAATTGCAAGAACACACTAGAGAGCTATGGGCAACCGCATTTGATGAAGGAGCAATACAACTGCTCGACATGACTGCGAACACATTGCTAGAGCTAGCAGCTGAAGATGATGCTTGTGGCAGGGCCATTGTGGCGGCGACAGCAGTTGGCGTTGCCGCCACAGCGGCCCCACCATATTGCTAACCATAGACGTCGCAATTGCGACGTTCACATGTGCATTGCGATGAAATAAGCGATGTGTGCATAGCGATGCCATCGCAATTGATGATTTTGCGTCGCAATTGCAACACATTCACAAACATTGTGATGGCCAGCGGTGTCTACAACACTGTCGCAAGTTTCCATGGATGTCGCAAGTGCGACGCCCACGAAAGAACTATAAAGGCTCCCGCCTCAGCGAACTTGTGGGTAGATGTCGATGCCACCCCGTCGCAATGCGTGGTGAAGACGTCAGAATTGCGATGGGAACCACATCCATTGCGACGGGAGCAATGATGGGATAGAATGTTGAGCTTGCGACAGATAGGCATCAAAATTGTGATGTCCAAGAATAGACGTTCTAATTTGCGACTAAAAAACAACGACGTCTGCTGCCGTCGCAGTGGCGACACATTTGCATCGCAATTCTGACACTTGGCCATTGCAAATCGATGCTAAATGTATTAGTGACTGATGTAAATAACATAAACAATAATATAAAACAACCCCCCATAATACAAAAAAATGAACCCCAGCTGCTAGAAGGAATGCGTAAATAAGAAGGGAGAAAGAATATTCAATTAGAGAACCACATATAACTTTGAGAAATAGTGATGAAAATTACAGATAATTTGGAAAGGGCTCGAGAAGAGCTTTTCAACTCTTTTTTCAGATCAAAAAATGGAGCTAAAATGAGCAAGTTACGCCCCCCAGAAGATAGAAAGCATCATCTAATTTCGTGCAAAAAAATAGGTACGAAACTAGAAAAAAATCTAAAAAATACCTTCATCATCATCTTTATCTCTGAATCAAAATTTTTGGTGCTTCTTTTGGATTCAAAAAACACCTTTGTATGCTCAAGTTAGAGAAAAAAAATGAACAGGTACCTTGAATTTGTAAAAAAAACACATTTGGGGCTTAAATTTAAGTTCCCCCCCTCCACGTGACCACAAGAGGGCTGGTAGAGTGGAAGTGGTGCTTGGTAGGGCAGCCGACTATTGTGGCATGTGGGCAGTATGCGAGGGGCTAGTGGGTGCGGTGGCGCTCGAGTGACAGACTCTGATGACGGTGGCTAGGAGGTGCTGTGGCAACGAAGTGATATTTTTTGAATTGGCCATGTTAAAAAAATTGATTTTAATTTTTTTGCATCTCTTCACAAAAAATGACAATAGATACCATTTTTTTTTTGAATTGGTAATGTTGGCCAAAATAGATGTATTTTATATGGAAATAAGTGTTTTGACATCTTTTGAAGCTAACCGTGAGTTCTGTTTGGCCTCAAAGTGATCTAAAAATTAGAGACCTCCTTATTTTCACATAAAATACTTGAAAAATGCTAGATCTATTCTGTCAAACCCTTATTCTTCTTTTGCTTCAAACAAGTACGTGACCACATGTAAGGCTTTGATACCATGTAAGATTTGATAATGAACAAATCCATAGATCCCTTGATATCTTGCATATAAATAACCTATTACAAGGAAGTAAGAAAGGTAGAGAGAGAAGGGTTTGCTCAATAAATAAGAAGATTGTATATACTTGTGCAAAATAGAACGAATAAATTTACAATCGATCAATCCTTATGAAGGAAATAAAAAACCTAAAAGGGAAACCCTAAGAGGTAAATGAAATTTAATACTTTCTATTTAATTATTAAATAAAAATGCAACTACATAAAGGGAAATCTTAAGAAGGGAGTAAAGGTAATTTAATAAATGAAATGAAATTAACCTTTTACTCTAATAATATACCGTCATGATATGTGTCGAAAGGGGTCATAGGTTAATCAGTGACCCGTTATGACCCATATGAACAAATGACATAGGTCCCTAGGGGCCCTTGGACCCCTAGGGACATATGTTGTCATGATATGTGTTGAAAGGGGTCATAGGTTAACTTATGACCCCTTTTGACATATATGATCAATGATAGTATGCCCCTAGGTGTCCTAGAACCCCTAGAGACATATATTTTCATAATATATGTCAAAAGGGGTCATAGGTTAACCTATGACACATAGGGACCTATATCATTTGTTTATATGGGTCACAAGGGGTCATAAGTTAATATATGATCATTTTTAACCTATATGATCAATGCTAATATGTCCTTAGGGGTCCTAAGACCCCTAGGGACATATGTTGAATGGTGTCTTAGGTTAACCTATGGCCTCTTACAACCCATATGAACAAATAATATAGGTCCCTAGGGGTCTCTAGACCTCTAGGAACATATTTTGTCATGACATGTATTAAAAGTGGTCATAGGTTAACCTATGACCCCTTTTTACCCATATGAATAATGATAATATGTCCCTAGAATTCCAAGAACCCCTAGGGATAGATGTTTTTATGATATGTGTTGAAAAGGGTCATAGATTAACATATGACCCCTTACAACACATATGATCAATGATAATATGTCTTTAGGTGGTAGGACCCCTAAGGACATATGCTATCATGATATATGTCTAAAGGGGTCATAGGTTAACCTATGACCCCATTTGACTCATGTGATCAATGATAATAGTTTCCTAAGTATCCCAAGGCCCCTAGGGACAAATTTTGTCTTGATATGTGCCAAAAGGGATCACAGGTTAACCTATGATCCCTTTCGACCCATGTGATCAATGATAATATGTCTCTATTCCCTAGGGACACATGTTGTCATGACATGTGTCGAAAGGGGTCATAGTTTAACCTATGACCCCTTATGACACATATGATCAATGATAACATGTACCTTGGGGTCCTAGGACCTGTGGGGACATATGTTGTCACAACATGTGTCAAAAGGGGTCATAGTTTAGCCTATGACCCCTTTCAACCCATATTATCAATGATAATATGTCCCTAGGGGTTCTAGGACCCCTAAGGACATATGTTGTAATGACATGTTTTGAAAGGGGTCATAGGTTAATCTATGACCCCTTACGACCTATATGAAAAAATGACATATATGTTGTCATGATGTGTCGAAAGGGGTCATAGGTTAACCTATAACCCCTTTCAACCCATATGATCAATGATAATATGTCCTTAGGGGTCCCAGGACCCCTATGGATATATGTTGTCCTGATATGTGTTGAAAGGGGTGATAGGTTAACCAATGACCCCTTGCAATCCATATGAACAAATGACATAGGTCCCTAGGGGTCCTTGGACCCTTAGGGACATATGTTGTTATGATATGTGTCATAAGGGTTCATAGCTCATAGGGATATAGTAAATACATAAATATGATATATAAAATACATAATATGATTTAATAAATACATATATATGATATAATAAATACTAATATATAAGAAATACATATATAATATATAATAACTATATTATACATTAAATACATAATAATATATAATTTATACATATGATAATATATAATAACCATATTATATAATAATATATAATAAGTAAACTATATATACTTATATAATGGCTCCATAAAAAAAATGTCCATAGTTAAAAAATATATCCCCACTTGATTTATCCCAGTTATTTGGGCACATAGTTTCGGGTACCCGATGTGGGATTAGGTACCTAATATATTTTACTGGTAAATTTGTACCAAAATTTTCTTTGTCACTATAGAACCGAGAATCATATTTTTTTGTCTTTTTCATGGGTTTCAATAGTCTTTTTGTAGAAAAAAAGGGTTTGGGACCCTTGTTTGAAAAGGTGGCTAAAATAAATCTATAAGGTGTCATGGATTGTTGTCTAAATGGGGAGCAGTAGCAATCGAAAGGCTAAACACAAAAGGAAGGTATCAAATGAAGAAATAGAAGCATATAGGGAAAGAGATAGGGAAAATCATCAAAAGAAGAGACATGGTATGTTAAATGTCAATCAAGTTGACAATGTATTGAACGAAGGTGAAATTATAGAGTTGCAAAATGAATATTTTCAATTAGAGAATGAAAACATACCAATTCACAATGACAATGTCGGGATTGAAAATTTGCAGAATGAAAATGTACCAATTCGTAACATGAATTTTGAGGTTGATCATGTGGAAAATGAAAATGCATAGGAACCCTACATATCTCCTAAATATAACAAAATGAACGTCCTAGAATACCAAAATGGCTGATTGAAATTGATGAAACCATTATTAGGAATTTGGAAGGGAAGAGATCACACAAAATTGTTTAGTTATGGGCTTCAAAACTTCATGAGATATTTTTTGGCAACAAGAAAGTGGTGGAGCAATGTCAACTTTTTGTCCACTTATTAAGGATGCAAAAGATGAGACACATCCTTGCCAAATTGAAGATTCGTGTCAATAAGAAAATGGAGAGAAATTCCATTATTGTGAAGAATCTTTTCATTTCTCTCAATAGCATTGGAAAAAATAGCAGGGAGAAGGAAAAGGGAGCTTCTCAAAGGGTTAATACAACCTCTTTGGTAAGTCATCATTTGCAAAAGGGTACATATATGAGACAAACTTGTATTGACTTGAACCTAAATCATACTACTTTGAGAAGAGAACTTGCTAGAAGAGAGAGAATTTATGATCATCTTCAAAATGATACATGGGCTTATGGTGGGAAAATTCTACATTTGAATAAGAAGCTAACTAATGATGTAAAGCAAGAGATTACATAATTATGGCACTCTAGCTCAAGAGTCTCACCAAATGCTAAGGATGTGTTGAAGTTGAGAATTTGTATTAGAGACTACACACCACATCCTAAACATTATTTGGAGGTATCCCAAAGTATGTTGTTCAAATAATTTAGAGAGAGTCATCAAATATTGTATATATCAAAAAGGGATTTTGAATCCTTGAAGCTATTTTATTGTGTTCCACTTAAAATTTGAAAATATATGTTGTTCAAAATATCATGTGGAGTTTTCTATGCACCACAAACTATTATGCTCCATCCATTCTACTTTGCATAGTAATGAAATGATGGAGAATTATGGTGCTAGAGGGCTTCCAAAATCATCAAGAGACTTGCTATATCAACTTTTATGTCCCAAAGTTGATGGTTGTTTCTTTGATAGAAATGATTTCTTAAATGAGACGTGTTCACTATGTGGTAGCTTATCCAAATTTATAACATGTTTCTATGACAGGTGGAGGCAAGATCTTGAGAGGACAATAGTACACAAAGTATATACAACAGTGAAATACATGTTAAAGATTGGAGGTGGGGGCTCTACATGTGAGTTGGTTGCAAAAGAAATCAATGTGGCTGATTTTATTTCAGATTTCAAGAAAAATATTTTCTACAAGTATGCAAGGCATAGTCATAGGTATCACTGGTTGGATGAAAAAATTAGAATGTGTAAGGACACTTTTCCCATTGGCACTATTATATCAATTGTCGACTTTACAAAGAACTACACATTGTAACCCTAAAATGAGACACAATCTCAGTGTTACAACTCCATTCATATTGCTAATTTTGTTCACATAACATATAGACATGCCCCTAGTAGTGTGAAAGATAATTAGAGAGTACCATTTTTACATGAGCAATGATAGATCGCACTCTCATGAGTTTGTGCAACATTGTTTCATGAATTATTTTGATTTGTTGTAGGAGCATGATATTTCTATGGATAAACATATCATTTGGTTAGATAACTACATAGGTCAATTCAAGAACGCCCCCATGTTTCATTGGTTATGTAGGATGCATGTCGAGAGGGGGGTGCCTAATATTTGGATTTTTATTGAGCCTGACCATGGGAAAAGGGAACATGATGGAGCAGGGCATGTGTGAAGAGAGCTCTAGGTAAGGAGCAATTGAAGATTTCAAGAGCATAGCTTCTTGATTCTCATAGCATTGTTGTTGGTGTAGTTTAGCATTATCATAGGGGAGGAATCTTGATTCAATAGTACATAGGTTCTTTTGGTAGGTTAAGGAGGGGTCCATAGGTGATAGATCAGATTGTGCTACAATTAGATATTATTCAAAAATGATTTCATCATGGAACTTTGATTCTAGTACATGAACTATTTGGGCATGAAATCTAGCTTTCTTTTGTCCTAGTTGTTTTTAGAGTGATTGGGATCATCGTGAGTTGAGTGAGTGGGTGGATACATGGGCTCCACGTTATCTTACTCCATTTTCTCTTATGCCCTCTATAAAAAATAATGACATGGAAAGCTCAGTTGAAAATTACCATCGATTAGATCTTCTTCAGCCAAGATAGGTCTTTGCATTGGTTGCACTATAGGGGGATGATGAGAAATCATATTATTGGTTAGCATGTTGTATAAGAGGTAAATAAAATATTTCATGATTGATTATAGATGATGATGAATTCACATATCCTACTGGTTCATTTTTTGTTTTCAAAATATAGCTACGGTAATACATGCTTAGAAGGAATGAAGTTCCCACATTCAAATACTATCAGAAGCACAAAATAATTCTGATATATTCACACCTTATTATAGTATAAAATGTAAAATTTTTGAAGCATCAAGGAAGACCAAAAGTAAAATAACTTTTTAGTATTATTGATCACAAAGCTTTATTAGAGATCCTAAAGCAGAGAGAGGACCCTATAGGAACATTCAACTAGGTACATTTACTTCCATGTTCTTTTGTTCATAATGATTTGGTGAACCAATTAGTATATTGTTTAAATTCAATTAACTTATGATAGAACCTTGGTTATCAATCTACTTTTTATTATGCCTACATAGTAATTATATTTTCTATGATATTGGAATGTAGGTACATCATGAAGAGTAGCAATAAATGAAAATAGAAATCCGATAAGGAGAGGAATGGAGACGAATCAATTATATTTTTGACACTATGATTTTTGGTAGTTGTGTATTGTTGTAATAATAATAAAACACTAGAGATATTGTAAAAATGAACTTGTTATTTAATATATTTTGACATAAGGTTCTCTAATGGTCAATGTGGTTGACTTAATATTTTTTTACTTAATATAATTAATATCGGTAATGTTTACAAAGTTGAAAATTTAATTGAAGAAATAATAACACAAATTATATTTTTTGTAAAAAATTGTGAACTCTAGTGACACCCCTATTCCAACCATAGAGAGCCTAAACATTCATAACTACCTTGCACTGAAGTGTCTTTGAGATCCACTAATTAATTGCATTTGAAGGTCAATCTTCTAAGGGTTGTAACTAGGAGCTCATGAGGGCTATTAATGAAATGTCAAATGCTAAAGGATGGTGATGTTGAGGTCTACAATAAGTTCTCTCAGTTTGGAGAGATCACATTCTGTTTGGATTTGGTACAATAATCTCACCCAATGCCAAAACTTGCAGTATACCTCAGCTCATTGGTGCAACACTATGTAACTTTCAAACCTTTGATCATGGAATTAAATAATCAACACCATGAACTCCATATGGGCAGATGAACCCTACTAATACCCTTGTTTTAGCCATGGAGAGTCTCAAGCATTCATGATCACCCCATATCGAAGGGTCCCTAAGATGCTCCAAGTGCATTTGGAGACTGATCTTTTGAGGGTCGTAACTCATAGGTCCTATTGGATATTGATGAAACATAAAATGATACAAGATGGTGATGATAAGGTATACAATAACCTTTCTCAGTTCAGAGAGATCACATTCCATTTGGATTTGTTGGAATAATCTCGCCCGACGCTAAAACTTGCAGTGTACCTTAGTTAATTGGTGCATTAGTGCATAAATTTCAAACCAATGACCATGACACCAAATCATTAGTACCATTGTCTTTGGATGGATAGGTGAACCCTAGTAACACTCCTTTTTTGACCATAAAGAGCCTACAATGTTCACAACCACTCCGTACAGAAGCACCCCTAAGATGCTTCAAGAGCATTTAGAGATTGATATTTTGAGGGTTGTAACTTAGAGCTCGTGCGTGATATTGGTGAAATTTCAAATGATACATTTTGGTGGTGCTAAGGTCTACAATAACCTTCCTTAGTTCAAAGAAACCACATTCTATTTGGATTTGGCATATCGATCTCTCTCAATGCCAAAACCTGTAGTGTACCTTAGTTCATTGGTGCATCACTACATAAATTTCAAACCCTTGATCATGGCATAAAACATAAACACTATTATCTCTAGATAGACAAGTGAAACCTAATGACACTATCATTTTGACCACAGAGAGCTTCAAATACTCATGACCACCCTATACCAAAGCGTCCCTAAGATGCTCCAATTGTGTTTCAGATTGATCTTCCAATGATCGTAACTTGGAACTCATGCATGCTATTGGTAAAATTTTGAATGCTACAAGATGGTGATGTCATGGTCTAGAATAAACTCTCTCAGTTCAAAGAGATCACATTGTATTTGGATTTGGCATAACAATCTTGCCCTAGGATAAACCTTGTAGCATACCTCAACTTAGTAGTGTAACACTACGTAACTTTCAAACTACTGACTATGGCATCAAATTGTTAGTACCATTAGCTCTGGATAGGCGGGTGTGATGACCTATATTCACCATTCCAAATGTTTTTCCAAAACATTGTGAAAATAAGGAAAATGTATGCAATTAGGGTTTTCATGTATTTTGTGGTAGAGGCTTAAGTTGTCCTACATAACTTAGGGTATGATTAAAAATGTTTAAACCATATTATGAATTTCAAAAAAAATCTATATCCTATGGTTGACACTTTAATTTTCCTAAGTCTTATATCCAAGCAAGAAGGTATAAGTCATAATAGAATATTTTATATTTTTCTCCAATATCATGACTAAGTGTATGCGTAGAGTCATAAAGGCTACTATTCAAATTTTATGACCTTATGCCTAAGTCTTGAATGTATCATCGTAAGCTATTTTTGTAAAAGTGAAAGCATGTTCTAATCTTACACTTAAGGTTTTCAATGTAAGGTCCTAGGTCTATTTGGTAAAAGAGATAATGCATCTCAAACATACGTTCTAAGAGTTAAGCACAATATCATAAGCCAATGTCCTTGAGACTTAAACTAATATATGATGGTACAATCCAAAGGAAAACGCAAGTGCAAAATTCATGTCTCAAGGTTATCCTCATCATACACTTAGGTCTTGAGCATAAGTGCATAAAATATATTTCCATTTAGGTGTGGAGTCTCCCAATCTTACATTCCAAAGGGAAGCATAGAGTCATAAGTGAGTTATAAAAGGTTGTTTGATATTATAGCCAAAAGATAAATGTAAGATTGTAAGGTTCATTTTGATGCTTTCCAAAGTTATGACTGAAGGTGAACATAAGACTAGAGGTTTATTTTCAAGAGGTTACAATGCTACAATGAAGTGATGCTAACTGCCAGTGTAGGTTCGTGGCTTAAAAGGAGTTTGAGAGTTAAGGTTCCTGACTATGCAGTATATTGTAGAGTGTAGGATCAAAGGTCTCTGGTAGTAGGGTTTCTGGAGTTACAATAAAGTAAAATATCTAATGAAGTGTGAGATTAGAGCCCTAAAGAAAAAAAGTGTAGAAAGTGATTTCGTAGAATATGAAAAAGATAAGATTTTTCAGCCAATGGAAAGTTTTGGCATAAAATAAGAATGCTTAGGTATTTGTTAACGTTGCCAAAATTATGAAGTGACACTCCTATTGTCAAAGTTAAATCCTCATGCATGCAAAAATTTAATGGAGTAAATGAAGTTGATGGAGCACGCTCTTACATAAAGACATTCTCTATAACTAAGAAAAGAACTAGTTGCCAAACTTAGAAGAATTATTGACTTGTAAAGTGATTGATCTTTCAAGTTGCTAAATTGTTTTTTGAGAATTTCAAAATCCAGGGTTTATTTGTAGAGAGAAAATACTTGAAACTAGAGGTGATGAGGGAAAATCCAAGGACGTAGAGATTGTTCAGGCATCAACTTCAAAAATGTGTAAAAACTAGGTAGAGGAAGCCAAATAAGTATGGAAATGAATCAGCTTTGCTCCTGCTAGAATCATTGAATGCCATTTTAGCAAATGATCATAGTTTCAATGATCCCTATATGTATTGCAGAGATGCTATTTTTCTAGATACAAATGGATATGAGATATTCATGTTTTTCTACAATAACAGATTTAAGAAGCCATCAACCTTGAACCCGTGGAGGAGGAATTTGGCAAAGCTCCTCTTCCCTAAGGTGTATGTTGATGTAGACCTACTCAAAGCCCTACTAACATCATACAACCCTACAAAAATATCCTTCCACAAGTAGTATAGGAGTGTGTTGTGCACATTGGAATGTGCTTCTTTCATTGAAGCTTTTGGGCTTGAAGGCCAAATGAGCACAGAGGTGGGTACCTAAGAATTTCAGGAGAAATTTGAGAGAAATGAAAAGTTTTATACTAGCAAGGTGACGATCCACTACATTCCATATGAGCTAAAATTAATTGGAGATATCCAAAAGAAAGTGGATAAGATGATCCATGTGAACAAGTTTAGAAATTATACGTAGAACACAACTTATTTCTTGCTCAAGGCACTCATGAGTGATGGTTCTGATATGGTGTATAGAGGACCCTACCTTATGGCCCTGGATATTCGAGATACTTTCAAAAACATTGAATATGATTATGTGAAGTATATCATTGAGAAGATGCAAGAACATATTTATGTTGCCTAGAGTGGAGAATTTGGAAATTTCAAATTCCATCACTATTCTCTATTGATGCATTTGATTCTATATTAGAACATTGGCTACTTCATAACTACTTTCATTAATCAAACATTAGACTTTGATGGATATTTTCTTGCATAACTCTGGACCTGGGTATGGGATATGTACTACCCTTATTCTAGTTTTGTTTCATTTTTCAATAATTTTAGCTCTTTTTTTATGAGGATGTTGGGTGCCTAGCAAGATAGAATTCCTAAAATTATAAGGAGAGTATTGAGGCCTATTTATATAAAATATTATGATAAACTAGATCATAACTGGGGAGATTCATTTTTATTTCAAAACATTTCAGTCATGAGAGTTTATGCATGCCCCTAGCCCCCAAATATATTGCCTAGGTATAAACCTACTAGATTAGGAATAAAGGAGTTCTTGTGGAAACTCATCATGATGGATAGGGAATACCTAGGCCCTAAGATACACAAAGGAACCTTTTTGTGCAAATTTTTTAAGATTGGTGACTTTACAACTGGAAAAGAATCTATTGATTAGATTCATGAACTTCTAAGGCATTATAATTTATCTTCTTCACCATATAGGATATATGACCCTAAAAATATAGTTAGGAATGCCCTCAAATAGATAAAGAATTATACCCTCCCAATTTTTTTTTTTTTTCCTTAGGAAGACATAATAAAAAATAATCTGATTGAGAGTGATGTGGAGGATAAGCTGAGAAAGATTGAGGATATCTAGAGGATAGAAAGAGAATTGAAGAAGAATGATCTTGATTTCAAGGGATTTTTTTTAGAAGCTACCTACCCTTTTAGGCTTGAAAATTTATTGCAAAATTATTACCACATCATGTCTCAATTACCACAAAATGTAGGAGAGGAAGGTAGAGTAAATCCAGATTCTCTAGAACCAGATGTATAGTTAGAAGAAGAACATGATCAACCTGAGACATCTACATGGGTGCTTAAGGGAAACAAGAGGTAGGAGATTGTCCATATGCCTAAAAGGGATAAAGAAAGGGCATTGCAACTAATTGCTGGCAGAAGCTAGTACTTTTCTGACATAAGATAGAGCTTCCTACAATAGAAAGTCAAGAATAATAAAATTTCCTTGACAAACTTGCAATTAACTACAACAAGGATGGATGACAGGATCATTCAAGAAAAAAAATACTTGGATGATGAGCTCATTATAAAAAAAGAGTTTAAAAGTTTCTTAAATAAAGTCAAGAAAAATGAACTGACATTGATGTTAAACCCAGGAGAGTTATAGGAGGAAAAAAAGGAAATTATCAACAAGCTTTTGGATTATGACTCAGACAGTGAGACTATGATAGTAAGTGAGGCTAGAGACCTCGTGAGAGGAAATGGTATGTTATTAGTGCCTAGTTGGGACTTGGGAACAACTTTTATGCTTGATCAGATAAGAAGCTATGAGAAATCAATCTCCTACTAAGATTTTGATGTACATGGTCTACGAAGAGGTACTAGCTTTAACATTAACAGTAAAACACTACCTATGTGGAGCTTTTCTCCTGAGACAAATAAACCTTGATTGATAGATGTGCAAAAATCAGCTTAGGGAAGTGCCATTATATGGACATTGGACTCAACTGCTAGCTATGAAATCTCAAGTGCTTTGAAGCACTTTTATTTCATGAATGAGACTAAAGTGGGATAAATTGAAGATCAATTTTCCCACACCTTCATAGAATACATTGATATTAGGAAGTTGTATGAGGAAGATCTTGAGAAGAGCTACATGTTAGAATAGAGGGTCAAGGAGTTAGAGGAAAAGATACAATAGTTAGAAAATGAAGTTGTCACTATGAAAGAATAGATCAAGGCCATGGAAGAAAGTAAAAAATGAAACAATAACTAATGAATCAAAAAGGGCCAATGAACAAAATGCTCCTATGATAGAGGATAAGATAGTTGGAACTGAGCAAGTAGTTTCTATGGTGGAGATTGAGGCTTCAAGCCAAAATAATCAACTGAAGATAGATGCACTAAAGGGAATTCTACATGGTGGGGTTGAAATTTTGAAAAGGATAGCCCAACAAGTCTACAGTGTCTTTGTTTCTTTAAAAAGTGCAAAATATCTATGTAATGTAGCTTTAACGTGGCTATCCCCTATTTTTAACTAATGGGGTCCATACATCCAATTCTTTGGCAGATTAATATTTTTGATGTCCAAAAAG
Organism: Cupressus sempervirens; assembly: GCA_028749045.1. NCBI lineage: Eukaryota > Viridiplantae > Streptophyta > Pinopsida > Cupressales > Cupressaceae > Cupressus > Cupressus sempervirens. The sequence goes on from CM053785.1 coordinate 900,850,152, forward strand.
CTAGAGTTACCTAATAAGATTTTAAAAGTAAAGGAAGCCTTGTAAATGGTAAAAGAACTGATTGAATTTTCAAAAAATCAATCACACATGATACACAATAAATTGAAGATAATGAGTGAAGGTGTTGATAATTTTATTCCTTGTATTATTGATAATGAAAACAAGTTGAAGGATTGGTAGGAGTGGTTGACATATTTTGATCACATTTGGACATTGGAAAATGTTGTAACAATATTTGATGGAGGTGTTGATGAAATTTCCTTCTATGATTTGATTAATTCTCTTTTCAAGGTAGAGGTAGACATGAACTAGTTTGTGGAAGAATAAATGACCATTATAAATGCCAAATGGAACAAGTTTGTGAACTATTTAGAGACTGTTAGAGGCACTGATTGGCCAAAAAAGAGAGAGATTTACATATGGGAGGTAGTTGGTGAGATCAAGGCTTTTCCCATGAGAAGTAGGTAGAGGATAGCTAATGAGGATAGATGATGAGAAAATAGAGAAATTCCATGAATTATATAGGGTATCTTACTTTTTCATTAGCTTGCTATGGATACACCTACACTACAAACCAAGACTATACCTAAATATCAAGATGCTAGCTTTGTCAAATTTTGAGCTACTTCCCATATCTCTCAGTTGTAGAGAATGTTTATAACTATTTTTTTCTTCTGTAACTTGTTTTTGATGTCATGTGTCTTCCCAATATCAAGCATGTTGCAATCCTTATTCTATAAAAGAATTTCCAAGATTGGAAGAAGGGTCCGAATTCTTACTTTGTGATGAAACATATCATTTGAGTCGGTCCACAATTTTATGTTAAAGCATTAATGTTTTTAGCTTGTTTTCTATAGATGTTTGGGGTTAATGGAAGTGTGATTTTAGTCTTGTATTTTTGTCATAAATCTCATATCATAACTATGTATCTCTCTCAAAGAGATTAATACAAGAAGTGTTATAGGAGAGATCTGTGTCTCAAAATTCTGTTTCTGTTTTTACACTCTTATGATTTTGAGAATGAATGAACAAATTTCATTTTATTCAAATTCAACTTAATGAGTTGTATGTCATTTTTGAGTTGCTTTTAGTTCAAATAATAAGTAAATGCTTCTATGGATGATAGGGTCATTTAGGGTATGAAAGGGATATGATAAATATGCAATTTGGAGGTCAACGATTGATACATTTAATTGAAATTCAAATAAATATATCTATTAATATTAACTTATATGACTCTATTTTGACAACCCATTAAGGAATTGGTCTTTTAGCTAAAGAATTAAGAAAATTAATCTTATCTTAGCATGAACAAATTTCTATACATAAAAAAACATTAAGAATTGCTTTCAAAATGAAATATAGAGTTGGTCATCACTTGTTACAATAACTTGTCAAGTTCAAAACTGGTTATTATCAACTTGTCATTTAATTTTCAATTTCAAGAAGTTTCAAGCCCAAAATCTCCTGTAGGGGATTTAAGAAAGAATATATCATATAGAAGTGTCAAATCCTTAGGTTGACCCACCTTGGTTAAGTAGAGCCTAAAGAATAGAAAGAATAAGTGATTTGTTAAGTTGGTCTAGGCCACAATAAGATATATCAAGCATGGGAAGTAGCTAAACCCCAGGTATTATGTTATTTTTTGTTTCTTGGTATTAATTTTAAATCTGTTAAATTAGAAACCAACAAAAATGGTGACTCTACTAGGGAGTACTATAGAAGTATATTGAAGTATTACAATAAATATCAGATCCTTTCCTATTGGGTAGAGCATGACTATTTTATGTAAAAAAAATATTTCATAAGTACTGTCTATTGAAGGTCAGTTCTATGTATTCAATGATAAATATAATTATCAAGGTTTGTTTATTTCAAATCATAATTCCTATAAGTCATGGGTGGCAACTCAGAGGTTATAGAACCAATGTCATTTTTATTTTGAAAACCATGGATAGAAGGAAGAATACATGGGCCTTTGTTAGAAAGAACCCATAAGGAAATATTCAGGGGGAGCTTCCTCCAAAAGGAAGAAAGTGTTGGTCAACAAAAGAGAGTGAACCACCAAGAGAACTAGACCCTCATGAGGAGTGAGTTAATACTAGTAGAAAGTCACATCTTTCTCTTAGTGAGCATTCATATAAAATCTCTAAGTCTATTAGTGAACTTTTTGATGATAATTTTTATGACACCTAGAGGTCATAGGTCAAGAGAAGGTGATACACCAAGAACTAGTGAATGTGGAACAAAGAAGCAATAACAATTTGTTCCCTACCCACAAGGATCCTATTCTTTCAAATTCTTCCCATAAGTAGTCTAAACATGTATATCCTATGGATATAGACATGACTTCCACTTTTGAAGATGTTAGGCTAAGTCTAGATGATTTGAGTATATTTAGAGTGCAATTTGCTGAGCAATTGGAAATAGAAAAGAGTCTCTAGAAAGAGAGGGAGGAAGAGATCTAACAAAAGTAATAGAAGAAAGATAAAATTTAGTCAAAAGCATTCCTTCTCTAAAATAGAAAAATGAGAAATTTGCTGCTCCTTGGCAACCAATAATGTTGGAGGATGTTGTTGATATGAGGAAGGAGCAGGAATTTTTTTTGAATAACCAAGAATTTGAGAAGGAAGGCCCTGTTGTTAGACAGGTTCAAAGTTAAAAAACCATAGAAGTTGAAAATATTGAAGATAAAAATGAAAGATCATCTATTATTGAGAAAAAAAAGGCAAGAAAAAGGTGACTAGTATTACAATCAATGAGCCTATAAAGGTAACAAGTACTCAAGTTACCATGTCAATTTATGATGTGGAATTAGAGAAGAAAAGATAAGAGAGGGAAGATTTGGTAAAGGAACTAGAGAGATTAGAGAATGATGGTGCTATTACTGAAATGGAGAGGAAAATTCAATTTCTCACAAACATTTCAAATGTCCAAACAACAACTACCCTTGAAATAGGTATGCCCTCAGGTTCCATGTCAAAAAATAATGCTAGTAAGACTATTACATTTGGTATTCCTTCTTCATCTCCTAAATAAATGGCTACTAATGTTAAGAAAGTTTGAAACATTAGTGCAAATAAAATTTCTAGCTCTAGTGGTAATATTGGGGTGGAAATACAAAGAAGACCAATCCAATTAGAAAGATATAGGAAGTTTTGTTTTAATGGAATCCTTGGCTGTCTGAATGTTATTCCACAAGAATTGAGGAACAAAATGACTAAATTTTTTTGGAACAATGTTGTTTCTTGTGAAGACTATCTCAGATGTTTCTTAGACTTGTTAAATGATTATGAAGTTGAGCATGAGGATGTAGTTATGAAATTATTTGTGCAGTCATTAATTGAAGATGCAAGAGAATGGTTTAAAATATTTCCTAAGGGATCGATATCCTCATGGAGAGAGTTGGAGCATTGTTTTGAGGAGTAGTATGTTGATAAACCTAATTCCAGTTACATTTTGAATGAATTTAATAATATAAAGAAGCTCCATAATGAATCTGTTCCTAAATTTAATAGATTCTAGAAGGAAATGTACAAATTATTTCAAGTTATGAGACTTAATAGTAAATTTTGTCTTACCACTTATTTTAATGCCTTTGATGGTAATATGAGATACTTTATAGATAAGAATTCAAGAACTCTCAAAGATTTTTATAGGATTGCAATAAATTTATTGAAAACAATATGAGGATCTCTGGTAAGTTAAGAAATAAAAGAGATAATACTAGATTATTTGGGAATAAAGGTGGAAAGAAAGATGATCATAATCCTCAAGGGAGCAAGGAGAAATAAGTAGATAAGATAGATCAAGTTCTCAGTGCCATTGAGGATCTCAAAATTCCTATAAATAGAAATGACAAAGTTCTTTCCACAGATAGACCTCAATTCCAAGGGGATTTCATTAGGCAAAGTAGACTTCAAAATTATCCATAGAATACGAAGGATGGTAAATCTATTCTTCCTCCTCCCACAAATATAAATGAGAAGGCCAACCTTGATCCTCTGCAAAGAGCTTCTATCAACATGACATATGATTCCCAATGGTGCATCATATGTCATTTACCCTATTCATCATAGCATTGTGTTGTTGCAATGTCTTTTTCTAATTGTTAGAATGAAAATGATGAGAAACTTGACCAAGAAGATAATACTAATGATATAAGATGTAACATGGTTCAATCTTACTATGATGATGTGTCTGATTGTGATGATGCTAATAATGATATGTATGTTAAAAGATAGATTCATGATATTGTACACCAGAAAGTTTTCTCAGATGAATATGAAGTGAATGATGTAACTTGCAATATGACAACATGGTTGCACAAGTGCAAAAAAGGGGTATGTTATCTAGAAATGATGGAGGTGAAGCAACTAGTATTTTTGTCAAGAAAAAAAATCCTAAAGAGAATAAGATAAACAAAACCTAAAGATGGTTATGGTATCAAAATTAAGAATGTGAGAAAGAACTAAGTGATCAAGAAAGAAGATACTTCAAAAATTCCCAGGGCCTAAAATAGGGATGGCCAGAAAGGAGAAGAAAAGTCATCTAATGCAACTGCTAAAAGTAAAGAGAAGAAGAACCATGGTGGTGCTAATGTCTCTAAAAAATAGAAGGAAATAGAAGGTATGAAAATAGTGACTCCTCCCATTGCTCCTATTGACATGTTGTCTATGTTATCACAGATCACAGTAAAGGTTCCACTCTCAGAGTTGTTAAGAATCCCAGTGCATAAGGATAAAACACTAACATGGGTTGGGGGTGTTAGAGAAAATGTTGACCTTAATTGTAATTCAAATGGATCTTCTAAGGAAAAGAAGGAACCAATAGAAATGGAGGGTGTTGTATCTCAAATCCCACCTATGTATTTATATGATTTAGTAAATCAATGCTTGGGAAATATTGACCCATTTTTCTTAAGCATTATTATAAATGGTAAGACATTAAATAATGTATGATAGACTCTGGTGCATCAAATATAGTAATGCCTTTTCAGGTTATGGAGAAGTTAGGATTAAAGGTAAACACCACCCAAGGTAGATTTTGTGCTATGGACCAAAGAGAAGTTATTGTCATAGGGACAATAAGTGCATTACGTTATAGATTGTCTGCCTATCCTGAAAAAAGAATTGACAATGAGTGTTTTAGTTGTGGACATTCCACTCCAATATGGTATGCTATTGTCTAAGAAATGGATTGCAACAATGGGTGGAAGTCTTCAATGTGATTTATCTCATGCAACATTTCAAATTGATGAAAAGTTGGTCAAAATTAACAGAGAACCAAAAAGTGTTTATACAATTAAGCAAAATATTAATGATGATATGACATATTTGTGGATATTGGTATTAATTCATTCAAAGTTGAGGTCCTAATTCTAGAAAAGGAGTTTTCCAAACTACCTATTGCAATGGAGGTTGAAATAAAATCAAAGAAAGGGGACTTGTGGACCATGTATTTTGATGGAGCATGTTGCAAAGATAGATCTAGAGCATGTATTATTTTGATTTCCCCTAATGGAGTTACTTATAATTTTTCTTTCACTTTGAGCTTCCCATGCACCAATAATGTTGCATAATACAAAGATTTGTTGTTTGGTTTGAGATTAGCCTATAAACATGGAATTAAATGTTTGCGTGTAATTTGAGATTCTAAAATGGTTGTTTCCCAAGTGAAATCTATTTGTCTCCAAGAACAAAAAGTTAAGGCAATATAGGAATGTTGTGTGGGACATGATAGAAAACTTTGATGCATTTGGGATATCTTGGGTGGAAATAAGTAACAATGAGGTTGTTGATCTCTTAGAAAACATTTCTTTAAAGCTTGATGATGTCACATTCGATGGTATATCAAAAGTAGAAGTACACACCCGACCATCTATCCCTGATAATATTAAAATTTGGCAAGTTTTTGAAGATGACGAAGATATTTTGAGATTCCTAAATTGTGAGGACCAATTCTGGGGTCAAGAAATTGATTGTGCTACTTTGGTTGAAACAATAGAAGGTGAGGATACCATTTTCGGAAAAGAAGTGGTTCAACTTAAAATGAACAAGATTTGCAAAGGATTAGTAGTATTGAAAACTATTTTTTATAATCATGATAGATCCAAACTAAATACCAAGGAAAGTGATGCTAAAGATTTAGAAGAGATTAATCTTGGTACTAATTAGGATGCACCAAAAAAGGTATACATTGGTAATAGATTATCTCCCAAAGTGAGAGGGGCCTTAATAAATTTTTTAAGAAAATATAAACATGCATATTCTTGGTCTTGTGATGACTTAAAGGCCTATAGAGAAGATTTATTTCAGTATGAGATCCCACTGAAGGAAGATGCCAATTATTTTAGGCAGAAACAAAGGCCTATTAACCCAACTTTGGCACAAAAAATGAAAGAAGAATTAATGAAGTTAATGAATGTTGGAATTATCAAGCCAATAAGGCATTCTTCTTGGGTATCTGATCTTGTCCATGTTAGGAAGAAAAATAGAGATATAAGGTTGTGTGTTGATTTCAAAAACTTGAATATATCTTCCTTAAAAGACAATTATGGTTTGCCAAATATGGAGGCCATGCAATAGAGAGTTACTAGGTCAGAATTAATGTCAATGATGGATGATTTATATAGATATAATTAGCTGGTTGAAAAGGAATCAAAATATTATAAGACTACTTTTACAACACCATGGGGAACATATGTATATAGTAGAATATCATTTGGTTTAACAAATGTTGGTGCTACTTTCTAGATAGCCATGAATGTGGCATTTGTAGATTTTATAGACAAATTCCTAGTAGTATATTAGGATGACTTGACAACATATACAAAGAAATAAGATGATCATTATATGCATCTAAAAAAGGTGTTTGCTAGAGCCCTAAAATATGGTATTTCCTTGAATCCAAGGAAGTGTCCTTTTGTAGTTACAAAAGGTAAACTCTTAGGGCATATTGTTGGAAAAGGAGGAGGGAGGATAGACCCTGAAAGAATGTAAAAGGAATTCAATATTTCTTTGGGAAGATTAATTTTTGAGAAGGTTTGTTACAAACTTTACAGAGGTAAGTAGACCTATCTCTAAGATGCTCAAGAAAGGTTTTCAGATTAGATGGGATGGTAAACCAACCATTGCTTTTCAAAAAATAAAACAAGCAATTAAAGATGCACCTGCTCTAAGACTCCTTGATTATCCAAAACCCATGCACATATTTTATTTTGCTTCATTTTATACTATTGCAGCCATCCAGTTACATAAAAATAAGGAAGAATTTGAGAAACTCATTGTATTCTTTAGCAAATCCCTTTAAGATGTAGAGTTGAAATATGAAATAAATGAAAAATAAGCTTATGCATTAGTCAAGGTTGTGAAGGCATTTAGATGTTATCTCATGGGAGCTACTATAATTTCTTTTGTCCCAAGTGTTGCAATAAAGGGCATTTTATCTCAGCAAGAGGTGTCAGGGAGAAGATGCAGATGGATCAATAGGATCCAAGAATTCAATATGGACATTCAAATCAACAATTTGGTCAAAGGACAAGGACTTGCAAAATTAATGGCAGACACTAATTTGGAAGTAAACTAGATAAACCAACTTGATGATAATAGGAGTAACTTGTGTGACATGGATGCTTGTGGATGGTACACAGGTGTAATCCATTACTTGTAGTACATGAAGACTCCATCGGGAATGAATGAAAATAAAAAAAGGACATTAAAGTTACAAGCCATTAAGTATGTGATTATTAGAGGAGAACTATCCTGGAGAAACATAGAAAGTGTATTGTTGAAGTGTGTTAATAAAGAACAATTTGTCAATATTCTAAATGATATGCATAGTGGAGTATGTGGAGGCCACTTTATGGCTAAAACAATAGCTCATAAAATGCTTAGGGTTGGATTCTAGTGGCCTACATTGTTCAAAGATGCACATGAGTTGGTAAAGAAGTGTGATTCTTGCCAAAGATTCATAGGCAAGTTGAAGTTCTCTAGTTACTTACCATTAAGACTAGTGGAGGTGCAAACACTATTCCAACAATGGGGACCTTTTTTTTATAGGAGAGATCATGAACAAATCTAGTGGTGGGCATTCATGGATCCTAGTTGCAAAAAATTATTTCAAAAAATGGGTTGAAGAACTCCCTACCAAAAGAGAAACTAGTAGAGTGGTCATGGATTTTATGCTAAATAACATTATCACCAGATTTGGTTGTCCATGTAAGATTATCACTAATAATTCTATGTGTTTTAGATCAAAATATTATTAAGGATTTTGTGAGAAATATAGCATTACCAAATCTACATCATCTCCATATCATCCTCAAGGGAATGGACAAGCAAAATCCAGTAATAAAAGTTTATTGAAGATTCTTTAAAAGGATTTTAAGTGAAAACAAGAGGGCTTGGGATTCTAGATTACCCTTAGCAGTATGGGCTGACAGAGTAACAACTTGAAGAAGGCAATAGGTTGTGAACCTTTTGACTTAGTTTATGGGATACAAACCAGGTAACCACAAAACAATCTAAATGGAATGTATAAATTTATCCAAAAATATGATGATGATGTAATAGATGAGATGCATATAAGACTTGATCAGATTCTACAATTGGATGAAACTAGAAGAGAAGCTTCTACAAGAAATGCAAAGTTGTAGTTAAAATTAAAACACCTATATGATAGGAAGGCATCAAAAAGGAAATTTGAGTGTGAATATTTAGTGCTCCTCTAGAATGGTAGAATGGAAGACAAGGGTCAACATACAAAATTTGATCCCATTTCACTTGGCCCAAAGTTGATTCATGAAAAGTGGGGAAATGTTTCATATTTCATCAAAAAGCTATTAGGAGATATTTCTAGTTCATGGACAATAGCTAAAGAAGGATTTCTATTGAAGGTACTTTCTATTCCATGAGCAATAGTTTTAGGGATATGTACATTTGTGAATACTATAAATATTTGGTATTGCTATTGTGTGTCTTGATTTGAACAAGTGTTGCTCTCTAAATAGTTTTCACCTTGTCAAGTATGTGGTCTCCTCTTCCAGAATTATTGAATTCTTACATGGATGCATGCTATCTATTATCCCCAGAAAAAGCCATTGATGGTATGTATTTTCACCATTCAATTTTTTTTGTAAAAAATTGTGAAAATGAGGTGAATGTATGCAATTAGGGTTTTCTTGTATTTTGTTGTAGAGGTTTTAGTAGAAAAACCCTAATTTGGCTAAATCGTGCCCTAAGTTGGGGGTATGTGCAAGATCATGGTGTGCCAAAAAGTGGTGATGTGAAAAAAATAGAGTTTGAAGACGTGTAAAAGTGCTTCAAAATCCGCTCTAACTTTTTTTCACCTATCCAGGTACCAAACCTGGAAAGTAAGGCCCAAGCCTTATTGGATATCCAATTTGATATCAGATATCCAATGCTGGCGACAAAAAAATTGGAGGGAAAAATGAATTTGTGAGTTATATGACTAATTTGAGTTATGAAATATGTAAAGATATATAATATACTCTATAAATATATAATATAATAACGTAACTATTATATTAAATATAATATATAATCTATATATTATATAATAATATAATATTCTACAATATAATATATATATATATATATATATATATATATATATATATATATATATATATATATATAATAACGTAACGTAAAGATATAATATATAATCTATTAATATATAATAATATATTATGTTATTATTATTATTATAATCTATAAATATAATGTATATTATTATTATTTTTAATATTTTTTTATAAAATATAATAAAGTAATATATTATATATATTTTTTTGAAATTAAAAGCAACCAAAAGCAAGGGGGTCGGCCCTTAATAGTCAAAAGGCTGGTAACCAACACATTACCAACCAGTAACAAAAATAGACAAAAAGAACAGGAGAACCAACAGTCAGAGACAAGAACCTACAACCAGAGAGCTAGAATGAGAAAGGAACCCTAGCAACTAACCAAAGTCCAACGAGGCACCCAGGCCAAATAAAAACTTAATTATAGCTGATAACCAACAAAACTATAACTGTCATAAAAATATATAAAGTCTTTGGATCCATGGACCCCATAACTGATCAGAAATAAAAAAAAGAGACTTAGATTTCTGTTTTCCCTTTTCCTCTTGCATGAAGAAGAATTTGAGCCCAGTCGTCAACAAAGAATTTAAAGAGTAATTTATTGTCCTCCATGTCCAAGCCAGCTTCCTCCTTCTCCTGTGCTAGCAATTGGAGGGTAGTTGTAGCAACATGAGTAACTTTAACTCCAAACTTGGAGAAGGTGAAAAACCACTCCTCCAAAGCTTTGACTCTTTCCTCCAAGTTTTTGTAATGCTCCTCCACCGTCACCATCTCCTCTTTATGCTCCTCTACCTTCTTAGCAGCAACCTCCTTCATTTTCTGTCCCTTTGGTTTATCCTACAACACCTGTGGGTTAGAAGAAATCTTCAAATTTTCCTTAACAGGGGAAGAAATGGTAATTGGGGGAGTTATCTGTTTTTCTTGTCTTATCACAAAAAGTAAAGGGTTTAAGTTAGAAGCTAGTTGAAACATGGGTTGTCTCAGTATTCCTTTCTTTGTCGTCCGACACTTGAGTTTGAATGTCATCCATCAAAATGTTCCCAGAATTGAAACTTTTTCCCACCTCCTCATTATCATCATCCTTTTTAGAGTTGAAAATGCTTTCCTCCTCTCTTTTGTCACTGTTATTGTCTGAGATATCTTCTTCAACTTCCTTGACAGGGTATCTAATTGACTTCTACTTACCCCTAGCCTATGACTGAGCTAGCCTACCAGACCTTCTTCTTGTTTTTTCCCCCAATATCTTCACCGGAATCCTCTTCAATAACCTCTACCACCTTATCAACTTTTAATTTCTTGTTTCCCTTTTGTTCTATGGCTATGTCAAGTTTTTTCTTTTTCTTAGTATCCTTACTAGGAGATGGCCTAGGAGTATGGATTTTTGTCCCCATATTGGAGCTCGAGGGGGAAATCCTACTATGGTGGGACTTTTCCACAACAACCTCTCTAGGGGGAAATAAAGCTAAGTGGAACTACTATAGACGAAAAATTAAACCCTGATGAATAATGGTGAAGTTTAGGCCTTCACTTTTTTTTTTCTTTAATATCCTTAATCATATCCTCAACGAATGTAGAAGAAAAAATGGAATGGAAATGAAATCCCTATTTCTAAAATGATTCAACAAGGGAAAATGATAGTAATAGCACACTCCAAACCTGCCTTCCAGGGTGAGATACTTCATCAGGACTAGACACACATCATCCCAGGGCTCAAGTAGCTTATCCCTTTTTAACCCTCCTCTGTAGTGAATCGGCTCCTCATTCTCCACAAAGAAGTTTTTCATGCTATTCTCATCCAAGAATTTTGTGACTTTCTTCCACTTTTTTCCCTTCATTGCGAGTCTTGTTGCCATGGCAATAACCTCCTCTGTGACTTGAAAAGTAATGCTGTTGATTGTGACCTTCCTATCATCCCAATTATTCACAAATTATAACGCACAATTTTCATTGTGCCCAGCCATGGACAACATATATGGCAAAAAACCCCCTTCCTTTAGGAGATACCAAGTCGCCATCTAGTCCTTGAAGTTAACAAGTCTCATTGGTTCCAACCGATTCAGATCACCTCCCATATCAATTTCACCACTATCCTGCCTCTCTTCCTCAGAAATATGCATCAGAACTTTATTGCTTTCCAATTCTCTATGGCTGCTCTCTTGCTTTAATCCTTTAGGGGAATAGGGATCAAAATTATAGACTCGCGTATGATTAGCACTAGATTCCCATAACATCTTATTATGAGATTTGTGGGTATTAAAAAACCTAATTTTCTCTTCCTGTTGATTTTTGACATCCCAATCCATAATATCTATCGTACTTCCATTTGGGAAGCGATTCGAAGCTTGCCTCGAGTTACCATAATTGCGAAAAGACAATTTCCTTAATTTGTAATTACTCAACTTGTCATTTGTATGGCCACATCTGTCTCTTATTTCCAAAATGCTAAAGTTAAATTTAGCGACAAAGTTCTCCATCTCGCCAAAATTGGCCTTACTTTTAAATTTAGTGATCATCATTTTGAATTCTACCGCCTTTTTCCTTGAATATCAAAATCCTTAGATTTTCATTGATATCAACTAAATTTTTGCAGCACGTGATTGCCCTAATGTTAAACCCCATGGCAGCTGCAACGTCTGCCACTTGATTACCCTCCCAATAGATATGCTGCAGGTGGACCATTCTCCTTTCCTCCAATATAATTTTAATATCTAGGATGATATTTCTAATCTTCCATCCCAATTTTGCCTCCCCCTTTACCTAATCGATCACCAGTTTGGAGTCCCCTTCTATAGTTAATATATTATATATATGTTATTATTATTCTCATCTATAAATTATAATCTATAATATATTATTATTATTATTATGCCCTATGTTATTAATATCTAATAATATATTATGTTATTATTATTTTAATCTATAAATATAATATATATATTTATATATATAGGATTATTATACTATATTATTATTATTTTTACTATATTATTTCTATTAGAATCGTTTATATGGGTTGAAAGGGGTCACGGGATGACCTATGACCCCTTTCAACACATTCCATGACGACATATGTCCCTAGAGGTCTTAGGAACTCTAGGGACATATTATAATCATTTATATGGGTCGAAGGGGGTCACAAGATGACCTTTGACCCCTTTTGACACATTCCATGATGACATGTCTCTAGGGGTCCTAGGACTCCTAGGGACATATTATAATCAGTCATATGGGTTGAAGGGGGTCATAGGATGGACCTATGACCCCTTTTGACACATTCAATGATGACATATGTCCCTAGGGGTCATAGGACCCCTAGGGATATCTTATAATCATTTATATGGGTCAAAGCAAGTCATAGGATGACCTATAATCCCTTTTGACACATTCCATATGTCCCTAGGGGACTTAGGACCCCTAGGACATATTAAAATCATTTATATGGGTTGAAACGGGTCATAGGATGATTTATGACCCCTTTCGACACATTCCATGATGACATATGTTCACAGGGGCCCAAGGACCCCTGGGGACATATTAAAATTGTTTATATGAGTCGAAGGGGGTCATAGGATGACATATGACCCCTTTCGACACATTCCATGATGACATATGTCCCTAGGGGTCCTACGACCCCTAGGGACATATTAAAATAATTTATATGGGTTGAAGGGGGTCATAGGATGACCTATGACCTCTTTTGACCCATTCTATGATGATATGTGTCCCTATGGGTCCTAAGACCCCTAAGAACATATTAGAATCGTTCATATGGGTCGAAGGGGGTCATAGGTCAACCTATGAACCCTTTCAACACATTCCATGATGACATGTGTCCCTAGGAATCCTAGGACCCCTAGGAACATATTAGATTCATTCATATGGGTCCAAGGGGGTCATAGGGTGACCTATGACACCCTTTAACACATTTCATGACAACATATGTCCCTAGGCATCCTAGGACCCCTAGGGACATATTATAATCATTCATATGGGTCGAAGGGGGTCATATGATGCCCTATGACCCCCTTCGATACATTCCATGGTGATATATGTCCCTACGGGTCCTAGGACCCCTAGGGACATATCAGAATCATTCATATGGGTCGAAGGGGGTCATAGGGTGATCCATGATCCCCTTCGACCCATTACATGATGACATATGTCCCTAGGGGTCATAGGACCTCTAAAGACATATTAGAATCATTGATATGGGTGGAAGGGCCTATGACCCCTTTAGACACATTCCATGATGACATGTGTCCCTAGGGGTCGTAGGACCCCTAGGGACATATTAGAATTGTTCATATGTGTCGAAGGGGGTCATAGGTCACCCTATGACCCCCTTTGACACATATGAACAATTCTAATGACCTATGACCCCCTTCGACACATATGAACAATTCTAATATGTCCCTAGGGGTCCTACGACCCCTAGGGACATATTAGAATCTTTCATATGGGTTGAAGGGGGCCATAGGGTGACCTATGACCCCCTTCAACACATTTCATGACAACATGTGTCCCTAGGGTTCATAAGAACCCTAAGGACTTATTAGAATCACTCATATGGGTTGAAGGGAGCCATAGGATGACCTATGACCCCCTTCGACACATTCCATGACAATATGTGTCCCTAAGGGTCCTAAGACCCCTAGGGACGTATTAGAATAACTCATATGGGTCAAAAGGGGATCATAGGGTGACCTATGACCCCCTTCGACACATTCCATGACAACATATGTCCCTAGGGGTTCTAGGACCCCTAGGGACATATTAGAATCATTCATATGGGTCAAAGGGGGTCATATGATGACCTATGACCCCCTTCGATAAATTCTATTATGACATATGTCTCTAGGGGTCCTAGGACCCCTAGGGACATATTAGAATAGTTCATATGGGTTGAAGGGGGTCATAGGGTGATCTATGACCCCCTTCGACCCATTACATGATGACATATGTCCCTAGGGGTCCTAGGACCCCTAGAGACATATTAGAATCCTTCATATGGGTCAAAGGGGGTCATAGGTCCCTTCGACACATTCCATGATGACATGTGTCCCTAGGGGTCCTAGGACCCCTATGGACATATTAAAATCATTCATATGGGTTGAAAAGGGGCACACTAGAATTGTCTATATGGGTCGAAGGGGGCCATAGGGTAACCTATGACCCCCTTTGACACACTCGATGATGACATGGGTCCCTAGGGGTCCTAGGACCCCTAGGGACATATTAGAATCATTCATATGGGTCGAAGGGAGCCATAGGGTGACTTATGACCCCCTTCGATACATTCCATGAAGAAATGTTTCCCTAGGGGTCCTAGGACCCCTAGGGACATATTAGAATCATTTATATAGGTCGAAGGGGGTCATAGGTCCCTTTGACACATTCCATGATGACATATGTCGCTAGGGGTCCTAGGACCTCTAGTGACATATTAGAATCCTTCATATGGATCGAAGGCCCTATGACCCCCTTCGACACATTCCATGACATCATATGTCCCTAGGGCTCGTAGGACCTCTATGGACACATTATAATCATTCATATGGGTAGAATGGGGTCATAGGATGACCTATGACCCTCTTTGACCAATTCCATGATGACATGTGTCCTTAGGGGTCCTAGGACCCCTAGGGACATATTATAATCTTTCATATAGGTCAAAGGGGTTCATAGGTCACTTCGACCCATTCTATGATGACATGTGTCCCTAAGGGTCCTAGGACCCCTAGGGACATATTATAATAGTTCATATTGTTCGAAGGGGTTCATAGGGTGACCTATGACCCCCTTCGACCCATTCCATGACGATATGTGTCCCTAGGGCTCTCAGGACCCCTAGGGACATATTAGAATCATTCATATGGGTTGAAGGGGGTCATAGGGTGACCTATGACCCCTTTCGAGACATTCCATGACTAAATGTGTCCCTAGGGGTTCTAGGACCCCTAGGGACATATTATAATGGTTCATATGGGTTGAAACCCTATGACCCCCTTCGACCTATTCCATGATGACACGTGTCCCTAGGGGTCCTAGACCACTAGGGACATATTAGAATCATTCATATGGGTCGAAGGGGTTCATAGGGTGACATATGACCCCCTTTGACCCATTCCATGTGGACATGTGTCCCTAGGGTTTTTTATTACCCCTAGGGACATATTAGAATCTTTCATATGGGTCGAAGGGGGTCATAGGTGACCTATGATCTCCTTCGACCCATTCCATGATGACATATGTCCCTACGGGTTCTAGGACCCCTAGGGACATATTAAAAAATTTCGCATGGGTTGAAACCCCCTTCAACCCATTCTATGATGAGATGTGTCCCTAGGGGTCTTAGGACCCGTAGGGACATAATAGAATCATTCATATGGGTCGAAGGGGGTCATAGGGTCACCTATGACCCCCTTCGACCTATTCCATGATCACATGTATCCCTAGGGGTCCTAGGACCCTTAGGGACATACTAGAATCATTCGTATGGGTCGAAGGGGTTCATAGGGTAACCTATGACCTCCTTCAACAGATTCCATGATCACATATGTCCCTAGGGGTCCTAGGACCATTAGGGACATTTTAGAATCGTTCACATATGTCGAAGGGGGTCATAGGGTGACCTATGACTCCCTTCGACCCATTCCATGATGACATGTGTCTCTAGGGTTCATCCATATTAGAATCGTTCATATGGGTTGAAGGGGGTCATAGGTCCCTTCGACCCATTCCATGACATGTGTCCCTAGGGGCCCTAACACCCCTAGGGACATATTATAATCATTAATATGAGTCGAAGGGGGTCATAGGATGACCTATGACCCCCTTTGATCCATTCCATGATGACATGTGTCCCTAGGGGTCTTAGAAACTCTAGGAAGATATTAGAATAGTTCGTACAGGTCGAAGGGGGTCATAGGTTGACCTATGACCCCCTTCAACCCATTACATGTTGAAATTTGTCCCTAGGGGTCCTAGTTCCTCTAGGGACATATTAGAATTGTTCATATGGGTTAAAGGCAGTCATAGGGTGACCTATGACCCTATGACCCCCTTCAACACATTTCATAACGACATGTTTCCCTAGCACTCCTAAGACCCCTAGGGACATATTAGAATCATTCATATGGGTCAAAGGGGGTCATAGGTTGACCTATGACCCCCTTCAAGATATTCCATGATGACATTCTTCCCTAGGGGTCCTAGGACCCCTCAAAACATATTAGAATCATAGCTTCGACACATTCCATGATGACATATGTCCCTAGGGGTCCTAAGACCCCTAGGGACATATTAGAATCATTCATATGGGTCGAAGGGGCTCATATGATGACCTATGACCCCCTTCAATATATTCCATTATGACATATGTCCCTAGGGGTCCTAGGACCCCTAGGGACATATCATAATCATTCATATTTGTTGAAGGGAGTCATAGTTCCCTTTGACCCATTACATGATGGCATATGTCCCTAGAGGTCATAGGACCCATAGAGACATATTAGAATCATTCATATGGGTCGAAGGGGGTCATAGGGTGACCTATGACCACCTTCGACACATTCCATGACAACATGTGTCCCTAGGGGTCTGAGCACGTCTAGGACATATTAGAATTGTTCATATGGGTTGAAAGGGATCATAGGGTAACCTATGACCCCCTTAGACACATTCCATGATGACATGTGTCCTTATGGGTCCTAGGACCCCTAGGGACATATTAGAATCATTCATATGGGTCGAAGGGGGCCATAGGGTGACGTATGACCCCTGACACATTCCATGATGACATGTTTCTCTAGGGGTCCTAGGACCCCTAGGAACATATTAGAATAATTCATATGGGTCGAAGGGGGTCATAGGTCCCTTCGACACATTCCATGATGACATATGTCCTTAGGAGTCCTAAGACCCCTATGGACATATTATAATCGTTCATATGGGTCAAAGGGGGTCATAGGGTGACCTATGAACCTCTTCGACCCATTCCATGAGGACATGTGTCCCTAGGGGTCCTAGGACTCCTAGGGACATATTAGAATCTTTCATATGGGTCGAAGGGGTTCATAGGGTGACCTATGACCCCCTTCGACCCATTCCATGATGACATGTGTCCCTAGGGGTCCTAGGACCCCTCGGGACATATTAAAATTGTTCATATGGGTCCAAGGGGTTCATAGGGTGACCTATAACCCCCTTCAACCCATTCCATCATGACATGTGTCCCTAGGGGTCCTAGGACCCCTAAGGACATATTATAATCATTCATATGGGTCGAAGGGGGTCATAGGGTGACCTATGACCCCCTTCGACACATTCCATGATGACATGTGTCCTAGGGACATATTATAATCATTCATATGGGTTGAAGGGGGTCATAGGTCACCCTATGATCCTTTTTGATCCATTCAATGATGACATATGTCCATAGGGGTTCTAGGTCACCTAGGGACATATTAAAATCTTTCATCTGGGTCGAAGGGGGTCATAGGTCACCTTCGACCCATTCCATGATGACATGTGTCCCTAGGGGTTCTAGGACCCTTAGAGACATTAAAATCTTTCATATGGGTCAAAGGGGGTCATAGGGTGACCTATGATCCCTTTCGAGCCATTCCATGACTACATGTGTCCCTAGGGGTCCTAGGACCCCTAGAGACATATTCGAAATGTTTTGACACATTCCTTGATGAAATATGTCCCTACAGTTCCTAGGACCCCTAGGCACATATTAGAATCATTCACATGGGTTGAATGGGGTCATAGGGTGACCTATGACCCCTTCCACTCATTCCATGACGATATTAGAATCATTCATAGGGGTCGAAGGGGGTCATAGGGTGACATATGACCCCCTTCGACCCATTCCATGATGATATGTGTTTCTAGGGGTCCTAGGAGCCCTAGGGACATATTAGAATTGTTTATATGGGTTGAATGGGGTCATTGGCTGGCCTATGACCCCCTTCGATCCATTACATGATGACATTTGTCGCTAGGGGTCCTAGGACCCCTAGGGACATATAAGAATAATTCATATGGGTCGAAGGGGGTTATAGGGTGACCTATGACCCCCTTCGACCCATTCCGTGATGACATGTGTCCCTAGGGGTCCTAGGACCCCTAGGGACATATTAGAATCATTCATATGGGTCGAAGGGAGTCATAGTTTATCCTATGAACCCCTTCAACCCATTCCATGATGACATGTACATATTAGAATTGTTGATATAGGTCGAAGGGGTTCATAGGGTGACCTATGACCCCCTTTGACACATTCCATGACGACATGTGTCCCTAGGGGTCCTAGGACCCCTAGGGACATATTAGAATCATTTATATAGGTCTAAGGGGGTCATAGGGTGATGTATGACCCCCTTCAACACATTGCATGATGACATATGTCCCTAGGGGTCATAGGACCCTAGGTACATATTTGAATCATTCATATGGGTCGAAGGGGGTTATACGATGAGCTATGACCCACTTTAACACATTCCATGTTGACATATGTCCCTAAGGGTCCTAGTATCCCTAGGGACATATTAGATTCGTTCATATGGGTCGAAGGGGGTCATAGGGTGTCCTATGACCCCCTTCGACCCATTACATGGTGACATATACATATTAAAATCATTCATATGAGACAAAGGGGGTCATAGGTCACCTATGACCCCCTTCAACACATTCCATGATGACATGTTTCCTTAGGGGTCCTAGGACCTCTAGGGACATATTAGAATTGCTCATATGGCTCAAAGTTGGTCATAGGGTGAACTATGACTCTCTTCGACACATTCCATGATGACATGTGTCCCTATTGGTTCTAGGACCCCTAGGGACATATTAGAATCGTTCATATGGGTCGAAGGGGGTCATAGGATGACCTATGACCCCCTTTGACACATTCCATGATGATATGTGTCCTTAGGGGTCCTAGGACCCCTAGGGACATATTAGAATCATTCATATGGGTTGACGGAGGTCATAGGTGACACATTCCATGATGACATGTGTCTCTAGGGGTCCTACGACCCCTAGGAACATATTAGAGTCATTCGTATGGGTTGAAGGGGGTCATAGGATGATGTATGACCCCCTTCAACACATTCCATGATGACATGTTTCCCTATAGACATATTAGAGTCGTTCATATGGGTCGAAAGGGGTCATAGGATTACTTAGGACCCCTTTCGACGTGTTCCATGACAATGTTTATCCCTAGGGCTCCTAGGGACGCATTGGAAATGTGTCGAAAGGGGTCACTAGGGGCCCTACAGACATATATTGTCATGAAATGCGTCGAAATGATGCATTTTATGACAATATTATATTTAATAATTATATAATATTATATATTTTAATATAATAATAATATATTATTAGATTATATAACAATAATAATCATATATGTTACTAGAGTATAGATTTAATAATAATAATAACTATATATATTATTATATATAATAATTTAGTCATATAATACTACTATATATATTTAATAATAATAATATAGATCATATATATCACTAAATTATATTTAGTTATAATAATATTAATTATATTTATAACTATATTATATTTAATAATAATAATGATACATATTACTATAATGTAATAATAATAATATTAATGTCCACACTTTCTCAAAATAAATTTCCTTCTAAAATAGTCTAATGTTTCCCTCTTAAATTTATTTCCTCTTAAATTTCTCTCCCTCCAAATTTAAAATTGAAAAACGTCCCCCCTCTCAAATTTCTCTCCAAATTGGTGTATAAAATTGCCGGGCCTAATCGAATATCTGATTAGGCCTAGTATTTACCAAGCCTATTTGGTCAACCCAAAAAATGTGTTTGAGAAGGGTTTCAGTGACACTCAGACTTCGTGTAGCCATCTGACAATATTATTTTGATCGAAATTGAATGAAACAAAAAGGGTTTTTTTATATCACTCTTGAGATTCCATCAATATGATTGCTATCAAATTCTGAGTTCGATAAGTCTTTATTAGTTAATTTTCAATGAAGATTATTGTAAAGTGCTGATTGACATACTGATTGAAAAATAGCTATAAATTTCAAACGGTATAACATTTTTTAAATCCAAAAGTTGCGTCACATTCTATGCTTTGCCTAGTATAAGAAAAATAAAAATAAAACAAAATTTGGTAAAATTTTTTTTTAGTTAAGGTGGTTAGACACGAGAGTTTTTTTTTTTCTGAAAAAGTTTTAGTAGAAAATTCATATTTAATTATTTATTTTAAATAAAAATACCCAAAAATATGCGTCACATCGGGGCATGAGTATACTTTTTATATTTATAATTATATTAAAAAAATATTATCATTTGATTTTGATTAAGGTGGTAAGACATATACCTACTTTTTATTTTCGCCTTGAAATTTTTGTAGTACTGCATTAAAATCCAAACTTTTGACGAATCAATTTTTTTTTTCTCCAATTAAGGTCTAGTAGTTTATAAACTACATTTAATTTTTTACAGATTATTTTCTTACAACTTTTTGATATAAAGTCCATAACCACTTTAAAATTATGTGTCAAGTTGACATAACCCTGATTTGTTGATTTATCACTACCACTTAAGGCCATAGTTTGGTACACCATGATCCTACATATACCCTTGGGTTAAGATTTTAAGTTGTCCTATATAACTTAGGGTATGATTAAATTTTTTTAAAACATATTATGAACTTAGTTGATTTAATATATATCCTATGGTTGACACTTTAATTTTCCTAAGTGTTATATTTGAGAAGGAAGGTGTAAGTCATAATGGAGTATCTCGTATTATTCCCATATCTCATGACTAAGTGTGAGTGTAGAGTTGTAAAGGCTAGTGTTCAAGTTTTCTAACCTTGCTCCTAAGTCTTGAACGTATCATTGTAAGCTATTTTTGTAAAATTGAAAGTATGTTCTAATCTTATGCTTAGGGTTTTGAGCGTAAGGTCATAGTTCTATTTGGTAAAAGTGAAAATGCATCCCAAACATACATTCTAAGAGTTGAGCATAATATCATAGGAAAAAGTTCTTAAGTCTTAAAGTAAGCCATGATGATATGCTCCAAAGGAAAATGTAAGTGCATAAGTCATGTGTCAAGGTTATCTTGATCATATGCTTAGGTCTTGAGCATAAGTGCATAAAAGGTATTTCCATTTAAGTGCAGAGTCTCTCGATCTTACATTCTAAAGGGAAGCGAGGAGTCATAAGTGAGTTATAAAAGGTTGTTTGATGTTATGGCTGAAAGCTAAATACAAGATCATAATGTTCATTTTGATGCTTTCTAAAGTTACAACTAAAGGTGAATATAAAACCAAAGGTTTATTTTCAAAAGGTTATGATGCAATGATGAAGTGATGCTAACTGCTAGCATAAGTTCTTGACTTAAAAGGAGTTTGATAGTTAAGGTTTCCTACTATGTGATATACTATAGAGCATAAGATCAGAGGTCTTTGACAATAGGGTTCATGAGGCTATGATAAAGAGAAAGATCTAGTGAAGCATGGGATTGGAACCCTAAAGAGACAAAAGGGCATAAAGTTATTTCATAGAATATGAAAAAGGCAAGGGCTTTTGGCCAAAATTTTTTTTTGGCATAAAATAAGAATACTTAGTTGGCTATTAACATCACTAAAATTTTGAAGTGACACTTCTAATGTCAAATTTAAATCATCGTGCATGCAAACATTTAATAGAGTAAATGAAGTTGATGGATCACCCTCTTACATAAAGACATTATCTGTAACTAAGAAAAGTACCAACTGCCAAAGTTAGAAGAATCATTGAGTTGTAGAGTGATCGAGCTTTCAAGTTGCTAAATTATTTCTTGAGAATTTAAAAATCTAGGGTTTATTTGGAAAGAGAAAATTTCTATAACTGGAGGTGATGAGGGACGGTCCAAGGATGTAGATATGGTTCAGACAACGGCTTCAAAACTGGGTAAAACTAGACATAGAAAGCCAAACAAGTATGCAAATGAATGGGCTCGGCTCCTACTAGGATCATCGAGTGCCATTTCAGAAAATGATCATAGTTTCAATGATCCCTATATGTATTGCATATATGCCATTTTTCTAGATATAAATGGATACAATCTATTCATTTCTTCTACAATAACAGATTTAAGAAGCCACCAACCTCGAACCCATGGAGGAGGACTTTGGAAAAGCTCATTTATCTTGAGGTGTATGTTGATGAAAGCCCTAATAGAATCATACAACCCTACAATCAAATCCTTCCACAAGTAGTATAGGAGTGTGTTATGCATATTGGACTATGATTCTTTCATCGAAGCTTTTGGGCTTGAAGGCCAAATGAGCGTAGAGGTAGATATCTAAGAATTTCAAGTTTTATACTAGTAGGGTGATGATCCATCAGACTCCATATGAGATAAAATTAGTTGGAGATATCTCAAAGAAAGTGGATAAGATGCTCCTTGTGAATAAGTTCAAAAATTACAAAAAATAATTTATGGCTTGCATAAGGCACTAGGGAGTGATGTTTTTGATATGGTGTATAAAAGACCCTCCCTCATGGCCCTAAACATTCAAGATCCTTTCACCAACATTGACTATGATTATGTGAATTATATCATTGAGAAGATGCAAGAACACATTTCTGCTTCCTAGAGGGGAGAATTTGGAAATCTTTAAATTCCATCACTATTCACTATTGATGCATTTGATTCTATATAAGAACATTGGTTACTTATGCACTGATTTCATTAATCAAACATCATGCTTTGATGGAGATTTCCTAGTACAACTGTGGACCCAGGAATGGGATAGGTACTAGCCTTATTCTAGTTATGTTTCATTTTTCAATAATCTCAGCTCTATTATTATGAGGATGTTGGGTGCCCAGTAAGACAAAATTCCTAAAATTATAAGGAGAGTGTTGAGGCCTATTTATATAAAAGATGATGCTAAACTAGATCATAACTAGGGAGATGCCTTTTTATTTCAAAATATTTCAGTCATGAGAGGATATGCATGCCCCCAACCCCCACACATATTTCCTAAGTATATACCTACTAGGTTAGGAATAATGGAGCTCGTATGGAAACTCATCATGATGGATAGGGAATAACTATGCCCTAAGCTACACAAAGGAACCTTTTTGTAAAAATATTTTAGGATGGGTGATATTACAATTGGAAAATAATCTATTGATTAGATTCATGAATTTTCGAGGCATTATTATTTATCTTCTACACCATATAGCATATATGAACGTGAGAATGTAGTCGGGAATGCCCTCAGAGAGAGAAGGGATTATACCCTCCCAAACAACAAAGAATTCCCTCAGGAAGATATAATCATAATTAATATGATTGTGATGTGGAGGATAGGCTAAATTTTTTTAAGGATATTAAGAGGATAGAAAGGGAATTGAAGAAGAATGACCTTGATTTCAAGGGTTTTTGTTTAGAAGTTGCCTACTATTTTAGGCTTGAAAATTTATTGCAAAATTATTACCATATCATGTCTCAATTTTCACAATATATAGGAGAGGAAGATAGAGTAAATCTAGATTCTCCAAAACCAGATGTAGAGTTAGAAGAATAAGAGGATCAACCTGAGACATCTGCATGGGTGGCTAAGGGAAACAAGAGGTAGAAGATTGTCCATATGCCTGAAAAGGTTAAAGAAAGAGCATTGCAACTGATGCCTAGAAGTAGCCAGTAATTTGCTAACATAAGACAAAGCTTCCTACAAGATAGAGTGAAGAGAGCTTAAAGTTCCTTGAAAGACTTGCAATTAACTACAACAAAGCTGGATGACAGGATCATTCAAGTAGAAAAATTCTTGGAGGATGATGAACTCATTAGAATGAAAGCATTTAAAAGTTTCTTATATAAAGTCAAGAAAAATGAAGTGAAACTGATGTTAAATCCATGAGAGTCAGATGAGAAAACAAAGGAACTTATTGAGAATCTTCTAGCTTATGATCCAAACAATGAGAGTAGAACAGTAAGTGATGCTAGAGAGCTCATGAGAAGAATTTGTATGTTGTTAGTGCCTGGTTGAGACTTGGGAACATATTTTTTGCTTGATCAGATAAGAAGACAGGAGAAATCAATCTCCTATGAAGCCTTTGGTACACAAGGTCTACAAAGAGGCACTCATTTTGACATTGATAGTAAACATTAGTTATGTGGAGCTTTTCTCCTAACATAAATAAACCCTAGTTTATGGATGTGCAAGACTCACCTTAGGGTAGTGCCATTATATGGACATTGGACTCAACTACTGGCAGTGAAATCTCAAGTGCTTTGAAGAAATTTTCTTTCATGAATGAGGCTAAAGTGGGATAAATTGAAGATCAACTTGCCTACACCTTTAGAGAATACACTAACAGTAGGAAGTTGTATGAGGAAGAACCCATGAAGAGCTACATGTTAGAATAGAGGGTGAAGGCTCTAGAGGAAAAGATACAACATTTAGAAAATTAAGTTGCCACTTTGAAAGAACATCTCAAGGCCATGGGAGAAAGTACAAATGAAACAATAGTTGATGAATCAAAAAGGGCCAGAAAACAAACTGCTCCTATAATAGAGGATAAGGAAGTTGGAATTGAGCAAGTAGTTGCTATTGTGGAGATTGAGGCTCCAAGCCAAAATAATCAATTGAAGATATATGCACTGATGGGAATGCTACATCATAGGGTGAGAATTTTGAGGAGGATATCCTAGCAAGTCCATAGTGTCTTCATTTCTTTTCGAAGTGTTGAATATCTATGCAATGAAGCTTTGACATGGCTATCCCCTATTTTTAACCAGTGGGGCCTATTCATCAAATTTTTTTGATGGACTAATTATTCTGATGGCCAAAAAGCTAGAGTTACTTGATAAGATTTTCATAGTACAGGAAGCCTTCGAAATGGTGAAAGAATTGATTTTCCTTTTCACAAATAAATCACAAGTGATACAAAATAAAATGAAGATAATGAGTGAAGGTTATGATAATTTCATTCCTTGTATTATTGCTAATGAAAACAAGTTGGAGGATTGGCAAGAGTGGTCAACATCTTTTGATCACATAATGGCACCTCACATATTGTAGTTGGCAACTATATACAACTCCCAGTTCTCAATTTCAGATTAGTTTCATTGGATAGTGGTTCTCTTTAGTATGTTCTTCTAGTTCCTAACCTATGAGTTTTCTTTCAGTTTATTAGATTTTCCTTTTTGTCTCTGGTAAGATAGTTGAGTCCTCACCACATGATGTGGTTATTCAAAATCTCCTTGATCTTGATTCAGTTATTGCTACTGTTAGTGTAGTTCCTTAGCCTCACTAATACTAGTTTGATGGCTTTGAGAGTTTAGACAATTTGGGTTCTCTTATTGCTCATGTAGACTCTATGAGAAAGATTTGACACAAGCATTTGGGAAATGTAAACTATCACTATTAGTAATAAATGAGTATACAGGCACTTTTTTCCAGGCTACCACAGATATCTTTCACTGATGGTGTTTGTTATGGATGCATTATCAACAAGCATCATTGAGATCCCTTTCCTTTGGGAATAGCCACTTGTGCTAGGGAACCCTTGGAGTTGGTCCACAGTGACCTTATATCATTTCCTACTCCTTTTATAGGAGTCCTCTATGTGCTCAAATTCATTGATGACTTCTCTAGACACACATGGTTATACTTTCTTAAGTACAAATCTGATGTCTTTGATTCCTTCCAAATCTTTAAGACATTTGTGGAGAAGAAATCTAGTTTTTCTTTCAGATGGATACACATAGATAATGGAGGGGAGTATGTGAATTAGGCATTCAAAGATTTTTGTACTGAGCATGGTTTACTATATCAGCTTTTAGTTCCACACACCCCTTAGCAGAATGGTGTTGAGCTAAGAGAAAGAATAGAATATTACAGGAGATGGCAAATTACATGATTCAGTCACAGGATATGCAGTCTTCATTTTGGGATGATGTAGTCAATTGTGCCAACTACATTTAGAATCAGATTCCCCACAAGGCATTGCATTAGATGAATCCTAAGGAGGATTGATCTCATGCCAAGCCCGATGTTTCCACATTTCAAGTTTTTAGCAGTAAGGCATGGGCTTTTATTCCCGATGCTTAGTGGAAATCTATGGAGAAGAAGAGTTAACCACTCATATTTTTTGGCTATTGTGAGGATGTGAAGGCATACATGTTGTTTGATCCTAAGTCTAGAGAGGTCTTGTTTCGATGAGATGTCTAGTTTGATGAGCACTTTCCCCTTCTAGATTTTCCCTCCTTGGATTCCTCCTCATTGCTTACTTCTTCCTCTTCATCTCTTGAGGATGTTCCATCTTCTGAGAATGATGTAGATGATGATCCACCACGTCCACCTCCTCCACCACCACTAGTTGCTCCACCTTTTCCTAGGTGGGCCTGTGTTACAATTGAGTCAGCTGGTCCTTTGGTAAGAAATCCCATAGATACTAATCATACTTGAGCTTAGACATCTAGTTTTAGTTTTCCAAGTCATGCTATTTTTGCAAATCCACAAAGATTTTCAGAGGTGACCAGATATCCAGAGTGGTATTTGACTATGGATGAGGAGTATTTTTCTTTGATGAAGAATCACACTAGGGATCTTTGTACTCTTTCGAAAGGAAGAAAGTTGGTTTAGTGCAAGTGGTTGTACTGTACTAAGTATGTTGTAGATGGCTCTATTGATAAGCACAAGGCATGTCTTATTGCGAAGGGATTCTTGCAGGTTGAGGGTATTGATTACTTTGAGACATTTTCATGCCTTGCCAAGATGAATCCTATTCACTTTGTCCTTTCACTAGTAGCTTCACAGGGATGGCCAGTCTTTTAGATGGATGTGAAGAGTGTGTTCTAGCATGCTGATCTTCATGAGGAGATCTATATGGAGTAGCCTTAGGGATTTATGTAGGACTTTTCATTTTTTTAGGCTTCAACATTCATTATATGGTCTCAAACAAGCCCCTCGGGCTTGGTATGAGAAGATAAACCCGTTCTTACTTTCTACTCACTTCATAGGGTATCATTCTGATCATATAATATACATTTAGCGTTAGGAGGTTGATATTTTGATACTTGTGCTCTATGTTGATGATCTCATCATTACTGGTAGCTTATCCCCCATAATTCAAAGTACTTAGAGAGCATTGATGGAGTAGTTTGAGATGAAAGATCTCAGTGTTTTGCACTATTTTTTGGGCCTATAGGTTACTTAGACTTCTGATGGTATTTCCATCTATCAGCAAAAATATGCTCTTGATATGCTCTGATGCTAGGTGTTGTCTTTTCTACCTCTTTTCCTACTACTTTAGTGGATCCCACTTTATACTGATAGTTGGTTGCAAATTTTCTGTACTTGACACATACTCATCTTATCTCTCCTTTGCAGTTGGTCTTATTTCTTAGTTTTTCCATGATCCTCATGAGGGCCATTGGCAAGCCACCAAATGTATCTTTAGGTACATTCAAGGTACTACACATTTTGGCATTTACTACACTACAAGATCCCCACATATTGTTGGCTTTACTAACTCAGAGTGGGCCGGTGATGTTGATAACAAGAAGTCTACTTTTGGCTTTTTTTTTTGTCTTGGCTCTGGTCCTATCACATGGTCTCATAAGAAGAAGTATACTATTGCATTATCATCTATATAGGCTGAGTACCGAGCAACCATGTTAGCTAGTCAGGAGATCTTTTGGCTTCAATAGTTGATGAATGAGTTTGGGTTTCCTCGTGATAATCCCACTATGCTTTGGTGTGACAATCAAAGTGCCATACATATTTATCATAGCCTAAGCATCAACATACTAAGCATATCGAGATCCACATGAACTTTATCAGACATTTGATTTAGAATGGTGTTCTTCTCTTGGAGTACATTCCTACATAAGCACAGGTTGCTGACATCATCACTAAATCTTTTGCATCACCACACTATCTTTAGTTGTGCACCATGCTTGGGGTGAAGGAAGTTGCCCTTGGGTGGCCTTAGTGAGGCCTTCCTTTTTTTCACATTTTTCAACATGTTTTATCATGTCTTTTTGGAGTAGAGTTTTTCCCATGAGATTTTTTCTATTTCTCTGCTTTATAGAGATTTGGTTGTGATTGGGTACCTAATTAAACCTTGTTGATGAGACCCAAGTTTCCTTTCTTTTGTTTACATTGTTTGTAGCTGCATTTTCACTCATCTTAAGAGGGGTGTTAGAGTAAAAGGTTTATTATCTTTTACTTACTCTTAAGATTTTACTATTGGAGTTTTGACTTTACTCTCTTCATGAATGTGACATTTAATATATTTTTTCTTTTATTAAATGTCACATTATCTCTTTAGGGTTTCCTTTTTGAGAATGATTCATCTCCTTTTATAAGGATTGATCACCTTGTATTTTGTAACACTTTTGATTCATTATTTTCTCTCTTGAATATATTTTCATCTTTGAGAGCCACTCTTCTCTCCTTTCCTTCTATCTTCTTTGCAATAGGTTTTATTCTTGTAGGTGATCTTTGTGGATTTTGTGAAGTTGGGTTTTGCATCATTTGCACACCAACTCCTACACTTATAACATTAAGGCCTATAGGGAGAAACCTAATAAACCAATTCTACATAAAGGGATGGTGAGCTTAATATTTGAATTTATGGTAAAAATGTGAAAGATTCCCTCCCTTGGTCTATGCTGATAAAAAGGAAATAAACCCTTTGAGCCTAGGTAGTAAAGGGAAGGGTAAATGCATTATTGTAAAACTACATGATTGCACATTAGAGTCAGAAAAGAGGAAGAAACATAAGGTGAACTATAAGGAGATGGAAATAGAGTCAAAATGTGAGAGTGAGGATGAAGGGAAGAGTGTGGAGATGATTGAAGAGGGGAAGAGTGGTCAATCATATGGTTTTATGGAGAAAATGTATAGGCCTCACATTAAATCTTAGTCCCCTGTTTCTATAAAATCACAAGAGAAGAGAGACCAATCAAAGAATAAAAATGGTGAGGAGGATAAAGAGGTTAATAAAGAGGAGAATGTTGAGGAATCGTAACAAGAAGCTCCCTGCCTTGATGACTATGTTGAGTCAGTGGAACATGATGTGCCAATTCCTAATGCATCTATCTAGAAAGAGATTGTTGAAGGGAATGACTGCAATGATAAGGAATGGAATAAAAGAAATTTCTCTATGACCAATATTATGGATTTAGATGAGGTTAATGTTAAGTTGTTGGAGGATGACCTTAAGGATATAAATTTTGAACCAACCCTTAGAGTGTTGTAGATAATGAAGACCATTTCTTTATATGTTTCTGATCAAAAAATGATCCTTTAGTTCCATCATAACCATAAACATTAAGTAAAGAGCCTTGTAAGCAAAGATAGAAGAAACATTCAATAAAATGCAAGATGATATTGAAAATGATAAAGTAGGGGAGCTTACTAATTTTGATATTGCCATTCAGATTCTGATGGAAAGAATAGAGAAAATGGAAAAGATGATGAATGAAATCACTAAAAGCTACTAGTAGATTATGGAGGCAATTGTTGAATGCCTAAACAAATTAGTGGGTAATGTGGACCAAAATGCAGACAAGTTGCTGGTTCTTGATTTAGAGGATCCTAAGTATGCAGAGAAATCCTCAAGGAAAGTGAAAAGGACAAGAGTGAGCACAAGGAAACATAAGTCAGCGAGCATCGAGCTGAAAAAAAATATATCTTAAAGGGGCCATTGAAAAAATCAAGGAGTTAATGGAAGAGTTGATCTTGGATCCAACATATCATGTCTTCTGTCGTGGTTATTTCAATTTTTTGGCTTCCTTTCTTTTGTTGTGTGTCCTAGGATGGGTCTATTGTTGTTAGTTATTTAGGTGTTAGCTATTTTAGCTAGTATTTAGTGTTTTGGGGGGTGTTGGTTTCTCACAATAATGTATCTTTTTGAGACCTCATTGTTAAGTCTTTTATAAAACCATTGGGGCTTTGGGTCCCTTGTAAAAAACCTATTTCAACCATTAATAAAAAACATTAGGAAGAATCAAAGTAAACCTCCTTTCCATTACTTTTGTAAACAAATGTGCACTCTATTACAAAGGGAAATTGGTCCAAAATCATTAAATGATTGAGGAAATTAGTTATCTTAAAGACAATCTATGAGGATCATATTCATCTATTTGAATATATTTAGTTTCTTTTGGACTCTTCCAAAGGAAACCACTAATCTTACCCAACAATATTTGAAAACTTTTGAGAAAACCAAATAGAGCTCCCATCTAATTGCAAGGCTTTATTAGAGCTATTTCTAAGACAATTTGTTTTAGTTTAGAAAGTGCAAATGATGCTTTGAGGATTTCATTTTCCTCCTCATTCACAAGAATCACAATATTGTCCAAAAATGTTAAAAGGGTGTGGTAGTGGACTACTAGGAAACTTTGGCAAAAGACTTTTAAAAGAAATGACCTCTCTTCAACTTTGTGATGGATTATGAAGGATATTGCATGGAGTCCTTAATTTTAGGAATATGATTGAAACACACTCTTGTCATATAGAATAAGGTAATAATTTATTGGTGATATCCATCTCTCTGAATTGTAGCTTCTTAGAAAATAAAAAATTCATTCTCCTTTTTTCTTCTTCATTTAATAACTACTAACTCATTCTCAACCATTGTCTTCCCCATAAAATTGCTTTTAAAGTGATAATTATTTCATTTTTATATCATTATATTATTTTTTATTTTTGTCATTGTCATTTTATTATATAATATCTTTATAAAATTATTTTAATTAATAATATTATATTTTAATCTTACTTTCATTAAAAATTTAATAAAATATTAAACTTCCAATTTTCTACCATCATAGTCAATATCTTTCACTTGTAGGAGTTCGAGACATGTAATCTATGTTATATGTTGTATACTTGAAATTGTCTATTCATGTAATGGGTACATGTTGTAACATCAAGCCTAAATGAATGGATGATCTACCCTACAAAGAAGATCCATGAAATTTTTATACATTTGATCCATGAAGATCCTCAATATATATAAGATCCTCTATCGATCTATCTATCTATCTCGTTTGCAAAATATTTATGAAATAATCTTTCTTAGTCTCATACTATATAAGGGGTTTTTCTTTGTAATGTACTTTTCCTTCCCGTAATGTTTTGTTTCCTTAAAATTGAAAGAATTGTTAGTAGACCTGCAGACTTTACGCGATCCTTTGAGAACTTTTCAGTGGAAACAACCGTAGAACAGAAAACAAAATATCATGAGCGTGCACCGTCTAAAACGTTCAAACAAGTGAATCGTAGACCATAGATGAAAAGCCGTTTGGAGAAAATGGAAAAGGGCATAACAAATAAATAGGTGGACGGCCAATTGGAGCTTTCACGAGGACAATCAACCGGCCTTAAAAATACATTTGTGGGTAAGGGAACTATTGCAAGGAAAATAAAATAAATTTAATAACAATTTATTTCATGGAATAGTAAATTGAGTAAACCATTTTGACAATTCTATATGGTGTACTAGATAATTGAAGAATAATAATGAATTCATAAAGAATTATAATTTATCTATTGCCAATGGGTTCTTAATTCACTAAGGGCTTGTTTGGTTGTCAGATTGGACATGAGTTGGCATTTGTAATTCTAAAAAAATTCTAATCCAATGTGTGTGCACAAAATCAGATTTGGAATTCAAAAAATTAGCATTTGATATCCCCAATTACCTCCCAAAATCGGAATTTGATCTTTCATCTAAATAGGTTGAATTGACCAAATTTTCATTCTAATTGCAATAGAAGATACTAGATTGAACATGTGAAACATCCATGGTTCTTCATCTACACAATAGGGGAATTCTCATGTGCTTTTGACTTCCAAATGAAGCACTGAAATAGGATACCAAACCTTGCAATCCCTCATTCATCCATTGTCTTTGCAACAAGCAACATTTTATGGCGGGGAAGCCTTGTTGTAGTCTGCAAGGTTTGGGTTCAACTCATACACAACACAAACATAACATTGCACCAGTTGATGAATTCTATTGTTTTAGTTAAGGAAAATTGAGGATTTTACTGTAGAAACAATCTCATTTCTTGCATCAATATGCTTATTCTAGTAGTATACAAATTCCATAAATGTGCAACCAAACGTAGAAAATGTTATTGTCATTATGAATTCTTGGTGAACAAAATGATTCCAAACCAAAATTTGAAAACCATAATGTAGAAATTTTAAATTCCAAAATAATAAATCCAGAATATCAAATCCCAATTCCCAAATCTAAGCATGACTACCGAACCAGCTCTAAGAATTCAGACTATGGCCTCTATCATAATATCTTACACCTACATATGAATGGGTTTCTATAAAACCTTTTATACTAAACTATAAATCTTGGACATAATACCTCTGTCTATCTAATATGTCTAAAACACATAAACATTTTCATCCTATGAGAAGACAATTTTTTTAGGTTTCTAAATAAATATCTTACCATGGACAATTCATATTCACCACATTAATCTATAAGGACATGCCAAGAGATTTATGTGAAACATACTAATTTTACTTTTAGTATGTCTATGACTAGTTGTATATTATACTGATTTCTAAAGAAAGTGTGCATGAAAGGGAATTCTTCTTCATCCATCTATGTAGTCAAGACCAAGTCATCCATCATGCATTTCTTCTCCTAAATATAGCTTCTTTCTTTGCTTGCAATAGTGGAGCTTTCCCCATTATAGAGAAGATCCATTTTCATGCATTCAATTTCTTCAATTCTTCATTGATGCATACTGTAGGAACATACATACATGAGGTCTTATCTTACATGATTTAGTTTTAGCTTTGTGTCGAATCAAGACTATTTCTTTAACGTACTCGATCATATATCAAACCTAATTGTATCAAAATTACTATGATATTCTTCATTGTTATATTTTATATCTACTTCTCAAATTAATGTTGATTTCTAAAATTGGGCTTGATCAAGGAAAGACCCTTCCCACAAAAAAAATTCTCTCTCAATTATGTGTAGGTGCAAATTCATAGTGGATTAGATCATATTTTTAGATCTAGAGTCTCAACTTTTGAAATTTTTTTTGATTTTCATATTAATATGTAGAGTAGGTTGAAATCAACCTTAACCATGGCCCAACTCATCCTAAACCTTTATAAATCCTTGACCTTAGAAGTCGTTCTTGTGTTGAGGGCTCCATGTTTTGTAGATTTATAGGTACAATGCATATCTCATACAAATTTTGTTTCTACTTTAGTTTGAGAGTCCCTTTTCAATTTTTTTTTATAATCTTGGTAAGTATTAATCCCCCTTGTTCATTTCATAATTATTTCTTTCATGAAATTAGATTACATTATTATTTACGCAAGCATTCATTTTCACCATAACATTTGGAATGCTTCTCTTAGGGAGAGGAGGAACAAGAATCGAGTTATTCTTTACACATAAGGATATTAGGCATTAGTCCCTTCCCTTTATATCAATTGAGCTTCCCTTATGGAGAAACCTTCATATTAGTTCATACTTTGTAATGGTGCATCAATGTTTCACTATTACCTTTTGGTGAACACATAACTTTCATGCTTCATACCACCTTGCTATTAATGATACATTTTCTTTGCATCATTGTGTGTTTTATCCTTCTTGATTTGATTTTATTTAAGTAATACATTTTGAAGATTTAGTTTTATTTTGATCAACATGGAAATTTATCCTCATCAATAGAAAACTTTGGTAGAAGCTAGAATTTGAATTGTTAGGGCAGGAAGAATGGAAATGGTTTTTTGGCAGAATTATAGGGCGAAGATGTGCTTCATCTAGGGTTTCTTCCCAATTTGAGTTTTATTCTTAACAATGTCCTATTTCCAAAAATAATATGTGCTATTTTAAAGAATCTAACATGTGGGCTCCCTAATGGTGGTCTATTGAAGTCTGTAGATGGTTTTAGTGGTTCTCGGGTTTCACTTCTTAAACCTATTAGGTCGAAGCCCAGGTCTTAAGGGTCAACAATTGTTGATTCTGTGTCCTTCAAGAGGGATCAAAATGACTAGTTCAAATTTCTTGGAGCTTTCTTGCTAGGGAAGCCTCCTACCTTAGTGGACCTATCAAGGTTGGGTGTTAGAATAGGGAGTTTCTATCTTTATTATTGACCCACTCCTAGATTCTTTAATTTCAACCCTAGAGCTAACTCTCATAGGTAAGTTTCTAGGTTCCTACCACAATATTGAAGATATCAAATCTTATTTAAAAAAAGTGGGTTTTTAGTGCCACATTGAGATTGATGATCTTCCCAAAGATCTCCTTTCATTTCAATTCACCAATAAAGAGGATTGTAAAAGGGTTCTCTATGGAGAACCTTGCATGTTTAGGAAAATAAATCTTTCTTTTCAAAAATGGGATCCAAAATAGAACTTTGATGATAATTTCTTTGCTTCTATCCTTGTGTGGGTTGACCTCCTAGGGTTATATCTAGATTTTTGGAATGAGGAAGTGTTCAAGAGTATTGCAACTTGTCTTGGCCAGTTGTTGTCTATTGAGTAGAGCACAATTTCTAGATCTAGGCTTATTTTTGCTGGAATTTTTGTAAACATTTTAGGTTTGAGAAACTCCCTTATGTTATCTCTATTAACTCTAATTAGGGGATAGTGAAACACGAGGTTGAGTTTAAATCTCTCTCTTTTTCCTATTTTATTTTTAATATGAAAAACCACATGAATAAGAACTTTCCTAAGAGAAATAAAATGGCTTTAGTGAAGGACCCACTATCTCATGGATCTTTTGAACATACCCTCAAGAAGGAGTGGGTTCATAAGCATGTTTCTCATCTCTTAGGGGTCGATGGAAAGTCTAATCCTATTTCTATGGTATTTATAAAGGATAGTGAGCTAAATGTTGATTCAATAGGCTCTTCCTCTCCTATGGTAGCTGGTTATAAGGTATAATTGATTGTGGTAGATTTGAAGGTTCCTAATAGGTTTGTATTCCTTTGGTGATCCATTCTAATGTTATGGAAATGTTTGAGGTGCCTCTTCGTGGGAAGTCCTCCTTTAGATCCTTGGTTGTGGCAGATTCATTTGAGTAACTTGAGATTCCTCTTTATCCCATTCCCCTAGCTTTTGGTGTTCCTATTGCTCTACCTCTAGGAGTATTGGAAGATGACGAGATTGTGATTGAGGATGCTAAAGATCTCCTTGCGGTGGAAGTCAATGCAATTCTCAATACTTAGAGTCAACTAGATTGTGATAAGGTGATTTTTCTGATTCAATGGATCTAGGAAAAAGTATTCATGTGTTGCATCCAAGATTAAAGGGCTCTAGCTCGAAGGTGGTGGTGAAGTTTTAGAAAATAAGGCTTTGGTCAATGATCCTCTAGATCCCTTTTTGTTAGAAAAAGTGCCTTCTATCTCTACAACCAACTTTCCTTACAAATATTTGGAGTGTGAAGACTCTAAGAGGTTGAGTCATTCCATTATTTAATTTTGAATCATTATTCACTAATCAAGTATTTAATTTTGAAACATTATTAAATAAGATTTATGTGTTTCATACATTATTTTATATAGAATCATTCTCAATATAGGTAGTGCTTCCTGAAAATTTGTCCATATAATTACAATTAGCTAGTATGGTTGTTTAAGATTTACACCAATATTTAACTAAAAAATGAGATATAGAGTCGATTTTAAAGTTTTTGTTTACTGTTGCACATCTAAAATAATTTTTAATTTTCATATCTTGTACTTTTACACTTCCTCCATTTATATTAAAATTTATAAATAAAGATACAATATTATGATAATAAGTTTTAAAATTAATATTAATAATTTATTTTATGTTTATAAAATTAGGTGAGATTTCAATAATTAAAATAAATTTTAATATAATAATAAATATAATACTAGTTGTGTCTTATAATAAAAGAGTAAAATTAATAAACAAGTTCAAATTTAATTATGAATAATTAAAGCTTAATAGTAATATCATTTTTATGAAACTAATTTTATATTTTCAAAAACTATAATAATAATTATTAATATTTGAAAGAGATATATAAATAGAGCATGCATTTTAGTTAATGTAAATTAAGTTTGAAACTGTGAACATCAAATAGAAAACATAGTTTAATATATAAAAGAAAATATATATTTAAAATTGTTATAATTGGTTAAACATATAATATAATAAATATTTGACAGTTAATGTAAATATGAGTTTCATGTATCTATTCTTATTAGTTTTCAAAGGCTAATAAAATGATATAACACTATGATTTAGATATTGAGATTGTAGGAAAAATTCAAAATTTAGGAGATTTAATATAATGTATGGTTTTGCCTCTTGTTTGGTGTTATGTTTTAGTCCCACCTATATAGGTGGAGACTTACGTTTTCAACCCATTTTCTACAATTAGTTTGTCCAACTTATAAAAATATTAAATTACATTTCTAATGTTTTACAATTATCTTATTTTTAAATTTTTTTTGAAAGACTATTTCTTATTTTGATTGGTTATCATATTTTTTCTAGTGTTTTTTTAATTTTTTCTCAAAAATTCAAAATATTCCAAGATTACACTTTAAATATTCTCTCATAACTCTCAAGTAAAAGTATAGGCTGATATTGAAATTTGACATTTTATAAAGTTGATTTTAATATTTATATAATTCAACATATAACTATATTCACATGTTATACAATAATTATATAGAGAAAATGGCAGTAATAGCAAAAAATGTGAAGAGTAGATCTTATCATGAAAATCTAGGAAATGAAACCCTAAGTTTTGATGGTAGCATCTTTCAAATAACTCTAGATATATTGCAAATTTGACTAACCCCCTACTCTCGAATAAAAACATGCCTGAATAGATAATCCTTAAGAATCAATTCAAAGCATTAATTGAGCAACATGAAGAAAGAAACAAGGAAATAACCAATTAGAACCAACGACAAATCAAGAAGTTTCTTCATATCTCAAACCCATGAATGCATGAAATAGTAGGGGATCACAAGCATAACGAGGAAGAAGGATGGGGGAAAGTCTGCACCTGGAAGGAGATTCGACAACAAATGGATCAAAAACACAAAAATAATAGGGATCTCTTAGGAAAAATGAGAAAGAGCTTGGACAAAAGAGATAAAGAAAGACAAAAAAATAAAGCAAATTTCTTTGGAAAAAAAAAGTATATAAGAAATACACAAAAAAAAGGAACCTCAACAGCCAAACATGTTGAGGAGTTTTCAAACAATACAAATCTTAGAAGTAGCTCTAAGGAATGGAAATCCCTAATCACTACATATCATCAAGCTCCTTAGATCTTTCCTAAACCCTATAGAGTATCGATTGCCAATAGAATTCCTGTTAACCCTAAACCTAGGAATCATCAATTTTTCTCCTCAAACCTAATTCATATAGATAATTCAACTTCACCTCCCATATTCCAATTTGGCCAATTTCCTATTCATAAACTAGGAACTGGACAACTACAACCAAAAATGAGCTAGAAAATAGAAGAAAAGGTAGCCCTTACCATGATTATTAGCAATAAGACTAGCGAAGATAGATGGTTTGATTGAGAAGAAAGGGGTCTGTATGCGATATGGATTGGGCTGAAATTGGAACAATAAAAAATGGTTAATTGATTCAAATCCTTTGATGCCAAACATGCAAGTATAAATTTTCTCCCAAACTCTTTAGTTTTCCTGCATTGTATAAATTTAAGTATTAGGAAATCTCTACTTGAAAATTCTCTCAATTTTATTAATGGATATAGTCTAAACTTTTTAAAATGGAAACCCAACTTTAATGAAATTTTGGTTACCTCCCTAAATCTCCCAATATGGATAACATTAAAAAATATCCCAGCTAAATTATGTGACATTAGGATTTTTATTCAAATTGGAGAGTTTCTAGGGGGATTAAGGGTTATGAACCTCACCATGTCAAATCTATATCAATAAAACTCTTAATTAAATTAAAACTAGAATTCTATCACAAAGAGTCTATCAAAATTATCACAAATAGAACATTGTGCAAAATCAACTTCTCTATATATCAAGAGAAAATCAAACACATGAAATATCTCAAAGACATGTGAAGGGTGGCTACAAATAATTTAGATTTTGAAGAAATCAGGTTAGACACTAGCTTGGAGAAATAGTATCCAAAATTGGTGGCAAAAAGATAGTCTAATAATAAAAAAACAGGAGAGATGAGACACAAAATAAGACAAATAGTCTTCTTACATCCATAAATAGGGAGATAGAAGAACGTGAGATAACAAAACCATAACTAATATAGAGCATACTCAAAAGTCTTGAAAAAAAATCAAGAAAATCAGAGGGAGAAGACATTAATCAGATCACACAGTAGAGATATAAAGAAGGAGTTAATTTACTTAACTCACTAAGTAAAGAAGTTGTAATCTTAAAAGAAGAGACAATGCAATAAAAAAATGAAATGATGGAATTAGAGGAGAATATATGAAGTATTAAGAAACTTAATGAAAAAATTACACTCAAAATTAATGACACCATTGATCAAATAGAGATTCTACAGAAAAAAGAGGAACATGAAAATAGAACCAAAGGAAAGTCTAAATTAGAAAGAAAAAAACATAAGAAGAAAGCCCTCAAGAAGAAAAGAGAAAAATAAAATCAGTAGTTGGAAAAGCTACAACAAAAGGAGAATGATAGCTTGGTATCTTAGAGTAAGCCTTTAGAGACCCCTATTCATGAAAAGGGTAGTCCTAAAGCTATTGAGTATATAGAAAATCCATGGCTTTTCACAACAAGGAATTCTCAAAGCATAGGAAATAATAGCCTTTATCTGAATAAAAAGAGGTCCAAAAAAGAATCAACTTCTATGGAAAATATAAACAATTATTTGGAACCAAATGGTTTAATAATTGAAGCATAAAATGAAGATCATAATATAGAAGACACAATTTCACCAGCAACATTAGCACAATGGAGCAATATCACCATTAGAAAAAGAGCCAAAAAATGGAGCTACAAATTTTGGGAAACCCCAGCCAATGGAAAAGATCCATTTGAATCAATAACTAGTGAGGAAGCACAGAAGACCGAGGAACCTAGGAACAATAAAGAAACTTCTATTCCAACAGAAGGAGAAGCACTCTTAAGTGTTCCAAATACTCAATAACAAAACAATAGTCATGAACAAGAAGAACATAATTAGAAAGGAATCTGGAAGAATTGGGAGGAATATGGAATTTTGTTGGACCTAGAACAGTACAGTGAAAAGGAAAAGCCCAAAGAAGGGAGAATATAGATGGAGGAAAACACAGAACAAGATGAGAACTAGATTGATCTAGTAGAACAATTAATTAAAGAACTAGAAGGAGAAAAAGAAAATGCGAAAGAAGAATGCTCAGGAGAATCTAGAAAATCTTGGAATTTTAATGAATCAGGAAAGTATCAAGACACCAAATTGTGGTAAACAAAAGTCAAAATGAGGGAGGAAATGACTCAAAGAGCTAAGAAAGGCAGATGATCAAGCAAAAGAACAAAGAAATCTTATTCAAATTCTAAATGCTGGGAAGGGGAAGAGCCTTCCCTTGTCAATATGAGGATTACAACATGGAATACTAGAGGCCTTAATGCCCCTAGAAAAAAATGTTTTTTAAAGAGAAACATATCTTTTTTTGAATATGAAATTATATTAATACAAGAAACAAAACTTAGTAAAGAAGAAGGAATCAAATTAGGGAGGAAACCAGGAAGTTGGAAAATAGTCTTATAGGAATCAAGAGGAGCATCAGGAGGGATAGGTATGATATGGAACCTGAGAAAAATAGTCTTAGATATGATAATCTTGAATTGTAATTGGATGGAATGTAAAATTAAGAGTATCAAAAACAATCTCCAAATCATCCTAATCAATATATATGGGCCAACACAGACTGTAGACAAGAATCATTTATGGGAAGAAACAAGAATATTCATGAGAGACTATCAAAATGATTACATACTCATAGGTGGGGATTTCAATGTTATTTTAAACATGGATGAAAAATATGAGGGAAAAAAACACATCTCATAGGCAACTATTGACTTTAAAAGGTGGGTAGAGCAAAATCAGTTACTAGATATTCCAAACAACAATGGAACTTATACTTGGAATAATAGAAGGATAGACTTCACATACATTGTAGAAAAATTGGATAGATTTTTCTTCAAAGGAGAATTAAGAGATATAAACATGGTACTTCAATCAACTATATTGTCCATAGTAGGATCAGATCATTATCTCGAAAGAATTGAATTAACTAAACCTATAAGACCTTCAATAAACCCCTTTAAATGCAAAAAATGTGGTTTCTAGACACTGGCTTCATGGAAAATATTAAACTATGGTGGATAGAAGGAACTTACAAGGATACAAAATTTATTGTTTCATTTCTAAGATGAAAATGATAAAAGAAAATATCCTAAAATGGAACAACACACATTTCAATAACATATTAAAAAAATTTAGATAATGAAGAAAACCTAAAAACACTAAATAATGATGTTGTAAAGAAAGGAATGGACATTGGAAAATACCTAAAAAGAAAAAGAATTACTTGCAAAATAGGAAGAAATACTAGCAAAAGTAGAGATATTCTGGAGATAAAAATCTAGAGAGACGTGGTTAGCAAAAGGGAATCATAACACAATTTTTTTCATAACAACACTATATTTAACATAACTATAGATAAAATCACAAATATTAAGGATAGAGAAGGAAACATAACTAAAAATTGAACAAATATTGTAGAAGTATTTGTGGACTATTTTAAAAACCTAATAAACAACTATGACCACTCTAATATGAAAGCACACAAAAAGATACTAGAAACCATCTCGAAGCTGGTCACAAATGAAGATAATAAATTACTTAAAAAACCTCTATCCTTAGAAGAGGTCAAATCCACACTCTTCAGCCTAAATCCTGATAAATTGCAAG
This sequence comes from Cupressus sempervirens, assembly GCA_028749045.1. Lineage (NCBI taxonomy): Eukaryota > Viridiplantae > Streptophyta > Pinopsida > Cupressales > Cupressaceae > Cupressus > Cupressus sempervirens. The sequence continues at coordinate 900,891,748 of CM053785.1, forward strand.
GGCCAGATGGCTTTCATGCCTTCCTTTCACAAAAATGTTGGAACATAATTGGGATCTAGACCTTTGGGAAGCAATAGACATATCGAGAAATGACAGATCATTATTAATAGAGATCAATCATACCTTTTTAACTCTTATCCCCAAAAAAGTTTCTATAGAAGTACCTAGGGATTGTAGACTTATTGCTCTATGCAATACTATATATAAAATTTTCTCCAAAGAATTAGCATGATGCCTCAAAATGATACTTCTCAAACTCATATCAGAGGAAAAAATAGGTTTTGTACTAGAAAGATCCATTCTAGATGGTATAATCATTACCCAAGAAATGATACACTCAACAACTAGGAATAAAGAGACAAGCATGTTTATGAAGCTAGATATACATAAAGCATATGTTGGTGGATTGGAGATTCTTATGTAAAATATTAGAAGCCTTTGGGTTATCACATCAATGGGTCAACATCATCTTCAAATGTATATCAACACCTATTATCTCTCTCCTCATAAATGGAACCTTGGAAGGTTTCTTCAATATTTTAAGAGGTATTAGACAAGGAGATCCCTTATCACCCTTCCTATTTATCATTATGGTAGAGCTTTCAAGAGATCAATAAAACAAGCTCAGATAAAAGGAAAAATTATAGGCATAATTGCTGCAAAAAAATCTCCAATATCACACACCAACAATTTGCTGATGACATAATACTACCAAGAGAAATCTCATTGGTAGAAGCCCAAAACTTTAAAAACATTAGACATCAATATATGGAAGCATTAGGACAATAATTAAATGTAGAAAAGTTTGGAATTTTCTTCTTAAACACAAAACTTGATCTAGAAAGCTAGATTTCTAACCTTATGGGATATAAAAAGGATCATTTCCATGCAAATACATCAATATAGAATTAGAAAAAGGACCAAGACATAATAAATGATGGAATAATAGTTTAGAAAGAATTGAAAAGAAAATAGGAAGTTGGAAAGGAAAATGGTTAACAAAGGTGGGCAAAGCTACAAAAATCAAGGCCATTCTATTAGCAATCCCTACATATCAAATGTCTTGCCTCCTACTATCCAAAAAAGTGAATAAAATTCTAGAAGGAAAACTCATAAGTTTCTTCTGGAATGATACATACGAACAAAATAAATTGGCTTTAATAAAATGGGACAATATTTGCAAACCCAAAGAGTTAGGAGGCTTACCTTGCATATCGATGTGTTACTCCTGAATTCATTTAAATGTTTTCATTAATGAAAATTATGTTGAAGAGTAAGGTTAGTGAACCTTGTGATTGAATAGAGTCAGACATGAGAAGGACTGGAACCGAATAATGTATGTTTATCGATCCCATAGATCACCAAGCATATCATACTACTGAGAATTGTATGATAATCAAGGAAGTTTTATGACTGACCAAGTCTATTACCCAAGGTACAACACATGTCTAACTGAGAAGATTAGTTAGTGTTACCAAGTGAAAATTGATGATTATGAAAGTTTATTTTGTGAATGCATCAAATTCTATGTGTATGAATCTTACTGAGGTAGGGGAACGATTTACAAATATCACAAAAATGATTAGGTGAGATTTATTGGGATCAATTCTAGATTTTATAAATCCTTAGGTAATGTATAAGACAATGGAACAAAAAACTTCATATTTTTGAAGATAAGGATAAATAAGGACCATTGATATTTTTTCCAAGAATTCAAGGAGGATCTAAAAACCTAATTAGGCCATGTATTGAGGAAACTACATGATTTTTGTATAAAGATGGATTGATAATATATTTGAAGTTGTTAGAGGATGACAGTTTGAAGATATAGCTAAGCTATAGAAGAACACAACTACTAATACTAGATTAAGAAAAAATTGGGTGAAAGCAATCACATGAAAGTGATGGATTAGTAGAGAGCATAAATGATCTTAACATGCATAAAGGTAGATTCACTATAAGAGGTTATTTTGAGAAGGTATACATTTTTATTTTGTAGATTGATAAATCCCATTTAGTGGTTAGGCCTTAATTTTCCTTTCTATTATAGAATCTCCTAACAGGGTGCACACTTAATGAGTGTAGCAAAATCCTTTGACAAGGTGCAATTTAGCAAGTCTTAATGCATTACTCCCAAGTGGGTAAATTAGTATAAGTGATATCCTTTTATGCTCTAACTGAGCACCATTTGTGCTACACTAGTGAAGGATATATGGGTACCATCCCCACCATATTTTTTTCCCTCTAACTAAGGGTTTATGTGAGACCAAATAATTTTTTAGAAAATGGTTTAATATTTATTAATAATAACCAAGGACATAGACAGACTGGTATTGAAATTTGAAAATTTTAAAAGGCATTGATTCACCTCCCCTATTAGTGCCTTACCCTTTTGACAAAATTTAATAGGATGTAGAAGTTAAGACCCTTGGTTTGGGGGCTTGTGTCTTAAAACTTGGTATTATATTACCTCCCCCTCCCCCTCGTCTCTCTCTTTCTAAATTAGGACTCATAATCCCACTAAAATGGGGCTTGATGTGTCATCATAAAAAATGAAGAGCCCTTAATTTGGTGCTTATTATAGCTTCATTGTATTACGTATATGTTCTTATGTTGATTTTGTTGGAATAACTTAGAATAACTAAGAGGGGGGGTAAATCAATTATCCAAGGTCCAAATGTATAAATAAAACTTTTCACAACTTAGTGAACCCATAAAACATTCATACTCATGCATGCATCCATAAGATTATGCAATCCCTAAAACTTGTAGGTTATTGTCAAATCAACTTGTAGAAATGTAAAGCAGAAACATAATAGATTCATCAACACACTTGACATAATGATTTACATGGAAACCAAATTTGGGAACAACCACCAGTAACATGCTACTCTTTTTTCACTCTTATGAAATGATGCCCTATGAAAGGCCAATCCCATTAAAGGTTACAATACACACTGTTAAATGTGACCTGGTTAAGGGATTTCAATCACCCTGTTAGAAGTGAGCCTTGTTAGAGGACTTTAGGCCATTTACTTTGAATGCCACCCAGTTAAAGGATTTACTAATGATTGTTAGGTCAACCTTAATTCAAAGGATTTACCCCAGACCAATATAATTGTTAGAGAGTAGCAATGAAGCTTTGATCTGATACAACTTACAACTTCTCTTGTAGATTATAGATCTCTATTCAGTCCTCAATTTTTCTTTGCCTTCATATTTTGTAGCTCTGATAGCTTTTTCACCCTTCAAGCATTCCTCTCCTCAAGACTTCTTTCTTAAAATGCCATTGTAGACTCTTCTCTTAGGTCACTTGATGAAGAAAAACCCTTTACTCCCTGTCTCCCTTAGGTTCTTGAACATGACAACTTTGCTTCATGACCATACATTTCTATAAGTAGGAAATTAAGATATTTTGTTGCTCATTTTCCATCTTTAAAATTTAGGTTTCAGATGGGTTAGGTAGGATACAATGTATCTACTCCATATTTCATATCTCTTCTAGAAAATCCTCTTAGAATCCATTTGAATTTGCCTAAAAATGGGTTACCTCAAATTTTGTGCCACTAGCTCATCAACCTTATCTTCCACCTGGTTCACAAAATCCAAGAAAAGAAACTTGTCGGCTTCGATTCATCAAATCTTCAATCTTTTAAATAATGTAGTAGCTTGACATTATCATCCTTTTGATGCTCAACACATACTATGTTGCTCGAAATCCACTGTGAAATTACTTGGTACCTACTGAAGTTTACTAATGCTCGACATCAACTAAAATTTACTCGGCATCAACTATTTTTCTTGCCATACACTAGAATAAACTTTTACTCTGCTCTAACTAATTTTCCATTAAGTTTGCACTAACTTTTCTTGGCATCTACTATCCACTCGATCGAGCTTGGTAGATAAAATTTGTGTAACTTGTTCTTCTAAACTTTTCTAAGTTTAACCAACCTTTATAACCTTAATAGATTATCAATACATCATGTCATCACTGTCTTAACTGATCCTTGTACTTCATTAGATAATCATAACTCAACCTTTCCTCTAGGTGCTATTGTTACCTCTTATTGATCAAATCCTCTTCATCAATCAAATAAGTGATAGTACTTGAATCTCGTAAGCAATTGTCTCACTAGAAAATAGTAGGTTTGACATTAGTGACAAAACTATAATTGAAACACATATTCTTCTTCAACAATCTCCTTCTTTGAATCATCTTTCTCAGTAATGATCTTTTTCAATTAGATCTCAACAATCTCCCTCTTTGGAATTGATGGCAAACCAAACTGATCAATCAAATCAACAAAAATAACTAGGTTAAAATAGTAAGACAATACCAAAAATAAAACTTGTATTGATATTTCTCCCTCTATTAACAACTTCCAACTTCTAATTAGATTACAAAATTCACTCTTTCTTATAAATCCCTCTAACTAGGTAGATTAGGATTTCTCCCTCTTTCTTGGATTGTTCTCTATCTCTCTAATCAACAATCTCTTGATATCTCTGATATCTCTTTCTTTCTCATTAATCATATTGATATTGGCTTGATCTATCTCCCTCTTTGACAATAATGCAAAAGACATACGCCAAATTTTTTTCATCTTAAACATGCAGATATGGTCTTTTGTAGCTTTTTAAATTTCTCCCTCTGTCACCTTGCTTGTGATTGATTTGAAGTTTCAGTTCTATAATTACTTCAGGTAGCTCCTAAAGTAAGATCCTTTGCATCAATATGTAACATATGAATATCATCTTGTTTGATGCAAGGCACTCCTCTTATTACCTAGATAGCCTTTGATAGGGGTATCACCCCTAATTTACCTCTTAGATACTCATGAGCATCCTTAGGTAATGGTTTTGTGAAGATATCAGAAATTTGCTCCTTTGTGTTAACATATTCCATCTTCACCTCTTTATCTTGAACTAGCTCTCTCAAGTAATGATACTTGATTGCAATATGCTTTGTCTTTGTGTGCATCATTGGATTTTTTGGTATATTGATTACATTTTTATTATCACAATAAAGTATCACTAGTTCTGTGATTTCTTCCTTCATTCCTTTGAGTAGCTGTTTGATCCATACAATATTTGTGCAATTTACAGCGACACAAACATATTCAACTTTAGCAGTAGATTGTGAAGTAGAAGTTTCTTTCTTTCTAGTCTATGTAACTAGTCTCTTGCCTATAAAAAATTCTTCTCCACTAGTGCTCTTTCTGTCATCAATGTTTCCAGCCCAATTAGCAACAGTGTAGGCTCTCAATTCAAAATTTTCATTCTTCTTGTTGTATAGACCAAACTCTTCTGTTCTTTTCAAAAATCTCATTATTCTTTTCACAACTATTAAATGATTTTCCCTAGGATTAGCTAAGAATCTTGCAACTATTCCTACAGATAATGCAATGTTAGGTCTACTATGTACTACATATTGCAATTTGCCAATCATAGACCTGTACATTGTTTGGTTCACCTCAATAGAATCATCATTCTTTGACAATTTGTGTCCTATCACCATAAGTGTACTTACTAGTTTGAAATCCTCTAATCCAAAAGTTTTTAATATTTCCTTGACATACTTTGACTGAGTGATGTATATACCATATTTCATCTGGTGTACTTGCAAACCCACAAATTTTTTTTTATCTCTTCAAACATAGACATTTCAAATTCTTGCTTCATTTGATTTGAAAATTCCTTACATATAGCATCTTGACCTCCAAATATGATATCATCAACAAATATTTTAGATAACAAGATACCTTTTCCTTTCTCTTTCTTTATGTATAGATTGATGTTATCATCAGTCCTTTCAAATTCAATCTTCATAAGATAAGTATGAAGTCTCTCATACCATGCTCTTGGTGCTTGTTTCAAACCATCTAGAGCTTTGTGCAGTCTACATAACATGTTCTTATTGTTAACATCAACAAAACCTTCTGGCTATTCTATGTTACAAACTTCTTCCTCTAAATGCCATTCAGAAATGCAAATTTAACATCCATCTGATAAACTTTGAAACCTTTATTGCAGCATAAGCTAGTAGAGTTCTTACTCCTTCCAATCTAGCAATAGGGGAAAATGTCTCTCCATAGTCAATTGCTTCTTCTTGTGCATATCCCTTGCAAACTAATCTTTCTTTGTTTCTTGTGACTTCACCATTTCCATCTAGCTTGTTTCTAAATACCTACTTGGTACCAATCACATTCTTGCCTTTTGGTCTAGGAACTAGACTCCATGTTTTGTTATTCTCTATTTGTTCAATCTCTTCTTCCATGGCTTTATACTAGTCAACATCTTCTGATGCATCTCTTACTATTTTGGGTTCCTTCATGCTCAACTAACATGTTTCATTTTTCAATTTGTTTCTTATCATTGTTTTAGCATCTTTATCTCTAATGATTTGAGTAGTAGGATGATGTCTTTTGACATACTTAGACAATCTTGGTTTAGCTCTTATTTTTTCATTTTGTCTTTCAACTTTAGAATCACTGTGTATATCTCTATCAGGTCTCTTAACATCTCTTTCATATGTACTAATCTTAGAATTAGAATGTGCATCCATTTTATTTTGTAACTCGGCATCTAAATGCAACTCAGTTCCTGAATGCAACTCAACATTCATAGGGTGTGACTCGACAATCACTATAATTTGTTGTTGATTTGAAACTTGATTTGCAACATCTTCTTTAGCATGCATTCTTTCACAAAAGTATAAAAATGATTTGTATTCTTTTGGCCTTTTCATAGGTTTAGCCTCATGTACTTATGTATATTCATCTAGCTCACATTTACACTTTCCACAATTTTGTTAGTGTTAGTATTCAAACACTTATAAGATTTACTTCTTGTAGAGTATCCTAGGAATATACCTTCTTCACTTTTTGTATCAAGCTTGCCATTGCTAACATATTTGAGAATGTAACACTTACTTCCAAATACCTTAAAGTATTTTACATTGGCTAAGTATCCATACCATAGTTTAAAAGGTGTTGAATGAGTACCTTTCTTGATTTGAACATGGTTCAAGGTGTAGACAACTATGCTTACAGATTCTCTCCAATATTTCAGAGCAACATTCTTTTTCATCATGAGTGTTCTATCACAGTCCATTATAGATCTATTCCTCCTTTTAGCTATTCCATTTTGTGGAGGTGTTCTAGGGAAAAGTGTCTATCTTTTGATTCCTCTATCATTATAGAACATCTCAAATTTATTTGATGTGAATTCTCCTCCTTTGTTAGATCTCAAACATTTTAGACTTTTACCTATTTTCTTTTCAACTCTTGCTAAGTACCACTTAAACATTTGAAAAGCATTAGCTTTATATTTCAAAAACATAACTATCATCATCTTAGAATAGTCATCAAAAAATAACATTATGTACTTATCTCCCTTGTAGCTTTGCACTTCAATTGGTCCACACAAGTCAGTATGAACAATCTCTAGTATTCCGTTAGAGGCATAAATTTTACTCTTAAAACTTGACTTTGTCATTTTTCCTAACTGACATTGTTTGCATAGTACATTATTAGGCTTCTTCAACTTGGGAAAATCTCTAACTTTCTTCATGTTACTGATACTAACCAAGTTATTAACGTTAACATGACATAACCTCTTGTGCCATAGCCATACGTCATCAAATTTTACAACAAGACAAGTAGCATCTTCTATATCAAGATAGAATAGATTACTTCTAGTTTGATCACCTTTTCTATTCAGTTTCCCATTTGTGTCATATATCTTAGCATTCTTATTTTCAAATTCAACCTTACATCCTAGATTGTTTAGTTGTGACACACTCAGCAAGTTATAGTTTAGTCCTTCAACATAGTAAGCATTGTCACATGAAATCTTATCTCTAAGTTTGAAAAAATCGTTTCCTTCTATCAAACATGGTGCATCATTATGTAACGCCCCGCCAAGGGATCCAAAAGAATTAACCTAAATTTTTACTAAGTTTTCTAAACATTTTTTTTTTTTAAAACATTAACAATTGCAATCTAATAGAGAAAATAATTCCAACCCTACGAATTTTCTTTTTAATCTCAAAACTCTCCCCAATTCAATTCTCTCTTTTCTCTATTTTAATACAATCCTAAATCCTGATTTAATTTTGTTGAAGGATGTTCTTGAACAATTTTTCAATCTAGATTTACAAATGAAATCGAATAGCAAAAGATCCAGAATGAAGAAATGATACATTCAAGAAGACAAGATTCTTACAATCACGAAGTAGACAGAACATATTAAATTTCTTAAATCATTTAGGGGTCAAAATACCAGACCCTACCTGAACCTGATGCTAATACGCAATCCCCAAAATCTGTAAGAGAACTCGCTCCTCTTCAATAACTTTCTTCTGAAAATCTTTCCTAGAATTCTCCTTCTGAAATTTGCTTCCAAAAACTCTCTCCAAAATTCCTGTCTCCAAAGTTCCCGGTTCAAATTCGTGTGCCCCAAAAATGAACCCCAAAGTTGTGATAAGGAGTTTTCTCCTCAAATCGGGGCACTTAATTGTGCGTTCACCCGAGAAGACTCTTTGCTCAACTGAGTTAACTCCAAAATTATCTTTTATTAATCTTTGCTTTATCTTTTTAATGCATATTAAATGAATCATTAAATAACTTTATTTAATATTCCACTTGACTTCTATTTTTAATCTTTATTACTTTTAATCCCATGCGCACTTTATGAGATTAAAATAATATTATAATTTCCTCTTATTTTATCTTTTTAATTAATTTCTTTATTTTCAACACATGCTCGCATCATGCAATCTTACAACTTTTAATAATTAATATATTTTCACTTTTTACTTTATTTTAGAACTTAATTGATAAAATATTTAATTAACTTAAATAACAATAATATTTAGCATTTATTTAAAAATGAACTCTAAATATATTATTATTAAATTAAATAAATATTATAATGTTCTAAATTATCCTTAAACTTTTATCTCCAAATTTAATTCTTTTTATTTAGTTAATTTCTCAATTAATTAAATATAATAAAATATTAAAATATCATAATAATCTTCTATTAAATTAAATCATTAATTAATCATTTTAATTAATTTCTTTTATATTTAAACTCATGCTTAGATCATGCGATCTAGAAACCTTTAATAATTTAATATCTTTCCCACTTTTAATTTATTTAAGAAACTTTAATTGATAAAATATTTATTAATTCAATTTATAATAATATTTAGCATTTATTTAAAAACGAACTCTAAATATATATTATTATTAAATTAAATAAATATTATCACATTCTAAAATTATACTTAAAATTTATATTTCCAAATTTAATTCTTTTTATTTAATTAATTTCTCAATTAATTAAATATAATCAATTATTAAAATATCATAATAATTTTCTATTAAATTAAATCATTAATTAATCCTTTTAATTAAACTTAATTAATAGAAAATACATCAAGGACTCATAAAGCAACATACGAAAACCTATCATAGAAAAATACATACTAAATCAAACAAAAGGGTTATAATCACGAAATAACATCATTTGATGCATTCAGAGGGTACTTAACTCAGATACTTGCCCTAATTATCAATTAGGACAATTGGCTAAAGGGTTTAGGAATTGGACTTAAGAGTTTATCTCCCCTCTCTTACCATTGAGATAATGCGATAGGGTACGCTCATCCTGGCAATTCAGGGAAGTCGATACCCGGTACCTGCAACCTACATAAAATCCACGCATGTACAGACACAATATTCTAAGCTAAACAGACAATGGCAGGAAGTGGTGCATCGTGTAGATCCCGACTAGCAGGTGACTACGACTCCCTTCCTTAACCACATCAGAAACACCATACATAAAGAAAACAAACACGCACACCATACACATGCAGTATGGGGTAAGTATCCATAAGAAAGCACATGTGAGAATAAACCATCTAACTAATCATCATCGATAATTGAAAACATTGAATAATCATCATACATGCATGAAATATAGAGTACCAAGTCATCTCATCATATAATAAATTGAGTGTAAAACAACATCTGATAATCTGAAAGTAATGCTACTAAACATCAAGTATAAAACTGGCCTAAAAGAGTTTGGCAATTAAAACAAAATGTGAACTAGGGGTAGGCACTACATCCACCCCCCCTAGACTTAAGCTTACTCCTGGAAGTGTACATGAATGATAAAACTAAGGGTCTCGCTGTGTGGGTCCAATGGAAACCTTTCCCCTGCAGGAGGATATGTCTCCACTGAGAACACTCTTTGGGATCTATCCATATCACCAACCGTAGGTTCTGAAGCTGCGGGTCTCTGATCCAAGGGTTGAGGTTTCTTTTGAGGACAATGAGACACCTTGTGTCCCCGTTGTCTACATATGAAACACTCTCCCTCGAAGCTCCTCTGAACTTTAGGTGCACTAGACTGCAAGAAACTACCCCCACTAGGATAAGGCTGAACACTCTGAGACTGTCAATCATGCTGGTTGGGCTTGTTGCGATGAACCTTGTGATAGTTCCTAGCATTGGAACCATCGCCACCACACTGTGCTGGAGGATAAGTACCTTCCTGCCGTTGGTTACCCCTAGAAGAAGGTTTCCTATTGCCACCTACACCTTGATTACCCAGATATGGTTGGTAACGCTGGTGGCGCTTATTACGCCATGCATTACGAGCTTGACGAGAGTTCATGCTCTTAGGTCTATGCTCAAGTCCTGCCCGAGGTGCTCTATCATGGTCATGAATAGGAGGTAGGCGATCAATGATCATTTGCAACATTTGCCTCAGATCATCCTCCTTAGAGACAACTTGTTGCTCTCTACAGTACTCTTCCTGATGCTCCCTACAGTACTCTTCCTGATTATAAACTAACTTTAATAGCATTACTAATTTATTTCTAGAAATTAAATACAATTTATTAATAATACTATTTTTAATAAATTGTATTAATTATAATCTATTTTTAATAAATAAAAATAAAATAAAAAAATTTAAATTAAAAAAAAAAAAATTTAATTAATTGTTTGGGGAGGCGGGGCCATCACCCCCCCACCGCCCCTTCCTTTGATGTCGCGTCGCAGCAAGTACTGCTACGACAGCAATATTGCTGTGGCAGAGTACCTTGCTGCGGCAGACTGAAGTCTACCGGCCGACGGGCCTAAAACGTTGGCCGGCGGGCCTAAAACATTTTTTTTGTTATATAATACGTTTTTTTTTTAAAAGACTTTTAGGGGTTAGTGTTTTTGTTGTAATATGATTTTTTAAAATTTATTTATTTATTTATTAAAAATAGATTATAATTAATACAATTTATTAAAAATAGTATTATTAATAAATTGTATTTAATTTCTAGAAATAAATTAGTAATGCTATTAAAGTTAGTTTATAATGAATTAAAATTATTAATTATTCATATTGTTAATAAATTTTATTAATATATATTAATAATTAATTAAATATTATTGATATCGTTTAACATTTAATTATTAACTTAATTAGAATCAATTGAATTAAAGTTATTATTAATAGATATTATTTGATTAAATTGTAGATTTAGATTATTGATTTAATGAAGGTTATTATAGAAATGGGTTAATTGTAAGGGGGTAGTTGCGAAAACTTAGTTACTTGAAATAGATGTTAAACTGGAACTTAAATCTTACCTTAACTCAACAGTATATTATCGTTCAGATCCAACTATGTGATGACTTGTTTTCTATAAGATTATTTTGTTGTCTATGTTTTGAGGTTTTGGGGTTTGTTCTAGTATTGACCAGTTTAGGTTGTTACCAGAGGCTCGGGGTTGTGAATGTGATGTTATGATGATTTGGTCTCGATCTTTCTTAACCCAACCATGGTAGTGTGATGGAGTGCTCTATGACATGATTGTATTTATTGTTTGTTATTGCTTCCAGTTTCCTGGTGTGAAGCTGAAGTGTATGTATATAAGATACTTGACTTAACCATTTTTGAGTAATCGATCAGTTATATTTGATAACCATTTTTGAGTCTCAATCAGTTATACTTGGATTGCTTTTCGGTCGCTTGAGAGGATTGAAGTGTTTGTTATGTTCTTGATGATGTCATGTGTTGACTTGACCATTTTGGAATCTTTGATCAGTATTGTGATTTGTCATTGATGCCTTCAGTTGCTGATAGAGAACTGTTGTGATCATATGATTATTATTTGATGCTTACCTGTTGCTCATGAGGAACTAATGTAATTTTTGTGGCTTATCTTTTATGATGTTTTTCAGTTGCTTGTATAGGACTGAGGTGATTTTATTATGATTCTTTGATTTGTGATTTCATCAGCCTAGGGTAGGTTATCTATGTGTAGTGTCGAGAAGTGGCTTGCAATGGGGATCGGGGCCCTAAGAGGCTGCCTGGAGTAACCCATTGTAAGTTGTTTTAACAAGTGAAAACATCTCACCTAAATACTGACTTAAATGAACCTAATAAGATAATTGTATGTTCTCTCCCATGCCATGAGTGCTAGTACAGGCTAGGATGGGGTAGAGAGAACGCTTGGTTACGACCTTGCATTCCACAGTATGCCTCGTCAGTACGAGAGGATACTAGTGGCCGCAGGAATCACTAGGGACCCGGGATTCCTAAGGGATTGCTCGGGTAACTTCTACGTGACTTTTGTGATGACACTTTCCCGCTTGCATAGCAGGTTTCCTACGTGTCTTTGTGGTGCCTCTGGGTCTAGATGTCTATCTATGTTGGAACCTTTGCGTTAGTGTACTTTTAGGATTTCCCAGACTTAGAGAGTACTTGTGTTTTGTGTTTGATACCTTGTTTGGGACTTGAGACTATCTCCTCAGCACGGTGGGAGTGGACCATTTAGGTTCCACGTGGTCGGGTGGTAGTGCTTTTTACTCTTACCATTGAGATCCATCCATGGTCACCGTGGCTGGAGCTTTCTTGGTTGGCATTTACCTTCACTATGTTCTTGGATTATTATGATGGATGGTTAGATTTTATGATAGATGTTTTATCATTATGGATGTATGGATGTATCAGGTATGTTATTAGTTTCATTTATTTTACTGTACTTTGTATCATGGATTTGAGGATGATGTATCTTTATCTTTACATATGTATATTCTTTTAAGCCTTTCATACCCTGTGACATGTACAGTGGATGATTGCGCATTCCGAATTAATTTGCCAAGAGGCATTAAGAGAAAATGTATATTATGGACATTGGACTTTCTGATTATTCTTTCATGTGGAGGTAGTAGTTGTTAGACTTAGAATTAATTAAATTTAAATGTGACTCAACGTCTTGGGATCCTTAAGGAATGTAACTGGTTATGTATGTTTGTTGATGATTACATGTTATTGCTTCCGCTACTAGGTGTTTGATGTGTATGTTATACATTCTTACTTTTAAAAAAAAAAAAAATGTTTAGCAATTTTAGTAAAACTTTAGGTTAATTCTTTTGGATCCCTTGGCAGGGCGTTACACATTACCAAATCCTACACTATATCCATTGTAACAATTGAGGGTAATGAACTTACTTTATTCTCCAATCATGTGATGAACATCCACTATCAATGATCCATCTATCATTCTTGTTCACACAAGTCACAAGTGCAGTTGCCTCATCTTCATCAGATTTGTCCTTACATTGCAACATATACCACCTCATCATCATGTTCATCAGAATGATTCACTTTAGCAATGTAGCAAGACTTCTTGCCTTTGTCTTTTTAATCCTTTCTCTCTTCATCTCTTCTACTCTTGTATTTATCACCACTTCTGGAGTTCTTCTTCTCTGGGCTATTGGTGTAAATACATATTTACTATTCACACTTAAGTTTACTTAGGTTAATGCATTATTTTATTATTTTATTTTGTGAGACACGTAAGAGTTTGCACACCATTTTGAGTTTTCATGTTGACAACACAAAAGTATGCAACTCTATTTTAGCACATGTTGTCTACAACACTGATTTGCGTGCTACACCATAGTAGGCTTATCCTCTCATCATCACACTTACTTTCGTGCTTAATGGAGGATAACCCATATTTGGTGGACATGTGCTTGGTTGTATGAATGATCATGTAGTTAATTCTAAGGCATTCTAGGTGTATCTCAGAGGCCTTTATATATAGGCACTCTTAGTGTACTCTTAATGGATATTGAATGAATATATTGTCATTCTGATCATACTCTCTCTTTTTGGTCTACAACTGTACTTGTGTTTGAGTTCTTAGTTTTTGGGTGAATTTTTCCCTAAGGAAAATTCTTACATAGTACCAAAGCTTGGAGATTTTCTCATCACATAGCCATTCGAGACCATTGTTGCTTTAGCACCTTGGCCTAAATCTAGAGTACTGCAGAAATTGGGAGTGTCTAAAGCCAGATCTGACCTTGTCATTGCATCCAAAATGCTGATTCAGTGAAGATTGACTATAAAATCAGCTACCTTAGCACAAAGTCAACCATGAGGGAAATTTTTTTTGCAAATTGGCACCTAGAGGCCCTGATTTGTAGTTCAGGTATGGTCATTTTTTGTAGATCTAATTGATTAATTTTCAAATTTGTAATTTAATATTTCTCTACATTTTCTTGTTTGTATTATTTCAATTTTTTTTCCCTCCAGGTAGGTAGCAGAGAAATTTTTTATTAGGTACTAGGTTGTCAGATCCCAACCCTACGTAGAGGAATATTTCGTGGCATTTGTTGCAGTGTGGAATATTCATTATTCTCTAATCAGCGCGCAACAATCTTTTTTGGCAAGCAGTATCCATTTTTTGGCTGTGGCCCTTACAAATCTAGTGAAGGTCTTCATAAAGGGATCCTTTTTATATACATTGGCATCCTCAATTTTAATCAATTTGGGATTAAAATTTATGTTTGTCACCATTTTAAAAATTTGTGGCACCATGATTGAAAGATTTAAGGCATCAACCTGACCACCATTGGTACATTCTGGAAACACTTATCCCCACCAATGTGACAGACTTCGGCGACGACAGTGATAGGATTTCTCCAGCAGGTGTTAATCTTTTCTGGTGTCCTTTCATATTCGCCGACAATAATTTTAAAAATCTGCAACACTGAATTGTACTCTCTGGTAGTCTAAATATTTGGCACCCAAACCCTTTTCCATGTCAAACTAGAGCCTTGGGTAGACCCTACCACATAGACCTGTGTGAATTTGCCACGTGATACCATTTCCTTGGTCTGCTTAGAGAGGACAACTCAGACGCATCACTCGCTAGCTTGATGTAGCCGTACCACTGCTATCAACCATGTCATCTTACATACTTGGCAATCATAGGACACATCATACCAATTGACATGTGGACTACCGTACTATAGTTAGTGACACGTCACCTACCCCATCAACACCAAATATACTATTCCATGTTCATCATTTTTGTATAGTTTTGTATGGTCTGCATGATCATACCTTGTGCCATGTCAGTAGTCTGTACTACCACATCACCCTGGGCCGCTGATTTTTTGCTAACATCATCATTTCAAGGGAAATTTTTTACAACCATCTGACTTTCATTCCTAGGAAATTTTTAATTGCTATGACGGCCATTTGACCATCAAATTTAAGCACACAATTTTCTAGCCAGACCCCTCTCTAGATTGCTTTTTGCTTTGATAGCCTGACTTTGCAAGCCCATAACTTGGTCATTTGGACTCTAATTTAGGAGAATTTTTTTTGAAATTGGGTAGAATTTCTTAAACTTTCTAGTGGTGGTGTTCTTTTCTAGTTTTGGTGTAAGGAGTTTTCAAAAATTGCATTGTTTGGCAACTATACCTACTTAATCTTGCATTTTGCAACTTCAAACGCTCTGTACGAGCTCATCTAGTCACCTTTTCATGTTCTATTTTTTTTGAAAGTGCATTATTTTTCTTCTACTTTCCACATCTATAGTTAGATTCTAGAGTTGTGTGGACAAAAATCTCATGTTCAGAACTAGGGTTTTTTCTACATTATAAGCTTTGATTACTTTTCAAAATTGTTGTACATCTGAGCTACAATACTTAGTGATAGATTTGGGCCTCAAAAGGCAATTTTAAAAGAAAAATTAGAAAGTCCACTTTGTTCATTTTGATAAGTGGACCATTGTAAACACACTACTTATAAAGTGCCAAAAAGCATCTTTTTTTTGGGGGGGGGGGGGGGGGGGGGGGGGTCTTTTGATTGAGTGAACGGAGGTTGTATTGTGTTTTATGTCTCTCTTGTGTGCTCTTTTCATTTTCTATATCATGGGTTCATTTAAATGTCCACCTCTAACTTCATGCAATTATTCTACATGGAAAGATATTGCATGGAGTAGATTAATAGAAAAAGGTTATAGTCTTTATGTTGATGGTAAAATTATTAAACCTAGTGATGCTAAAGAACTCATTGAATGGAAAAGAATAAGACCAACAAGCTTTAGGAATTATCAAGAGTTGTGTACATAGAGATCTCTTCTTTCACATTTCCAATTGTACAGAATCCAAATCAGCTTGGGATAAACTTGAAGCATTGTATGGTAAGGTGGATGAAGAAAAGGGATTTCAGATTGAGGATGATCTACTTCTATTGGATCCAAAGAACTTTAACACAATTCAATATTACATCAACAAAGCCAATGAGTATAGGGCACTACTTAAAGATTGTGGAAATCCCATGAAGTATGACAAGTTGATTCATCACATCCTGAAGAAGCTACCTTCAAAGTATGCTTCCTTTGTTTCGAGTTTTAATACTCATAGGTTGACCATGAGAATTGCTTACCAGAAGCCTACATTTGATGCATTTACAGAGATGTCGATTATTGAACAATCTCACTTGATGGATTCAAGACTTCTCATGACATCAAAGACCAAATCCTTGGTGGCTAGTGATGAGCATCAATCAAATCAAGGAGGGAAAAGTTCTAGCAACAAGAAGAAGAAGTAGTGGAAGTAGAAATCATAGTTCAAGACACAACAATTCTCCTCACAGCAAGGTAATTCTTCTTCCAACAAGAAGGGAAGTAATGAAAAGAAGGGCAAACTTTTTTGTGCATATTGCAAAAAGCCAAATCATGATGAGCATCATTGTGAAACTAAAAGAATTGATGAGTTGGAAAACCTACTTATGAAGAAAAAAATTTAAGTGCCAAGGACTTCCAAGGATACAACTCCAACCTCTTCAAAGGGAAAAGGGCAAGCACTTATGGAAAATACAAGTTCTTCTATGGAGTGGATACTTGACTCAGGTGCCTCTTACCATATGGGTACTTCAAAGGGAGACTTTTCTTCATTGAAGCAGTCAAAGGTACCAAACATCTTCATGGGAGATGATACTAAAATGGAAGTTGAACGAAAACAACACGTGGAAATGGAAAATGGGAAATTTAAAGATGTTCTCTACATTTCCAAACCTTAGCTCCAATCTCCTATCAGTTTACCAAATCACTCACCTTGGAGATGGTCACAAAGTTGAGTTCCTTGAAGATTTAGTGATGGTGCACAGTCTTAGAGATGATTCATTGGTTGCAGTGGGGAAAGTCAATGATGACAAGGGGCTTTATTCCTTCTCCCACTTTGCGCCTAAGTCTCCTTCTCAAGCCTTGTTAACTCACTCACATTTACAAACCAAACTATGGTATCAATGGTTTGGTCATCTTTACTTCTTCTCTCTTCACCAACTTTGCTTCAAACACATGGTCAAAGTTCTCCCTAACATAAAATTTTCTAAGGGTGAACATTCATCATGATTAGTGGTTATGCATCTCAAAGAGAAGTATGATAAAGGCAATTCTTCCAAATCACTAGTTGTTCTCCAGTTGGTTCACATGGTTTTAGTAGGTCCTTTTGCAGTGACATCAGTTAGCCAAGGCTACTACATCCTTACTTTTGTTGATGACTTTTCATGATTCACATGGTCTACTTCCTTCATCACAAGAATGAAGTGGTTCATAAGCTTCAAGCCTTTAAGAGTCATGTTGAACACAAATCAAGGAAAGCAATCAAGGTATTACGGGTGGACCATGAGAACAAATATTTGGACTGAAGACTTAAGGAGTTTTGTAAACATGAGGGAATTGATCTTTAGAACCCACTAGCATTCAGTCTGCATAAGACAGATGTTGCAGCATTGAGAATTAGGACTCTCAAATCCATGGCAAGTTGCATGATAAAAGCCATTAGAAGTTGAAGCCATTAGTAGTCCTACTCACATACTTAATAGGTCTCCTCATAATGCCTTAGATGGGAAGACTCCTTTCGAGGCATGGTGCGATAGAAAACTAGTTGTAAGTCATTTCAGAGTCTTCGATTATCCAACATGGGAAAACCTATCTTCCAGGGGATGCAAGGCATAGTCACCTCAACCTTGTACTTTCATTGGTGATGAAGACCATGTGAAGGCTTACAGACTTATAGATCTTGAGACTCATGAGATTTTTGTGGAGAAGGATGATTACTTTGAGTAAAGTTCACAACTTATCCTCTAATCCTCTCCACACTTCATGTATTGTGGAAATTGATAGTGACACCAGCAATAGTGATTCAATAGATTTAGACATGTGGGGTTCTATTGATAGTTGTAGTGAGAGGTCACAACATTAGTATAGTCCACATGCATACATTACCATAGTGAAAGGTCTAGCAAAGCTTGGTACATCTTGTCTTCCAGCTCCAGCTTTAGTTGTTGACTACATGGTAGACATTGTAGGTTTGTTCATAGAGTCACATACCACAGACTTGGGAGATAGTATTGATGATTTACATCTTCTCTTTGATGAAGATGATCCTTCTACAGTTGTTGCGAGGGCTCACTCTAACCCTCATGTCCATTCTCTACATGATCAATCTTTATAGGTTGGCATGATTGTGGATCCTTATGAACATTAGTTGTCAAAGGTCTCTTTATTAGTTGAGGAGACAGACAGTTCATTGGAATAGGTTTAGCATACATCCTTGCTAGATCAACATTCATTCTTTTTAGTAGCATTGGAAGGGGCGAACATCATAATCTACACAGGGATACTTGAGCAGGTTTTTAGGGCCACCATACATCTTCAGGATTGCACCTTTGCCTTTGTTTCTTCCAAAGGGGAGGAATGTCATTTTGCACTCATGGACTAGCTTCTACCTTGGAGCGGCTTTCACTGATAGGAATTCTTCATTTGGGGGGAGGGGGGGTGGGAGTACTTTGTCTCTCTTCCTCTTCTTTCTTATGGGGGGTACTTTTTCCTCTTATGAGGTCTTGTTCTTCTCCTTCTTCACTTTTTTATATACTGGATGTATGTTGTAATGGGGGGTTTTGTTTACTCCATCCATCCATGCATCTCTATTCATCTCTCTTTCTGGGGAAGGGTTTTTCCCATGAGGTTTTCCCTCTTTCTCCACTTTATGAGAGATTGCATTTTCATTATGTACATGGGTACCTAACATGGCCTAGTAGCTGGGACTTATCCCACCTTTCATCCTAGTTTTTGAAAGCTGAAGGGCATTCCCCTAAGTTGCACTTAAGGGGGGGCGTTGGTGTAAATATATATTTACTATTTACACTTACTTAAGTTTACTTAGGTTAATCCATTATTTTATTATTTTACATTATTTTATTTTGTGAGACACTTAGGAGTTTGCGCACCTTTTTGAGTTGTCATGTTGACAACATAGAAGTACATAACCCTATTTTAGCACATATTGTCTACAACATTGATTTGTGTGCTATACCATTCTAGGCTTATTCTCTCATCATCACACTTACTTCCATGCTTAATGGAGGATAACCTATATTTGGTGGACATGTGCCTAGTTGTATGACTTATCATGTAGCTAATTCTGAGGTATTCTAGATGTATCTCAGAGGCCTTTATATATAGGCACTTCATGGTAATCTTAATGGATATTGAATGAATATATTGTCATTCTAATCATACTCTCTCTTTCTAGTCTACAGTTGTGCTTGTGTTTGAGTTCTTGGTTCTTGGGTGAATTTTTCTGTAAGGAAAATTCTTACATGGGAATCTAGTAACAATATGGCCAACCTCAT
Source organism: Cupressus sempervirens (assembly GCA_028749045.1). NCBI lineage: Eukaryota > Viridiplantae > Streptophyta > Pinopsida > Cupressales > Cupressaceae > Cupressus > Cupressus sempervirens. The sequence continues at coordinate 900,911,764 of CM053785.1, forward strand.
TGTAATTGAAACAAATGATGGCTAAATTACTTTTGAACTTGCCTTTACCTTTATAGAATCTTCTTGCTAGTAGTGCTTCAAGCTGTTTAACATCCTTCTCATCTATATTATTGTCACTGGACACATACTTCTTCTTCTTCTCATCAGGTTCCTTTAATGACACCTTTGCTTTGAAAGTAGATTCAATCTTTTTAGGTTTGTAATTATCAAATTTATATAGCTAAAAAATAGTGAGTCTACCTACTAGATCTTCAAGTGATAGCTTATTCCTTGGAATACATCTTAGCTCTTGAATTGTAGAAACTCTAATAGCATATATAGGTAGCAATGTTCTCAAAACTTTTCTTAAAATAGTTTCATCATCTATATTACTAGTAGTTACTCTTATTGCATTGATAACTTCTTTTATCATTTCAACATATTGAGAAATATTCTCACCTTCTTCTATTCTGATATCATGAAACTTACCTTTGAGACTTTTAGCTTTGGCTCTTACAACATTTGCATCTTCTCCATAGATAGTGGCTAGGGAATCCCACATTTTCTTTGCACTATCAAGTCCTTTGATATCATAAAACTCGACATAACATAGGGTAGAGGCAATCTCCATCATTGCCTGGTCGTGTTGTTTCTTCTTCCTTATATTTTCAGTAGTTGGGGCACCAATAGGATCAACATGTTCCATAGAAATGTTAGATTGTGCATGATCTTTAAGTCCTTCAAGGTGTAGCTTCATCAAACTTTTCCATGCAAGAAAGTTATCTCTATCGAGCTTGGGTACTTCTCTTTTAGACATCTTGATCTTTGTATTTCTAGTACTTTCAAATTAGTTCTCTTAAGCATATGGCTTTGATAATAATTGTTAGAATACTTTAGAATAACTAGGGGGGTGAATTAGTTATCCAAGGTCCAGATGTATAAATAAAAATTTTCATAGCTTAGTGAATCCAATTTGGGAAAAACCACAGTAACATGCTACTCCTTTTTCACTCTTCCAAAGTGATGCCTTATGAAAGAGCAACCTTGTTAAAGGTTACAATATACACTATTAAATGTGACTCAGCTAAGGGATTTCAATCACCTTCTTAGAAGTGAGCCTTGTTAGAGGAATTTAGGCCATTCACTTCGAATTCCACCATGTTAAATGATTTACAAATGACTGTTAAGTCAACCTTAATCCAAAGGATTTACCCTAGACTGATACAATTGTTAGAGAGTAACAATAGAGCTTTGATCTAATACAACTTACAACTTCTCTTGCATTTTACAGATCTCTATTCAGTCCTTAATTCTTCTTGGCCTTCATACTTTGCAGCTCTAATTGCTTTTTCACCCTTCAAGCATTCATCTCCTTAAGCCTTCTTGCTTAACATGCCATTGTAGACTCTTCCCTTAGGTCACTTGATGAAGCAAAACCCTTGAATCCTTGTCTCCCTTAGGTTCTCAAATATGACAACTTTGCTTCATGACCATACATTCCTATAAGTAGGAAATTACAAAATTTTACCACTCATTTTCCATCTTCAAAATTTAGGGTTCAGATGGATTAGGTCGAATACAATGTATCTACCCCATTTTTCATATCTCTTCTAGAAACTCATCCTAGAATCCATTTGAATTCACCTAAAATGTTTTACCTCAAATTCTATGCCACCAACTCATCAACCTTATCTTTCACCTGGTTCACAAAATCAAAGGAAACAAACTTGTTGGATTAGATTCATCAAATCTTTAATTTTTTAAATAATACAACAACTCAACATTATCATCCTTTTAATGCTCAAAACATACTGCATTTCTCTACATCCACTGTGAAATTATTTGGCACCTACTAAAGTTTACTGATGCTTGACATCAACTAAACTTTACTCAACATCAGCTATTTTTCTTGGCATACACTAGAATGAACTTTTACTCGGCTCCAACTAATTTTGTGCTCAGCTTTCACTAACTTTTCTCAACACCTACTATCCACTCAGTCGAGCTTGGTAGAAAAAATTTGTGTAACTTGTTCTTCTAAACTTTTTAAAGTGTAACTAGCTTTGTAACCTTAAGTAGATATCAATACATCATGTCATCATTGTCTTAATTGATCCTTGCACTTCATTACATAATCATAACTCAACCTTTCCACTAGGTGCTATTATTACCTCTTATTGATCAAATCCTCTTCATCAATAAAATAAGTGATAGTACTTGAATCTTATAAGCAATTGTCTTACCAAGAAATAACAAGTTTGACATCAGTGACAAAAAAATGATTGAAACACATAGTCTTCTTCAACAATCTCCTTCTTCTAATCATCTTTCTCAACAATGATGTTTTTCAATAAGATCTCAATAGATTTCACACACTTCTAACACTTGTTTGACCTTCAAATTAATACCATAAGTCCTATCATGATTCAATTTATCCAACACTTAAGGTTGGCTATTATTTGTAAGTATATTACTCTTTTTTCCTCTAATTAAATATTTCATTTCATGCCTTAGGACATATCATACCATTTATGGCCTTTTCATTCTCTCTTAACCTTTGGTAGAGTTGCACCTAGAAATATGACACCTTAACATTAGGGTACTTGCCATATTTCATGAATTATAAAGTACACAATTTCATTATCAAGTTTTCAAGAATTCATGATCAAGCATGAAAATTAGAGTTCAATACCTCTTCTATGTTTGAGCATCCAAGAATTTAATATTTACAAGCACTCTTCCTTCTTCTGCATCAAGAATTATTGAAAAACTATAGCATTGATCGTTCAAGGAATTTATTTCATAATTTTCTTTTGGATCACTCTATTAAATCAACATTTGTGAGCATTTCAAGATAGGTATTGCATCATAAAGGTATAAGGTGATTCAACATTTAGATATATTTTCTATTTCATATTTCCTTAAAAAAGTCATCTAATTTTCAAGATTAATTCTTAAATAGAGATTTAACCAAGGAAAACCCCTTTAGTTGACCTTTTCCCCCAATTTTGTGTATTTAGGAATATATTATTCAAACACCAAATTTGATTGGGCAGATTAGGTGTAAGTGCAAGCCTAAAATAAATTCAACTATGTAATTGCTAGTTGGATATAGGATGTATTTTAGCCTATATTTGTTAGAATTTGTATAAAACAAATATAACAAGAATCTAATGAAAGACATAGATTAAAAATGAGGAAATAAAATTGTCAGAACAACAATACAATAACAATCTCAAATGTAAATGCTCAAAGGCATAATAGCATCAATATTTCCTAATATGTAATACATAAGAGATAACCTATTTATATAGGCAAGAGCTGGGAGAATACTTGGACAAGAGTGAGACAAGTGTCTCAACTTGGAGGAAGTAGAGTCCTAATGGAATCAACCACCTACCATCCACCTACCATCTAGAAGGGTGGTGTCCAAATTGGAATTAACCACATGTGATATCTTAAGAGTAGTTGGAGTCAAAAGGATGACTCACAATATCCTCCTAATAATAATATCCAAGAATATATAATTCCTCCTAATTTATTAGCTCACCTAAGTAAACTTAATTTAAGAGTTAAATGGAAAAGAACCATTTACTCTAACACCCCCCCATAAGTGCAACTTAGGGAGTACTATAATGTAATATATAGCTAATGGATCTTGGCATCGAAGCCATGTTAGGTACCCATGTACAAGTAAAAAGCATCCTCTCATAACTAGAGAAAAAGGAGAAAACCTAGTGGGACAAAACTCCTCTCCAAAAGAGAGTAGAAATGAAGCTAAATAACTCTAGAAGAAGACATCTGTCACACCCTAAGCAAGGCATGTAAGTGAATGAATTTGCTCTCAGTGAAGGGTTTGGTGAAGATGTTTCTAGTCTGATTAGATGCTTGATAGTACTAAAGGTCAAGGTGTTAGGATAAACCACAGATAGAAATAAAAACTACATGCAAATATAACCAATAGCAAAAAATAATAGATCACATAGAAATGAACACAAGGCACCAAGATTTAACGTGGTTCACCCAATACCTGGGCTACGTCCACCAAATAGCAAGTCCAATATTATTACAATCCAGTGATTACAACCTGATTATAGTCTGTAATCCCTTACAGCTCAATATCGCCGTAAGAAGCAATTTCGCATCACAACATAATGAAAAATACCCAACCCTAAACCATTTTATACAAGTATTAAACCATTTTAGGGTTATAACATGTCGGCCATAATTATCCATAACTTTAGTAGCGAATCTACGAATGGTGAATAGTACCAAAACGAATGGCAAATAGTACCAAATTTTTTTTCAGGGCAATGCCCCAAACCCCACTAATTATGAAGTATGTATAGTACTTTCTTGATCAGTCACTACAATCTAACACAAGGACCTTCTCATGAATCAACTCTCATATATTGTGCATGTGAATCTCAATATGCTTGGTCCTTTGATGATGGACTAAATTACAAGAATTCTAAATAGCATTTTGATTTTCATAGAAGATGACTATTGGATTTTGGAAAGAAATTCCAAACTCGATAAGGATGTGTTGAAGCCAAACAACCTTAGTGGTTGCATTAATTTCTCCTTGATACTTAGCCTTAGTGGATGAAAGAGAAATAGTTGACTACTTTTTGCTCGACCAAGAAATTGGACCAGAACCAAGAGAGAAGCAATACCCATAAGTAGACTTGCGATTAGAAGAATCACCTGCTCGATTTGAATCTATATATCCACCAAGTTAATATCCACACCTACTGAATAATAAATTCCATAACTATGAGTACCCTTGATGTAATGAAGAATCCACTTAGCTGCTTTCCAATGCAGCTCATGTGGTTCCTACATAAACCTAGAGACCATGCCCACATCATATGAAATATTAGGCCTTGTGTGCATTAAGTATAGGGTAAGTGCACCAAGTTGTGGTGCCAAAAAGATGACACCTCTTTTTCTCATTCTAGTTTTTCAAAGCGCGCACGTGCTATAGTGTGTATGCATTAAAGCGCATGCACACTTTTCAAATGTTTTTTTTTTACAAAGTGCATACGCGCTATTTAAAAGTAAATTTAAAAGGCTTTAAATAGTGCGTGCGCACTATAGCGCGCACGGATTATAGGGCACACACGCTATTTAAAGATTTACATTCTACCAAGCCTAATGTTTGGCTTTGCGTTGGGATCCAACCCAAAGCTTTAGAGTTTATAAACTGGTCTGAGACATGTTTTTCTGCAAACATACAAAAAATGATTGATTTTTTTTGTGTGCTCTCCTTCCAGTTTCCTCGTGGTTGAGGATCGATAAAATCAGGTTACATGAAATTGTAGGTCTCTGTGTTAGCTACACAACCATATAATTTATTTTTTATTTGAACTATTTCAAGCCTTTCATCTATAATTTCTTTTGAATGTATGTCCATTTTTTGTCAAAAACCAACATGTACTAATTGGGCTGTAGATTTTAGCTCGTTCATCAAATTTTGTAACAACTTAGTTTTTTAGAAACTAGACTCCATTCTACACACTTTGAAAAAAAGAAGTTTTGATTTTAGATTAGTTTTCAATCATTTCTAGGGGGAGCACACAGATATTTTATGTTTTTGGGATATGTCTGATTAAAAATTTCATTTAAAAAAAAATACACATTATAAAATTACCCAAAAAATTTGGGATAAACTACATAGTGTTAGGTAACTTTTGACTGGAGCGATTAAAGATTTTCAAAAAAAAAGTTAAAATTTTAGGGGGGCCACACTTTGTACTATGTTATGTTTTTTCTGGAATAAATAGTACCACTTTTTGTGGCCCCCTTTTTTGAGGACCTAAAACTAAACCATTTTGAAAAAAAATTAGTAGTTTAGAATCTAGATTCAGAGGACTATGACTTTTATTTTTGTCATATCTTAAAATTTTGAGCGTAACCATCTTCAAATTCTTGTTGAAGTCTAGAAATTGCTGATTTCAGGAAAAAGGTGTCCACTTATATCCCCCTTTTGGCACCACAACTTGGTGCACTTACCCTATATGAGGCTACCAACCAATTGGTGATACAAGGTAGCATCAATTAAGGGTGAAGAAAAAGAAGCCTCAAGTTTGACCCCTGACAAAAATGGAGTCGATGTAGACTTGTAATCAACCATGTGAAATTTGGAGAGGATATCAAGAGCATACTTAGGCTGGCCAATAAATATACTGAAAGGTGACTGAGAGACCTCAATCCCTAAAAAATAATGAAGAAGGCCTAAGTAAGATATTAAGAAACAATCATGAAGGGTAGTTTTGACTACTGTGATGTGAGACGAGTGACTTCCTGTCATCAACAAATCATCAACATAGAGGACAAGGAAGGTGAGAGTATTATCTTGCTATAAGATATAGACATTCAGATCAAAATTCTACTAAGTGAATTCAACTGGTAGAAGGAAGGAATCCATCTTCTTGCTATAAGATATAGACATTCAGATTAAAATGCTACCAAGTGAACTCAACTAATAGAAGGAAGGAATCCATCTTGGCATACCAAGATCATGGAGATTTTTTAAGGCAATAGAGGGACTTTTCAAGGTGGTAGACAAGTGTAGGATCCTTAATGAACCCTTGTGGTTGCTCCATATAGATCTCTTCATGAAGGTCATTGTGAAGAAATGCACTCTTCACATCCATTTGATGTACTTCCGAATGATGGGATGCAACAATGGCAAGGACAAGTCATATTGAATTCATCTTTGCAACTGGTGGAAAGGTCTTAGAGAAGTCAATTCTAAGAACCTGGGAGAATCCTTTGGTGACTAGGCAAGCCTTATACTTATCAAATGACCCATTTGGTGCAAATTTTGTTCGATAGATCCACTTGCACTGAAATATTTTTCTTCCCTTAGGAAGAGGGACTAAATCCCAAGTATGATTCCTCTATAAGGAACTAAACTCTTCTTTCAGAGCAGTATCCCACTTAGGAACACCAAAAACTTCTCGAAATGTTTGTGGATTAGAAGCTATAGCAATAAAGTGATGTGGAGCATGCTCAAATTGAGACATCGTTCTTCTCTCGTATGAAGGATCACTAACCCAATTACGTACTGATTATAATGTCTATTGAGCCCAATGAGGCCCAATATCTAGAGCATGTAGAGGAGAATCATTCTATGAATGATTAATGGAGGGAGATGGATCCCCATCATCATCATTTGAAGTAGAAGAAGATTCCTCATCTGGATCAAGAGGATCAAGAACTTTAGAAGAACTATCATCATGTAGTCATAATGTATCTATAGGAATGAATGATGGAGGAGTGATAGAAGAAGAACTGGAGGTATCTTCCTCAAAGAAAACACTCCTCTCAATGAAAAGATCATGTGTGGTGGGATGGAAAAGCCTATAGCCTTTGACACCATCTGGATGCGAAAAAATATACAAGGCCTACTTTGTGGATCCATTTCCTTACATTTCTTAGTTGGAATATGGGCCCATGCAAGAGACCCAAACACTCAAAAGTGTTTGATTGTAGGTTTTCAATTAGTTCATGCTTCCAAAGGAGTTACCCTTTTTATAGCTTGATGAGGAACCCAATTTTGAATGTAACATGCATGTAGTTGATGACTTCTACCCAATACTGAGGTGCCAATGATTTGGAATTGATCATACTATTGGCCGTTTCCTTTAAGGACCTATTCTTCCTTTCAAAAACTCCATTTTATTGTGGACCACAGTGAACTATATGTTGAAGATCAATTCCTTCTAAGATACAAAATTGCTCAAACCTTTGGTTGACATATTCCCCCCAATTATCTATGTGCAAGACCTTGATGAACTTCCTAGTTTATTTCTCTACAAAAGCTTTGAACTCTTGAAAATACTCAAACACTTTAGACTTTTGTTTGAGAAAATATACAAATGTGTATTAGCAAAGATCAGCAATGAATGTTAAAAAATATTTGTCTTTGCTAAGAGAAGGATGTGGAAATGGTCCTACCAAATCACTATGTACTAGGTCCAAAAGTTGAGTGGCTCTCCATGCTTTGCCTTTATCAATTTTTTCTTCAAGATGCTTGCTAAGAATGCATCCTTGAAAAACTCTATTAGAAAATAAAATTGAAGGGAACCCTATAACCATATAATGTTTATGAGTTGTTGTAAGTAGCAGTAGTTCAAGTGGCCAAATTGCTGATGTCACAAATGACTCACTTCATCAGAGTGAGTGAGTAATGCAAGTGAAGGTGAATTAGGAACAAAGTGAGAGAAGTGATACAATCTTGATTGATGTTATACCTTTCCCAGTATAATTGTAGACCCATTGCTCATCTCACTAATAACCACTATATTTGGTGATCTGATAAATAGATAGGAGATTAGTTGACAAATATGGAACATAAAACATCATGAAATGTTCCTTCACTCATGTCAATAGACCCTCACCCATGCACTTCAACAGGAGTATCATCACCCATAAGAATGGATGACATAGAACATGAATCTAATGAGGAAAAACACTTTTTTTCAATGAAGCCATGTGGTGTGATGCATCCAAATCAATAATCCATGAATTTGGTTGTGAGGCAATAGCTATTAGGGTTTTAACTTTTCCTTTTCCTTTACTTGATTCCTTGGAAGATTCTTGGGATGAATTTTTCTTAATTGAATCACATACTTTGATATTGTTCCTTTTAAGAAGATAGGACAAGTGATCAATTTTCTTCTTCAAACATTTATGTTCATCATGACCAAGTTTCTTACAATAGGAAAATGTTGTTCTCTCCTTCCTAGGATTATTAATTTTTGAAGAAGATGCATCATTTACTGCTCTTGGAGTAGAAAACTTCTTTTCTTGATTCTTTTCTACTTGGTACTTTTGTTTCTTTTCTTGCTTAGGAGGCCCTCTTTGTTCTCTTGTGCCTTGATTTGTAGTCAAGGCATGAGACTTAGATGACTTGATCATGCCCATATGGATCAACTTATCTTGCTTCTTTATGAGTTCATTTGCAAACTCATCAAGATAAGGCATTGTGTAGTTATTTCCTAAGGCGCTTCTAGTAGCTTAGAAGGTAGAAAAAAACACATAATATGTAGGACCAAGTTTGGAAAGAATACCTAGGATCATTTGTGAATCTTCCTTCTCAATTTTACATTCTTTTAACTGCAATCTTAAAGAATTCAACTTAGTGAAGAAGTCTTGAATAGTATCAAATTTGCATGGATTTAATCCTATCCAAATAATCCTTCTAATTTTGTCCATACATTATTAAGAGTTGTAGATAATTCCACATAAAAGAGAAGCTTTGGAGATATAGCCATGCATAAGGTACCATATGCTTCATCACATTTGTTGTGCCATTTAGGATTTTCTAAAAGTAACATTGATTCAAATTCAAAACCCATTGTTACTCTATAAAACCCTAACTTCTTAAGATAGATTGTCATTTTAGACTTCCATTCATAGTAGTTATAGGGTGTGAGTAATGGTATTATTGAGTGATCCATTTTAGTGCAAAAATAAAGATTATTTTGTAGAATGAAAGAGAAGCAAGGTTAATATAAGAGATTAATGAGACCACAAGAGAGTACACACGAGACTATCCCCCTTTTTGCTATATCAAGAATCACTCCCCCAAGATGCAATGATTTTAGCACTTTATAATTTAGTGCTTATACAATTGCCACATTTGGAAAATATGGATTGAAGTGGACTTGATTTTGCAATTAAAACTTCAAATCTGAAGCAAATGAAGACTTATACAATTAGGACAAAGGATTTTTTGTGAATCCAAACTATTACAAGTGCCAATTTTGGCCAAAGGATGAAAGTACAATTTTTGTCCAAATAAGACTATATTTTTATATCATATTTGAATTCTTCTTTAAAAATCATGCACTTTCAAAACAAATGGCACTCCCAAATTTGTCCATATGAGTTCATACGATGCTTCAAAAGTTGAAAAATGTAGGATTACATAGGTACAATCATGAAAACTTGCAATTTTAGATTACCATATGCATCCAAAAATCAAAACTAACAACACCAACACATTATTTGGAGAATTCTACCCCAAATAAAAAATAATTGCATCCAATTTGGAGTCCAGATGACCAAGTTATGGCCATTCAAAGTTAGACTACCAAACATAAAATGTAATTGAAGAAGGTAATTTAGAAATCTACATGATTAAACTTGATGGGCTAGTGGATGTCATAGTAGAGCAAAAATGACTCACAAAGATGGGCATATGGATGTCAAATTTAACTTCACATGGTTCTGAGACAATTATTTGTAATTGATACAAAATAACTCCATTTTAGATGAAAGAAAAGTCATTTTTAACTTCCTTGAGCCTTTTGGATGCAATGGTAATTTTCAATTTGGCCTAAAGATGCTCCATTTTGTGTACTCACCTCCATATTTGAGCTACAAGTATGTGTTTGTAACTGATGCAAATGAACTCCGATTTAGATGACACAAAAGCCAATATTGACTTTCTCGAGCCCTTTGAATGCAATGGAACTGTTAGAAATGCTCTAAGAATCCTCCAAATTTTTGCAATCAACGGATTAAGAAAAAATACATATATGCAAAAGAGAGATTACTAGGTCTTCATAAATCCTTTCTGATTCTTTATTTCATATAGAAATGCAAGAGAAGAGCATTAAAGATTTTACAAGAGCTCTAATAAAAAAACTAATCTTTCAAAATTGCTTTGATGCCATGTTAGAATTTGTATAAAACAAATATAACCAAAATCTAATGAAAGACATAGATTAACAAAGAGGAAATATAATTGTTAGAATAACAATACAATAACAATCTCAAATGTAAATGCTCAAAGACATAATAGCATCAATATTTCCTAATATGTAATACATAAGATATAGCCTGCTTATATAGGCAAGAGTTGGGAGGATACTTGGAAAAGAGTGAGACAAGTGTCTCAACTTGGAGGAAGTAGAGTCCTGATGGAATCAACCACCTACCATCCACCTACCATCTAGAAGGGTGGTGTCCAAATTGGAATTAACCTCATGTGATATCTTAAGAGTAGTTGGAGTCAAAAGGATGACTCACAATATCCTCCTAATAATAATATCCAAGAATATATAATTCCTCCTAATTTATCAGCTCACCTAAGTAAACTTAATATAAGAGTTAAATGAAAAAGAACCATTTACTCTAAAAATATCTACCATTTTCCAGCTCAAATGTTGTAGAGATTTAAAGTATAGTATTTATGGCCTATATCTACAATTATAGTTCATTTTGGAACATTTTGTCAGTCATAAATTTGGATTTGAAAACTTGCTTCTTCTATTTAATATTTAGGTGCATTAACATCCATTACCTATTCTCTTTTGTAGTAGATTTCTAAGTTCAATTATATCATGTATATATTGTTATCTAATCCCTTTCATACCCATATCTTCCCTTTCTTTTTCAATCATAAGAAATAAAGGAATACAAACTACTCAAGCATGGATTTTGTATAGGCATATTTCGAAGTGATGGTGATCATATTTTTTGTGGCATGGTTTTGCATTTTAATCTATCATAGGACTTTGGGGAAATATCTATTTTACATGATCCTCATTTCATATTATAGACACTTGTAAACGTGAAAGGAATCTTGATTTAGATCTAATGTGTGGTAGAACATTAAAGAAAGATACCATTGACTTTATAGGATCAATTGCTTGGCCAAATAAAAAAAATGTAGAGATAATACCTTTAATGGTTCTTTCCTTATAAGTAGAAGCCTATCTAAATAATAAGTCATTATTAAAAAAAGAATTCAAGAAAAAATAGGGAAAAAGTTTGACTATAAAACCTTGTCAGTCACAACAATCTTGCAATGATAATTTCTCTACTAGAAGCTTCTTCTATCAAGATGAATAATGAATGTTATAAGGAATGACCTTTGAAGTGACTAATTTTCCATATTGAAAATACAATCTAACTGTTACTTTTGAATTTTATCATGTAATCAATTTGAAGTATCAATATTTTTTATCACACTCAATATTTTAATGCAAATAAATGCTTGCACAATCAAATTTAGAAACAATAGTCAAATGGATTTCCTTCTCTTGTGCATCTTTATAGGAAGAGAAAAATCCATATTGAGCACAATGAATAAGAATATAAAATATAGCCTCTAAAATGAAAGATATGATCCATTCAATCTATTACTTATTGAATCCTAATTTGTCTAGGATAAAACAAAGGAATTCCTAGCTAACTATCCTAGATTCCTTAAGCATGTCCAACTTCTTAGAACATAATTAAAGATACTATACTAAATGAAGAATATTTATGTTCAAGTATTTTCATCAATAATTCATTAAAAACATTTTTTTTGTTTCAGAGAAAGGAAGCTAGTAGCCAAGTGAAACATCAATTTTTTTTTGTTTCATAGACATGTCAAGAGTAAAGAGAAAATGAAGTTCATTGCTATTTTTCAAAGGACCTCATAATGGACTTGCGAAATTACGATTTTGTAGGATACAGTTGGGGAATCTTGTGAAGTGGTGAAATTTCATAAAATCATGAGGGGTAAGTAGATAGAGCTTTAATTAACAAAATTTTAAAAGGTACAAGTATCCAAGTATGTATTTATAGATACAAAATTATTCGAGGTACAGATGTTTGGACCCTAATTTATTTAAAATTGAATATATTTATGTCCATTTATCTATCCTATCACATTCTAATATATTTGAATAGCTTTATGTTAAATGATAGATTCTTATAATGTCATTTTGCTACATTTTATATTCACAATTGGATAGTTTAACAATGTATTTTTTAGAAACAAAAAATCATCAATTTTGATGATTAATATCTTGGTGCTCATAAATGATATCTAGAAATAGTTTGGTAGAATTTTATTAGTATATGAGACTTGGTATCTATGTGATTTCATGGAAATCTGAGAAGTTTTGGTATGCTTTTTAGTGGTTCTCTAAATGATCATGGGTGTAAAATGCATCAAATAAAAGTTTCAAAATTACAAAATCAGAAGGCAACCCGATTAATATTTTTATGCCAAATATTTCCAATTTCATTTTCACAAAGATTGGAGTTTGTTTGATTTATCAATTTAAAGTTTACATTGTTTGTGATTAGCTCTGAAAAACTAGTTTACAAAGGAGATACCTGAAATTGGTGGGTTAATTACAATATAAAAAATCATTTTTGATTCAACTATCATAAAATTTGGCAAAGTTTCATGGCTCCTAGTTCTTTTGGTTTGTTCGCAGTGAAAATACCTAGTAATGACAAAATGAGAAATTACAATTTCTTCATTTCTCTATAATTTCTACAAAATTTTTATGGAGAAATTGGATATTATGTAATATTTATTCTTTCATATGCACAAGATATTTTTCGTCAATAGGAAAGAAAATAAGATAATATACTTTACAATTCACATTTGGAATACTGAATCATGGTTTTTTTCACTTTCAGGCAAAATTTGAAGATAATTTTTAACTGCAAATGAAGATTTTTATCTTTCAAATGACTCCCAAGACTTTTCCCATAATTGGAGGGAAATTTCATGGCATTTTAATACATTTTTGAGAAGCCCACAAGCTAAAAAATGCCAGATATTGGCAAAAATGGTCAACTGGTTTGTAGAAGTGTACGAATTGTAGTTTTGTAAAAATGTTATAGTAAGGAACATAGAAGATATTGCATTGCAATTAGAATTATATGATTAATTTAGAGAAATATATTTGTGTATTTGTGTTGAAGCATATGTGAAATTCTAAAAGTCAAGAAGAAGATTCTGATGCATTTGATTTACTTGTTTATGTTGGACTGATAACATTGTGTATAGAAACAATCTTCTGAAGGAACACTAATAGAAAATGCATTGTTTATTTCAATTGAGAAAGTATGAAGCATGCACAACTAGATGCCAGATCCATAAAACATGTTGTAGGGGGAAAGTGTCACATATACAACTAATATTTGAGATTATAACATGATATATGAAATTCAATAAAAGTGGAGTTGTAGTTTTCAGTTCTTCGAGACTTCATGGATGAGGTTGATAAACCTATTGTCACCCTTTACTATAGATTTCAGCCAAATATATAATCTATGTATGTACACTATTAGCAACATGATGGAGGAAAATATTCAAAGTGGCTTACAAATAAGACTAGCAATGTAAAATGCATGATTATTGAAAACCTAACCCTAATATTTTATCATAAAATCATAAAAAATCATGTAGTATGGTTTTGAGATAGGGATAAATATCTATTTCACCAATGAAGTTTTTTGTTGGTGAGAAATAACAATAAACTTTTTAATTTGGAAACATATGGATATATTCGACGATTAAATATTGGGCTTTTAAATGTGTAAGTCAGTAAGAAAATCTTAACCTTATTTTGTGCCACATAGGGAGAGCATGTCCAAGAGGTGTGTGAATATGTAAAAATCACAATATTACAAGATAGATTTAATGGCTATTTTGAAAACATGAGTTAAGTAAAAGTTAACTATATTTTTAATATTAATAGCAATAAAAAATAGGCGACTGGCCAAGTAGAAACAACCATAGTGAAAGTCACACTATCAAATCATTGAAAAATCACCAACCAAGATCATAAATAACACATTAGCCACCCATTAACATCAAATCAAGTAACAAGGGAAGTTAACCAAATTACTATCAGAACCAGTATAGTCGATATTCTCATATTAGTTACCAATAAGAAAACTAATTAAGCTATAATTATTAAAGTCCATATAAAAAATATTTCATATTGTCCATGCTAGGCCAGAGTTTATCCTTGAAGAAAACCATTATAAAAACTATAAAAATATTAACACTGAATTGGGCCCAACCATCATCCTTTCTTCCCCTCTAAGGGGACAGTTTTCCCCAATAGCCCGTCCAACCAGTGGTCTAATAGGAACCTATACAGTTTCTTGGTGATTTTATCATCTTCCTCTACCTTACCTCCCATCTTCTCTTGTTGAAGAAGATGAAGAGTAGTTGCTGCATAATGCATAACTTTAAAAACAAACTCTACTAGAGTAGTGAACCTAATGTTCAAATCAATCAATAGTTTCTTCTATTTTTCTAGCTCAATCCATAGAATCTTCAATTCAACTTCAACCTATTTGAAATAAAATATGTCCAAATTGTAGGGTTTAGGAGAGGCATGGAAGAGGTTAGGGATTGAAAAGGGGGTTTCACCAGGGGAGGGGAAAATGGAGGTCCTCCTTAAGCTTCCTAAGAGGGGAAGTAGTAGTCAATGAAGAGTTATCATTTGTTTCCAGGTTCTCATCCTTGGTTATAAGATCAATTGTACCCATACTAAAGGTAGTAAGAACATGGGTGTCTTTTTCTTGAGAAACTTCTTCAGCATTCTAGGGTGTATCATGCTCTTCCTCAACATAGATGTTCCTCCTAGATTTTTTTCTTTTCCACTCCCCTTAGACTTAGAATCTAAGTCTATCTCTTCCAGGATATCATATACTTCCTCTTGCTTTTTCTATTTGGTTTTATTGGAACCTAAGGGTTTCCTACCATTGGATGAAGGGGAGTCCTTCGAAATAACATAAAAATTAGGAATCTAGGTGAAATTTCTATACAGGAGGTAATGGGGGTAAGGGGTTAGAAAAATAATATTTTGATGAGGGCACATGGCTTTGTGAAAGTTGTAAAGCCATAAAATGAGGCCTTGGTGTAGAATGCTATAGGTTTTACCTTCTTCTCTACACTTTCTAACATCCATTATAGGTGACTCTAAATCATGTAGTAAAAAGAAGGAAAATAAATTTCATCATGATAGAAAAAGTGGTTCAAATGGGGAAAGTGGTAATAGTTACTCACTTTTTTGTGGCTCTCTAGAGTTAGGTTTTTCATGACAAAAAAGAAGATTTCATTCCATGGAACTAGAAGCTTCTCCCTATCAGTGCCACCTCTCAACTAAATTGGAACTTTGTTTGCCTTGAAGAAATGACTCATACTTTTCTCATCAACAATTTTTGTTTCCATTTTCCACTTTTTTCCTTCCAGTGAAATAACAGTAGCTTGAGCTATAAATTCCTCATTAATCTCAAAATTAATACCATTTATGGTCATTCCAAGAGTTAACCAATTACATAGACATCAACTCATCATAGCCTTCTATGGTATTCATGAATGACAACAAACTACCCTTAGTGATATACATCCATGCACATTCCTTCTTTCACCATTCACTCTCAATATTATAGGGCTCAATTATTTCTCTATCCCCTCCCACATTGATCAATAACTTAGGCTCCTCTATTTCTTCCATCAAATAAACCTTAAGGGAATCATATAGCACATCATTCACTTTGTAAACAATTTTTTAAAAAACTTTTCAAGTTTAGTGAAAGGGTTAAAATAATCCTTCCATAGAGTTCATAACCCATGACTATTGTTTTGAGTGCTTAAATTGGAAAGAGTGCTACCACTATAATTATTATTATGAGTACTTTGATTATAAATATCTTTACTCTAATTACTTTGAATGTGCCAAAAGTTATTTGAAAGAGACCCTTCATTAATGTTGCAATTTTGGAAATCACCAAAATACTAGAAATAAAGCATTTTAGAGATACCATGAATGCTCCATCCTCATGCGCACTTGAAAATGAAACCCCAAATCTTACCAAATTCCACCTTGAGAGAATTTTATAAAAAATTGTAGATGACTTCTAGTAAGCAGCTAGAGCAATATAGCCCATAAAATATCACAATTATTTGGCATGATTACATACCTCTCAATGTCATCACCCATAAACTGGACACTAGAAGTCCCATTATACTAGTTGTTACACATGTTATTGATGATATGTACCTTCACTCTCAACAAGAGTTTTGATTTCATGTGGGAGAGATTTTAGTTATCACCAACACTGTAGTCCAGTCGCTTTAAAACCCAAACTCAACAATTTTTCAACCACCTTGTTCCCCTCCTAGGATGTGTAATTCTACCACACACAAAATGATCATTTTTCATATCCCCATCAAAGTTAACCTTCATCCATCAGCCCCCTTGGGGGGGCAGGGTGGGGGGGGGGTACCAGTGATCGTTGGCCTAGGGAAACTTCTTCAAGATATGAAGGTTGTTAGTATATGTAGGGAGATAGAAACCAATATCCACATGGAAATCCTAGGGAGAGGATGGACTATCAAGCATATTTAATTCAGGCACCTTATGCTTTTACATAATTATTTAAATGATAATGATTGAAATTCCCTCTACAATAATCTCAACCTCCCTAAATTTTTTGTAATTTCTTTCCTTCCAAACACTTTAGCTAACATGTAGAGGTAAAAGTTTCCATAGGAGCTAGTTGGGGGTGAATGGAAGAGATAACCCAATTATCAAAAAATTGGTGAATGTTTTACCAAAGACCACCTTGATGTTGAAAAAGTTTAGCATGGATGCCAAAATCTATGAAACAAAAGGGTAGGAGACAAAGAGCTTGAAGATGTTCTCCTCTATCTATTTGTAGAGAATACATCTATTAGGGAATTAAAAAATCCATCTTCTTAGATTATCTATAGTCAAGATATTTTCATGGAGAGTGGCCCACCAATTTTTTTTTTTTTTTTTTTTTTTTCTTTGGGGTAAGTTGATGCATCCATAGTTTATCCCAACAAAGCCTAGGGACCTTTGAGTCAATTAGATGAAGATAAGAGGATCTAAATGAGAAGTCACCCAATTAATTTTTGTCCCAAATGATTTTTTCCTATGATGGGGAATTAGATATTCTAATGAGGTTGACCATACTGTGTAATATCTTAACAATCATCATATCCTAAGGAGGCCCCCTCTAGTTGAGGTTGAAAATTTTCCATTTGCATGAGGTGGTGGTATAATTAGAGACTATATGGCCCAAGGTAGTTTTAAAATAATCTCTAGCATATTTTTCTTCTTTTGTAAATTAAAGGCTTACCTCCCATCAAATTTTCATCCCAAAATATTATTTTATCTCTCTTACTTACCTGTCAATGTAGATCCCTTTGCAGGGATGTGCGGTTCCTAATCACATTGTTCAAGATCTCGAAGGCATACAAAAGCTCCACATCAAATAGTCAAGAGGTAAAAGAGGAGCCAATGAGGTATTTTGACTTAATAATTTGTTTCCATCTTCTTGGGTCTTTCGCCAGCTTCTAACCAACCTTAGTTAGAAGAGCTTTGTTGAGATTGCCAAGTTTTTTTATCCCAACCCCGCCATAGCTTTAGGTTTACAAATGGTATTCTAGCTAACTATGTTGGTCCATACATTTTCTTTCATGAAAGTCCATAGGAATTTCCTCTAAATCCTTTCAAGGAATTGGTCTATAGAATGAGATATTTTGAATATGGATAAGAAGTAGAAATGTACCCCTTGTAGAGAAGCAAAAAGGAGCTGAAGTTTTCTCATGCTACTACGAGACTTCCCTCTCTAGCCAACCAATTTTTTTTCTTAAGAATTTCCAATATTGTGTTTCAAAATTTTTGAGTAATCTCTTAAATTCCAAGGGGGAGTCATGGGTTGCCCAAGAGTTTTAGATTAATAAGATCATTTGTCTTGATGAAGTTGGCCAAATCTATTGTGATATCATTAAAGTCCACAGAAGCTACCATATTATCTAAGGGGAACAAGGATGTATTTAAATCTCCCATACAAAGATATTTCATGTCACTATTGTAGGTTAATATCATCGTGATATCCTCCTAGCTAGATATCCTACTAGCCCATGAGTTAGGATCATAAATATTAAAAATAAGCCAAGATAAATCATGATTGTGAGACATCATAGCTAAAAATTTGTGAGAGGAGGAAATTATCTTGTTGGAAATATAGATGGATTAACTAAGGTTGGGGGGGGGGGGGGGGGGGTGGGGGTGAATCAGTTACCACAAAAACAAATCCATAGATCCCTTAGATGTCAAATAGGTTACTTACTACTGTCACTTGGTAAACATTCATAAAAATGCTGTAACTCAGTAGATTAACTTGTTACTGATCTTTAAGCATTCACAATTATTAACATGCATGCAAAAGTAAATAACATGAACATAAGAGACACTAGATTTAACGCAGAAACCCAATATGGGAAAAACCACCAAGTAACTAGCTACCAATTTTCACTCTTCTAAAGTGAGCCCTGTTAGGAGCCAACCTTGTTAAAGGTTATAAAACACACTATTAGGTGTGACCCTGTTAGAGAATTTATTCACCTTGCTAGGAATGGCCTATTTAGAGGTCTTTAGAACAATTCAATGGAACTATCCACCTTGTTAGAGGATTTACAAAATGGTTGTTAGACCAACTCTATTAAGAGATTTAGGAATTGCTGTTACAATGGTTAGAAAGTAACAATGAAATGACCTAAATAAGATGCAACTAAATTTCTTGATTATAGATCTCTTTTCTACACCATTAGATCCTCCTTGATCAAATATAGCTTTGCTACTCCTTAATGATCTCTAATCATCCTTCAGAATTCACTCTTGCAATAATCAGTCCACTTCCACATTCATATCACATCAAATTCATCACTCTTAAAATTTGCAACTTGACCTCTCATATATACCTTTCAGATTATAAAGTTAGCTCAATTACAAGTTTTAATCACCTATAATCATTACCATAGTCAGCTGGAAATAATACTTAAAACAATTAACATTAAATCATAAATTAACAAATTCCTTTACTGGTCGACCCTAATCAATAAACACTGCTTTAGAAATAATTTCCTGCATTAACCATCTCAACTCAGTTAACACTGCAAATTTTGTGAAATCCTTTAGCTGCAAAGTGAACTCAGTAAAAAATAAATTTCATTCACTGACCATGAGAGCTTGGTAAGAACTATTTTCTACCACATTTTCTTTTGATGACCGAGTAAGCTCGGTAGACACTGAATTTCCTTTGCTAACCTTGAAAGCTTAGTAACAACTGTCTACACAAGGTAAAGTCTGAGAACGCTCAGTAGACACTGTAAATCTTCTTACAAACCAACTGAGCTCAATAAGAGCTAATAGATGACTTGTATGACATTTGTGTAACATCAAAGACAACACACAATTGGATAATTGTATTCAACAATCTCCCTCGTTGGCATTGAAGGAAACACAACATGTCATAGCATAATGAAAATTGAGAACAAGACTTTCTCCAATAGAAGTTTTTCTCACTCTAGAATTTTACACCTCAAACTTTAGTTATTTGTAGGAAAACTCTCCCTCTATCATAGTAATCTCTCCCTCTTTTATAAACTCACTTTCTTGCAAATTTCAGAAAGGTATGACAGTAAACTCTCCCTCTTTGACAACACATGCCAAAGACATCACAACTCAAATGAATTTCAATGTACCTTAAGTACTGATTCATATGTAATTTCTTCATTACTTTGCTGCATCAACTAATAGATCTTCAACTCTTTTCCTGTTGATGCATCACTAAAATTTTATTTTAGTGAGCTTCAGATAGGAGAATGACCCCTAACTTACCTCTTAGATACAATAATGCATCCTTAGGTAGTGTCTTAGTGAATATGTCAACAATTTGTTTCTTTGTATGGACATATTCCAATCTGATCTCCTTATTCTATACTAATTCTCTAACAAAGTGATACTTTATAGCAATATGCTTGGTTTTGGAGTGCATCACTAGATTCTTTGAAATGTTAATTACACTTGTATTATCACAAAACATGACAACTAGTTCTTTAATCTCTACCTTCATGCCTTCCAATAATTGTTTAAACCAAACAATGTTTGAATAGTTTACTATTGCTGCAACATAATCTGCCTCTGCTGTGGACTGGGACGTACAATTTTTCTTTTTACTTGTCCAAGAAAGCAACCTCTTTCCAAGAAAGAAAGCTCCTCCACTTGTACTCTTTCTATCATCAATGTTTCCTGCCCAATCTACATTAGTAAACACTTTTAAATCCAGATTTCCTCCAAGTTTATACCATAATCCATAATCTTTAGTTCCTTTCAAATATCTCATGATCCTTTTGATTTCCATCATGTGAGTTTCTCTTGATTTTGTTGAAAATCTTGCTACAATACCAACTGCAAGGGCAATATCAGGTCTTGTATGCACTACATACTACAACTTTCCAATCATAGATCTATACAATGTCTAATCTACTTCTTTTGATTCATCATCCTTGGTAAGTTTCAATCCAGTGTACACATAGGAGTCCCAACTGGTTTGTAGTCTTCCATACCAAACTTTTTTAGCATCTCCTTGATGTATTTTGATTGAGTGATGTAGATACCATTCTTATTTTGTTGAATTTGAAGACCAATAAAGAATTTGATCTCACCAAACATTGACATTTCAAATTCCTTGTTCATTTTCTCTGAGAACTCTTTACATTGATCATCATTTCCTATAAACAAAGTATCATCCACAAATATTTCTACCAAAAAAATCTTATTATCTGGTCCTTCCTTGATATACAAGCTACTATTATCATTAGTTCTTTGAAAATCAATCTGAATAAGATAGTTATGCAATCTCTCATACCATGCTCTAGGAGCTTGCTTCAAACCGTACAATTCTTTATGTAATTTGCAAACCATGTCCTTCTTGTCTGGATCAACAAAGCCTTTAGGCTATTCAATGTAAACCTCTTCATGTAGTATACCATTAAGAAATGTTGACTTGACATCCATATGATAAACTTTAAATTCTTTGTATGCAACATATGCAAGTAAGATCCTGACACCTTCCAATCTTGCAACATGAGCAAAAGTTTCTCTATAGTCTATTCCTTCTTCTTGAGAGTATCCTTTGCATACTAGTCTAGCTTTGTTTCTTGACACCTTACCATCTTCATTTAACTTGTTTTTGAATACCCACTTAGTTCCAATCACATTTTTGTCTTTAGGCCTAGGTACAAGAGTCCACATTATTTTTTCTCTATCTACTCTATCTCTTTATTCATGGCCTCAATCCAACTTTCATTTTCTAATGCATCTTTGAAACTTATAGGTTCAAAATCAGCAAGTAAAAAAGTACCTTTCAACTTCTTGTCATAGTTCCTTCAGATTTATCTCTAATGATCTGATCTGGTGCATGATGCCTCTTGACATACTTAGCTAATATAGGTTCCTTGTCTTTTGAACGCTTTGCATTTTCATCCTCTTGCACTTTAGCTTCAGGTTTTGACTGTTCTATCTATTTCTTGGGTCCTTCAGACTTAGTAGACATTGGCTTGGTAGCATCAGAATGTGACTCAAGTTCCTATAGCTTAGTTTGAATTTCCTACAACTCGGTTACTGAAGACTCTAGAGTAGAAGATTTTTGATTAATAGGTGTACCTGGCACTATATCAAGCTCAATGAAGACAAATCTCTTGTAGTCTTCTGGTTCCCTTTTGCTTTCTTCTTCAGTTCTTTTTGCAAACTCATCAACTTTCACATGTGCACTTTCTATAACTTTGTGAGTAGACAAATTCAAACATCTATATGCTTTACTCTTGCAAGAATATCCAAAAAATATTCTTTCATCACCCTTCACATCAAACTTACATTTTCTAGATTTTTTCAAAATGTAACATTTACTTCCAAATACTTTTAGGTAGCTTGCATTGGGTTTGTAGCCATACCATAACTCATAGGGGGTTTTGAATGAGTCCTTCTTTAGTTGTACTCAGTTCAAGGTATGAACTGCAGTGCTAATAACTTCCTTCTAGTATTTGATAGCAATTCTCTTTGCAATCATTATGGTTCTTGCACAATCCATGATAGATCTATTCCTTCTTTCAGTTATTCCATTTTGCTTAGGAGTTCCAGGTGCTGAAACCTACCTTTTGATTCCTCTTTCAATACAAAAGTTATTGAACTCATGTGAAATGAATTCACCACCTCCGTTTAACCTCAATTATTTCAGTCTTTTGCCTATTTCCTTTTCTACTTTGGCCAAATACCATTTGAACTTCTCAAATGCTTCTAATTTTTTTCTTAGGTACATGACAATCATCATTCTTGAGTAATCATCAACAAAAAGAATGAAGAATTTTTCACCAGTATAGCTTTCAATTCTAATAGGTCCACACAAATCAGTATGCACAATTTCTAAATTTTTTTTAGACTGATAGTTCTTACTTTTAAAACTAGTCTTTCCCATCTTGCCAATTTGACAATTCTTGCATAGACCAACCTCAAGTTTCTTAATGTTAGGAATGCTTCTTACTTTCTTGAATTTACTTATTTTCACCAAGTTATCAAAGTTCACATGACACAACCTCCTATGCCATAACCAACTTTCTTCAACTTGAGCAATAAAGCACGAACATTCACCAAGTTTAAGTTAAAACAAGTTACCTTTTGTTTGAGTGCTTGATCCAATCAACTTTTCTTTGCCATCCAAAAATCTTTCTTTTCCATGCATGAATTCCACTTTGAATCCATTATTGAGTAGTTGTGCCACACTCAATAGATTGTGTTTAAGTCCTTCTACCCAATATGCATTATCACATACAAGTTCTTTGGTTAGTGAGATTCTTCCTTTTCCTTTTATGCAACAAGATTCATTATTACCAAACCTCACAATGCCACCATCATAGTCTTCAAAATGTTCAAACTTAGTTTTATCACCAGTCATGTGATGAGAACAACCACTATCTATAATCCATGTGTCATTTTTTCTCCCATGAGAAATAAGTGCCATTTCCTCATCATTATCAGACTCATCCTTTACAACAATATAAACAATTTCAACTTCTTCTTCATCATCAGAATCATTAGAATCCTTAGCCATGAAACATGTTTTCTTACCTTTGTCCTTGAATGATTTGAAGTCTTTCTTACCATTGCACTTGTGACCTTTCTTCTCATCCTTGTTCTGCTTATTTGGGAACCTAGCAGTAATATGTCCAATTTGTTCATAAGAAAAATAGATTAGAGGAACCTTACCTTTGTATTTCCCTTTGCCTCTTGAATATTTCCTTGCTAGCAGAGCTTCAACCACCTCAAGATCACTATCTGAACTTTGTTCTGATTCTTCTTCACTATTTGACTAAGAATCCTTTATCTTCTTGCCTTTCTCCTTGAGTGAAAGCTTGGCTTCAAATGCTGATTCAATGTTCTTGGTAGCTAGAACATAATTATCATAGTTATCTAGCTCAAATGCAGTCAATCTTCTAGCTATGGCCTCTAAATTTATCTTATGATTTGCTTCACATCTTCTTTCTTGAATTGCAGAAACTTTGATTGCATAAATAGGAAGTAGTGTTCTAAGAACTTTACTTATAACTGTTTCCTCTTTGATATCTCCTCTAGAAGCTTTGATTACACTACACTTCCTTTGACTCTTTCAACATATTTTGCAATGTTTTCATCTTCTCTCATCCTCATCTGATCAAATTGACCTCTCAAACTTTTTGCTTTGGCTCTTCTCACATTATCATCTCCTCCATAGATTTCTTTTAGCTTGTTCCACATTTTAAAAGTAGTTTTGCAATCCTTGATATCATCAAATTCTTCATAACTTAAGGTAGATGCAATATCTATCATCATGTTGTTGTGAGTCTTCTTTTCAACAATATCATTGATAGATAATGTGCTAGTAGGTTCTACATATGCTTCATCCAAATATTTCAGTCCTGTATCTCCAATGGAAGCCAGATGAAGTCTCATCAATCCCTACCATGCTGAGAAGTTGTCCTTGTTAAGTCTTGGATTTTCCCTCCTGTAAGACATCTTGATCTTTAACTTAGATCCTTGAAATCTTTTCCTACAAGCACCAAAATCTTTGATACCAATTGTAAGAAATATAGATGAAGTAACTGGGGGGGAGGGGGTGGGGGGTGAATTAGTTACCACAAAAACAAATCCACAGATCCCTTAGATGTCAAACACGTTACTTACTGCTATCACTTGGTAAACATTCACAAAAATGCTATAACTTGATAGATTAACTTGTTACTGATCTTTAAGCATTCACAATTATTAACATGCATGCAAAAGTAAATGACATAAACACAAGAGACACCGGATTTAATGTGGAAACCCAATATGGGAAAAACCACCAAGTAACTAGCTACCAATTTTCACTCTTCTAAAGTGAGCCCTGTTAGGAGCCAACCCTATTAAAGGTTACAAAACACACTATTAGGTGTGACCCTGTTAGAGGATTTATTCACCCTGCTAGGAGTGGATTTGTTAGAGGTCCTTAGAAAAATTCAATGGAACTGTCCACCTTGTTAGAGGATTTACAAAATGGCTATTAGACCAACTTTGTTAAGAGATTTAGGAATTACTATTACAATGGTTAGAAAGTAACAATGAAATGACCTGAATAAGATGCAACTAGATTTGCTGATTATAGATTTCTATTCTATACCATTAGATCCTCCTTGGTCAAATATAGCTTTGCTACTCCTTAATGATCTTTGATCATACTTTAGAATTCAATTTTGCAATAATTAGTCCAGCTCCACATTCATATCACATCAAATTCATCGCTCTTAAAATTTGCAACTTGACCTCTCATATATACCTTTTGGGTAAAAGCAAAAACCTATGTCACCTTTTATAAAGAAATGTGATATTAGAATGTGACAGTTCAACATTAATGACAAAAAAAATGGTATTTGTGTTTAAAATATGAAGATGATGTAAACTAATGAAATGTGTAGAATTGTGTGAATTTTATGCCTATAATTTTTATAATTTTTTTGACTAAGAATTTGTTCATTTTATTTTATTTTGAAGTCCCTTTTTTAACTGTAAAAAATATAGGATGTACTTCCCATCAAACAAGTATGTGCAAATCACCTTTTTTTGTTCTAATTTGAAAATATTTTATAGATGACATGTATAGCTAGTGCACAAAAAAAGAAATAATTATTTTTGATGTATATTTTCTTTGTTATAAGTACTCAAGTTCGACCTTGTCAGAATCCAACAATTTTTTCCTCCCGTCAAAACTTCCCTATCAAATCTATACCTTCTTGAAAATAAATTACATATTCGTGAAGAGGATTCTCTCCTATAGTGATAAATATATATATTTTATTTTTTTGATATGATTTACTATTTTTTATCATTTTTTGAGAGAGCATATTCTGAAATGTTGAAATATCGACTTATAATATTTTGAGATTATAACATATTATAACTAATCAAAATAATCAAAAATTTATATAATGATGATATTGAATCTGAAATCTATAAAAGGGTATATTTAGTTTTTTTTTAAAATTGAGTTTTGATAGACAAATGAGATTTGACCAAAACAGGTTTTTGTATCACAAACAGTGACACAGATCTATGCTTTTACACTTTTAGATTATCAAGTCAGCTCAATTACAAGTTTTAGTCACCTATAATAATTTCCATAGTCGGCTGGAAATAATACTTAAAACAATTAAGCATTAAATCATAAATTAACAAATTCCTTTACTGGCCAACCTTGCTCGGTAAACACTGCTTTAGAAATAATTTCCTGCATTAACCATCTCAACTTAGTTAACACTGCAAATTTTGTGAAATCCTTTGGTTTCCGAGTGAACTCGGTAAGAACTAAATTTCCTTTGCTGACCATGAGAGCTCGGTAAGAACTGTTTTGTACCATATTTTGTTTTGATGACCGAGTAAGCTTGGTAGACACTGAATTTCCTTTGCTAACCTTGAAAGCTTAGTAACAACTGTCTACACAAGGTAAAGTCTAAGAATGGTTGGTAAACATTTAAAATCTTCTTACAAACCGAATGAGCTCAGTAAGAGCTAACATATGACTTTTATGACATTTGTGTAACATCAAAGACAACACACAATTGGATAATTGTATCCAACATATCTTCCATATAAATTTACCTAGACTCTATAGTATTGCAAGACCTATAGAAGAAAAATTATCTTCAACATAGTAAAATCAACACCCTATCAAAGACTGTTAAATATATGAGAAAATTTTTCATACTTTATATTAACTTCCTAAAGAAAAATGATGTCTACTTTTTTTGTGAGCAGTGTTTGTTTGACCGTGAACTATTTTTGGGGACCGTTCAAACCCCTTATATTCTAGGAGAGGAACTTCATTTGTTCCTTTTACTTTGTGAGCCTTCCAAGATTCACTACTTTCCATTAGAATTCTCCATGTCTATGGCCTTTTTTCTTGTGAACATTTGGTCTTCCCACTCTTGTATCACTTCCTACATCCACTTTTAGTTTAGTCTGTGTCCTCCTTTTCTTCTTTTCCCACCCACCTTTATCATCCTCAAATATGTCCTTTGACACTCTCTCTATTAGAGTGTTTGTCACTCTACTCCCTATCAAGTTCTATATTAGGTTAGGTGAGTTAAAGCTCAAGTTACCCTAGGGTTGTTTGATGGTCACCTCTAGGGTGGCCAAGGTTAGCTCATATTTTTCATATTTTCCTTCAAAGTCTAAAATGACTTGCAAGGTTTTTTTTAGGGATTTCCCCTACTTCCAATCTAGTTTGGCTCAAGTGCATCTAGGTGGGGACTTCTATAGAACCTAGGATATCATTGATCTCTTTAGTGAAAGGGTAGTATTCCATTTCCTCAACAATGGTCTCAATAGTTTTTTGAACCACCACCAAGGGGGATGGATGGGGAGGCTTCATCATGTGTTTTTGCATTTAACTGAGGTGCATCTAAGGTGGTACCCACATTACCTCCATCCTTATAGATAATAGGGGATAAAAATATCTCCTTGTCTTTCTAAGAGAGTGCTTTGCGATCCAAGTCAAGATGCCCATATTTCAAGCACTTTTGACAAAATGGGGCAACATTCTCATAGACCAACATATAGGTTTTTTTCCTCCATTTGGAGTTGAGGTAAATAGAGGTTGGAAGAGGGTGGTTAACACCAAGATTGACCAAGATCCTAGAAAAAAAAAGCCTAGACTTGGATTTGCTGATCTCGTCAACAATGATGAAGTGACCAAATTAGTTGCCAATCTCCCTTAGGACTCTTTTATCCAAGAGTTCTAGGGGGAGACCTAGAAGGAAAACCCAAATAGGGGCCAAGTGGTGAAGGTCCATTGAAGGGTCAAAACCAAGTTTCCAATAAACCATGCTTCCCATATCTCCAATAACCTGATAACACCAAGTTTACATCAAAATCTAGGGTTAACTTGAATAGGAAAAACCATCCTAGTAGTGCAGATACCACCACACTACCCATTAGTTTCTATTGACCACGCCATTTTATAACCATGTCAATAGAGGATCTAAAACTTAGGAACCATCCTATGAAGCAAACCTTAAAAGATGAGGTGATGCTTTCAATTAAGGAATTTGGTAGGAAGATTTACACACCATCAAAGACCAAAATAACCTTTGAGAGGTTCCATGTCCTAGGGTTATCCATGTTTCCCAAAATAATCTCATTCCATTTTTTCTAGTAGTGGGGGCAATTGGATCCACCTTGAGAGAAGGGGAGCCTAGAAACACTAAGTCATCTCCTAGGGGGTTTGACACATAGCCTATCACAAGGAGAATGTCAATAGAGTCAGTAGACAGATCTACCTACAATGACTAGGAGTTAGTAACCAAACAAAAGTCAAGAGGGTCAAATTGTGGCTGACGAGAGCTCGCCACAACTACCATTGGAGGCTATTTCAAAGCACAAGACTAGAGTGGGAAAGTTGCAGAGCAATTTCAAAGTGATAAGAAAATAAGGTAAGTATGTTAATGCCATTTTTTTACATTATAATTCTCTTGATAATAAGTTTCATATTATTTTTTTAAAAAAAGAAAAATATTAAAGTCTTTAATTTTAGTTTTTTTAAATGATCAAATCAAATTCTTTTAGGGGAAAATATTTTAAATTGTGATTATTGATGAAAATGTTTTCAAGATATTATATATGAACTCTTCATAATGAAATATTAAAGAATATTACATACCTCTCCTAAATTTCTATACTAGAATATATTTTTACCTATTTTTTAATATACTGCTTGATTGAATAATTTTTCAAATATGAAATACTTCATAATATGATTGTGTGTTGGGGAAAATTTTGAGTTATACACTAATAGGTAAGACATTGATTGTATTTGTTGTAGCTAATACTATTGCAATCACTTCTTCTTAACTAATGATTATGTTATTTTATTTCAACCAATTAAATGTAAGTATTTTAATTTTGAATTTTGAATTTTATTTTTTGTAATGTATATATGTGAGATTTATAATTTCTAAAATCAACAAAAATATTTTACTTGATTTTGATTGGTTTATATTTTTGGGGTCTTTTCCGCAAGCATACCCCTATGAGGCAAATTTTTTAGAAACACATATATAACATAAAAATAAATTCTTACCTAAAAATGACTAATCTCTTAAAAAAATAGATCAATTTAAAAAAATAAAGAAATAATTTATTCCATGAAACAATTTCTTTTAAATTATGTCCTATGCTTAGTATAATCATCACTTGTAATATAAAATTAACCACTCTTGAAAATTTGAATATGAATTTATATATAATTTTAAAAATTTAACCTACATATTTTTCATCATAATTAATATCCATCAAAAAATAAGTCAAACCAAAAAATAATGCAAAAAATATTGTTAACTAAAAATACTAGATTTAACTAGCTTGACATGAGCCTACAACACAAGGGTACATTGTGAGCCTCTTATTTGGGAGGTCCTGGGTTCAAGTCTACTCGAGCTTAATAAATACTAAAATTAATTAATCACAACACATAATAATAATAATCAATATAGTTCCATCTAATGTTCAAACATAACATATCATAATGTGAAATGATTTACCTTGTAGAAAGTGATGTAAATCATAGTTGAGTTTCATCTAATGTTTATTGTGGCGTTGTGAGACCCTACTTGTAGTTTTGATATAAAAAGATATAGTATTTTACAAAACATGTCCTCTCTTGGTCAAATTGCTATTGTCAATTTAATAGTCTTGCTAAAAAAACAAGTAAAGGATTTTTTTTTTTATAGAATCAATTTTCTTACTTATAGATTTATCTTACATAAAGATAAATGACTATAAATGAAAATAATTTTAAATAAAATTCAAATTATTTATCAATTTTTATATTAAAAAATACTACTTATATATTGAATTCAAACAATCATATCAAAAAAATTGGAAGATTTACATTTGTCACCATTACTATCTTATGAAATATAACATTAAAATTTTAACCACTTACAACCTTCAATTCAAAATGTCAATAAAAGTCTATAGTTTACAAGTCTTTTATAAAATGTTAACATGATGTTAAGGTGAATACAATTAGTAGGTTAGGATTGAAAACTAAGCATGTAGTTATAATAAGTTGAATTCATAAAAATTATAACTTTGTTGATATTTTCTTACAATATTGATAGTGCTTCCTTGAAGTCCACATACTTTTAATGATTTTAGAACTTAAAAATTTCACATTTAAACATTAGTAAAATGAAAAATGAAATTAAGAAAATATTAATCACTACTTAATTAAGAGTAAGTGATTACAATAGTATATGACCCAGGCAAATACAATAAAGAGTGTAGGTTTTTGTGCTTAAATTGAATATAAAATATTAATAATTTTATGTAAATAATTAGTTTTATGTTTATTATATAGTTCTTATATATACAATCTTCTCTATTAAATATTTTTGATACTTAATTGTTTTTGAAATTAAGATATCTCACTAGTTCATTTTATATGCATTTAAAAAAAAACCATAAAAAGAATCAAAGAAAATCTTACTGCAAAAACTTCATTTCCATTACTTTTGTAATAAAGAAGATCATATCCAACTATTTCAATATATTCAAATTCTTCCTAACTCTTCCAACGAACCCCACCAATCCCGCCCAACAATATTTGAATACTTCAAAAAATCCAAAATAGAGAGCCAAACAAATTTCAAGGCTTCATCTAGAGCTATTTCTAAGATAATTAGTTTGACTCAAAAAATCACATAGTTAAATCCTGATAGCAATATCACAATTTGACTTGTCGTGGAAATTATCTCCTACTTATTAATTAGTTTTAGTCTAATGTGATAGTCCACTACTAGGAAATTTTGGAAAAAGATATTAAATGGAGACTCCCTCTCTTTGACTTTGTGGTAAGTAGAGAAGGATATTGCATTTAGGGTTCCTTAATTTCAGAAATATGATTGAACTGCCCTTCCATCTTGGTAGAGTGAAATAATAATTTAATGATTATATCCACCTCTCTCAAATATAGCTCTATGGAAATTAAAATTTCATTCTCTTGAACTTTTTAATATTATTTAATGCCTATCAACTCATTCTCAACTAGTAGCTTCATAAAAATATTTTTAAAACGAAATTCATTTCAGTTTATATCATATTATTGTTTTTTTTCTTTCATTTTTACTTTGTTATATAATAAATTAAAGAAATTATGTTAATTAATAAAATTATATTTTAATCTTACTTTCATTAATATTTTAATAAAAATTAAACTTTCAATTTGTAACAGTTATAAATCTATAAGTAACCTAAGAATTCTGGGTTAACAACACTATTCATGGAAAAGATAAGATTGGAGGAATAAAATATAACTACAAATTAATTAGTATAAATTGACATATCAATTAAAACTTATTTCAACTAGCATTGTTTCACAAATTAGAATAAAGAAGCAAGAAACTATAATATTTAAGAGAATTGGGTATCTTACATGGGATCAAGATGATTTTAGAAGCTAAATAAGTGGTTCAAAAAGGTCAAAAGGAGTATATGTATTATATGTGATATGTTGTATAATTAGAATTATCTAATCATATAATAGATACATATTGTAATGTTAGGCTTAAATGGATAGATTATCTCTTTAGAGAGAATGAATGAAAGATTGTGGATATATATCTTATGTATATATGAGATGTTATTCTCATATGTTTCTAATCCATATTTGAAACCCAACCAACTATATCAAAAATTCTATTTCCTCTAATCTTTTCCTTTTGATCTCCATATTAAATGGAGGTGTAAATATTTTATTATATTAATAAAATATATTTAAATACCTCTACCCATTTCCTATTTAGAAAAACTTATTTCAACTATCTGAATGTTTAAACATTAAACTGACTTAAAGAAAAATATTCTTTCTAATCAGGACAAATACATTTTTTTTTTTTGATGGAGGGTTCAGACCTGTGAGGCATGAGGCTTGCGAGCTACCAACTAGAAAAAGCCACCACTAAAAGATTTAGGAACCCAATATGGGCCCACAACCAGGGGCACGATCCTAGCCTCTGTATATGAGAAATATGTTAGCAAGTAATACTAATCTATTAAGAGAACAAAGCATTAACTAGCATAAAAACCATAACATATATGAGAGACAAAGTGGAACCCTCAAATGAGAATATGAGCCATAGAATGGCTCTCCCAATGAGGATGGTCACTTGCTTTGGGGATGAGTCTATTTGCTTAGATTTGGTATGTATGCTCAAAGTTCTCAAAACTAGCTTCAATGGAGATGGAAAATGGCAAATTGGTAGCTTTGTGAGCTCTCAATTTGGCATTATGAGGGTATGGTTGATGGTTTTTGGTTCTCAAACTAGCATTATAACTTTGGTTTAAAGGTTGTGATGAAATGGCTTGGGAGGGGATTCAATTTATAGGCTAAGGGCTTGAGAGATGGAGGGTTAAGATGGAAGGAAATGAAAAAGCTTATGGAGGGATTAGATTGCATGAGAGGAGAGCACATGGATTGTGCTTCCTTACAACCAATTAGGGAGTGACACATGTCACAGGGTGAGTGGGTGGAGGAAAGGGCAAGGATGAGTCAACAAAAGAGGCTCAAGGGATAATATCTTCATAAAGACCCTTCATTATGGCTTGTAAGAGCTTGTAAGAGTCTTTATGGCCTTTGTAAGAGCATTCATTGTTGGGTGGTTGGGATATTTTGGAGGGAGTTGAGATTGTTGACTTTGCTTGGCTTAGGAAAGTCTTAAGCTTACTTAGGGAATGTGACAAGGTTGGGGGGGGATTAGAGGTGATTTAGGATTAAACTAAGCTTGTTAAAGATTTGCAAGTGGATGGCATTCAATGAGGGTGGGTGAGTTAGTGGCTAAGCTTGGTTAGTATGGGTGGATGGGGCGGATTAGTCTAAAAAGGGGTTTTAGGATAGTTTAGGGGTTATTAGATTTGAGGGTTTTATTTATCAAAGAGATTTATTTGATAAATGGAGATTTTGGAATTAGATAGAAGAATAGGATTTAATTGATAAATAATAGGTTATTTGATTTATCAATTAGGACTATAGATGATTAATTAAATTAATCAGCTAGGGGATGGCAAAGGATTAATTAAATATGAATTTAATTAATGATGCCTTTAGAGATAACTAAATAGGATTACCAAAGTGGTGCAATCAAATTTAGGTGTCTACATTTTGCCCCTTTCTGACATAGTGTTGAGACAACATTATTTCAAAGAAGTTTGAACGAAGATGACACAAGGAAGATGTTTTAGCAACAAGGTTGCCCCAGTCTCAAATAAGAAGAGGAGAGACTAGACCTAGATGATGCCCCCTCAAGAAGGCGGTGGGAAGAGAAAGTGAAGCTTGATGAATTCTTGAAAAGTATAAGAATCCGAGATGAGCAAGGAGACTTAGATTGGCTTAAGAGAAGAGGTTTAGTTAGCCCAAACTCTCACTATGGGAGAATGATAAGGGGAGAATCAGAGGCACAAAAGGAAGCAAGCTTAAGACTTTCGGGATTGGGGGGAGGATGAAGGAGTGGAGCACTATAAAAAGGAATCCAAGATATGAGATGGATGAGGGGATTATAAAGTTGATGCAATAGGATTTCAAAGAGTTAGATTGGCGGAAGATGGGTTTCGGAGATCCCTAGGACTAGGATTGTGGATCTCGAAAGATGAGGCCTGGTGGATTGATTGGATTGGTGGATCCCTAAGACTAGGATTGTGGATCCCTAAAGCTAAAGGTGAGGAGTGATTCAAAGAGATAATGATGCATAAGCTGGGGTAGGAGAGACGGATGCTGGATATGGATGGGGGATAATGGAGATGAAAGGAAACCATTGAAGCTTTTTGAGCAGGGGGATACTTCAAAGAGAAGTACCACCATGTAGTTGAGCACTATATTTTCTATAGGACTATTGGTTAATTGCCAAGGTTACCAAGAACATCAAGGCCTTTTCACCAACTGTCCAGATGACTGATGGACTGACTCAAAACAAACACACAAGGATTGCCCCAGCATCTCACATGAATCTTGAAAGAATCAAAGTGGAACCAACACTGGGTAACCCACAAGCAGAAAAGAAAAACAAACAAAAGACTTGATCAAGACCTTACGCCCAGATAGCCCCATTCACAGTATACCATAATATGGAAGATCGTGGCCACTTTGAGGAGGGAACAAAAAGATTGTTTGGAAAAGATACTTCAAGACCCAAAAGGGAAGAATCTAAATCAAAAGAAAGAAAAAATCCAAAAGAGAACCGTTTGCCAATGAGATGGGTAGGACGAGGTACTAACAGACCAAGATCAGACATGAGGAAAGTGATATCCTGCAAGGATCTATCGAAGAGCACCTAAGCTGATGGATCTGGAGGAGTGATGCATCTGGCAAGTTGAACTAAGAAGGATAACACTTTGGTGATAGGAGATCTAGCTAAAGGATGTATTGGAATAGCTAACCAAGGGTTGTGCGATGTGTGCAAGATGCTGATCAAGGAGAAATTGACATGAAAGCTAGATAGATACAATGGTACTAAGCTAGAGAGGATGTACAAGCTGACAGACCAATATATGTTACAAATGTACAAGGTTGTTCATGTTTTTGTTTTGTGAGATGGAAATGTTTGTGAAGGGTGGGATGTCTATAATAGTTGATAGGTGGATAGGTAGATGGTTTACGAAAAGCTTAAAAATGGGATTCTTTGTGTGCATGTGATAAGATACAAGCTAGGATACAAGATTATTTACAAGCTGAAATACGGTACAAGCTTTGGACAAGATTCAAATATACAAGCTATGCTACAAGGGGGGATACAAGATTTACAAGGGGTATTTACAAGCTTCATCAGATTTTGGATATTGGGTTGGAACACCAAGGGAACAAAGCAGGTGTTTTATGGGATGGTGGGTGAATGGATGAGGGATAGCATAGTGATAGATAATGGATTAGTCTTAGTACACAAGGTGCCTAAATTACCAGGTTTTCACCAAGGTACCTATCCAAGGCACTTGAATTGCCAAGTTTTCACCATTGGACGCTTATTTCTCTTTACTATTTTTTTTTTTTTTTGTATTTTTTCAAAAGCTGGGTATACCAAGGATCTTCAAGCATAGAACCTCTTGAGATGAATGATGTTAGTAGGATCATTCAAGAGTTCTCCTTTTGGTGTAGATAGCTGATAGGCTCCGGAGCCAAAGGATGCAGTGACAATATAAGGACCAAGCCATGTAGGTTCAAACTTGCCTTTCTTTTCTCGATCTACTTGGACTTTCATGTTTTCTTTGAGGACCATGTCACCTGGTTGAAAGTGTCTTGGAAGCACCTTCTTGTTGAAATTCCTTTTGAGACAAGTTTGATAGACTGTGAGATGATCATAGGCCTGTTGTCGCTTCTCGTCTAAGAGATCTAGTTGGGTGAGTCTAGCTACTCTGTATTCTTCATCTGATATTTTCCCTTGCAAAGATATGCGCAAGGAGGGAAGTTCAACCTCTATAGGTAGTACTGCTTTGGCACCATAGACTAAGGAGTATGGAGTTGTTCCTATGGATGTACGAAAGGAAGTTCGATAGGCCCATAGGGCTAGATTTATTTGTAGGTGCCAATCACGGCCGGAATCATTGACAACTTTCTTTAGGATTTTGAGGAGGGTTTTGTTAGTTGCCTCTGCCTGGCCGTTACCTTGTGGGAAATATGGGCTAGAAAAGTGGTGATGGATGTGAAGGGAAGTGCATAATTCTTCCATGTTGAGATTTTCAAAGTTACCTCTGTGGTCGATGAAGATGGTGGATGGGATGCCGAAGTGGCAAACAATGTGGTACAAGATGAACTTGGAGACTTGAACTCCTGTAACTAAGACTAGGGGGACTGCTTCCTCCCACTTAGTGAAATATTCTGTAACTATTATTATCCATTTATGTCCATTAGATGAGAGGGGTGTGATAGTTTCAACTAGATCAAGGCCCCAACAAGTGAAAGGCCAAGGTGGTGCAATAGGTTGTAGATCCTGTGCTGGAGCGTGCACAAGATTTGCATGTTGCTGACATGGGAGACACTTTTTGACAAAGTCATAGGAGTCTTCTTCAATGGTAGGCCAATAGTAGCCTTCTCTAAGGATTTGTCATGCTAGGACAATACCACTCGTGTGGGCACTGCAAAGTCTAGAGTGTACTTCTTTTAACACCATCGCGGCCTCATTTTTGTCTAAACATCGAGAGAGAGTATTGTGATAACCCCGACGATATAAGGTATTGGCTATGATAACATAGCAGGATGATTTTCAAATGAGGTTTTGGCATTGGGTATGCGTGAGTTGAGGAGATATGATACCATCATTAAGGTAAGCGTGAATCTCATGGTACCAAGGGGATTGGGGACCAACCAAGATACAAACATGGTTTGAATCCTCATTCACATAGGCGGGTGCGAGGAGCTGCTTGACCAAAAACTCATACTGTGTAGCTGCTAGGGGAATTTCCAAGAGCGAGCCAATAGTAGCCATAGCATTTGCTGCTTTGTTCTGTATTCGAGGCACTTGTGTAAATTGAAGCCTTGTAAAATGCTGGGTTAGCTGATCAACTAGCTCTTTGTAGGGTAATAGCTTTTCATCTTTGGTTTGATATTCATTTAGGGCTTGCTTGATGGTGAGCTGCGAATCACCAAAGATTTGTAACTCAGCAATGTTCCATTCTGTAGCTATCTTTAATCCTGCTATGAGAGCCTCATATTCAGCTATATTGTTGGTGCTAGGGAATTGTAGCTTGAAGGCTTTTGGAATGTAATCTCCTTGAGGTGTGACCAACAATATTCCTGCCCCTGATCCATGAGATGTGTATGAGCCATCAAAATAAAGTTTCCATGCGGGCTATTCTTCAATTAGACAGATATGCTCATCTGGAAATTTTGTGATCAAAGGATATGCATCTATTAGAGGTGCATCAGCTAGGTGATCTACTATAGCTTGCCCTTTGATTGCCTTTCTATCCACATACTGGATGTCAAATTCGCTAAGGAGCATAACCCATTTGGCCAAACGGCTTGTAAGTGCTGTTCTAGAGAGCATATACTTGAGAGGGTCGATCTTGGAGACTAGTTGGATGGTATGACTTAGCATGTAGTGGTGAAGCTTTTGAGTTGAGAAAACAACTGCCAAACAAGCTTTTTCCATAGGAGTGTAATTGAGTTCATAACCAACTAGGGTTCTACTAATGTAGTAGATGGCTCTTTTTCTGCCGTAGTCATCAAGCTGTGCTAGAAGTGCCCCTAGAGTAGTAGGCATTGCTGATATATAATAGATCAAGGGACGACCAGGAACTGGTGGAACCAAGATAGTGGGATTGGCGAGATATTGCTTGAGCTGATCGAAGTTGCGTTGACATAAAGGATCCCACTTAAAGTTTTCATCTTTCTTCAGTAAATGTGTAAATGGTGTACACTTATCTACAAGCTGGGAGATAAAGTACCGAATAGATTGGAGTTTTCCTTGAAGAGAGCGAAGCTGTCACAATGTCTAGGGAGGAGGCATGTCTAAGATAGCCTTGACCTTCTTGGGGTTGATCTCTATACCTCATTTAGAAACTATAAAGCCTAGAAGCTTGCCAGATGTGACCCCAAAGACACACTTCTTGGGATTCAACATGAGATGATATTTGGCTAACTTATCAAAGACTTTCTCTAGGTCAGCAAGATGATCCATGAAGGTGTGAGATTTAACCAAGATATCATCTACATAATCCTCCAAAATGCTATGGATAAGATCATGGAAAATGGCTGTCATAGCTCTTTGATAGGTAGCCCCAGCATTCTTTAGGCCAAAAGGCATCATGTTGTAGCAAAAGGTTCCCTAAGGGGTAGTGAATGCTGTCTTATGCTGATTCTCTTCTACAATCTTGATTTGATTATACCCAGAAAATTGATCCATGAGGGACAAAATTTCATGTCTAGCTGTAAAATCTACAATCATATCTATGTTGGGCAAGGAAAAATCATCTTTTGGACAAGCTTTGTTAAGATCTCTGAAATCAGTGCAGATTCTGATGTCACCAGAAGGTTTAGTAACGGGGACCATGTTGGAGATCCACTCTAAGTAGTCAATAGGTCAGATAACCTTAGCAACTAACATTCTTTCTAATTTAGCTTTGACCAGTAATGCCACCTTTGGGTGCATTTTTCTAAGCTTTTGTTTGACGGGCTTGATCTTTGGATCAACTGCAAGATGATGAACTACAAGCTTTGGATCAAGTCCTAGCATGTCCTGATATGACCATACAAATTGGGCAATATTCTCTCTTAAGACCTCAAAGAGGAGGTCAGCTTGATCTTGTGATAGGGATGCAGCAATGTGAACAAGTCTGGGGATCTCTAAAGAACCGATGTTGACTTCCCTAGTATCCTCAATTAGAATAGAAGACACCTTTGGTCGATTATCTTGAGGAGGCAATGCTAAATCCTCATGTTCTGCTTGTGGCTCTAGATTTTCTTGTTGAGGGGTGTTCTTCGCTGCCTTAGCTAGTCTTGAATTCACCTTAGTTCCAGTTTTGGGTGTATCGAAACTAGGTTGGGGATTTTCTCCAAAATACCCCTTGGGATCTAGCTTGTAGATATAGGCAGAATCTGGCTTTGTTTTCTTGTGAGGAGTTTTAGCTCCCATGAATCTCAGAAGTGCTTCCTCTGATGTGAACTCATCAATATGTATGATGCTTGGTTGGTCCCAATCTATGAGTTATGGATGGGCAAGTGGTAAGTCAATGAAATGGATGGATAGTTCTTGGAGAACAGAGTCTCCTAGGGAGATTTGGTCTGGGATATCATCGTAGGCTCTCTTTTCAACTTCCTCAAGAATGTCTTTGATTTCGACAAGGTTGTGATGAATGTTCAAAAAAGTGTGACCATCCGTATTGGTGCCCCCAGTTGTGGGTATGCCAAAGCCAAGACCTGACTTCGATTCCCACTTGTGTGCATCGATGGGGCACTGCATGCCTCTTTCTTCTGGTCCTAGACCACCACCTCGATAGTTCCATTTTTTAGTGATGAGCTTATGTTCTTGGGGATACTTTTGGCTGAAGTGATCAAGGCGTGCTTGATTTCTTGGAGGTGCATCCTTATGTAACCAATTGTTGATATCTGGAGTGAGCTCCTCATGAAGAGGGATTTTCGAGGATACAAAGGTTGTTGGGCCAAACTGTTTGTATCGAGGAGGTGGAATCTCCTTAGCTTTGTGATATGTTGGTTGTCCATGGGCATGTGGATCAAGTGGGAGTGCCCCAATAGTAAATGCATCTGATAGACTATACTCTCCATAGCCTTTGTTATTGATCTTTACGGTAGATAGGGTGGAGGCGAGGATGTATTTTGGGTCACTACAATTGTGGGATGAGTTGGCGATGGCTGTGTTCATATCAATTCTAGGGCAATGGTTTGTATATGAGGCTTCAACTATATTGCAGTAAGAAAAGGGTTCTGGATCAGCATGGATGGTTACCTTAGTGCCCTGATGCAGAAATTTGATGCACTAATGGTAAGTGGATGGAACGGCTTTCATGACATGAATCCATGGGCGATCGAGGAGGATGTTAAATGGTAGGTTTAGATCAATAACATGGCAGAGTGTTTCTTGGATGACTAGCCCAACCTTGATTGGTAGCAAAATAGTTCCTTCTGTGGTTCTTTCCAAGTTGTCATAAGCTTTGATGGTGATAACTTCACTGATGATATATGCCTCAGTATACCCAACTTGTTTTATGAATTTTAGGGTGCAAATATTCAAGGCTGATCCATTACCTATCATTACTCTTTTCATGAAAAAATTGGATACCATGATGGCTATGTGAAATGGAAGGGTGTGATCTAGCTCGACCATAGGTATGTCGGTGGGTTTGAATGATATTGCGCATGAGGAGGATAGGTGTCCAACGAGATTACAAAAATTAGTAGCGTTGATATCTGAAGGGACACAGGATTCTATGATAGCACTATCAAGGATGTTTTTGTACATAGGACTAGTGTGAAGAAGGTCTAAAATGGAGATTTGGGCTGGCATGTTCCCAAGGTGTTCCAAGATATTGTACTGGCTTTTTGATGGAGCTGATGGTGCTGGTGAAATGGGTGGGCCTGCGATGTTAAATCGTGCTCTTTGAGTGGTGACTGCACACTCATTGTTTGGTCCTTGGATATTGATAACATTGACAGAAGGCTCTTTCTCAGATATACAACCTATGAGGCTACCATAGTCTATATAGGATGAAGTGTGGTCATTGTTCTTCCAATGCTGTTGGTTTGGCTGATGATTGTTGGTGTTGTTGTTGTTGGTTTGGATAGTTGCTTTTCCAGGATTTTGGTTGTTGTGAGGAGGAAAAGCATTTTGGCAGATTTGTAAGCCTGTATTGGGAGAGGTTTGGGTGCCAACGGTGATTTCTTTCCAGTCAATGAGGTCCTGCACATAATCCTTCAGTTTCATGCATCTGAGGGTAGTGTGACCTTTTACCCTATGAAATTTGCAGTACTTATTATCTTTGTACCATGCAACTTTGGATTGGCTTGGGTCGATTTGCTAAGTAGGAGGAAATTTGATGAGGTTTTCCTTGACTAATTTCTCAAAAATGACATCCAATGGCTCACCAAGGGGTGTATAGTTTCTAGGTGTAGGTTGGAATCTAGGCTTTTGCCCTGTAGCTACATTGATGGCATTAGCTTGATTGCTAGACCCATGAAAGTTGGGTCTTGGATTGTGGCTTTGATAGCTTTGGTTATTTTGATATTGGTAGTTGATAGCTTGCTGATTGTTTGGTTGATATGATGGGTTGGACTAGTTTTGAGAAGGACCAACAATATTCACATGTCTGGTGTCAGTGATGCCATCTGTTGCAATGTGCTTGTTTTTGTTCCAATACCTAGACTTGTCATTGGAATGTGATTGATTTTGGTTGGATTCCTTGTAAATCTTGACCACACCATCTTCAATGAGTCCTTGCTCAAGGATCATTCCTTTCTCTTTGATATCTTTGCAGGTTTGCAAACAGTTCATGGTCATGTGGTGAGCCAAGCTAGGATGGGCATTATCAATAAACATTTTCACCAAATGGCGCTCTGGCAAGGTGCAAGATATGTGGGTGGTAAGGGTTTGCCATCTTTGTAGATATTTGAGAAGGTGTTCTCCACCTTTTTGCTTGGTGTGGACAAGATCAACTACTGATAGCTCTATTTCAACAAGATGGGCATATTGGGCTACAAATGCCTTAGATAATTCAGCAAAATTTTTAATTGTTCCATAGCCAAGCTTTTGGGAAAGAGACGCAAGAGGAAGATGTAATCGTATGTCACTTCTTGGCAGTGCATGTAAAATTCTTTGATATGTGTGACAGGGTCTCCTTTTCCTCTAAATTTGTCAAATTTGGGTGTCTCAAAATGCTTGGGAAATGGTGTCATGGTAATGGCTCTGTCAAATGGGTAAGGACACACATTCTCAAACTTGAAGGTTTTTGGATCATTTCCTTCTTGGATGTTCTTCAAAGCTATCTTCATTGCTTCCCATTCTGCATTAATGGGTGATGGCTGGGGTGCCCCCAATGTAGGAGTGCCCTAAGGTAGGTATGTGCTAGATGGGGCAATGAAATATGGATGGCTTTGAGGTATGGGCTGGTAGGGATTGTACATGGCTTGGGCAACTGAATGGTGGATGATGGGTTGCTGAGGTGGAGTTGGCACATATTGCTGCATGTGTTGTGAGGCTTGCTGTTGATATTGGATTTGAGGTTGGGATTGAGGAACATAAGCTGGCTGTGGGACAAATGGATTGCTTTGTGGAGGTAAGGTATAAGATGGTTGTGAAGCTTAGGGAAAGGATCAGGGAGCTTGTGGAACTTGACTTTGGATTTGAGGAGTTTGACCAATATATGTGGGTTGTGCCCCCATCTGGGAAGCTATCTGCATGGCAAAAGAGGCCAAGTAATTGGTAGTTGGTGGTGGTGGATTTCCTCCTAGAAGTGGCATAGAAAAATAGTTTGTAATAGGAGGTAATGGATTAGTTGGTGGTGGAGGTGGTGGGAATTGAAAGCTTGGAAATGGAACTGACGGGGTTTGATAGTTTGGTGGCTGGATTTGAAAGCTTGGTAGAGTGGTGGCAGGAGCTTGGGTCACTTGAGAGCTGGGCATAACATTGGTAGTAGCTTGTGGGGTTTGATAGCTTTGTGGAGTGAGGGTAGTAGCTTGTGGATTTGTGGCTGATGGCACTGAGCTCCAAGGACCTAGTGGGAATGATGGAATTGTGTTCTAAGCTGAGGTAAACAAGTTGGGGGTGATGAAGGGTTGATACTTGGCCCCATGGGTGGCATCCCTATTGTATATTGTTGAGGTTGGCCAAAGATGCTAGCACTGATTTGGGAGATGGGTGGATTTGGAAGGCTGGGTTAGAGAGCAGTAGCAGCAATAGTGAAGGGAGTGAATGGTGAGGTGTTTTGGGAAAATGGGGTTTGGGATGGAGTGGTATGGACCAATGGTGGAGTGGTGGTGGCTGGATTGGCTTGTGGAAGGGAGATTTCAACTTGAGTGGAGGCTGGTATGTTTGGGTCTATTTGATCATATGGGGTGGGTTGAGGCTCTTCTTTTGGCATATATTGAGGATAATTTGAATCATAAGAGCCTATGGGTGGTGGGAGTTGCTAAAAAAAGGGGTGCGATGGATCTGATAAGGGGGGAGGTCTTCCAAAGTCGAAGGCTCCAATGTTGTCCCTTCAAAAGTTAGCCATGATTGTTTCCTTATTTTTGTCTATAATGGCGTTCACCAATACTACATTTCCTGGTTGGTTCATGAAGGCTTCAATGTTAGTAGGTGATGGTATAGTGTTCTCTGGGCCGAAGGATATTTGAGTGCTCAAGGGGAGCGATGCTATTGGATTGAAATGATAGGGCTCCATTGTTTCCTTCTTCTTCTTGCCTAAGCGAGTGAGGAGTGGCATGAAAAATGCAGAATGTTTCCTAGGGATGAGATGCAACAATGCTGATGGATGCAAAAGGGGAAGGCTTTTCTATGCAAATGATCTCCTAGGTTGAGGCAAAGCTATATGACAAAACCTAAGGAGGATTGGGTTGGGGATGCTAACTTCAAAGATATGTTGCCAAAGAACGAAAGGTCTGCTTTCCTATGTGCAAGCTTGGTGGTGATTGTGTCAACTTAAGGATAGACTAATGATCCTTTAGGAAGAACACGAGATTGACCACTTGTGGATCCCAACCTTTAGCTCAAGGTGATGACGGATGACAAGTGACAAAGCTAGATTACCCTAGACAAAGCTCTGTCAAAGGGATAACCTTGGTGAGATTGATGGATTTGGAAGATTTTAGGA
Source organism: Cupressus sempervirens (assembly GCA_028749045.1). NCBI lineage: Eukaryota > Viridiplantae > Streptophyta > Pinopsida > Cupressales > Cupressaceae > Cupressus > Cupressus sempervirens. The sequence continues at coordinate 900,955,257 of CM053785.1, forward strand.
ATGGCAAACTTTTGGCAAGGTGACAACAATTTTGAAGGCTTAGATGTGAAGATTTTGGATTGCTGGCTAGATGTTTTGGTTCTAAATGAGATGGATGAGCTAAAATGCTTAAGGGGAGGACTAAAGATGGCTGGCTTTCCTAAAAAGATGACTCTAAAGTGAAGCTCATGCAAGAAGATGTGGAGAAACAAGGGGGTCTAATCATAGAAGTCATGCCTAGTTGGTAAGGCATAAGCATTGTTAACTCCTGGATGTTGGTTAAGTTGGATGGTGTGATCTAACTAGGTGTCTTGAAGGGCTTTGTCAGCAGCTTTGTCCTCTGCTTTGTGGAATTTGGAAATTCAAGGGCTTGGTGTTAGTTCCTTTCTCTTGGCTGAAAGTTTTTGGTATGCCTGAGATGGCTTGAGTTTAACTTTGTGAAACTTCTGTTTGGGTTTGGGTTGTTTTGACATAAATTCCTGAATCTGCTTGGCTTTGAGAGATCTCGATTGTTTTGCTTCAACTCGTTCAACTCCTAAAATAGGCAGTGACTACGCTAAGTATGCCCTAAGCTAAGATTGACCAAGTTTGGCAAACATTCATTCAACAAATAAAAAATCAAGCAATAGATAGAAACAACCAAATAGAAGTTTTTGATTCTCAGAATGTGATACTTGTGCCGAGGAGTGTGTATGTTCTACAAATGTTTCGATCAGTCACTTCAAACACATTAACACCCTGGATGGTTGTCTGCAAGGTTGACAATTGGTTTAACTAGGGAGTCCTCGATATACCCAAGGTACGTGAGGCCCAAATTCGTAGATGAAACCAAAAAGATGTCACACAGCCGAGAGGAGTGGTAACCCACTTCTCTTCTTTCACTTCTCAAGGGTATGAATTTCCTTGAGGCTTAGCCCAAGTGAAAAAATTTTGATTCCAAGAGAGGTGTCTTTGGATTCACCTCCCGATCTTTATACTCCACCAGAACGTTGGAGTTGAGGTCATCCCAAGGGGTGATGAAATCCCCAAGTAGGCCTCCTAAAAAGAGAAACAAGGTTTTGGATCCTAACCTTATGCACCCAAGATGGCCTTGAAAGATGACAAGGGGAGAGAAGACTTGGATGACCTTGGGCTAAAAAACATGCTTGTTCCTTTTCCAACTAACTCTTATGTGTGCTGATCTAGACTTTTCAAGCACTCATGTTTAAGATGCAAATATTCAATTCCAACTTTGAAATGTGCCAACAAAGAAAAATTGATTGAAGAATGCAAAACAAGAAGAAGAGTTAGGGTCAACAAGAAAGTAAACCCGCGCGCCCAGAGGCCCTCCACGTCAAGTATCGATTAATTTTCTTTAAGGCATGCAAGATTGAGTGTTTGTTCATTTTAAACCCAAAAAAAGATGTGTGAAACTCGATTGTCAAGCGTGTGCCCGGAGGCCCTCCACGTCAATAGTTGTTCAATTTTAGTGCCCAAACTTGAAGTGTGATTGATTTAATCTAGATTTTTGGACATTGAAGAAATCTTATAAGTTTAAGACAAACCGTCAAAAATTGAATTAAGTAGAATTTGATTATGGAACACTTAACACTCTCTTAGGTGGACCCATCCCCATAGATGGTGTTGAGATTGCTACAAATGGTTAAATTGATGGGTGATTAAAGAGGGTGAGTCCAATGAAGAAACTAATAAATTTAATTTTTGTTGATTTGTTTTTAACTTAACAAATTTTTTAAGTGTTCAAAAATTAACTTTGTCTAAGTTGCATGCAAAAGAGAGATTTGTTTGTTCTTTTTAATGCACCAAAAATTGAAGTGTGAGATATTGCAATGGTTAATTGATCTTTTGCATTCAAGATTGAGTTGTGTGTTTTAAGCATGCATTCCAAAAAAAATTAATTTTAATCCATGGCATTCAAGAGTGTGTTTTGAACAACATACATTCAAAGAAAAATGTGTTTAACCATTCAAGTTCATTCCATGAAAAACCTAAAAAACATGATTAAATCTGTTGCTCCAACCTGCAATAAGACAAAAAAAAGAAAATTGATTAGTCACCCAAAATCTTCTAAAATGAAAGCTTAACTATGGAAAATATTTTTTAATTTTAATTTTTTGTTTTTCCTAGGTGTAAAAATGCTTAAAAAAACCTCTATTCTATGGAACCACCAAAAGTTAAAATTTGATTTATATACTTTTAAAAAATAATTTATTATTATTATTTTTCTAATTTTTTTTAAAATAAAAAGTGTAGGAACTGATATGCTAAAATAGAAATGCAACATAAATAGGTAGAGACAACAGTTCAATAGGCGGAGACGCCAAAATTTGGAGATGCTGATTTGTGGAGATGCCAATCTACGAAGACGACAGAGAAATAAGTGGAGATGATAGGTCAATTTTGCGGCACAGAAAATAGGAGACAAGCAAAGACGCTGATTTTTGAAGATGATGGTTTGGGTTGGCGACAACGAAGATAACAAAACAGGAGAGGCAATGGCAGAGACGACAGAGTATCTGGCGGAGATGCTGATCTGCGGAGACGACAATTGAGAATGCACAGACAACAATTTAGTGGCAATGCTGATAGCAGAAGACCAGGCGGAGATGCCAAACTATAGAGACGTCAGTTTGGTTGCGGAGACAAAAGAGTAGCTGGCAGAGACGATAATTTGTAAGCATAGACACCAATTTGCAGAGACGACACTGCGCGAAAAGTGCTGAAATGCGTGGATTTTTTCTAGAATTTTTTATATTTTTTTGTTATTTTTGAATTTTTGAGGGTATGTCTTTTTCCCAAGTGCACCCTTCAACCTGCAAAAACAAGTGAAACACCCTACAACTCACTCAAACAACAAAAAACATTAGATTGTTAGAAAAAATAACATATAGATAGAAATGGATGATTAAATGACTCATAGTGGAGTCCCACCCGGTGTGCCAAAATGTATATGAGAAATATATTAGCAAGTAATACTAATCTATTAAAAGAACAAAGCATTAACTAGCATAAAAACCATAACATATATGAGAGACAAAGTGAAACCCTCAAATGAGAATATGAGCCGTAGAATGGCTCTCCCAATGAGGATGGTCACTTGCTGTGGGGATGAGTCTATTTGCTTAGATTTGGTATGTATGCTCAAAGTTCTCAAAACTAGCTTCAATGGAGATGGAAAATGGCAAATTGGTAGCTTTGTGAGCTCTCAATTTGGCATTATGAGGGTATGGTTGATGGCTTTTGGTTCTCAAACTAGCATTATAACTTTGGCTTAAAGGTTGTGATGAAATGGCTTGGGAGGGGATTCAATTTATAGGCTAAGGGCTTGAGGGATGGAGGGTTAAGATGGAAGGAAATGAAAAAGCTTATGGAGGGCTTCGATTGCATGAGAGGAGAGCACATGGATTGTGCTTCCTTACAACCAATCAAGAAGTGACACATGTCACAGGGTGAGTGGGTGGAGAAAAGGGCAAGGATGAGTAAACAAAGGAGGCTCAAGGGATAATATCTTCATAAAGACCCTTCATTATGACTTGTAAGAGCTTGTAAGAGTCTTTATGGCCTTTGTAAGGGCATTCATTGTTGGGTGGTTGGGATATTTTGGAGGGAGTTGAGATTGTTGACTTTGCTTGGCTTAGGAAAGTCTTAAGCTTACTTAGGGAATGTGACAAGGTTGGGGGGGGGCGGGGGATTAGAGGTGATTTAGGATTGAACTAAGCTTGTTAGAGATTTGCAAGTGGATGGCATTCAATAAGAGTGGGTGAGTTAGTGGCTAAGCTTGGTTAGTATGGGTGGATGGGGTGGATTAGGCTAAAAAGGGGTTTTAGGATAGTTTAGGGGTTATTAAATTTGAGGGTTTTATTTATCAAATAGATTTATTTAATAAATGGGGATTTTGGAATTAGATAGAAGAATAGGATTTAATTGATAAATAATAGGTTATTTGATTTATCAATTAGGACTATAGATGATTAATTAAATTAATCAGCTAGGGGATGGCAAAGGATTAATTAAATAGGAATTTAATTAATGATGCTTTTAGAGATAACTAAATAGGATTACCAAAGTGGTGTAATCAAATTTAGGTGTCTACAGCCTCATCCCTTATGGTGTCAGAGCCTTACACTTAGCAAAAATTGATCCTTGGTAGAATAATTGTAATTCCTAACAAAAAAAAAGGTGTACCCTTGGAGAAAAAGACAAAGCCAACACCACACATGCTGTGTTGGATAGACATAGTGCATTCCCTATGAGACACACTCACATTTCTCAATAAAATGCAATTTCCCGTTGTATGCCTAAAATGTGAGCACACTTCTATGAGTCATTATATCCAAGATTGCTCAAAAATGAGGTCTCAAATGGTGGCTCATAGCTCTCTATTCATGGAGTGCAAGGGTTTGTAATAGAGGCCTTCAGTTTGACCTAGTTTGTGCCCATGCAAGTACACCATGAAACAAGAGATTCAAAGATCAAAATATGAATGCAAATGGAGATGAAAACTAATCTATATGATAACAATACAAAACAATGCAAGAAAGGAAATCTAATCTATGAAAGGAAATAACAATGTAAAACCTAATCTATGGAAGCAAACATGGATCTAAGCTAATATGAAAATGCAAGGATGAAACCTCATGATAGAAGCCATGGATGCAAAAGAGAATAAGACAAGAAGATAGAAGTTTTCTACAAAAAGTTTTAATGCTCAAAATCCTTCTTCAAAAATCACTCTCCAAACATGCAACATAAGAATAGCATAATAATGGATCTATAATCATGGATGTATAGCTATGGCTGTTTAAAATGAGGAGACAACTCTCCCTTATAAAGGAAAATATGGAGGTGAAAGGCTTCTCACAACCAATATGGGATAATAGAATTTGATCCATGTAAGACAAAATTCAACCAATGAGAAAAGAGGAGTGTTTGAGAAAAAAGTGGAAAGAGGAAAAAATGACTCCCACTTAGAGATATGTGCATTTAAGTGTAGGGAAAATAAAATAGATTTATTTAATTTATTTTATTTTCCTTTTCAAGTGGGTTTAATTTTTATTTATTCAATTTCCTTTTTCATCACAAAGAGATATTTAAGTGAGAATTTTATTTAATTAATAGATAATATTTAATTAAATTAAAAGAGGGGTTTTTCTCTTAATTAATTAAATGTGGATGAATTTAATTAAAAGAGAGGTTTTCTTTTAATTAAATGGGGAATTATTTTATTTAATTAAAAGAGAGATTTTCTTTTAATTAAATGTGGATGAATTTAATTAAAAGAGAGGTTTTCTTTTAATTAAATGGGGACTTATTTTATTTGATTAAAAGGGAGATTTTATTTTAATTAAATAAGACTTAGGATAAAATGATCAACCTTAGAAAAATAAATAATCGAATTTGATCAAGGAAATTGATTTTAATTGATTTAATAAAATATTTCAAACCATTGATTTAGGAAATTTGATAAATTGATAAATTGAATAATGGGGGCCAATAGTCTAGGTGATCATTTTAGGGTGCAAACACCCGTCACCATTGAAAGAGAGCTATTCATTCCCTTTCTCATGTACCAACCTATAAAAATAATCTCAATAACCTAAAAAATCTTACGAAAATAGAAGAAAAAGGCATAACCTTACAACACCTCCTCCTCAACTTCAACCAAATTTAAATCCATTGAAGTTTACTTAGAATTACTTGTCAGGATGTTCATCACATACAAATAAATGAGGAATAAGTGCTGAAAGATTGTTTGTTCAAGAGAGAAGAAGCATAACATTAGCATTCATATTTGTATAACAATTGTTACTCTATAATGATCATTGGTGGTTAGCTACTCTATACAACCAATTCTTCATGTAATGAAGCAAAGGTGCATGGAATTGCTTCCTACACTAATCTTGAGAGGATGATTATGAAAATTTAACTAACTATTGTAGAGATATCAAGAAATGCATAATAATATAATCAAAATAACAATGAATGCATAACACAATGATTACCATGCAAAAACCCTTATGGGAGAAAAAAACCACCCTCCAAAACTTGCACAATGTATTCTCAAATCAAGAAGATTACAATGCACTTGCAATGCAAGTTCTTACAGGAGTGCATCACCACAACTTGAACTTAGACTCAGACTTAGAGAGACTCCTTCTAGCACACAGTCTTGCAAACTAAACTCGATGGTACAAACACCTCTCCAAGCCCTCATTTGATAGTGATTTACAACTTGGAAACCAGTTATGGTCTTACAAAACCATGAGCCAAAACCATGGGCAAAACAACCATGCCACAAGTTACCCACTTGTCATTTGTAACTCCAAGAATAACATTTTCGTCCATTATTTTGTCCTTTGGTTTAGACCCTCATAAAATTCATATAATGAGTTGTTTATACTCTAAAAATAGCCCTCCTATATTGTACTAGGGACAAGACACATTTTTAACAACTCATACACCTTTTTCCAACTCATAAACATGTGGAAAACTATCACAAACAAAATTTTACAATTTTAAAAATTTTTTTGGAAAAAGCTTGCAAGGTTAAGACACAATTCTCAACATTCTCCCACTTCTTGAACACCTTGCAAGAGTTAGGGGATCCAAAATGTCATGAACTTAATTTCTAGGGGACAAGAGGCCCATACACTCTGAACACCATCTAAATTTCTCCATGCTTACATGCTTAGTTAATGCATCAACAACATTAGCCAAAGTTTCTACCTAATCTAGCTTCACCTTGCCATCCTTGACCATATCTATCACAAAATGATATTGTACATCAATGAGCTTGGTCTTGGCATGAAATGTTAGGTTATTCACTAGGTAGATTGCACTCTAACTATCACTGCACCATGTTTGAACTCTATATTTGAACACAATCTCTTTAACCAGATAGCTTTTTTGCAGGCACAAGTAGCTACTATATACTCTACCTCTGTAGTGGACAAAGTGACCATAGCTTGTCGCTTGCTCATCCAAATGATTGCACCACTGAATAATATAAACACATATGCACTGGTGGATCTTCTTCTATCAACATCACCAGCCCAATTTGAATCCACATAGCCTTGAATATCCAAGGAATGCTCATTTCCTATTCCATGGAAATATATAGAGTACTCTGAGGTACCTCACAAGTATCTAAAAACTCTTTTTACTACATCCCAATGTGCCCTTCTTGTATTTGACATGTAATGGGAAAGTACCCCCACTACTTGGGCAATTTCTGGTCTTGTACAGACCATAGCATACATCAAACTTCCAACAACACTTTGATACAGTACTCGACTCATCTCTTCCATCTCCAATGGGGATGTAGGACACTATGAGATAGGAAGCTTTGTAACCATAGTAATAGGAACACTCAAAGGTCTGGAATCCTACATATTAAATCTTCTCAAAATATTACCAACATACTTACTTTTGCCTATCCAAAGATTTTTATTTTTCCTATCTCTTATAATCTCCATTCCTAGAATGTGCCTTGTTGTACCAAGATCTTTCATTTCAAACTTTGTTGAGAGCTAATATTTTAATTCTACAATCAAACCTTTTCCTTTGCCAAGAAACAACATGTCATCAACATATAAGGCAATAACCAATAAATAATCACCATCAGACTTGTAGTATATACAGTGATAAGATTTGGATTGCACAAATCCCAAACTCAATACATATGTATCAAACTTCTAGTACTACATCCTAGGACTTTGTTTTAAACCATACAAGGATTTCTTCAATTTACAAACAAAATGACTTTAATTTTCACCACAAAGTGCTCTGGCCATGTCATATAAATTTCTTCCTCCAAATCTCCATGAAGGAAAGCTATCTTCACATCCATCTACTCAACTTCTAGATCATATGCTATTGCAATAAAAAGTAAAAATTGAATGGATGTCATTTTTGCTACAAGAGAAAAAATTTCTCCATAATCAATTCTTGCAACTTGGGAGTAACCTTTTGCAACCAATCATGCTTTATACTTCTCAATGCTTCCATCTAAACTGATCTTCCTTTTGAACACCCATTTACAACCAACATTCTTTCATCCTTCAGGAAATGGTACAAGGTCTCATGTGTCATTCCTCTTAAGATCCGCCATCTCTTCTTCCATGGCTATTTTCTAGGACTCTAAATCATTCATACCAAGAGCCTCTCTATGGATTTTGGTCCATCAATATTAGAATTCAAAGAAAATATACACCTCCAATCATCAGGAGAATATCCATACCTTTTTGGTGCTTTCCTTTGTCTACTAGACCTTCGAACAAGATTTGGTTCAAGTTCATGTTCATGTTCTTCCGCTTCCTCTAATTATTCAGAACTCATAGAGCTCTCTCCAACATCTTGTCTTTCTAGGGTCCTCGATTCAACTTTCTTAGGTGTAGCAGAAAGTTGAATAACATCTTTCTTTTGTTCCATATATTCTGGCTGTACTATAACAGAAGAAGGCTTAGTTTCTCTAAAAATAACACTTCTAAAATAAAATACCTTTTGTGCAACAGAATCCCAAAGCTTGTATCCTTTCACACCATAACTATATCCAAAGAAGATAAATTTGACAACTTTGTTATCCAATTTTGTCTACATCTCCTTTGGCACATGAGCATATGCCTCACAAAAAAAACCTCTCAGATGTCTAAGTGAAGGCTTGTGGCTCGATCATGCTTCCATTAGTGTCTCATAAACAAGAGCTGATCTAGGAGACTTTTTTTTATCAAGTAGTAGGTAGTGGCTACAACTTCAACCCATAAATTTTGTTCTATTCTAGCTCCACTCAACATACTCCTAGCCTTCTCCATCAAGGTCATGTTCATTATTTTAGCAACTCCATTCTGCTATGGGGAATACAGAGTTGTCTTCTCTCTCTTAATACTTCAATATTTACAAAATGTGTTGAAATAATTGGAGCAAAACTCACCATCATTATCAGTTCTTAAACACTTTATCTTCTTTCTAGTTTGCAACTCAACCATTTTTTTAAATTCTTTGAAATGAATGAAAACTTCAACTTTACTCCTAAAGAAATAAACTCAAGTTCTTCTACTGAAATCATCAATGAAAGAAAGATAATAAAATAAAGAAGAAAAATCAACTAGACCAAAATGGATTAGATCCAAAATACATGAGGACTTATGAGAACTTGAGTAAAACTGAATGCAATTTTTCTTACCATAGATACAATGCTCACAAAAATCAAACTCAAGATTGCAGTCATTCAACCTATCAAAAATATTTTTATTTTTTAAGGTTTGTAGACCTTTCTCACCTATGTGGCTAAGTCTTTGGTGCCATAACATAGTCTTCTCTACAGGAAACTATGATTCAATAGATAGAGAACCCTTGGGTACCCAAAAACCATGACCATCTATTGAAAGAGAAACCCTCTCCTCCAACAAAGTAGTCCTTGTCACAATCTTATTAGAAGTACTATTGCACTCAATTGTGCATGCATCAAGCTGGTACAATCTACCCAATCTACTTCCTCTCGCTATTACCATAACACTTCTCACCATTTTCACACCTACTTCAGAAAATTGTACATGCATACCTACATCTCTTAGTTTGCTGACAGATAACAAATTCGTTGCTAGTCCTAGGATATGCAAGAAACCATCAAATCTTCTAATTCTACCATCATAAAATTTCACACAAATACTTCCATGACCAACAATATCAAGAATTGAGTTATCATCCAAATGTACCTTACCACCATCAAAATTTTCATACTTACTAAACTAGTTTCTATTGGGAGTCATGTGGAAAGATGCGCCCGAGTCTATCAACCATGCATTGTCACCTGTAGGAGTGACCAAGGCTGCAATGAAAACATCTCCATCTTCATTCTTAGACTCAAAATCATAATCTTTCTTCTTCTTCTCTTTGTAGTCCTTTTAGAAGTGTTTAGGTTTGCCACAATTCTAGCAAATCACCTTTGATTTACCATGAGATTTTGATCTCCCCTTATTCTTGGACTTAGAATGACCATGTTGCTTTTCATTCTTACCTCTTTCTTTTTGTCTTCCTTGAACACAAAAAGAATCTTTGGCATTCAAAGAGACCTCCCTTCTCATCTCCTAAGAAAGTAGAGAGCCGACAATGTCCTCCATTTTCAAGACAACTAAAGTGCTCCCTATGGCCATAACAAGGCTGTCCCATAAGTTTGGCAACAAACATAGCAAGATTTGGGACCTTTCTTCTTCATCCATCAACACCCCAATTGAGGTCAACTGAGTTACCAACATATTAAAACTTTCAAGATGCTCAAAAATCCATCCACCTTCTTCCATTCTCAAGGAATACAATTTCTTCCTCAAGAAAATCTTGTTCACAAGTGATTTTTCTTGATAGATATCACTTAGCTTCTCCTAAAGCTTCTTCGTGGTAGGTTATTCATGGACATTAATTAGAATCGATTCTGCAAGATACAATTTGATGAGAACTTTATGTTTTTTTTTCTGTCACATCATACTATGTAACTAAAGTTGAATCTATGGGCCTTAGCTTATTCTCATCAATCGCATCACATAGATCCCGATCAATCAATGGATCTTCCATCTTTAGCTTCCATATCTCAAAGTTTGTGCAAGAAAACTTCTCTACATCAATCCTCCCTAATATGCTTGCCATCTTTGCAATCCTACAACACAAAAATGAAAACCTCTGCACAAGCTCCCTTTCAAACCTTGATTATCTCAAAAAATCTTGTACCCAACAAATAGAACCAAAATTGGCTAGGCTCTGATACCACTTGTAAGGAAGCAAAGGTGTGTGGAATCACTTCCTACACTAATCATGAGAGGATGATTATGTAGATTCAACTAGCTATTGCAGAGATCTCAAGAAATGCATAATAATATAATCAAAATAATAATGAACACATAACGCAGTGATTACCATGGGGAAACCCTTCCAAGAGAAAAACCCCACCCTCCAAAACTTGCACAATGTATTCTCAAATCAAGAAGATTACAATACACTTGCAATGCAAGTTCTTATAGGAGCACATCACCACAACTCAAACTCAGACTCAAACTCAAAGAGACTCTTAGCACCCAGTCTTGCAAACTCAACTCGATGATACATACACCTCCCCAAGCCCTCCTTTTATAGTGATTTACAACTTGGAAACCATTTGTGGTCTTACAAAACCATGAGCCAAAACCATGGACAAATTAACCATGCCAGATGTTACCCACTTGTCATTTCTAACTCCAAGAATAGCGTTTTCGTGCATATTTTTTTCCCTTTATTTTAAACACCCATAAAATTCATATAATGAGTTGTTTATACTCTAAAAATAGCCCTCCTATATTATACAAGGGACAAGAAACATCTTTAACAACTCATACACCTTTTTCCAACTCATAAACATGTGGAAAACTACCACAAACAAAATTTTACAATTTTCTAAAATTTTTCGAAAAAAGCTTGCAAAGTTGAGACACAATTCTTAAAACTTCATACAACTAACATACACTTTTCTACTATTCGATGCATTGTAAATAAGTGATTTTAATGAGGTTTTGACTACCTTGCATGAAGTGAAGCATTAGTGTCTTCCATTAATGCCTAGCTGAAATTTGTTAGAATTAATCCATAGAGAACACCAAGTTGTGACAAGTTGTTCTGAAATAATTTTCATATTCCATATAAATTAGACATACGTTTCCACTATTGTAGAAATTTACAAGGTAAAAAAAGTCTCAATTATAAAGAATTCCCATTAAGATCAGAAGAAAACTATGAATAACTACAAATTCCCATGGAAATAAAAAGAAAACTTGCATCATACACTTTCTTGTCAAGGTAATTAAAAATCTATTTAGACTACTCTATTCATTGTTCATTACATATTTCAAATGGGGTTACTCACTCTATGAAGATTTGAAATGTAAACAGAAGTTCAGTTCTATTAATAACTTGGTGCATATGCTAAAATAGTATGCTTCTCAAATACATAGCAATCAGAATAATATATTGCTTTCTCTGAAACTATATTTGTCTAAAACACTAAAGAACAAAAACCTAATTTATTACTAAAAATCAAAGGCATTAAAAAAGATGAAGCCACTGATCACTATAGAGTAGTAGTTGTTTCATGGTCTATAAATCACATCTGCCAGGATGCAGAGGAAATAGCTCCAAGGTTCTAGGAACTACTTCTTCTTCTCCCTAGACATAAGCAAGCAAAGTTATGTGTTGGTGGTGAAATGAGTGTCTTATCAAACAAAAAAAATATGTTAAAGGAATTCCTTTTATTACCTCTTCATGAACCATATTTCCCAAATGGTTTGATGTTCCAGGGTCATCACAATCTGTGAAATAATGATCAGATGATGAAAAATGAAGAAACCCATATAATAATATATAGAGAAAAGAGAAGTAAATCCTAACTATATTATCCTGATTCACCTTAACTTGATTATTTATTTCAGCTTAGATAGGCCATGCAAAGCCTAATTCCCTATTTAAAAATAATGCCTGGGAGTAGAACACATGGATGGTTTAAACCCTGTCATGAATTCTGTGTCTTAAAATTTTATTAATAATAGACAACCACATTAAACAAAATATCAAAAGGAAAATCACATACTTTTCTCTTTCGATTGTTGTCTCCTACATTTATCATGACCACTTTCATTTAGAAACCAATAGAAAACACTTTTGGGTTTTAGTCTATCGTGTTGCTGCAAAACTATAGTAATCTCAGCTATCTAGGCTTTAGAGGGCTTTCTGATATTGGAAGCCCACATACCCTCTGCTACATTATCAGCCACCATTTTCTTCTTTCCACCTCACTGGAGTATTGAAGGAGCTCCATTTTTCTTGTACTCTCCTCTACAGGAAAAAAAAAAGAAAAAAAAAAAAAAGTCATAGACCATCAAGATAATGCCAAAAAAGAGTGAGAATTTCTTCAAGATTGAAAGAATTTTTCACAAACTTGTAGAATTTATGAAATCCATTGAGAGCTTTCCACTAGAAACAACCCTAGAATAGAAAAAAAAACATCATAAGCCTTTCAAACAAGAGAACTGTAGATCATAGCTGAAATGGATTTTGAAGAAAATGGGCATGGGCATAACATATAAATAGGTGGATGGCCATGAAAATACACCAACATAAAAATTAGGTTTGGTGGTAAGAGAATTACTTTGAGGAAAATTTAAAAAAACTAACAATAAACTTAATTGTAGTTTATTGGACTAGTTAAATTTTGAAAACTCTATCATATAGATGGACCATTATTATATAAGCATACAATAATAATAAATTGATAAAGAAGTATAACATGTCTATTCCTAATACGTTCTTCATGAATCCACTAAGGTTTCTAACCTACAAATCAATGAGATTGTATAAAACCTTCTAGAAGAAACAAAAATAACTTTTGACATAATACCTCTTTGGGAATCTAATTTCTCTAAAACAAATATTTCCATCTTATTGACAGACGTGTCTTTTCAGGTCTCTAGATAAATTTATTATCATGGACATGCTCATATTCATCATTGTAATCTATATGAACATGTCATGAGATTTCTGTGTAACATAGTTATTCTCCTTTTAGTTTCTAAATGTTTGATGAATAGCTATATATCATAAAATACCCTTCATAGTATTTTATGATTGAGTTGTAAGAAACTAAAAATTGTTCATGCTCTTCAAAAAATTACCATAGGAAAATAATAAATAAGCCTTTAATATATATATTTTTATTCTTTTAACTATTCCAAATAAAAATATTTCAAGAGATAGTTTTCATAAAGTAATTACCTTGCAACTCAACCTATTTATTTGAAAAAATCAATTGGACATGTATAAGACAGAATTAAGCCCTACAAATCTTTTGAATGATGGCTTCACTTTTAACAAGAGAATATCTAGATCTTCTTATGCTCAATCTATTCAATTTCACTTTGGATGACTATGCATTCATTGTAATCTTTGACTTAAAAATGGTTTTAATTGGCTAATGAAGCCTTTTCTAAAAAGGTCAATTCAGATTCCAACAAGAAGAAAATCCCATTTGTTAATAGACATAGAAATTCTCATGTTTACTTCAATCTAAGGATTCACTTGTCATAGGTTCAACTAATGAATTTAAAACTACAATTTCAATCAACCTAACTCCTAGAGTTCCCTAATTATTGGTGTCTCTTCATGTTATTCCCTTCTATACATTGTGCTTCACTTTCCCTAGTAAGTAGAAAATCCACATGATATATATTTGAATTTGGTCTTTAGTTACCCTCCAAAGAAGGCTCCATTTATTCTTTGCATATGGATTATAGATTATTATAAGGATATTTGAAAATTATGTGATCTCCAAGATTATATTTTGATATAGAAAACATCATAGATGCAAATGAAAAATAATTCTATCGAACCTTAGCTTTCAAAAAACTAAACTCAATTATCTAGATAATTTTGTAAATGAAGGAAGTTTGGATGCACTGAAGAAGATAGCTATTTACTTTGATTATGGGGATAAGTTAGAAATGGAAATTCAATACATTACAAGTAAATGGAATAATCTAAACCCCAAACCCTAAACCCTAAATCAAAGAATAATCAAGTGACTTTATTGAAAAATAAGTATGAATTAAGTATGTGTTGTATGTATTTCTCAATCACATATAAGAAATAATACAATTGCTTCAAATAATCTAGAAAAAAGAAAGGATAATTAATATCTTCAAAATACTTTATTTTCACATAATTTTAACTCTCTAACTCTAGTATGAAATTGAAATGATACTCAAAGAAAAAATCCAACTCCACTCATCCCTAATCAACTACCACCTCTTCCAATCCTAATCTAGGGGTGGAGAGTTGTAAATAAAATGTACAATTGTTCTCAAAAGACTAGTATGCCATTAAATACATAAATTTTTTTAATGAATGGTGACTTCTCTATTAGTCTTGTGAGTCTCCTATAATTTTCATTATTGATATTTGATTAATTTTGTGGTCATATATTGTATATGTTATCAATTTTACACTTTATCTGCCTTGGTAATTTCACAATCTACCTACTAGCTTTTATAGTATAGCTTCTCCTAGATCATCATATTATCACTTATTATCTATACCACATTATAATAGTAGTTTAAAATCTAAAATTCACTCATCATCGAATGGAGAAAATTACATTACATTTATATGTAGGGCCCAAACATTATACAAGGTCCATTTTGAAATCCCCACCTTTGAACAAAATAGGATTTATAATGCCATAGTGCAACAAGGAGGCACTTAAATTCTAATTATTGCATGTGATAACATTCATCATTTATGACATTTATGATTCTATTTGATCATGTTTTATACTCATACCTTTAAAATTACCTTGTTTTTTAATATTCGTAACATCCAAACAAGGGGGTTGGTCCTTAGTACATAATCATGGTTAAGCTATTAACATCACATTTATAGAAAAACATTACCCATAACCAACCCTACCAATAACATCAAAAGAATAGTAACCCTACTAGTACTCTTAGATCGATTATAAACACAGATATTGACATAACCACTAGTACCAATACTAGAGAAACTATTGGAGAAAAAAATCATCTCATAATTGAAAAAGTATCTAGTGAACCACATGAAGATCCACCTTATAAAAAAACTCCTAACTACACAACTACCAACATATCTACTATAGATCTTAAAATTTAAAAATAAATAGTCTTTAAGGCCCATCAACCTAAAATGAAAGGTAAAAGTTGTACATAACCAGCAATAGAGTCTCATGAGTAGAAAATTAAAAAAAAATAGGCTTGGACATTGGCCTTCTCATTCCCTTTCTTAGCCACTGATACTTTGGCCAAGTCATCTACCAAGAAGCCATAGAGCAACTTAGTATAGTCCTCCACCTTGAGGTTGTTCTCTTTTTTCTCCCATTGTATAAACTATAGACTAATAGTGACAACATGGGCGATCTCAAGAGAGAGAAATTGCATAGAGTAGTGAAAATCTCTTCCAAGGATTCAAATTGTTCCTTGAGATCCACCATATCCTTCTTAATGTCCTTGATAGTGCTAAAAAACTCTAGAAAACTAACACTATTATCATTTCCAACCACTATTGCCTTAACCTACAACAATATGGGGTTAGTAGAAACCATTTTCTTAGTATTTTTTTCCACATGCACTAGAGAAATATTTTTCATTGGCGAGTCATATTTTTTCTTTGTTGGGGAAGGAACAACTCCAGAATTGTAATCTACCATGTTCATAGTAAAGCTCGCCAACACATGGGTAGTGTCTTGGCTAAATTTTTTTTCTTTGTTATTCATAATCTCGTCCAACATGAAACTAATCCCTTTAGTCCACATCCCCTCCATCTCTTTATCCTTCCCCACCCTCTTCTTTGATTTTTTTCTCTTCTATGTCACAAGTTTTAGATTTCATTTCCTCATTAATCTCTAATTCTGCATAAGCTTTTTGTTTCATCCTTGTTCTACTTTTAGAAATTCTTCTAGATCTCCTCCTACCACCCTCATTCTCTTATTTAGACTTAGCTAGGTCAATTTCCTCTTTCTTTTCAACTTTTCAATTTTTTCTAGGTCCCATTGTTTTTGGGATTTCTCGAGGGGGTGGACAAGGGGAGCGATTTGGAGTGGGGCCATAAAACAACCTCCGTCATTTCTCAAAAAAAAAAAGGAAGGCCCTAAATATTTATGGAAGAGTGGGGATGGGCAAGGGAAAGTTGGAAATTGTAAATTCAAAGAAATAAACCTTGGTGTAAAATAGTGTATCTTTTGCCCTTATTTCTCCTATCCCTAACATCAATTAAAATGGCTTCAATATCATGTGATAGGAAAAAACTAATCAAACTTTCATTGACACTTGAAGTGATTCAACAAAGGTAAAAGATAAAAATAACAGATCCCAAACCTACCTCGTAAGGTAAGATACTTCATGATGATGAAGCATTGTTCATTCCATGGGGAAGAGAGTCTTTCTCTACTAAAATCACCCCAAAACCTCACTAGCTTCTCGTTCTTCTTGAAAAATCTATTCATGTTGGTGTCATGTTTAACCTTCATTGACTTTCCTTTTTTTCCCATCCATAGAGAGACCAGTGACCATGGTAATTATCTCCTCATTTACATGAAAACAGATACCAATGATGCTACCTCTCCTTTCAACCCAAGAGTCCACAAATTGAGCCAAAATATTGTCATTATACCTTTACATAGCTTCCATGAATAAAACTAGGCCACCCTCACTTAGAGTCATCCAAGTACATGGTTTCTTGGATTAATCCTCAATTCTAGAGGGCACAATATGAACCATATCCTTGTCATTTCTGAGTGCTACTTAGAGTTCCTTGAAACCTCTAGTTTGCTAAGTTTGGTCAAATACCCTGGTTGTTTCTCAAGAGCCTTAAGAATAAAATGAACTCAAATCTCTTTACAAGACAAGTCATGGGGTAACATCCCAGGTATGTTCCCTGTCACAGTATAGGGTGAGGTTGAGGGGCAACGCCACCACAAGGGTTTTCAAGGATAGTACCCGCAAAGCCAAAGATGACTCTACTTTGTAAAAGGAATTGAGTGCTATTTTTCTATTGGATGACTTATTCTAACCCTAATTTTGTAAGTGACAAAAGCTTGTATAAAATGTCTTAGGTTAGGGATTTCATTATGTACGATGAGATTGTAGCTTGTTGAGGTGGTATTGAGTTGTAAGGGATTGTAGATTATAATCACTAGATAATAATAATATTAGACTTGCTATTGGTGGATGTATCCCAGGGATTGGGTGAACCACTTTAAATTTTTGTGTCTTGTGTTCTCTTCTTTGTGGTTTATTATTTTTTGATATTGGAACTATATTTTCATGTAATTTTTATTTCTATCTTTGGTTGATTCTAACACTAAGCCAATGTTATGGCCATTTTGCCAAGACATCTTTTTTACAAATTTCAAAGAAATTTTTTAAAAATTTTTTCTTAGTTGACAAATATTCTGATAGGATTAAGTTTGAAGACTATGACCACTTGAAACTCAAAAAGATTTGCATTTCCTCTCAATATGGAAAAACTAGGGATATTATATATCAAAATTTATGGAAAAGACAAACTAGATCCAATGGTGAGACCTATTTTTCCCTAGAGGTCTTTATTGAAAACTCCTCCCTAAAAAAATCATTTAAATGAACCATTCAAAAAGTCCTTTTGTACAAAATTTTTGCATGCCCAAAATATGCCAACAACCCATCATAATAGAAAATCCAAAATTCCTAAGATTTGCAATAAACAACCTACAAAACCCATATATCTTTTCATTTCTTTTATACTTTCATGAATTCTCATGGATTTAATCAAGTTTTACAACAACAAAACCATAGCCATGATACCACTTGTTAGGAAACTTGAAACCAAAAATATTACTATTTCCACATTTACCCATAATAGATCTGAAACAAATAAATACTAAGAATCTACAGGTAGAGAATTGAAAACATGCCTAGAAAAACATGACACAAGATATACCGGAAACCCTCGTTGAGGGAAAAAAATCCATCCTCCAAAAGCATCCATCACTATATATTAAAAAAAAAAAAAATACAACCATGGAAGTCTTCAGAGTCATAGCCACAACCAAGTAGTCCATGTAAGCAAGTACAAATCCATGAATCCTATGCCATGCTTCTAACCTTCATAAATTCTACCTTGGCTAACCTATCTTGCCTTGTTTTTCTTGACTTTCCTTTTTTGCCTTGCCTCTAGAACTACCCTTGTGGTATTTTTATAGTACCAAGATCCCACAAAACCACAAAGTGGTATTGCATAAGACATGTGGTACTAAACCCCCACTAATCAACATTTAATTTTTTTTTTTGGGATATTAAATAATTACATCAAATATTATCATAATATTACAATACAACTCATCAAGAGTATTCCATGAAAATATCTTCGTGTTTCACATCCATCTAGGTGCTCCTAGGTGCAATATTACATAATAAAATAAAATAAAATAATATAATTGATATTATGCAATGTGTGCAACACCCATTATTTCAACACCAACCTTGGGTGCCATTGTCGTTGCGAGGTTCCAAAATCCCTATTGGTAGGAATGTTGTAGTGTGGAATTACAAAGAACTATGCATAACAGTTATCAAACAATAAATCCTAACAATATGAAAATTGAAAATGTGTCTAACAAGGTCACTTTTAACAAGAATATGAAGATCTTTTGTAGGATTTTAACTTAATTCCCTTATAAGTTAACATAAATGGATGAATACATGATAAGTTTAATTTTGGTTAACTAGTTTGATAAGTTGTGTTTCAAACTTAAGTCATTTGATGTTAGAGATTAATGATTCATCAGGCCCTAATCTATGTAATCAGCTTGTACATTGAATATATTAACAATTAATATCAGAGCTTTGGGCATCTTTATGTAAACTCTACCAACTTGAGGAAAATATTAGGATGTTGAGCAATTAAGGTCCTAAATTTCCAAGGAGAACTTGTCACTTTGGTGTGATAAGATGGAACTCTACATCAAAGAAATGTTGCAATAATATTTACAACAATATGAGGGATCAAATATGATAACTATACTAAATGTGAATCTCAAGCATAAACTAAAGATGTGATAACAGTTATCACCACATACAACAATAAGATGGAAACTCCTAGGTTTCTAATATAAAAAATACTATGCAATGTATAATCCTAAGTAATCATAAGTATAATATAATTATTTAATATTTAAAATCACACTAATAGTTAGATATAAATTTTATATTCTATAGAGATCTATAAGAAAAAATATATATGTGGATGATGAGATTGAAAAGTGGATAGATAGTCAAGAGATTTTATTGAATAATACATACTAACTAATGATATATTATAAGGAGTCTCACAAACCCTAGAAGGCAAAAGGATGCTAGTTTTGTTATATATAAAATTGAAAATATTTCATTAAATATTATGGCCATCTCACCTGAATCATCCCCTATTAGTGACATCCAAGATCTTTAAAATCTTTATTAACCATTGCTATTTATAGAAACTACCAAGGGAAAAACTAAACTTCAACTTTAGGGTTCCACTTTCTATGAATAATAAAGTCAAGTCAACAAGAAAGTGCTTGGAGAGCCATTGAAGGAAGACATGGTCTACTTTTCCCATATACCATCCAATAAAATATACTTAAAGGACACACTTTAGAGACTCATTATCCTTAATGATTATGGAATATAGTAAGTGGTGAAAGAGATGATGAAGGGGTGAGTGCAAAGAGGGAAATTTTTCAAATTAGGAAGCTTTGAATGATAGAGAAAGAATATATTTGGGTTTATGAAGAGAAACTAAACCTCTACTAGTTGTATTATTGTGAAAATAATAAGGAGTGTATCACTTGATTTGAGAAATCCATAGAAAGATTAATGATGATTAAGTGAGAGAAAGAAGAGGATGAAATGATCAAATGATAGAAGTTAATACATGACTAAGACAAGAAAGGTTTATACATTGCCTTCTGGGAAGAATATCAAACATATGAAGATGTATATTTTCTATTCCTAATTAGTTCTATTTTTTTTTATAGGTCCTAATTAGTTATATGTTTTTTATAGTGAAAAGAAACCAAAATTGGGGCTGACTCATAACAAAAAAATAATGCTAAAGATCAGCTTAAATTCATTACCATACAATTAACCAACCCCTTTCTTAATATGAAAAACCTCCAAACCAACATGTTTCTATACTTAATTTACTACAACTAATCACTAAGATATTATCAAAATTATACAAAACAACTATCCTAATAAACATCTTTGGGAATAAAAAAGTCCAATTATTAACAACAATAAAAGCCCATTGGACTGAGTAGAAACTATAAACCATAAACAAAAAGAAAAAAAGAGAGATAAATCTCCTTACTTTTTTTTCTCAGGTTCTCTAGTAATAGATGGAACTATTCATCCACCAAAAATTGATACAACAAATAGGTTGTCTCCACGTCTTTGGAATATGCACTCTACTCCTTCCCATCCTACTGAAGGTGAAGGGTGGTAGTAGTATAATGAATCAAATGCACATAAAATTTGGCATCCATGTCAAATTTGTCCTTCAGGTCCTTAGTTTTTTTGATAAGACTAGTGATGGAATCTTCTGGTTTGGTAAAATCTAGATTACGTGGGGGTTGTTTGAAAATAGTAGTCTTCCCCATAGTTCTCTCTTCCTTATAATTGTCATCCCCATCATATTTCATTATTTCTATTTATCACCCCTCATAGGTTCCACCCCTTTGTTCTACCCTCCCATATTAAGGATTCTAATAGGAGAAGTAATCATTCCTTGCTCACCCATATCACCTTCTTTTCTAGACTCTGGGGTATTAGCCTTAGTTTTAAAGTATCATACATAGGAGAGGGCATAGGTCTATCTTGATCCCCACCAATATCCTCATCATTCTTCCCTTTGATACCCATCTCTTCCTCCTATTCACCATAATTTATCCTAGTGAATTTCTTTTTGGGTCTAGGGCCACCTTTCTTTCCTAAGTTATCAATGGATTCAACATTATCAAGTTTCTCCTTACTAGGGGTGGCCAAGCATTTTTTCTCGCTTGGTCTCTTACTTGACCCATTGGTTCCCTTTTTAGTAGTGATTCTATTTCTTTCAACATCTAAGATCTCAATTTTCTCCATTTTTATATTTCTAGAAGTAGTAGAGGGTTCCTTATGAACCTGGGTTGTAGTAGAAGGGGATGATGTCTAAGAAACCTAAGTGATTTTGAGAGGGGAAGAGACCGGGAGAGGAATCTATGGGTCTAGACCTTTATAAAATTTAAATAGGAGAAACATTAAGGCTTGGTGGTAAACAATGTAACTTTTACCCTATGATCTCTTCTTGCATATATTCCACACATAGTCTTCCATAGAATGCAATAATAGGTAAGGTAAGGAGATACATTCCCTATTCCTAAAATGGTTGAGGATGGGGAAATTGTAATAGTAACGCACCTTAACTTTGTCTTCCATAGTAATATACCTCATAATGACATAGAAAATCATATCCTAGGGTTTTGGTAGACTCTCACAAGAAAAGCCACCATGGAAATCAATAGGAGCCTCATTAGGTGAGAAATTTTTTTACAAGCTAGTCTCATCTACAACCCTCAATTACTTTCTCTAGTTTTTATTCTCTATAGCTAGACCAATGAAGTTTGTAATTAGATCCTTAGTTATCTCAAATGAGACTCCATTAACCTTCATCCAACAATTCTTCCAAGAATATGAAAAATATTAGGAGACCTTCTCATTATGTCATTCAAAGCTCTTTATAAATAGGATTAACCCACATTCCTTCAAATAAGTCCACACAACCTTGTCCCTCTTGATAGCCTCTTCAATTCTAGGTGTCTCAATCCAAGCATTAGAACTCTCCATCATTTCTTCTTCCCTAAGATAGACCATGAAATCATCCACAACTTCCTTCATCTCCACAACTATTCTACCCACTAACTTCAACAATACTTGCAAAGAAACCAAAGAAAAACCTTTTATCACATGATAATACAACTGGTAAATAAAATGACCTATGGTATTTTGATTATACTTGGGGTTCACCATTTATTAAATCAGAATATATTATATTCTCCTCATTCCAAGCCATCACCCTTTCATAGCCTTTCCATAAAAATGACCATCAAGAATTGAAAAGTACCATCCATTGGGATTGGAAAAAAATGTTCAAAATCTTTTAATGGGTTACAAACCTATGCTTAGAATATAAGGTCATAAATAAGGTATTTAATATAAAGGTAAATATTTTGAACTTATCATCACCAATTCCCCCACCATGTACAATGAATTTATGATAGCTACAATGATAAATCACTTATCTAAAATATTCATCATGACATGAAAAGCCTATCATTTTTAATGAGAAAAATAATTACCACCACAAATGGTTCTCTCTTTCCCAAACTTAGTGATTGATGACTTTGTGTTTGTACCTTGCTAGACAGTCTTCCACTTTATTCCTTTCATGATACACATGCTAAATTTTAAACTCCATCAACCTGCTTAATAAAATATGTGCATCCCTTGTTATTGACATGACATGCCAGCTCATCTTACTAACCCCTTTAATGGCCTCAATAAAAAGTAAGGAGTCACCCTCCACAACCAGATTTTGAATTCCCAAATTAGAAGCTATCTCCAATCCCCATAGAAGCCTCAATGCTTCTTTGTCATTACTAGAAACTCTCCCATAACTCCCTGCATATCTCTTGATGCAAATCCCCTATTCATCCTAGATAATCCCTCCCAAAGTTGCCCTTTTGTTCCTTCTTGATCTATCAAAACTATGTTTCCACAAATTTGGGTGGGGGTTAAATTCCATCTAGCACCCTTCCTTTTTTGGGCCTTTAAGATATCTTTTTTTTCCACTAAATGAGATATATCCCACACTTTCACCCAACACTTCTCTAGTTGCATAGGGGGTGGGGGGTGGTTTCCATTTCCAAATCAGAGTACATTGTCTAATTAGAGCCATAATTATTAAAAAGACCACCTCTAGTGGGGTAAATTTTTACCTTAATCTATTGTTGTTTCCCTGTCCATATGTTCCAACACACATAGGGGGGATGGATTCCATGTATTAACATTTAAATGAGGGAGTGATGGGGGGACATCTCCAGCCTAGAATGAATTTTTGGGAATCACAATTCAAGACCCAAGAAATTCCCAACTAATTGAATAACTTCTTCCAAATCTATGTAGAGTAGGAGCAATAGATTAGGAGGTGGGTGATAGTCTTTTCCTTACAACTAAACAACAAACACCAATTGCCAATTTGGAAGCCATACCTTTTGAGTTTATCAATTATGAGTACATACTATGCATAGGAGATCACCAAAAGAAATTAATCTTGAGGAGGAAATGAGAATGCCAAACATATTTCTAGTCCAAGGCCCCCACTCTCGAATTATATTATAATACATTGATTTCACACAAAATTCTCCACAATAATTTTTGTCCAAAATTATTTTATATTTCTAGGAATGAGGGGATACACGCACCTTTAAGGAGGGTCCCCACGTCCGCATAGATAGCTTTCTCCACCAAATTAAGATTACCTTGGTTAAAATTTTTCCACTCACCATTTTCAATATAATTGGACACCTTGAATCCAAATTTATTCACTCCATGTTCCTTTAAAGGAGAAAACTTAGTGAAAATTAGAGAGGATCACTAATTCATTTATCTTTCCAAAATCTCACCAAATTTTCATCTCCAATTCTCCACCTGATACCTTCCCTTAAATGCTTCATATTCTTCACAATATACCTTCATTGTAAAGAGCTTGATTAAAAGACAATTTAACTCCTTTGTTATCCTTTGTTGGAGAGCCATTTTTTGTGTTGAAGAAATATAGTTTTATTTTATGATAGTTAATGAGTTGTCTAGATACTTCATCATATTGATTCAATATTTTCTGCCAGAATTTGGCTTCCCTAATAGAGAATAAACCATATAGGAAGGTATCATCTACAAATTGTTACAGAACCTCTGGTGGAAGACTCATAGCCATCTTGATTCCTACAATCTTTCCTTGAGTTACCATAGCCATAAGTTTTCTCCCTAAAATTTTAACCACCTTATGAATAAATAGGGCAATCGAGGGTCTCCATATTGAAACCCACTCTTAGCCATGAAGAACTCCCCTAGAAAGCCTTTGGTCAAAACTAAGAATTGAACAATATTAATCATTTCTCTAATCGAAGAAATGAAGCTCTCCCCAAAGACAAACTTTCTCATAATTTTGAGCATAAATTCTTTCCTAACCTTATCATATGCTTTTCAGATATCAAGTTTTATTGCCATACCTAGGTTCCCACTTTTTTCCATAGAATGAAGAACCTCATGGGAAGTTATCACTACATCCAAAATTTGACACCTAGGGACAAAATCAATTTGAGTAGGGATAATAACCTTGTCTAGAATACGCTTAATGTGATTCACCAAAACCTTGGATAGAATATTGTAAATGATATTATACAAGCTAATTGGTCTAAACTCCTCAAGTCGAGTAGGATCTCTTGTCGTTAGTACTAGAATAATAAAGGTCTAGTTCATCTCTTAAAGGATTCTACCCATTATGATAAAGTCACATGTGGCATGAACCAAATCATATTTGATGATATCTCAAAACTTCTGAAAGAAGGATGGGGGGAATCCATTCGGACTTGGAGCATTAAAGGATCCCATAGCAAAAATTGTCTCTCTAACATCTTCTTTAGACACTTTCTTGATCAAATCTTATTTTTTTCTATCATCAACTATTGGGTTTATGACCTCCAAAAAATCATTCTTCATATTTTGATCCACCTATATCTGAGAAAGATTATATATTTCTTGGAAATATCTGGTGGTCCAATCCCCAATCTCTTTGTCCTTGGTTATCTCAACATTATTATTGTTAAAGAGTTTTTGAATGATGTTTTTCTTCTTATGTGTAGAAGTTGATGTATCAAAATGATCAGTATTCCTCTCCCCTTCAGTAACCACTGAACCCTAGATCTCAATTTCTAGAAGACTTTAGTAACTAGCTTCCATTTCATTCACCAACTCTATTCCTTCTTATAGATGGAAAGGGATAAGTCGCCCTACATGATACTCTCCCAAAACTCCCTAATCTCTTCGTCCTTGGTTATCTCAACATTATTATTGTTAAAGAGTTTTTGAATGATATTTATCTTCTTATGTTTAGAAGTTGATGTATCAAAACGATCAGTATTCCTCTCCCCTTCAGTAAGCCACTGAACCCTAGATCTCAATTTCTAGAAGACTTTAGTAACTTGCTTCCATTTCATTCGCCAACTCTATTCCTTCTCATAGATGGAAAGAGATAAGTCACCCTACATTATACTCTCCCAAAACTCCTCAAGTTTCCCTTTTATTTCCTTCTTCTATTTGAAGATGTCCCTTGTAATCAACTTTAAACTTAATAAAATAATTTAATACTAATAATATTCAATCGTCTACAATTACACTTTTCCTATATATATATATATATATATAGTCAAGTTAATATGGTTTATTACTATGTTTTGCATTAAATAAATTAAAGTTATCATTATGGCTAAACTAATAACTATAATTTTATAAGGATTAGGGTTGAGTTTGTTTAAGGATTTGTCTTTTAAACTTTTAGTGTGAGGTTTAATTTGGTTTAGGTTTACCATTTGATTCATTTAGTAAAGACTTGATTTAGTCAATAATTAATTAATTAATTTTTTTCTAAAATCCTAAAAATAGAAAAGTATACACAAATTTTAAAATTAGTTATTTAAAAAGAATTAAAATAACAATAAAGTAAATTGTATACCTAAAATGTGATATTAAAAAAAAAGATAATTAAAAATATATTTTATTTTTTTAACTTTGTATAGTGTTTGCATTTCATTCTAAATTTTATTTTATTTTAAATGTACAACTTGAAATTTAATTTTCAAAATATTTATCATATTTCATTTTTGAAATAGTTATCATATTTGAATTGAAAGCCTTTATTTAATCTATGGTTAACAATTAAAAAAGCGAAGGAGATGGAAATGTTGACACGGATGATGGACAATCGTAATTAGGCTTATATGTGGGAAGTTGTCAGCCTCAACTAGAATAAAAATAAATCCAATGAGACTTTTTTTATTTCTTATTTTCTAATTGTTCTTCTACTCTCTGTTTTTAAGGGTGATTGTATCATTTATATTCCATCCTAACTATTTACTTATGGAGAAATTATAGTAGTCAATATTACAAGGATTTTAAAAGATATGAGATAATTTTAAGGTCTTTCATTCATGTCCATTCTTTTGCTTGATGGTTATATGTTTATTGTACACTTTTCATTTTTATTTGAAAAATATGGTTGTTTGGTATGTGAAGAATATAGATACCTGTAATGATTGAATTTCTTTAATCAAATGTTATTTATAGACATAACATCCACCTATGTTACCACAACGTGGCACTTGTTAATTGTGCAATCACTCCCGAAAGTAACACAATGTACACATATAATTAGATAAATATTTAAACATGTCGAATAAATTAAAGCTTTAAATTTTATATTTCCTAATCAACCTATGCATCAAATCTTAGTGGCCAAAGAACATGAGAATCAATGGCATACAATGAATACATATGTTAAAGTAAGTTCAAAACTTATACAAAATTGAGGAAAATGCACATCAATAGAATCCTATAATTTATCATGATTCTTAATCAATAGTCTATAATTACACTTTGCTTATATATATTTTGTAATATATATAGGAAAACTAAGTTATCCACGCTTTTGATTTCTAATCAAGTTAATATGGTTTATTATTATGTTTTGCATTAAACAAATTAAAGTTATCATTATGATTTTTAAAAAAAACTTTAGTGTGAGGGTTTAATTTGGTTTAGGTTTACCATTTGATTCATTTAGTTAAAGCTTGATTTAGTAAATAATTGAATTTTTTTTTTTTTCTAAAATTCTAAAAATAGAAAAGTATACACAAATTTTAACATTAGTTATTTAAAAAGAATTAAAATAACATTAAATTAAATTGTATACTTTGAATGTGATATTAAAAAAAAAAGCAATATCAAAACTTTGTATAATGTTTTCTTTTCATTCTAAATTTTATTTTATTTTAAATGTATAGCTTGAAATTTCATTTTAAAAATATTTGTCATATTTCAATTGAAAGCCTTTATTTAATCTATGGTTAACAATTAAAAAAATGAAGGAGATGGAAATGTTGACACTGATGGACGATCGTAATTAGGATTATATGTGGGAAGTTGTCAACCTCAACTAGAATAAAAAAAATTCCAGTGAGACTATTTTTGTTTCTTATTTTCTAATTGTCCTTCTACTCTCTATTCTTAACTTATTTTCTAATTGTCCTTCTACTCTATTCTTAAGGGCGACTGTATCATTTATATTCCATTCTAACTATTTACTTATGGAGCAATTACATTAGTCAATATTACAAGGATTTTTAAAAGATATGAAATAATTTAAGGTCTGTTAATTTATGTCCATTCTTTTTCTTGATGGTTATATGTTTATTGTACACTTTTCATTTTTCTTTGAAAAATATGGTTGTTTTGTATGTGAAGAATAGAGATACCTATAATGATTGAATCTCTTTAATCAAATGTTATTTATAGACATAAAATCCACTTATGTTACCATGACAAAGGGATGCATTAGTATAACATCTTGTAAGACAGAGTAAGAGAAAACATGCATGCTAGATGTGGAACTAGACAGTACGGTTGAATAAGAAAAAAATATGATGCCACATGCAAATCTTATCAAAAGAGTATGAGAGAGCCATGCGATTCTTTTGAATTTGATATGAAATTGTCACGGATATATAAAAAGCTCTATTTTAACTATGTTTCTAGTTCATATGTGATAATAAGACAATGCAAAATATTTATGAACAAAACTTTTTTGAGTCCCTAACTACATAAGCATTCTTTTCCTTCCCTCCTAGCATTGAATGAAGGTAAAAGAATTTTATAGCGTTAATAAAATATATTTAAAGACCTCGGCCCACTACGTATTAGAAAAACTTCTCTCTCAAAACTGTTCTTTTCCTTCCCTCCTAGCATTGAATGAAGGTGTAAGAGTTTTATGGCTTTAATAAAATATATTTAAAGACCTCAGCCGACTCGGTATTAGAAAAACTTATTTCAAATCATTGAAAATTTAAGTTGACTTGAAACAAATTATTCTTTTTAGTCAGGGATTGTCAGGGACACAATCCCTAGGTGTCCTAGTCCGCCAGAAAAAGACAAAGCCGATGTGTGTTGGACATTACGGTCACATTCCTCCATAAAATGTAAATTTCCCATCCCCAATGAAACAGAGCTATTTATTCCTTGTCTCGTTTACCAACCTTGACAGTGGCCTCGATCACTAAAAATTCCCACCAAAGCAACCCGAAAAAAAAAAACCTCACAGCACCTCCTCTTCATGAACGTCAACGGAATGAAAACCCATTGAAGTTTACTGAGGATTACTTGGTGCATACGCTAAATCAGGATGCCCATCACAGACAGAGCAATGAGCACAAGATTCTTCATGTGCACTTTGAGAACTGCGTAACAGTTCCTACCCATCTTCCAATTCTTCATGCAGCCAACATACGCATTGCTACTATTCGATGCATTGACTGCCTTGAATGAAGTGAAGCATTAGTTTCTTCCATTAAGCCTAGCTGAAATAATTTGTTAGAATTAATCCACAGAGAAAACCAAGTCGCGACAAGTTGTATCTATTCCATACAAATCAGAAATACATTCCCACCGCTGTAGAAATCAGAAGAAAACTTGCATCATACACTTTCTTGTTTCAAATAGGGCATACTTTGAACATTTCCCCTCATCACTTCCATACCAAGCATTTTTGTTCTTCTTAACATGGCTATTGAGAAATCTAGAGCTCATGAATTCTCTGCCCTCACATACCACATTCATGCTCATAATTATAATTACAAGCATTGACAAAACCCATAAAGTTTCATTTTGATCTCCATTGTTGCTCACCAAGGTACACACGGGATCACTGATAAAAAGAGTTCAAAAACAAGCAAGAGTAGACTTATAAAAATCAAACTTTTTATCTCTAATGCTAGGAAACAAATAGGCAAGATGAACATTTCCAATGAGTGGGTCAAATCAAAGTTGAAGCACATGAACTTTGGATATTGTCCCCAAAACTCACAAACAGAATTGAACTATTGTAAAGAGAAGAGATACAAGGAAATGGATTGTTGTTCTCTCTGTAGGATAAAACTGGCTATTTATAATCTTATTTGCTTGTACGAGGGGCATGTTGTAATGAGTTGACTAAATTTCAATACCGTGAGTTTAAAAAAATCAGTTAACAATAGTTAGGCATAAATCTCACATGGAATACTGAACCTAAACATTGCCTATATGAAGAATTGAAATGTAAACAGATGTTCAGTTCTATTAGTAA
Source organism: Cupressus sempervirens (assembly GCA_028749045.1). Taxonomy (NCBI): domain Eukaryota; kingdom Viridiplantae; phylum Streptophyta; class Pinopsida; order Cupressales; family Cupressaceae; genus Cupressus; species Cupressus sempervirens. The sequence goes on from CM053785.1 coordinate 900,985,281, forward strand.
CTTGGTGCATACGCTAAAACAGTATGCTTCTCAAATACAAAGCAATCAGAATTCGTCCGAAACACTGAAGAACAAACACCTAACTAATTACTGAAAATCAATGGCCTTTTGTTCACTACAAAGTAAGCCATTGATAAATCACTACAGAGTAGCAGTTGTTTCATGGTTTCATGGTCTATAAACCGCATCTCTCAGGATGCAGAGGAAATAGCTCCAAGGTTCTGGGAACCGTTCTTTCTTCTTCTCCCTGGACACGAGCAGGCAAAGTTAAGGGTTGGCGGTGAAATGAGTTTCTTATCAAATAAGACAAAATGTTATAGAAATTCCTCTTCTTACCTCTTCATGAACCACATTTCCCAAATCGTTTGACGGTGCAGGGTTATCACAATCTGAAAAACAATGATCGGATGATGAAAAAATAAGAAACCAATACAATAATATATAGAGGAAAAAGAAATAAATCATGACTATATTATCCTGATTCTTCTCAGACTGATTATTTATCCTGGGGCTAGCTTCTATTTCAGCTTAGGTAGGCAGCATTGACAGATATACTCCATGCAAAGCCTAATTCCCTATTTTAATACAATACTTGGGAGTAGAACACATGGATGGTTTAAACCCTGTCACGGTTTAGGTGACTTTAGATCTCATTAATAGAAAATAACCGCGTGTAAAACAATATCAACAGCGAAACCGCGTACTTCTCGCTTCAGATTGTTGTCTCCTGCGTTTATCACGATTTCTTTCATTTCCAAACCAATAAAAAACACTTTTCTGATTTACTCTGCCGTGTTGCTGCAAAACTGCAGTAATCTCAGCTGCCTGGGTTTCGGATGGCTTTCGTACACCGGAAGCCCACAAACCCTCCAATATCTGCTTCTGTTGCAATGTCGGCCACCATTTCTTTCTTTCCGCTCCACTGGAGTATTGAAGGAGCTCCATCTGTCTTGTACTCTCCTCTACGGCCAAAGGAAAAAAAAGTTAAAAATCATAGACCATCAAGGTAATGCCGAAAAAGGGTGAGAATATCTTCAAAGTTGAAGGAATTGTTAACAGACCTGCAGACCTTCCGGGATCCATTGAGAGAGCTTTGCACTGGAAACAACCCTAGAAAACCAACCTGCACCGTCTAAGCCGTTCAAACAAGAGAACCGTAGGCCAAAGTTGAAAAGGCGTTTGAAGAAAATAGGCATGGGCGCAGCAAATAAATAGGTGGACGGACGGCCAGGGCAATCCACCGAGGTTTATGGGTAAGAGAATTGTTTAACGTAAATTTAAAAGACTTTTACAATAAACTTATTTGTTGGACTAGTAATTTGAGTAAACCATTTTGAAAATTCTATTCTATGGATGGACTTTTATGTATAATTAGAGAATAATAATAAATTGATAAGTAAGTATAACATATCTATTGCTAATAGGGTTTTGATGAATCCACTAAGGTTTCTACTAGTGATCATGCCATAATATCTTGTAACTACACATCAATGGGATTGTATAAAACCTTCTACCACCAACAAGACATAATACTTTTTTGACAATCTAATTTGTTTGAAACAAATATTTCCACCTTATTGAAAGATTCATCTTTTCAGATCATGGACGTGTTCATATTCATCATTTTAATCTATTTGAACATGTCATGAGATTTGTGTGCAACATAATAATTCTTCTTTTAGTTTCTAAATGTTTGATGAATAGCTATATATAATTAAATACCCTTCATAGTATTCTATGGCCAAGTTGTAAGAAACTACATAGAAAAATAATAAGCAAGCCTTTAAAATATGCATTTTTATAATTTTAACTACTCCAAATAAAATAATTTCATGAGTTAGTTTTCATAAAGCAATAAGCTTGCAACTCAACCTATTTATTACAAAAAATCAATTGGACATGTATAAGACAAAATTAAGCCCATCAAATCTTTTGAATGATAGCTTCACTTTTAATAAGAGAATATCTAGATCTTCTTATGCTTCATCTCTTCCATTTCACTATGGATGACTATGTGCACATTGTAATCTTTGACCTAAAAATGGTTTTAATTGGTTAATGAAGCCTCTTCTAAAAAGGTCAACTTAGATTCCAATAAGAAGAAAATCCCATTAGTTAATATGCATGGAAAGTCTCTGATTTGTTTCCATCTAAGGATTCTATTGTCATAGGTGAAACTATTGACTTTAAAACCATAAGCTCAATCAACTTAACTCCTAGAGCTCCCCAATTGTTGATCTCTCTTCATGCTATTCCCTTCTATACATTCTGCTTCACTTTCCCTCCTAAGGAGAAAATTGACATGATATATATCTAAATTTGGTCCTTAGTTATCCTCCACACATGCTCCATTTATTCTTTGCATATGGATTATAGATTACTATAAGGATATTTGAAAATTATGTAATTTCCAAGATGACATTTTTATATAACACCCTAGATGCACATGAAAAAAAATTCTATTTATCCAACCCTAGCTTTAAAAAAATTAAATTGAATTATTTAGATGATTTTGTAAATGAAGGAATCTTGGATGCACTAAAGAAGATAGCTATTTACTTTGATTATGAGGATAATTTAGAAGTGTATATTATATACATTAGACCTAAATAGTTGGTAGGTTAGCCCTCTAAATTTAAGAATAATCAAGGAACTCTATTGAATAACAAGCATGCATTAATTATGTGTTGTATGGATTTCTCAATCACATAGAAGAAAAATTACTTGACAAGCTAGAAAAGTGAAAGAATAATTAATACCTTCAAAATACTTTTTTTCACATAATTTTAACTCTCTAACACTAGTTCAAAATGAAAATGATACTCAAAGAAAATATCCAACTCCACTCATCCCTAATTAACTACTACTAATCCAAATCTAGGGGTGCAGAGTTATAAACAAAATGTACAATTCCTCTCAAAAGACTGGTATGCCATTAATGGCATCAAGTTTTTTAATAAATGGTAACTTCTTGTGAGTCTCCTATAATTTACATATTTGAGATTTGATAAATTTTGTGGTCATATATTGTATATGTTATCAATTTCACACTTTATCTACCTTGGTAATTTCACAATCTATCTAGTACCTTTTATACTATGGCTTCTCCTAGATCATCATATTATCATTTATTATCTATACCACATTATAATATTATTTTAAAACCTACAATTTTTTCATCATCGAATGGAGAATATTACATTACATTTATATTTAGGGCCAAACATTATACAAGGACCATTTTGAAATCCCCACCTTTGAACAAAATAGGATTTCTAATGCCTTAGCACAACAAGCAGGGGCCTAAATTCTAATTATTGCATGTGATAACCTTCATCAATTATGACATTTGTGATTCTATTTGATCATGTTTTATTCTCATACCCTTGAAACTACCTTTAAAAAAAAAAATATTAATAGCAGCCAAACAAGGGGGTTGGTCATCAATACATAATCATGGTTAAGCCATTAACACCACATTTCCAAGAAAACATTACCAGTAACCAAGCTTGCCAATAAAATAAAAATATACTAACCCTACTAGTACTCCTAGCCCATTTATAAGAATAGATACTCACATGGCCACTGGTAGAAATACCAAAAAACTATTGGAGAGAGAAATCACCTCATAACTAAAAAAGTATGTATTGAACCGCACAAAGATTTACATTATAAATAAAAGTATAATTACGCAACTGCAAACATATCTACTATAGATCTTAAACTTAAAAATAATATGTCTATAAGGCCCATCAGCTCAAAATTAAAGGTAAAAGTTGGACATAAACAACAATAGAGTCTCCTTAGTAGAAAATAAAATATACTAGGTGCACAAACATTGGCCTTCTCCTTCCCTTTCTTAGCCAATGGGAATTTGGCCAAGTCATCCACCAAGAAGCCATAGATCTTAGTAGAGTCCTTCACCTCGAGGTTCTTCTCTTTGTTCTCCTATTGTAATAGCTAAAGAGTGACAATGGTAGCATGGGTGACCTGGAGAGAGAATTTGGATAGAGTAGTGAAACTCTCATCTAAGGATTCAAAGTTCTCCTTGAGATCCACCATATCCTTCTTAATGTCCTTGAAAATGCTAAACAACTCCTGGCAACCAAAAAAATTATCATTTCAAGCCTTTGCAGCCTTAACACGTGACAACATGGGGTTAGTAGAAACCATTTTCTTAGTATTTTTATCAACACACACAAGGGAAGTTTCTATCATTGGAGAGTCATCTTTTTTCTTTCTCAAGAAAAACCACTCTAGAAGTGATATCCACCATGTTCATAGTAAATCTAGCCAACACACTAGTTGCATCGTGACTAACTTTTCTTCTTCTTTTTCTTAGTTTTGATCTCTTCCAACACTGAAGTAGTCCCTTTGGTAGTGTAAGATAAAATAATAGAAATGATAAAAATAAAATAACCTAAACCTACCCTTTAAAGTAAGATATGTCATGATGATGAAGCATACCTCATTCCATGGGGAATAGAGACTGTCTTTGCTGAAACTACCCCAAAACATCATTAGGTGCTCATTCTTCTTAAAAAATCTATTCATGCTAGTCTTGTCCATAGCCTTCATTACCTTTTCCCATTTCTTCCAATCTATAGAGAGACCAATGACCATGGTGATTATCTCCTCATTTACATGAAAGGAGATACCATTAATAGAAACTCTCCTTTTAACCAAAAAGTCCACAAATAGAGTTGAAATATTGTCATCATACCTTGGCATGGCTTCCATGAACAAAACTAAGAAACCCTTTCTTAGAGCCATCCAAGGACATGGTTTTTGGCATAATCCTCAATTCTAGAGGACATAATATGAACCATATACCATCAATTTTTAGCCCTTCTTAGAGTTCCCTAAAATGTTGTTTGACAATGACCTGGTTGTTTCTTAAAATCCTTAGGAACAAAATGAACTCAAATTTCTTTGCATGAAATTTAGAAGCCAAACTAGAGTAATAATTACAAGGAATGACTTTAAAACATCCACCCCTTCGACAGTAGATAACACGTGTACTTTCATCCTTACCTTTTCCTAATAGCTACCTAAGCCTCCAAAAATTATACTTCAAAAAGACACTTGAATAATTCATAATTAAATAATAAATATCTACTCTTTATTAAAAACTTATATAATCTACCAAAATCTCCACCATCTTATAACCATTATGTTTTATAATTTCTCCATCATATCATTTTTGGTTACTGATATTAACAATAATTTTTTTCCATCCTTATGGTTTGAAATCAGATTTGAAACCATGTTTTTCCTTATAAAGTCACCACCCACAATAAAAAATAAAATAATTATATTTTAAACACACTCATCTAATAATTTGCATAATATTTTATTCCTTCTCTATTAGAGTGTGAAAACCAACAAGAATTTCCTCCATCTACCTCACACATTGTAAACCCTTGACTTGCAACACCAGACTCACCATGGCATCTACCAAAACATTAGCTTCCTAGTAAGTGTGCTATTGGTTGTAATTTTTTTTTGGTGAGGAGGTGCCAAATGTCCCTCAAAATTGCTCTTAGTGACCAACTTGGGGCATGGTTTCCTTTAACTACCTCCACCACCTGTATAGATTCACCTTCAATGCTGACATTCTTCCACCCTAAATTTCCAATCAATTTTAGTCCCTAAAAAAGAGTCATCTCTTTGACCACATTATTTGTGGTCTTTCCCAAGTTTCCCACATAAGCCAAAAGTTTTCTACCAACAAAGTCTCTAATAATCCCTCCCCTTGTAGCTTCCCCATTCTTGGTAGCTCCATCAAAGTTAATCTTCACCTTGGGTATATTTGGAGGTTTCCATTTAATGTTCATTCATTTTAGTTTTTTGGTGTTATTAAACTTATTAACAATACTATCTTAAAAAGGATGCACTTTCCTCTTAAGACCTTTTACCTCCCTCTCGAGAATTCCCTCTTCAGATCATGGATATACTTGTGGTGGATCTCCTTTTCTCCTCTATTCTTCCTCTTTCCACCTTATTTCTCTTGATATCTACCTCTTTCTTTTGTAGCTTTCTTGACCTGATTAGGAGATACCAAGAGAAATAGGGTGGAAAGAAAAAGAATAGAGGAGATCACAACAAATAATAGGTATGGAAATTACATTGCCTTTTTGGATCACAACAACTATTAAATGCATTATTTAAAGAAATTTTCACAAAATTCTAAGATGCCATCTATACAACTTGATAAATGAGATTACAACTATTTTTCATAATTTTCTTTTTATGCCACCCATATACCTTGGTAAATGAAAAAAGCCTTTTCCCTCCATTTTTCCATTTTCTATTTAAAACAAATATTTTCCTCTAATTTTTGTCACTTTTTCTCTCCTCTAATATTTTTTCACATCTTTTTTTATTTCATGATGCAAGATGCTCTTGCATCAGACTCCCTAGGTAGATAGAAAAATATGTCCCATACTTTGATACCAAAAGAAATTTTCCAACCAACTTCATCCTCACCAAAGGTTTCCAATCCATCTTAGACAAAATAAAAAATTTTTACACCAACCATCTCGGCATCATCCATACAAAAATCTTAATCAAATGAATCTGAACAACCCAATTAACATGCTCACTCCCACGAACAAATTGGACATAATGCTTTATCAACAATCCTTGTAACTCAGGAAAATTAGGAACACATAGATCCGTAGTATGATGTAGATCCTCAACCACATCAACAACATCCATATCAACCATATTAGTAGTAAATGGTCCATCCTCAATCATCTCAGAAACAACCTATGAATGTGGATCTATATCTACAACCATATGTAAATCGTCATCCATATATAAATCCCCATAATTAGAAATCTCATCATCCACAATAAGATGCTCTAAAATTATCATGTTAGATCCAACCAAGTGATCATGAAAATAAATATTACTTCCACTATCAATAAGGTTAGGAAATCTCTTCAGCAATAGCCACATGTTTCTCTATAGGTTTCACATCACACTCCTCAAATTGATAAACCAAACTAACTTCTACTTTGACCTTTCCATGCCCTCTTTTCTCTCAAATAATTCTTCTAACTAGCTAGAAAAATCTCTTCTGGATTGGTAGACTCTAGCTCCACAAATACCTACGAAACTTAATTATTCCTTCCTTAACTCGATCGATCAAACTAGCTTCTTACTGAGTAGACATCTCTAAAATATTCTTCTCCACCACATCAAAGAGATTTGCAATCATCCTAGGGTCCAACCTTCTCGGAGGCATCTTATACGATCTTCACAAATGCTCTGTAATAAATCCATACTCTTATCAATCACCAACTAGATCAAACTTTCAATCAACAAGATCAAATTTCCATGTTCGTAACCATCAATATATCCTCAAGTCCTATGCAATTGTTAGTGAGAACAACAAGATGCCATCTTACAACAAAGATATCTACAAATTCATAAGGAACAATTGACCATGAGATCGATCATCTTCAATCATGATTAGATAATATTCACCCATGTCCTAGTACAAACTGCCTCACATTTGGCAATCTATCCATACACTCAGGAACTTCATATCAGATACCACTTGATGTAGTGCAAGGAATGATAATGCCGAAAGGAGATTCCTTAGCCCCCAACAAATAACCACACAATGGAAACACAATACAAGAAAAAAGGTCTGATAGCAAACATAACTCTTTACTCATAAAATAACTGATTAGATGTAATGTGTCAAGCTGTAAGGCCTTCTTAATTATGACCAAATAAAAAGAAAGTAATAGTTTTGAAGGATCATCAAGATCTAGCCCAAACCCTAGCTAGTCCAGATCCACACTCTATTAGAAACCTTCAAGGAAAATCTAAACTTGTGCTCACAAGCCACCAAGAAATATCCTTATTTCCCAAGCCCTAGCTACTAGCTCTTCTCAAACTTCACTCCTCCGCTTCATCCTTCTCTCCAAGATTCTATACAAGAAGAGATCACACCTTGAGAACTTCATTAAAAATGATCATATGCCTTGCTCAAATAGTCACTTACCACCCAAGATTTTACAAACACAACCAATGTGGCATAAAAGGTAAAGGCAACTACCTTACAACCAATATTTAATTCCCACCCAAATACAACTAAGCACTACCATGTGGCCAATTAGAAAATTGCATTTCCTTTGTGGATCACAAGAAATATTAAATACATGATTTAAAGAAATTTCCACAAAATTCTATGATGCCACCTACCCACCTTAATAAATGATGTGACAACCTTTTTTCTTATTTTTATTTTTATGCCACCCATGCACCTCGGTAAACAAAAAAAACATTTTCTCTCCATTTTTCCATTTTCTATTTTTTAAGAATTATTTTTCCTCTAATTTTTGTCACTTTCTCTCTCTCCAATTATTTTTTCACACCCCCTTTTATTTTTTTGCATCAAGAATTCAAGATTTTAAAGCATTTAAGAAAGGGGATTTCTATCTAGGATTGAAGGACCCTTTGTGAGCATTCCATATTCAAGGTCTATCTTATTGTTGGCCATTAAGGGAGGAAATCTACATTCAATCATTCATATTTTTAATTGATGCACTTTTATGTCCATGTCACCATGATGGGATATATATATATATATATATATATATATATATATATATATATATATATATATATATATATATATATATATATATATATATATATATATATATATATATATATATATATACATATATATATATATACATACATACATATATATATATATATATACATACATATATATATATATATATACATACATACATATATATATATATATACATACATATATATATATATATATACATACATATATATATATATATATATACATACATATACATACATACATACACACACACACACACACACACACACACACACACACACACACACATATACATATTTAATCTTTACTAAGAAGTTTTTCAAGCAAGGTGAATCTTAACATTTACCTTGCATTTTAGTTAGTTACATTTACATTTCTCAATTTTGGTTAATTCTTTAACCTAGGGCTTGACCAAGGAAGACCTCATCAAACCCCAACCACAAAACCCTTCTTTTCTATGTTGATTTGGAGGTTATCACTAAAAGGTATATAGATCTAGAACCAATCTTTTAGGAGCTTTGTTGAGAAGTCAATTTTAGGTTGTCTAACTACATCAACTTGGTTGTATGATGTCCTTCCAAGTCGACCTGGTCCTCCAATCTCCATTTTGAGGGATATTTCTATGTTTTTTTTGTTTCATCATTTTATTCTAAGATCCATAGAGGAGTATTTAGAAATAGTTCAGATTTGTGAGTTTTGGAGCCAAAATATATCTTCCTCTATGCATTTCAAGTTGAGTCTTTCATATGTTATTTCCTTTTCATATCTTTACCCTAGATCTATATCTGAATTGGGCTAATTTTACACACATAGCATCTATATTTGTATTATTTAAGAAATTAGTTCAATTTCACATTCACATTATCCTATCAAAGGCTAATGAGTACATTTCCTTGTATTGCATTCCCCTTTATAATTTAAATTTAGTATTGTAACCCTTCTCCATTTGGGTCCTAGCTAATCTAGTTTGGATTAGAAGTGGAATTATATTATGAAATTCTCCTCTTTCAGTTACACATATATTTGAATGGCTTAGTGACCCAAAAAATGTGAGATCTACAACCCTATTTAAAGTGTCTCCCTTTGTCCCCTAAACATTTTTGTGAATCCAAATTATTCCACTTTCTTTTTGGAGTAAGATTGATTATTTTAGTTTTTTTCCTTCTTTTGGTGATCCTAACCTTCTTACCCTCATTCTTGGAGTTTGATATTCCTCTTTTAGAAATCTCTCTTCTTTGGCCTCTACTTCACCTAAATATTTTGGTGAACCCATCTCTTTCTTTTGTGGTGTTAGATTTGTCCTTTTTATTTTATTTCACTCCCCCTTCTTTTTGGTGTTAGACTCTATTGGGTGTTTACATGCTTTTGGTGAACCTGGCCTTCTTACCCTCTTTCATAGAGTAAGATTTAGCTATCTTAAGTATGGATAGATCTCTCCTTTATTCCCTTTATTATACTTGCATGGTTAGACCTCACTAGGTTTTTCTTTTATGATCTCCTCTTTTATGAGATTAATTATACAAAGTCCAACCCATAGCATTCTTGTTAGGCAAAGCCATAGACTCATGGGTTCCTTTGATCATGATTCCTCTATTCTTCCTAGGACTCATGATGACACTCACCTATTTATTCACAATCTTAATCCTATAATGTAGGATATCTCTTCTCACTCATCCCATGATAAATATGATTCTTGAAGAGTTCTTCCTTCGCAAGTGGATACAATTTCTAGTGAATTTGATAATTAGAAATCTGGCTTGCTAAAAAAAAATAGAATCTTGATAGTATTGTTGCTATTGAAGCTCTTAAAAATCTTTTTAACAATGATGATAATAACATTTCTATATTGTGTGGTATATCTCACCTTAGTAATACTCATGCTAAGTCTTTGATGGAATGTGCTCAAGAATAAGGACATTCTCCTTCTTTCAAAATATTTCAACCTTATATTACAATTTATACCACTATTTCTACTAGATATCTAAATATTCTCCACATCTCATGACTACTTCTATACAACTTTCCACTCCTTTAAGTGTTTCTCTTCGTAGCCTTTTAGTTCCTCTGAGTGTTCCTCCTACTTCCATTCATTCTTCATTACATTAATAAAATGTGTTTCCTTTTACTTATTTGAGCCATTTACCCATTCCTTCTAACCCTCCCCAAACATCCTTACATATTCCTTCTTTTTGTTATAACTTTCCTAATCCATGTAGTATACCTATGGCTAGTAGCGTTTTGTCTAATCCTATCATTAGTACCTTGGTTCAAACTATCCCTTCTATACAAAAACTCACTCAATTGACTTAATCTAAGTAAAATATTCCTACATGTGATGTTCAACATGTTGAGGTACCTCATCTTGAGACTTATAATGGTAAGGGAGATCTTGTATTTCATGTTAAAAATTTCTAGAATATATGTAGTGATTTTTCTTACTACTATAGGCTTATGGATAAGTTTTTCTCCTACATAATTTTAGGGATAGAGCCTTGCAATGGTATTTATCTCTTCCTCCTTATTCTATTGATTCTTTTCAAATTCTTGGTAATACTTTCATTCAATAGTTTTAGAATAATATTGGTCCACAAATTTCTTTAACTAATTTAATGCATTATAAGAAAAATGCTAAAGATAAAGTTACTAAATTTATTGGAAAATTTAAACATTTGTATTCTCAAATTTATTATCCTATCCTTGATCATGATATTCAATGAATTGTTATTCCTAGTTTACAAAAAGACATTAGAGATAAGATTATCCTTATTGACTATACCTCCTTTTCATATCTATGTGTAGTACTTCATCATTACCAATTGCAAGTGAGTCAACTTGAGAGCTCTACTCTAACGACTCCTATTTCGAGTAATAACAATGATTCCACTAGAAGTTTAATTTTTTATTATCTCTTAACCTAATAATTTCATCAAAATCAAGTGTAAAAATACAATTAATGATCAAGTGGCTAATGCATCTAGAGGTATGCCTACTTTTTCATCTATATATCATCATAATCAGCAGTATACTTAGCTATCTAATCATTTATCTAAGGTGGTGACTATGCTTGAGTTCTTAACCTTCCTCCTATTTGTCATTTTGATCCTATTAAACCATTGGCTAATTCTTTTTATTCAAATGCTTCTATCAATATCACCATCAAATAGGTCATGATTATGAAAAGTGTTATGGTTTGAAGAATTCTATTTAGGACCTTATTGATTCTAAGATTATATTTTTTGATGCTCAAGTTAATAATACAAGTAGATCTATCACACCATCTAATCAGAATTTGTAGGTTTACACTAATATTTTACCTTCCCACTTAGAAATTTTTATTATTCAACCTTCATCTTCTTATCACCATATTAATTATGATGAGAAGATACACAAAGGGAATAATTGTGCAAATCTTGTTGAGTTAGTACCTCAACTTCAACTTAAAAAGACTCTTTTTATTAGCTTGAGTTAGTTTGATATGTTGTAGGAACCTAATGGTGCTCTTTACATCACTACTAGAGTTGTGCATATTCCTTCTCGTGGTACTTTTTTGGATCCTTCCTCTATGTGAATTTTACCTCTAAAGAAAACCTTTAAAAAAAATTACATATAGATACTTATGATAATACTCCTATGTGGATTCAAACTTGTAATTTTTTTCTTTTTCCTCCTAAAGGTTGTATTAGTTTACCTATTACTCTACTAGGGAAAGTTCTTTTTACTACCTTTGTTATTATTCCTACTTTTGATTATTTTAAAATTAAGATTTGTATTCCATGGCTATCTTCCACGCAAGACATAGTTTCTCCTATTCATAAAGGCATAAAATTTCCTCATGATGGAGACATTGTTACTATTAATTATTCTCTTTATAAACCATGACATCCCAAAGATTGTGGTGACATTGACTTCTATTCACCATCTTGTCCTGAAAAAACCATGCATTCAACTTTATCATCTTTATCAACATTAACAAAAACCTTAAATAGTCAAGATCATAGAATTGAATCTTTATAATGATTTTTCACCTTCTCCTATCATGCCTACTCCATCTGCTCCTAATTTTGAAGTTGTTTTTCATTGTGTGCATCTGTTCTCTCACCTACTATACCTAAACCCATTGATGTTCCTTCTATATCCCAATCCTCCTATTATGTCTCACAAAACTATTTGTAATCAACATTCTTCTAAACCTATGTCTTCTTCACAACCTTTACCTTCAATTGATCAAACCATGTGTAAGTCTTTAGAGTTAGATAAACAAGGTCATGATTTGCATATGAATAAACATGATGATTATGTTTGTGTAAACGCTCAAAAATGGTTCGTATCTACGATTTCATCACTTCTTCATACTAATTTGTCCCATTTTCTCATTCTACTAACTTTGATATTTTGACCAGATTGACCATATTTCGTCATTTGTATCCCCTTTCACATCAATTTCATATCAACTCGAAATCATATCAAATCAACTCAGAATCATATCAAATCAACTCGGAACCACCCCAAATCAACTTGAAATCACTCGAAATCGGTCCTAATCAACCCAAAACATATCAAACATCCCAAATCAATCATCATTTATCCGCTCCTAGGCATTGTTGTGGCTTTTAGTGCCTTGGAAACCTATCAACTTATCAATCTTATCAATCTGATCTTAGTACTATCATGGCTCTCAGTGCTAGGTCAAAATATCATTCATGTCATTCAATCTTTGATGTTGTTGAGGCTTTCAATGTTAGATCACGACATCATCAACCATTTTGATAACATTGACAATGTTTGTCGGTGTTATTATGATCAAACTTTATCAATCAATTTCAATCTTGTAGCATTTGCAATGTCGGTTAAATGTTACATATCAACCAATTCATGTCATGTGTCCTTGGCATGTTATCAACTTCAATCAATCAATTTGACCATGGCTTTGGTCTACCTTTTCATCATCTTATTCCATATCCATCATTGTCACATTTTGGTCAAAGGATACAGTCGCATTCATTTAATCAATTTGGCCAATCATCTACTAATTTTCTCTATAGGATTAAATAACCCATAATTTAATTCTATTATTCTCACTAATTATTCTTTCGAATTATCATCCTTAATTAATTAATTTTATTAATTAATTGATTCATTATTTGCAAACTATGGAAATTTACAATTTCCTAAGTTCCATTTTCCATCATTAATTCCATTTTCTACTAATTCTTATTTTGTGGAATAAAAGGATTTTTAATTCAAATATTCCATAAAATATTTCATCATCATGAAACTTGGATGTGAAACCTCATGGATTCTCCTTTGACACTTGGCTGAGATTTTTCATAATCAAATATTATTACCTCTTACGCATGTCCCTATTTGGCTTATTCGTCATAGATTCTTGGCTTTAAGTGGGTTGAGGAATCTTATGATGCGTCATAGATTCTCTTCCAAATTTGACTCTCGTGTGTCATAGAATCTTACTTTTGGCATATTCTGTCATATGCATCATAGGAATTATTATTACCTCTTATGCATGTCCCTATTTGGCTTATTCGTGATAGATTCTTGGCTTTAAGTGGGTTGAGGAATCTTATGATGCGTCATAGATTCTCTTCCAAATTTGACTCTCGTGTGTCATAGAATCTTACTTTTGGCATATTATATCATATGCGTCATAGGAATCTCTTGCCACATCGCATATCTATGGGTGGAAAATTCAATGCTCTCACTCTCCATGAAAATTATAAAATGGACACTCTTCCTCTCATTTCGGATCTATAATGCTTAAGTTTTGAAAGTCCGAATCTTTGAATCTTTGAGTCTCTACTTCTTTGCATGTTACATTCTCTCTCTCACATAAAATCACACTTCAAGTATTCTCATGGCATTATCCACATCATAGCTTTTGGCTTCAACCTTGTGTGCACTATAGGTGAATTGGAGCTACAATCATTTGGAGAAGAAAGAAGAACATAGGAGCTACAAACGAAAAAGGGGGTTTCTATTGCTTTCTTGATTAGTTTGGCTTTCATGGTAGACTAGTGGGTGCTAATATATGATTATTGAGTTTTGTGATTTGCTCATAGTATGTTATGCATTTAACCCATTTTTTTGGTCCTACATTTGGTGAACCCGACGTGAACATGCATATCTAACTTGGGTTTTCTTGTTTGTGCTTGTAGGTGCAAGGAAGGAGCTCACTTGGAAGGGTATAACGACTATCTGCTCTTCCTTTTCACACATAGATTAATTAGGGGGTCCAGTAAAATGCTTATATGCTATTGCTTCATACATTCTGTTAGCTTATTGTCCTAGGGCGCACTCTGCTCTGTCAGGGTGCACTTGGGACCCCTAGGAGCAGTTTTAGGAGCCCAGAAGACAAAAAAGCCTCTTTCTGCTATTTCTAGCTTACCAATTGTGCCCATCTAGGCCCCAACTACGTCATTGACATAGTCTACACTGTTTGGGCGCACTTGGGAGTGTAGCTCTAAAAATTTCAGTTTTTTGGTCTTGACTAGGCACCCATTTCCCCACACCCTACACCTGACTTCCCAACTGTGCCCTAAAACTACCAACTGTGCCCAACTAGACCCCAAATGCATAATTGATGTAGTCTGCATTGTTTGGGCGTACTTAGGGATGTTCAGAGCCATTTTGGCCTTCTGGGGAGCAATTTGCACTGTTGGAGCACACCTAGGTTCACAGTAAGCATATGCACCAATCAAAATCTGCATTTCAAGTTCCCATCACTCTCTAGGACATAGATTAGGTGAGTTTTGTGTTACTGATGGTCTATTTGCAGCATGTGGCAATCGTGGGATGAAGACATGATCATAAACTACTAATGCTTTGTTTGCAGGATGTTGTCGAAGACTTTGTAGGTCTTTCAAAACTATGTGTATGGATTTCCTAGATTAGATAACATTTTTTTTGGTGCTTAAAAAGAACCTTTTCTTTTTTTCCTGGCGTGTCTATGGTGTTAGATCCCTAGGAGTTCCATTGGATGTATCCTCTCCCCTCGCCATTCATGGATCTTGGGTGTAAGAGAAATTCATGTAACTTCTATAGGAGGCCTGCCTTGGACCAAGATACTCGATATTGGGTATGCTAGGGGATGACCTCAGAGCGGTAACAAGCCAAAGCCAGGTCAACGCTCTAGCCGCTATATAAAACTTGATTATAGTGAAAGCTGTGTCGACGATATTGCTGCGTGATAGCTCTCCTCTAGTACCCTTGTGGTGCGTCAAACCCCAGTTCTCGGGGCTGGGAGACCTTCTACGAAAGTTTATCATTCACTTATCGAACGGAATGACCTTACTAAAAACCATGTTTTAGTGGCCAAAATCCTTTCTATCCACTGGCTCAAGG
The DNA here is from genome assembly GCA_028749045.1 of Cupressus sempervirens. Classification (NCBI taxonomy): domain Eukaryota; kingdom Viridiplantae; phylum Streptophyta; class Pinopsida; order Cupressales; family Cupressaceae; genus Cupressus; species Cupressus sempervirens. Next base: position 901,001,260 of record CM053785.1, read on the forward strand.
GGTCACCCATGCCTGTGAAGACATCCTACATTCTCGTGGTCCTTAGTAGAGGCAACAGTCCCTTGGGAAGTCATGCCCCTTGGGAAGCAGATCTTGGTAGCCCCGAGAAGTGAGTGCACTATAAGGGGGAGCCTGTGGTGCCAAGATCCTAGGTTGCCCGCTCTAGATAAGTGCGGCTGAACTTTGATTCAAGTAGGAATTTAGTGGATACAGTCCTAAAAGCCTAGGTTGTGGTGTGTTTGTTGACTTTTTACAATAGCTATTCTTGTCTTAATGTGTCTTGCGTGTGTGTAAACCATAATCAACATAAAAGCCAAACTATTAAATTTACACCTTGGATATCATTTGAACTTGTCAAAATATCACACATTGCCAAAAAATTTCAACCCTTATCAAATTTTGCAAACATTGATTCAACACACTCGAACCTTGGAAAACATGGTGACTTGTGCTCCTAAACGTGCTTGGCAAAACGTAGATCTCACACTTGCATAGATTTCACTTGCATTCACCCTAGTCTAGGCTTCATTATTACATCATATAGACTTCATATTGCACCTTTTAGCCCTCATTTAGTATTAATTACCTTTCATATTGCATCCATTTAGATTCAATTTACTTTCCTTAGTTTTTTGCATTCCCATCTCAAAATCAACACTTTGCATTCACAACCTTGCATCTTTGCATACCTATTCATCATCTTGACCATTTTATCGATCATTTTGGGTGTCCTAATCATCATTTTGAGCATCCAAACTGGCCCTAACACTATCCTATATCATTTACCTCTGTGTAACATCAATCCTGAAACCATAGCTTCCAAAATTGCCTCAGTTTTAGCCTAGTTTACCAACTGCGCCCAACTAGGCCCCAACTACATCATTGACATAGTCTGCACTATCTGGGTACACTTGGTGGTCCTAAGATCTAGTTTTGGGTTCCAAATAACATTTTGGGGCTTCAACAGTGTCCTTAGGTACCTGGTTAGCTCCCCTTGCACTAGCTTGCCCAGATCTGCATTCTATAGCACCTAATCATCATCACCTTCACATAAGGCATCATTTTATACATCATAACCTTCATTTTTCATCTCCCAACCCATCCTAACATCAACCCTAGCATCCTAGCTTTCTGGCATGTCAGTTTGATAACCATACCCCTCAGAATCAGCAAACATTCTTCCTAGCTTACCAACTACACCTAGAAACTACCAACTGCACCCAAACTTGCTCCAAGTGCATCGATGATGTAGTTGGTACTGTTAGGGTGTACTTGGGTACCTACAAGACCATTTTGGGCCTCCGAACTGCACTTTAGGACCCCAAAATTGCATCTAGGAGCCTCTAGACCTCCCTGTTCTGCACTTGACCCAAAACTACATCTTGCACCCAAAATCCCCTTTTACATCATAGGAATTGTCCATATCACATATCCACTCAGAATCACCATCATTTTGAGTCCTCTAAACATCATTTTGAACCCCCAAAAACCTTTGAATTTAGTCAAAAATCTAAACAAAGTATGAGTCTTAGAGTATCTCCTAGTGTTGATGGATAATGGATCTTGACTAGTCTTTTTCTCTTTTCTTAATAATTTTTTTTGGTCAAAATTTTTCTATGTATTGATAGATTTGCCCTTGTCATCTTTTATCAATTTGATCTTTTCATCTTTTATCAGTTTTTGGTCAAGATCCAAAGTCCTTTATCACAAGGTTAAACTCCTAGACAAAATACTTTCTAAAAGATTTTACCTAAGTTCAAAACTTTCCATATACCCTTGTCATAGCATAATCATATCCCTAGCATCCCCAAATGTTATTTTGACCTACCCTAGTTTTCTATCCCCTTCATATTGCATTGATCAAAATCCTTAACATCATTTTCACTACCAAACCTATCAAATTGTCCATCAACCAAATTGCCTTCTTGAGCATTTACCCTCATTTTGCATGTCCCAAACGTCATTACAAACCCTAGAACATCATCCTTTGCATGATATACCTTGCATACATCAACCTTTAGCATCCTTAACAAGTCTAAAACATAACCCTAATTGTCATTTTGCATACCTTAGAGTCATTTTCATCCCCTCTAGTCAAACTTCAAAAAATCACCTTGCATTTTGTATTTGCATAATATTCCTAGGACATTTTCACTTTGCACATCAAAACCATAATTCATCTAGCATTTACTCACATTGCATAACATTCCTAAACACTTAAAAATCCCAAAAAACACTCATATCTTGCATACCCACCACTCTAAAATCACCCAAAACACTCAAAAAATTCCATTGCATTTACACTCTTAGGTATCATGCCAGGACTTACTAGGAGACAATCAGCTCAGAGACCCAAGGAACTCTATCAACCTTTGTTTTCTGAGGCACAAGCACAACCAAAACCTCATCCAAGATAAAGAAAGTTCAAGAAAATCCAACAAACCTTTGATGGAGACCAAATCGAGGCATCACAACCATTACTAGCAGACCCCTTGAACATGTATCCGCAAGATCCTCAAGCTATGGCACAACAAACCTTGAACAATACGCCTACCATGAGATTTCATCCAAACACTTCCCCCACACATGGGATGGTTCAATGGAGTCCTAACTTTGAACCTATATTCGTGCCAATGCCACCAGGAGAAGGAAGTGTACCAACCTCACCTAAAGATGAACAATCACATTCATTTGAATTCAGCCAACCTAACACATCAAACATACAACAAGGTATTGTACACCTAAGTGATGACTCTGACACTGATTATGGCATCACTGATGAAGAAATGGCTAGGGCATGTCAAGACAAAAGTTTTCGCAAGAACTTCAAATGTTTGGCAGCTCAAGAAATTGTCAAATTTAATCCAAACTTGGAAGGTCCTAGGTCCAAAAATCAAACCAACACAACAATTGAAAACATCCAACCCATGATAAATTTGGACTTAGACAAGGGAAAACAACCTTTGGAGTTTTCAAATGCAATAATGGCACCTATAAGATCCCATCAAGAACCAACAATTGAAATCCTCCAAAGTACATTTGAACACATCAATGTCAACCCCTTGTTTGATGAAATACCACCAATCCCTAAACACCCCAAAAGGACATTAAGACTTAATTTTAGTCACATGATTCAACAAAAAGATGCACCTAAAGGGACCCATGCTCTAGGGATGCCAGACATACCTTCTTTGGAGGAAAATCAATAAAGTACACCTTTGCTCCTAACTTTACCCAGTGCTACGACATCAAACACTATGGAGCCTCTCATAAATACAACATGTGAAACATCAAGCGCAATCATCCCTATGGACACACAAAGGAAAAGTCTTATTGACATTACACCCATTCCCAATAGAAATGTATCTCATAGTCAAGTCAATATGATGTCGCAAGCAGGAACATCTAAAACACAAAGGTACCAAAACAACAATACAAACATGACGTTTAATTCTCAAGGACTTAGTAAACCCCCATGAAAACAACAACCTACAATGGTACAAGGATTGAACACTTGCAAGGCACAACCAAGTCTACATCCACTTAACACAAATCCCACATATCAACAACAACATCAAACGCAACAACAACAACCACAAGTGGGGCAAACATCCAACATTCCTAACACGCAATCCCACGTGGACCCACTTGACTTACACACAATTTATGAACAACAATTTCAGCAGCAATTCCAACAACAACAAATGATGTTTTCTAAACAACAAAAGAAACTCAAGCAACAGTTGGAATACCAAAAATTCCTTGAGCAACAAATCACATACTAACAACATTTTTTACACCAACAACATATGCCACAACAACCTCAACAAATACCTCTAGAACAACAAGCACACACATGGTCTCACATACAACCAATAGAGGTATCCCAACAACAACCACAACACATGACACAAAAACAACACATGGTATAACAATCACAATAAATCCCACAACAAGTGCCACATCAAATACCACAACAAGTTCCCCAACAACAGGGACCTTTCTATCTTCGAGGTGCCAACATACCTCCACCACCTAGCGACACTTCGTCAGACTCATTAGACACAGAAATGTCAGAACCAAGTAGACATAATTCTCACCACAACAAATGGTCTACTCACAGACACAAAAGACTTGAAGAAAAGACCATCATGAAAAACCCCAATGAAGAACTATTACAACAATTCAAACAACTTTCTAAACAAGTTGAGGCATTGGGAGTCCAAAAGAAATAGGCTCTATATACAGAAAGGGACCTACGTCCTAACCCATTCGATAAAAGTCTGTATATGCCTCCATTCCCAAAACACTTTGAGGCTCCAAGGTTTGAAAAATACCAAGGAAAAGGAAACCCTGTTGATCACATTCGAGAATTTTGTGCTTCATGTACTAAACTCAATGATGAACCCACTTACCTTATGAGATTGTTCCCTCATTCTTTAGGTGGGCCTGCACTTAAGTGGTACTCCAAAATTCCTGGTAATATCAAATCTTGGTCAGACCTAGCAGATAAGTTTATCTCCCACTTTTACTTTAACATTACAAATGAGGTGACACTTTCTGATTTGTGCTCAACTAAACAAAAGGCAGGAGAGCCATTCATCACATTCTTACTGCATTGGAGAAGCCTAGTTAGTCAATGCTCACTAGACATTCCTGAAGAACAACAAGTAAACCTGTGCATTGAAAACTTAGTCCCAGACTTAATGTATGAACTCAAAATCAAAAGTTCAAGCACCATTTCTAAATTGATGAAAAAAGGGGCTAGTATTGAAGATGCTCTTATCCGTAAGGGAATCCTCAAGATAAACAAAGAAAACACAAACACCAACTTGTCTAATGACAAGGCAAAATTTTTCTCCAAAAACAAGAATGTGACTCATGATGGTATTGTGGATGCTCGCACAATTAGAACAACACAACCTCAATTGACTTTGAAAGGTGTAAACCCTACAAATTCACAAACCTCTAATCAAACATTAGCTCCACAACAAAAAACTGAGACTCCCACACAAGATAAACCTCAAAGACATCCTAGAACCAAAGACATGAAATTTACACCATTGGGAATACCACTTGAGACTGCATTACAACAATTACTGAGTAATAACTTCCTGCAATTACCCCCAATCAAATATGAACCATTGACTAAAGCTGATTGGTGGGATGAAAAAAAGTATTGTGATTACCATTGCACCAAAGGACACAAGAATTCATCATGCTTCCAACTGAAACATGCAATACAAGACCTTATTGATAATGGTGTCATCACAGTTGATCCATCAATGTTAGCATCCAATTCTGATCACACTATTTTCAAAGATCCTTTGGGTAATCATGACAAAGAGAAACCCTCAAGTTCAAACTCAAACTCGCAAGGTAATGTGAATTACACATGTACTGGCTATGACTACACCATCAATTGCTTTAATGAGTTTGACTTCCACATATCCAAATTCACATTGAAGGCTGAAGACCCTCGTTGTGCTGTCACTACATGCCGTAGCAAGATCACCCTACCTAGAGCCCCATCTAGACCTACTGCTACTACTAGACCTGCACCTCCAAGTAGACCTATTGCTCCTACTTCATCTGATTATAGCCTTGTTGAACAACTCAGAAAAACCCCTGTAGAAATATCCATTTTGGACCTACTACATGCATCTCCCCAACATCAAAAGATCTTGGATCAAGCCCTTAAAGAGTTAGTAGTCCTAGATAACATTGATGTTTCCCAGTTCCAAGCCATGGTTGGGAACCTATCTGCGTCACAACATATCACTTTTTCACCCCGAGATATTCCTAAGGAAAAACCTAACCATAACGATCCCCTTTATCTCGAAGTCTTCATCCATAATGCCAAAGTCAGACGTGTCTTAATAGATGGAGGAGTAGGACTGAACATATGTACTCTTAAGGTTGTCAAAAATTTGGGTTATTCTGAAGATGATGTGGATCCCTCTTGAAGAATCACAATAAAAGCTTATGATGATGGTGAATGCTTCTCTAGGGGCATCATCACATTACCTGTCAGAGTTGGTCCAACTACTGAAGACACATTGTTCCATGTCCTAGACATCGAAATGAATTGCAACATGATACTAGGATGCCCTTGGCTTCATGCTATGAAAGCAGTCCCTTCTACATATCATCAATTTCTGAAGTTTTCCTATAATAACATGGAGGTTACCATCCCTGGCAATCTAGATCCTTTCCAGTTTTGTGCTAATTTAAGAGATGCTACTACATTCCAAATCCCAACAAACAATGAAGCACAACCCACAAATCCCTCTAAGTATGTGTATGCCGATATACTGCTCAGTAAAGCCAATGAAAAGATGAAGATTGAAGACAATGGGTGTGGAGAGTACTTTATGTCTCAAGTCTCTCACATTAGGGATTCACTACTTTCTCCCATCAGTACAAAGAATTATACTTCTATCAATGAGAATACATCTGTATGTATTGAGAAAGCAAGAGCAGAACGAGAACCCACTTTGATATCTCCTAGCAAGTATGGAATTGGGTTTACCATCATGCAGAAACAAGGCTATAGTGGTCTTGGATCTCAGAAACAAGGAATCATTGAACTTATCACTATAGAAGGACAACCTCCTAGTTTGGGGCTTGGATTTAAACCATTATGAATAGGTCCTCCTAGTACCATGGTACCTACATGTAAGACTATGGATGTTTTGAATGATGAAAAGGCATCTGAGGATATCCCACTTGAAACCAACAATCCCCTAACCTCTAAGCATAACCCCAATGACCTAGTTGAATCAGTTACCTTCAACCAAATCCCATTCAACACTGATGATGACATCTCCTCAAGTTATCCTGAACCTTTGGATTGGGACCAACATGGACCACCAATTTTTGATCAATTTGACAACGATGACACTCTTATAATAGAATTTGAAGGCATTATGACTAAATATCATAAAGAAGTAGTTTCTCCTAAAGAGAACACATTAGCATATTTTGGGGAGCCAACTCCACTTTCTAGCTACAAAGCAAAAAGAGAAAAAGATAGCAAGCATAGGTCTCTTGGTGAAAATCAAAAGGCGCCATTAGACTATAAAAAATCAAAAGCTAAGCAACTCCCACTGATACAAAATGAAAAATATGATGCCATGAATATCAGTGTTCCAGTGTTCAACATGCCATAAAGTCTTTTAGAGCTCTCTTAATCAACATTCATGCGGAAGGTCATTGGTCTCAACCCTCCCAACCCTCCCTTATATCCCTTTGTTTATCCCCAAATCTAGCTACCTACTTTGTCCAAAAACCAAAATCAATCCTTTATCCAACAAGCCTTTGCATATGTCATCATCAGTGACATCCCACATGATACATCTATTGACCCAATTATCCTCAAATGCCTTGATTCACAAGAGATAGACATTGTCTTACATATGGTACACGATGGTATCTCTCGAGGCCTTTCTAGTGGTTTGATTTTAGCTACAGACTCAGAATGACTCCTATGTAGTTATGGTCAGTCATGGATCAGCTAATAGAACAAACAACAAATATCTTCTTAGCATTTGTCAGTGACATTCTTGATTCCATCTAAAAGTCATGAAAAAATATCAAAAAATTGCAAAAAGTCCTAAAAAAAATATCAAAAAAATAGCAAAAAGTCATGAAAAAATGGATGCCTTGATGAAAACTTGGCAAACAGGCATTTTGGCACGAAAATTTGAGTCAAGAGAAAAATTTCGTCCAAAAGTGAAAACCTGGCAAACAGGCACTTTGGGCAAGTACCATGGTGAAAACTGGGCAAATAGGCACCATGTGTAATCAGTGTTGCTCCTCCATCTATCATGATTCCATCTGGTCTTTTCCCCCTCTATCATTCCTTGATCATACCCTTCATATTGCAAGACATCCTTGGTTCCTTATCATGGCTCACAAACTGGTTAATATCCTTCGTTACCTTGCTTAAGTATCACCTGTCTACACACACACTCTGTCATTGGCCTTTGTACATAGTTTGCATCTTGTCTAGGGGCATATTACCTACATGGTGCATAAGTTTGAATTTGAACTAGGGGCATACCTCTAAGTTCTTTTTATCCATTAGATCTATCGCATAACCGATTGGAGCTAACTCTTGTTTATGTTTATAGGATCCTGAAAAAATCCCTAAAAATCATAAAATGTCCTGAGAAAATCACTAAAAATCACATAATGTCCTGAAAAAATTCTTAAAAATTCAAATACAATCCTGAAAAAAGCACTAAAAATCATAAAATGTCCTGAAATAAACCCTAAAAATCATAAAATGACTTGAAGAAATCAGTTACACAAAAAAATCAAATATCTCCACAAAACCCTAAAAATCACAAAACCTGTCAAAAATTTGCAATAAACCTTGTACATTTTCACTATGGATAACCACCCCTTTTGCATAAACACTTGGACTTTGTATACTGAAAATCAAAGCACTATGCTTCAATGCCAATCCCAATATTTGAGCAATAGGAACCAACAATCAATCCAACATGTCACTATGAACTTATCAACTGAATCCACAACCGGAACTATCACATTATCAACATGTCGAGCACTATCTACACACCTAAAACATTAACAAGAATGTAATAATGGATAAGAATAGCTATTGGCTCACGCTGTTTAGTGAGTGATTTATTTTTTCTTTGTTTTTTCTTTGATCATGTCCCTATGCTACTCGATGATATAAATTGATCAATGAGAGTGGCCAGGATGGTTCATGGTCATCTTTTTCTATTTTTGTTTGTTACAATGTACCTTTTGAGAGTTTGGGGCATGTACATATGCCTCAGGAAGGACAAGGTCATTCTTTGTTTGCATCGTGCTTTTTTACTCAAAAGGCTTGCATTTGCGCTCTGCCCTTTATGCCATGATGCGTTGCATTCCATTTGCCATATCAAAATAAAGCTCCATTTGACATATAGTGCACTTTCTAGAAGCAAAAGTCTTTCCATCATACTAAAATCTCCTCATCTCATCTTTCTTCATCATCTCATTCTCCATCAACATGATCATGTCTTCTGATTCACCAAATCATCTTCATTTCGCATTCATGCATTCTTGCATCATCCTACGCTGTCAATCAACTTTCTATGGCTTTCCACCTGGTTCAACCTCAGTATAACATTTGTCTCATCATATTTGACCAAATACAACCATTTTTGATGATTTCCCTCATGTTATCACATCTTTCCATCATTTTGGGCATGCACGCACAGTTTCAGGTCTACACTCTAGGCCTCATAACTTTCACATTTTAGCTCTGATTTTCATTCCGTCAGTTGCTATGGTTTTGTCTTCTTGTTGTCAATAAATTGACTTATCATATGCTTATATTAGTTAATTTCTCAAGGGGGCAGCCATATATATCATCCCTACTGGGGCATGTTGTGGCTTTCTCATCAGTTATTCTTTGATACAACGCTCTAAATCACATTGTATCAAAGAGGGGAAAAATGTAGACGCTAAAAAATGGTTCGCATCTATGATTTCATCACTTCTTCATACTAATTTGTCCCATTTTCTCATTCTACTAACTTTGATCTTTTGACCAGATTGACCATATTTCATCATTTGTATCCTCTTTCACATCAATTTCATATCAACTCGAAATCATATCAAATCAACTCAGAATCATATCAAATCAACTCAAAATCACCCCAAATCAACTCGAAATCACTCAAAATCAGTCCTAATCAACCAAAAACATATCAAACATCCCATATCAATCATCATTTATCCACTCCTAGGCATTTTTGTGGCTTTCAGTGCCTTGGAAACCTATCAACTTATCAATCTTATCAATCTGACCTTAGTACTGTCATGGCTCTCAGAGCTAGGTCAAAATATCATTCATGTCATTCCATCTTTGAAATTTTTAAGGCTTTCAATGTTAGATCATGACATCATCAACCATTTTAATAACATTGACAATGTTCATCGGTGTTATTATGATCAAACTTTATCAATCAATTTCAATCCTGTAGCATTTACAATGTTGGTTAAATGTTACATATCAACCAATTCATGTCATGTGTCCTTGGCATGTTATCAACTTCAATCAATCAATTTGACCATGGATTTGGTCTACCTTTTCATCATCTTATTCCATATCCATCATTGTCACATTTTTGTCAAAGGATATGGTCGCATTCATTTCATCAATTTGGCCAATCATCTACTAATTTTTTCTATAGGATTAAATAACCCATAATTTAATTCTATTATTCTCACTAATTATTCTTCCTGATTATCATCCTCAATTAATTAATTGATTCATTATCTGCAAATCATGGAAATTTACAATTTCCTAAGTTCCATTTTCCATCATTAATTCCATTTTCTACTAATTCTTATTTTGTGGAATAAAAGGATTTTTAATTCAAATATTCCATAAAATATTTCATCATCATGACACTAGGATGTGAGACCTCATGGATTCTCCTTTGACACTTGGCTAAGATTTGTCATAATCAAATATTATTACCTCTTACGCATGTCCCTATTTGGCTTATTCGTCATAGATTCTTGGCTTTAAGTGGGTTGAGGAATCTTATGACGCATCATAGATTCTCTTCCAAATTTGACTCTCGTGTGTCAAAGAATCTTACTTTTGGCATATTCTGTCATATGCATCATAGGAATCTCTTGCCACATCGCATATCTATGGGTGGCAAATTCAATGCTCTCACTCTCCATGAAAATTATAAAATGGACACTCTTCCTCTCATTTCGGATCTATAATGCTTAAGTTTTGAAAGTCCAAATCTTTGAATCTTTGAGTCTCTACTTCTTTGCATGTTGCATTCTCTCTCTCACATAAAATCACACTTCAAGTATTCTCATGGCATTATCCACATCATAGCTTTTGGCTTCAACCTTGTGTGCACTATAGGCGAATTGGAGCTACAATCATTTGGAGAAGAAAGAAGAACATGGGAGCTACAAATGAAAAAGGGGGTTTCTATTGCTTTCTTGATTAGTTTGGCTTTCATGGTAGACTAGTGGGTGCTAATATATGATTATTGAGTTTTGTGATTTTCTCATAGTATGTTATGCATTTAAGTGATTCTTCTAAACCTATGTCTTCTTCACAACCTTTACCTTCAATTGATCAAACCATGCATGAGTCTTTAGAGTTAGATAAACAAGGTAATCATTTGCATATGAATAAACATGATGATTATGTTTGTATTTTGGACTCTATTAATATAGATATGGAATATACTTTAGATGATGAATATTTTAGTAGTGATGATGAATTAATTGATATGGATAATGATTTTCCTAACATTCTTTCTACATAGCTTAGAATCACTCCTAGTAGTAAGCATAGTGACTCCCAAAGTTCTTTCTTAGAACTCATTGTGATTCTGACTATAATGGACTTCGTTTCTCTTGTGAGTCACCATCCTTTCCCTAGAATTTCCAACTAAGGTAGGGAGCAAAACAAACACTTGATGTGGACTTCATCTATCATGGAAGTCTATGTGTTCTTATCTTGTGTTGTCCCCCATGTTGTGCTTTTATTTTATGTTTTTGTTTCGATTGCTTTAAATGAACCTTGTTGATTTTTTTAAAAAAATATCAAGAGGATAAAGTAATTTCCCAATCATGTACATTCTTCTATTTGTATCTTTTTTTCTATATGTTGTTATATGCTATGTCATAATTATGATGTTGTTCATACCAGTGATCTTGTATATTCTTACTGGTCGCTTATGATATGGTAGCACTGGTTCTTTTTGGTCTCTATTCTATTGGCCCAAAAGGAATATTCTTCATAACTATTGTTTGTCTTTTCCTCCATTGTGTTGTAGTTCTTCTTCCTTTTACGAATGATGATACTTTCATACTTGATATAATATTACATGTTATAATATGATCACTCTGACCCCAAAGTTAGTAGATCCATTTGTGCTCTCTCTCTTTTGTTATATGTTCTCATTTCCCTTGATATGTTTCTCTTCTTGGGGGCATGTCATATTGGAAACATTATTTCATGGATACAAGTATGCTTTCATAAGCCATTTCTCTTGTTAACGTGTTTTCAATCTCTTTAATATGGGGACATACACTATAGTCATCCTTTGACAATGGAATAAAAATACAAAATCTATGTATAACTTGGAGTACTTCACCCTTTCATTCTTGGTATTATTTCTCATGTTTACCCCTCTCTCACTTTTTACTTCTAGATTATAGAAACTATTTAGAATTCTCGAGGGTAATTCAAGTCCCTTGTTATCCTTTGTTGGAGAGCCATTTCCATGTTGAAGAAATAAACTTTTCTTTTATGATAGTTAAAGTTGTCTAAACATGTCAACATATTGATTCAAGATTTTCTTCCAAGCTTTGGCTTCCCTAATAGAGGATAAACCATATAGGAAGGTATAATCTATAATTTATTGCAGAATCTCTAGTGGAAGATTCATAGCTAGTTTGACTCCCACAATATTTCCATGACAAATCATAGCCAGGGTTTTTCTCCCCATAATTTTAGCCACCATAATGAATAAATAGAGTGATAGAGGTTCTCCCTTTCGAAGCCCCCTCTTATCCTCGAAGAATTCCACCAGAGAGCCATTGGTCAAACTTGAGAATTAAATAGTATTAATCATTTCCCCAATCAAATAGATGAACCTCTCCCCAAAGCACAACTCTCCCAAAATTTTGAGAAGAAATTATTTCCTAACCTTATCATATAATTTTCAGATATAAAGTTTCATTGTCACACCTAGGTTCTCACCTTTTCCCACAGAATGAAGAACCTCATGGTAGGTTACCACCACTCCCAAAATTTTATGCCAAAGGACAAAACCATTTTGATTAGGGCCAATAGCATTGTCTAGAATAGGCTTAATGTGATTCTACACAACCTTTAATAGAATCTTGTAAATGGTATTGTATAGGATAATTGGTAGTAAACTATTAAAGTTGAGTAGGATCTCCTATATTTCATACCATAACAATAAAGGTTTTTTTAGCTCTTTAAGGATTCTACATGTTTTGATAAAGTCACATATCAAATGGACCAATTTGCATTCAATGATATCTTAAAACTCTTAAAATAAAGCTACGGGATTCAATCCTTACATGGAGCCATAAAGGCTCCCATAGAAAAAAATGCCTCTCTAACCTCTTCTTCAGTCACTTACCTGATCAAATCTTGATTTGATCTATCATTGACCACTAGGTTTATGACCTCCAACAAATCATTCTTTATATTTTCATCCACCTACACTTGAGGAGGATTATATATTTCCTAGAAATATTTGGTGGTCCAACTCCCAATCTCTTCCTCCTTGATCAATTCAACATTGCTATGTCAAAGAGTTTTCGAATGGTGATCCTCTTCTTATATTTAGAAGCTGATTTTTGAAAGAAATTTTATTCCTATCCCCTTTAGTAAGTCACTGAAACCTAGATCTCTATTTCTAGTAGGCTTCTTCTCTTTCAATAACTTGCTTCCATTTCCTTCACCAACTATGTTACTCCTCATGGGTGGCAATGGATAGGTCCCCCTTCACCATACTCTCTTAAAAATCCTCAAGTTTCCCTTATATTCCCTTCTTATGGTTGAAGATGTCCACAAAGGAGGATTTGTTCCAAGCTAGCACCTCTCTTCTAATAATCCCTCACTACTTAGCTATGTGAAACATAGCCATACCCTAGACCCTTATTAATTAATTAGTTCTATGATAATCTATTTTTTGAGATATATATTTCAAAATCTCATCTCTACATGTTAGGTTAATTGTTTGCAAAACTATTAGTTACATATTTCTCTTGTTATATAGTATTTTGTTAGCTTGATCTGCAAAATTTTATTTTTTCTTTTCTTTTCTTTTGATTATAAATTTCTATGAGTTAATTATTTTTTATTATTACATGTTTTTGTAAAGTTCCTTCCCCACTTGTTTTTAATGAAAAATATGATGTTTTACTCTCATTACGGAAGATTACTCTTATAAATATTTGAATTTTATTTATTTGATATTTCATTTATATTCTTCTTTAATATTCATCTTTTATTAAGTTTAATCTCACTTTTAATAGTTATTTTTATTTAAAATAATTTATTTTTTAACATTTGTATTGTATCAAGTGCAGTCTGATTTGTAATAGATACTTTTTTGACTATATAGAAATATTAATTTTTTATTGTAATTTCTTCATAAAGAATAGTATATGCATTGCAACTTAAAATGAATAATATATAAATATAATTATACATATGGTTATATTTATTAGACAAGAGGCTCACACATTTGAAAGTGACATGCAAAAAAAAAAATAAAAAAAAAAAAATAAAAAAATAAAAAAGTAAAAAATAAAAATAAATAAATAAATAAATAAATAAATAAATAAATAAATAAATAAATAAATAAATAAATATATATATATATTGGTGAATGGCCAAGGCCTTGATTAATTTTATAGAAATTAAAAAAGTTTACAATAGCTTAACTCCGTTCAAGCAGGCACTGGTAGGAAAGAACGGAGAAGAAAACCTCTAGTCTAGCCTGGGACATATGTCCTATATTATTACTATTTTAAAAGGGGCATACCCCAATGAACATATAATTGTAAATTATTTTACAAAATTAAGGGGTCACAACCCTTTTGAAGATATACATCATGTCTGAAAGTTATGCATACAAAGCTTATCATATTGATAATGTTCAAAATCTTGGTGTGAAAGATTCTTCACTGTCGAATAGTCCTTTCTTCAAGTTGGGCTAGGTAAAAAACATGTTAGCAAACAAGAAAAACCACAAAAAATAATATCTATTAACCAGAAAGCATGTATACAAATTCCATACCTTGGTCATAAAAGTCAAATTAATATTACCTAATCTATAAGATACTATCTAGGTGAGCTTACCAAAAGAAATTATTAAAGAAGAATCAACATACATGATATAATTATTAAAACACTTCCCCTTATAATGATCTAAATCTATTAACATAGTAAAAAAGGTAAAACCTTAAAAAAGTAACTACAAGTAACATAAAGAGACTATAGGTAAAAAATATACTAAATCTTGCTAAATCTGAAACTGACTGAGCAAGGGATAAAAATTGATATCCCTAACCTACCAATATTAAGAATTAATCTATCTCAGTGGAGAGAAGCCCCTTCATTTCGAAACCAACTGCAACAATAATAGTCATCCTAAAATCTACTACACAAATACATACATTATATTGACTTAATCATAACTGATTACCCATGGTGTCATAATAAAAAATATAGATCTATTCTTCTACTAACTATATCAATATACCAATTCACATCCTTACCAGAGAGGATTTCAATCTTACCCTGGCCAAACCTAAAACTAACAAAAACACTCTCATGACTGAATGACATTCATATTGATAATGCCTGAAGAAATAACTAGGTCATGATAAACATTAGATATACAAACTAGTCTATACATCACCTAAACAAAACAATTGATTAACATCTTAGTCGAAAGTTTCCTTACTCATACCTATCCAGTAGGATGTGAGAGAAATAAAAATCAAATTCACAAACTTAAAAAATTCACTTGGCACATGAAGGTGCCGAGTATAGTTTTGCTCGAAATGCGAAGGTGTCGAGTGACAGGTTGCTTGACACATGAAGGTGCCGAATGACAGGTTGCTCGGCATGTGAAAGTGCTGAGTGATAGGCAGTAGGTACCGAGTTAGCTTGGCACAAGAAGAGCTCGGCACTCAAAGGCAATGCTCGACAGTAGTGGATGCCGAGTGAGCTCGACTCAAACTAGAAGATAAATATAACTTAGAAGAATTTCAACGTGAATGCTTTCACCATTAAAGCTAGAGAGTCAATGCTTGAAGCTTCTAAAAAATCTTGTCAAAATACAATGGATTCAAGTATACTTGCTTAATTTCTATTCAACTGAGATTAAAAACATTACAAAATCTGGGAGCATTTGGCTTCAACCAGAAAACCCTAAAATAACCCTAAAAATTTAAACAACTTCAATACTTCAAACTTGTAGCTTTAATGGCTGCATACAATGGTGCTTGGAGTAATCACTGCTTCAACAGGACAAATCTAACAATAATGAACTTACAGAGTGAACAGGAGAAACACGTGCAACTAGAGAGATTGAATCTACTGATCACTTTCTTCTTCTTCCTTCTTGCTCTACTAAACTGAATCTCTTCTTTGTTCTACTGAAACACGCTATATGAATGAAATGAAAACATTCCTTTTGTCATATTTTTCCCCCTCTTTTCCTGATTTCAAAAATCACCCACCACATTTATGTTTTATGTCTATTCTAGAGTCCGTCAGGGGTGGTAGGTGGGCATTTGGCTCTAGGGGCAAACATTAATAGCATTAAATATTCCAACACTCCCCCTTTGTCCCAAACCAAACAAACGAGGATCACTACTGATCCAAATCAACTACACCAAGACACTCTCTTAGGTGTACACAACTTCCAATGCCTAGAGGCTTAGTAAAAATGTCTACTAGCTACTGCTCAGACTTGCAAAATTCCATTTTGATATCCCCATTCTCCACCAACTCTCTGATGAAGTGATATTTGATCTCAATATGCTTGCTTCTACCATGGAAGACTAGATTATTGGATAATGCAATTGATGAGATGTTGTCACAATAAATTGTGATTCCATCCTCTTGCCTTTCATTCAAATCTATCAAGATCCTTCTTAAACAAATAGCTTGACATGTTGCTGCATTTGTTGCTATGTATTCAGCCTTTGCTATAGATTGACCAACAATAGGTTTCTTCTTGGATGCCCATGAAATTGCACCCTATCCCATATGAAACATGTATTTGAAAGTGCTCTTCCTATCATCTATACTTCCAGCCCAATCACTATTAGTATAACCTACCAACTTGAATTCATTTGATGCAGTATACAAAATTCTAAATCCCTTGATACCTTTCACATACCTTAGGATCCTCTTTCCTACTTGCCAATGAGAATCCTTTGGTGTTTCCATAAATTTGGAAATCAGACTTATTGCATGCATCAAGTCTGGCCAAGTTGCAATCAAATACATTAAACTTCCAACCATACTCATGTATAGTGTTGGATCCACTCTCTTGCTAGAGTCTTGCTTGCTACACATCAGATCTACTGCTGTTGGTGTGGGGGCTGCCTTACAGTTCTGCATTTTGAATCTCTCCAAGATCTGCCTTGCATACTTTTCTTGAGAGATGAAGATGCCATCATGCATTTGTTTTACTTCTATGCCTAGAAAGTATTTCAAGAGACCTAGGTCTGTCATTTAAAATTCATTTTTCATGGCCTCTTTGAATTCACCAATTAAATCCTTGTCATTACTAGTAAAAATAAAATCATCTACATACAAGACAACAATCAACACATTTCCATTGGTTGCCTTGATGTAGAGAGTGGGATCACCATTGCTTTTGCTAAAGCCATTGCTCATCAAATATGAGTCAATCCTATTATACCATGCCCTTGGAGCTTGCTTGAGCCCATAAAGAGCTCTCTTCCATCTATATACTTTATTCTCTTCACCTAAAACTTCATAACTAGGTGGCTTCTCCACATATACTTCTTTCTTCAATACACCATTTAGGAAGGCGGGCTTCACATCCATTTGGTATACCTTCCATTTGTGCTAAGCTGCAATTGCTATGACAGCATGCACGGTTTCCATTCTTGCAACTAGGTCATATGTCTCATCATAATCTCTACCATACTATTGTTTGTAGCCCTTGACTACCAGCCTTGCCTTATGTCTATCAATTTTGTCTTCAGCATTACATTTGGTCTTGTAGACCCATTTCACTCCAATCACTTGCTTCTTGGGAGGCAAATTAGTTAGCTCCCATGTCTCATTCCTTTCTATAGCATCTTTTTCCTTATCCATGGCCTTACACAATTTCTTCTCCTTAATAGCTTCTTCAAAATATATTGGATCACTATGAGAAAATAATGCAAAATTAACACTCTCATCATAATTTTTATACCTTTTATCTTGGTATATCTCCCTAAGACTCTTGGTCTTTCTTGGTAAAAGGGAGGAGAGTGTGAGATCAACATCTTCATTGCTACTGCTTTGCCGACTAGTTTGGTCTTCACTAGTACTCAACACTGACACTCAATCATGCCTAGAGGAGCTCAGCAATGACTGAAGTTGCTTGCCTTTTCTTCTATCTGCTCCTTCTTCTTGTTGTCCATCAGCATCCTCTTCATTCATAATTGGCACTTTACTTGAGGTGCTAGGTGACTCATCAGTTTGTCCATACCAAGACTGATTTTCAAGAAATTCCACATCTCTTGAGAGAATCATCTTGTTGTTCAATGGGTCATACAATCTGTATGCCTTTTATTCTGAGCTGTACCCTATGAAGATGCACTCCACACCTTTTTCATCCAATTTTTTTCTTTTCTCTTTAGGTACACGTGCATATGCAACACATCCAAACACCCTTAGGTGTTCAACTATCCATCTTCCTCGTGACCATACTTCCATTGGAATTCTATCACGAACTACCTTGTAGGACACCTATTAATTAGGTAAACTACTGTTGCCACAGCCTCTCCCCAAAATTTAGTTGGGAGACCTTTCTCTTTCATCACGCTCCTTGCCATTTCAATAATGGTCCTGCTCTTTCTTTTAGCCACTCTATTCTGCTATGGTGTATAGCTAGCTGTGAGCTCTTTCTTTATACCATGTTTCCTGCAAAAATTTACAAAAGAATTGGAGGTATACTCCCCTCCTCTATCTGATCTTAGGAATTTGATATAGTATCCACATTCTCTTTCAGCCTGGGCTTTAAATTCTACAAATTTATCAAATGCTTCAAATTTATTCTTTAAGAAATACACCCATGTCCTACGATTGAAATCATCAATGAATGTCATGGAATAAGTACTCCCCCCAATGGAAGTAACTTGCATAGGACCGACTAGGTCAGTATGCACTAACTCTAATGGATATCTAGCTCTCCTAGATTTCTAGAATTAAAGGGAAGCCTATGTTGCTTACCCAAAATACAAGCCTCACACTTGTCACATGAATTTCCTATGTGTGGCAAACCTTCTACCATTCTTTTATTTGACAAAAAATTTAAACCGGCATAGCCAAGATTACCATAATTGAGGTGCCATAGCCGTGAGGGGACTTCAATCACACTCCTTAGAGCTGATTGTGTGGGAGGTGCAGCACCAACTTGAGATGAGAAACATGTCTCTATCTTCAAAGGAAACATTCTGTTCTTTGTCATTCAAACTGCTGCAAGTAAGTTCTTGCTCCCATCCTTTTCATGAATGACACATGTCTCATTCTCCATCAGCACTTTGTATCCATTTTGAATGAGATGACCAATGCTCATCAAATTGTGATTCATACCAGGGGAAAAATACACATTTTGTATTTCCTTCTTCTCACCTTCTTTGGTGTGGACCATAATAGATCCTTTGCCCACAATTGGTAGGGTTCCATTGTTACCCATTTTAATCTTAGATTTGAAACTCTTGTCAATGAATGAAAACAAGGTTTCATTACTACTCATGTGGTTGCTACATTCACTATCGAGGTACCAAACCTTAGGGATTTCTTCTTCACCAACATTACACATGATGCAGGTAGTGGCATTATTTCCACTTCCCATGTTCACATCAGCCACATTTTCTTGTCTTGACTGATCATTTTACTTCTTCCAACATTCACTTGCATAATGCCCATATTTATGATAGTAGTAGCATTCTACATTACTTCTATTTGAGTTGTAATTTTTCTTACCTCGTCTTGAAGTATTTTATGAGCTACTTGCTCCATTTGCTCTTCCTGAGCTTTCTGCTGCAACATTTCTTTGTTCTCCATTACCTCAACCTCTGCCTCTGGAGTTTCTGCCTAAGCCATTTCTTCCTCTCCACCTTCCTCTTGAATTTGATTGAGCCTTGAATTCTTGCTCTTGGGAAGAAAAAGATGCAGATCTATTGATCTTATGCTCATGGGTTTGAAGAGTACCCATCAACTCATCCATTGTCAAAATAGTGAGGTCTTTTGCCTCTTCTATGGTCATGACCAAATTGTCATATTTATGAGGTAAAATCCTCAATATCTTTTCCACTATCCTCTTCTCTTGATAGTCTTCTCCATTTGATTTCAATTGATTAATCACATTGGAGGTCCTTGAATTGAAATCTGCAATTGATTCATTTTCCTTCATCTGAAGGTTCTCAAACTCCCTCCTTATATTCTGTAGCTTTATAGTACAAACTTTATCAGTCCCCTTGAAGTTCCTCTCAAGGATATCCCATGCTTCCTTTGCATAATTTGCTGCTGTAATCTTTGGGAATATAGTTTTTATCATTGCTGCTTCAATCAAACTTAGTGCCTTTACATCTTTCCTCCTTGACTCTTTTAAAAGAGTCTTTTGTGCATTTGTGAGGGCAGCATACTGAGTTGGGTCTATCACATCATTGGACCCATTAACTATAAACTCCCACAAGTCATTTGCAACCATTATGGTTTTCATCTTCTTTTCCCATGTATCATAATTTCATCCATTGAATGGTGGTGGTTGCTGCCATATCTTTCTTGTATCTACTACCATGTCAAATATCCCAATAAAATAAATGCCCTAACTCATTATGGATGTGGGGCCTCAAAGCTCTAATACCATGTGAGAGAAATAAAAACCAAATTCACAAACTTTAAAAATTCACTTGACACATGAAGGTTCCAAGTGCCAGTTTTGTTCAACACGTGAAGCTGCCGAGTGACAGGTTGCTCGGCACGTGAAGGTGCTAAGTGACATGTAGTAGGTTTCGAGTTAGCTTAGCACAAGAAGAGCTCGACACTCAAAGGCAATGCTCGACAATAGTGGATGCCGAGTGAGCTTGGCTCAAACTGGAAGATAAATATAACTTAGAAGAATTTCAATGTGAATGCTTTCACCATTAAAACTAGAGAGCCAATGCTTGAAGCTTCTAAACAATTTTGTCAAAATGCAATGAATAGAAGAAGAATCAATGGATTCAAGTATGCCTGCTTTCTTTCTATTTAACTGAGATTAAAAACATTACAAAATTTGAGAGCATTCGGCTTGAACTAGAAAACCCTAAAATAACCCTAAAACTTTAATCAACTTTAATACTTCAAGCTTGCAGCTCTAATGGCTGCATACAATGGTGCCTAGAGCAATCACTGCTTCAACAAGACAAATCTAACAATAAAAAACTTACAGAGTGAACAGGGGAAACACGTGCAACTGGAGAGATTGGATCTGTCGATCACTTTCTTCTTCTTCCTTCTCTACTCTTCTCTGCTCTGCTGAACTGACTCTCTTCTTTGTTCTGTTGAACACACATTATATGAATGAAATGAAAACATTCCTTTTGTCATATTTTCCTCCCTCTTTTTCTAATTTCAAAACTCACCCACCGCATTTATGTTTTATGTCTATTCTGGAGTCTGTCAGGGGTAGTAGGTGGGCATTGGGCTCCAGGGGCAAACATCAACAACATTAAATATTCCAACATAGGATACTAGATGATCATGAATTATTCAATGAAGCCCCAAAACTGCTTAGTGTAGCGTATCATCAAAATAAATCTAAAAAATGGAAATTGATTTCCCATCATTCCTAATAAGCAAATACCTTTCTGCCATTCAATTACATGAGACAAATCAATGGAGAAGGGTAAAAACCATCTTAGGAATTGATTAAAGTGTGGATTCCATATCCAATTAAGTATCAAAAAGAGGACCCCAATCTTTCCCTACCTAATCATAACCTAATGAAAACACTCTCGTGATAGGCATACATTCAATTAAAAAAAGCCTGGTGAAAGGATTGAATTGTGATAAAATTAAATGTACAGACCATTCTCTACTTCACCATTATTGGAAATGTTTAAACTCTAAGCTGAAAGTAGCTTTAAAAAAATGAGAAGCATGAATTGTTAATAGAGCCTCAATATGCTTATCATTGAACCAAATCTGAAAATGGAAATAACCTTCCCACCAATACTAAAAGAAAATTAATTTTTTGCCATTCCATTACATGAAACAAAAGCTAAAAAATGAAACACAAGAAGGGTAAAATTCAGATTAGGAAATAAAAAGAGAGTCCACATTCAAATTAGGATAACTTGTTCTATATATTGATAATATAAGTTCCTTTACAAAATGGTGATATACAAACAAAACCCAAAATATCTAACATTCTTTATTACATAGTACTGAACCTACTAATTGCATATAACCCTAGTCAAATATGATAACAAAAGTCTTGATAATTGTCTAGATACCAAAAAGAAGCTAGGATCCTACCCTTCTACAAACCCTACCTCAAAAACACCATAATGACTTTAGAAATGTCATTAGGGTTCTCCACTTGGAAATTTGAGGGAAGCTCAAAATTGGCCTTCATTCTGCTTGTCTTATCTACATTTGGAGTACAAAATATGAGGGCTTCTAGGTTATCAAATGAGACTCCCGAGTGAATGTATGCATGAAATACATTGAGATACTCCATCAATCACACCCTATTAGATTGAACTACAATGCCCCTCCACGGCCATTGGGCATAGAATTTGAGGCTCTCCTAGATGATCAAAGAGGGCCTATGGTATGCCATGTCTAACTCAGAGAAACTTGGAGGGGAAGCCATGTATCTCTCAGGAAGCAGAATCCTTAGTTTGCTATCGATGCTCCTAACTGCATTTTCCAACCCCTTACGCCAAGTGGCTTGAAAAATATCATAGCAGAGTTGAATAATCAGATCATGGCCTACCTTTTCTCTGACTAAACAACCAATGAAGGTTCCAATAATGCTTATGATAGTTATTTTCTAGATTAGATTGTGTAACGATTTTTGTCATCAACGTTTCAAATCACACTACGTGATCCATCATTAGGATGAGAGAGCAAGAGATGTAAAAAATGTATGTAAGTTGTAGATTTAGCATAGACTCAACAAATAAAGGAGACTAAGAGAAAGGGTTTGCACATGCCCCAAAGTTAGAAAAATAATAAAATAACTAGTGTGAAAGACTAAGCAAGAAGGCAACTAACAATTGCAAGTAAAAAAGGTTATAGTAAGGAAGAGAAATTAAAAATAAAAACAATAACCAAACTAAATCCAAGTGAAACAAGTGAATAGATTAAGGAATGTAAATAAATTACCTATATATGTTATATACTTATATATAATGTTATATACTTATATATACATAATATGTATTTGTATAAATATACATATATACATATTATACATATATAAATATATAAATATTACAAAAATATAAATATATAAATATTATGTGTGTGTGTGGGTAAGTATATATACTGAATATAATATATATATACTTGCATATTAACAATATATATAAATATGGATGAGTTTGAAAGTAACTATATTACTCATACAAAAGTATTAATTTTCTATATATAATATAATATATCCTCACGAATATGTAATATATAATATATCCCTGCTAATATATCGTTTGGTGATTGCACCAGGCATGCGGGCAATCACCAAACGATATCTTTTAGTGGAAGGCACTAATACTTCAACGTCCAACTCTCCCCTTGCCAATGTAAAGGCTGTCAAAGCCCCATTAGTAACACTCATTTCCAATACATCGAATATTAGCAATGTGGATGTTGACTGCATGAAGGATTGAGAGATGAATAGTAAGTTCCGTTAAATTACTAGGTCCATACGCTAAAGCATGATTTCTGCTATTTTACTTTGAAGTCAGTGCCATTTTATGGAGTACGCTCCTTATGAACAATGTTCCAAACTTCCATGGGATGGTATAATCTCGTTTAATTTATGTTCCAGGAGACGAGCATACTAATTCTTCATTGCCTTGTATGTGATGAGGATCCTGATTTAGTGTATGCAACCAGTAATAGAGCAGAAATTCTCAGTGATCTGAAATGGATATTAGTCATATGAAGAATAATATAAAATATAATACTACATTTAATTTTTTTTTAGGATTTTATTTATTTATAATAAAAGTATGATTAGAGTGGCAAAAAAATCACTATTGAGTATTCGTGTCTTTTACATTTAAAACAAAAGTTTATAATAATATTCTTTTTGTATTTATCTATGTATTATTCTTAAGATATAGATAAGTTTTTTTTTCTAAATTTAACAAATGATGTTTTGATTTATAATCTTGATACATATATCTAATAATATTAATTTATTTCATTAAGTTTAAAATTGATTGAGAAAAGTGATAAGTTATAAGATTCTATTGATGGGCATTTTTTCCAATTTCTACAAGCTTTGAACTTATTAGATTAACATTTTTGTTCATTGTGTGAATTTGAGTGCTTCAACCACTAATTCTCATGTTGTTTTGGCCAGTAAGATTTGGTGCATGTGTTTATTAGCAAGCATAAAATCAAGTGCTTTATTTATTGCACATGCTTACATATTCATCTAGTTATATTTGTAGATTGTGTTCCTTTCACTACAAGACTTTTAGTAAGTGCTTGCACAGTGAACCATGCAACCATTCATCTAGTTATAATTTCTTTGAGTATGTGAACAATTAACAACACAACCACGTAACAATTATAACTACAAGACAAGATGACCTCAGACACACGACAATATAGTGCATTTAGAGAGTTTTAAAATAGCTGTTCACAAAATATTTAGATACAAAATTATAAATGAATTTATTTGTTTTTCATGCTTCTATCACGATGGTAACTTTACAAGTTAAAAATATTTACAAATTAATTATTTTGTGGAAAATATTTGAGTTAGAGTAGTAGATATAAAGTGAGAATTTTTTAAACCCATTTATTCCAATTTTTTAAAATTTAAAATTTAAAATTTTTTAAAAATATTTTTTATTTAAAAATGTATTCTTAATTTTAAGTTGCAATGCGTACATAATCCTATAAAAAGAGATTATAATATAAAGTTAATATTTTTAAATATTTAAAAATATCTAGTACAAAAGATGGATATAATAGGTAATATAATTTTAGATTTTTTTCAAAATTATTTATTAATTATAGGTTAATTTTTTTAAAGATTTTTTAAATCTAAAAGTGTGTTTAGAATGGCAAAAACTCACTATTGATTATGGTAAGTGATTTATTAATAATCATGGTAAGTTATAAGATTCTATTGATGTGCATTTGTCTCCAATTTCTATAAGCTTTGAACTTATTACATTAACATTTGTGTTCCTCGCCTAAAATTGAGTGCTTATAACACTACTTTTCACATTCTCTTGGTCACTAAAATTTGATGCATGTGTTCATTAAGAAGTATAAAATTGAGAGCTTTGATTTATTGCACATGTTTACATATTAATCTAGTTATATTCATACATTGCATTACTTTCATCATTTCTTGCACAATTAACAATGCAACCATTATATTTTTAAATTTCCTTATTTTTAGTATATGCACAATTAACAACACAACCATGTAATAATTGCACAACAAGATGATGTGAGACAAGACAATATAGTACATTTGGGAAATCTTAAAATAGTCGTTCCCAATATATTTAAATGCTAAATTATGATTTTTTTTCCTCTTTATATCATGATGGTAACTTTATTAGTTAAAATATTTATAAGTTTTTTATTTACTTGAAAATATTTGAATTAAAGTAGTATATACGAAGCGAAGACTTTTTTGAACGCCATTTATTAGGAAATACTTTAAGAGTGTTCAAGTTATATGTAATTTTATTTATTGATTTTGGCATGTCACTTTCAAACATGTGAGACTCTTGTAAGAAAAAAAAGTCATACACATAATTATTTTAATGGATTCTTCATTTTAAATTGAAATGCATACCCAAATCGTTATAGAGAAATAAAAATAAAAATTTAATATTTTTAAATATTCAAAAAATATCTATTACAAATGAGATCCCACTTAATATAATACAAATGTAAAAAATAAATTATTTTAAATAAAGATGACTATTAAAAATGAGTATAAACTTAATAAAAGATAAATAGTTCAAAAGAACATAAATAAAATATCACAATAAATAATATTCAAATATTTATAAGAGTACTATTTCATAATGAGAGTAGAACATCATGTTTTTGATTAAAAACAAGTGGGGAAGGAAATGAAACAATTACATGTAATTACAAAACATAACCGACTCACCAAAATTAAAAGAAAAAGAAAAGTTTGCATCAAGCTAGCAAAATACTATAGAATAATAAAATGTATAACAAGTAGTTTGGAAATTAATTAACCTAAAATATAGAGACATTTTTTAATAGAAAAATATAACTCAAAAAATAGAGTAATATAGAACTAATTAGGAACAAAACACATATATTTTCATTCTTTTGACATTCTTTCAAGAAGCCAATGTATAAACCTTTTTTTTTTTTTGTCTTGGTCATCTATTAACTTATATTATTTAAACATTTAATCCTATTCTTCTTATCAATTAATCCTCATTGATCTATCTTTCTATGTCTTTTTTTATAATAAGTGGTCTACTCATTATTTTCTTAGTTTATCTTCATGAACCCAAATATATTCATTCTCTATCATTCAAAGCTTCCTAATTTGATGATTTTTCTCTTTGCAATCAATCCTTTCTCATCTCTTTTGCCAAGTTACTGTATTTTTTATTCATTAAGGATAATGAGTCTCTAAAATGCTTCATTCAAGTGTATTTTATTGGGTGGTGGATGCAGAAAGTAGAATATGTGTTCAGTCAATGACCCTTCAAGTGCTTTCTTGTTGACTTGACTTGCGTATTCATAGAAAGTGGATCCCTAATGTTGATGTTTAGTTTCTTACCTTGGTGGTTTCTATACATAGTGGGGGTTACTAACATTTTTTAATGAGCTTGGGTATCCTAGCTAACCTAACATCTCTAGAATAAGTAATAATGTCTTACTTGGCATATGATCTATATTTAATGTCACAAAAAAGGGATGGTTTAGGTGAGATGGTCACACTATTTAATAAAATATTTTCACAAATTTATCTTTATCAAAACTATAATCCTGAGGTTGCCTGTATCTTCTAAAATTGTGTGTCAATTTTCCGCTCTGCTAGGGTTTTCTTGCTTCATGCAAACTTTCAATTTTTTTTGCGTACGGCCTTTCGCTTGCACTCCCCTTCTGTTGGCACTTGTCATACCACATTTACTGTGAGAGCTTTAGGTTAGGATATAATGGCTCTAGCCAGCGGTGAACCAGTTGTTTCTGGTGTTCACGCTGCTACTTCGGACTGCAATGGCGCCGCCACCGAACAAACGCCCGCACAAGTTTGTCCCGAAGGTTTTCCACGAGGTAATCCTGATATTGTCCTTCCTTTGAAAGAATTTGATGCTGCATGTGACTGGTCAGAACAACATACTTTGATAGGGTTTTTTTTTGGTAGGACTCCCCTTGAAGCTATGCTTAGAGAATGGGTCAACAAAAGCTGGACTGCTCATGGCGTTCGCCTTGACGCTGTGCAAAACCTTACCAAAGGTTTTTTTAAATTTTTCTTTGCTAACCCGTCGCAAGCTAACATGGTTTTTACCAACAACCCTTGGTCTGTGCGTTCCTCTCTACTTGTTTTTCAGAAATGGTTCCGAGACTTCTCTATCTCGGATGATAAAAAGCTTAGGGTTCCTATTTGGGTCGAATTCCCAGGTCTACCCTTGCCCTGCTAGCCTTTTATTGAGTCTATTTCCCAAGCCCTTGGCAAAGTTGTTACCAAGGAGCCAGAGAAATTTTTTAATGCTCGCCCTTAGCGGCGTGTTTGCATTGAAGTTGATCTTTTTAAAGATCTCAAGGATTCTATGGAAATCTAGATTGGTGCTCAAACCTTCACACAGAAGGTGCTTTACTTGAACCTACCTAACACTTGTTATAGGTGCCAGTTTGCAGAGCACAAGATCAAGGATTGCCCTTTAGCCATGCCTACGGTCAAACCCCAGCCTAAAGCGATGCCTGTTAAGTAGGTCGAAGGGAAAAAAGAAGAATGGGTTACTATTGGGCGCAAAGGCAAGCCTGCCTTGAATCCTTTGGCTCCCAAGCCATCCTTTGCGATAGTTACCATGATTCCTCCTGCTTCCACTAAAGTGTCACCGCCTGCTAGCGTGGAGAGGCCAGTGGCTTCTATTGCACTTATTTCGGTTTCGCAGGTTTCAAACCCTGCTGGCTCGTAGGGGATTAAGGCAGCCGCTAGGACCTCATCCTTGGCTGGGGCTCGTTCTCATCTTGCAGTCTCTTCCATAGTACCACCAACAACAAGGCATTCTCGCAGTCCTCCTGGACATGCAGAGATATTAGGGGTCAAACGGCAGGCTGTAATTCTAGAGGATTTCCCATCTGACTTTCACTCGATTTCTACCTGTTTGAAAAATAGTTACTCCTCTCTCGAGGACGAGGATGATATGGAAGAGTTTTCATGAACTTCCTCTCTTGGAATGTTCGAGGTCTTACAGACCTCCCCAAAAAATTCTATGTCTGAGATACCCATCATAGACTTGGGAATTTAGATTTTCTTTGCCTGCACGAAGTTAAGATTTCTGGGTTCATGCTTTCTGCTGCATGCCGCGTCATTTGGCAAGATAGCATCATGTTTTCTTCTCAGCATGAAGCTGGCCAAGGTGGTGTAGTTACTCTCCTGTCACCTCACCTTCATTCTGCTATTATTTCGCATGGTTCTGACCCCACACATTGTATTATTTGGCTTTTTCTTTCCATTAATAATCATTCTTTTGGAGTCATTAATGTTTATGCCTCCAATGATGTTGTGGAAAGGGCACAAATGTGGGTTTGGCTTGCTGACAACTTGCCGCCAGCTACTTGGGTCCTGTGTGGGGACTTCAATATGGTTGAAGTGGCCTCTGACAAAGGTGGCATTCTGCCTTTTCATTGGATAGCTGGGGAAAGAGAAGCCTAGTTTTACGTGTGTCATAAATTGGGCCTCTTTGATCCCAATACTAGCCGCCATCATGATAATGGGGCTTGGCACACTTTGTCCAATTTTTGAGCTGGTCCTGACCACATATTGAAACGTCTTGATCGTGCTATGATCTCGACGCAATCTTTTTTTAATTTTTTTGAAGATCATGATCTACCTGTCATTCCCTTGATAGATGTGACGTTGTTAGACCACTATCCCATTTATTTTGGCATTTCTTGGCAAAAAGCTGTCCCCAAAGTGGTTAAGTCTCAATTCTTCCTCAACACATCTGTGCTATTGCATGCCTCCACCATCTCCCACATACAACGTGTCTAGAATTTGGAACCATGTCCACATTCCCATTGAGGTTGGATTCAATGGTAGAATGATGCCATTACCAAAACGGCTCATTTTTTGTGCATCTACGGGCGTCAACCGGCAATTTTTAGAAAATGATCTTATGAAGCCAACACCCTTGCCCTCAAAAAAGCCTCTGAAGTGCTCACCTTCAACCCCTTTGATGTGGATCTTCAACTTGAGCTTGCCAAGCTTCGCCATGAAAAGCAAATTGCTGATAACTATGCTGCTCGAGGAGCTGAAATCAAAGCCTGTCTCCACTGGTTGGAGGTTGGCGACAAAGCCTCAAAGGAGTTCTTCCAGGCTCTCCAAGCCCGTCATACCAATATTGGGATTAAAAAGATAAAATAGGGAATTGATGTTCTTTCCAGTCTGTCAGACATCTTGCAAGCTTTTGTTCTTCACTATGAGAACATTTTTGCTTCGCAGGGCCATTCGGTTGCTAAAGAGGAGGCTCTTAGAAAGTGTATTACTGTTACTCCAAACTGCCTCGCAGTTGAGCAACGCGCTTTCTGTGAGCAACTTCTTTCCCTCTGAGACCTTAAAGAGGTAGTTTACTCCATGGCGGATGACAAATCCCCTGGGTGTGATGAATTTCCTTGTGAATTTTACAAACATCTTTGGGAGAAAATTGGTCCTGATCTGGACAAAGTCTATCTTGAAGCATACCATTCTAAAAGCTTAGGAGCGATCATAAATAAAGGCAATATTAAATTCATACCTAAAGCTGGTGATCCTGAGGACATCTGTAACTAGAGATCCATCACCCTCTTGAATGTGTCTTATAAGATCATTGCTAAGGCGCTCTCTCTCAAAATTTTCCATATGCTTCCTCTAATTGTACAGCCTGAAAAAACTGGCTTCATCAAATCCAAGTATATTCTTGACAACATCATTGCTATCTGGGAAGGTATGGAATGGGCCCGTAAGTCCAAGCAGCAGGCTATCTTTTTAAAGATAGATTTTGCTAAAGCCTATGATTGCATTGAATGGCCTTTCATTTTGGCTATGCTCCAGGCTCTGGGTTTTGGTCCCAATTTCCTTTAGTCCGTGGAGATGCTCTTTGGTGACGCTAATGCTTGCATCACCATCAATAATTCACAATCTAAAGCTTTTGTACTTTTTTGCTCCATCAGACAAGGTTGTCCATTAGCTCCAACGCTTTATGTCCTTGCTGCTGAAGGTTTTGGTTATTTACTTGCTCACTCTGTGTCTTCAGGGCTAGTCCATGGCATTTCCTTTCCTGATTCTTCCTCCCAGTTAGTCAATGGTCATTTTGCTAATGATTCTTTTCTTACTCTTCTTGAAGATGAAGAAAATATAAAAAATGCTTTAAATTGTCTTGACACTTTTTGTCAAGCCTCTGGCTCTGCCATTCAATGGCATAAAACTCTTTGTTACCGATAGTCTTTTTTGCCAGCTCCACCTTGGCTCAGCCAATTCCAATGGAAATGGGTTACTCATGGAGAAATTTTTCGCTTTCTTGGCATTCCCTTTGCTTTCCAGGCTTCCCCTGTGAAACTTTGGAATGCTGTGCTTACAAAGATTACCAAAAAGCTTGATTATTGGATCACTAAGCCGCTTTCTCTTGCTAGTAAATTCCAGATTTGTTCTAAGATTTTGGTTGCCACCCATGTGTTTTATTCTTCTTGTTGGGCTCCCTCCAAAGCTTCCTATCTCAAATTAGAACGTTTGCTTAGAGATTTTTTTTGGGCCTCTGGTTCTGACCATTATGGCTCTCATAGAGTTGCTTGGGATTTCTGTTGTCTCCCAAGGGAATCTGGGGGTCTCGGCCTACTTTCCACTCAAAAGAAGGGCCTTTCCCTCTGTGCTAAATGGATTATTAGATCTATTTCTGGAGATGAAGCCTGGAAAATTCTTGTCAGGCATTGCATCTCTTCCGGCTTCCCTACTAACAGACCATCGTGGAAGGGAATTGGTTTTTAGACCCTTCTCACTATGCATGAACTAGTGGTCATACAGGGCTCTTTCGTTATAAAGAGCATCTGGAAAGCTTGGGAAGTTGTTAAACCTTGGCTTCATTGGGTTGGTGATGAGTTTCACAATGGGCTGTCCTTAAATCAGCAGAACATTTGTTGGTCTCCCCTATTTGCTTTCCAGGGTATTCCTCTTGCCAAGACTCAAGGTGCCAGTGCTCTGCGTTTCTATAAATGTGGCATTTGCACTACCAAGGACATTTTTTCAAGAGTCACCATGAATTTCAGGTCTTGGGAGGATATGCAAGTTCAATACTGCCTTGTACATGCTGATCGCCAGACTTATGAGCTTCTGTTGTCTTCCATCCTTGTGCACTTACTTCATAAAGTGGGGATTCAGTTTGTTTGACCTTGGTGGTATGATTGGAAGTGGTTTCCTACCACTCCATTTACCAATTATAAGCCCAATATGGGATACAGATGGCTTTCGCCCCACCTTTCGATGGTGGACACTCTTAATCAATGGTGGCATTTTCATTCTTTGCTTTCTCAATGGAGAAAATGGTTCCACACCATTTGGAGTGCCATTACAGAACCCAAGATTGCTCACTTTGCTTGGTGCCTTGCTTTCCAAGGTCTTCCTCTAGGGCCTCGACTCAAGCACATTGGGGTTCCTGATCCCAAATGCCCCTTCTATGGCCAACCTGAGTCCTTTTTGCATATTTTTTGGTTTTGCAAGCATGCTTAGAATTATTGGCACTGGATTCATGATTTTTTCAAGCCTTTCAAGCCTGAACCTTTTTCATGGCACATGATCCTACTGGGTGATTCCCCCAGATTTCCTTAGAAGTTTTTTCAGATTTGGCATACCTTCAGGATGGATATTTTGTTTTCTCTATGGAAAGATAGGAATGCAGTTTTATTCACTCAGTTTTTTGGATGTTAACATTGCAATGTACACTAAGGCATGCATTTGTAACAATGTCATTATGCAAATATAGGTGCAAGCTAATAAAGTTTCCCTGGAGGTTTCCCACTTATAGGAATTATTAAACCACTGGGGCAATGCTCCTTGTACCATTGCCAGAGTGCCTTCGGATGCCTTGGCTGATGCCTCCTCGTCTCATAGTCATCGTTCCAGACGCCAGTCCTCTGGTCGCCATTCACACACGTCGCGCTCCCAAGATCCTCGCCACTGCTCTCCCAGCGATGGTCATGGAGGTTGGAGGCACCACTCCGCTTCCCCACCATGTGGTGGTTCTGGCTGGTCCCTGGCTCACCCCCTGGGCGAGCTTCTGGCTGGTCTCCGGCTCCTCCCCCTGGACGGGCGCATACAAGAAAGTTTCCTTGGTTGGCCCTGGAAATTTCTCCTTCAAGGCCAGACAAGAAGGATGCCAAAACTGCAACAACCCCAGATCCTGCAGATGCTACTAACGGCTGGACTGTTCCTAGTCTGCCTCACAATCCCACTGATGCGTGGGGATTTCCTGATAAAGATGATCCTCCTCCCTCTGCTGGTACTGCCTTGGCAGCATGAGGTTGTTTTAAATGTTTGTTTTGATGAATAGTTTATAGTTCTTGGCTGTGGCCATGTTGTTTACTCTGACTTCGGCCAATTGAACTCATTCACGGGGTGATCCTGTATCCCCCGACCCTTTTTTGTGAATTGTAATAAATTTTATTAATTGAAAAGGACTATTCATCAAAAAACTATAATCCTTTGGGATTATAGGGGTTTTGAGACTTATTTTATAATATATCATTAATTATTATGTATTATTCAATAAAATATCTTAATTATCTATCAACTTTATAACCTTATCATCCATGTATTTATTTTTTCCTATAGAACTCTATTATATATAAAATTTATTTCTAACTATTGGTGTGATTAAATATTAAATAATCACACTACACTTAATGTTACTTAGTATTATACTTTACATAGTAGTTTGACATTAGAGACCTAGGAGTTTGCATCTTATCATTGCATGTGCTGAAAATTAAATTTGGCTTTAGATGGTGATAATTGTTATCACATCTTCACTTTATGCTTGCAATCCATCTTTTGTGTACTTATCACATTTTCTCCCTTGTATTATTTCATATTTTTGTGCAATATTTATTTGATGTAGATATCCATCCTATCACACTAAATTGACATGTTCAGCTAGGAAATTTATGATCTTCTATGTTCAGTACTAATGTTAATATATTCAATGTACTAAATTACCAAGAGTAGGGGATAATGAATCAATAATCTCCAACTTCAACCAACTTAAAATCAACTTACACTTTATCAAACTAATCAATAAAAATTATACTTATCATCTATTCACTCATTCATCCATTCATGCTATCTTGTAAGGGACTTAATTTAAGATCCTACTAAAAATCTTAATAACCCTATTAGAATTGACCTTGTTCAATGCATTTTAACTTTGTCAACCTATTAGGATTGATAGTACAATAAATATTACATATGATTCTATGTAATTGCCACTGTATAAATTTCCCATCCATAGGGATTTTTGAGCATTGCAATGATAGCGAGACTCAAGGTGGACTTTTCGCACCTTGATTTGGTCCCCTTGGATCTATTCCTTGTCCTCAACTCATGCTTTGCCTAAGTTGATTCTCTTTCTTTTCCTATCA
The DNA here is from genome assembly GCA_028749045.1 of Cupressus sempervirens. NCBI lineage: Eukaryota > Viridiplantae > Streptophyta > Pinopsida > Cupressales > Cupressaceae > Cupressus > Cupressus sempervirens. The sequence continues at coordinate 901,035,137 of CM053785.1, forward strand.
CTCTTGACATTCCTCTATCTACAAGCCTAGTGTTTGGCACTCTTGAGAATGATTTGGCCTTTATAGGTTCCTCCCCTCCTATGGTGTATTATTGAGTCTCAAAATCTTCTACTCCTATTAAGTGTTGGAATTAGGTTGTTTCAAGATCCTTAGGGATCCCAACATATAGGGAGGTCCTAAGGGTGATTTTGAGGGTTATGGCCATCAAATCTCCCTTGTGACTCTTTGGTAGATTGTATATCCTCTTTCTTTATGATCTTTCTAGTCGAACAATGTTAGAAAGTAGAGTCCACCAAGATAATTGAGACATGGGAGGGGGGGGGAATGATTCAATTATCCAATAAAAACCAATTTTATTAACCTTATTAAATCTAAAAAAATTAATCAACAAGTGCAATAACCATGTAAGAAGATAACCATACACAATAGCACAAGATTTGTTAAATATTGAAACCCTTGATCAAAGGGAAAACCCTAGTATGGATAGCACCCATAAAATGATGTACTAATATATAAATTCCTTTCAATAGGATGGACCCTATTAAGAGTCAATAGAAATTCAGTACCTACCAGTCCTTGTTAGGATATTTGAACCTTGTTAGAGTTGTGGAAGGAAGACACATCCACTGTCCAAATAGCTCTAGGAGAGGGACCGCCAAAATCACTGTCCAATTGGTCTTAGTATTATTCCTATCTAAATAATACCAAATGATCAACTATCCACTAGCACTCTTTGCCAAATATAATCTCTTTTCTAATTCACTATTATTTTGCTACATCAAATACTTCTCATATCTAAAAACAAGATCCACAAACTCACATCACACAAATTCCTTAGATCACTTACTCACATGTAATTTACACTTACAATTTGGTTCAAGAGCACATGCAATTACCTCTAATCACAAGGAAAAAAAAATCCTTTATTCCATGTCCTCAAATTATTTTATTGAGCTGGTCTTGAGGCTTTCTCAATTTAAAATTATAATAGGACCTCATTAAGATAAAATAATATGCATAACACTATATCTTTTAATAATTACATAACACTGTCTGCTCATAATCTTTGCAAATATTCACATGTGTGACCTTGCACTTCATGTGATCAATCACATCATCACCATGATGTCTTCTACATCTATTTGATTACACTTAATTAGATTATATTCCTCCTAGGGTATATAATCCAATTACTGGAAATTGCTTCTTAGGAACTCTATCTGTATTCCATATTCAACAAATCTTGAATAACTATCACTAAGCCTCAAATTTCAATATGTTCTTGTAGGGCCATGTAATCAAGACTATATGTAGAACATTTCCTCAATTTCACTTGACCTTACCTTCAATCCTTGAACCTCATGATCTTAAACTCTATTTGTTTCTCTGTTAGTCTTCACATAATAACTAGTATGTTGTATCAATGATAAACAATGCCATGAATGCAACATATAGTCACATAAAATCCCCCAAAAGCTATAGAAATTCTATGATACTCGCCCATAGGAATATCATTAGTATCCATGCTAAAAATTTCCCCATTGGAATTGATGGAAACATAGATGAAAAACATCTAAGTTCCAAGAAAACCAAACATATAAATCTGCTACTGTACTCTTTCTTTTCAAAGCCTCTTCATCAATCAAATCTAAATCATAGGAATAAATCCACATCAATGTGTTTATCCCCTATATATATAATTCTTAATTGACATCAATACTTTCTCCTTCTTCTCCCTTAGTTCAACACATCTTCTTCTCCATTTCAATGTACCATAAGATGTTTTTATGTACATCTTCTCCCCGATTCACATCAATGAAAAATACATAATTATGTAAATTATACTACAATAATATCTTCAATAATATCAAGTGTTCAAAGACACTATTAATTACTAGCTACCAAGAGGGTAGTAGGCCAAACTATAGCCGTAAGTTACAAGGAAAAATCAGGACATCAATGTTAGTCAAATTGATGTAAAATCTTGAACTAGTTATGAACCTTATATAATTTTTTTGTAAGAATAGAATCTTTAGTAAATTGAATATAATTTCTAAAATGATAGCCCTTTTTTGATTAAAAAAATTTAATTGCTAAAATTTAGAATTTCAATGCAAAAGTACAAAATTTTCGTGAAAAAGTAAGAAGTAAATGTATGTCTAACCACCTTAATCACAATTGAAAATGATAATTTTAAAAAATATTCTACATAGAAGAAGTAGACTCATACTTTGATGTGATGCATATTTTTTTGTAATTCTATTCCAAATAAAAAATTAATTTTGAATTTTCTAACACAACATTTTTCAGAATAAAAAACTCTCATGTTTGACCACCTTAACTCATTCAAAATTGTATAAAATTAAGTATTTTTTTTTTTTTTTTCCCCCTCATAGTAGGAAACTCATAGAATGTGACACATCCTTTATATTTTGAAAAATTTATATGATTTGAAAGTTATAACATTTTTTCAATCAATATATTAATCAACACTCTATAGGTAACTCCATTAGAAAATAAGTAATAATTACTTACTGAACTCATAATTTGACAACAATTATATGAATGGAAAGATGATAATGTCCTTAAGAAACCCTTTTCATTTCATTAAATTTGGATGAAAAGTGACCTTTTCATTTTGCCACTTTTTGGCTCATTATGATCTTGCACATACCAAAGAGTCCTTCATGACTAAGCTTAAACATAGATACTCCCTCATAGAGTAAGCATTTGACATCTAATCTAGATGAATAATAGTGCTTTGTATCACTAGACTGATACAATCACTGCATCATCTACTCATAAGTAGGTAGGGAAATTGTTGATCTCTAAGCCCATGTTACCAATTAGTGTCCAAACACTTAATCATTTACTATGAAAGATGACAAGGTCATTACTATGACTGAGTTATCTAGTAAAGGCTAGGCATACAATGCTTATATCGAGTAGGATGGTGATTTCTGAGTATTCATTAGAGATCGAGAAATAATATGAGTTGAGAAATATAGTAACTAGAGACGAGAAATATAATGAAAACTAAGCATAATGATAGGTTATCAAGCACCAATAAAACAAAAATATAGAAGTCGAGCAACAAGATAAAGGGTTATACATAACCAAGCATCAGAGCATTCAAGTGCTGAGTAGTTTAGTTTTGGTATATCAATTTGTAATGGCACTAAATCATATGTAAACCATTTTGGCCAAATTTTCTATAACATTTAATATTTGTAGAGCTAGCTAAGATGATATTCACATGCTATTGCAGAAGATAATGATCCCTAGGTGTGTGATTCAACTAATCATAGAAAGGGATGTAAACAAAAAAAATGGTGAAGTGTAAACCATCGATCAAGATCTAGAACCTTCATAGAATGTCTATTTAAGGAAGATTCTATCCCTAGAATCATAAGAGTGATTATGAGTATATGATGAAGGAAGAAGAGATAAAGGTAAGTATCCTTATGTGCATGTGAAGGAGAGAAGGTGAGGTCTGAGAGCAGAGAAAAAAAAGAGAAATTAGAGTAGTGAAGGACTAAACTAATTTATCAGATTAGGAAAATAAGATCAGTGATATAGCAAGGAGGAGACCCAATATCATCTTGTAGAGCATACTGAGGGTTAGGTACTAAATCAATTATTTTTTAATTGAGATAGGGTAAATCTCTAAATAGAGTGGTCCTAATAGAGCTATCTAAACCTCTTAATAGAGTCCTTACTTCCTTGTGAGTGTAAAATCCTATAACATGGCGATACCTAATTGTCTCTTAAGATTTTAATAGGGAAAATCCCTCATAAGGTAGATCATATTTTATTGTCAAACATTGCAATTCTAATAGGGTAACTTTATTTTTGCAACAATGAAGATTTGTGGGTTTCATCCCCACCCTAGTTTTACCTTCATCTTGAAGTGCTTTTGGGTAACCAAATCATTGTGTTATGTGTTGAAATTTTTATGGATGTGATGTATTTCATTTATGTTTTAGTATTTCAATTTTAATGGTAGATGATCTGTGAGATGAATTAGATATGAATGAATGAAATTGGTTTTGAAGTCAAAAGTTTAAGATCTTGATTCACTCCCCACTTTCAGTATCTTGTTTCTCGTGTACTTATTCCAACATTCATAACCTCAAGTATACCTCTCAAATACTCAAATGTATCCTTTAGCAAAGCCTTTGTAAATATATCCACTATCTACTCCTTTGTGATGATATACTTCATTCTAATTTCTTTTACTCCAACTTTTCTCTCTCAAAAATTATTATTTAATAGACATGTGCTTCATCTTGGAATGTAAAATGAGATGCTAAGACAAACTCATTGTATGTCTGTTATCACAATGTATGGTAAGAGGTTCTATAAAATCAATTCCAATTTCCTTCAATATCTACTTCATCCACATGATTTGATTACCATTATTAAATGATGCTAGATACTTTGTTTTGTTCTACTTCGTGAAATGCAATCTTATTTTTTTCTTAGCTAAGAACCCAATCTTCTTCCTAAGAATAATGCTCCACCAATTGTACTTTTTTTGCAACCCAAATTTTTTGTACCCTTCAAATATCTAAAAATTCACTTTTCTACTACATAATATGATTCTTTAGGGTTAACTTGAAATCTTGCAATAATTCCAACTATATTAGCTATATCTAGTCTTTTATGTGTCAAATATTATAAAACTCTAATCATAAAAGTGTACTTCTTCTACTCAATAATAGGTGTCTCATATTTTCTAGATAACTTATGACTAGTTACCATAGGTGTACCAACAAGTTCACAACTTTCTAAACTAAATATTTTTAACAATTGTTTTAGATACTTAATTTGTGATAAGAAAATACCTTCATTGTTCTGCACAATCTATAGACCCAAGAAATAGTTAACCTCGCAAATCATGATCATCTTAAGAACTTTGTTCATTTCACCAATAAAGTTTTCACTAGCATCATCATTAGCTCCAAATATTATATCACCAAAAAATACTTCAAAAATCAGAAAACCATTCTCAATTTCCTTCAAATATAGGTTACTATTTGTAGTTCCTTTACAAAATCCCAATTTTGTAAAATATTTATCCAACCTTGCATACCAGGCTCTAGGTGCTTATTTCAATCCATACAATGCTTTCTTCAACTTGTAAACCATATGTCCTTTTTTCAAAAGAAATCCTTCAATTTTCTCCATGTAAATGTCTTCTTCAAGTTCTCGATTTAGAAATACTTCACATCCATCTATACACTTTAAATTTCTTGTTAGCCACATATGCCAAAATCATTCTAAATGCTTCTATTTTAGTAATAGTTGCAAATTTTTCCTCATAATCAATACCTTCTTACTATGAACAACCTTTACATACTAGTCTTGCTTTATTTATCACATCCTCACCATTTTATTCATCTTATTTATGAAAAACCATTTAGTTCCTGTAATATTCTTGTCCTTAGGTCTAGGAACTAATTTCCATGTTTCATTCTTCTAATTCTGATCTAATTCTTCACTCATAGCTTGAATCCAAAATTCATCTTTACTAGCTTCATCTGCACTTTTAGTATTTACTTGAGAAATCAAACATAGTTCTTCTCTTTGTACCTTGTTCCTTGTCATCATACCTTTGTCCTTTCTTCTAAATAATCTAATCAGATGGATGATTCTTTATTAGATTCCTATTAGGTCTCATTTATCAACTTTTACTTTAGCTCTAGGTTAACTCTTTGGTCATTCTCTCTATTCCATAATTTGATTCTACAAATCTGTGTTAGTTTCATAAAAAAACTAAACATTCTCTTGACTAGCCTTTAGATTAGTCTCTTCATCAAAATCATTAACAAGTATTCTTTGTTGAATTCCAAAATTCTTATGAACTCTAACATTTTTCTCTCAAAAATAGTCTTAGTTTGTTGGTTAAAACATCTATATATTATACTCTTCAATAAATAACCACGAAACATACCTTCATCACTTCTTGCATCAAACTTACCAATTTCATCATTTCTCTTAATGTAACACTTACTTTAAAAAAGTTTGAAATAATTAACTAATGGTGCATGCCCAAACCAAATCTCATAAGTATTCATACCAATACCTTGTCTAATCTATAATTTTTTCATTGTATATACTATTGTGTGAATTGCTTCCCTCCAAAATGTGTTTGAGACATTATTCTTAGACATCATAGCTCTTTTTTCTTTTGTTACTATTTTGTTTCTCCTTTCTTTTATATGATTCTTCTCAAGTGTCTTGTTGGTTGAAAGATGCCTTTTAATACCATTTGGTTCACAAAAATGTTAAACTCATTCGATCTAAAAATTTCACCTCTATTTGATCTTAAACAGTTAAACTTTAATCCATATCCATTTTTAACTCTGTTCTTGAACAACTTAAAATTCTCAAATTCTTCATATTTCTCTCTAAGAAATGCTACCCATATCATCCTAGGAAAATATCTAACAACAAGTGTAATGCTCACTTTCACAAGTTATTATAATTTATATGAAAAAACCTTAAGTTTCATGGCCAATTGTTATCAAATTTAGAAACCAAACATGTCATCTCTGTAGGATTCAACTAAAAAGCATTACATCTTGATCTTGTACCAGTACCAGCCATCTTACTATTTTTATCCTTGATAATACATGTCTTCTCAATGAACTTTAACTAATATCCCTTTTCAACCAATCATCCAACACTCAAAAGATTGTGTTTTATACCATCAACAAAATAAATATCAATAGTGTTAGTTTTTCCATTAAGAGTAATAGATCATATTCTTTTTATGTGACAAGATGGATTATTTCCAAATTTGATAATTTCTCCATCACAAATGTTGAAATCAAAAAGTTTACTCATATCCACAATCATAAGATGTGGACAACCACTATTTATGATCCAATTAAACTTCTTCTTTTCAACTTGTGGCACTAATGCCTTTTTTTTTCTCTAACTTCTTCTTTTTCTTGACTTTCTTCTTCAATTGCAAAAAATCCTAGTTAATCACTCTCATTATCACTTTCACTCAAGAAACTTTCCACACTAGCTTCCAAATATTCACCATTTTCATAAATATATTTTTGAGATCTCTTAGAATTGAAATTATTCTTATACTTCTTTACTTTCTTAGGGAACTTTGAAGGATAATGATAAATTTCATTACAAGTCCAATATTTAAAGATTTTCTTACCTTCAAGTTCTCTTGTCACAAGTATGGAAATTCCTTCTTCAATATATTTGTCTCCTTTAATTCTTTCTCCACTTCTAAATAATCTATACTAGTACTCACACTCCTTGCCAATGTAGGTTGTATACTTAGTGTACTAAATGTTGTCTCAATTCTAGGAAAATTTCCACTCTATCTTAAGCTTATCTCTACTCCTTCAAACCTTCCAAGAAGAGTCTCTCATGTAAAATTCTCTATGCATGGTATAACTTGTTCAATAAATTGCAATATCTTCTTATATGAAGGTGTCAAAATTTCAAGATCTTCCATACAATTTCATCTTCATCTTTCTTCCCATTACAAGCCTTAGTTCTTGCAACAATTCTTGATATTTTATCAAAATAGCTTCTTACATATTCATCTTCTATTGTTTTGGTTTCTTGAAACCAACATATCCAATTTTGTAATCTAACCTCCTTAGGATGCTTATAATCTTGATAAGTAGATTCCAAAGATTTCCATATTTGAGATGGTAATCCTAAATATTTTTCTTGAATGTACTAATTATCAAGAAGGGCTTCCAAAAGTGCTTCACTAGAAAGCATGTTACACATGAATATTTCTTGAAAATTTTCAATACAATCTTCAATTTTATCTTCTTCAATCACTTCTTTCTTATTCTTAAAAACCAACTAATATCCTAGACCCATACATAGAAAATGTGTCTCCATCTTCTCTTTCTGACTGTCATATTTGGTACCATCAAACTCCAAACTATCCTTTCTGAAATTCTTCACCATAAATTTCCTTAAGCTATTAATTTTTTCCTTTAAGGACCTTATGCTATGATACCAATTGTTAGAAATTAAATTCCACCAAGATAATTGAGAGTTGGGGTGGGGGGGTGTGAATTATTTATCCTTTTAATTTTTTTATACCTTATTATATAAAAAACATGTAATCAACAAGTGCACTAAACACAAGAAGATAACCATACACAATAGCACCAAATTTATTAACTAGGAAAACCCTTGATCAGAGGGAAAACCCTAGTGAAGATGGTACCCATAGAATGATGTACTAATAAATAAATTCCTTGCAAGAGGATGGACACTCTTAGGACTCAATGAAATACATTCAATACATATTACTCCATGTTACCAGACTTTGAATAGTTGTGAGGAGATTCCAACCATGTTAGCAGTTGTGGAAGGTAGAAGGAGCCACTATCCAAATAACTTTAGGAGCAAGACCACCAAACTCACTGTCCAATTGGCCTTAGTGTTTTTCCTACCAGAACAATACCAATTGATCAACTATCCACTAGCACCCTCTTCCAAATATAGTCAATTTTATCATTCATTGTACCACTATTGAACTAAATATTTTTTATATCTCAAAACCATATCCACAAACTTGCATCACATAAATCCCTTAGATCAATTACTAGCATATAATTTGCACTTACAATTCACTTCTATACCATGTACACTTACTTTTGATCACAAGGAATTTTTTTTCCTTTATACCAACTCAAATCAATTTATCGAGTTAGTCTTGGGCTTTCTCAATTTACAATTACAATAGGACCTCATTAAGATAAAACTACATACGTTACACTACATCTTTTCATAATTACATAATATTATTAGCATACATTCTTCACAATTATTCATGCATACAACCTTAGAATTTACACACTCACTCACTTCATCATCATGATGTTTTTTACCTTTGTCTAAATGCACATAACACAAATATATCACTATTAGAAGATATAATCTATTTACCAAAAACTGCATCTCATGAACTCCATCTATATTCTACCTTCAAAAAATCTTCAATAAATGTCACTAGTGTTCGACTTTCTACATGCACTCATAGCCACACGATTAAGTCAATTTATAGAATATATCCTCAATTGCACTTGACCTCGTCCTCAGTCCTTGAACCTCATGATCTCAAATTCTATCTATTGATTGGTCAGTCCTCATAAAATAGCTAGTATGTTGATATCAATGACAAACACTGTCATGAATGCAATATGTAGACATATCAACAATCTTGAAAATTCTATAGAAATGCCAAGATACTCCCTTATAGGAATATCATCAATATTCATGCTAACAAATAGCTCTAGACATTCACACCTATGAATGAAGAAATAGAATAGATAGAGAGAAATAAGACTTGGACTCTGGTTCCTAGACCCAAGGATAAAAACTTAATTGGCACAAAGTGGGTTTTCAGGAACAAGATGAATGAAGATGGAGGAGTTTCCAAAAAAAATAAAGGTTAGTATACAAAGGTTAGCTACACATAAAGGATTTAACGTTTATCAAATGGATGTAAAATCTACATTCTTGAAGAGGAAGTTTACATAGAACAACCTGAAGGTTTTGTGGATCCTAGCAAAAGGGATATGGTCTATAAATTATATAAAGTGTTGTATGGTCTCAAGAAAGCTCCTAAATCTTGGTATGAAAGACTTCATAACTACTTGATAAATATTGGTTTTCAAAGAACAAATGATAATAGCAACTTGCATATCAAAGAAGGACCTGACAAGAAAATTGTGTTTGTCGAAATCTTTGTGAAGGACACTTTATTTATAGGAAATGATGATTTATATAAGGCATTTTCAGATGGGATAAGCAAAGAATTTTAAATGTCCATGTTTGGAGAGATAAAATTCTTTGTTGGATTGTAGATCCAATAGAAGAAATATGGTATCTATATTACTAAATCCAAATCTATCAAGGGGATACTAAAGAAGTTTGGAATGGAAGATTCAAGACAAGTTGGAAGACCTATGTCTATTGGACATAAGTGTTCCAAATATGTTGATTCAAAAGAGGTAGATCAAACCACATATAGATCGATGATTGGAAAATTGCAATATGTAGTCCACACAAGGCCTGATATTTCATTAGCAATTGGCATGGTGGCAAGATTCTCCACAAATCCCAAAGAAAATCACATGATGACAATCAAGAGAATCATGAGTTATCTGAAGGGTATGGAAGACTATGGATTATGATATAGGAAAGGAGGAAATCTAGATTTGAAATCCTTTACAGATGTTGATTGAATATGTAGTGTTGATGATAAGAAGAGCAGTAGTGGTGGAACATTCTTTCTTGGCTTGGACAAGAAAGAGGCATAATTGTATTTCTCAGTAGATAGTAGAAGTAGAATATGTAGCAGTAGTAGTTAATTATTCCAATGTTGTTTGGTTCAAGGAACTATTGGTAGGTATGAAGATAGAAATCAAAGATCTAATGGTTATATTCTATTATAACACTAGAGCAATTAATATATCAAATAATCTTGTGATGCATACCAAAACCAAGCACATTGCTATAAAATATCATTTTTTAGATAATTGGTTCAAGATAAAGAGGTAAGATTGGAATATGTGAATACTAAAGAACAAATTGTAGACATATTTACTAAGCCATTACCTAAGGATGCATTTTTGTATCTAAGAGGTAAGCTAGGGGTTATTCCTCTATCTAAAGCTCACTAAATGAAGTTTAGTGATGCATCAACTAGAGCATGTTAAAGATTAGTCAGTTGATGCAATATTGAAAAGGACATATTGCATTTGAGTTAGTACATGAGGTACATTGATATTATCTAAATATTGCCTTTGGCATGAGATGTCAAAGAGGGAGATTTTTTTGTCATATCATAGAAATTTTGTTTGAAGATGTATGAGAAAGAAGATGAACTTGGTCTGATATCAAAGAGGGAGATTTTTTCTATCAGAAGAAGATGTTGAAGAAAAAGTTTTTCCAATAGAGGGAAAAATTGAAGGTAGAGGGAGTTCACATTGATAGAGGGAGTTATCATGGATGAGAATCAGAATGAAACTAAGGATATGTTTTTTACTTTATTCTTGCTCTAAAATTTCATTATATTATGACATGTTGTGTTGCCACCAATGCCAAAGAGGGAGATTATTGAAAACAATTGGTTAATTGTGAATTGTCTTTGATGTTAGACAAAATGTAATATCATTTCCAGTCAGTGTATGCTGAGATCACTCAGGAGATAAAGATAGCTTCCTATGTCTGCTGAGAATTCCACAGTTTGCCAAGTTCAGAAGACAGTGTCTATTGAGTTCACTCGGGCGACAAAGAGAATATCATAGAAGTTGAGTGTTAGTTGAGCTCACTCAGTTACCAAAGGAACTTTGTGAATATGTAGTGTTAACTAAGTTCACTTGGTTAACATAGGAAAATTATTTCTAAGTTAGTGTCTACCAAGTAGGGTCAGCTAACAAAGGATTTTCTTGTTTTGGCATATTGACTTTAATTAATTTATTTGTTGGTTCTAGCTGATAGAAGAGATGGATATTAAGTTTTCTAAGTTGTATTCAAGCTGACTTGACAATGTATAATATATAAATATAAGTTCAATTTGAGGATTGAATTAATGCAAGTAATAGAATATTTCAAGATGCTTAGAGAAAGCAAATTAGAAGGACAAGCAGAACATCCTTGTTGAGCTGCAAAGATACATTCAATTAGAAAGGATCAAGTATACAAGCTAGAATTGAGATCTATAATCAGCAATTCAGTTGCATCAAAAATTAGGTCATCTCATTGTTACTCTCTAATCATTGTAGTAGTGATCTAAATCTCTTAACAGAGTTGCCTTAATAGCTATTTGTAAATCCTCTAACAAGGTGAAATTTCTAGATTGAAGTGTCTAAAAACCTCTAACAATGCCACTCCTAACATGGTGATTAAATATTCTAACAAGGTCACACCTAATAGTGTATTTTGTAACCTTTAATAGGGTTGACTCCTAACAAGGCTCTCTTCAAAAGAGTGAAAACTAGTAACTAGTTGCAATTGGTGGCTTTTCCCAAATTGGCTTTCCATGTTAAATCTTGCTGTCACTTATGTTCATGCTATTTCTTTTATGTCTATGAAACTAAGTTAAATAAAGCTAATCATAGATAATATCTTAATATTTGCATTTGTTGAGTTACTATTCCTATTTCAGTTTTTCCCGAGTTACATCATTTGCTAGTGTAAACTGAGTTCATGTGTGTTAACCGAGCATCAACATTTTTAGTGAAGCTTATGTTATGTATTGACATCTAAGGGATCTAAAATTTATTTTAGTGGTAATTTCTTCACCCCTCCCCTCTTAGTTACTTCTCCTATATTTCCAACAATGTGTCCTCCCCACAATATTGTTTTTATTCAACTACTGACACCTAAAATGACCACTATAGCTATGTCCACTTGCATTCCCAACTTGCCCATTATTTCCCAAGATTCCCTTTCCTCTAGTGGCTTGATGCTCAAAGACCACCCCCCCACTATGATGTGTGTTCAATTAAACCATAAAATGGAGCTTTTTTTTGATTTAGGTGAAATTGGTAAGGAATTAACTATGGTAGGAGATGATCTCATAGGCTTGTCACCAACCCTAGTAAGAAAAAAAGGACTAAACACATAGAAGATCCTAGAGGAGGTGGATATAATTTGAAGAGAAGTGAGGAGAAAGGGAAAAAGTCTAGGAAAAAATAGAAAACCATGGGAATACATTAAATTGAGGATGAAGAGGAAGAAACCGACAAGTTACCCCTAGCGATGGTGTCCCCTCAGGATGAAGACATCTTCCATATTTTGACTAGTTTTAGTCTATAGACTATTGATATGATTAGGCCTTGAGTACTGATGATAACTCCCATATGAGTGCGACTTCACTCCTAAAGAAGATGAGAGACAACTCCCTTGCCTAGCATTTACCCCTAGCTATCTCTCCTCGTTCACTACCCTCCCTCTATAACTCTCTGGTTCCATTGCTTATCAAGGACCATCCCTTCCACCACTTTGGGGAAAATCACCTTTTTCACAGGTTTAAGTTGAGATTAAGAATATTTTACTGTAGATGGATAATCTAAAGTAAACTATGTCGGAACTAGACATTTGTTTCATAACTCTAGTAGATTTACAACAAGAGGAGGTGGATAAAGCAAGGGAGGGGGAATGAACATTTCTAGAAGCTCTACAGGTTCCTTATAGATGATTGGGTTGATGTGTTGGTGTAAAAACTATCCCACCAAGACAAGAAGGAGAAATGAGGGTCCGATCTTATTTTGTGTTGATTACTTTTTAGAGTTGGTTCATTTCATGTTTATGTTTAACCCTTGTGTGGGTGTTATTTGGATTATGAAAACTTTTATTGCTATGGACACCTATACTGCTAGCTTAGCTTGTTAATCTTTGATTACTATATGCTATAGGTGGTTAGATAGTTGGTTATTGAACTCTCCTACTATTTTGTTTTATATTTTAAACATGGGTGGCTAGTGTGTTGTATGTTGGTCTATGGGTTTCTCTTTAACTAGTTGATGGTGATTTTTTCACTTTGTTAACTCTTTAGGCCAGTCACCTAATTTTGACTACTTATAATTTCAAAAAATATTTAGAAACTAAAAGGAGACTTACTATGTTTCACACAAATCTCATGACATGTTGGTATAGATTACTATGGTGAATATGAGCACGTCCATGGTAAGAAATTTATGTAGACTTGAAAAGAAACATCTCTCAATAAGATGAAAATATTTATTTTAGACAAATAAGATTGACACAGAGGTATTATGCCCAAGTTTTTTTTTATTCTCATAAATGGTTTGACACAATCCCATTAATGTGTAGGTACATGATATTATGGCAGGACCAAAGGAACCTTAGTGGACTCATCAAGAACTTGTTAACAATAAATATGTTATAATTCTTTATCAATTTATTGAGGCTTTGTACAGTGGCATCAATTTTCAATGTAAACATTTTCCATTTTGAAAAAAATTTGACGGTCATTTACATGTCAGAAAATAAAATAGAAATAGACTAAATATAATTATAATTAAAATCGTGAAAATTGTAGAGAGGAAATGGAAGTAAAAATGAGAGAGATGAAGAGTCTTGAATCACTTCTCCACCCTCTTAGGCTCAAAGGATATCTCTCGGCTTATTTTATATAAATATAATATATATAAGCTAGTTATTCTCTAATTATGCAGTAAAGGTCCATCTCTAGGATGAAATTCCCAAAATGGTTTACTCAATTTACTAATCTAGGCAATAAGTTTATTGTTTATTAAAAAAATAAAAATAAAATCCTTTAAGGTCCATCTATAGGATATAATTCCCAAAACGGTTTACTCACTAGTCTAGGAAATAAGTTTATTGTTTATTGTTTATATTTAATTCTGTTGCCGATAAACCCAATTTTTCGGAGGGTGGGTTGTCCTTGCCGTCCACCTATTTAATTGCTCTGCCCATGCCCATTTTCTTCAAACGGCTTTTCACCTATGGTCTACGGTTGTCTTTTTGAAAGGCTTAGACGGGGCAGGCTTGCGATATTTTGTTTTCTGTTCTAGGGTTGTTTCCAGTGGAAAGCCGATCTCAATGGATCGCGGAAAGTCTGCTGGTCTGTTAACATTTCTTTCAGTTTTGAAGAAATTCTCACCCTTTTTCGTCATTACCTTCATGTTCTGTGTATTTTAATTTTATTTTTGTGCTGTAGAGGAGAGTACAAGGCAGATGGAGCTCCTTCAGTACTCCAGTGGGGTGAAAACAAAAAAATGGTGGCCTACATTGCATCAGAAGCAGATATTGGATGGTATGTGGGCTTCCGGTGTCAGAAAGCCCTCTGAAGACCAGATAACTGAGATTACTGCCGTTTTGCAGCAACACGGCAGAGTAAAACCCAAAAGTGTGTTCTATTGGTTTCGAAATGAAAGTGGTCGTGATAGAATCAGGAGACAACAATCTGCAGCGAGTAGTATGCGGCTTTCCTCTTGATATTGTTTTAAATTCAGTTGTTTATTATTAATGAGCTCTGTGACAGGGTTTAAATAATCCATGTGTTATACTCCCAAGCATTGTTTTTAAATAGGGAATTAGGCTTTGCATGGAGTATATTAATAATGCCTACCTAAACTCAAATAAATAATCAGGTTCAGGAGAATCAGGATAATATAATCAGGACTTATTTCTCTTTTCTCTATATATTATTATATGGGTTTCTTCGTTTTTCATCATCTGATCGTTATTTTTCAGATTGTGAGATCCCTGGACCATCAAACCATTTGGGAAATATGGTTCGTGAAGAGGTAAGAAGAGAAATTTCTTTAACATATTTTTTTTGTTTGATAAGACACTCATTTTACCAGCAACTCATAACTTCGCCTGTTTATGTCCAGGAAGAAGAAGAAGAAGCGGTTCCCAGAACCTTGGAGCTATTTCCACTGCATCCTGACAGATGCGGTTTATAGACCATGAAACAACTGCTACTCTCTAGTGATCAATGGCTTATGTTTTTAAAACAAAATGCCTTTGATTTTCAGTAATAAATTAGGTTTTTGTTCTTCAGTGTTTTAGACGAATTTGGTTTCGGTGAAAGCAGCACATTATTAATAGAACTGATTGCTTTGTATTTGAGAAGCATACTGTTTTAGTGAGCAATTCTGTTTACATTTGAATTCTTCATATAGTGAGCAATTCCATTGGTAATAGGTGATGTACAATTAACAGAGCAGTCTAAATTGGGTTTTAATTAAGTTGATATTAAGAAGAAAGTGTACGATGCAAGTTTCCTTCTGATTTCCATGGGAATTCGTTGTTTTCTTCGGATATTAATGGGAATTCGTCGTAGTCGAGACTGCTGTTACCGTGGTAAACCAAAGGCGAGAAATAGCTACATTTCTGATTTATGGGGAATATGCAAATTATTTCGGTACAAACTTGTCGCGGCTTGGTTTTCTCGGTCAATTAATTCTAACAAAATTCACAGCTAGGCTTAATGGAAGACACTAACGCTTCACTTCATGCAAGGCAGTCAATGCACCCAATTGTAGCAATGTGCATGTTGGCTGTATGAAGAATTGGAAGATCAGTATAGAGTAGCTAAACCACGAACGATCATTATAGAGTAGCAACTGTATCAGCACTTATTCCTCATTGCTCTGTATGTGATGAGCATCTCGATTTAGCGTATGCAACAAGTAATCCTACGTAAACTTCAATGGATTCTAATTTAGTTGACGTTGAAGAGGAGGAATGCTTTTTTTCTGCTATTTTCGAAAGTTGTTTTCAGGTTATCGAGATTACTGTTAGTGGTTGGTACATGAGAAAGGGAATAAATAGCTCTCTTTCAATGGCGATTGGAAACAGCATTTCATGGAGGAATGTGACCGTGCCTCATCGGGAACGCCCTATATCTGTGCAACACAGCGTGTGGCATGTTGGCTTTGTCTTTTTCTGGCGGGGTACACTTTCTTTTGTTAGGAATTTCAATTATTATTTGTGTCCTGATTAAAAATATTTTTTTTCTTTGGGTCAGTTTAAAGTTTAGAATAGGTTTATTTTAATAGGTAATGGGTAGATCGCTTTAAATATATTTTATTAAGGATACGGCTCTCTTCCCTATAAATGTATAAATGTACAATTTTCAAAAAATCCAAAATTTTATAGATAATGAAAACAATTTTTTTTGGAAAAACATTACTATGTTTTAAAAGTTTGACTTTGTTTTGTCTTTAGTACATTTTGTCTCGAGATGATAAGAAAAAGATAAGAGGAAAGAGAACCTTTGATATAGTTCGAGATTTATGAAAGCTTTGTTTATAAATATTTCACATGTTGAGCTTTCACATGTGGATTAGAAACATATGAGAACAAGTGCCACATAGTATGCCTTTAGCTTTTATGTAAATATAGTTTTAATTTAATAATTTTATTATATATAAACCATTTTAATCAATAAAAATATTAGATGATTATAGTTTTCTATAATGATATTAATTATAATTATAATTTATTTATAAATATAATTATTAATATATATATATTCTATTGTATATATGTCATCTAATAATATTAAATTAGAAATATATTACTATTGTATAATATACAAAAGATATTTTTTAGTGTTTTTAATTGAATGGCAAATATTACATTATAAAAAAATATAATATCGAAATATAAAAATATTAAACACTAATATAAGAGCTTAGCGAATTTAACCAATCAAATCTTAAATAAATAATTTATTAAAATTATAATGTTAACAATCATGCATCTATGTTATGCAACATATTAGTTCAATAAAATTTTCTAAAGTCAATTAATTTTAGAAACCAAAAGCATAAAATCTAAAAAGTATCACATTAGTGCTTAGCCTACCTACAAGTACTAATAAGGAGTTTTCATATATACATAAGATATATATTCACAACCTTTCATTAATTCTTTGTAGAATGGATCATCCATTCATTTAAGTTTGACATTACAATATGTATCTAGTATATGATTAGACAATTTCAAGTATACGACATATCACATATACTACATGTATTGCTTTTGACCTTAACCAATCAAATGCAAGTATTTCTATTTTTAAGTTTAAGCTTTGAATTTTGTAATGTTTAAATGTATGATTTTTAACTTTGGAAATCATGAAAATTATTTTCTTACAATTTGATTGGCTTATATATTTTGGGTCTCATAGGAGCGGATTTGCAGAACCACTATCCAAAATTTTTCAATGAATTATTTATAAAAATTCAAAACCAATATAGTAACATATGATAAATTCCATATTTGATTTTTCTATCTTAGATCTACTGATTCTTTTCTAACATTTCCTATTTTATATGGTAAGGTTTAAATTCAATAATAATTAAAATTCTTCCTATTTCAATTTTTAATTTTTAATTTGAATTTGAATGTTTGTGTTTGATTTTTAATTTCTAAAATCATCAATTTATTTTACTTGATATTTAGAATTTACTACTCTATTAATATACTTACTATTATAACTAACAATACTATTATAATTGACGATAAAACATATTATAACTAAAAATAAAACATATAGAATAAATTTTCATTATAATAATTACACTACATTAATGAGTAAATACTATTAAATATTATTAGCACACTCATTATTTTATAACTATTAAATTTTTAACTTTCAACTATTAGAATTTTAGGCAAATACATGCCACTATGTGGCACTTGTTTAATTTCCCAAATCATTTGGATCCCACATAAGACACCCAATTCTTTTAAATCTTATAGTTTCTTGCTTCCTTATTTTGATTTGTTCAACAATACTAGTTGAAATAAGTTTTAATTGATATGTCAATTTATACTAATTAATTTATAATTTTATTTGATTTGTCCAATCTTGTCTTTTCCATGAATAATGTTGTTAAATTGTTATGGAATTCCTAGGTTACTTATAGATTTCTAACTTTTACAAATTAAAAGTTTAATCTTTAATTAAAGTATTAATGAAAGTAAAATTAAAATATAATTTTATAATTAAGATAATTTCTCTCAAGGTATCCAACTGAATTCCTTGCCAGCTTTGTTCTAGGAGGCTATTTGGTACTTCTCTACCCTCTTCTCTGAGGACTCTCCTCCGGCTGATAATGAAGAAAATCTTATTTTGTCCTGTATTCCTTCCCTTATCACTCAAGAAATGAATGATTATCTCATGCATCCTATTTCTTTGGAAGAGCTGGAGGAGGTGGTCTTTGGCATGCCTAAGGGGAAGGCTCCTAGTCCTGATGGCTTTCCAGTTGAATTCTTTCAGGAATTTTGGGACATCATTAATCATGATTTGTTGGAGGTGGTTAAAGAATCCTATGCTAGCAAGCAGATGCTTCGAGCTTTGAACTCTACATTCTTGACTCTTATTCCTAAGAGAGAGGTGCTAATCAATTGGAGTTTTTTAGACCAATTGCCTTATGTAATGTGGTTTACAAAGTTATTACTAAGTTGATTGCTGAGAGATTGTAAAGGTGGCTTCCCATTATTATCTCAGAAGAACAAGGTGGTTTTGTTGCTGGTAGACAAATTTTGGATGAGGTGGTTATTGCTACTGAGGCTATTCATTCTATGGCTACTTCAAGGGAGAGAGCCATGTTTGTGCAGCTGGATATGGCTAAGGCCTATGATAGAGTTAAATGGAGCTTCCTAAGGAGTATTCTTCTTTCTTTTGGATTTAGCTATGACTGGGTGAGTTGGATTATGAGTTGTGTTACTTCTGCCTCTTTTTTAGTTCTTATTAATGGTCAACCTTCTCAACTATTTGGTACTTCTAGAGGCCTCCACTAGGGTGACCCTCTCTCCCCATATCTATTCATCATCATGGCTGAAGGCTTGGGAAGATTCATTAAGCATCAGGTGTCCCAGAATTCTATTCAAGGCTGGCAGTGGGTTCCCATCTTCAATTTGTTGATGATTCTGCTCTTGTTGGTCTTGCTAGGATCAAGGAAGCTAAAGCCTTTCGGCATGCTTTCGACGTTTATTTGGCACCTTCAGGCCAAAAAGTTAATGAGCACAAATCTTCCATTTACTTTTTTAACACTCCTGATTCTATTCAGCATAGGATTGTTGGTATCCTACGGTTTCAGATAGGATCACTTCTTTTGACTTATCTTGGCATCCCTATTGCTGTTTCCAGGTAGCCACGTCTCTTCTGGAAAAATTTGATTACCAAGCTTCAGGATAAGGTAAATCATTGGACTCATAGATGGCTTTCTACTGCTACCTGGGTTACTCTTCTTCAAGCTATTATCCAAGCTCTTCCTACTTATCGAAGCATGGTTCATGCTACACCTATTTACTTTCTCAAGGAGTTTGATGCTCTTTCTCGATAATTCCTTTGGAGTGGTAATTTGTGTAGTACTAAATGGAGCTTGGTTAATTGGGTAACTGTTTGTAGGCCTAAAAAGGAGGGTGGTCTTGGTCTTCGATCTGCTCTATTGTGTAGTCAAGCTTTGGCTGCTAAGCTTTATTGGCAATGGTGCTCTGGACAACATCAACTTTGGGCTCGTATTATCACTCATAAATATTTTCATGGTCCTGATCCTTGCTCTATTTCTGCACTTCCTCTTGAAGGTCGTGGCTCAATGGTTTGGCATACTTTGAAGACAGGTGTGATGTTGGTAAAGAGGGGTCTGTTTTGGATATGTAAAGGAGGTTCTCAGGATTTGTTTTGGTTTGATGCTTGGGATGGATTCCCTTCCATTTTATCCATATACCCTCATCTTCAGCCTCTTTGTGACTCTTTTCTTGCTGCTGGATGGGATAAAGTGGCTCATTACAAGACTCGTTATCAATTGGGACCTGTTGTTGGTTACAGATGGAAGCATTCTTCTGATTGGCCTCCTAGAGGTACAGACATGGATCGTTAGGAGCTTTCTCAAATTCTAGCCTCTAGAGAGTGTTCTTCTTTGCTTGGTCTAGATGTTTTGGCTTGGGGCAGTACCTTTTCTGGTAAATATCATGTCTCGACTGGGTATTAGGAGATAACTAGAAAATTATTTGGGGATGCTGAGGTCCCTTGGTGGAAGCAAGTTTGGAATAAAGTTTCTTGGTCCAAGTGCAATTTTTTCATGTGGCTGGTGGCTCACAACCGTTGTCTTACCTGGGATAATCTTTGTAAACATGGATTTCAGGGCCCCTCTTATTGTGTTTTGTGTGGTAATGGAGAGGAGTCTGTCTCCCATCTGTTCTTCCATTACTCCTATTCTACTCAGATATGGCACCTTTCGTGGAGCGCTTGGGGTTGCTCTTGTCGGCATGCTTCCTCTTTGTCTGAGTTCTGGGCCCGCTTGGGTACTGCTCCCTCCAAGTCTTCTTTTCTCCATGCTACTTGGATTGCTGGCCCATCTTTCACGCTTTGGCATATCTGGTTGGAGAGGAATCGTCGCATATTCCAAGATGTTCAGCTTGGTGTTTTACATCTTTGGTGGAAAATATCATATTCTCTTCAGTAAACTATTCTTGTGAAGTGTGAGCTTGATGGGGGTATGGATCTGGTTGATCTTGCTATCTGTAATCGCCTCAATTTTTATCTCCAGGATGGGGCTGCAGCTCATAGGTTTCCTTCTATGTCCAGGTAGCTTCACCATCAGAGGAAGGGTCAGGTTAACTGGGATGGGCACTAGACTCCTCCTCCCTGTGGAGTTATGAAAATTAACACTGATGGTTCTTCCCGTGGGAATCCTGGTATTGGCAGAGTGGCTCGTTGTAGTTCTGGGGATGTTAAATTTTTCTTCTCAGTTCATAAGGGTGATTATACTAACAATCTCATGGAAGCTCAAGCTATTTTATATGTTGTGGAACAGTGTTGCTTGCGGGGATGGAGTAAGATTATCTGTGAGTCTGGTTCTCAGGTGGTGGTGAACATGCTTTCTTCGCAAGAGCTTGAGGATGCTAGTTGGCAGCTGGCCACTGTTGTTAAGCAGATTCTTTTCTTCTCTTCCTCTTTTCAGTTCATTAGGTTCATGTATATTCCTCGTGAATGGAATAGAAATGCTGATTGTTTAGCCAAATGGGCATCTAGTCATGATCTGGGTTGGAATATTAGGGATAGGAGGCAACTGTCCTTTGAGATGGTACAAGAATTTGATGATCTTGTTGCTCAGGATCGAGCTCCTTGTTGAGCTCTCCTTGTTGTATTCCTTTCTTACTTAATAAATTTTTACCCCTCTTTTTGCAAAGATAATTTCTATAATATATTATATAACAAAGTAATACTAACAAAAATAAACATAAACAATAATATGGAATAGAGTGAAATAAATTTAATGCTACTGTTGAGAATGAGTTTGTGGGCATTAAATAATAAATTTTTTAAAAAAGAGAATAACATTTTAATTTTCCATAGAGCTATAGTTGAGAGAGATGGATATGATCATTAAATTATTATTTCCCTCTACTAAGATAAGGGGTAGTTCACTCATTCTTGGAATTTAGGACCCTACATGCAATATCCTTTTACCTATCACAAAGTCAAAGAAAGAGTGCCTCCTTTTAAGATCTTTTTCCAAACTTTCATAGGAGCAAATTACCTCATTAAACTAAAAATTATTTGTGAAGAAAAGTTCTCGATAAAGCCTTGCAATTTGATTGGATCTCTGTTCTTTTTTCAAGGTATTCGAATATTATTGGGCGGGATTTGTGGGTTTCCTTTGAAGAGCTAGGAAGATTCTAATATGTTCAAATAGTTGATTATTATCTTCATAGATATTATTTAAGATAACTAATTTCTTTAATGATTTATTATATTTTGATACGTTTCCTTCTATAATAGATTGTAAGTTTATTATAAAAGTAATGACAGTGAGATTTACTTTGATTCTTCTTATGGTTATCTTGGAGGAATAAAAGTTTAGTTTTTTTTTGCACTTTAAAGAAACATTGAAATGATCCACAATTGCTCATGAAATCATTCATTCAATCCATGAGAAAGACTCTTCAATTTTCATCATTAAGTTGTGTTGGCTCCTCAAAATTTTGCTCAAATTCTTGTGAGTCTTGCCCACTCAATACTGGAAAATTTGATATAGTTTTGCCAATTGAGGACTTTGATCCTTTTAGAATAAAAAATACTTTCTCTTTAGGCTTTGCAAACCTAGGTGAGTACACCTGTATATGACTCTTCAAACTTATTTTGATGTTCTCTTTTGCATACTTCTTGGATGATACTAAAAGTATTAATTTATCATCACACTTTGGAGACAACTGATTACATGATCAACTATATGAAGAAGAACTAAAAGATGAACACCAGAAAAATATCTTTAACCCTAGTTATGCACACCAATTAGACAAAATTACATAGCGTGTAACATTTGATAATCAAGAGTGCACATGAACGTCAATCTATCTCAGTCATTTGTCCAAGAGGACAATATTGTATATAAGTCATTGAAAACAAATTTCTAAGATTGAGGTAGAAACAAAGTTTAGTTTTTTTGCTTCAAAACAAGAAAATATGCAATTCAATTCTTATATGATCATTATCTCCTACTACTAATGATCCTGGTATCAATTATCAAAAATCAAAATTTCCTAACCTAAAACTAAATGCAACTAAATACATATTAATTACAATACAAAATTCACAAAAATAATTAATTTTTATTTTTGCTTCATCTTTACCATTTTTTCTTTCCTTGCCTTTTAATGTTCTAGAATAAGTTGTAAATTTCTCTTACACATAATCATTTTATGAATTATTTAATATTTCAAAAAAATATTCAATGTAAAAACATATCCTAGTATAGAAATTTAAGAGAAGTATGTAATATTCTTTAAATATTTCATTATGAGGAGTTTATATAAAATATCTTGAAAATATTTTCTTAATAATAAAAATTTAAAATATTTCTCCTAAAAATATTTGATCTGATCATTTAAGAAAACAAAAATTTAAAGGTCTTTTAAGACAATATACCTTTTGAAATATTTTTTCCCTAAAATATGCATTATTTTATCAAAGATAATAATTTATCATTCGTTAATAAATTTATTTTGGAAAAAATAATATTATCAATTTCCTTAGAAATCATTAATTTTTACATTCATAATAATAGAATATGTTACTATATAAATAAATGAATGTAAAAAGTATATTTTCACTAGACTAGAAATATTGTCGTAAAGCATTAACTTATCTCGGTAAAAGTAATAGTTTGAAACATTTTCCTTCTTCAAATAGAAGAATAATTTGAAAGTACTATATAAATCAAGTTTCTCCCATATTCATATTGCAAATATTTAATTTGAAGTTAATAATCAAATAAGGATAGGATTAAAGCAATAACTAACCCATACTTACGAAGGGTGAGAGCTTTAAACTAATAGCATAAAAAATGTATAAGGATTTATTTTCTATTTATTTGAACAATGAATATTAATTTATTATTTCTCATGATGAGATAATAATGTTTGGAAATATTTTTCCTTAAAGACTTTAATATTTTGGTTTTTAAAAAATAATATGAAATTCATTATCAAGAGCATTATAATGTAAAAATAGGACATTGAAATTTTAATATAATATTTCATATTTAAAAATGAAAAATATACCTGCCTTATGTTCTTATCACTTTGAAATGACTCTCCAACTTTCTCACTTTGGCCTTGTTCTTTGAAATAACCTTTGATGTCAGACATGGTGGACTTCCCCCGACCAAACTCGGGCACTCCTGATCTGTTTCTTCTTATGAAATCCTCCCTGGTGTAGGTAGATCTCTCTACTGACTCCATTAACATTCCCTTGTCAATAAACCCTATCTCAAGCCTCAAAGGAGATGGCTTAGCATTCCTAGGTCTACATCCTCTCAAGGTGTATCTGATTGTCCCCACCATGGGGGAAAATGGAATAATATTATTTTGAGATCCATGGATAACCCCATGAATGGGGACCTCTCCAAGGTTATTTTGAGCTCTAATAACCCAAAAATCTTCCTATCAGATTCCTTAGTTGAAAGCATCACCTTATCTTTCAAACTATGCTTGGTAGGATGGTTCTTAACTTTTA
The DNA here is from genome assembly GCA_028749045.1 of Cupressus sempervirens. Lineage (NCBI taxonomy): Eukaryota > Viridiplantae > Streptophyta > Pinopsida > Cupressales > Cupressaceae > Cupressus > Cupressus sempervirens. Next base: position 901,059,678 of record CM053785.1, read on the forward strand.
AAACCCTCTATTGATATGGTTAGAAAATTGTGTTTTCAATGGAATCTAGATGGTATTGTGGTGGTGTCCTTACTAGCATGAGGGTTTTTCCTATTTATTTTCAATCTAGATCTCAAAGTAAACTTGGTGTTATCAGGTTATTGGAGATATAGGAAACATAGTTTTTTGCTAGCCCATTGGTAACCTAGTTTTGACCCATGTAATGCACCTTCAACATTTAGCTCCTATTTGGGTTAGCTTTCCAAGAAGACTCTTGGAATTTTAAAATGGAAGATTCCAAATGGGGATTGGTAACTTGTTTAGTCACTTCATCACTATTGACAAGATCACCATATCGAAGTTAAGGCTTTTTTTGTTAGGATCTAAGTCAATATTGGAGTTAACCAACCCCTTCTTGCCTCTATTTCCCTCAACTCTAAATAGGAATAGAAAACCAAGATGATAGTCTATGAGAATGTTGCCCTCATTCTATCAAAAGTGCTTGAAATATAGTCATCTTGACCTTGGTTGCAAAGAATTCTCTCATAAAGACATGGAGAAAGTTTGATCCTTTAATATCTCTAAGGTTGTAGGTAATGAGGAAGGTACCACCTTGGATGCACCTTAGTTGAATAAAAAAGAACATCATGAAGTCTACCCATCCAAACCCCTTAGTGGTAGTTTGAAAAGGTACTAAGACCACTATAGAGGCAATGGAAATATACCCTTTCACTAAAGAGATCTATGATATTTTGGGTTCCACAGAAGCCCCCACCTAGGTAGACCTAGGCCAAATTAGGTTTCAACAAAGGGAAATCCCTAAAAATGTTGGGAGTGGTTCTAAACTTTGAAGACAAGGATGAAAAATTGAGCCAACATTGGCCACCCCTGGGGTGACCAATGAACAACAAATGAGGTGACTTGAGTTTTAATTCACTTAATGCTATGAAGAAATTGAGACATGATAGAGTTAGAAACACTCTCATAGAAATATTATCAAAGGACCTAGTTTAGGATGATAAAAGTAGGTGGGAAGAGAAGAAAAGGAGGATATAAACAAAACTAAAAGTGAATGTAGGAAGTGATACAAGAGTTGGAACACAATATGTTTACAAGAGCAAAGGCCATAGACATGGAGATTTCTAATGGAAAAAGGTCAACCTTGGAATAATCACAAAGGAAATGGAATAAGTGAAGGTCCTTGCCTAAAATTAAGGAGTGTGAAATATCCTGAAAAAAAGTTTGCGGTTAAACAACTACCAATCACAACTAAAGATGACATCCTTCTTCTTGAGGTTGTTAAGATGAAGTATGATAACTTCACTCATATTGTTAACAGTCTCTAGTAGGGAGTTGAGTTTCACTATGTTGAAGCCAATGGTGCTTCTAGAGGTCTTGCAACATAATGGAATCTAGGTATAGTTTGTGGGGAAGATTATTTCTTCCTTTCATAAATTTTTGGCTATGATGTTTCACAACATCTATTTATCCTTGCTTATTTTCAATATTTATGATCCTAAGTCATGGGATGGTACAATGTCTAAATAGAAGGATATCATGGTGGTCTTGGCCTCCAATAGTAATATGAAATCTATTTACATGAGAGATTTATACACCCATCTGTTCCCCTCAAAGAACATTGGAGGTTTTGTGAACTTAAATGATAGCACGATAGACTGAGCCAACTTCATCAAAACAAATGATCTGATCAACCTACAAATATTGGAAAGCAAGATCACTTAGCCAAACAACAAAAAAATACAAGACCTCATCCAAGTTAGATAGGAGATATTAATTTGTCTTTTATTTGGGACATCTTCTCTTCCTCAACCCTATATGTTCTCCCTAGAGTAACCTCAGATCACTCCTATATTCTTTTAGTCTTGAAGGTAAACACTTAAAGAGTACCCCAACAATTATGATATGAGATAAAGTAGCACTCACACTCATAATTCCAAGAGAAAGCACATGAGTGGTCCAACATCAAGGTAACATGCAGAAACATGATTAGACTGACTAAGAAATTTGTGAATATTAAAAGGGAGGTTATATAATAGAGCAAGATATCCTTTGGGAATATATATCTAAAAAAGGATGTATTGAAAATCATCCAAATATATTTCAAAGGAGTATATAAATTGGGTGTGTGACTATTGAAAATCACCTAGATGAGGAATATTGGCAGAAAAAGGAAGGATAATATCACTTGGGAGGAAACTTTTTTGAATCAAATATATACAATTCAATGGATGGTAGAGGGTGACATGAAGAATTTTTCTTCTAGAGGTTGGTCTCCACCCACTAAAAGAGAAAATACTATCAATTCTATCATAGATGGACATAATAATACCCTTTCTAAGCCTTAGAAAATGAAAGGATCTTTAGCCTAGTTATCTAAGGATACTGGCTAGTCAAAATGTTTATATTGACTTGGGGTTTAGGCATAATTTTCCATGAAGGCTTACAAGGCCCTTGGCCTAGATGGATTCCATCATTGTTAATCTAACTCTTTTGTGAGCTTATTAAAGTTGACCTTACCAAATCCATGAAATATTTTATAGGAACGTGTAAATTTCTAAAAAACATAAACAAAATGTTCATTATATTGGCACCCTAAAACTAAGACCTAAAACATCTTGCAAAATTTAGACCCATCACCTTGTGTAACTGTAGGAAACTACAATTGGAACAATTATTATGTTGTTATTGATGTCAAACCTAATTGCTAAGAGATTTTTCTATCTAATTTGAGTGCCGTATCTAGATGATTGATGAAGAGGATTTGGGAAGTTTTTCATAACAAAAGAACCTAGAGGAAAGGTTGAGTTACAAGAAGAAATTATAATGGACACTTGATTAGTTAGACTTTGACAAGATAAAGTGATTGTCTAAATAATTCTACAAGTGAAGAAAAAATTTATACTAAGCCTTGAAGAAGTGATCAAATATTGACCAAATGAACAAGGTTGAACAAAAAATAAAGAAGAAGATTGTGTCAAGTGATGCTAGAGTCAATTGAGACAAAGTATATGTGGAGTAGAAATAGAGTTGACCGAGCATCAGTATTGATTGGGTGTTAGTATTTGTGCAAAAGAAAATAGTAGTGACCGAGTGACCAAGTGATGATGGAGTGTCAAAATATAGTGTTGGTTGAGGAACAACACTTTGGTATTTTATGAGAAATCATAATTTTCAGCAAACAGAGTTAATTTCATGGAACATGTAAAGCTAGTTGAAGATAAGGATGGATGACAAGTACAACATTTAAATCAAGAGAAACCATGTTTGTGCATTTCTATGTAAGGATTCAAGGATAAGTTTCTAGAAGTTTCTAGAAGAGAAAATAAGAGATCAAATATTGTCCTCGAAGGATTCGATGAATCTGACCTAACCCTAAGATCTATGGCAATGTAGAAGGAAAAAACATCATAATTATCTATTTAAGGAGGTACAAGGGATAACCTAGTGAGGTTGGAGTAGTTGTTGATGCATTTAATTAGTGAACTTGAGCAGAATGCTAAGAATAGTTGAGAAGGTGTGAAGTGTGATTTCTTGAAGGGTTTCCAAGTGAATCAAAGACCAAGATAAAAAATTAAGGGTAGTTAGTGGATCAACTTTTGAGCCAAACTGAGATCTATATTTGGAAAAGTTGGTTGTATTTGCCAGTTCAAACCTTGTTGTTAGTTTCTAACGATTATATTTGTATTAAAATCCTTTAATAAAGGTTGAACTAAAAGTCATATGTAAATCTTTTAATCAAGGTGACATTCTAATAGAATGTTCTAAAGTCCTCTAACAAGACCACTCCTAACAGGTTGATTAAATCCTTTAACAAAGCCACATTTCGTAGTATGTTTTGTAACCTTTAATAAGGTTGGCTCCTTAAAAAACTCAATTAAGAAAAGTGAAATATTGGTGACATACTACTAGTGTTTTATTTTCTAAATTTGGTTTTTGCATTAAATCCTAGTGTCAAACTTATGTGGATGTTATATGTGATGATTTACTATTAATGTTTACATTCTACAAGTCTACTATATTTAAGATAGTTTTCTAGTTTACGTTAAAGAGAACATCCCTTTGTGGAAAATTTTGATGAGGCTACATATAAAAGAAATAGGAGAAGGTGCAATACATTTTGTAGATGATTCATACATAGAGATAACAATAGTCCCTCTAAAAACTCAATAGATGAAAGAGAAACAAGAACACAACCAAGCTATGTTGGAGATTGCATCAACTCTAATCTATGTTGAGTTTGAAGAAATTAAAAGTTACGAGATTATTAATGAAATGTGGAACATACTAAAGACCATCTATAGAGGAGACAAGAATTTCTTGAGAGAAAAATTAGAGAGCTTGATAGGTAAGTTTGATGAAATGAGAATGACAGAAGGTAAGAGAATAGCCCAGTATTGTGGAAGAATCAAAGAGATTGTAAATTCTATAAGAGGAGCCAATGGAAAGATTTATGATGAAACTATTATCAACAAGGTATTGAGAACTTTACTTCCTATTTCTACTATTAGGGTCTTTGTAATACAAGAACTAGAATGTACTCCAGGTAATGACCTAACTCTAGAAGGTGTGATTGGTAGGCTTACTACTTTTGGAATGTCAAATTTTGAAAATTTCACTCTTACCTTTGTTGAATTTTATTTTAAATCACAATTGGTTCTTAGTAAGAAAGGAAAAGGAAAATATGTGAATAGTGACAGTGATACTTTTGATGATGAACTTGATGAGCTTGAAGCACTAATGGCTGGAAGACTTCCGAGAGACAAAGAGAAATAAAAAGGTACACTTGCTATAATCTATTTTTCATGTAAAAAAGGTGGTCATATTGCTACAAGATATCCTGAAAGAGAATGAAAGGATGAAAAGAGGGAAAGAAAGTCTAAGGGAAGAAGAGATGACTTAAACAACAAGGGAAACAAGGATTACAAAGACAAAGGTAAGAGATCATGTCACATTGCTAAACAAGAAACTAATAATGAATTTGTAAGTAATGATGAAGAAGTTGTCTATATTTCTATGAAATGAGATTCTGAAAAGGATGAGAAAATCACATTACTATCATATGAGAATAAATTTCATAGGAGGATAATTGCTAGTAGTTTTTCAAATCACATGACTTGTGATAAAAGTAAATTTGAGAACATTGGACAATACAATGGTAGCTATGTTTAGTTTGGTAATAATATACCATGTCATGTCAAATTTAAATGATCAATATACTAATAAGATCAAATGAAAGTGTTTATTGGGTTGAAAGACTTAATTATAACTTGGTAAGTGTTTCAAAGTTGAAAAAAATTGGATACAAAGTAAAATTCCATCACAAAAAGGCTAAGATATTGGATGCTGATGGTGAATTGATTTGAAGTGTTGATCAAACATGACGTAACTTATTCTACCTAGATTTATCTATTGAGACATGTTTGTATGCATAGTATCAAGATATTTGGTTATGACACAAGTGGTTATGTCATGTAAATTTTGACAATTTGGTTAGCATTAGTAAGATGAAAAGAGTAAGAGGATTGCCTAATATGAAGAAATATGATGTTGTTATATGTAAACAATATTAATTAGGAAAAATTACAAGGTCTAGTTTCAAGAGCAAGACATATTCTTTTGATGATATTTTGGAATTGGTTCATATTGACCTACATGGACCTATTGGTGTTCAAAGATATTGTGGAGACAAATATTTCAACCTATTTGTTGATGACTATTCAAGAATTATGACTATAATGTTTTTTAAAGAAAAATCTAATTCTTTTTAATTATTTAAGTGGTATTTGGCTAGAGTTGAAAAGTAGACAAGAAAGAGTCTGAAGTGCTTGAGATTTGATAGAGGTGGATAATTCATTTCCAATGAATTTAACATGTTATGTAATGATAGAGGAATCAAAAGAAAAAATTTAGGACCTAGGACCCCTCCTCAAAATGTAATAGCTAAAAGGGAAAATCGATCAATCATGGACTATGCTAGAACACTAATAATGGAGAAAAATGTATCACAAAAATATTGGAGAATAGTTTATACTTTGAATAGAGTGCAAGTAAAGAAAGGTAAAAATGTCACACCTAATGTAAATTAGTTTAAAGTTTTTGGAAGAAAATGCTATATACTAAAGGATAGAAATGGAAAACTTGATGCTAAAAGTGATGAAAGCATATTCCTAGGTTATTCCACTAAGAAAAAATCTTATAAGTATTTGAACTCAAAGATTAACAAAGTTGTGGAAAGTGCCATTGTGAAAGTTGATGAATATGCAGAAAAGAATGAAGTTGAATGAAAGATAGAACCTAAAGACTATAATATATATGAATGATAGTCCTCCTATCACCCCACCTAAGAAAGATAAAAAAGTTGCAATTTAATAACAAAATGGGAATGTCGAGTTGCAACAAAAAGTTTTCAAGTAGTAGACTTTAGGTGTCAAAAAATAGAAAAATTATGTCAAGTCACAGACAGAAGGAGCTAAACATTAGGAAGACAATGCTGACCAAGAAGAACATGAACCTGAACCTAGAAAAGAAAGAGAAAATGATCTTGCAATCATTTTTAAAGATGAACCTAAAGAAGAAGAGAGAAGGAAATAATTTGTAAGAGGAAAATTTGTAAGAAGACATCATGCACATGACAAAATCATTGGAAATAAAGAGTTTGGTCTTATGACAAGGAAAAGACTCAGAAGTGAGATAAAATTACTTTGTGAGCTTGAGCCCAAATTGTTAGATTGTGGTGACTGATCAGGAAAGTACTGTACATACTTCATATATAGTGGGTAGCCGACATGGTAGCCGACATATTATGGCCGACATATGGCCGACATGTTATAACCCTAAAGTGGTTTAATACTTGTATAAAAAGGGCTTAGGGTTGGGTATTTTTTATGTGTGGTGATACGAAATTGGTTCTTGCGGCGGTATTGAGCTGTAAGGGATTACGGATTGTAATCAGGTTGTAATCACTAGATTGTAATAAGATTGGACTTGCTGTTTGGTGGACATAGCCCAGGGATTGGGTGAACCACGTTAAATCTTGGTGCCTTGTGTTCATTTCTGTGTGTGTTCTATTATTTTTTGTTATTGGTTATATTTGCATGTAGTTTTTATTTCTGTCTGTGGTTTATCCTAACAAGTGGTATCAGAGCCTGGTTTTGGCCTGGTCATGGGTTCAAATCTCCCCGGTGCCTTCCCGACCCGCGTAAGCACCTGGTATGCACGTCGAGGGGGAGATTGTTGGGTGATGCGATGCGCTCCCCTGCCCACAGGTGGTTAATTATGTGGTGTTCCATGTTCACTAACAGTCATGGCTTTTGGTGCAATGGCAAATGGGCAAAATTGAACATGGAACACTACATAATTAACCACCTGTGGGCAGGGGAGCGCATCACATCACCCAACAATCTCCCCCTCGATGCGCATACCAGGTGCTTACGCGGGTCAGGAAGGCACCGGGGAGATTTGAACGCATGACTAGGCCAAAACTAGGCTCTGATACCAATTGTAGGGCCCATTTGCCGTTGCACCAAAAGCCATGACTGTTAGTGAACATGGAACACCACATAATTAACCACCTGTGGGTAGGGGAGCGTGTTGCATCACCCAACACAAATTTGTGTAAGATTCTTTGTAGAATGAGAATTGGATTCTAGCAATGAATTAAGAAATTGAGTAGATAGAAAAGAACAAAACATGGACATTGGTACCTAGACCTATGGACAAAAATGTTATTGGAACAAAGTGGGTATCGAGGAAAAAGTTGAATTAAAAACTTGAAATCACGAGGAACAAGGATAGACTTGTATGAAAAGTATAAGCATGAGAAGAAGGACTTGATTATGGGGAAACATTAGCACCTTTTGTAAGACTAGAAGGAGTTAGAACACTACTTGCATACTATTCTTATTAAGGAGTTAAGGTATATGAAATGGATGCCAAATCTACATTTCTAAATAGTATACTTGAAGAAGAAGTGTACATAGAGTAACCTTAAAGATTTTTTGACCCCAGCAAGAAGAATATGGTATACAAGTTGCACAAGCAACTATATGGTTTGAAACAAGCTCCTAGAGCATGGTATGAAAGACTGCATAATTATTTGGTGAAGATTGGATTTGCAAGAACAAATGATAAAAACTATATATATATATATATATATATATATATATATATATATATATATATATATATATATATATATATATATATATATATATATATATATATATATATATATATATATATATATATATATATATATATATATATATATATAAAGACTATATTTGTTGATGATATCATATTAGGAGGCAAGGAAGCATTATGCAAATCATTTGCTGATGAGATGAAGAAGTAATTAAAAAATGTCTATATTTGGTAAGATTAAATTCTTTGTTGGATTAAAAGTATATCAAATGAATCAATATATCTTTATCACTCAATTCAAATACATCAAGGAGATATTAAAAACATTTGGAATGGAAGATTCAAGACTATTTAGTACACCTATGGCCACTCGAAATACATCATCTAAGAATAATGATTCTATTGATGTGAACTAGACATTGTATATATCAATGATTGAAAAACTATAGTATGTTATTCATAATGGACCTGATATTGCATCAACAGTTGGGATAGGTGCAATATTTTCTACAAGTCCTAAGGAGAATCACATGATGACAATTAAATGGATACTAAGGTATTGGAAAGGAACAAAAGACTAAGGATTGTATCTTAAGAAGAATGATAAATTTGAACTAAAGGTGTCGATTGATTATGATTGGGAAGGAAATGTTGATGATAAAAATAGTACTAGTGGAGGAGCATTGTTTCTAGGAAAGAGACTAGTTTCATGGACCAACAAGAATCATAATTGCATTTCTCAATCAACAAATGAAGCTGAATATGTGGCAACAGAAGTGAATTGGTCAAATATCATATGGATCAAGTAATTTTTGTAAGGTATGAAGGAAGAGATTACCGATCCAATTGTTATCTATTGTGATAAATTAAGCTCTATTAACATATCAAATAATCATGTAATTCATAATAAAACAAAGCATATTGCTATCAAATATCATTAGTTGAGAGATTTAGTTCAAGACAAAGAAATGAGATTGGAGTATGTAAATACTAAGGAGAAAAAAATTGATATTTTCACTAAAGATTTACCTAAGGATGCTCATGAATATCTAAGAGGTAAATTAGGGGTGATTTCCGTAGATAATGCTACTTAAGTCTAGATGGTGCTCTACATCAAATTTGTTGATGTAGATAGTGTTGACAATTGTCTATATGAAGATATGTAAAATGACAACACATGATGTACATGCTTGTAGAAAACCTTGGAAATAAAGATACTGACCTTTTTGGTACTTAGAAAATTGTCTAAGTATGAAAATGGTTTACAACAATATATCATTTTGTATGAAACTAATTGTTGAAATCATATTATGACTAGAAATGTTAATGGAGGAAGAATGAGGTGAGCTGAACATGTGGTTAGTTTTTATTACAGGAATACTAAATCTGACCATTGTTATTCATGTTCTAGTGAATACAATTATATGTTTATTAGATAGGAACAAATAATAGTATTTGAAGTATAACTTGTTTATACAATGTTTTTCTTGATAGACAAGATATATGGAAATGATATACATGTTATGATGATGTGTATAATCGTAGACATTAGTATAGATAGTACAAAAAAAAGATATTTAAGGTTTACAGATCAACAGAATGAAAGGTAAAGGAATTATTTTGTTTACAAAATAATTACTTGACCAATTAGGGACGACATCCTAGATGTTTACTCTAAATTGGAAAGTTTATTTTGGTCTTAGCCGAGCTAGAAGTAATTTGTGAAAGGGCATGGTATTTATGCAAAGAAATCTTACAAAATTATGTGCAAATGATTTGTGAAGTTATATGAGAAAGTTGTGAAACGACAAATTTCTAATAACCTGATTTTGTGATCTGAGATCAACCTAAGGTCAGAGATCAGCTGAAAGAAGGTACACCATCTATAATTCTATATTCAAGGAACTTAATGGATAAATTACTTGTTTGGGTAGTAAGCTCTTGTTGTAATTGAAAGTGCATGTTTGGGCAGTGAGTTCTTCTTGCATACATTGTATCACAACTCCTAATAGGGATTTAAACTCTCCTAACAGGGACTCTTATGTATTAAATGTGTTTATAGACTCCTAATAGGGTCCATCCTCTAACAAGGAATATATATATCAGTATATATTTGTGGGAATCATTCCCACTAGGGTTTTCCCTTGGCTAGGGTTTCCCTAGTTAACAAAATATGGTGTTATGAGTTCTCCTTGTGCATGGTTACTCTTTCTATTGAACATTAAACTTGTTTACATAGTTATGCATGGTTCAAAGTAATAAATAATATCTAGTTGATAACAAAAGTTTTTAGAATACTGATTCATCCCCTTGTCAGTATTCCCTATTTCTAACAATTGGTATCAGAGCTCAGTTACTCAGAAGACACTTAACAACTTGAGTAAGATCCCTATGGATATGGAACAGTTGATAAAGAACCTTGAAGAGACACTTGAACAAATTGATCTACTTATTGAAGAAATAGATAAGTTGAAAAATAGATACAAAGACTCCAAAGTATACATTGGACAACTAAAGAAAAAGATTGAACATCTCAAATCCAAGCTTAAATCTATTGAATATGAAATTGGCGATGATGAATATTCAAAACTAAAAAAAGAGTACAAGCTTTTGAAGCATGAATTGAAGATTAGCAATCTAAAGTTGAGTTTGAAGAATGATCCTAATAAAGTTGAATGTGATTTTAAGACTAGACATTTAGATCTTGGAGGCAATCTAGCAAAGAAGACATCTAAACTTGAAGCACTAAAATAGATCATAAAGAACTTCAAAAGTACAATACTATTGTGAAAGGTGAACTAGCTAAGAGAAAGCTACAGCTTGAATAAATTTATTCTAGCAAAGAAAATATTGATGAAAAAATGTCAGTTTGAAGATCTACCTATGATAAGATTGGTCTTGATTAGCTATTTAACATGTATGCAGAGAAACCTAATAGTGGATCAGATTTGAAAGAAAAAGAAAAATCTGATGATAAGATTGAATTCAGTCAATCTTTTGATAAATATAAAGAAGTTGGACAAGAGAAGTAAACTAAGAAATTGGATGAACCTAAGTAAGTTCTATCTCCTAGAGAAACTAGGTATGACTTTTGAGGTAAGGGGTTTTCATGTTATGAAATATGTAATATGAAAAGCGATTTTACAAATAAGTCATTTAATCATGCTACAAATTTTTATTGTCATAATTTTCGTGATATTGGTCATAAAGAAATTGATTGTAAGAAGCCCAAATATGATAATAATAAAATGAATAGTAGAATGTATGGAAATACTAACCCTATAGATAGAAGAAGATCTAATGAGAGAACATCAAGAGGAAAAAGACATTTTGAAGAAAGAAATTAGACCATGTGTTTTAAGTGTAACAACTTTAGACACATATGTAATATCCCTGAAAAAAATAAATGTATTTAATTAATCTGTGTAATGGACTGATTATTTTAATTTAACTCGGACCCAAATTTATTTTTGTCTTAGTAGATTGTCTCGCCGTCGGCTATCTTTTTACACCTTCGAAATGTTTTCCAATGGGTATTTAAGCAGGGATTTAGGAAGTCTGTAGGAATGCTTTTTGGATTATATTTCTTTGTACTATAGATTCCTATTGGAGTTCAACATTGTTCACCATTTCAGAAGTGAAAGACCTTCCCTATTTGGCTTTCTTAGTTTCAGTCGGAATAAACCCTCACCCTATTCTGATTGTGTTCCTGATCTGTATTTGGCAATTTGATGGCTAAATTACATCTCAGTTCCCATTGGACTCTACGTATGCAAATTGTTTATGTATTTCCTACAACATCATTTGGTTTGGTATTGTAATCATTTACAAGAGCATTCTGTGCAGTTATGGGTAATAAGGCTGACTGTACAACCTAGTATTACCTTGTATGGGTACAATCTCATTCATTTCCTTCCCTACACACCATAAAACATTCAACCTTCTTTGTACAACAATCTCAACCCATCGTATGACTGAGTACACTCCCATCACTTCATTACATCTACATACTACACTCTAGAATTGTAATTTCCCACATTGTACGATCTCCTTGCCATTCCCATATGAAAATTAAGTGATCACCATACACCCTCATTCCTTACTATACGGATTGACCTAGTCATCCTAAAACCACTTAATCCCACTGTATGACCAAGCTAATATATCATACAATTTTCTACAGGTGTGCACTAGTTACACCGTATAGCTTCCTTAGTCCATACAACCATACAATTGACATAGTCATTCAAAAAGTCCTCATGGTCACCATACATAAATGGGTCCCCATAATCCATAGTATGACCATCATAGCCATCCATACGAACTTCCTCCTGCACCTATAATACACCCTACTTGGCATTAGAGTGGAAGTTTTCTTGATCCTACAAGGCGTACGACCTCCTATTAGGAACTAAAGTAGTGATTGCTGGTGTGGGACACTATAGTGATATCAGAGCTTCATTCCTACTAGCCTATGAATAGTGAATATGAGTTTATAGTCAGAAGAGAAGGAGGACACATTCTATTGATTGAATGGCTGAAGAATGAGAACAAGATCTGACCGGTGCCAAACTCATAGCACTTCTAAGGGATCTTGCACATAACTAGGCATAGATCACTAATACACAGTGGCTCATGGAAGAAAATCTCAAGAAGTTTTTAGAAAAAAAATATTTGGAGAAAAAAATGGGCATAGCATAGACTTGGTGGAAGGAAGATCACACCGTCACTCATCAAGCTCTTGACCATCCATGCCAACTTTCCCACCACAGATAGAGACACATCATGGAGAAAGACTTCCAACCTTCAAAAAGATAAGGGAGGACTAGAGGAAAGAAAATCTTGAAGAGGACATTTCCTACAAGGACTATGTAGATCTAAGGATGAGATACACATGACGTGGAAATAAAGGAGGATACTTTAATGATGATCTAAGGAGAAAATTGAGTAAAGTGAACCTATCTCCATTTGATGATTCGGGCTCCATTTCAGAATAGACATGGGTGATGAAAGTCGACACCTACTTCCAACTAAATCCTATGCTTGAAGAAGAAGTGATCAAATTTTCTACATTGCACTTAGAGGAAATTGCACATGAATGGTGGCACCATGGCACTATCATACTTGGGCATGATCAAATAAAGACTTATGCAGAGTTCATAGAGAGATTAATTGAATGATTTGATGGAAAAGACTTTGAACTTAATTTCAAAGATCTGGCACAACTAAGGAAAATGGGATCAGTAGATTAGTTCATCGCAAAATTTTAGAGAATTTTCCAATTGATGACAGACATCTCTGAATGAAGGTGGGTCATGCTCTTTATGGATGGACTAGTAGAACCATTGAAGGGTTGGGTGAAGGGATTCAATTCGTCAACCCTATCAAAAGCAATCAATAAGGCATGTAGCATGGCATCATCATCAACATCATCCTCGTCCTCTCAAAAACACTCACATTCAAAACTATCGACGTTCTCGAGAGAGAAACCTTACCCAAGAAGCCATCATTGGGATTAAGCATCGCAACAAGAACTCTGAAGGAAGAAGTTGTGTTTCAATTGCAAGGGGCCTTGGGAACTTGGCCATTGATGCCTTAGGAAAGGGAAGATTCATTACATTGAGGTAATGTTTGATGAAGAAGATGAACATGAACAAGAGGAAATGCCAGTGGAAGATATCCAACCTAGTGGTGACACCAACTTGGCTAACTTAAACCATATGAAGAGGATTTCCACCTTGGTACAGTGTGGAGAATCCATTGCTTTGGCTACCAGTCCAAGGTGCACAATTTTTTGTGTGAGGGGTACCCTTCAAGGAAAATAGGTCATGGTAATGTTGGATAGTGGAGCTACTTTGAACTTCATAGACTCATCCTCGGTAAAGCACATAAGTCTCCCTATGGAAGCACATGTAGGCTTTTGGGTCAAGGTTGCCAAAGGGAATTTCCTACCCTGTATGCACCTTGTCCCTTAGTTAAGCATCACGATGGTGAATCACATAGTTACAGAGGACTTTTTCATAGTGGATCTTGCTGACATGGAAGTCATTCTTGGCATATAGTGTATGGAGATGCTTGATGAGAAAACTCAAAGTTTCAAGTGAATGGACTTCAATTTTTTGGTTGATGGAAAGAAGGTTGTCCTCCAAGGGATGGAAAATGAAGGTTTGAAGGAGGTTTTTGCTCATCGGATGGAGGTAGTCTTGTGGCACAATTATGTTAAGTGGGTTGGACATTGTTAAATCTTAGTGGAACCTATGAAGGGAGACCAAACACCTATTCAGGATGATGAGCTTTAGGATATTTTAAGTAGGCATGAAAATTTTTTCATGGATATTCCACCTGGCATACCACCACATAAGGGGTTTGAACACACAATTGAGTTGGAATCAGGGGAAAAACTAGTCATAACCACTCCATACCACCACCCCAAGAAATTCAAGGATGAGATCGAATATATGATTTAGGAGTTTCTTGAGAAGGGATGGATCCATCCTAGTTCTAGCCTATTTGCATCATTTGTGGTGTTGGTCAAGAAGAAGAATGGAACATTGTGCATGTGTGTGGACTATCATGCGCTGAACAAGAGGAAAATTAAGAATAGGTACCCCATCCTGAGGATAGATGAGTTGTTGGATGAACTACATGGCGTGGTCTATTTTTCAAAAATATATCTCCATTTTGGATACCATTAGATCCGAATGAGGGAAGAGGATGTGGAGAAAATGGCCTTCCACTGCCACTACAGATGCTATAAGTTCTTGGTCATGCCATTCGGTCTGACCAACGCACTTGCTACATTCCAATCATGCATGAACCACATCTTTAAAAAATAGTTGCATAAGTATTTTTTGGTATTCTTTGATGATCTTCTCATTTATAGTAGGATGTGGGATGAGCACCTGGAACATTTGAATGAGGTTCTGAGTATCATGGAAGAATAGTCCCTATTTGCCAAATAGTCCAAATGTGAGCTCAAAATGACAAAGATATTGTACTTGGGGCATGTTGTTAGTCAATACAGGGTTCAAGTACATCAAGAGAAGATTCATGCTATCCTTGACTAGCCTCCCCTGAAATCACTTACAAATCTGCAAGGGTTCTTCGGATTGTGCAGTTGCTACAGAAGATTTGTCAAAGATTTTTCTCAGCTCAGCGCACCTTTGATGGATCTAACAAAGAAGGGAGCTTTCCAGTGGAATGAAGAAGCACAACTCACATTTGATAAGCTTAAAGAGGTCATGAGTACTTGTCTGGTGCTGGCACTACCCGACTTCACCCATCCATTCATTCTGGAATGCAACAGGTCAGGGGAAGGCATTAGAGCAGTTCCGATGCAGGAAAAACACCCCATCACCTATGAGAGTAGGAAGCTTACACAAGTGGAATTCCTGTATTCTACTTATGATAAAGAAATGTTGGCCATTGTTCACGCACTGACCAAGTTCCTATAGTATCTGGTTGGTGCCAAGTTTGTTGTCCATATGGATCACAACAGTTTGAGGTATTTCTTGGAGCAGAGGGACTTGAATGAATGGCAATAGAAATGAGCAAGAAAGGTTCAATCTTTTAATTTTGACATTGGTTATGTAAAAAGGGAAAAATAATGTTGTTGTAGATGCCTTGTCCTGAAAACCCACCATCTACTCACTAGAACAGATCTCAGCCAACTGGAAGGCACAACTAATGGTGGAATATTCCAAAAATACATTTTTTTGTGAGATAATGGATGGTCAAATCTATGATGATCGATGTAGGGTGGTGAATGATATCATCTACTATAAGGATCGAATCTACCTAGTGCCAAAATTGAAGCTAAATCTAAAGATCTTGAAGGAAGTGCATGACTCCCCTTTGGCTGGGCATCTTGGCTTTCTTAAGACCTACAAAAGTATTTGGGAGAGGTTTTCATGGAAGGGAATAAAAGGGGATGTGTTGCAGCATGTTAGAGAATGTACTGTTTGCTAGCAGAATAAATCTGAACACACTCTTCCTATTGGACTATTACAGCCT
Source organism: Cupressus sempervirens (assembly GCA_028749045.1). NCBI lineage: Eukaryota > Viridiplantae > Streptophyta > Pinopsida > Cupressales > Cupressaceae > Cupressus > Cupressus sempervirens. The sequence continues at coordinate 901,075,833 of CM053785.1, forward strand.
TTGCCAATTCCTAGACATAAGAGGGAAAGTATATCAATGGACTTCATAAAAAATCTTCCCAGGGTGAATGGAAAGGATTGTATCTTCAATGTAGTTGACAGATTGACAAAGTATGCTCACTTCTTTGCCATCCCCTCAAACCCTAGGCTACACAGGTCACTGAACTATTTTTCAGAGAAGTCTTTTGCTTGCACTAGTCACCCTGAAGCGTCATGAACAATCTGGATAAATGATTCATCAGTAATTTCTAGATAGAACTATTTTGGATGGTAGGGACTAAACTATCCTTGAGCACACGTTACCAACTGCAGATGGATGGCCAAACTGAAATTGTGAACAAATGGCTCAAAGGTTACTTATGAAACTACATCTTGGCACAACAACGCGTGTGGATAAAATGGATCCATCTTGGAGAGTACTACTACAATACTACGTATAACATGTCAATTGGGATGGTACTGTTCAAAGCTTTGTATGGGCACGAACCACTCTCCTTCATTGATATAGTTCTGGGTGAAAACCACACTCCAAGGGAAAAGGATTGGCTTTAGGAGGGATAAGACATTTTGAGGAGGTTGAAAGAAATTTTTTAGTAGGTACAAAATTGACAGAAGGTGTACGCTGACAAACATCAGATAAAGAAGAGTTTTGAAGTGGGGGATCTAGTCTATATCAAGCTACATCCATACTAGTAATCCTCATTAAAGGGAACAAGGAAGGAGGAACTGAAACCACAATTTTATGGTCCCTACCATGTGATCTATTGCATTGATGATGTAGCATATGAACTAGTGCTTTTGGAAGGTAGCCACATTCACAATGTCTTCCATGTTTCTTGTTTGAAGAAGGCTATTAGGCAAAACATCACTATCACTACCAAAATTTCACCACTCAATGAGAAGGGGAAACTCATTCTAGAACTTGCTGAGATTCTTGAAGTGTGTTAAAAGGTCTTGCGAAACTGAACTGTTAGGGAGTACTTGGTACATTGGCGACATCTACCACTGGACAATGCAATGTGGGAAGGTGATCACATCCTCCGACACCCGGCACTGTACTTGCTTGAGGACAAGAAATTTTTTGGCTAGGAGGACTATAATATCCCCAACAAAAATAAATGTATTTAATTAATCTATGTAACGGGCTGATTATTTGAATTTAACTTGGACGCAAATTTATTTTTGTCTTAGTAGATTGTGTTGTTGTTGGCTATCTTTTTACACCCTCGGAATGTTTCCTGATGGGTATTCAAGCACAGTTTTAGGAAGTCTGTAGGCATGCTTTTTGGATTATATTTCTTTGTACTGCAAATTCCTATTGGAGCTCAACATTTTTTTTCATTTCAAAAGTGAAAGACCTTCCCTATTTGGCTTGCTTAGTTTTGGTGGAAATAAACCCTCACCCTATTTTGATTGTGTTCCTAATTTGTATCTGGCAATTTGAGGGCTAAATTACATCTTAGTCCCTATTGGACTTTGCAAATGCAAATTATTTATGTATTTCTTGCAACATCATTTGGTTTGGTATTGTAATCATCTACAAGAGCATTCTATGGGGTTTTGGGTACTAAGGCTAACCGTATGGCTTGGTATTACCTTGTACGACTACAATCTCATTCATTTCCTTCCCTAAAAATGGTACGACATTCAACCTTATTTGTACATACGGAAATCTCAACCCATCATATGACTGATTGCACTCCCACCACTTCATTACATCTACATACTGCACACTAGAATTGTAATTGCCCACACCATATCCTTTTCATTCCCATATGAAAACTAAGCGATCATTGTAAACCCTCATTCCTCACTATACAGACTAACCCAATCATTGTACAACCACTTAATCCCACCATACAACCAAGCTAATATATTGTACAGCTTGCTATGAGTGCACACTGGTTACACCGTACAACTTCCTTAGTCCATACCACCATATGGTTGACATAGTCATTTGAATAGTCCTCTAAGACCATCATACATAAATGGGTCCCCATAATCCATAGTATGGTCGTCATAGCCATCTGTACGGACTTCCTCTTGCACTTGTAACACACCTTACCTAGCATCAAAGTGGAAGCCTTCTTGCTCCTACAGGCCATACAACCTTTTTTTAGGAATTGAAATAGTGATTGCTAGTGTGGGACACTACAACATACCCCAGGACTATCAAACACCTATTAATCAACAAAATCTTAGAACCCAGTATGTTAGTTATGCAACTACTTCAAACATATAAAGAAGTACTCCAAAATAGATAGAAGAAACAATGAAAGAAACTTCGAAAACAAAAGTAACAATAAAAGAAACTTTGGAAATAGAAAGAACAATGAAACAAACTTTGGAAACAATAGAAGGAATCATGAAAGGAACTCTGGAACTAACAAAGATAATGAATATAAAAGAAATGTAGTTAGTGAATTTTAAGAAGAACTTGACAAGATATTTCTATAGGGATTAACTATTGGATCTAAAGAAAAGTTAAATGATCTAGAGAAAGGAAGATTAAAGTCAGTATTCAAGTTTAATTCAACTAGGTTCAATTAAGCTTATTCAAAGCACTAGAATTTGAAACTTCATTTAAAGATTGAACTAAAAGTAGGAAGGTTTAGAAAAGATGTATCTAGATGAGTTTAGATTGTAGCTAAGCTCACTTGAAATTTGGAGCTTATTGGAACAAGTTATGAAGGAAATAGAGTTACTATTATAACACATAAAGTTTACTCTATGATAGAAGATGAAATCTTCGTTTTCACAACAAATTTCATGGAGTGAATTTTTGTGGAGAATTGTCATGATGAAAGGAAGCTATGATTAACCTCGGGTAGCATTTTAAGATTAGACAAATGATTTTGAGGAGATAATTGATTTCAGAATGAAATTAACAACTTGTTGATTTGGCAAAGTATGTAATTAATGAAAGTTCAAGTTGGATAAATAAATAGAGTATGAACTTGATTATTTCCACATTACGATTATCTCAAAATCTTAGAGCACTTAGAAGTGATTTGACAAAGAAGTTTTGAGAAAAAGCCTACTTTAATAAAAGGTTATGAATTAAGTGATGATGTAGCTATTGGTTACATTGATCTATTGTTGAAATCTAAAATGGGTCAAGCCTCATACAAATTTGAAAATATGAAGAGATAATTCAGTTAGCTTACAAGGTATCTTTAGAAAAAGCATCTCATAAGAAGGTTAAGACTATGATGAAGAAAGCATCAATTGAAGCTGGTATGATAGAAAGAGAATCACAGGTAGTTAGACAAACAATATCTAGACTAAAACAAATTGGTGAACAAGGTGTGATGTATGTAACACCTCTATCAATTGGTCAAGCATCAGATGTATCCATTGGAGTGACTCCTACAGAGAAAAACATTCTATATGCTAGTGTATCAACCAAGCAACCTAGTGAGCCGAAATGGAATTCTGAAAGGCTAGTAGAAATTGAGACTCATAAGTCAAAAGGAGTTAAGAAACAAGCTATTAGACCTAAGTAAAGTAAGAAAACATTGTTGACAATTGAAGATTCCAGTGAGGAAGGTGATGAGGATTGAGAAGTTAAACAGCTTGAAAATATTATTGCTTCTAAGTAGCCAATAAGTAAAACAAGGCAACCTTGAAAACCAAAGATAGAAAAGATTAACATAACTATTTCCAATGAGGGGAACTTTGTGCAAATGAATAAGTTTTATGATTTGTACAATGATATTGAGAAAGAAGAGATTGCTATCTCTACTATGAGATATATATTCTTAAAAATTTGAAAGTTGAAGACATTGAAGGAGTTGTGAATTAGAAATTCTATGACAAACTTATAACTAAGAAGGCACCTATTCATGAAGAAGACATGGAACTATGGGAAAAACTATGGGAAAAACTAATGTGAAGAAGAAATTAGAAAATTGATGAACAATCTAGAACCTTACTTACAAAGTAAGATGGGGGCATTTCTATTTATGAGAGGTGAGATGAATGTCATAAGAAGTGAAACAACTGAAGCCATCAACAAGATGATGATTGAGCTAAAGACATCACCTACCACTGTAGAGAAAACTTTGGAAGTGTTAGTAAGTGGTGATACATTTCAAATTGATCAAATAAATATTACTATTAATATTGAAGATGATCCTTTTGCAAGTTGTGATTGGCTCGAGTCCCATTCTAAAATCATTCTAGATCAATTAAAATTGATTGAGGAGGAGAAAAGGAAATTAGAAAAGGGACAAAAAAAGATTGAAGAAGCCAAGCTAATGTTACTTAAGGAGGAGGAGAAGCAGGAAGAAGAAAAGAAAGAATAGGAAAGGAAGGAAAAAGAGAAGGAAGAAGAAGAGAGAAAAACAAGGGAGACAACAGAGAAGAAACAAAAGGAAGATGAGACCAAAGCATCTAGCTCATCCACTTCACTATCACTTGCCAACCTTATAGGTGATGATGATGATCAATGTAGCTTGATCTCATATTTGAACAAGTTGATTGAGAAGAATAGGAAAGTCAAGAGTTTATAGCGGACATTAATGAAGGTGACTGATAGATTGCACAACACTTTGGCAACCAAACATACAGAAGCAAACCCCAAAAGGAGAGCCAAAGTAGTAGTAAAATATTTTGATGATGAATTTGTAGATTTGTTCAGTGTAGCAGAGACTAAGGCTCAAATTTCTCATGATGCTAATCTTTTTAGCACTGTTTGTAAGAACATAAATAATGATTTGCTGAGTCTTGATATTGATATTAAGGAACTTTGAAGATGTAAACAAGATGGAAAGGTACTATACACAAAACATACTTTATCTCACAAGTTGACTAAAGTTTTGGATAATAAGATGGAAGGGAAGTTGAGTGAGATGGAAGCTCTGAAAAGTTAGTTACACCAACCTCTAGTAGAGTTGACGATTTTGAAGGACAAGTTGCTAGTGTTTACACTAACATTAGGAAACTGCAACTTTAAAAAGATAAAATTTTGAGAAGATTATCAGATTTTAGAGAATCTATATCTCTGAGACTATCACCCATTGAGAGATAATTGAAGGAATGTGTTAAAGAAAAGGACACTTATTCCAATTTCATATACATCGACCTTTTGCAGTTGAGATTGCATCATATGCCTTATGTGCAACTCTCACTACTATCAAAGTATCCAAGGACACATGGGAGAAAGGTTTGGATAGTCTAAAGGAAATTTTTGATGATTGTATGAAGATGATATCATTTTGAGGTAGTGAGACACAAATTTTAACAATTTTTGGAGATTTTGACCTTTGTCATTGATGCTAAAGGGGGAGAAACTGTATGAGAAAATTGTAATTATGATTTTGTAGTCATATCAAAAGGGGGAGCATTTGTAAGTTAAAGTATTTGTAATAGATGGTAAGTATAGTAATGCTGTAAGTTTTGGAAAAGTTTTTGATAGTTAGCAAATTTTCCTACTTTATTGCCATCAATGCCAAAGGGGGAGATTGTTGACAATTGGCTATATGGAGATATGTAAATGTTGTCATTAATGACTACACATGATGTACATGCTTGTAGAAAGCCTCAAAAACAAAGATACTTAGCTTTTTGGTACTAAAAATTTTTTCTAAGTATGAAAATGGCTTACAATAATGTATTGTTTTGCGTGCAACTTATTTCTGACATCATATTATGACTAGCAAGCTTACATGGAGGAAGAATGAAGTGAGCTAAACATGTGGTTAGCATTGCTTATAGGAATACTAAATCTAATAGTTGTTATTCATTTTCTAGTGAGTACAATTATATATTTATTAGATAGCAACAAAAATCAATATTTGAAGTATAACTTGTTTATATGATGTTATTCATGAGAGAGAAGATATATGGAAATAGTATACATGTTGATGATGATGGGTATAACCTTGGACATTAGTATAGATAGTGCAAAAAAGAGATATTTTAGATTTACAAAACAACAAAATGAAAGGTATAGACTTGAACAATTAGGGATGACATCCTAGATGTTTACACTAAATTGGAAAGTTTATTTTGGTCTTATCCAACCTAGTAATAATTTGTGAAAAGGCATGGTATTTATGAAAAAAAATCTTGTGAAATTATGTGCAAGTGATTTACAAAGAAATTTGTGAAGTTATATTTGAAATTTGTGACTGCGAAGTTTTGTACCATATGCAGAAGCAAATTTTTGATAACGTAATATCGTGATCTGAGATCAAGTTGAGGTTAGAGTAACTTAAAGTATAAATTACTTGTTTGAGTAGTGAGCTCTTCTTGCATACATTGTACCAAAACTCCTTAGAGGGTTGGAATCTCCTAACAGGGATTCAAAGTCTCCTAATAGGGACTCTTATCTATTGAATGTGTTTATAGACTCCTAACAAGGTTCATCCTCTAACAAGGAATGTATATATCAGTATATCTTTGTGGGAATCATTCCCATTAGGCTTTTCCCTTGGCTAGGGTTTCCCTAGTTAAAAAAATATGGTGTTATGAGTTCTCCTTGTGCATGGTTAGTATTTCTATTCAGCATTACTTGTTTACTTTCTATGCATGGTTTAAATTAATAAATAATATCTAGTTGATAAAAGAAGTTTATAGAAAATTGATTCACCCTCTGCCCCCCTCTTAGTATTCCCTATTTCTAATAGATAGTCCTGATTTAGGAGCCTACCTAAAGTAGCAGCGGAGGAAGAAGGATAGAATCATGTTGTATCTATCATACACAACTGATAGATGATGAAATCAATGAAAATATGAATGAGATAGATGAAGTGTCTTTGGCATTGTTGTCAAAGAGATAGAGATTGAATTTTAGTTACCGTGAAGAGAGAGAATATTGAAGAATTTATCTATGTTGTGATAAAAAAGGAGAGATTGAATAAGAAAGAGGGAGAATGTAAGGTAATGCTAGCAATGCAAAAAATTTAATTTATTTCATGATTTCATATGATAGAGGGAGCATATATTACACATATTAGAGTTGCATGGATGAGAATTAGAATGAAACTAAAACAAAGAGATTGTTGGACCCAAAGCTAAGAATCACAATGACACTAAGGATATTAAATAAGATATGATACTATACAAAAAGGGACTTATCTCAATTCAATACATATTTTGGATTGCATGGTAACTAGAGGTGTTGTAATCAATGCCAAAGAGGGAGATTGTTGGAAACTAAAATTGGAACAATTTCTATGTTGTCATTAATGTCAAACCTTATTGGGAAGAACATTTTCTATCTAATTTGAGTGTTATATCTAGATGATTGATAAAGAGGGTATGAGAAGTTGGTCATAACAAAAGCACATTGATGAAAGGTTGATTTATGAGAAGAAACTATAATGGACACTTGGTTAGTTAGAATTTGACAAGATAAAGTGATTTTTTAAATCATGTTACAAGTGAAGAAGAAAATTGTACTAAGCCTTGAAGAAGTAATCAGAGATTGACAAAATTAATAGGCTTGATTAAGCAATAGAGCATAAGATTAAGAAACTTGAAGTTTGTGTCAAGTGATGCTAGAGTTGATCAAGCCATAGTATGTGCCAAATAGAAATAGTGTTGACCAAGAATTACTATTGACTAAGTGTTACTTTATATCTCAAACAGAAAATTAGAAGTGATTGAGTAACTAAGTTATGACCAAGTATTAGAATAGAGTTTTGGCTGAGGAACAACATTTTGACATTTTATGAGAAATTGTAATTTCTAGCCAATAGAGTTAATTTCTTCAAATATATAAATTGTGTTGAAGATAAGGATGGATGACTTGGAACATTTAAATCAAGGGAAACTATGTTGTTTGTTTCTATGTAAGGATTCAAGAAGAAGGTTGGAGAAGTTTCTAGAAGAGAAAAGAAGAGATGAAATGTTGGAAAGATTCAATGAATCTGACCTAATCCTAAGATTTAGAATAATGTTCAATCAAAAAAATATTAGAATTACCTATTTAATTAGGTATAAGGGATAACCTAATGAGGTTGGAGAAGTTGTTGATGCATTTGAATTGTGAACTTGAGAAAAAGGCTAAGAAGAGTTGAGAAGTGTTGAAGTGTGGTCACTTGAAGGGTTGCCAAGTGAATCAAAGACTGACATGACAATGAAGGTCAGCCAGTGGATTAGCTTTTGAGCCAAACTAAGATATATATTTGCAAAAGTGAGATGTATTGTCTAGATCAAAACTTTTTGTTACTTTCTGACCATTGTATCCTATTGAAAGCCTTTAATCAAGGTTGACTTATTATTCATATGTAAGTCCTTTAATCAAGGTGGAATTCTAATGGAATGTTCTAAAGTCCTCTAACAAGGCCACTCCTAACATGGTGATTAAATCCTTTAACAAGGTCACATTCAGGGTAAACTTTAAGAAACCTCCCTCAAGAAAAAAGATATAAATTATTGACAAATCTTTCAAAATTTTAAAAAACCAAATTATTTTCATTGGTGAATCTCTCAATTTTTTAATTTTAAATATTATCTACATTGGTAATTTTTTGGAATCATAATTTTTGAGTAGAAAATATTGATGAATCTCAATAATAATAGGAAGTTCACTAATCGTCATGGAATATTACAAATCAAAATTGAACATGTTTTATCTCATGGAAATTATGAGGATAATTACATTATATTTTAAATTAATAGCGAAAACTAAATATTGGTAATATATCCCTTAGGTAATTAATAATTATGATAATTATTGGTGAATTAATTTTAATTTCTTTGATAATATATAATATTTAGGTGAATCAATTCTAGTCATGTATTGAATACTGTGGAAAATCTTTGAGTTTACATTTTTTAATAAAAAATAAATTATTGAGAAATTTTAAATATTTAAGAACTAAATTTAATAAAAATGTGGTGATTTAGGTTGTATTAAATCTTACATTATTAGCCAAATTACTAGCAAAAAATTTCTAAAATTTCTAAAATTACAAATATTCACCACTAAAAAATAACCTACTTACATTTAACAATGTATTTTGCAACCTTTCATAGGGTTGGATCCTAATAGAGCTTAGTCCATAAGAGTGAAAGATTGGTGACATGTTATTGGTAGTTTTCCCCAAATTGGGTTTCAAAGTTAAATCCCAATGTCAAACTTGTGCACATGTTATTTGTAATGATTTGTTGTTAATTTTTACATTTTGCAAGTCTGTTATATTAAGGATAGTGGACTCCTAGTTTATGTTACTGAAAGTTTTCTATAGAGGCCGAGCTAATGGATGTTAAGGTCAAAAGTTGTTTAAGTGTTTGTTTGAACCCCCCACCCCCATTTTTTTGTAAACATTCTAATAGTAACATGGTCTATAAAATGCTCACTAAGGTCATCACTAAAAACATCAAACCTCTTCTGGAAAGGTTTATAAGTTCCTCCTAGAAAGGATTTATCCTAGTTTGGAAAATTCTTGGAACTTCTATCTCAACTCATAAAATATTACATTCTATTGAAAAAGTAAAAAATTGGGGATGGTTCTTAAAATTGATATTTCTAAGGCTTATGATTGGGTAAATTCTAAGTACCTATTTACTATCATGGTTAAGATTGTCTTTAGTAAAAAGGTTATTTATTTAATTTGGGTTATGACCGATTTGATACACTACTCGATCAGTGTTAATGGTACACCTTGTGGCTCTTTTCCTTTGGGAGAGGTCTATGACAAGGTGACCTCCCCTCACTATATATGTTTATCATGGTGGCAGAGGTGCTAGGAAGAAACTTTTGTGCCAAAATGAATGAGGATCCATTCATAAAATAAAATCCACCGCTATGTTTCCGTCAGAGGTTATATAGTAATTTGTTGATGATACATTCATGTTTGGTCTATCTTTGGTTCTTGAAGTGAGTCAATGGAGGAACCTTTTTGACCATTATACCCATGTTTTAGTTCAACACATCAATATTGACAAAAAAACAAAGTGTATTTCTTCAATACATAGGTCCCTTTGCAAAATTGGGTCACTCATAGTCAGGGTTATCAGGTAGCCCCCTCCTAGAGACCTACCCATGACTTGCCCTAATGGTCTAGGATATTATTCAACAATTTTGGAACACAATATTGGAAAGGCTTTAGAAAAAAAATTGTCTTGCTAGAAAAGGAAGTCTCTTAGAAACAAGAGTCAACTTTGGCTCCTTTTTGTTTCTCTATAGGGGTACCAATCTACTTCCCATCCATTTTCAAATCTCTCATGCTATGGTCTAGTTGTTTGAAATGATTCAAAGGAATTTCTTATGTATAGTATTGGAAGAAAAAAATAAGAATTTACTTGGTTAATTGGGATGTTGTTTGTAAACCTAAAGATATGGGGGTTTTGCATATAAGAAAAGTAGTTGATGTCAACAAAACTCTTCTAACTAAGGTTTGTTAGAAGATAGCAAAAGACTTGGTAGAATGGAAACAAATTATGAAAACCAAGTACCTCAATGGCTCCTCTTTCACTAATTTAGACCTTCCATATGGCTCTAGGATATGGAACAATGTGATCAAGACCTACATAGCCCTACAAAGGGGTTTACATTGACAAGTAAGTAAGGAGAATAAATAAGATTCTAGGAGCACAATTGGATGGGAGGAAATCCTCTAATATAATTTTTTTTATGTCATGTTAGAGATTATTTAAAAACTACCTTGGGCCATCTAGTTTCAAATTATATCACCACTTTGTGCAAATGGGGACCGCCTTAGAATTTGATGTTTATTAAGATATTATATGAGACGGTCAACCTTATTAGGATCCATGCTTCCCCATTATAGGACAAAACAATTTTTGGCAAAAAATAAATTGGTGACTTTGCATTCAAATCCTCTTACCTTTAGTTGATTGACTTAGATGTCCCTCAACTTTCCTAGGATAAAGTGTGGATGCATCAACTTACCCCAAAAATAATTTTTTCCTCATGGGCCAGACTTTGTGAAAATATCTTGGCTATAAGGCAAGAGCCTACAACACAATGATAAATTGTGAGCCTCTTATTTGGGAGGTCCTGGGTTCAAGTTCAATAAATAATAATAATAATAAATTATAACATAGAATAATAATTTATTTTGGCTTTGGCCTCTTACAGATAAAATTAAAAAAAAAAATCTTGGCTATAAATAATATAAGAAGATGGGGTTTTTAATTCCCTAATACACGTATTCTCCACAAACAATTAGAGGGGGATATTGTCCACCTCTTTTTTTCTCTCTGCTTTTGTTTCATAGTTTTCACAATCCATGTTGAACTTGTTCAATGTTAACTGGGTCTTTGGTAACAACATTAACCAATTTATTGATAATTGGGTTATCCCTTCCCATAACCCACCAACCAAATCCTATGGAAACTTCTACCACCACATGTCGGCTAGAGTGTTTGGAAGGAAACAAATAAATTTTTTTTTAGGGGGGTTGAGATAATTGTGGAGGGAATTTCAATCGTGATCATTAAACAACTATGTAAAAACATAAAGGTGCATAAATTGAATATGCCGAGCAAGCCCTCCTCTCCCTAGTATTGCTAAGTGGCTATTGGTTGGAAAATCCCTTCAAATGCTAACACCTTTCATAGCTCCAAGAAGATGCTTTGTGCCAACACTCACAAAAAACCCCCTAGGTGGATGGACGAACCTAAAATTTGATGGGGCTCTAGAAAATGGTCATGTTATGTGTGGTTGAATTGTTAAAGAGAGGGGAGGGGAATTCAATCAGCCCATACTAGTAAATTTGAAACTAACTCTTCAAATATGGTTGAAGCTCTCGCACTTATATGAGGTGTCAAATTCATTATCCGCGTAGGAAAACCCAAGATTATGGTTAAATGAGACTCTAAGATGATTGTGGATGATATTAATTAGTGGTCAAAGAATGGATAGGCATTAGAAATTGTGTTGATCAATGTTTGGCCACTCAATGAAAAAATGGAAGAGCCTAAAATTTAATACACAATCTAGGAGGGGAAGAAGGTGGTTGACAAACTCACAAGATTAAGTTTTGATGTGATTGTACACTAGTGTTGGCAATAGTTGGGATCCCTAGCACATGAAATTAAAACTCTCATTTAGAGTGAATGTACATATCATTAACAATATATATCATAACTGGCATAATGGAACTACTCATCTTCAATTAATGGGTGATGACATATAGAGGTATATTGTCATGCAAAATAATTATGATATTTTATGGGAACTGTGGCTCTAGCTGCTCACTCAAAGTCATCTATAGTTTGTTCGATTATGGTAAGATTTGGAATTAGATTTTTGAGTATAGCTAGGGATACAATGTTAATGATAGCCTTAAAGGCCTTATTTGTATTAGCTTGGCATTTCCAAAAATTACAATTTTAATTAAGGGGCTCCAACAAATAACCTTATGCACATTGCAAGTAATTGGAATTAAGATACTTCTGATCAAAGAACTTAGAATAATAATTATGGAAGTACCAATCTTTCCAATTAAAGAACTTAGAATAATAATTATGGTAGCACCATTCTTTCCAATTAAAGAACTTAGAATAATAATCACAGTATATGGACTCACTAGAAGGATTATTTTAACCATTTCAGTAAACTTGAATAGTTTGACTAGTTTTGTATTTACAAAGTTAAGATCACTCTTCCATTCTCTTAAGGTTTTTATGATGGAAGAAATGGGGGAGCCTGAGTTATTGGTCAATAGGGGTGGGGAAAAACAAATAATTGAGCCTAGAATATTGGAATTTAATGATGGAAGAAGGAATGTTCTTTGATGTATATCACTAAGGGTGGTTTGCTATCATTCATGAATGCTATAGAAGGCTACAATGAACCAATGTATATGTAGTTGGTTAACTCTTGGAATGACTCTAAGGAAACCATAAATGTTATTAATTTTGATATCAATGAGGAAGTTATTTCTCAAGCTACTAGTCTTTTACTGGAAGGAAAAAAGTGAAAAAGGGTAACTAAAGTTGCAGGTGCGACAAGTATGAATCATTTCTTCAAGGTGGATGAAGCACCAATTCAATTGAGAGGTGGCATTGATATGGAGAAGCTTCTAGCTCCATGGAACAATGTCTTCTTTTCTTATCATGAAATGCCTAACTCTAGAGGGCCACCAAAAAATGAGTTACTATTACTACTTTCCACTTTTGAGCCACTTTTGCTATCATGATGAAATTTCTTCTTCTTTTTATTGCATGATTTATAGGTATTTGTCATGGATGTTCACAAGTGTAGGGAAGAAGGTAAAAAATATACAATTCTACACTAAGGGCTGATTTTATGGCTTTACCACTTTAAAAAAGCCACGTGCCCTCACTGAAATATTGTTTTTCTACAACCCCTAGCACCAATACCTGCCCTATGATAGTTTAGACCTACATTCCTAATTCACCTATTATTTTCCAAGATTCCCATTCTTTTAGTGGTAGAAAACACTCAATGTCCTTTAAACTTGAGATGGAACATGTTATTCACCTTGGTGAGATAGGAATTAAGTCCTCTAGGGGAAGGCAAAGATCTAATAAAATTGCCAATGAACCTAAAAATAAAAAGTAGAGGAAACACATGATATTCCAAAAGAGATAGACTTAGATTCTGAGTCTAAGGGGAGTGGGGAAAAAAGAACCCATGATAGATAGAAGTAGAAAGCTAAGAAGAACCTCTACATTAAGGAAGACTAGGATACACCTTGGAATGCTAAAGAACTCTTTCAAGAAAAATATTCCCATGTCCCAACTACCTTTAGCATGGGCATAATAGATCTTATGACCAAGGATGAGAATCTGGCTATAAATGATAACTCTCACCCGATTTCCACTTCCCCTCTCATGAATCCTAAGGAGGACCCTCATTTTTCCCCTCCACTAGTGAAATTACCTATTCAACTCCCTATGTTTTCATTTTTGATAGTTGGATGAGAGGGATTAGGACCAGACAAGAGAGAATATTGTCAAGGTTTTTTGAACAATTTACTGGAGCTTACTCCATCTTTGAAAATGACAAATCATATTCTGTACCATATAGGATCGATCCTATTGAAATATGAGCGAGAGGAGCCTGACCTCTTTCACACCTCACATGTACCCCTCTATTTAGGACTTCCTCCCACCCCACAATTTGGATAAATCTACTTTCAGATAGGTTGAAGTTGAATTGAAGAGTCTCTGGATTGAGTTGCAAAAATAGAAGAATCTATTGGTTGATTTGAACATATGGTTCACCACTCTAGTAAAGTTTTTTTTGTTAAAATTATGCATTCTACATCATCTCTTTAACTAGACAAGATAGGAGGTAAGGTAGAGGAAAATGATGAGAGCACTAAGCTACTATATGTTAGGTTTATTACAATAATTAGGTTAGGAATGTTGGACTTATTACATAAATTAGGTTAGCAAGAATGATTGTTGAATTAATGTAATAAGGGGGGAATGTTAGGTTTGTTACATTAATTAGGTTAGTTTTTGTGTTTAGATTAGATAAATAAAATCAATTCAATATATAGTTGTTGGGAAGTTATTCCCATAAGCAGTTGTTGTAAGGGAAAATAAAACTATATAAAGATGCCCAGACATCAATGTAATTGATTTAGTATTATGCAATATTATTCATATCATTCTAGTATATTATTCAGTATTGTTTCAATATCATTTTTAGTATCAAGTTTGTGTGTATCTGAATGATTAGAATCAGTACTTTTAGCATTTTATATTTATGCTCTTTCATTTTATATTTTCAGTTTCACATTCTTTGGGCTTGTTACAGTGGTATCAGAGTGGGTTTGATCAATGGGAAGAAGAGTGCAAATGAATTTTGGATAAAGAGGACCCTAACTTCTGTGGATTTATTGAAGAGAGGTTTGAGATATATTATGCAAATATTACAATGTTATATCGTCATGAATATGGTGTGATTGTTCTTCTTCTTATTTTTTCAATTACATTATTTATTCTGCAATATTATTTTCTAAAAAATGGATAAATTATCTACAATTCCTAAATTTGAAGGGCCTGAGTTTCACACATGGCAAATCAAGACACAATTAATTTTGATTGAAAAAGATTTATGGGACATTGTTAATGGAACTATTAAGAAATCCCAAGATGTAGATGAACTAACAAAGTGGACAACCAAAGATCATTGAGCCTTTGCATTGATTGGACTTGGTCTATCAGATGCATATTTGCACCATATTGATCTTTCAAAGACTTCAAAAAAAATATGGGATGGGCTTAACAACTTTTTTGGTTCATAGGCTTCTAGTGCAAAAATGTCTATAAAGAAAAAGTTGTTTAGGTTGAAGATGAATGAAGGTGATAATATTGTTCAACATATAAGTACTTTTCATCCACTTCTTAATCAACTTGTAGGTGTGAACTCTAAAATTGATGATGATGCTGCCAAAACAATCCTACTTAGTAGCATGCCTTCAAGCTTTGATCATATTGTTTTCACTTTGAACAAAATGAATCCTAGCCTACAAATAATAATTTCTTCTTTAATTGATGAAGGAAATAGAGCTCATAAGAGTCATAATTTTAATGAGGATTGTGTTTTATTTGCTAGAAAGAAATCTTGTGTTCTTGGTAGAAGAGAAATAAAATGTTTTTATTGTCAGAAAAGTGGACATGTACAAATAAATTGTTTTCATCAGGTCAAAGATCTTATTGATGGGAAGTTGAAGAAAAATACAACCTTTTTTGTAGTTGAAGGTGAGACAAACTTTTATGATTTCACAATACATTCAAATACTAATGATTGTGATAATCCACCTAAAATTGATACAAGATTTGTGTATTAAAGAATTTCAAATAAGTAAATAGGAGGCTGGAGGCAATGGAGGTTGGAGGGTTTTTATCATCTCAAGCTAGCTTCTCACTTAGAGATGATTACTGCACGAGAAGCCACTATTTGTGTCCCTGTAAAGGGTCAATTCCTCCCTAAAGACAAGAGGGGAATTGATAGATTTATGTCTCTAAAGAAAAGAGGGGGCTTAGCTACATGATTGTCCTTCTATTGAATGAGGGGTGGGGGGGGGGGGGGGGGGGGCATGATTTCAAGAATAGTGTTTGAGACACTCAGAGGAAAGACGTCCAGACATATTAGTGGTGATTATTTCTATGGCACTTGAAGAGGCGTTAGACACACTCAGAGGAGATGTGGACTTTCGGAGCAAAGGCATCTCACGTGCAGCACTAAAGGAGGCAATAGGCATACTCCATGGAGATGTGAAATTGTGGAGGAACTATGTCTCGTTGTGTAAGGGAGGTGGAAACAATGTTATTGTGAGGTCAACTTCAGGATTTATAGTTTGAAGTTGGGATATTGGGATATGAGGGAAACTTCAGGATTAAGATTTGCAATCTGAAGTTGCAGACTATTTTCAAAGATTGGTGAAGGAGCTCAACTTTAGGATTAGGATTTACAATCTGAAGTTGTAGACTATTTTCAAAGATTGGTGAAGGAGCTCAACTTCAGGATTAGGATTTTGCAATCTGAAGTTGCAAACTACTTTCAAAGATGGAGCTTCATCAAAGTTTGTAATATTGGTGAAGGCTTTTCAATTTTGTTAGATTAATGCAATAAGGGGGGAATTTTGGACTTATTACATTAATTAGGTTAGGAATGTTGGACTTATTACATTAATTAGGTTAGCAAGAATGATTGTTGAATTAATGTAATAAGGGGAGAATGTTAGGTTTATTACATTAATTAGGTAAGGAATGTTGGACTTATTACATTAATTAGGTTAGCAAGAATGATTATTGAATTAATGTAATAAGGGGGGAATGTTAGGTTTATTACACTATATAGGTTCCTATTGGACAACTAGCTGGAAGTGTTGTTAGGGATGTCGACCCCCTTTTTGAGGAGAAGAAAGGATGATGGTTGGGCTTCATTCTATGTTAATTTTTTTTTTAGTCTTTATAATAGTTTTCTTGAATAATAAACTTTTGTCCTATCATCAATAGTAAACTTACTAAATTAGTTAATAGGATTATCTTGAGAAATGAGGAGAGGAGATCTAGTAGGGATGGGATTTTAATAATTGTCTTTATAATTATTTTGCTTCATCTCATACCTTTTGTTGGCGATTCTTGGCTCTCTACAAATATGTATAGAAAGCTTGTCAATTGTTCTAGCTTTAGAGAGAAGTTTATTATGCACAGTGAAACTATTGAGCAAAGTACTGTGAGGATTGACCTTGACTTGGAGGAGTGAACCTAGGTTTTTGAAAAAGCATATGTTATGGGTGGCCCTTTTAAATGGTTTGAGATGAGAACTTGGAGAGCATTGATTTAAGGAAAAGAAATATAGAAGTATTTCAAAATGGTTGGGATCAATAATTACATTCTTGAAATCTATAGCCATAATATTGAAGTCTATCTTCAAAATTTTCCAACTCTTAGCACGACCATGTGACTATTGTGAGTTTGAAGTTTGTAGTGACCCTATAACTAATTGGAGAAGCTAATGGAATAGCTTTTGAACATCTAAAAGTTGAAAGGAAGGGCTCAATTGATTAGATCAAATCTAGGGATAATTTTTTTGAAGGAATGGAAAAGCCAGTTAGGGTTAACTCAAAAAATGGCTATGAGTGCCTCCCTCCCTAGCTCTTTTTCTATTGTTCATATATGGGTGATGAAATATTTAATCCTGGAAGGTCACCTCAAGACCTACTATAGGTATCATTTTCCTTTATTGAATATGTTCAGGCAAAAAGAGTAGAATTTTAGAGGAAATTATAGAACTGGACAAGCAAGGTTCATATAGTAACTTGGATGGTGATGAAGGAGATAAAAAAGCTAAAAATGAAAAGATCTTGGGAGATAGAATGTCTGCTAGGTTGAGAAAGAAAAAAGGAAAGAACTATAGGGAAGACAATAGGGAGGAAATCAAAGATACTCAAAACAAAGAGGTTTACGAACAAAAGTTGAGGAAACTCCACTAAGGATGAGGACTATGAAGAGGAAGAGGCCGAAGAGACTGGAAATGAGAAACATTAGTCACAGGAGGGTCATATTGAGCTCGACTTGGGTATTCAAGAGGACGTCCAGTTCTCCAATTTTTGCTAGAAGAGGTTAGTATAGAAAAAGATAACCTTTGGACCACCATATAGAACATAATAGTTATTATGGAAAATAACTTCTCTGCTAAGGTTATAGACCTCCAAGATAAAATTGATATACTCAATAATAAGTTTGCTAGTGCTATTACCGATATCGAGCTTGAGGTGATAGTTTCCTCTGTGTGCATGGTTGAGAAAGAAATGATGAGAAAGAGGGTGTTTGGCACCATTACTAGAAA
Source organism: Cupressus sempervirens (assembly GCA_028749045.1). NCBI lineage: Eukaryota > Viridiplantae > Streptophyta > Pinopsida > Cupressales > Cupressaceae > Cupressus > Cupressus sempervirens. The sequence continues at coordinate 901,094,088 of CM053785.1, forward strand.
GAACAAACTCAAGAAGGTTCATCTCCTCAAGAACAAATTAATGTGAGGAGGTGAAGAGCCCAAAGGATGTCACCAACTAGATGGAGGACATCAAGTTCCTGGTTGAAGATTGGGATAGTGTTAATTGGGCTTAGTTCTTTTCCCTTCCTTTCGTTAGCTTGGTTTTTATTTCTGTTAGAGTACTTATGTGTTACTCCAGTTTAGACTTTGTTGTTGTGTCCTAACTTGTATTTTTGAGACATAGTTTTGATACTTATATGTATGTGGTTAATCCCCATTCCTGCGGAGGCAGAAAAAACTCTCAAACTTTCTAGTTACTGTAGTGATAGTAATGGTGTTAGTATAGTTAGATGTGATAATATTAAAATTATGCGTACTTGATGATTTTTTTTATTAAATTTTGATCTGGTGGGACTGGGATTGTTTGAGATTTGAACTTCTATTTTCAACTGCTTGGGTGTAGTGGCCCGGAGCAGTAAAGGATGTATAATTACATACTTGCAGTTATACACTTATAATGATATTTTTCCTAAAAAAATAAAATAATATTTTATAGTAATAAACATTATGTCCTATTTTATTTTATATTCTTTTTCTTTTGACCTTTTAGAGAACAAAATTATTCTAACAATTAAACAAGTAATGGTTAGCCCCGTCAAAATTAGGAAAAGGGGAAAAAAGGAGCCACGAGGCATGCGGGCACTATTTGCTCCATCCAAATAAATTTATAATGGAAAATAGCAATCACCAAACGATATCTTTTAGTTGAAGGCACTAATGTTTCAACGCCCAACTCTCCCCTCGCCAATGTAAAGGCTGTCAAAACCCCATTAATAACACTCATTTCCAATACATCGAATATTAGGAATGTGGATGTTGTCTGCATGAAGAACTGAGAGATCCGCTAAAGCATGAGTTCTGCTATTTTACTGTCAGGTCAATGCCATTTTATGGAGTAGGCTCCTTATGAACAATGTTCCAGACTTCCATGGGATGGTATAATCTGGTTTTATTAATGTTCCAGGAAGGAGTCATACTAATTCTTCATCCTGATCTAGTGATGAGCATCCTGATCTAGTGTATGCAACAAGTAATAGAGCAGAAATTCTCAGTAATCTAAATGGATATTAGTCATATGACGAATAATTTAAAATAGAATTTTTTTTTTATAGAAAATGTTTTATATATATATATATATGTTATATTTATGTGCATTTATATTGAAAAATGTAATTAGAGAGGCAAAAAGTCCATATACAGTATTGCAAGTGTCTTTTAAATTAATTAATTAATTAAGTTTATAATAATATTCTTCCTGTATTTTTTTATATATTTCTCTTAAGATATAAATAAGTTTGATTTTTTTAAAAATTTAATAGATGATGTTTTGACTTATAATCTTCATACATATATCTAACAATATTAAATTATTTTATTAAGTTTAAAATTAATTAAGAATTACTATAAGTTCTAAGATTCTATTGTGCATTTTCCTCCAATTTCCACAAGCTTTGAACTTATTATTTTATTTGCCATAGGCTCATACTATTGTAGTGATTAATTTTTTACATCTCAACCAATTAGATCTAATTATTTTTCTTTCTAATTTTAAGTTTTGATTTTTGGATTGTTTATATATGAATTTTTTTATCATCTAAATTTCTTTAAAATATTTTACTTGAAGTTGATTGGCTCTTATATTTGGAGTCTTATAAGAGCAATTTTTCTGGAAGCACTATTTGGAATTTTAGTATTCACTTAAAAAAATAAAATTGTATGGAAATAAATAGTTTTGGGTTTGTAAATATTAATTTTATCACCAGTCACTCTAGTATTTGATTATATTTATAATATAAATAATTATATCTTTCAGACTAATATCTAGTACAATTTTATGATTATCTAGGACCAAAATCTCTACATCTTAATACTATTTATTTTATAAATGTTTAGTTATCTATAGTAAAAAAAAAATTAATGTATTAATATACCAATATACTAAAATGCAATTCACTAGTTATAATAGTATCATTGCATTTATGTGAAATTTAGATTTTTTGTATTAAATTTTTATCTAAAATATATATCAAATATTAATCAATTAGTAATAAAATTATATTTAATATTATCAATTTTGTACTTCATTATTCTAATTAATTAAAACTATTATCATCTATGGAAAATACAAGCCACTACGTGGCACTTGTTATATTAACATTTGTGTTTGTTGTGTGAAATTGAGTGCTTGTATCACTAACTCTCATGTTCTTTTGGCCACTAAGATTTGAAACATATGTTCATTAAGAAGCATAAAATTGAGAGCATTGATTTATTGCACATGTTTACATTTTCATCTAGTTATATATGTACATTACTTATAGTGCTTGGACAATCAACAATGCAATCACTCATCTAGTTATATTTTCACATTGTCTTAATTTCACTATGTGCACAATGAACAACACAGTTAGTGATGATTACATTACAAGATGATCCCAAACAAGACAATATGGTGCATTTGGTGAAGCTTAAAATAGATGTTCACAAAATATTTAAATAAAAATTATAATGAATGTAATGCCCTGCCAAGAGATCCAAAAGAATTAACCTAAAGTTTTACTAAGTTTGCTAATTTTAAATTTTTTTTTTTTTAAAAGAAAGAAAAATCATACACATCAATCACATAGTAGCAGAAGCAATAACATACAATCAACTATAAACATACATAACAGGTTACATTTCTTAAGGATCTCAAGATGTTGAGTCACATTTAAATTTAATCTACTGCTAAGTCCAATCAAATACCACATCAATATGAAAGAATAATGAAAAGTCCAATGTCCATTTAATATACATTTGTTCTGAATGCCTCTTGGAAAATTAATTCAAAATGCTCATTCATCCACTGTACATGTCATAGGATATGAAAGGCTTAAAAGAATATACATACGTAAAAATAGAAATACATCATCCTCTTCAGATCCATGATGCAAATGAAATATAGTAAAATAAATGAAACCATCCACCATACATGATACATCCATACATCAAAAAGATATAACATCCATCGTAAAATATAACCATCCATCATAATGATCCATGAACAGAATGAAGGTAAGTGCCAACAAGGAATGCTCCAGCCACAGTGACTATGGATGGATCTCAATGGTAAGAGTGAAAAAGCACTACCACCCGACCGCATGGAACCTAAATGGTTCACTCCCACCGCGCTGAGGAGATAGTCTCAAGTCCCAAAAAGGATATCATATCACATAACACAAATACTCTCTAAGTCTAGGAAATCCTAAAAGTATACTAACTCAAAGGTTCCAACATAGATCGACATCTAGATCCAGAGGAACACAAAGACACGTAAGAATCTACTATATAAGTGGGCAAGTGTCATCGCACGAATCACATTCGGAGTTACCTGAGCAATCCCTTAAGAATCTTGGGTCCCTAGTGATCCCTGCGGTCACTAGTATCCTCTCATACTAACGAGGCATACTATGAAATGCAAGGTCATAACTAAGCATTCTCTCTACTCCCATCCTAGTCTGTACTAGCACTCAAGGCATGGATATGAACATACAATTAATCTTGTTAGGTTCATTTTACTCTCATTTAGTGTAAATGTTATCACTTATTAAAACAACTTACAATGAGTTACCCTGGCAGCCACTTAGGGCCCCGACCTTCATTACAAGCCACTTCCTAACACTACATATAGATTACCTACCCTAAGCTCATAAATCACAAATCAAAGAATCATAGTATAGTCAGCTTAGTCATATACATAAGTGACTGGAAAACATCATAAAGATAATCATAATAACCACATCAGTTCTCCATGAGAAACTGAAGGCATCAATGATAAATCACAATATCCAATGGTTCTCCAATGAGCAACCAAAAAATATCCCAAAATAATACTGATCAAAGACTCCAAAATGGTCAACTGAAACATGTCACAACATGACATCACTAAGAACAAATAATCCAAAGCATCTTAGTCTTAAAGCGACTAGAAGGAAAATCAAATATATTGATCAATGACTCAAAAATGGTTAAGTCAGGTATCACAAAAACATACACCTCATCTTTACACAAGGAAACTGGAAAGCAATAACAATCAATTATCCATACACATCATAGAGCATGCCATCACATTACCATGGTTAAGTAAAAATAATCAAGATCAAGAACAAATCATCATATCATCACAATCGCAAAACTCCCAAGCCTCTAGTAAACGTCCTAAACTAGTCAACACCCTAGGACCACCCAAAACATAGACGGTACATAGAAAACAAAACATTCTCAAAGTTTGGCTTATTTTGAAAACATGAAGTTGAGTTAAAGTAAAGTTTAAGTTTTCTAATTTTCCTATATGTTTATGAGTGATAAGTTTTATAGTAACCCTTACCTTTAACCCATTTTATTTTAATTTAATGATTTGCATGACTATCCCAATTTGATAAATTTCTAGAATACTCCTAGAAAAAAAAAGCATTTATTTATTTAAATTATTAAACTAATTTCCATAAAAATCATTTGCAATCTTTGTTAAAATTAAGATTATTAAATAAATCTCAATGACTTCCATTATTAAATTAATTAATAAAATCTAATTTAATTAATTTAATTCTTATAAATATACGTAAAATATTCATATTTTAATTAATTACTTAACATTAAAAAAATATTTAATAAATTTTATTAAAATAATATTAAAATTTAATAATAGATAATATTAAAATTTAATAATAATTAATATTAAAAAACTTATTATAAAAAAAGAAAAGTGTTTTAAGTCCGCACAGCTATAACATAGACTACTAGCCATAGGCTAGCTGCAACCACAGTAGCAGTAATACGTATTGCTACTACTGCAGTAGTATATACTGTGGTCAGCACAACTTTTAAGCCACCAAGGGTAAGTACAGGGATGGGGTGGGGTAAAACCCCCCCTCCCAAATTTGTATATAATTTCTTTTTTATATAAAATTTACATTGTATACTTTTTTTTTAAATTCATTTTTTTTAATAATTAAATTTATTTATACAATTCAATGATAAATATCCCTTCATTTCATAAAGTATATCATTATTATTATTCTCTGAACAATTTTATTTATTCAAAACAACCCGTCTATTAATATTATTAATTTTCAATAATATATATTACATATTTACACACACACACACACACACCACACACACACACACACACACACACACACACACACACACACACACACACACACACACACACACACACACACACACACACACACACACACACACACACACACACACATAGTAAATATAGTCTGATAGGAGAAATACTATCAACCTTACAAATTTTTCCAACTTAGAATTTTCAAATTTCAATTTCAAATCTTTCCCAAATCATTTGATAAAAGGGTTCGTCTAACATTCATATTTTTAAATTAATTTTCCTTTAAATCTCAAGCCCTCCCTGTTTTAAAACTAATTTCTTTCAATTCTATTATACAGATGAGATATATATTATAGATTCAGAACAAGAGAGCAACAATTTCATGTAGCAAAATCTAGAGAGTCGATTCAACAATCACAAAGAAGGCAAAATTAACATAATTTTAACTGGGTGCATAAAATACAAGAACCTACCTAGTTCTGGTGCTAAGATTGCAACAAACCAAAAGATTTGTGAGAGAATTCACTCCTTTCCAAGGTTTTCTCCCTAAAATTTTTCCAAATTTTCCCTTTCAGAATTCCCTCTCCAAATTCACGTCCAAAATCCTCCTCCAACAATGTCCACCAAAAATGAACCCTTCAATTGTGATAAAGAGTTCTCTTCTTGATTTGAGGCACTGATTGTGCATTCACCCTAGGAGAACTCCTTGTTCACAACCCTCAACTCCATATTAACTTTTATTAATCTTTCTTTTACCTTGCATTAATCTTTTCCATGCACGTTAAAAGCATTATTAAATAACTTTATTTAATTTTCACTTGACTTCTATTTTTATTTAATTTATTACTTTAATCTCATGCACACTTTATGAAATTAAAACATCTTTATTAAGTCGACATGTTTGATCTTTCTAATTAATTTCTTCTATTTTAAACTCATGCATAAATCATGCGATATTAAATTTTTTTAATTAAACTAATATATTTTCACTCTTAATTTATTTTGAAATATAATTGATAAAATATTTATTAACTTAAATAATAATAATATTTAGCATTTATTTAAAAAAAAACTCTAAATATATTATTATTAAACTAAATAAATATTATCATGTTCTAAAATTATCCTTATCACTTTTATCTCCAAAATTTAATTTTGTTTATTTAATTAATTTCACAATTAATTAAATATAATTGAATATTAAAATATCATAATAATTTTTCATTAAATTAAATCATTAATTAATTTTTAATTAGACTTAATTAATAGAAAATACACTGAAGGCTCATAAAACAATATATGAAAACCTATCATAGCAAAACACATACTAAATCAAACAAAAGGGTTATAATCATGAATTAATGTCATTCGACACATTCAGAGGGTACTTGACTTAGATAATTGTCCTAATTATCAATTAGGACAAATGGCTTAATGGTTTAGGATTTGGACTTAAGAATTTATCTCCCCTCTCTAACCATTGAGATAATGCGATAGGGTACGCTCATCCTGGCAATTCAGAGAAGTCAATACCTAGTACCTGCAACCTACATAAAATTCACACATGTACAAACACAATATTCTAAGCTAAACAGGCAATGGTAGGAAGTGGTGCATTGTGTAGATCTCGACTAGCAGGTGACTACGACTCCCTTCCTTAATTACATTTGAAATGTCATACATAAAGAAAACAAACACGCACACCATACACATGCAATATGGGGTAAATATCCATAAGAAACACATATTATAATCCATTTAACTAAACCATCATCAATAACTGAAATTACTGAATAATCATCATGCATACATGAAATATAGAGTACCAAGTAATCTCATCATATAATCAACTAAATCTAAAACAATATCTGAAAATCTAAAAGTAATGCTACTAAACATCAAGTATAAAACTGGCCTAAAAGAGTTTGGTAATGATAACTAAAATGCAACTTAAGGGTAGACAATACAATGAATTTATTTATTTTTCCTATTTATATCATGGTGGTAACTTTATAAGTTATTATCTTTATAAATTTATTATTTTCTTGAAAATGCTTGAGTTATAGTAGATATGAAGTAAAAGTTATTTTTAAACCTATTTATTAGGAAATAATTATTTTTATGTATTCTTAATTTTAAGTTCAATGTATACCTAATCTTACATAAAGATATTATAATGTAAATTTAATATTTCTAAATATTCCAAGAAAAACATCTATTACAAATGAGACCCCACTAAATATAATACTTAATATTTTTTGGAATTAAATAAAATTATTTATTAATTATAGGATAAATTTTTATTATTTGTATTTACATCTAAAAGTATATTTAGAGCAACAAATTGAGTATTGTGAATGCCTTTTAATTAAAAATAAAAAATAAAATTTCTAATAATATTGTTTTTGTATTTTTCTATATACTTTTTTAAAAATATGGAGAAGTTTGATTTTTTTTATTTTTACATTTTTTATTTAACAAATTATATTTTTATTTATAATCTTGATACACACATATATGATATTATTCAATTATTTCAATAAGTTTAAAATTGATTTAGAATCATGATAATTTTAAGATTCTATTGGTGTGTATTTGCCTCCAATTTCTATAAGTTTTGAACTTTTTAAATTAACCTTTAGTGCTTATATCACTAGTTCTCATATTCTTTTGGCTAGTAAGATTTGATCCATGTGTTCATTAGGAAACATAAAATTGAGAGCTTTGATTTGTTGAACATGTATACATGTTCATCTTGTTATATTTGTATATTTTGTTACTTTCAGTACATGCTTGCAAATTAACAATGCAACCCCTCATCTAGTTATACTTTCACTATGTGAACAATTAACAACACAACTACATAACAATTACATGATAGATGATCTAAGACAAGACATTATAGTGCATTTGGTGAATCTTAAAATATTTTTTCATAAAATATTTAAATACAAAATTATAATATTTTTCTAAAAACTTTATAAATTTATTATTTGCTTGAAAATATTTGAGTTAGACCAGTAGATATGAAACTAAGATTTTTCAAAAACCCATTTAGTAGGAAATGATTTAGGAGTGTTTAATTTATATGTTATTTTATTTATTGATTTTGGGATGTCACTTTCAAACATGGTGAGCCACTTATCTAAAAAGTATAATCACATACATAATTACTTTTAGGTATTCTTCATTTTAAGTTTTAATGCATACCATATTCTATACACAAAATTTAAAATAAAAATTTAATATTACTAAATATTCAAAAAAATACCAGTTACAAATGAGACCCGATTAAACATAATACAAATTTTTAAAAAAATTTATTTAAAGTAAATACAACTATTAAAAATGAGTTTAAACCTAATAAAAGATAAATAGTACAAAATAACATAGATTAAATATAACATTAAATAAAATTGAAATATTTAAAAGAGCAATCTTCCATAATGATGCTATATATTTTATTAAAAAGAAGTGAGAAAGGGATTGAAACAATTCAATGTAATATTTAAAAATAATTAATTGGTAAAAATCTATAAATAAAATAAAAAATAAAAAATGAAAGTTTGTAGATCAAGCTAGCAAAATATAATAGAATAAGAAAACTATATAACTAGTAGTTAGTAGTTTGGCAAAAATAAAAAATAAAAAATTTAAAATGTAGAGACTAAGAAAAATATAACTCAAAAACTAGAGTAACATAGAACTAATTAGGAATATAAGATAGAAATTTTCACTCTTTTGACTTTCTTTCTAGAAGACAATGTATAAACCATTTTTTTTTCCATAGCCATCATTAACTTCTATTATTTGATCATTTCAGCATCTTCTTCCTATCATTTAATCCTCATTAATCTTTATATGGCTTTCTCAAATCAAGTGATCTACTTGTTATTATTTTTGAAATAATACAATTAATAGAAGTTTAGTTTATGTTCATAAACCTAAAACTTGTTTTTGGATGACCTCCATATATATATATATATAATTCCTCGAATCAAAGTGATCTACTTCTTATTATTTCCAAAATAATACAATTACTAGAAGTTTAGAGGTTTAGTTTATGTTCATAAACCTAAAACTTGTTTGTGGATGACCTCCATATATATATATATAATTCCTCGAATCAAAGTGATCTACTTCTTATTATTTCCAAAATAATACAATTACTAGAAGTTTAGAGGTTTAGTTTATGTTCATAATTTTAAAACAAGATAGAAAACCAATTGTTTTCTAGCCAATGCTTGGTTTGATAAGGAATGCAAGAGGGCTAGAAGAAACCTAAGGGAGTCAAATAAAACTAACCTTGACATTAAGGCCTACAAACAGATCTTAAAGAAGAAAAAAACTGATTTTATGTTCACAAGGAGAGAGGAGTTAATTTTCTTGGGCCAAAATAACCCCAAATGTTTTTGGAAAGAACTCCAACCAAGGAGAAAACAAACTGAAAATAATAATATTATTGCCACCCAATGGTTTGAATATGCTAAGAAACTTTATGAACAAGAGGGTGGAGTGGGACAGCCACCTTTGGTCAATGATGATACAAATCTTTTCACTGTGCAAGAGATAGAGGCAGGGATTAAGAAGTTAGGTGGAGGTAAAGCAAAAGACCTTGTTGCGCTCCAAGAAGAATATCTGAAGTGGGGTATGAAAACTCTTGCATCGCACATCACTGAAATTTTCAACAAAATTTGCAAAGAAGGGTTTTCGAAAGATTGGACAATCAGCCTTGCAATACCACTTTTTAAGAGTGGTGATGTTAAAAATCCCTCCAACTACAGGACTATAATGATCAATCCCCTCTTTGCTAAACTTTTTGGTAGCATGATAGAAACTAGGATCAGAAAATGGGCAAAAGAAAACCATAAACGTGCTAAAGGGCAAGCTGGTTTTAGGCCAGAGCACTTGACAGTGGATCACTATGTCACTTTGAGACACATTATTGAAAAAGAATGGGAGAAAAAGGAAGAGGTATTTTGTTGCTTTGTCGACTTTAAAAAGGTTTTTGACACCGTCTCGAGAGACAAGCTTTGGTTTAGGATGGAAGAATTGGGGATTCCTATGCATCTCAGAGCTGCTGTTCATAGGATGTACGAAGAGGTGAAAGTTAAAATTAGAACTTCAGATGGCATTTTAGAATGTTTTAGGAGTGATATCGGGGTCAAACAGGGCTGCCCTTTATCTCCTACTTTGTTTGGTTTATATATTGACAAACTGGAAGAGTGGTTAAACATGCAAAAGGGTGAAGGCATTCAGCTAGGTAAATTTGTTATAAAGCTGCTCCTATATGTGAACGATCTCATTTTAATTGTCAAATCTGCCTATGGTTTGCAAGATCATCTATCTTCTCTTGAGCGCTTTTGCGGAATGGTGGGGATGCAAGTCAATATCAGCAAGACTAAGGTTATGATTTTCTCTAATAATAAAAAACAACACCAACATGAATTTTATTATAATGGAAGTGTTCTTGAAGAAGTTGTGGAGTATAAATACCTTGGCATTGATTTCAACAAAAAACTAAGTTGGTCTAGCTGCAGGTATAAAAGGATATTAGGTGGGTGGAAGGCTTTTTATGCTCTTCAGAATAGGTGCCGTGAAGCAGAGTTGTGGGATTGGAAAACTATTCAAACCTTGTTCGGTCTTCTTGTGCTCCCAATTGTTCTTTATGGGTGTGAATTATGGGCCAGTAACACTACTATAGCACAATGGAAACAAATCGAAGGAATCCAAAAGCACTTGATCACAAGCAAGTTTAAAATCAAAAGCACTATTCTATATGATATCATGCTAAGTGAAATGGGGGCTGCTCCTATTGAGGCACTTGCTATGGTTTTCCTTCTAAGTTATCTAAAAAGAATTGAAAAAATAGGAGAGGATAGATGGCCTAAAGTGGTTTTTAGTGACACACTATGTCAGCGAAAAAGGACATGGATGCAACAAAACATCAAATGGATGAGTAAATGGAATATTCAATTCAATATGTGCCCCACAAATAATAAAGAAATAAAGGTCTTTGTCATGGAGAAATTCTACAAGAGAAATTGGAGAAGCGAGATCAGAAGGAAGAAATTATATAATATAAATGAGTTCAACCCCGCTTGTGATCAACTCCAAAAAGCATACATAGGAGCCAACATTTCTTGGAGGGCTAAAATTCTTATTGCTCAGCTGCGAACCAACTCTCACCAACTTCATTGTGAGACCGGACATTGGAAGAGGCCAAAGGAGGCTTGGGAAGAAAGAATTTGCAGATTCTGCAATTCTGGGAAAGTGGAAACTGAATAGCACTTTATTTTAGAATGTGAAGCCTACAAGAGTAGTACAGATAAATTTGCAGACACTATATGTGACATTTCTTGGCATAAATTATTCAACGAAGAGTACATTGAGCAATTGGGTGGACTCATCATCATCCTACACAAGCAACGAACATTGTTACTTAAGTCTGCTTGAGTTGTCTTGCTGTCCCATAGGCTATTTTTAGCCTCGTGGACGTTAAAATTTTATCTATCTATCTATCATTTAAATCTTCTTAATTTGAGAAATTTTCCTCTTTGCAACCAGTCCTTTTTCATTTCTTCCCCCAATTTACTATATTCCATAATCATTAAGGACAATGAATGTCTAAAATGCTTTCTTCAACGTGTATTTTATTGGGTGGTGGATGAAAGAGGAGCCCTAAAGTTCATTCAATGACACTTCAAGTTCTTTATTGTTGACTTGACTTTCTTATTCATAGAAAGAGGAGCCCTAAAGTTAAATTTTAGTTTCTTCCCTTGGCGATTTCTATGAAGAGTGGTAATCAATAAAGTTTTTTACCGATCTTGGGCACTCACATCGTGAGAAGAATTAATAATTTTTTATTTGGCATATGATCTATATTTAATGTCACTCAACAGGGATGTTTCAGGATGGCCGCATTATTTTATGGAATATTTTCACAATTTTATCTTTAAAAAAGGGGTTGTGAGACTCCTTATAATATAGTTTATTGTTAAGTGTTATTTAATAAAAATTCTTCATTATTAATCTATTTTACAATTTTTTCATCCATTTTTTTTCTTATAGATCTCTACTCTATATAAAATTTATTTCTAATTATTGGTATTATTAAATATTAAAATATTACACTATACTTAAGTTTATTTAGGATTATAGATTACATAGTAGTTTTGATATGAGAAATTTAGGAGTTTGTATCTTATGGTTGTTTGTGGTGAAGGACAAATTTCACTTTAGATGGTGATAATAGTTATTACATCATCACTTTATGTTTGAGATTCACCTTTAGTTTGTACTTATCACATTTTCACCCTCGTATTATTTCATTTTTTCTTGCAACACTTATTTGATGTAGAGTTCCATTCTATCACACCAAATTGACAAGTTCTCCTAGAAAATTTAGCACCTTCCTTGTTCAACATTTTGATCTTTTCATCAAGTTGGTAGAATTTCCACAAAGAGGCCCAAAGATCTTATGCCAATGTTAATATATTCAATGTATTATATTACTACAAGCAAGGGATGATGAATAGTAATCTCCAACTTCAACTGAATTAATTTTGAATGATAACTTATCAAACTAATTAACAAAAAATAAACTTATCATCTATTCACCTATTCATCCATTCATGCTAGCTTGTAAGGAAATTAATTTTAGATCCTACTAAATATCTTGATAACCCTATCAAATGTGAAGTTTGATTGCGTATTAACTTTTACGCATAGTTATTTGCAATTCACACTTTGCAACTTTCCCGCCCATAGGAATATTTGAACCCTAAAATAAGAATGATAGCCAAGGTGGGCTCCTCCCACCTAGACCTAAGACCCTTGGATCTATTCCATGACATCAACTCATGCTCTACACAGGTTGATTCTCCTTCTTTTCTTATCATTGTTGACATTCCTCTGTCTATTGGCCTGGTGTCTGACACACTCGAGTATGATTTGGCATTTTTAGGTTCCTCCTTTCCTAATGTCTATTATAGATCCTCAAAATGTTTCACTCTTGTCAAAGGTTGGAATGAGTTTTTTTCAGGATCCTTAGGGATCCCAACATATGGAGAGTTCCCAAAGGTGATTTTGAGGTTTGTGGGCCCTAAACTATTCATTCTTGACACTTTGGAAGAGAGTATATTGACTTCCTTTAAGATCTTCCTAATGAGATGATTCTTGACTTTTTGACCTACTATTGAGGTGGTCAAAAAATGGAGTGGCCAATGGAAACTAAAAGGAAGTGTCACTATCTTAGCACTTCCTGGTGGTCTCTTTCTCTTTAACTTGATGATAGATGTTGATGTCAAATTTATGGTTTCTAGTCCATAGAGCTTTAACAAGCATGGTTTGGTGTTAGCCAAATGGAAATTGTGTTTTAATCCTAAAATGGATCTTCATCATATGGCCCTCGTTTGGATTGGAATCCTAGGGTTTCCCCTAGAATTTTAGGGTGAAAGAGTCCTCTCAAGGACTGAGAACTCATTTGGGCACTTCATCACTCTTGATGAGGTGACTAGATCTAAATTGAGAATCATTTTTTTTGAAGATCTCTTTTCATGTTTCCATTAACCAACCCCTTCCCACCTTTGTTTCTCCCAACTCTAAATTAGTAAAGAAGTCTATAGACTTGGTATATGAAAATACTAAACTTTTCTATCACTATTTTATGAGATTTGGGCATCTAGACTGAGACTATAAAACCCTTGTTCTAAAAGGAAAGGAAAAGTTGTCTATCCCTAGTGTGGTTATTGTTTCCGTAGCACGAATGAGGTGGGTTCTTCCTTAATGACTACCTAGGTAGTGAGCCTACTTGAGATGGAATCCTCATTGCCCCTCTAGTGGGTGGGTAAGTGTCATAGTGGGTTCCTAGGTTGTGGGGAAGGAGACTACCCTAGTGGCCGCACTAGTAGTGGACTTGCAAGGAAAGGTTTTATTCATGGTGGTCCTGAGGGATTAGCCCTATCTAGAGGAAATTAATAATATCTTGAGATCCCCTAATTCCTTATCTTATCCTGGTCTAACATTGACAAGGTTAAAAGAAGGATAAATACCATTTCATCCTTTGGTGGTGGTTCTCAATGTATAAATTAAGGTGGGGAGTGGTTCAATGGTGTTTTAGTCCATGCCACCTACCTCAAATGTATTATCCAAACAAATTTGGGGGGGGGGGGGGTTCTACCTTGGTTTCTCCTAATTTTGTGTTGGGAATCCCTAGGAGTCAAACTAGGATCAACAACCCTTATTTATACAAATCATTATGAAGTCTAATTTTTTGGGAAGATGGGAAGAACTTGAGGACACTAGAAGGAATATTTGGGACATGAGGTAAAAGTTAGTAGACCCAATGGCACAACTATTAGAGAATAGGCCAAAAAAATAGAGTTTGACAATGGTAAGCAATCAACCCTAGAATGATCTCAAAGGAAAAATAGATGAGAGTCCTATCCTAGAACATAAGCAGTCTAAATAATCACCAAAAATAGTTTAGGGTTAAAAAAATCATTCTTAGTAGATAAATCAACACTTTCTTAATTTAGGAGGTTAAGATGAAGAAAGATGATGTTGATCACATTGTTTAAAACCTTTAGAATGAGGCCAATTTCCATTATTTGGAGGTGAATGGTGTTTTTTGAGATGTTTGTACACCATGAAACCCAAATAAATTCTTTTTCAAGGTTATTTATTTCACACATAATTTCTTGTATTTTTTTTATTAAGACCTATCTTAGCTCCTTATTAATATTTAATCTCTGAACTCCTATGCTAAGAGGTTGTTGGATTTAGAGAACATTTTGACATTTCTATCCCCTAATGATAAGGTTAAGGCTATGTGTATGGGAGATTTTATTCCCCCCATTTTCCCTTCTGAGAAAGTAGGTGGTTTTGTAGACTTTAACGATAGTATCCTAGACCTGGTGAACTTCACTAGCAAGAATAACTTCTAGGACATGGACCTTCATGTGTGTTTGTTCACCTAGTCTAATAATAGGAAGGGACTAGATCTTACTCAAGAAGGACTTGTTAGGATTATGTAATCTTTGAGATGAATTGTTTCCTCCTCAACTCCTTACATGCTTTGGACCCATATATCTTTGGACATCTCTCCTATCCATCTTGACTAGAATAAGAACAACTAGACATAATCAAATCCTTTTTTATGAAACTATGTGGCACTCACATATATACTTCCATGATGAAGTGTATGATTGGTGGGCAATAAAGGTGCAGTGTATGGGTATACTCACATTGGGTAATAAATTGGAAAATATAAAGAGGAATATGGATAGTTAGAGTCATTCTTCCTTTCAGAACATCTTAAGGAGATCTTCAAAGAAATTATAAAATGGCTATATAAGTATATGAATAATAGAGGGTCAAATTCTGATAATCAACCTTAAGAGGAGAGTTAGAAGAAGAAATTGAATGAAAATATTGATAGAGAGGAAATATTCTATAAGCATAGATTCATAGTTCAATGATTGTCTGAGGGAATATAAATACATATTTCTTTTATATGTTGACCTCTTCTACCACTAGAGGAAAAAATAAAATCCCTTCTTGATGATAATAATAATATATTTTTTAGTCTAAAGGACATTGGGGTGTGGTCTTCTCAATTCTTTTAAGGTTCTATGGGTTCTTAGAATGGTTTCATTTAAATGAGAGCTAGGGATAAACTCATAACACTCTCCCCACTATGTTGTGTAATGATGATAATGAGCACATTCTTCACTTTTTCATGGTGGAATAAATTATTTTGGTAGTCTTCTCTATGAAGGATTATAAGGTTGTAAGCCTTGATTGTTTCCCTCTTGAGTTCTTCGATTTAGTTTGGGACCATATCAATAACTATGTCACTAAAGCACCTAGGTATTTCCTTAGGAATGAAAAACTCATAAAATACCTTAACAATACATTCATTGTGTTGGTTCCAAACATTCTAGAACCTAAGTCCTTAAGGGTCTTTAGATCCATCAATTTGTGTAATATAATTTGTAAAGGTTTCTTTAGTATTATAACAAATATTATCAATCCTTTCCTAGATAAATTCATAAATCCTTATCATAAATGTTTCATTCCAGATTGGAAAATGCTTGATGCTCCTATCTTAACTCATGAGATCATTCACTCTATATATAAGTAAAAAATCTTTGATGGTGCTCAAGCTAAAAATCTCTAAAGCTTATAATCTTATTAACTAGGATTTTCTATTTTCTATCATATCTAAGATCAAAGTAAGAAATCATGTCATCTAGCTAGTTAGAGTTATGATCTAGGGATGGTTGAGTTCTTTTTTCTTTCTATTCTAGGCCTCCAACTCATGGTGCAAGAGGTCAGGGCTCAATAATTCTATTCTTCTATCCTCAAGAGATTGTAGAGAAAATGTGTGGGGTGGAAAGGGAAGGTTTTTCTTTATCTACAACATCTAAAAAATCTTATGGATTCTCTTTAGGGTATTCTAGTCTACTTCCTCTCAATTTTTATAATCTATTTTGCTATGGCTTTGGTCCTAGTGAAGATCCAAATATTTTTTTGTGAATGGCGATGGAAGAGAAAACTAGGATCATCTTAGTAAATTGGGACACTATCTGTAAACCCAAGGCTTTAGGTGGTTTGGGGGTTAATAAAGTGGAAGAATTGAAAAAGGCTCTTCTTACTAAAATTGGATAGAGGTTGGCTAAGGAAATGAGAGGTCAGCAAAAAATTGTAAAGGCTAACTATTTGCATGGTCCCTTCTTTACCTCCTATTGCCTCCTGATTTGACAAGATTTTAACTACCTCTTAATATTAAAAGGAAAACATAGGAGTTAACCAAAAGAAACCATAGTGGGGTTTCCTTTGAAAAAATCAAAAGGATAGACTAACAAGACTTCTTGGATCTTCTTCTATTTTAACTCTACAAAATTCAGATGGGTTTACAAAGAAATTTATGGATTTCTATAGTCAACATTTTGCAACATAAATTCCAATTTAGTAGATGAATATGCCATGTCTTCTTCTAATTCAAGAATTTAAAGAAAGAAAATGAGAGGTGGCGAATTCTCATTATCTCTAAAACTTTGAATCAAGTGCAGGCTTGTACATTTAAATTATGGTAATCAAATAGTAAAAAGATTTGATTAAGGCAAGAGCCTACAACACAATGGTAAATTATGAGCCTCTTATTGAAGAGGTCTTGGGTTCGAATCTACTCATGTTTAACAAATAATAATAAACATAATAATTAATCTTGGCTTCGGCTTCTTACCCATAAAAAGAAGAAGAAGATTTGATTGATTAATTGTTTACTCTATATTTTTTTTTCCAAGATCCATTAGCCTCTAAATATGACTAGAGCCTTATCTATTGGGATTTTTCTCACAGAAAATTGACAAAAATCACTAGATCTATCTAACAACTTTGTGATAAAGGATAATATAGTTCAATCTAGATCTCATTCTTATAAAAATATTCTCTAGAAAACTTTCAATCCATCGATATTCATATCAAGCATTTACATAACCATTTAGATATCCAAAAAAATATGAACAAGAATATAACTCACAAGAATTATAATTGAAGCTTAAATGATATTATCATTAAGTTTTAGAAAATTTAGAGTTACATGAAAAAAGAAAAGATCTGGATTGACTAATTAGAATGCAAATACTTCTTATGTAGTTTCCTTTAAAAATATACAATTCAGTGTCAACTTCTATATACTTCCTAAAAGTATATGTTCATTTAATAATGAAAACTTAGACTTTACTCTACCCTTGGGAACTCATTTATATAGGAGGGTTGTAATAAGATTCAGGCATTGAGGGAAAAGGAGAGTTGTTTTGATTAAAATATAGTTATATAAGAGACAAAACCAAATTTCAAAAACCCACAAGATAGTTGAAAAGAATGCGTGTGGCATAATCTAAATATTCTAAAAGTAATTCCAATTATGTGCTGTATAGGTATACCCACAATGGGTTAACCACAAAGGTAAGGTATCCTATTATGATTATTATAGTCTTCTTTTTGGGTAATTGTTTATTTCCAATCATGCTAACTATCAATGTCCTCAAGTTAGGTAGGGAGCTCTTCTATTTTATCTTTCTCAGGTTTTGCAACGATTTGTGAATTTTGGTCTTTTGTCTCTCCTTCAGGTTGTGGGGCCACCTTTCCTCCTTTTCTCTTTGATTTAATCCTTTCCTTTCTTTAGTTGGTAATTGGATGTCCCTTTCCTCTACCACTTCTAGTATTTTATCTTCAGCTTTTTATGTTGGTTGTGGAACCACCCCTTGTTTCTCTTCAATTGTTACCTATATACCCTTGTCAATCAATTATATCTCTTTAGTGTCTGTATTTTGTTTACAAATTCATTCTCAAATGCCATCAATAAGAGTCCTCAAGCTAAAGAATATAATGCTAACCACTTATTAAAAAATGTGTCATCTAGCTAGTTGAAATTAAGAATTTATTTCTCTCCATTCACAATATTTTTTCCAAGCTTCTTTACATTATGAAAGTCTTGGTTGAAAGAATCAAAGAATATCTAGGCATTAAGTACTTCTTCCATAGTTCTAGCAAACTAAATACAATTTTCTTTGTTGATGACATCTTTCATCCTTACACTCATAATTTCTTTTGATTCATTTCCCCATTCCTCTTTACTTTTAATATTACCAAGGCCATTTAGCACATGGGGAAAATGATCAAATCTTCTATTGAGATATGTGGAAAAGGATTTTTTCAACGTCTTTGTAGTATATCCCTCGTAAGATAAAAATTCAATAGATTAGTAGCTTTATCACATGTCTTTTCAAATTGATCATCAACTTTATCAATAACAGTGGCACATAAAGCAATGATATCATGTTCTCTACTGACCTATTTATCCAAAATATATCTTAACGCACCTTGATTATGCTCAATCTCACTCCAAATGCCTACTAGCTTAAAATTTCTAAATGGAATAGGGGTCAGTTTATTCTATCAACTAAGGAAAAATTTGTGTCCCTAATTCTATCCTCATTTCAACTATACCTCTATTTGAGCTAGTTTAAGTTTAGCCTTTTCCTTGTCCAATTCTTCTAGAGTGTAGAGGTCTTGATGTTGGGTTGTATTTGGAATGTCAATAATAGGTCCAATAGGAGGAAGTGGAGCAGGGGCTGCTGCAATAATTTGCTCCATCTTGCTTATTTTTCTCCCCCTTTCATGATAGGCTTCCAACACCTTTTCAAACCTAGTGTTCAACTCAATGAATTTTTTCTTGTCCTTTCTTACAACATCTGGGTGGAAATAAAAAACTTCTTTATTTATGATGGCATCTTTTTTATTTTCTGTATTAGAGACTTTTTATATTGCAAGACTCTCTATATGCTTTGAGTCTGAGGCTTCTTGGAGTCTGGATTCATCCCTCCTTTGAATTGACCATAATAATAGGGTGTTATGATCTTAACTTTATTAACCCCTTTATGGGCTTCCTTGACTTCTTCCTTTGTATTAAAATTTGTATCTTTTTCCCTATTGTTTGCATAAAAAATTATTGCATTAGCAATGTGCCATTCAACAAAAACTAGAAAACCAACATCTTTGAGTAGCTGTTTTCCCCCTTCAGGGGATATTTGATCAAAATTTTGCATCAACTCACCTTTGATCTCTTCCTCAATCTTAGATTCATGTCTATTATGTTGCTTAGACTTTATTTTATTATATATTTTTCCTCAAAATTGGAAATATTAGCTCTCCACAAAAATTGAATAAAGGCCCTAGACTTAACAAAATCATCATCAGATACAATTTTTTTGTGAGCTTTCTCTATGATGGGATCCATTTCTCTCCCCTTATAATCCTTAGTTGTAAGTTCTAAAAGTGGCATTGGGGTTAAGAAGGTATTCCCACTTCTATTTCTGATGTTATTAACACATCATCCTAGCCTCCCATTTTTTAATTGCTCCCTTAATGTATCCTCATTATTAGAATGTATAGGAGTCTAGGAATGTAAGTACTCCTCCATCCTTAATGAAGATCCCACTTCTAACTTTTTCATCTTACTTGTTGGTTCTGAAGGTGGGATTTCAGAGTACTACCTCTAATAGTCCAGCCTAGGACATGCTTCTACATTTCTTTCAACTACATATCTAACCTTTTTTTGGAGGGTGGATTGTGCTAGGATAATATAATTCTTCTTAATAGTTTTTTTGCCACCTCCTTGGCTTGATTTGAATATTTGTTTATTAATACTTCCTTTTCATTATTCAATGCTTTCATAATTCTAGCAAACTATGTCATCAATTTATTTACTTTGTCTCCACAAAATTTTATGCTCCCCCAAAGGATCATACTGGCTATCTAAATCATTAAAAAATTCATGAACTCTACTAAAAGCTATCCATTTTTCATTCCTAACTTCATGTTTTTGAATAGAAAAATCATTTCTGCTTATATCCTCAAGATAGTAGAACATATGATTGTAAGTTCTAGCTTTAGTTCTTTCTTTAAACATTCCATAAAATCCTTTTGGGTCTATGAACCTAGGATGAGATTGAGCCATCTAATATTTATCTAGTAACTCACTCAAGTGTCTCCATTCTCCCTTTCTTCTCACAAAATGGTGAACTAGTGTAAAGCTTGGAAATTTTAGCTCTCTCTCTCTCTCTCTCTCTCTCTCTCTCTCTCTCTCTCTCTCTCTCTCTCTCTCTCTCTCTCTCTCTCTCTCTCTCTCTCTCTCTCTCTCTCCCCCTCCCTCCCTCTCTCTCTCTCTCTCTCTCCCTCTAATTTTCTATAGAAATTCAACAACACCTACCTTTAATGGTGCTTGATAAGGTAGGACATGAGGCTTCCCTTGGAGTCCATATATTATAAAAATAGTAGAGATAGAGAGTGGGATAATATCTCAACAATTGTGACTAACCTTGAAATCCTTAGCATGATCCTTTGGTCTAATCAACTCCAACAAGGGTTTGGGGATTTGAGGGTTGTCCTCAATTAATAACACCCTCATTGTTGATACAAAATAATGATCAAACTAAAAAAAAAACTAGAATCGATGAATTCCCAAGTCATATCTTCAATCCATAATTGAACTGGCAAATTTTCATCAATTCTTTCTCATTTCAATTTCATATCTTTTCTAGAGACATAAACATGTTTAGAAAGTCACATGTACATGAGAAAAGAATACCATTCACATGGTTTATCAACATTACCCATACTTATGCCTACTAACCTGTTATGTATCTCTTTAGCTAGGTGGGAACCAAAATAAAATATGGAGCTCATCCCATACTACAATACCTAGTCCAACATAAAAACTAAGGGTCTTGGGACATGATCTTTCTCATCCATGCCAAAAATCTTGCAAATAGAAATATTCAAAGCATGTGCCCTTAGAAGGTTGAAATACTTGTTCCAAAGAGGCTCTTGAGTGGATAGTGTTACTAATATCAAGTTCCCCACCTTAGCAAAATGTTCTTGTAGTGGTCTACCTCAAAGATATACCCTTTATGCATCATAACCAAATTGTAAATCATCAAAATAAATCTTCTAATGTAGAGTGGTGTTGGGATTCAACACAAAACTTTCCTCTTATTTCCTTAGTTCTAACCATTAAAAGGTTATCCCTATAATGGTTCTTCATTGTCCATAGTACAAGGTCATACCTATTGGCCATTGTGGTCAATTAGTTAACATATATGAACATGTTTGGCACAACCAACTTCCCAACATCAAATTCCAATACATCACTAAGTGGCATATAATGATTTATCTATGAAAACCATCTCTTAAATAGTGTTAGGCCACCAACTGATGTTTCTACATCTCTCAAAAAATTTTCTTTTTTGTAAAAGCCTTCATCTATTTTTAATCTATGGATTTTTGGAACCAATTTCTTACCCTTTTTAGTTTCATTAGTTGAAGCAATAAATTGTTCTAGAAAATCATCATGTACATTCCTCTATTGGTAGTCTATCTTCTAAGAGAAATCCCTTCTTTGAGACATCTTTCCCAAATTCTGATAATTCCAAGACAACAAAACTTTTACCAAAAAGAGTAAACAAAACTACCAACACTACTCATAGATTGTAACTATAGGAACTTCACTCTAATTGCAACAATTAATGATTTGAAAAATACTATGAATATTGCTCTGTTCACTATGCTCGATATATTATGCACTATGAAAAGTAAAGAAAAGACCTGCACATTTTATTTTGAAATCATTTGCACAAGGAGGGTTTAATTCACCATTAATATCTACAAAATTCATATTGTACATGTAACGCAAAAGAGTTTAAAAGTTGGCCATTGATCTGAAGTATTTTTGATGTTAGTGGTCCTAAATTATGAAACCAAGTCATCTTTCCACTGGGAAGACATGTGACAACCTCTCGCATTGTTGCAAGACTTAAAAATATGCACCTTTAATTAGCGATATAGAAATAGCCATGAATTACACAATGATCAGTTTATTAGGAGTGATTGTGGTTATTTCAATATTTCTTCATAGAGTGGGTCAACTGGGAACACATGATGCTTAGTCACTTAATCATGTTCATTAGAAATTCTTTATGTTCCTCTTGCGACTATATGACCATTGTTAATCTATTTGATGCTAGATGATAAAGAATTTTTTGATGATATATCATATCACTAGCCCATTGGAACATACATCACAATGTCACATCATCAGCATAGTTAAAATTATTGTAACCTTTGGTAATGACATAGCGATGCTCATTGATCTATTCAAGATCAACAACTAAGAAAAAATGATTTTTTTATTGAAGGGTGAGGCCCACCTAGGACATGTTGCTTGTCCTTACATTCTTGCATTTTTTAATCTATTGAATCCCTTTTTATTGCAAGAAAAGGATATCTATAGATGCTTTTTTGATTAGACAACCCAAAATTTTGCTTTTGGTTCTTTCTCTATGACCCACTAGAATACTCATCACTCTGTATTGTAGTCACTATGATTAATAGCCTTGCTACTTGTTATGGTGAAAAAAAAATGACCATTGATTTTTAATTTGGTGAACACCTAGGAACACCACTCTAACAACTTCATATAGTGAACCACGAGTAGACCATAATTTGACATCTTTTGTTTCTTGATGCCATTATCTTATTAAAGCTTGCAAATCCTTTGGTCCCACCCTATCCATGAGTCTTGATGTCACTTTTTTTTCTTTCATTAAAAATCATACACCTTCTTTTGGTGAATATGAAACCCCTATATATTTTATCTACATCCAATGGGTGGTATTCATATTGACATCACTACACTCATGTGGACCCACTAGACACATGTCAAACAATCATTCTCTCACATTTTTTAAACATGTAGCTTGAAATTATGATAATATTACATCATTGATCCTCTTTTAGATCAACAAATTAAAATATTGCATACTTTACTCTCTCTTTGGGACCCACTTGGGGCACATCGAAACATCTAGCATTCTTGCATTCTTGCATTATTTAGAAACCTGAGCAGTTCTCCATAGTGATAATGTGACATCTATGGATCTTGATCTTGATCAAGGATTGGGAAAGAATTTGGAAATTCCATGGCCTAAGTTATGAACCAACTATAGTGTAAAAACTTTTCTATGATGAAATGACTTACTTCAAAACTTTATGGACCCACCATATCCATGTGTCATACTCTTGCTATGTCATGTTGGTTAAAATGAGCACGCGTTCCCATAAAAAAAAGTGACAAGAACTGATTCTTTTGGCATTTGAGGGCTAAGATTGATCATTACATTTGCTATATTTTTTTGGGGTAGGTGTCACAAGCTTTCTTTCTTGCAAAACTTAAAGAACCTTCACCTTTGCATAGAGACAATGCAAGAACCATAGATTTAGGTTGAATTGAATGGTTATAAAACAAATCGACCATTTGGTTAACCAAGAATAATTAAACAACACATAGATAAAGACATACAAAAACCATGGGTAAAATAAAACCAAGGATAAAAAGAACTAACCCCATGCTTCAAAAATTAAAAACTAGGTAAAGTGACAACCTTAGCTAAGGGATTAATACAATAGGAGGGGTCTAAACCATTTTACCACACCTAGGGTTTATTCTAAAATTCCCACCCTCAAAGAAAATAACACAACCATTGAAATTCAAAATTTTAAAATTATTTTTAAAATAAAGGCACTCAGAGAAGGGCTTATACTGGCTCTGTCTGGGTATGATAAGTGACTACTATTCATATAAGGGCTTAGAATTTTTGGTTAGAGCAGACAAAAAATTGACAATATTATAGAGAGAAACATGCACACAATGGGAAAAAAAACACTTAAATATAGAGAAAACCATATGTACAACCCCTTAACTATTGTCCATGCAAAAAAGATGTACCTTTTAGTAGAAATACCCTTTCAAGAACTGTGCATGAACTGACAGTTCTAGAATATCTCCACTATCCATCTATGTCTTCTACTAGATATTTCTCATTGAGACAATATGTCTTTGTAAGAAGCACTAGGAAAAATGACTATAACAATAGCACCAACTAGATAGAATCTAAAAGCTTTAACTACTTTTACTAGAGCATAAGCTTGTTTGTCACTTATCTCATATTTTACCTTTGCATCTTGTAATGATTTACTAAAGAATGCAATAGGTTGTTCAAAACCCTCTTCATTTTTTGAAGCAAGACTGGTGCAATTGTGTGAAAAGATGAAAATGAAAAAATATGCATTGGCTTGGTATAATTTGGAGTCCTAAGTATTGGGGCATTCCTAATTGCATTCTTTATTTCTTGAAATGCAACTAAAGGTTCACCATCCAATTTGATTATCGCCCCCTTTTTTAGCATCTTGGAAATTGTCCTGCTAATCTCTACAAAGGTTGTTATAAATCTCCTCAAGAAATTTACTTGGCAGAAGAATGAATGGATAACTTTTACAATTTTTGGTTTGGGGACTTTGTTAATAGTTGCAATCCTTTTTGGATCAATTTTTACTCCATCCTTAGACACTATGTGGCCCAACATCTTCCCTTCTATGACACCAAAAGCACATTTCCTTGGATTTAAGGAAACTCCACATTCCAAGGCTTTCAAGAAAATTTTCTCTATATGCTTGTAGTGATCCTCTTCTTTCTTGGAATAGGCTATTAAATCATCTTGGTAAACCACCATGATATTGTATATGTATTCTCCAAAGGCAACATCCATGGCTCTTCGAAAAGTGGCCCCTTTATTAACTAAGAAAAGAGCCATTCTAACATACATGTAGGTCCCCCATGGTGTAGTAAAAGAAGTTTTGTATTGTTCTACTTCATCAACTAGTACTTGATTGTAACTAGAGAATTCATCCATCATAGACATTAGTTTAGAGCCAGTAACCTATTGCAACATAGCCTCCATGTTGAGCTTACCATAATTATCCTTTAGGGAGGAAATATTAAGATTTCTAAAATCCACACACAGTTTGATATCACCAATTTTCTTTCTGACTAGTACTAGATTGGATACCCAAGTGGAATGTCATATATGCTTGATGATTCATGCATCCCTAAGCTTCATTAACTCTTCTTACATCTTTGAAGCTAGCATAGGATTAACAGGAATTTGTTTCTACCTAAATGGTTTAACATTCTCTTTTAGTGGGATAACATATTTAAAAAAATGTTCCCCATAAGCCTTTAGATCATCATAAGAGAACACAAACACATGTATAAAATTTCTCAATAAATCAAGTAAGGATTTTCGTATAGCATGGGACAAAATCTTACCTATGTACACCTTTTTGGGAGATTCATTTGCTCAAAGATTAATTTCTTCCATCTCTTTTGATTTCTTTGCTTTGAATTCGAGTTGGACCCTGTCTTGATTCTCAAAAACACTTTCCAATACCACTAACCCATTGGGCACTTTATTTGTCTTTACTTGAAAGATTTCCTTAAAAAAATTGATGTCCTTCCCATTTATTTTTTCAAAAAAGGTACTAAAATCTAATTCCTGACCATGGTATCTATCTTCATTCAAACAAAAATTGAGAATGTGTTTTTGATCTTCAAATACCTACCAATTGTTTATGTTATCAGGAATTAAAAGCCCAATTTTGCACTTCAATCTTTGAGACCCTAAAAAAAGATGTATCATTAGGTTTGATAGCCATATTGGCAAGAAAATCAACCATTTTATTGTCTATCCTATTCATCGAAGTTATCCCCAAAAATCAAATGCTTCAATCTTATCGCATACAAAACTCAAGTATTGTTTCAATATCTTCTTCTTGGATGCATAGTCTATCTAATATGAGATACTACTTACTTAGAATCACCAATGACGTGCATTTTTTTAATGTCAGGACAAGAACCTACCTTAATCCAAGTAAATTGCTTCATATTCTATTATATAGTTGGTGTTAGTGAAGTTCAAAGTGAAAGAATATTTGAATATGTTATTTTCTGGTGAAATAAAAACTACCCTAGCCCCTGACCCCTCTTTAGAACTAGCCCCATCAAAATACATTGTCCAGATATTTTGTGAATCAATTCACCTTGTTTTTTCTTGTGAAATCAATGGGACTATTTTTCAATCTCTAAAATAGTAATTTCATCCCCAAAATTTCTATGTCTAAGAAGCATGTTGCATTAGTATCAATATTATCCTCAAACATATGAATAACTCTAGGCTCTCTGTTAACCGATAGCTCTGTTGTTTATGTGAAAATAGAAAAATACAAGTCACATTGTAGGGTCCCTCCCATTGCAACACTCCATTTTCTTGAGAATAACATACCATATTGAGGGGGGATTATTGGAAATTTGTTCAGTTCTCCCCTCAGGATTTGTGACAAAGGCTTAACCATCTCTTATGTACTATAAGTTTGTAAGGAAACTCAGGTGTAGAAATAGCTTCCTACACTAATCCATTAAGGAAAGTATGATGAAAATTTAATTAAATTCTCAAAATTTCAAATTTGATATTATGTAAATTATTAATATTGCAGTCAACCATGAATTTAGAAAATAGATAGAGAAAGAAAACACAAACATAGAGATATGCTAGTGGGGAAAACCTTTCGGTAAAACAATCCCAACCCTCCAAAATTTGCACAATGTATTATCTTCAACTAAAAGTTTATACACACTTGCAGTGCAAGCTCTTTCAAGACATAGAAGACTTATCCAACAACTATGAAGAATACACTATTCACACACTCCACTCTCTACATCCCTCAAAGTGCTTATATAATGCTCTTTCCATTTTTAGGGCATCTTCCAAAGATAGCTCTTACACATCATAGGAATCCATCATAACCATTTCAATTATGATTTCCTTCGACATAATTAAATCTTCCAAAGATAGCTCTTACATGTTATATGAATTTGTCATAATTGTTTTGGTCATGATTTCCTTACATACAATTAAATCTTCCAAAGATAGCTCTTACGCATCATAGAAATCTGTCCTAACCATTTTAGTCATGATTTCCTTACACACAAATAAATATTCCAAAGATAGCTCTTACATGTCATAGGAATCTATCATAAGCATTTTAGTCATGATTTCCTTACACACAATTCAAGATGCTGACACATGTAGGTGGAGTGACACATCAACATGCCAACTAGACATGTACACTCACACTTAATTAAATTATTTGCAAAAATTACATTTACAAAAAAAAGAAAGAATAGGAATTATCCAAGGTTGAGACACCATATTCCTAACATTCTTCCACTTGTTGAAGACCTTATAAGAGCAATAGGAGCATAACGAGAACTAACCACTATAGGCTGAAAGGTCCATAGACTCCAAACACCATTTTAACTTCTCTATGCCTACTGGTTTGTCAATACATTTGCAACATTCTTTATAATATCCACCTTCTCCAATTTTACCTTTCCATCATCCACCATATCTCTCACAAAGTGAAACTGCAAATTAATGTGCTTTGTTCTGGCATGGAAAGTTGGATTCTTTGCAAGGAAAATAACACTCTAACTATCGCAACAAATAGTAATCTATCTTGCATCAACACCAATATTAGAACACAATCTATTGGGAATGATTGAAAAAGATCATGAATGAAGAGAAATGGAATTGGTAAAGAACATTTCAATCATTGTTTTGTCATTGATGTCAAATTTGCTACTTACAGGAATGAAAATTGCTTAAGTTATCCAAATACTATCAATTGGTTGATTGACAAGGAGGTGGCAATCAATAAGATGTAACTAGAGTACCTAGAGAAAGGTTGAAGTTATGATATTGTGATGAAGTATAAGGATCAGCTAAGCCATTGATGAAATAGTGCATTGATGACATACTCTAAGATACAGAGGATGGACACACTGAGACATATGATGTGAGAATTAACCAAGATTCAGGTGCCAAGCAAGATATAGGTGCCGAGCAAGATACATGTGCTGAGAAAGATATAGGTGCCAAGCAAGATACAAGTGTCGAGCAAGATATAGGTGTCGAGCAATAGTAAATAGTATTAAGAAGCTGAGTAACACAGAAGGTGCTGAGCATCAGTAAACCAATGAAGTCAAGTTGCTATATTATTTTGAAAAGTTGAAGATTCACCAGATCTGAGCCGACATGGTAGTTATCTAGAAGTTTGTGAACTAGATAGAAGATAAGAATGATGAGCTGGTGACACAGAAGACTATGTAAAATGTTTTTGGCAAATGCTAATGGATTTATAATGAAGTTTCTAGATAGAAACAAGATATGGGACAGATACATTGTATCCTACCTAATCCATTGAAACCCTAAAGTTGGAGAGGGAAATTTGAGTGGGAAATCCAGAACATAATTTCTTTATAAGGAGTTACAGGTCAGAGATCAAGAGCGTATGCATGAGAGGGAGTTGGTCATAAGTGTAATCATGCGAAGAAGCCAAGAGGAGTAAGAACAGAGCATCAAGACTCTGAATTGATTGAGTGACTAGAGAGAGCATTGGCATAAGGAGTGGAAGAACTCAAGGAGATAGATCTTGAAGGGTGAGCAAGCTGTCAACACTACAAGGGAGGAAATCCAAGCAAAGAAAAGGACTAAATAGTGATATGAAATCTGCAAGGTTGAAGTTGCAATCTATATCATGTCAAAATCCTTCTAATACTTTCTTACCATTGTATTAGATATTGAAAGCCTACATTGCTAGGTTAGCTTAATAGCTAGGTGGATAAACCTCGGGAAAAGGATAGAGACATCCCCAGGAGAAGGATAAAGAGATCCTTAAGAGAAGGATAAAGAGATCCTTAGGAGGAGGATAGGAGATCCTTAGAGAGGGATGAAAGATTCTTTTGAGAAGGTGACTGAAAATCCCATGGACTTGGGTGAGCCTAACAACTCTATGTAAATCCTTTAACAGGGTGACATTCCAAGTTGAATGTTCTTAAATCCTTTAACAAGGTCACATTTAACAAGGTAGACCATCAAAAGTGGTTGAAATCAATTGCGCAGCTACTTTGTGGGTATCATCTCCACTCCAATTTTACCTTTTTATTTCTAGAGGGTTTCTGGGTTATCAAATCCTTAGTGTTATGGTGTGATGCATGTTTACTTTTCATGGTTTTTTAATGTTTAATTAAATGCATGATAATTTCAGTTATGTGCCATTAAGGATTTGTAGAAAAAGTTGTGTTGGACATCATTGAACCTTGGATAGCTGATTCACCCCCTCTCTTAGTTATTCTAAAGAGTTATAACAATAGGTATCAGAGCTCACTGTTGATTTGTTTCAAGGTACTAGCAACAAGAAGATCAAGATGTCCAAGAGAGAAGTTCCCAAGCTAAACAAAGACAACTTTGTTACATGGCAAAGTCTGATGAAGCTACACCTCAGATCAATAGGTGATTATGCATAGACCTCAATCATAGTTGATGATGTTGACCTTGCAAGACCCCTCACTATAGATGACATGAGCAAGAAGAATGAGCACAATCAAGCTATGTTAGATATTGCTTCAACACTAAGCTATGCCGAGCATGATGACACCAAAGGATGTGATACTTCACATCAGATGTGGAATACATTATCAAGAATCTATGGAGGAGATGATAATTTAAAGAGAGCCAAAAGAGAAAGCCTAAGAGGAAAGTTTGATGATATGAAAATGGAAGAAGGAGAGAATGCTGCTCAATACAGTGCAAGAATGAAGGAAGTAGTTAGAGCCATAAGAAGCCTAGAAGGACAATTACCAGAAGAAACAATATGTAGAAAATACTTGAGAACTTTTCTTTCTATCTATGCTATAAGAGTATTAGCCATCCAAGAGCTAAGGTGTGTACCAGGAAACACAGTGACATTTGAAGGAATAATTGGAATACTCACTGCTTTTGAGCTATCCAACTTTGACAATTACAAGCCAGAAAATTTTGAATCTACATTCAAAGCTAAGATGACAATGATAGACAACGAGGAGGTTCAAACAAAGAAAAAGAATGGAAAAAGAAAGTATGTATCCAATGATAGCAGCACTGATGAAGATGATGTGGACCAATTGGAGGCATTACTAGTAAGAAGATTTCATAGAGGAAGAGGAAAATTCAAAGGTAAGCTACCAATCATTTGTTTCAATTGTAATGAAGTTGGTCACATTGCAGCCATATGCACACAAAAGAAACATTACAAGGATGGAGGCAACTTCAAGAACAAGAAAGAGGAAAACAAGGACTACAAAGGTAAAGGCAAAAGATGCTACATTGTTGAAGAAGACTCTGACGAGAATGATGATGAAGTAGTCTATGTCGCTATGAAAGATGAATCAGATGAAGATGAAGCAACTACACTGGTAACTTGCATGAACAAGAATGATAGATGGATCATAGATAGTGGATGCTCTCATCACATGACTAGAGACAAAAGTAACTTCATTGCCTTTATTCAATATGAAGGAAATAGTGTTAGATTTGGTAACAATGCACCATGTTAGATCAAAGGGAAAAGTAGTATCAAGCTTACTAAAAAGATATCATGTGATAATGCATACTATGTTGAAGGCTTGAATTATAACTTGTTAAGTGTCTCATAGTTAGGCAACATAGGATGTAAGGTTAGATTTGAAAAAGGAGTTGTTAATATTTATGATTCTCAAGGAAGTCTAATAGGAAAAGGTGATCAGACTAAGAGTAATTTGTTTTACCTAGACATGGAAGATGCTTCTTGTCTTATTGTTCAAACTGATGATGTATGGTTATGGCACAAGAGGTTATGTCATGTAAATCTTGACAATTTGATAAGCATCAGAAAAATGAAGAAAGTCAGAGGTCTACCAAAGTTGAAGAAGCTTGACAACACCATGTGCAAACAATGCCAACTAGGGAAGATGACCAAGTCAACTTTCAAAAGCAAGAATTATACTTCCAATGAAGTATTAGAGCTAGTTCATATTGACTTGTGTGGTCCTATTGAAGTACAAAGCTACAGAGGTGACAAATACATAATGCTATTTGTAGATGACTATTCAAGAATGATGATAGTCATGTTCTTGAAACAAAAATTAGATGCATTCCAAATGTTCAAATGGTACTTGGCCAGAGTTGAGAAAGAAATTGGAAAGAGCCTAAAATGTCTTAGACCTGATAGAGGAGGTAAATTCACATCAAGAGAATTTGAAGAGTTCTGTTATGAAAGAGGAATTAAAAGGCAGACATCAACACCCAAAACTCCACCTCAGAATGGTATAGTAGAGAGAAGGAATAGATTAGTTATTGACTATTCCAGGGCCTTAATGATGGAGAAAGATGTTTTACTCAAGTACTAGAGAGAAGCTATAAGTATTGTAGTCTACACACTCAACAGAGTTCAAGTCAAGAAAGGTACAAATGCAACACCTTTTGAATTCTGGTATCGGCATTCTCCTAATGTAAAACATTTCAAAATATTTGGATGCAAATGCTATATATATATAAAGAATCTAGGAATGGAAAGTTTGATGCAAAAAGTGAGGAAGGCACATTTCTTGGTCATTCTACAAGAAGAAAAGTTTATAAGTGCTTGAATGGTAACACTAACAAAGTAGTAGAAAGCACAAATGTGAAATTTGATGAGCTTGTAGAAGTTCAAAGTGTTGAGAACACCAAGAAAGTAGAATAATAAAAGACCTTTGTATACTTTTATGAAGGTATACTTAATAATGGTGAAGTTGCAACTCAAAATGACAATCAGCAACAGAATCCAGTATCTACTGTGTCATAGATAGTAAATGCTAAACAACAAACACATTTAGAAGCCAAGCTGTAGAATACAAAAAATGTTCATTCAGACTTTGAGAACAACCAACAAGAAGAAAATGAACAAATACCTGATAAAAATATACATGAAGATTCAGATTTTGAAAGAGACAACATTCAAACAAGGAAAGAACCTGTATTGGCAAAGTATGTGAAAAGACATCAGCCTGCAGATCAAATTATTGGAAACAAAGAGGCAGGACCAATGACAAGGAATAAACTCAAAAATGAAACATGTCTACTCAGCAAGATGGAACCAAAAATAGTAAGTGAAGCCATAACAGATGATGACTGGTATAATGCTATGAAAGAAGAAATAGAACAAATTGAGAAGAACAAGACATGGACCTTAGTCTCAAGAACAATTGATAAGAATGTGATTGTAACCAAGTGGGTGTTTAGAAACAAGTTAGATGAGAATGGCGAAATCACAAGAAACAAGGCAAGATTAGTCTGCAAAGGATATGCACAAGAAGAAGGACTAGATTATGGAGAAACTTTTGCTCTAGTTGCTAGAATGGAAGGAGTATGGACCTTACTAGCATATGCAGCCTTCAAAGGATTTAAGGTCTATTAGATGGATGTAAAGTCTACGTTTTTGAATGGTATACTTGAAGAGGAAATCTACATAGAGCAACCAGAAGGTTTTGTTAATGAAAAGAACAAAAATAAGGTATGCAAATTACAGAAGGCACTATATGGATTAAAGCAAGCCCCTAGAGCTTGGTATGAGAGACTTCACAAGTATCTAGTAAAAATAGGATTTGAAAGAACTGATGACAATAACAACATGTACATCACATCAGAAGAAGGTAAGGATATTCTTATATCTAAAATATTTGTTGATGATATAGTTTTTGTAGGAAAGGAAGCAGTGTGCAAAAGTTTTGCTGAAAAAATGAAACATGAGTTTGAAATGTCTATGTTTAGAGAAATCAAGTTCTTTGTAGGATTGAAAGTACATCAACTAAAACATGGCACATTTGTGACACAATCAAAATACATCAAAGAGATAGTCAAGAAGTTTGGATTGGAAGACTCCAAACCTGTCAGCACACCAATGGCAACATGACATAAGCTATCTTAAAATGATGAATTAGTTGAAGTCAATCAAATAATGTATAGATCCATGATTGGAAAACTACAATATGTTGTACATAACAGACTAGACATAGAACTAGCAGTTGGAATAGTGGCTATATTCTCTGCCAATCCTAGAGAAAATTATCTCATGGCAATAAAAAGGATAATGAGGTATCTCAAAGGAACTGATGATTTTGGCCTATATTACAAAAAGAATGAGAAGTTTGAGCTCAATGCATAAACATATGCAGATTAGGGAGGAAACATTGATGACAGGAAAAGTACAAGTGGAGGAGAATTATTCTTAGGTAAAAGGGTAGTTACTTGGACTAGTAAGAAACAAACATGCACATCTCAGTCCACTGCAGAAGCAAAATATGCAGTAGTAGCAGTCAATTGCAAAAAAATTGTGTGGCTCAAACATCTATTGAAAGGAATGAAAGAAGAGGTCACTAAACCTGTGATACTGTATTATGACAATACAAGTGCTATAAACATATCCAAGAATCTAGTAATGCATGCAAAAACCAAGCATATTGCAATCAAGTATCACTATGTCAAAGAATTGGTGGAAGAAAAACAAGTGAAGATAGAGTACATTCACAAAAAAGAACAAATTATAGATATCTTCACCAAACCATTGTCCAAGGATTTTTATGAATATCTTAGAGGCAAGTTGGGGGTAATGCCCCTAACTCAAGTAGTCTAAAGCAACATAGAAGCTACCCTACATCAACAAGAGTAGATCATTGAAATATAAGAAGAATGATGCAGAGGATGACAATAGGAGCAAAAACTCTAGACTAGTCACAAGCATGGTGATAGAAGGAGACAACATGAGATGCAAAGCTTATATTTAGCATGTTAAAGATGCTACATATTTGGCATTTATGTCAAAGAGGGAGATATAGGAGAAATTGATCAATGCAAAGTAAGAGGGAGATATATATGGAGATATATATGAAGGATTAGGAATACAGAGCAAGGATGTAGTAGTCCAGAGGGAGAAGCAAAACAAAGGATTCAGATTTTCGTGGTAACTAAGTTGATCAGCTTAATCATTTGATCAGTTTGGTTTGCCATCAATGCCAAAGAGGGAGATTGTTGGAAATGATGAAAAAGATCATGAATGAAGAGAAATGGAATTGGTAAAGAATGTTTCAATCATTTTTTTATCATTGATGTCAAACTTGCTACTTACAGGAATGACAATTGCTTAAGTGATCCAAATACTATCAATTGGTTGATTGACAAGGAGGTGGCAATCAATAAGATGTAACTAGAGTACCTAGAGAAAGGTTGAAGTCATGATATTGTGATGAAGTATAAGGATCAGCTAAGCCATTGATGAAATAGTGCATTGATGACATACTCTAAGATACATAGGATGGACACACTAAGACACATGATGTAAGGATTAACCAAGATTTAGGTGTCGAGCAAGATACAAGTGCCAAGCAAGATACAGGTGCCGAGCAACAGTAAATAATATTAAGAAGCTGAGTAGCACAGAAGGTGCCGAGCATCAGTAAACCAATGATGTTGAGTTGTTGCATTATTTTGAAAAGTAAAAAAAAATTGTCAAGTCTGAGCCAACATGGTAGTTATCTAGAATTTTGTGAACTAGATAGAAGATAAGA
Source organism: Cupressus sempervirens (assembly GCA_028749045.1). Classification (NCBI taxonomy): domain Eukaryota; kingdom Viridiplantae; phylum Streptophyta; class Pinopsida; order Cupressales; family Cupressaceae; genus Cupressus; species Cupressus sempervirens. The sequence continues at coordinate 901,129,190 of CM053785.1, forward strand.
ATGATGAGCTGGTGACACATAACACTATGTAAATTGTTTTTGGTGAATGCTAATGGATTTATCATGAAGTTTCTAGATAGAAACAAGATATGGGATAGATACATTGTATCCTACCTAATCCATTGAAACCCTAAAGTTGGAGAGGGAAATTTGAGTGGGAAATCAAGAATAGAATTTATTTATAAAGAGTTACAGGTTAGAGATCAAGAGCGTATGCATGAGAGGGAGTTGGTCATAAGTGTAATCATGTGAAGAATCCAAGAGGAGTAAGAATAGAGCATCAAGACTCTGAATTGATTGAGTGACCAGAGAGAGCATTGGCATAATGAGTGGAAGAACTCAAGGAGACAGATCTTGAAGGGTGAACAAGCTATCAGCACTGCAAGGGAGGAAAGCCAAGCAAAGAAAAGGACTGTATAGTGATCTGAAATCTAAAAGGTTGAAGTTGCAATCTGTATCAGGTCAAAACCCATCTAATACTTTCTTACCATTGTATTAGATATTGAAAGCCTACATTGCTAGGTTAGCTTAATAGCTAGGTGGATAAGCCTCAGGAAAAGGATAAAGAGATCCCTAGGAGAAGGATAAAGAGATCCTTAGGAGGAGGATAGGAGATCCTTAGAGAGGGATGAAAGATTCTTTTGAGAAGGTGATTGAAAATGCCATGGACTTGGGTGAGCTTAACAACTCTATGTAAATCCTTTAATAGGGTGACATTCCAAGTTGAATATTCTTAAATCCGTTAACAAGGTCACATTTAACAATGTGTTGTACCCCTTAATAGGGTAGACCATCAAAAGTGGTTGAAATCAATTGCGCAGTTATTTTGTGAGTATTATCCCCACTCCAGTTTTACCTTTTTATTTTTGGAGGGTTTCTAGGTTATCAAATCCTTAGTGTTATGTTGTAATGCATGTTTACTTTTCATGGCTATTTAATGTTTAATTACATGCATGATAATTTTAGTTATGTGCCATTAAGGATTTGTAGAAAAAGTTGTATTGGACATCATTGAACCTTGGATAACTGATTCACCCCCCCTATTAGTTATTCTAAAGAATTATAACATAATCTCCTAAGCCAAATGGTTTGCTTACAAACATGAGTAGTAGCCATGTACTTAACTTCTATAGTGGAAAAAGCAACCACAGGTTGTTGCTTACTCATCCAACTGATGGCACCACGAAAGATAGTGAACACATAAGTACTGGTGGATCTCCTATTATCAATATCACCTACCCAATCTAAATCCACAAACACCCACAAATAAAAACTGAATGTAGAGCTCTAGAAGAGTTACCATGATAAAAAATGGAGTAGTTTGATGTACCCATCAAATATCTAAATACTGACTTAACTGCATCCCAATGTATCCATCTAGGATTAGCCATAAACTAGCTCCAAAATCCCACTACTCAAGCAATGTCTAGTCTAGTATAGACCATAGCATACATAAGACTACCAACTACACTAGCATAAGAAACTCTACTCATGTCCTCCACCTCTCTAGGAGATTTTGGACAATCATCTATAGATAACTTTATTCTCATAGAAATATGAACACACAATGGTCTACAATATGCCATGCTAAACATTTCCAACACAGACTTCACATGCTTACTCTGAGTCAACCAAACTTTTCTATTACACCTATCTCTACTAATTTCCATACCCAAGATGTACCTTGCTGCCCCAAGATCTTTCATCTCAAACTATTTAAAATAAAAAATCACACCCTTACCCTTCCCAAATAGCAACATATCATCAACATATAATGCAACAATAAGAAGGCAATACTTTTCAACTCTAAAGTAAGCACAATGATCTGATTTCAATCTTACAAATCCAATTAACAACACAAAAGCATCAAAATTAATATTCCACATCCTAGGAGATCATTTCAAACCATATAGAGACTTCTTTAATCTACAAACCAAATATTTTTTACCTTTAACAATGTCGTGCTCAAGTTGTGACATATAAATCTCTTCCTCCAAATCACCATGAAGGAAAGTTGTCTTCACATCCATCTATTCTATCTCTAAATCATATGATGTAACAAGAGATAACAAAAATCTAATGGATGTCAACTTTGCAACATGACAGAACATTTCACCATAATCTATTCCCTCTACCTATGAATACCCCTTCACAAGCAATCTAGCTTTGTACCTTTCAATACTGCCATTTGTACAAAATTTCTTCTTGAACACCCATTTGCTACCAACGGGTTTTCATCCTTTGGGAAAAGGTGTAACATCCTGAGTTTTGGTTTTATCCAATGAATCAATCTCATCATCCATGGCCTCAATCTAGGAACCTACATCTTCAATATCCCAAAGCCTCTTTCATAGATTTAGGCTCATTAGTGTCAGTAATCAAAGCAAAGGCACAACTAGAATCTAACATAGAATAATGAAACCTTTTTGCCTACTTTCTTACTCTCATGGATCTCCTCAAGATCCAAGGTTAAGGTTGTTCTTCCTCTTCTTCTAAACTATTAGAGCTACTAGAGCTATCCTCATCATTAGACCCAATATGTGGTCTTTCTATTCAGTCTTCTTAGGGGTAGGAGGCAACTGAACCATATCTTCTTTCTTATATTTTTCATCTAGTTGTGGCACAATAGAAGAAGATGTTAGCTCTCTAAAAATAACATTTTTTTTATACAACACCTTACTAGTCATAGGGTAAAAGCATAAACCTGTGTCACCCTTTTGTAAAGGAAAAATACTAACAAAAGTATAGTTGTTCACCTTCAATGACATAAAATTGGTATTATTATTCAAAATTTGAAAATGAAGTAAACTAATGAAATGTTTAGAAATGGATGACGTTTAGGATTATAATTTTTAATAATTATTTTGAATCAAAATTGATATATTTTCCTAATTTTTATAGATAATTTTTTAGTTGTTGAAAAATGGTAAAAATTAGGGGTTTAGTTCCCACCACAAAACTATATGGAAATAAACTTATTTCATTTGAACTTAGACTATGTTATAGATAACATATATATATCTAGAACAATCAAAAATAAAAATTGACTTTAGACCTATATTTTCTCTTTTATAATGATTCAAATTTCAACTCACATGAAATCGATAGTTTTCACCTCTCACCACATTTTTCAAAATACATCTATTCTAACTAAAAGAAAAATTATACATTCTAAATGGCGACTCTCTCCTCTAGAACTCCATATAATTTTAATTTTTTTTTGATATGATTTATTATTTTTTCTTTCTCAAAATCAACATATTTTTGAGTGTTAAAATACATGCTTGTAGAATTTTTTAATGACAATATATACTGCATCTAATTAAAACACTATAAATTTTATATTAGAACATTTTTGACTTTTAGCTCGATAAAATGATGTTTATATGTTACTAAAAATATATCATAAAAAATAGTAAGAGTTATTGAAACATTATTTTTTTGAAATAATTTTATTTCTTTAGTAATTGGATACAAACTAGTATGAAACATGCAATTAATTGACATTTCCAATTGGGAAAGTGCGAGACCTTATATAAATTAGCTAGAATGAATTTATCTATAGATCATATGTTTGAAAAAAAATGATTTTTGGATAGAAATACTCAAATTAAGTCATTCTGCTATGTTAACCTAAAAGGTGACACAACTTTGTACTTTTACCCCATAGGGTCCCAAACCTTGTATCCTTTCATACCAATAGTGTATCTAAGAAACTACATTTGATAACTTTATTCTTCAATTTAGATCTTTTCTCCTTTGGAACTTGTGCATAAGCTTCACAACCAAAAACACAAAGATGTCTAATTGAAGGTTTCTTACTAGACCACACCTCCATGGGTGTCTTACCAACAAAAGCTAATGTAGGAGATCTATTAACTAGATGGCAAGTAGTTGCCATAGCTTTAGCACAAAACCATTATTCAAGACCAACTCTACTAAGCAAACTCCTAGCCTTCTCCATTAGTGTCTTGGTTATTATTTATGCAACTCCATTTTGTTGTGGGGTATAAGGAGTTTTCATATGCCTCTTGATACCTTGTTATTTATAGAACTATTCAAACTCTATTGAGAAAAACTCACCACTATTGTTAATTCTCACACACTTAATCTTCTTACTAGTCCGACTCTCTACAAGGGCTTTAAATTCCTTGAACCAACTAAAGAATTGTGTCTTACTTTTTAGGAAATAAATCCATGTCCTTCTACTATAATTATCTATGAAAGATACAAAAATTATAGACTTGGAGATTGAAGGAACTTTTATAGGACCAAATACATCAGAATGAATAAGATCCAAAACATTAGAAGATTTGTGAGAACTGGAGTACAATTGAAGATGATTTTGTTTACCATAGACATAATGTTCACAAAAGTCAAACTTGAGGTTACAATCATTTAACCCCTTAATGAGGTTCTTGTTCCTCAAGGTTCTGAGACCCTTCTCACCAATGTGGCCAAATCTCATATGCTACATCATTGTCTTTTTTGCAAGAAGCTTTCCTTCCAATGTGTTTGCACTCTTAGGTACACATGCTGCACTTCCATCAAAACTAATAACCACAATATTGTTTACTACTTGTTCAAATGGTGGGGATGAAGTGTTACTTGCTCTCTTCTTTGAAATAGAAGAATTATTGCATTGAGAAATGCATGCATCAAGCTGAAATAGAGTACCTCTCCTAGTACCCTTAGCAGGCACCATAACTCCTCTCATTGTCTTACATCCATCTTTAGTAAAAACAAGCTACACACCTACATCATTCAACATACTTATAGATAATAGTTTCCATGCTAAATCGGGGATGTGCATACCCCATTGATCCACATTTCTTGTCCATTAGGGAATCTGAGAGTAACCCATCCTCATCCAACTATCTTTAGGTGAGAATCATCATCAAAGTACATCTTTCCACCATCGAAACATTTATACTTTAAGAACCAACTTTGATGAGAGGTCATGTGGAAAGAAGCACCCAAGTCTATCAACCCCACATCATTAGATGCATGTACTACCAAGGCTACAATGAAAGCATCATCATCTTCTTGAGATTTTTCTGAACCTAAATTTGAGTCCTTCTTCTTCTTCTTTAGCTCTTTATAGTCTTTATAGAAGTGCCCAACCTTATCATGGCTCCAGCATTTTTCCTTGGAATTTTTAGGATTCTTTGATTTTCCACAAGATTTGGATCTACCCTTTCCATACTTGTTGTCATTTTTCTTTCCTCTATCGATGGATCTACCATGAACAGCAAGAGCTTCCTTAGTTGAATCTGATGACTTTCTACTCATCTCCTTAGATAACAGTGAAGACACCACATCATCTATTCTTAAAGTTACTAAACTACTTCCAAGTCCCATCACAATATGGTCCCATAAATCTAGCAAGGAACATAATAGGGTCATACATCGATACTCCTTCTTTATCTTGACACTAGATGATGTCAACTATGCAATTAGCAAATTAAAAGCATTTAGATGATCTATAAAAAATCCCCCTTCCTCCATTCTTAGAGAATAAAAATTCTTCCTTAGGAATAACTTGTTCACTAGAGATTTGGCCTGATACATAGACCCAAGTCATATCCACAAACTATTTGCACTCTTCCCATCAAGAAAATTTAGGAGAATTGAATTAGCTAGATAGAGTCTAATGACACCCTTAGCTTTCTAATCCTTGAGATCCTAATATTCTTGAAATATTTTTGTGGGTCTCACATCAAGTGATGTCACCTGCCATAGATCATGATCTTCAAGAAAGTCTTCCATCTTGAGTTTCCACAACTCAAAATTACTACAATTAAATTTCTCCACCTCCATTTTTCTATATGATGAACTAGCCATTTTAATCTACAAATTAGATTCAGAATGCTCTACACAAAACTTCCACTCAACTTGAGATTAGCTCAAAAAACCCTACCCAACAACTAGAATCAAAATTTGATAAAGCTTTGATACCACTTGTAAGGAAACTCACGTGTGAAAATAGCTTCCTACACTAATACCTTAAGGAAAGTGTTGTGTAAACTCTATTTAAATCCTTACAATTTCAGATTTGATATTATGCAAACAACAACATTGTAGTCAACTATAAATATAGAAAATAGATAAAGAAAGAAAACACAAATACAAAGATATGCCGGTGGGGAAAACCCTTTCAATAAAATAACCCCACCCCTACAAAGCCTACACAATGTATTATCTTCAACTCAAAGGTTACAACACACTTGCAATGCAAGCTCTTTCAGGACATAGAAGACTTATCTAGTAGCTACCAAGAATACACTATTCACACACTCCACTATCTATAGCCCTCAAAATGCTTATATAATGTGGTTTCCATTTTTAGGGCATCTTCCAAAGATAGCTCATACACGTCATAGGAATCTATCATAACTATTTTATTCATGATTTCCTTACACACAATTAAATCTTCCAAAGATAGCTCTTCCACATCATAGGAATTTGTCATAACTATTTTGGTCATGATTTTCTTACACACAATTAATTCTTCAAAAGATAGCTCTTACATGTCATAGGAATTTTTCATAACCATTCTAGTCATGATTTCCTTATACACAATTAAATATTCCAAAGATAGCTCTTACGCATCATAGGAATCCATCATAAACATTTTAATCATTATTTCCTTACACACAATTCAAGATGTTGACACATGCAAGTGGAGTGACACGTCAACATTCCAAATAGACATGTACACTCACACTTAATTATATTATTTGCAAAAAATACATTTAAAAAACAAATAAGAAGAATGGGAATTATCTAAGGTTGAGACACCTTATTCCTAGAAAAGTTGAGTGGTTGTATTGGGAATTGATAGGTCAACCTTTTGGTGCAATGGTAACCTCACTCTAACAAGTGGTATCAAAGCTTGGCCACACCTTTAGGTAACACCGAGGGGGAGATTTTCAGAATTTTTTTTAGTTCTCCCCTCGAAATTCATGATAAGGTCTTAAAAATATCCTATGTACTATAAGTTGAGTGGTTGTATTGGACATTGATAGGTTGGTCTTTTGGTGCAACAGTAACCACACTCTATTAGAAATATCAATTGCTAAGACACTCATGGTCAGATCAATGTTAGGATAGTCAACTAGCCTATATGGAAATGCATTGATAGTACCTATGATAGGTACCTCCCTTGCTTTCATGGCCTAACATCTATCATGTTTAGTGTCTACTTTTTGACCAAGGGATTTCATGATTTTAAAAGGCGTGACTTTATTGGAGGCTCTTGAATCAATCATACATTTTTTTTAGAGTTTCTTTAATTTATGATTACACTGAGGGAGAATGGGTCAATATTCTCTATATATGCTACTGCTAAAATGTCTAAGTACATTTGGGGTATTTAAGATATCACTCCTTTATCTTCCTTTTCCTTTTGTGTGACTTTTACCTCTTTTCCTAATGGTAATTCTCCTTTAATAAAATTATTGTTTCCAATTCCTCCTAACCAAGAGAGGGCTTTACTTTTATGTTCTTCTATCCTAAACATTTCAGATAGAGGAACCTTCATAGTAATCTGTGACAACATAGTTATCATATCAACATGGTCACAAAAAATAGGTTTACATGAATTACCTTTAGTTTCTCATACTTGAGTAGTAGGATATTCAATTGTTTTGGTAGCATCAAGTTTTAGCTTTCTTTCTTTTGTATTTATTTTAACTGCATGTACATTTTGAGTTTGCATCTTCCTCTTGGGTTCTCGTTTCTTAGCTTTACTCTCTTTTATCTTGAAAACCATTTGATCCTCTTTTTTATTGTCGTTACTCATTTTCTGGGCTATATCTTTAATGAGGATGCTTGAATCTTTGTCATTAATGTTATTTACTATTATGTTCCTTAAGTTATAAGTACTATGAACATGAACAACCTTCTCAAAAATTATCTTGTTGATTTCTTCCTTGGAAGGTTTTCTCAAATTCATTTGTTCAACCCCTGAGATCAAGTTGCATTCTTTTTTATCAACATCATTTTTATCATCTAAGAAGATCTACTGATGGTATATACGATACATATTTCACTAATTGCTCTCATCCTTTTCAGATTCTTAATTATCAAATTCTTCACAATCATTATAGGAATTAATCATCTTGCAAGCTACATCATCATGAATTTCTTTTCTTTTCCCCCCTCTTCAAGTTGTGTCTTTTGAGGTGTATAAAATGATTGGGAAATTACATAGTAATCAAGAGCATGGGGAGACTGGTAGATAACACACCAAGACATTTCTTCCACGACATTCAATGAAATTCTCTATAGGGGATCTAGTGTAATCTTGTCATTGTACCTTGTAGATGGTTATTAATGGGCTTGTCATCTTTCCACTATGTGTTGTAGTGGTAGGTCTTCAATCTAATTTTTGTATTATATTTGTTGTTGAACAATGGATTTTCATCAGTATTAGGCTTATTTGCATTGTTGACTAGATGTTTCAAATTCTTTACCAAGTTCAACTCTTGATCTATTTTTTCTTCCTTAAGCCTTTTGGATGCAATAAGATTATCTCCTTTATTCTTGTTTCCCCTGGAATTAAACAACTTAAGATCATCTCTCTTGCTAAGTTTACTAGATGCTCTCCTATTTTTTTAAATTTTGATAGATATCTTAAAAGTATCCCTTAGTGTTTTAGGATCCTCGTCTCTTAAAATATAATCCATTTTGTTGTCAAAATCATTGAAATAGGTAGTCAAGCATATATTATCACCTAATCTCGTGACTTGGAATAACTTATACATTCCCTTTTGAAAACTAATATTAAAATCAAAGGTAGATTCATTTTTATTTTTTTAATATTGTTAAATTTGTTCAACACAAAACTGGCATTAGTGTTGTTTCCATACTGTTTCTTGAAGTATTTCTCCAAATCATTCGATGAACCAATGCAATCATCACGAAGTCTCTTAAACCAATTTTTTGCATCTTCTATGAGTGAATGCACAAATAATTTCATGAAAACATCTTCATGCTCAACTTCACAATCATTCAACATATCAGTAAACTTTCTCAAATGTTCTTCACTACTAATGACATTATTTGTACAAAATTTTGTGAATTTATCTCTCAACTCAATGGGAATAGGATGAGGAAAGCCAATAATAACTATAAAACAAATCTTCTTATACCTTTCCATATAGATGGTCCTTTTCTAAGATCCTAAGATATTCGAAGAACTTGGTCTAGCAACTTGGGTTTGTGTGGGAGTTTTCCCTTGTTGGGTTGCGACCAATTGATAGGTAGTGATGTAAGAGGAAGTAGGTACTGATTGGAAAAATCCTTGACTATTTATCAAAGGATCACATGGTGGGATATGTAATCCCCCGCCAAGGGATCCAAAGAATTTCACTAAGTTTGCCAAATTTTTTTTTTTTTTAAAACATGAAAGTAAAACCATACACAACACTTGTGGAAGAAATAGTAACATCCAACTGAAAATAACATAACATAACATATTACATTCTTTAAAGATCCCTTAACGTTGAATTAATTCTAATCATAACTTATTCATCTAACATTACATCCTTAACAATGAAATAACAAGGATACATCCAATGTTCTTAAACAATATACAAGTATCCTTATGTAATTACATTTTAATTTGGCTCAATCATCCACTGTACATGTTACAAGGTATGAAAAGCTTAAAAGAATAAACATCTATGTAAATAAAGTACATCATCATCCAATATTAATCCATGATTCAATTTAAGTAAATAAAACCATAAACATTACATGATACATCATCATCATGAAGATATAGACATCCATCATAAAAGATAATCATACATCACAAACATAAATAACTAAGTGCATGGTTCCTCCCAACCGTAAATAGCATCATTAGACCATCATGGATCCTAGCCATCCCTCCGTGCGTAACATTCCAAAGCACCAAAGAGATCATCGGTATTAACATAGTAGGAATGTCACTCCTAAAACATCCTACTAACATACAAAGTAAAGCATAAGATAACATCATCTAACATGCAAGGTAAAGCAAATCATCAATATAAGAAACATACCATTAAATACATCCATCACAAGGTATATCATCTATCATAATGATCCAGGAACAGAATGAAGATAAATACCAACCAAGAATACTCTAGCCATGGTGTCTCGGACGGATCTCAAATGATAAGAGTGAAAAAACACTACCACCCGACCGCGTGGAACCTAAATGGTCCACTCCCACCATGCTGAGGAGATAATCTCAAGTCCCAAACAGGATATCAAAATCACATAGCACAAATCTCTTTAAGTCCAGGAATCCCAAAAGTATACTAACTCAAAGGTTCCAACACACACAAAATCAACATCTAATTCTTAGAGGCACACAATGACATGTAGGAAACCTACTCTGCAAGCGAAAAAGTGTCATCGCATTTATCACGTACAAGTTACCCTGGCAGTTAGCTAAACTCCACGGGTCCATACTAATCTCATGTGGCCACTAGTATCCTCTCATACTGATGAGGCATACTATGGAATGCAAGGTCGCAACCATGCGTTCTCACTACTCCCATCCTAGCATTTACAAGCGCTCAAGGCATGGGTGAGAACCAAAAAAATTATCTTTTTAGGTTCATTTAATCCCCATTTAGTGTGTAAATGTTATCACTTATGAACCAAACTTACAATTAGTTACCCTGGCAGCCACTTAGGGCCCCGACCCCCATTGCAAGCCACTTCCCGACACTACAAGTAGATAACCTACCCTAATGCTCATGGAATCATAAATCACCACAATCCTGTACAAGTGACTATAAAGAAAATCCAAAAGATAATCCATAAAACGAATCATCAAATATCCATGATAAAAGCATCAAATATCCATAATAAGAATCATCAAATCTCTAAGATAAGAATCATCAAAATCTCCATGAGCATCTGGAAAAACATCCACAAAAAATCATGACCACAACAGTTCTCTATTGGCAACTGAAGGCATCACTGATAATCATAAATATCCATTGGTTCCCATTAACCAAAATATATCATCACATCGATTGGTTCTCAACAAGCAACCAAGAATATCTCAAAATCATACTGATCAAAGACTCCAAAATGGTTGAGCCAAACATGTCACAACATGACATCATCAAGAGATAAATCCACATTTCAGTCCCATCATGGCGACTAGAAAACAAACCAAGTATAACTAATCGATGACAAAAAAATGATTAGGTCAAGTGTCTCAGATACATATACATCTCAGCTTCACACATGAAAACTGATGAACAATAACAAACATTTCATAGAGCATACGATCACATTACCATGGTTGGGCTTATAAAGATCGAGACCAAATAAGATCAGCATACCAACACATCTCATAACCCCCGAGGCTCTGGTAACAACCTAAGACTGGTCAACACTAGCCAACCCAAAACCCAAAACAAAAAGCATATAGAATACACGATGCAGACACATGTTTTGGTTTTGCTATTATCTCAAAGTTGGATTAAGTGTAGAGCTTTGGTTTTCATTTCAAGTATACTTCAAGTGTCTAAGTTTCATCATTTGACCTACAAGTCAACCCATTTGATTCCTCGATAGCATTATCCTTCCATTATTAAGAATTACATTCTAAGAATAACTTAAGGATAAATATTCACTAAACTGATCATCATTGACCTTTAATTAAATTGTCCTTTATATTTAACCATGATCCATATTCTAATTGATTAACCTTTCAACTTTTCTATGATCATTATTCATTATATTATAAGAGGACCAATTATCATTCTTCGAATAAGAGATTATAACTTCATTAAAATGATCAATTAATATCGGTTCACAATCCTTGAATTTTTATCATTCTAATAATTCTCAATTATATATTACTAAGTCTTACCATTAAAACATCTAAGGTCGTTATTCAAATCAAGAGAGTACGACTTATTAACTTTGATATCATAGTTTACAACCTCGTTAAAAGAATCATATCAATTACATCTCTATAATATAATTATTAATTAAATCCAACTAACTCTATTAATTGATCTAATTAATAATTGCACAACCATACCATCAACCCAATGATTATCAGTTGACTAACAATAGTTTGTACGTAAAAAGTCAACCTCAATACAAATATTAATAATAATAATAAGAAGTTATTTTTGGAAATCTTATCCATAAATCTATAATGACCATACTCGTCACTCTATTAACGGATACTAACTTTTCTTAACATACCCATATTATTGATAATCATTTCAGTTAAACCCATTTGATTCAACTAATTATCAATCAACTCTATTCCATTTCATTAACATTAGGATTAATAATCTCTCAATTATTTAGGTCCAAGTTTTATTATAGATAACATCGTGATAATATAACTAACTTCCCATAAAATTCTTGCACTACTAAGAGCAATATACTCCCCTTTAATTCCAAGAAATGATTCAACCTAATGATTTCCCTTTAATACTCTCCTCGGATTAATATTCTAAGCTACAAATCATCATCATGATAAAATGAATTGACTTCCCTTCATTATCTCCTGCTTATCATGCTCCCAAATAAATCCCATTTGTTTAAAATATTAAAGTTATGCACTTCGATATCTTGAATAGCTTCAGAACTTAATTACACTTCCCTTCCAATACAATCTTGATAACATAACTTCAATTATTAACTTAAATTGAATTAAGCAATAACTATAGCAACCATTTATACTATTATCCATTAATAGTTTAACAATTATTAACTAATAGCAACCTTATTAATAATTTTAACACTAATGATTTAAAATAACAATAATCTCACCAGATTCACCATTGGTTTAGCCAACTAACTTTTGACTAAATTAATCAACCATATTTTAATCGATTAATATTCTAATTAATAACTTAATAATAACTTGTAAATAAATAATAACAAGTTATATTAACAAGTTATCACAATAATCTTATTAATCAATCGACAATACTAGATTCATCATTATATACTAAATAAATTACTTAATAATTTAAATCTAAATCAAAATTATTATTAATAATTCATCAATAATTTATAAATTAAAATTGATTATTAAAAATCACTTATTATATATATATATATATAAACCTACAAGCAACGCTTTATAATTATAAGACTTTAATATATATAAATATGTTGCAATTCGAATCATATTATCGAGTGATATGAAATTGCTTTGGCTTAATAAGCCGTGCAGTTAACTTCCCATCGCAGGTATAGCACGTCTGTATAGGTATATTGCAAGTGGTGTGGGCATTGTCGGAGGTAAGTGTACGTGTGGCAGTTTTGTGATCCGCCCCTATCGCAGGCATTCTGCGGTGTGGGGTACCCGCAGGTACCTTGCTTTGTGACCTTCTCCCAATGGACAGAGACAGGGGGGTACGGGTCCGTCCCTCCCCCAATCATATATGTATAATGATTTTGATTAAACATTTTTCCTTCTTCTTAATTCGGTTTATAATAAACACTTTCACCATATGCAAATTCAAATTTGTAAATAAAGTTTCTCATTTACACAAATATATACATATATGTATATATGTATATATATGTATATACGTATATGTATGTATATGTATGTGTGTGTGTGTGTATATATATATATATATATATACAACATTTGTTATCAACCATCACTATATTTAAAATACACACACACACACACACACACACACACACACACACACACACACATTTATTTATGTGTAGATTTACAAAAGAAAATGCATACTTAGATTTAAAGGACTTTTCTAAATAAGTATTTTTCCTTTTAAATAATTGTTTTCTAAACATATCCATTAATCCATCCAATAGGTTTATCTATAAAATTTGAAATCATCATTCTCAATTTGATTCTAATCCGAACCCATACCCGTTTATATCTAATTTCTCTTTAATTGGATCTAGGGTTTTCTAATGTTTTCTTCTCAAACAAGTAAATACATATCTAGATTCCGATTCAAATTGCAAATTCATTCATGGAATATAATCAGACACATATAACAAACATGATGAAGACAGGAAGAGAAATAGTGCAAAGAGAATATGTGAATACCACGAGTGCACTTGGACACTGATGCTAATCTGCCATGCCTCAGAAGTCCATAGAAAATCCATTCCTTCTCCATCACCCGCGATTCTTCCAAGATCCAAGCCAATCGAATCCTCCAAGTGACTAGAAGTGCTAGAAGAAGCATAGAAGCATATAGAAAATATATGAGCATGTAGAAATATATGAGCATGAAGAAGCATATGAGCATGTAAGCTTGAAGCTTGTAGCTTCCATTAAGCTTCCATTAAGCTTGCATTAAGCTTGCCCAAAACACACTAGGAGAGCCTCTATTTAAAGGCCTCTAAGATGCATCTAGAGTGTCTCTAGAAACAACTAGAAGATAAGCATGACAACCAAGCATGAGCCTTCTCCAACCTTCTAGATGAGTCTTAAGGTTGTAGACACCATGTGCTCAAATAAAATGCTAACTTCTAAGTGTAGACAACTAGTGCATTCTTAGAGTGTAAACTTCTGTGTTGTCTACATGACAACTTTCGAGAATTTGCCAACTCCTATGTGAGAAAACATTAAAATAATGCACATTAATTAATATAAAATTTACTTTACTCTTTCCGATTTAATTAATTAATTTATTAAATCTCATACACCAACTTTTATAATTCCACTTTTCAATCTTAATATATTTATATTTTAAGCACATGAAATCTAGAATCTTTTAATAATTTTAAATATATTTTCCACTTTTAAATTTCATTTTCCAAAACTTAATTGCTAAAATATTTATTAGCTTTAATAACAATATTATTTAGTCATTTATTTAAAAATGAGCTCCAATAAATATTGTCACATTCCAAATTTAATATTATAACTTTTATTTCACATTTAATTATTTTATTTAATTAATTTCCCAATTAATTAAATAAAGTAAATATTAAAATATCATATTAATTTTTCATTAAATTAAACCATTAATTAAATCTTTTAATTAGGCTTAATTAATAGAAAATACATCTAAGACTCATAAGATAAAAATATGAAAACTCATCATAGCCAAAATACATACAAAATCAAACCAAGGGTTTAAATCATGAATTACGTCATTTGACACATTTGGAAGGTACTCAACTCGGATACTTGTCCTAATTTTCCAATTAGAACAAATGGCTTAAAAGGTTAGGATTTGGACTTGAGAATTTATCTCCCCTCTCTTATCATTGAGATAATGTGATAGGGTACGCTCATCCTGACAAATTCAGGAAAGTTGATACTCGGTACCTGCAACCTGCATAAAAACCATGCATGTACAAGCACAATATATACTAAACTAAATAGGCAATGACAGGAAGTGGTGCATCGTGTAGATGCCGACTAGCAGGTGACTACGACTCCTTTCCTTAACCACATCAGACACACCATACAAAAGAAAACACGCAAAGAAAACACACACACCATACACATGCAAGTATGGGGTAAGTATTCATAATAAAACACATATGATAATAAACCATCTAACTAATCATCATTAATAACTGAAAGAAATGTAATAATCATCATGCATACATGAAATGCAAAATCTAAGTAATCTCATCACATAATAAACTGAATCCATAGCACAATATCTGTTAATCTCATATCAATGTTGCTAACCATCAACATAAAACTAGCTCCAAAAGGGTTCGACAATGATAACAAAATGCGAACTAGGGGCAGGCACTACAGGATAGAAGATACACGTTGTGAAGTCTGATTTTCCCAAGTTGTTAGGAAAGAGGTGGATTTTAGGAATTGAGTTTTGCTCCTTGATTCTCTTGCCTCAGCTTCATTTCCAACTTTTGTCCAATCCTTTTTCCAAATCTTCCCTATATTTCTTATCTCTTTTCAACTCTAAGCCACTCTTGGAAATAACAATACTATTGGGGGGAATAGGAGGTTCATTGATCTGAATACCAACAGTCTTTTTGTTTCCTTTATCATCATTGTTAGCAGTGAGATCTATCACATTCTCTTCAATGGGTATATAAGGGTGAACTTGAGGAATAATAAGTCCTTCTTTTCCACATAGGACATGGTCTCGATCTTGGATCTTAAATTATATTTCTTCGATATCTCCAAATATGTCTGAGTGTAAGGTTGAAGATTTCTCTTCAAACTTCTTGTTGTAGTCTTTTAGTGCTTCCATTCTTCTAAGAAAACCTTCCCTCTCTATGAGGGAATTCATTGTGATTACTTATTTCTCTTTCTCCAAACATATACATTTCATATCCTCCTCTACAATCCTTTTCCTTAGTACTTCAATTCTAGATAGCAAGTCATAATGATTTGTTGAGAATAGATTGAGGAATATTGTTGAAGAAGGGTATTACTGAGAAAAATTTATACAAGTATGATCAATATGTTTCAATCATCATTTTTTCACTGATGTCAAACTTGCTATTTTCTGGTAAGACAACTTCTTATATGATTTAAATACTATCACTTATTTGATTGATGAAGAGGATTTGATCAAAAGATGTAACAATAGCACCTAGAGGAAAGGTTGAGCTATGATATGTAAGGGAATACAAGAATCAGCTAAGACAATAACAATATGGTGTATTGATAATCTACTTAAGGTTATAGAGGCTGGTTACATTAAGAAAATATAGAAGAACAAGTTAAACAAAATGTTTGTCTTCCAAGCTTGACCGAGTGAATAGTAGGTGCCGAGAAAAGTTAGTACAAGTCAAGTAAAAAATAAGTTGGAACCAAATAAAAGTCTATTCTAGTATATGCCAAGCAAAATAGTGGATGTCAAGTAGAGTTTAGTTGAATTCAAGCACCAATAAACCTTAGTTCATGTTGAGTGATTCTATAGAGGATGCCAAGCAATGTAGTATGTGTCAAGCATCAAAAGAAAGTTAATGCCTAGTGGCTGCATTATTTGAAAGATTGTGAATTCGATGGATCTAAGTCAAAAAGTTTTTTTTTCTTGGATTGTGTGAATTAGGTGGAAGATAGGATTGATGAGTTGGTAGCACAAAATTCAAGGTAAAGCATTTTTAGGAGAATTCAAAGAGGATTGAAGGAGAAGTTTCTAGAAGTGATATGAAATATGGGGTAGAGTCATTGCATCCTACCTAATCTATCCTAATCCTAAAATGGATGATGGAGAATGAGTAGAAACTAATCTTAGTTTCCTATTTATAGGGATGGCTAGTCAGAAGAAAAGGTTAGCATGTGAAAGAACCTAAGGAAGACAAGGAATCAAGCATTTTTCTTCATTAAGTGACCTAAGGGAAGAATCTGTATACATTATTTTAAGCAAGAAGGCTTAAGGGTATAATGCTTGAATGGTGAACAAGCTATTTGAGCTAAAATGTGGGAAGGCCAAGCAAAATGGAGGACTAAAATAGAGATTTTTAATCTACAAATGAAGTTGTAAGTTGTTATCAAATCAAGCTTTACTGTTACTCTCAAATAATTGCATCAGTCTAGGGTAAATCCATTAGATTAAGATTCACCTAATTGTCATTTGTAAATCCTTTAACTGGGTGACATTCTAGGTGAAGGGTCAAAATTTATCTAACTAAGATCACTCCTAATAGGGTGATTGAAATCCTTTAAAAGGTCACCTTTAATAGTGTGTATTGTAACCTTTAACAAGGTTGGACTTTCACAGGACATCACTTCAGAAGAGTGAAAAAGGGTAGCATATTACTGGTGTTTTTTCTCAAATTGGGTTTCCATGTAAATCATTGTGTCAAATGTGTTACTAAATCTATTATGTTTCATGTTTACATTTTTGCAAATTGATTTGACAGTAACCTACAAGTTTTAAGTGATTTTATAATTTTATGGATGCATGCATGACGATAAATGTTTTATGGATTTACTAAGCTATGAAAAGTTTTATTTATACATTTGGACCTTGGATAAATGATTCACTCCCCCCCGCTCTCAATTATTCTAAAGTATTCTAACAATTGGTATCAGAGCAATCTACTTAAGAGGACTGGTTTGAAGGTACTAGTAGCACGAAGATCAAGATGTCAAAAAGAGATGTACCCTAGCTTAATAGAGATAAATTTTCTACATGGTAAAGTTTGATGAAGCTACACCTTGAAGAACTTGGAGATCATGCAAAATCTACCATTTCTATAGAGCATGTCAATCCTACTGGAGCCCCAACTATTAAGGATGTAAAAAAGAAGAACATTATTAGGAAATGCTAGAGATTCTCTTTACCCTAAGTTATGCTAAATTTGATGATATCAAAAGTCTAGACAATGCAAAGAAAATGTGGGATGCCTTAACCACCATCTATGGAGGAGACACTAATGTTCTAAGAGCCAAAGCTAAAATTCTTAGAGGTAAGTTTGACGATAAGAGAATGGAAGAAGGTAAAAATATTGCTCAATATGTCGTAAGGATAAAAGAAGTTGTTAATGCAATAAGAGGAGATACTAGTAAAATAGATGATGATACTATACTAAATATTTTTTTAAGAACACTACTGCTTATATATGCTACTAGAGTTTCTACAATTCAAGAATTGAGATGTATACCAGGGAATAATCTATCACATGAAGGTCTAGTAGGTAGGCTCACTTCTTTTGAGATATCTAACTTTGATAATTATGAACCTGAAAATACCAAATCTCCTTTCAAATCAAATGTGTCATCGAAGGAATTTGATGAGAAGAAGAAGAAGAAAAAGATAAAGTATGTGTCTAGTAATAGAGATACGGATGAGGAGGATGTAAAAAAAATTGAAGCACTACTGGCAAGAAGATTCCATAGAGGTAAAGGAAAGTTAAAAGGTAAATTACCTATTATTCATTTCAATTGCAATGAGGTTGGTCATATTGCTACTAGGTGTCTAGAGAAGAAGTACAAAAGTAGAAGAGATGAAGATACCAAGGACTACAAAGACAAATGCAAAAAGTCATGCTACATTGCTGAAGAGGGAAAAAAAGATGAATTTGATGAACATGATGATGAAGTGGTGTATGTCACAATGAAGGATGAATCTAATGAAGATGAGGCAACTACACTTGTGACTTGTGTGAACAAGAATGATAGATGGATCATTGATAGTGGGTGTTCACATCACATGATTGGAGATAAAAATAAGTTCATTACCTTGAATTATTATGATGGAAATATTGTAAGTTTTTGTAAGATGCACCATGCTTGATAAAAGGAAAAGGTTCTATCAAACTCACAAAATAGATTTTGTGTGACAATGCTTACTATGTTGAAGGACTTAACTATAATCTATTGAGTGTGTCACAACTAAATAATTCAGGATGTAAGGTTGGGTTTGAAAAAAAAATTGCTAAGATATATGACACAAATTTAAAACTAATTGGAAAGGCTCATCAGACTAGGAGTAATCTCTTCTACCTTGACATAGAAGCTGCTACTTGTCTAGCTATAAATTTTCATGATGTGTGGCTATGGCACAAAAGGTTATGTCATGTTAATTTTGATAACTTGGTTAGTATTAGTAACATAAAAAAAGTTATAGGTTTTCCTAAGTTGAAGAAACTTGATAATATAATGTGCAAACAATGTCAGTTAAAGGAAAAATGAGAAAGTCAAGTTTTAAGAGTAAAGCTTGTACCTCTAAGATAAAAGTACAAAGTTGTGTCACCTTTCAGGTTGATTGATCAAAATGATTGAATTTGAGTATTTCCATCCAAAAATAAATTTTGTTTAAACATATTATCTACAAAAAATTCTTTTAGCTAAGTTATATATGGTGTCACACTTTTTGAATTGGAAATGTCTATTAAATGCATGTTTTATACTAGTTTTTATCCAATTACTAAAGAAATAAAATTATTTTAGAAACTGACATTTCAACAACTTTCACTATTTGTATGATCTTTTTAAATAATATATAAATACCATTTTATAGATTTCAAAGCCAAGAATATTCTGATATTGAGTTTGTAGTGTTTTAATTAGATATAAGTATATTGTAATTAAAAACTTCTACAAGTACATATTTTAACACTCAAGAAGATGTCAAGTTTGAGAAAGGAAAAGTATTAAATCATATAAAAAAAAATTAAAAATCACATGACATTCTAGAGGGGAGAGTCCTATTTAAGAAAGTATAATTTTTCTTTTGGTTAGAAAAGAACTATTTTCAAAAATGTGGTGGGAGATGAAAACTATCAACTTCAGATGAGTTAATTTTGAATCATTATAAAAGATAAAATATAGGTCTAAAACCATTTTTTATTTTTGATTGTTCTAGCTATATATGTTATCTATAACATAATCTATGATCAAAGGGAAATAAGTATATTTTTGCATTATTTTGTGGTGGGAACTAGACCCCTAATTTTCAACATTTTTTAGCATGTAAAAAATTGTCTTTAAAAATTAGGAAAATATATCAATTCTTATTCCAAATAATTATTAAAAATTATAATCCTAAAATTCATTCATTTCTACACTTTTCATTAGTTTACTTCATTATAAAATTCTTAATAATGCTACCCTTTTTATGTCATTGAAGATGAATAGTTATACTTTTGTTAGTCTTTTCCTTTATAAAAGGGTGACACAAGTTTGTGCTTTTACCCTCTAAAGAAATACTAGAGATTGTTCATATTGACTTGTGTAGACCAATCAAAGTGCAAAGCTACAAAGGAGATAAGTACATTATGTTGTTTTTTGAAAATTATTATAGAATGATGACATTTATGTTTCTAAAACGAAAATCTGATGCTTTTGAAATACTTAAGTGGTACTTAGTAAGAGTTGAGAAAGAAGCAGGTAAAAGTCTAAAATGTTTGAGATGTGACAGAGGAGGATAATTTACATCACATGAGTTTGAGATGTTCTGTAATGATAGATGAATCAAAAGACATACATCTACCCCTAGAACCCCTTCGCAAAATGGAATTGCTAAAGGAGGAATATATCTATAATGGACTGTGCTAGAACACTCATTATGGAGAAATTGTTTCTTTAAAATACTAGAGAGAAGCTATAAGTATAGCTATCTATACCTTGAACCATGTACAAGTCAAGAAAGGTACTCATTCAACACCTTTTGAACTATTGTATGGATACTCACCCATAGCAAAATAATTAATTTATTTGGAAGAAAATTCTATATTCGAAGACTTTAGGAATCGTAAACCAGATGCAAAAAGTGAAGAAGGTATATTCCTAGGATATTTTGCAAGAAGTAAAACTTATACGTGTTTAAATACTAACACTAACAAATTTGTGGAAAGTGCAAATGTAAATTTTGATGAATATACATAAGTATATGAGGCTGAACCTATGAAAGAACCACAAGAATTCAAATCATTTGTATATGCTCATGAAGGTATGCCTGCTAAAGAAGATGTGACAAATCAAGTTACAAACCAACAAGTTTGAATGAATGCTGAATCACATACTATGGATGTCGAGTTGCATTCAGGAATTGAGCTAAATTTAGAATCTGAGTTTCAAAATGAAGTTGAAGCACATTCTAATTCTAAGATTAGTGTACATGAAAGAGATGTTGAGCTACCTAGTAGAGATGTATATATGAATCTGAAGTTGAAAGACCAAATGAGGAAGCTAGAGTTGAACCAAGATTACCAAAATATGTCAAGAGACATCATCCAACTACACAAATCATTGGAGATAAAGATGTTAGACCAATGAAAAGAAATAGATTGAAAAATGATACATGTTTGCTAAGCATTAAAGAACCCAATTCAATGAGAGATGCCGTAGAATATGTGGATTGGAGTAAAGCCATGAAAGAAGAGATTGAACAAATTGAGAGAAATATAACATGGACTCTAGTTCCTAGACCAGAAGATAAAAATGTGATTGGCACCAAGTGGGTATTAAGAAACAAGCTAGATGAAAATAGTGAAGTCATAAGGAACAAGGCAAGGTTAGCCTACAAAGGATATGCACAAGAAGAAGGAATTGACTATGGAGAGAAATTTTCTCGTATTGCTAGATTGGAAGGAATATTAACTTTGCTTACTTATTCTACATACAAAGTTTTCAAAATTTAGCAAATGGATGTTAAATCTACATTTTTGAATGACATATTAGAGAAAAAAATTACATAGAACAACCAAAAATATTTTTTGATGTTAATAGTAAGAAAATGGTATGTAGATTACAAAAAGCTCTATATGGTTTGAAACAAGCATCACGAGCATTGTATGAGAGACTTCATAACTATCTTTTGAAGATTAGATTTGAAATGAGTCATGATAACAACAATCTATACATGAAGATAGAAAAAGGCAATGATATTTTGTTATCCAAATTTTTTGTTGATGATATCATATTTTAAGGTCAAGATGCTTTATGTAAGGATTTTGCAAATGAAATGAAGCAAAATTTTGAGATGTCTATGTTTGGAGAGATCAAGTTCTTTGTGGGTTTGCAAGTATATTAGATGAAATATGGTATATACATCACTCAGTCAAAATATGTCAAGGAAATACTGAAAACTTTTGGATTGGAGGATTCCAAACTAGTAAGTACACCTATGGTGATAGGACAAAAATTGTCAAAGAATGATGATTAAGCTATGGTAAATCAAACATTGTATAGGTCCATGATTGGAAAATTATAGTATGTAGTACATAGAAGACTTGACTTTTCATTATCTATAGGGATAGTTGCAAGATTCTGTACTAATCCCAGGGAGAATCATTTGATGGTTGTAAAGAGAATGATGAGATATCTGAAAAGAATAAGGATTATGGTCTATACTATAAGAAAAATGAGAAATTTGAATTAAGAGCCTATATTGATGCTGTTTGGTCTAGAAACATTGATGACAAAAAGAGCACTAGTGGAGGAGCATTTTTCTTAGGTAAGAGACTAATTAAATGGACTAGCAAGAAGCAAAGTTGTACTTCACAATCTACTGTAGAAACTAAATATATTGTTGTTACTGTTAATTGTACAAACATTGTATGGATTAAATAACTACTCAAAGGTATGAAGGAAGAGATCACAGAGCTAGTGACACATTATTGTGATAATACATTTGATGCACACAAAGACTAAGCACATTGCAAACAAGTATCATTACTTGAGATAATTATTTCAACAAAAAGAGGTGAAGATGGAATATGTTAACCCAAAAGAGAATTTTTTTGATATCTTCACAAAAGCATTACCTAAGGGGACCCTCATGAATATTTAAGAGGTAAACTAGGGGTGATACCCCTATCAAAGGCTATCTAAGTAACAAAAGGAGTGCCTTGCATCACACAAGATAATTTTCATATGTTATAAATTGATGCAGTGGATCTTACTTTAGGAGTTGCCTACTGTAATCAAAGAGCTGAAATTACAAATTAGTTACAAGTGAGGTGATAGAGATAGAAACTAAAGAAGTTCATAACTGCATATTAAGATGACAAGTCTTTAGCATTGCTATCAAAGAAGGAGATAATTATTGACCAAGAGAAATACAAGAAGGAGGGAGAGAGTTAATGATCATGAGAAACACAAGAGATGAATTGATTCTAGAGGAAGAGATATAAAACTAAGAGGGAGATAGAGAATTTAGAGGGACTTATAGGGATGACATAAAGGAGTTTTGTAACCTATTGAGAAGATAAAAGTTGCTTATATAGGGAGGGATTTCAATACAAGGAATTATTTTCTTTTTGGTATTTTGGTCCTACTATTTTAACCTAGTCATTTTGGTTGATTAGTTTGGTTTGCCATCAATACCAAATAGGAGATTGTTGACAATAGAATCAGAAACATTGTTGAAGAAGAAGATTATTGGGAAAAAAATTATACAATTATGATCAATATGTTTCAATCATTATTTTGTCACTGATGTCAAACCTACTATTTTCTGGTAAGACAATTGCTTATATGATTTAAGTACTATCACTTATTTGATTGATGGAGAGGATTTGATCAAAAGATATAACAATAGCACATAGAGGAAAGGTTGAGTTATGATATGTAAGGGAATAAAAGAATCAGCTTAGACAATAAAAATATGGTGTATTAATAATCTACTTAAGGTTACAAAGGCTAGTTACACTAAGAAAATATAAAAGAACAAGTTAAACAAATTTTGTCTACCAAACTTGACCAAGTGGATAGTAGGTGCTGAGAAAAGTTAGTACAAGCCAAGCTGAAAATTAGTTGGAGCCAAGTAAAAGTCTATTCTAGTCTATGCCTAGCAAAATAGTAGATGCAGAGTAAAGTAAACCTTATTTCATGCAGAGTGATTCTACAGACAATGTTGAGCAACATAGTATGGGCCAAGCATAAAAAACAAGTTAATGTTGAGTGGCTGCATTATTTGAAAGATCATGAATTTGATGGATCTAAGCTGACAAGTATGTTCTCTTGGATTATGTGAACCAGATGGAAGATAAGATTGATGATCTGGTGGCACAAAATTTAAGGGAAACCATTTTGAGGATAATTCAAAGAGGATTGAAGGAGAAATTTTTAGAAGTGATATGAAAGATGGGGTAGATTCATTATATCCTACCTAATTTATCCTAACCCTAAAATGATGATGGCGAGTGAGTGCCAAAAGATCTTAATTTACTATTTATAGGGATTTTTGGTCAAAAGAAAAGGTTGTCATGTGTAAGAACCTAAGGAAGACAAGGAGCCAAGGGTTTTTCTTCATCAAGGGAGCTAAGAGAAGAGTCTGTATTGGAATGTTAAGTAAGAAGGCTTAAGGGTATGAATGCTTGAAGGGTGAACAAGCTATTAGAGCTGAAATGTGTGAAGGATAAGCACAATGGAGGATGAAAATATAGATTTGTAATTTGCAAATGAAGTTGTAAGTTGTTATCAGATCAAGCCTTACTGCTACTCTCTAATAATATTATTGAAGTCTAGGGTAAATCATTTGAATTAAGGTTGACCTAATAGTCATTTGTAAACCCTTTAATTGAGTGATAGTCCAAGTGAATGGTCTAAAGTCCACTAACAAGGCTCACTCCTAATAGGGTCACATTTAACATCGTGTATTGTAACCTTTAATAGGTTTGGCCTTTCATAGGGTATCACTTCAAAAGAGTGAAAAATGGTAGCATGTTACTGGTGGCTTTTCCCAAATTGGGTTTCCATGTAAATCGTTATGTCAAATATGTTACTAAATCTGTTATGTTTCATGTTTACATTTTTGCAAATTGATTTGATGATAACCTACAAGTTTTAATTGGTTGCATAATTTAATGGATGCATGCATGATGATAAATGTTTTATGGGTTCACTAAGCTATGAAAAGTTTTATTTATACATCTAGACCTTGGATAAGTGATTCACTACGCAACCCCCCACCCTACCCATTATTGATTTACCTCCATAGACATATTGGGTCTAAAAGTAGTATCTCCTATGGAAGAGCCAATTTTATCTTGGTACACTCTTTCTTTAGGAAATGGAGTGGTGAAAATTTCACCCAAAATCCTAGTATTCTTAGGCTCAGAGTTGAGAGATGAGGATTCTATTTCTATCACATTGGTTAAATAAATATAGTGAAATGAAAACTAGTTATCACTCCCAATTGAGTCCAATTCTGTAGAGCTATAAGAAGTTGTTCAAAACAATAATTTTAATGGTGAATGTATGTTCTAAAGAGCTGAAGCTCAGATAACTTAAACATTATAGACTAAGCTTCATCCCAATACTAAAAGTGTTAAATAGTCATAGTTGACTTATTTTTTCCAATCTTAATTTTCTCCTTAGTGTGTGATGTTTAAGGGTGGTCGTTGAAGATATATTTTAAGTTTATGCAATGTAATATAATGTTAAAGTCAATATAATATATTTTCAATGTAGTAGCACTTTGTAAAATTTTTTTTTTTCTACTTTAGTTTTTCTATGGCTCTGCCTCCTTCAAAGTGATAGCTGAGATAATGGGAGATGATCTTGGAGATCTTGGAGAGGTAAATGAGTTTGATGGAGTGAGAAGTGTTCAGTAACTTGGGGAAGGTCTAATTTGTAAGAAGTGCTAGAGGGTTCATTTTGTCTCCTTCTATAAGAAGAGAGATATATGAGTTATCTCATATTAAGACATTTGTTCTTGTTTGGAGAATAAACCTTCAAGGAGGGGATTAGTTATGATCATTCAAATTGAATTAATAAATAGGAGATGGAAAGAGAAGTAGCTTACAAAACTAACTTTTGTGTCAGCATAATATAATGATGTGTCTATGAAGAGCTGAAGCTCAGTCAAATGCTTGTTTGACCTAACACTTACTCAATTGGTTTAGTTATGTATTTTCCAAAATATTTATTGCTAATAAAAATTTGAAGCCATTTAGAAGATGAAATGATATAAATTTGTTAATGGACTAAGGAAGTAATATGGTTCAATGTTATAGAATTCTATTTGTGCATGAAAATAATAGATGAGGCCAATAAATCCCATGAGAGAAAGGATTCCCTAAGCACCTTAAGCATGACTCTATGGGAGGTGTAGAAATACAATTGTCCCACACCTAAATTCATAATGAACTAGTTATGAATAGGTATAGAGCTCATGGTAAGAGCATTCCATCAATAGAATGGGATTTCTTAGGTTCAATCACTAGTACTCAAAGATTCTAGATTTCAAACATCAATTGAGGAAAATATGTACAACTATCTATACACATAGTTGAAATTAATGGGGAGTTTTAGAATATATTAATTTTAACATATGGACATATCATATCACAAACCAAATCCACCATCCACTCTAGCAAATATAATCTATGGACCTAGCTAACATTTATTGCATACTTATCTTCTCATCTACCATGTAGATCAAGGCTTCAATGTTGATCTTCTCACATTGGTCAATAATACTATGAAATGGAAACTAGTTGTCACTTCTAGTTGAGTCCAGCTCTAAAGAGATGTAAGAAGTTGTTCAAAACATCAATTTTAATGGTGAATGTATATTTTGAAGAGCTAGACTTTTGTTTTAATTTTATACAATGTAATATGATATTAAAGTCAATATAATATATTTTCAATGTAGTAACACACTAGATTATTTGTTTTCTACTTTAGATTTTATGTTTCTCTACCTCCTTCATCTTTATAGATCTAATGAAATAAAGGGAAATTTCATCTTTGATAAGATACTTATTTTTCCACCAACACTTAATTTTTCTTTTTTTATGACTAGGGAGAAGAAGAAAAAGTGGTTCTTAGAACCTTCGAGCTATTTACTTTGCATCTCGATAGATACAGCTTATAGACTGGATAAAATAGTTGCTACTCTATAGTGATTAATAGATTATACTTTCTTTTTAAATGCCTTGATTGTTAGTTATAAATTAGATTTTTGGGGTAAAAGCACAAACTCATGTCACCCTTTTGTAAAGGAAAAGGTTAACGAAAGTATAACTATTCACCTCCAATGGCATTGAAACTAATATCATTATTTAGAATTTGAAAATGAAATAATGTAATGAAGTATGTAAAAATGGATGAAATTTAGAATTATAATTTTTAGTAATTATTTGGAGTAAGAATTGATATATTTTCCTATTTTTTATAGATAATTTTTTTGTTGCTAAAAAATACTAAAAATTAGGGGTTTAGTTCCCACCACAAAACTATATTAGAATAAAATTATTTCCTTTGGATCTCAAACTATGTTACAAATAGCATATATAGTTAGAACAATAATTTTTTTTTTACTTTAGACCTATATTTCTCTTTTGTAACGATTCAAATTTCAACTCATGTGAAATTGATAGTTTTCATCTCCCTCCACTTTTTTTTTTGAAACAAATCTATTTTAACTAGAAGAAAAATTTTACATTCTTGAAGAGGACCCTCTCCTCTAGAACATCATATAGTTTTTAATTTTTTTTATACAATTTAATATTTTTTCTTCTCAAAATAGACATCTTCTCGAGTGTTAAAATGCGTTCTTGTAGAATTTTTTAATTACAATCTATTATATCTAACTAAAACACTATAATCTCTATATGATAATATTATTGAGTTTGAGCTCTATAAAATGGTGTTTATACATTATTAAAAAAAGTCATAATAAATAGTAAGAGTTATTGAAATGTCAATTTTCTAAATATCTTTTATTTCTTTAGTAATTGGATACAAACTAGTATAAAACATGCATTTATTGGACATTTCTATTTGGAAAAGTGTGAGACGATATATAGCTTAGCTAGAATGGATTTATCTAGATCATATCTTTGAAAAAAATTGATTTTTAGATAGAAATACTCAAATTCAATCATTCTAATAAGTTAGCCTAAAAGGTGACACAACTTTGTACTTTTACCTTTTGTTCTTTAGTGTTTTAGACAAATTCGGCTTCAAAATATTATTCTAATTGCTTTGTATTTGAGAAGCGTATTGGTGTAGCATATACACCAAGCCACTAATAGAATTGAACTTTTTTTTACATTTCAAATCCTCATATAGTGAGAAACTCCATTTGAAACATGTGATGTACAATGAACAAAATAGTCTAAATAGAGTTTTAATTGCCTTGACAAGAAACTGTATGATGCAAGTTTTCTTATAATTTCCATGCAAATTCCTAGTTAGTCATAGTTTGCTTCTAATATAAATGGGAACTTGTGGTAATTGAGACTATTTTTACCATGGTGATAAACCAAAGGTGATAAATAGCTACATTTATGATCTATAGGGAATATGCAAATTATTTTGGGACAAACTTGTCACATCTTGGTTTTCTCTCTCAATTAATTCTAACAAATTATTTTAGTTAGGCTTAATGGAAGACACTAATGCTTCACTTCATGCAAGGTAGTCAAAACCACATTAAAATCATTTAATGTCTATATTGGCTTTATGAAGAATTGTAAGATCATGATTATTATAGAGTAACAACTATTACACATTTATAAACTTTGTTGAAACACAATAAAAAAAACTAGAGAGAAACTATGGAGAAGCAAAAAATGGGTGTTGTCATTATATTCCCAATACATTCAATTTATATATTACAACATTAATAAAATATTATTCTTGGATGATTGGAGTTGGATTTCCACACAATATTAAAATATATTAATACATTGCATTGAATATGGGCAGCTATGGGCAGTTGGAGGTTGAAGGTTAAATGGTGCTAGGCAGCTAAGTGTGATATGTTGTCTGCTATAAATGATAGACTAGTAGAGAAATTAATTCCACCAACACTCCCACTTAATTTCTTACACTAATGCTACTACATTTATATTATTTTCCCTTATCATAATCACTTTGGGTTTTATGGCTTACCCCTAACAAATGTAATACAAATAGTTTCTAGCAGACCAAAAACTTTGCATTTGAATGATTTTGGCTAACCAAAAACCTTAGATAATATTGGTTACAATATACCACCAAACATCACAAATGGTTTTAGATTACCATAAAGTCACATGACATGGAAACATTGCAAATGGTTTCAGATTACCTAAAACTGACATGATCGAAAAACTATCATGACTTTGGTTTTTCTCCTTCTTGATTTGCATCAAACTAATTATTTAGTCCATATAAAAAGAAATACATCTACCATGATACATGGGTGCCCAATCATTATACCTGCTAGTTCTATAGGAATGCTTTTCAAATACATGGTTCATCAATATGTTTAACCAAACTCTAGGGTTTTCAATACAATTGATAATGAACCCCTTACAAAAACTTAGGTAAAATATAATGTCTGAGTTTTCCTTTAACAAATGAAAATCACACTCAACAATTTCATCCAAAAGACATAGCCCTTGAGGATAGAAAGCTATCACAGTTTCAATCTATAGCTTAAACTATGATTTTCCTCATACACATCTTCTTGCATCTACACAAAATGCCTTCTTTGACCAAATACACCAGAAAAAATTGCATTATACATCTTCCAAAAAAAATTTTCCCTTAACTCCGTTCTCTACTTACAATTGCACTCCTTTGAAAAACTCAATTAACAACAAGCAATACTAACCATCACACATTTCATTAACACATAATATAGAAACTTTAGTCTTCATAAAACACCTCAAACACACACACACACATAACACAACAATTCTAATATTAGTAAAATAAACTTCCATCTTTACCTTTATCTTCTCACTTTTTATGGCTTCTCTTTTTTCTAAATTGGTAGTGATCTATCTTTACATACTTGAGATCCTTCACTAGCATGAATCTCATTTGTGCTTTCTCTCTTTCTAGCCAGATCTGATGACACAAAGGGAAGCTTCAAATTCCATTTCCTACTGGGCTATGTTGCCTCAGCCTTAGCAATAAAATATTTAATGGTTGGCACTTTTCATTTCACACAATAAAATAAAAAACCTTCAAGATTATTTTACCAATTACTCTAATACTATATTGAAAAATAAGATATTTAGGAGAAACCCATAAAAGAAATATGAGACTACATTGATAATTCATTAAATTTATAATGAAATACATAATAAATTTTAAGTGTAATATTTGTCAAATTTGATGTAGCATTTATTGTGGATAGTGCATTAACATCTCCACACTAGACCAAATTGGGTGACCTAGTGCTAGAATTGACTCTTTCTCTGTATCGACAATATGTCTCTATCACTATCATTAATTTACACCTTCTTAAAAATTCCCTATTTAAAAACAATAAATTTGGGAGTAGAACACATGGATTATTTAAACCCTGTCACATTTTAAGTGACTTAAAACCTCATTAATGATAAATAGCCAC
This sequence comes from Cupressus sempervirens, assembly GCA_028749045.1. Lineage (NCBI taxonomy): Eukaryota > Viridiplantae > Streptophyta > Pinopsida > Cupressales > Cupressaceae > Cupressus > Cupressus sempervirens. The sequence continues at coordinate 901,159,906 of CM053785.1, forward strand.
ATTAAAAAAATATCAAGAGGAAAATAAAATACTTCTCGCTACAGATTGTTGTCTCCTAATTTTATCATGACCACTTTCATTTAGAAACCAATAGAAAACTCTTTTGGCTTTTACTTTGTCATGTTTTTGCACGATAGAAATCTCAGCTATTTATGCTTTAGAGGGCTATCGTATACTAGCAGCCCACATACCTTCCAATATTTTCTTTTTCTAGACTGTTGACCACTATTTTTTTGTTTCCACCCCACTAGTGTATTAAACAAGCTCCATCTATGTTGTACTCTCCTCTACAACAAAAAAAATAAAAATAAAATTTAGAAACCATGAGGCTAATGATGAAAAAGGGTGAGAATTTTTTTTAATTGAAAGAATTCATAATACACATGTAGGCTTTCCATAGTCCATTGAGAGCTTTCCACTAGAAATAACCCTAGAATAGAAAATGAAATATCACAAGCTTTCAAACAAGAGAGCCGTAGACCATAGCTGAAAAGATGTTTGAAGAAAATGGGCATGGGCATAAAAACTACATAGATGGACACCCACATTATTCCACCAACCTAAAAATTAGGTTTTTGGGAAAGATTACAATAAACTTATTTCCTAGACCAGTAAATTGATTAAACTATTTTGCAAATAATATCATATAGATGGAACTTAACTATTACTTAATTAGAAAATAATAATAAATTGATAAATAATTATAACATATTTATTATTAATGAGATCTTCCACTGAGATTTATACTTCTAATCCTTACATAATTTCTTGTAACTACACATAAATGAGATTCTATAAAACCATTTATTAGAGAAATAGACATAATAAATCTTTCTCAATCTAATTTGTTTGAAATAAATATTTTCATCTTATTGAAAGATGTTTCTTTTCAAGTATCTAGATAATTTTCTTACCATGAATGTGTTCATATTCACCATAGTAATTTATATGAATATAACATGAGATTTGTGTTAAGCATAGTCAGTCTCCTTTTTTTTTGGTCAGTCTAGTAATTCTCCTTTTAGTTTCTAAATGTCTTTTTAAAATTAAAAGTAGTCAAAATTGGGTGACTAATCTATAGAGTTAACCAAGTGAAACAAATCAGCATCAACTAAGGAACAACCCACATACCAACATAGAACACACTAGCCACCCATGTTTAAAATAAAAATGCAATAGTAGGAGAATTCAATAACCAACTATCTCACCACCTATAGCATACAGTAATCAAGGATTAAGAAGCTAAGCTAGTAGTATAGAAGTCAACAGTAATAAAAAATTTCATAATCTAAATAATAACCAAACATGGGTTAAACATAAGCATGAAATAAACTAATTCTAAAAATGTAATCAAGACAAAATAAGATGGGACCCTCATTTCTCCTTCTCCTCTTGGTGGGGTGGGCTTTACAAAAGCATATCAACCCAATCATTGGTAAGGAACCCATAGAGCATCTAGAAATTTTCATCCTCCACCCTCACTTTACCCTCCACCTTCTCCTATTGTCAATCCACTAGTGTTATGTAACAAATCTCTAGTTTTTTCATAGTTCACTTTAGTTTCTCTATCTACACTCACAAATTATTAATCTCAACTTAAACTAGTGAAAAGGATATTTTCAGCAAAGTGGTGGAAGGGAAGGTCATAGATAGGTAGTAGAACTAGAAGGTTATAGGGAGAGGGTGGTGAATGGGGGGGACAACAAGGGGTAAATGTTAGGCAAGGGAGTCATCTCTCATATTCTTAAGGGGTGACATAGAACTCATAGGGGAGTTATCAGCAATGCTTAGGGAAGCCTACCTGATAGTCAAATCAATAGTGTCCAAACTAAGACTGGTCCAAAAATGGAAGATGTCTTTACCACGAGGGACAACCATCCCCAAGGGTGACTTGTCAGTTTCTTCCTCTTCATCTTAAATTTAGTGTATCCTCATTTCTTTCCATTTTTAACTAACCTTTTTCTCTTTCTCCTCAATTCTCTTCAAATTATGTTTACCTCCTCTATGCTTTTCTATGTGTTTAGTACTGTTTTTCTTACCAGGGTTTGAGGCAAGCCTATGAGAGTATCTCGTACCCAAGTTAATTCCTTACCAATTTTGCCCAAATATTTTCCTCCCTTTTATGATATTGAAATAACTCACTCTATACCCCTATTTGGGAAATAATGAAATTTCACAATAGTTGGGTAAATGTATGGTAATTTTTTCCATCTAAATTTTGAGAGGTATAACTCTCTCTTAATAGATTTTTAATGAATTTATATTCTAAAAATGCACACATGTGTAATTTTTCTAGAAATTACTTAAGGAACAATCACATACTCTTAGGTATGCAGGGCAATTTTCAATAGTTACAAAAGATTTCAAGCAAATTAAGAAACATAATTTTTTCTCAAATTACCTATGTTTGAAAAAAAAGTAGAGAGAATTCAAAGATGAAAAAATAAAATACCAAAAATGATGATAACCTGAGATAAATAACAACCAATATGAAAAAATAATCAATATAACAATCCACAAAGTAATCATTACATCAAAGTTCAAACATTACCAAACTTTCCTTCTAAAACCGAAAAATCAAAGTATGTTAGTTGAAACTAATATTTAGCTATATAAACTATATAAAATCTCACCCTTAACCACTTTTATGGTCCAACATATAAACTATCATTTATGATAATAATCAACTTAAAATAGTCTTTAAGATAAATCTTTTAGAAAGGTAACTGATTAAAAATCTGACAAGCACTACTATATTTGAGGTCAAATTTTGACCTTTAATTTTAACCAAGGCTTTTTTTGGCTAGTTGAATTCTTTTTATTTTTATTTTTATGAGCTTGATTTGATCAAAATTTTGACCAAATTAGGTTCATTATAAAAATACAATCTACAAGATTTATTTCACAATTTGGGCATTTTGGGCGGGAGCTAATTTGGATGTTTGAGTGATTTGGAGGTTTGCATTCTAGGGAATTGAACTTGGAGATAGGGGAGAAATTTTAATTCTAAAGGAGGGAGTTTTTATTGCTTACAGGGGGGTGTAAAGAATTTGATGGGTCATGGGGTATTTTAGCCTCATCGAGGTGAATTTCTAATGTTTTTCCCATAATCACATCGATGCCAAAATATTCCATCGGGTCCAGATTATTGTTCATATATCAAAGAGTGTGAGATTCAATTGTGTTAATTGAACCTAATAGAGAAGACATGAATGCACACTTTATGGGTCTACAAATGTGAAATTCAAATGTGTTAATCCGAGCAAAGAAGATGTGAATGCGAGCTTTGTAGCTAGGTCTATAAGTGATGCGTGTTTGAAGACATTTTCCTTCACACATTTGCTACACATTTCTTTAACATTCTTGTCTATTCATCCAAGTAGAGTTTTTTTCTTTTTCTTTCTATAACATTAGAAATCTCATTAAATGGCTTTAGTTATTTTTCAAGTGCTTCATGTGATTGAGAACTTGCTCTAGTCAAGACTTTACTATTACAAGTTTATGCTCAGAGAACCATGTTTTTATTTGTGTTTTATCATCATCATCGAATGTCAATTTATGGGCATATAAGGTCACAAGAAGTTGTCATAAATATCAAAAGTAGGTTTAAAGGTGTCACTTTTGGCTAGTGAGTAGGGGTATGAGATTGCTAAAGCCGAGATAAGAAGGTTTAGTGACAAAGTAAACCTAGATTATGAAGATAATAAGGAAAAAATTCATCATGGTAAATTGATATGACAAAAGGCTGAGTGTGTAGATATTTTTGGATTCCTTTTAAGTGTTATGCCACTTTATATTGCAAAGTCATGCTTAGATTGTGTTTTCACTATGAGAATACAAATAGGTACACAAATTTGCATTATAACATTGGATTTCTATGGAATTATTTCTCCAGTACATTTTGGAAGATGCAAATAAATACAGGTCTAATGAAAGTAGATATACATGCAAGGTTCAATTCCATAGCATAACTAGTCATATTTGTGCACTTGGTCATTTGGTTGTGTTTTGTGCTTGAAGAAGAAAATTTCTCTACATTTAATTAAAAATATAACTAGAATTCATAACAATGAGTGAATGAAAAAGCCAAAATTTGTATGATTTTTCAACTCAAAAGGGTTGAACAGAGACTCTAGGATCTTGCTAGAGGATATTTCTAAAAGAGGAAAAGTTAAATACACAATTCCATTCATTTCTTTAGAATCATCTTCTCAGGTTGTCTACTTTCACCATGATGTAGAGTGCACACAATAGAAACTTGGGTGACCATGGTAAATCTTCCAACATGCACTGATATTTTGTTCAATGGTGATTCAATCTTCCACTCTTCCTTTCCTAGGTTTACTTTGTTCTCCTAGGTTCTACCTTCCTTTGAAGACACAATAAATCACAAGGTGATGATTAAAGTGCTAGGGCACTCTAGACCTGTTCAAATGATGGGTTTAACCTTAATTAGTGTAATTGCACAATATATATTGAAAAAAATGTCATATTATTATGTTCTTTTCCTTATGGATTTATAGTTATTTTGATGGAATTTTATTGATATTGATGTCACAACTTGATAATTATTGGTAGGGAAAAGCGAAAATGATAGCAGATCAAATGTGATATAAAATATAGGCAATATTTGTAGATGACATCACATTTAGTGCTAACCCCAGCTTCATGGCCCATAAGCTTATAAATAAATATAGTGATTAAATTATTAGCCATTTTCTCGGCTAAGACATAAGCGAGGAGGCAAAGGCACCGAAACAAGAATTGATACTTAAAGTATGTAGTAATTAATATTAAGCAATAATAAATGTTTAATAGCTATTTATATTTTATAGTATCTTATGGATCATGATCTAAAATGTTATATGTTCTTCTTACAGGATTTTGTGACACTTGTGAGATCGCATGGTCAATATGGTGAGGGTTATAGCATATAACCTTCATGTAAATAATCCTCAAACCTTTAATGATTCATTTAATATTTTGGTTGCTTATAGATAGTATCCCATTTGATATTTATCCATTGTAAATGTCTTTCCTAACAATGTATTCTTTAGCTCATGATGAAGTATAGATGCCTCCTTTGGTTACTACTTCGATATTTTCAACTCCATTGTTGGTAATAAGGAGCTTACATACATCTTAGACTTGTTATATATACTTTAGAATAATTAAGAGGGGGAGTGAATCATTTATTATGGGTCCATATGTCCAATTCAAACTTTTTCACAGAGTATAGTGAACCCATTCAACCATTCATTCATCTAAGCTTTGTCTTTCCTAATGAGAAAGTTACTATAAATCAACATGCAAGCATAACACGTAAATAATCAACACATAACACAATTATTTATGCAAAAACCCAATTTGGGAAAAATCACTAGTAACATGCTACTCAATTGTCACTCTTCTGAAGTGATGCATTGTGAAAGGCCTGCCTTGTTAAAGGCTTACAACACACTATTAAATGTGACCTTGTTAGAGGACTTATCCACCCTATTAGAAGTGGGTCTAGTTAAAGGAATTTAGAACATTCACTTGGAATGCCACCCTATTAAAGGATTTACAAATGACTATTAAACCAACCTAAGTCCATAGGATTTTCATATCTAATACAATTGCTAGAGAGTATTAGAAAATATTTGACTTGATTACAACATACAACTTAACTTGTAGATTTCAGATCACTCTTCAGCTCTTCACATTGCCTAGCCTTCAATCTCTTGTAGTTTCAACAGCTTGACCTCCTTTCAAGCTTTGTCTCCTTGAGTCTCCATGCTCAATTTACTAGTCCAACATTTCTCTTTGTCCACTTGTCAAAGAAGACCCTCTATTCTCTTCCTTCTCCTAGATGCCTTCTCCTTGACACCCTTCTAACTACTTCACAATTTTGGCACTTCCATAAAAACAATAGTAGAAGTTGCTTCTTGGTTTATGACTCCTTAAGTAGAAGTCTTGGAGCTCCTTTCCCACTCAATTCTTCCTTCTTTTAATTTCAATTCATCTGGTTAGGTAGGATTCATTGAATCTAACCCATATTTTGTTTCCTCTAGAATCTTCTTGAATAATCCTTTTGAATTCACCCAAAAATGGTTTACATAGAATTCTAATCCACCAACTCATCATCCTTATCCTCCAACAAGTTGAAAAAATTCAAGATAGCAACTATGTCATCTCAGATTTGGTGAATCTTTGACATTTTCAATAATGTAGCAACTCATCACTATTGAAATACTGGTGTTCGACACATACTATGTTACTCAACATCAACTAAGTTTTTATTGATGCTTAGCACTTGAAGTTCACTTGGTACCTACTAAGATTTTTTGATGCTCAGAACCTGAAGTTCACTCGACACCTGTTACTTTGCTCAACACCTAAAGATTACTCAATAGACACACAATTTTTCATTTGCTTGGCTCCAACTAAAAAATTGCTTGGCTTAAACTAGCTTGCTCGACACCCACTAACGAACTTAGTTTAAGCTTTGTAGTCAACCTTATTACAACTTATTCCTCCAATGTTTCTAAGTGTAGCCAACCTCTATATCTTTGAATGTATCATTTAACTATTGTCTTAACTAATCCTTGCACTTCATTACAATATCATAACTCAACCTTTACCTTAGGTACTCTTGTTATATCTTGTTGATTAAATCCTCTTTAATAATCAACTAAGTGATAGTACTTGGATCTTATAAGAAAATGTCATTCCTACAAATAGCAGGTTTGACATCAATGACAAAACAATGATTGAAAACATTCTTTTAACAAAAATCTCCCTCTTTTAATCAATCTTCATCATCAATGATCTTTTCAATCAGATTTCCAATAATCTCCCTCTTTGGCATTGATGGCAAACCAAATTGATCAACCATCAGACTAAACTATTCAACCAAGTTAACTACGTTAGAATAGTAAGTCCAATGCCAAAAAGTAATCGTGTAACCATCAGTTTTCACATCTCCCTCTTAATGCTAACTTCTCCCTCTTAGCTATTGTATCCTTTATCTTTCCTTTCTTTACTTCTTACAATTTCTACCTCTGTATGCATTGCTCATCTTTTGCTATTCTTTGTTATGATCATCATCTTAATCTTCTCTCTCAATTTGTTGATTAAATCTTTTATCCATTTGAATATTGTTAATCAGTTTTTTCTTTTTCTCCTATTGTTGATCAGTTTCTCTATTCTTTCTCCCTTCTCCTACAGTTGATCAGTTTCTTTACTCTTTCTCCCTCTTTGACCACAATGTCAAAGACATACTATTTCAGCATCTTGATATGCAAGTGTAGTGTTCAACATGTTCTCTCAATTTCTACCTCTATTATGTTGCTTGTGACTGATTTGGAACTTCATTACTTCAATTACTTTAGGCATGAATCCTAAAGTAAGTATCCTCTGCATCAGTGTGTAATATTTAATCAATCAATTCATTTGATGCAAGGGAGTCTTGCCTTTTCTTAAATAGCCTTGGCTAGGGATATCACCCCTAACTTACCTCTAAGATACTCAAAAGCATCTTTAGGTAGTGTTTCTATGAAGATGTCAATAATCTATTCCTTTGAGCTAACATATTCCATCTTCACTTGTTTGTCTTCCACCAATTCTCTTACATAGTGATACTTGATTGCAATGTGCTTGGTTTTGGCATGTATTACAGGGTTCTTTGATATGTTGATAGCACTTTTATTATCACAATAAAGTATCATAGGCTCATTTACACCTTCCTTCATACCTTGCAGCAGATTTTTGATCTATACAATATTGGTGCAATTTATAGTAGTAGCAACATATTCAGCTTCTATTGTGGACTGTGATGTACAACTTTGCCTTTTACTGGTCCATGTAATCAATCTCCTTCCCAAGAGAAGTGCTCCTCCACTAGTGCTTTTTTGTCATCATATTACCTCCCCAATTTGCATTAGTGTAGGCTTTTTGCTCAAACCTTTCACTTCTCTTGTAATAAAAACTAAAGTTATCAGTTCCTTTTATGTACCTCAGTATTCTCTTTACAACCATCAGGTGATTTTCTTCCGGATTTGCAAAAAATCTTGCCACTATTCCAATAGCTAATGCAATGTCTAGTCTACTATGTACACCATACTACAACTTTCTAATCATTGATCTATACATTGACTAATTCACTTCAGCTAATTCATCATTCTTGGATAACTTATGTCTTGTTGCCATTGGTGTGCTAACTAGTTTTGAATCTTCTAATCCAGATGTCTTGAGTACCTCGATGTATTTTGATTGGGTCACAAATATCCTATTCTTCAATTGATGTACTTGCAAACCAAAAAAGAACTTGATTTCTCTAAACATTCACATCTCAAACTCATGTTTCATTTGATCAACAAAATCTTTGCATAGAGCATCTTTTCTTCCAAATATTATATCATCAACAAAGATTTCTGATATCAAAATGTCTTTACCTTTTTCAGCTTTGATATACAAGTTGTTTTTGTCATCTGTTCTTTCATATTCTATCTTCACAAGATATTTATGCAATCTCTCATACCATGCTCTAAGTGCTTGATTCGAACCATAAAGTGCCTTGTTTAGTTGGAAAATCATATCCTTGTTCTTGTCATTGACAAATCCCTATATTTTTTCAATGTATACTTCCTCTTCTAGTATACCATTTAGAAAGGTAGACTTGACATCCATTTGGTAGACTTTGAAACCTTTGTATACAACATATGTAAGAAATTTTCTTACTCCTTCCATTCTTGCAATAGGGGTAAATGTCTCCCCATAATCTAGTCCTTCTTCTTGTGCATAGTCTTTACAAACTTGTATGGCATTATTTCTTGTTATTTCACCATTCTCATCAAGTTTGTTCCTAAACACCCATTTAGTACTAATTACATTCTTATCAGCTAGTCTAAGAACTAGGGTCCAGGTTTTGTTCTTTTCAATCTGATCTATCTCCTCTTCCATAGCTTTATACCAATCATCATCTTGTAGTGCATCTTTCACTATTGTGGGCTCAACCTTTCTTAGCAACCATGATTCATTTCTCAGTCTATTCCTTGTCATTGATCTTGCATCCTTATCACCAATAATTTGATCAGTAGGGAAATGTCTTCTTACATACTTGGCTAGTCTTAGTTCTATCATTCTTTACATGTTTGATCCTTCAGCTTTAGAGTCATTTTGCTCTACTCCATCTAGTAATTCATCATCTCTTTCATGTATACTATTTTCAAAATCAGAATGTGCATTTTCCTTATTCTGTAGCTAGGCTTCTAAATGTAGCTCAACATTCACTAGGTGTGACTTAGCTAATACTAAAATTTGTTGATTAGTAGCATCATTTTTAGTAGGCATTCCTTCATAGAACTATGCAAAGGATCTATAATCCTTTGATTGCTTAATTCCATCAATCTGAATGTTTGCATCCTCATCACAATTTACATTTTCACTCTCCACAATCTTGTTAGTATTAGTATTCAAACACTTGTATGCCTTACTTCTAGTGGAGTAGCCAAGGACTATGCCCTCATCACTCTTTGCATCAAAATTTTTATTTCTAGTATCTTTAAGAATATAACATTTGCAACCAAATATTTTGAAATCTTTTACATTAGGTGAGTGACCATAACATAATTCAAAAGGTGTTACATTTGTACCTTTCTTGACTTGGACTCTATTTAAGGTGTAAATAGCAGTTCTTATAGCTTCTCTACAGTATTTTAGAGCAGCATTTGTCTCCATCATTAAGGTTCTTGCACAGTCTATCACTGACCTATTCCTTCTTTTAGTAATACCATTTTGAGGTGGAGTTCTTCGTGCTGATGTTTACCTTTTGATACCTTTATCATTGTAGAATATTTCAAATTCTTTTAATGTAAACTCTCCTCCTCTATCTGACCTTAGGCATTTTCGACTCTTTCCTATTTCCTTTTCAACTCTAACCAAATACCACTTGAACATTTGAAATGCATTAGATTTTTCCTTTAAAAACATAGCAGTTATCATCCTTAAATAGTCATCTACAAATAGCATTATGTATTTGTTACCTAGGTAGCTTTGCACTTCTATTGGTCCACATAAGTCTGTATGGACTAATTCTAGTACTTCCTTGGAAGTGTATATTTTTCTTTTGAATCTAGACTTAGTCATCTTCCCTAGTTGACATTGTTTGCACATTGTGTTTTTTGGGTTCTTTAGTTTGGGCAACCCTTTGACCTTCTTCTTTTTGCTAATGCTAATCATATTGTCAAAGTTAACATGACACAATATTTTATGCCATAACCACACATCATCAAGTCTAACAACAAGACAAGTTGCATCTTCCACATCTAGGTAAAATAGGTTACTTCTAGTTTTTTCACCTTTTCCTAACAGATTTCCATTAGTGTCATAGATTTTGGTAGTTTTGTTTCCAAACTCTACTTTGCAACCTACATTGCCTAACCATGATACACTCAACAAATTGTAGTTCAATCCTTCAACATAGTATGCATTATCACATGAAATTTTCTTAGTAATTTTAGTGGAAACTTTCCCTTTGATTTGACATGGAGCATCATTTCCAAATCTAACACTATTTCCATCATATTGAGTAAAGGTAATAAACTTACTTTTGTCTCCAGTCATGTGATGTGAGCATCCACTGTCTATGATCCATGTTGTCATTCTTGTTCACATGGGTTACCAATCCTGTTGCTTCATCTTCATCTTTATCTAATTCATCCTTCATGGCCACATAGACTATTTCGTCATCATTCTCATCAGAATCTTCTTCAACAATGTAGCATCTTTTGCCTTTATCCTTGTAATCTCTACTATCATCTTCTCATTTTTTCTTGTACTTTTTTCCTTCTTTTTAGTTCTTCTTTTGTGTACATCTTGTAGCAATATGACCTACTTCATTGCAATTAAAACAAATGATAGGGAGTTTACCTTTGCCTCTATGGAATCTCCTAGCCAGTAGTGCTTCCAACTATTCCACATCTTCCTCATATGTACTATTATCACTAGATACATGCCTTCCTTTTCTACTATTCATCCTTGATGTCACATCCTTAGTTTATTTCATTATCAACTTGGCCTTGAAAGTAGATTCAAGGTTCTCAAGTCTGTAGTTGTCAAAATTGAACAACTCAAATGTAGTGAGTCCTCTTACTATTCCTTCAAAGATTAGTGCATTTCCTTGTACACAACTTAGCTCTTGAATGGTTGAAACTCTAATAGCATAGATAAGGAGTAGGGTTCTCAAGTATTTGCTATTGAAAGTCTCATCTTCTAATTGACCACCTAGACTTCTTATTGCACTTACCACTTCTTTCATTCTTGATCCATATTGAGCAACATTCTCTCCTTCATTTTCATGTCATCAAACTTTTCTCTGAGCCTTTCTCTCTTTGCTCTTTGAACCTTCTTATCTCCTCCATAGATATCTAATAGGGTATTCCACGTCTTGAATTTAGTATCACATCCTTTGATATCATCATATTCAACATAACTAAGTGTAGAGGCAATCTCCAACATTACTTGATTGTGATCCTTCCTTTTGTTCAAATCATTTGCAGTAAGAGGTTCAACTAGTTCTACATGTTTTGTTCATATTGATGTTTTTGCATGATCACCTATTGATCCAAGGTACAATTTCATCAGACTCTTCCATGCAAAATTTTTTTCTTTGTTGAGTTTATGGACTTCTCTCTTGGACATCTTGATCTTCCTGCTTCTAGTACCTTGAAACTAAATCAATAGATGGATTTGATACCATTTTTTAGAAATTCTTTAGAATAATTGAGGGGGGGGGGGTTTTGGAGGTGGGGGGTTTAATAATTTATTCAAGATCCATATGTCCAATTCAAAAAATTTCACAAAGCATAGTGAGCCCATTCAACCATTCATTCATCCAAGCTTTGTCTTTCCTAACAAGTAAGTTACTGTAAATCAACATGCAAGCATAACACATAAAGAATCAACACATAACATAGTGATTTACATGGAAACCCAATTTGAGAGAAACCACCAGTAACATGCTACTCAATTCTCACTCTTTTGAAGTGATGCCTTGTGATAGGTCTGCCCTGTTAAAGGCTTACAACACACTATTAAATGTGACCTTGTTAGAGGATTTATTCACCCTATTAGAAGTGGGCTTGGTTAAAGGAATTTAGAACATTCACTTGGAATGCCACCCTATTAAAGGATTTACAAATGGCTATTAAACCAACCCAAGTCCATAGGATTTTCATATCTAATAAAATTATTAGAGAGTATTAGAAAATATTTGACTTGATTACAACATAAAACTTAACTTATAGATTTTAGATTACTCTTCATCTCTTCACATTGTCTGGTCTTCAATCTCTTGTAGTTCTGACAACTTGCCCTCCTTTCAAGCTTTGTCTCCTTAAGTCTCCATGCTCAATGTACCAGTGCAATCATTTATCTCTGACCACTTGTCAAAGAAAACCCTCTATGCTCTTCCTTCTCCTTGACACCCTTCTAACCACTTCACAATTTTGGCACTTTAGTAGCATCAACAATAGTAGTTGCTTCTTGATATGTGACTCCTTAAAGAGAAGTCTTGGAGTTTCTTTCCTACTCAATTCTTCCTTCTTTTAATTTCAATTCATATGGATTAGGTAGGATTCATTGAATCTAAACCATATTTTGTTTCCTTTATAAATTTTTTGAATAATCCTTTTGAATTTACCCAAAAATGTTTTACATAGAATTTTGCATCACCGGCTCATCATCCTTATCCTCCAATTGGTTCAAAAAATTCAAGATAGCACTTATGTCAGCTTAGATTTGGCGAATCGTTGACATTTCAAACAATGTAGCAATTTGGTAGTATTAAAATACTGGTGCTCAGCACATACTGTGTTAGTCGGCATCAACTAAGTTTTTACTGATGCTCAACTCCTAAAATTCACTTGATACCTACTAAGATTTTCTAATGCTCAAGACCTAAAGTTCACTCAACACCTATTACTTTGCTCGGTACCTAAAGATTACTTAGCACACACATGATTTTTCATTCGCTTGACTCCAATTAAAAATTTTCTCAGCTTAAATTAGCTTGCTCGGCACCCACTAATGAACTTAATTTAAGCTTTGTAGTCAACCTTATTACAACTTATTCCTCCAATATTTCTAGGTGTATCCAACCTCTATATCTTTGAGTATGTTATCAATAAATCATTTAACCATTGTCTTAATTGATCTTTGTACTTTATTACAATATCATAACTCAACCTTTCCCTTAGGTACTCTTGTTACATCTTGTTGATTAAATCCTCTTCATCAATCAACTAAGTGATAGTACTTGGATCTTATAAGAAAATGTCATTCCTACAAATAGAAGGTTTGACATCAATGAAAAAACAATGATTGAAAACATTCGTTTAACAACAATCTCCCTCTTTTAATCAATCTTCTTCATCAATGATCTTTTAAATCAGATTTCCAACAATCTCCCTCCTTCCCATTGATGGAAAACCAAACTAATCAACCATCAGACTAAACTATTCAACCAAGTTAACTAGGTTAGAACAGTAAGTCAAATGTCAAAAAGTAATTATGTAACCATCAATTTTCACATCTCCCTCTTAATGCTAACTTCTCCCTATTAGCTATTGTATCCTTTCTCTTTTGTTTCTTTACTTCTTATAGTTTCTACCTCTGTATGCAATGCTCATCTTTTGCTATTCTCTATTCTGATCATCTTCTTCATCTTCTCTCTCAATCTATTGATCAAAGCTTTTATCCATTTGAATATTGTTAATTAGTTTCTGCCTTTTCTCTTGCTATTGATTAGTTTCTCTACTCTTTTTCCCTTCTCTTGATATTGATTAGCTTCTTTACTCTTTCTCCCTCTTTAAAAATAATGTAAAAGACATACTATTTTAGCATCTTGATATGCAAGTGTAGAGTTGAACATGTTCTTTCACTTTATAGATATATCACCTTACTTGTAACTGATTTGGAACATCATTACTTCAATTACTGTAGGCACTATTGAAATATTAGGGCTTGGCACATACTGTGTTACTCGACATCAACTAAATTTTTATTGATGCTCAACACCTAAAGTTCACTCAATGCCTACTAAGATTTTTTGATGCTTAGCATCTAAAGTTCACTCGACATCTGTTACTTTTCCTAGCACCTAAAGATTACTTGGAACACACATGATTTTTCATTTGCTCGGCTTTGACTAAAAATTTGTTCAGCTTAAACTAGCTTCCTCGACACCCACTAATGATCTTAGTTTAAGCTTTGCAATCAACCTTATTACAACTTATTCTTGCAATGTTTCTAAGTGTAGCCAACGTCTGTATCTTTGAGTATATTATCAATACATCATTTAACTATTATCTTATCTAATCCTTTCACTTCATTACAATATCATAACTCAACCTTTCTCTTAGGTACTCTTGTTACATCTTGTTGATTAAATCCTCTTCATCAATCAACTAAGTGATAGTACTTGGATCTTATTAGAAAATGTCATTCCTACAAATAGTAGGTTTGACATCAATGAAAAAATAGTGATTGAAAACATTCTTTTAACAATGATCTCCCTCTTTTAATCAATCTTCTTCATCAATGATCTTATCAATTAGATTTCCAATATGACTATACCAAGTATAATTGGTAAAACCTTGTTTTGCTATATTTCATTATGTGTTAATCATGCATTGTTTTCTTTTTTTTGGTAGATTTTATACTCATGGACCTAATTTTTTCACTAATATATACACCTATAGTTGATAGAAAAATAGAGACCACTACAAGTGAATTGAACCATTTCCTAGAGCAGCCTATGTGTCTAGTACTGGTTCATTTGTGGGGACATTGTTGTTGAACAAGAAAACTATATTTGCGTTAAAATTACCAAAGGTTCCATGTGCTTTAAAATTGTTATTATTTATAGTGTAATTATAGTTTACTTACACATAACTCATTTTTTAATGTTAATTCCATGATTTTTTTGTAGGAAATAATTTTCTTTTCCTCCATTTATTTTACTATATTAAAGTTATTGATCTAACAATTTTTTTTAAAGGTGGAATAGATAGGGTCCTGAATTAAAAAATCAGCTCCTTACATCTTTTGAGGACCTCTTTGCAAAAAACATTTTTGACAGTGCCCTACTTCTCAAAAGAGCATCCAAACATATAAAGACTATGAGGGATCCATATAGAAGGGGTCTAAAGTATAACCTAAAGTACGAGCATCCTCATGTGATTTGATTGATGCAGTGGAATGAAATAATAGAGGATGCAAAAGACAAAAGGCTACATGGTAAAGGAATTGGACTAGACAGTAGAAAAATAAGGTATGTCATGATAGTATTAAGTAGAATATAATAATGCACTAATTAGTGATATTAATAAATATATAATCGAACTTGTTTCATAATTTTCATAGACTGCAGGACACATCGTAACCTACAGAATTGGGACTACAAAAGGTTGGCCAACACAAACTTGGCTTTGGTGGTGATATGAATCTTCACTCTCGACTTGTAAGTAGTAGCAATGGAATTCCATATATATATATATATATATATATATATATATATATATATATATATTATATATATATATTATAATGTTTCAAAAAAGTTTTTTTAATCAAATCATACATTCAAAATTGAAGATATTAAGAAAAAAATATAGAACACAAAATTCAATGTAGAGTCCATAGATGAAGATAAAAACATTGAATGAAGGAAGGCTAGAAAGTCATGGCTATGCATATATGCCAAGAATATGAAAGCCACACCCAAGAATCTGGTGCATCAAGTGAGCCATCAGTAAATTGGTTAAATGAAAAGTAAATCAAATTAAATTATTAACAATTTTCTTTTTTGGTGTTAGTTTCCAATATAAATTGATTGCATAACGATGTGCATAATATTTCACTACAACCTTCAAATCCTATCATAGAACTTGTGTATGATGAAGGTCATGATGTGGATCTTACTGGTGGAGGTGTTGATTTTCTATTGGAAATTAATTATACAATAATGAATATAATTTAATATCTTTAATTTCAATTTGATGTGTAACCTTATTTTGAATATTTTAGAGCATGTTGAACATCATGGTGAATGACTAGAGCATGTTCGAAGTGTTCAACATGTTGAGGTGGCAGTGGATCAAAATGTTATTATATATGATGTGGAATTTTTAGGTAAGAAAAATGCATGTTATGTTCTACTGGTCAATGAAATACTTGTAAGAGTTAAAAAAAGAAAAAGAGTATGCCAATTTGACCCATTTACTTGTTATTGCAACAGAGCTCCCTTTAGTATACCAGTCTCATGCTCCTCAAAATTGGAGGATGCGTCATAACTTGACATTACATATGCCACAAGAGGAGGAGAAAAAAGATGTTATTGATGATCTTATTAACCTTAGCCTTAAGAAAGCTAAGAAAAACAAAAAGAAGAAATTATTTTTACAAAATGTTCTTTGATACAATTTGTTTGATAATGAAAGAATGTTATATTTTAAGTAATTAACTATAAATTTTTCTTATTAATATTGATTTTTATGTCATGCCAATGAATATTATTATGTTTTAATGAAGTCTTGATTATTATTGTTTATTAATGAATTTTGTATCATATTAATGAATCTTATGTGATTGTATTGATTGAATGTTATAGTTCATAAATGGATGAATGAATGAATGAGGTATGTAATTAGGTGTTAATGGGGAATTTAGATTGATGTTAGGGTGTGGAGGAGTGAGGCTAGATGAGCTTCCACCTTCACGTGGTAGGCCTTATTAAGTAGAGAATATTAAAGTATGCTTGAAACCAAGTGAAGCTCAAACTAACATACCTTCATTAATTAACCAATTTCATTCAGTGTAGGTATTCCAGCTTCAAAAAATTTACCACTTGCTTCATTTTAGGTCTTGCAGCTAGATATGGATGGGTGCATCAAAAACCTATCTTAGATGATGGTGCATCTCCCATCACTTTCTTGTATAAACTTTGAGCTTTGCTGAAAAATGAGTACCATTCTACAGAAAGTTCAAAATAAAGAACATGCACCCTTTATGTATTTATCCAAAAAAAATGAGTCATTTGATCTTGATTTTGTCTATGAATGGAAAGATATGAAGGTGATGGTGATGGGATTAAAATACATAAATCAATAGTTCCTGTGTTACTAAATCATCATGCCTCCTTAACATTGTTAAATGATATTTTGTACAATGAGTATGATGGTTTCATGAAAAGGAGAAGCATAAGATTGGATGAAAACAAGTTCCACCTAATTTTACTTCTCATCACAATGATGATGGTTTTGTGTATAGAAGCTGAGATGTTAGAAACCATTCAAGTATAGTATAGGTAATAGGGAGAGTATGAAGTTAAAATGATTGTTTATTATATTTTTCAATATAAACTTTAATCAACATAGTCAGAGCTTCTCTAGAGGATGAATATCTCACACTATTAATTCTTATATGTATAGCCTTTTCATGGAAAAAAAAATGGTTCATGACAAGAAATTTGATGATCTGCCCCACCTAATATATGTTGCTAGAGAGAAACACCCCAAGGTTAGTCGTCATTATAAGGCTTCTAGCATGAATGCCATGGTTGGAATAATGATTCATAACAGGATTATAAATTTTTTTTTATAGACCTTTTGAATATTCAATCAATAAAATGTATGATGTTTCTTAAGAAGAGATTCTAGACCCTTTAACTATCTACTATCCATTTGAGATGTAAATTTTTGTTTTTGGATTTGGTTGTCTATGTTCTTTAGCATCAATTTTTTGGATCACACTCCACAATCCGTTGTGGGGATAAGAGAAAGAAAGAATAGATAAGTGAAATATGTAGATCAATCCTCTTTTTCTTTTTATTTCCCTTTGGTTGGGCTTGGTCTATGCATTTCACTTTTTAATGCATTCTCTCATCTTGATGATGGATCATGATGCATGATCTATAACATTAATGTTCTAAGAATTTGGTATAGCTTTGATACCATGTAAGAATTTCTCTTAGGAAAAAATTCACCCAAGATCGAAGAAGTCGAACACAATCACAACTATAGACCAAAAAGAGTATAATCAATATATCATAGCATGTTCTGATACATCACTATGTGTTGAAATGATTGTACACACTAGGAGTTCCTATATATAAAGGCCTCTAAGATGCATATAGAATGTGTCTAGAAGGTGCCAGGAGATAAGCTTGACAACTAAACACACATCCTCCATTGTACATGAATGTACATGCAACAATGAGAGGATAAGCATGACTAGGTGTCCCATGTGTGGAGATGTTGTAGACACAATGTGCTAAAATTAAGTGCTTACTGTTGTGTTGTAGACACCATGTGCATAAATGAGGTGTGAACTTTACTGTTGTCAACATGACAACTCACAAGATTGCACATACTCCTAGGTGACTAATAAATAAATATTAAAATAATGCGTTAACCTAAGGAAACTTAAGTAAGTGTACATAGTAAATATGCATTTACACCAACATCCCCCCTTAAGTGAAACTTAGGGGAATGCCCTTAAGCTTACTAAAACTAGGATGAAATACATGATGGGTTCTAGCTACTAGGCCATTTTAGGTACCCATGTACATAATTAAAATGCAATCTCTCATAAAGCAGAGAAAGAGGGAAAACCTCATGGGAAAAACCCTCCCCCAAAAAAGAGAGATAAAAAAAAAATCGATGCATTGATGGATGGAGTAATCAAGACCCCCATTATGACATACATGAAGTATATACAAAAGAGAAATGGGAGAAGGAAAAAACTCCCTAAGAGGAAAAAGTCCCCCACATAAAGGAGAAGAAGAAGGAGAAAAGGTAGTCACTCCCCTAAATGTAAGGTGTCAACCAGTGAGAAATGCTCCAATGTAGAAGCTGATCCATGACCATTGAACAATGTTCCTCCCTTATGGAAGAAAGCATGGTAGAGGTACTAGTGAGATGCTTCCCCTAGGTGTGGAAAGAAGCTTGATGATGAAAGGTGTCTCTGAAACTTTCTCAACTATCCCTATGCCAATACTGATGGTGGCTCCTTCTAAAATTGCTAAGAAAAAGTGTAGATCTAGCTAAGATTGATGTAGAACTTGTTTCAAAGAAAAATATATCTCCTCAAATAACAAAGAGACCTCTTGCAATTGCTGTACATAAGGATCCACAATCACTTCAGCTTGTACAGATTGATCATGTAGAGAATGGACATGAGGGTCAGAGTGAGCCCTTACAACAACTGTAGAAGTATTTTCCTCATCAAAGAAAAGTGGCATATCATCAAAGAAGTCTCCAAAATTTGTGATGTGTGACTCCATGAAAAAACCTAAAATTTTAGTCAAGAAGTCATCACTTGAGGTTGGAACTAGAAGACAAAGTGTACCCTACTATGTTGAAGTACATGAATCTATCACTATGGTAATAGATGAAGAATTCACCTCAAAGAGATGATGAATATCATCGATGATGTCTCCTACATCTTCACTGTGGGACACCACAAATAGAAGGAAGTCATCCCATGAAGGTAAAGTAGGAAGACATGGAGATTCCTACAACATTAAATCCAAAGCATATATAGCTAGAACAAGATCAGTAGGAGCAACATGAGCATCAGGAGGTGTGATATCATCTAGAGATGATGCAGCTACAATTGGAGGTAAAAGATCTTTTTGGAATGGAGGAATGTGTGGATCTCCATATGTCTCCCAAAGATCAATCCAAATATCATATAAATCTTTTGACTTCAATTCATCAAGTGAATCCATAACCTCCATATCCATAAATAGAAAGAGTGCACAACAAAGGATGGAACATGTGTCCTCATCATATAAAAGCCTCTCACATATGGTAGTGCATTATGTTTACTAAGATATGGGATAAACAATTGACTCCATTCTTGATAGTTGTTTGGTGTCAAGATAATTAAATCTTCCTCTTCCATGATAGACTAATCAATGTAACCTCCAAAGATGCAAAATAAATCAAAGAACACCCACCCACCACCCCCCCCCCCCCCCCCAATGTATGATTTAGGCACTTGGTAGCCACTTGCCAATTTAGGGCATATTTCTAAAAGTAGTATTTCTATCCACAGAACCTATAATCTAATTGCAAATTCTGAAAGTAGACAAAAAATAAGCACTTTCAAAAAAATAGAACTTGGTTTGGAGTCCTGATGAGCCCATACTAAGCATTTTAAGTGGCAAAAATTGAGATTTCTAAGTTGTAGAAAAATTTAGGAATAGAGATCTCAAACCACCTACACCAATGTGTAGATTACAAAATTCTACCCCAAAACAAAAAAAATTGCTCGCAAAAAGGAGTCTGTATGAGGGAGATATTGATGTTTGAAAATTGCTGCTATAATTATTTTTCCTAAATCACCACCATCGCACCCCCAAAAATCAAATGGCTCTAGATTTTGCCTCAAATGTCCAATTTGGATGAAACAAAATCTGATTTGGGAGTTTTTTGACTTTCTAAATGTGATGCAAATATCTGATTTGCACCAGTAAACATGAATCTTCACTTGCAAAAAATCTCTCCTATGGCCCGATGGCCAAATTTTTTTTGGAAAATAATGCAGATCTAGAAAAGATAGCAAAGATCTAGATAAAAAAATATATATATCTGAAAATAAAATGTACAAATCTAAAATGATCAGACCAATTTTGCAAATCAGTCCTTCAGGTGCCGATTTGCAAAAAAAATTGCCTTAATTTTGACTATGCATAGAGTAGGCAAAATTATAGTCAATTTTCACCAAATCAACATTCTAGATGTGATGGCAAGGTTAGATATGGCTCTAGACACTCCCAATGATAGCGATACGGCTGAGGTGATAAAGTAACAAAATGGTCTTGAACAACTATGTGAAGAGTGATTCTCCTAGAGCTTTGATACCATGTAAGAATTTAGTATAGCTCTGATACCATGTTTAAACATTTGGTATAGCTCTGATATCATGTAAGAATTTTCTTAGTGCAAATTTAGCCAAGATCTCAGATTTCAAACACAAGCACAATTGTAGACCAAAAAGAGTATGATCAATATATCATAGCATGTCCTGATACATCACTACGTGTTTAGATAATTGTACACACTAGGAGTGCCTGTATATAAAGCCCTCTAAGATGACTCTAGAAGGTCTCTAAAAGGTGCCAGGAGATAAGCTTGACAACTAAGCACACAACAATAATGAGAGGATAAGCATGACAAGGTGTCCCATGTGTGGAGATGTTGTAGACACCATGTGCTAAAATAAAGTGCTTACTCCTGTGTTGTAGACACCATGTGCATAAATGAGGTGTGAACTCTAGTGTTGTCAACATGACAACTCACAAGAGTCCACATACTCCTAGGTGATTAATAAATAAATATTAAAATAATGCATTGACCTAAGTAAACTTATGTAAGTGTAAATAGTAAATATGTATTTACACCAACAAGTGTTAAAAAAACATACACAATCAAATCTAAACACAAAAATTTACACAACACCTTATATATTAGATATTTCATGCAACCCACAAAAAATATTCCATAACATAGATGCTAACTCACTTTTGATTGGTTATAGGTGATTTGATAGTTTTTGATATTGTTAATGGGCAATTAGGTTAGGGTTAGTATCTTGATGAGTGTTTTTGGTCATTATGAGTATTATCAAAATTGCATTATAGTTTCATCCATATTTCAATATTATTAATGAGTCATAATATCAAAAGCTCATAACAGTTTCATCCATATTTTCATTATGTAGTTTGATACATTTATATGCATAACAGTTTTATCCAAACCCTACATTGACTTCTTTGTATATTTATTCAATGTACCACATCACTTGAACCATAGAATAAGCATTGGGATATGTAATTCAACATTTCATTTAATCATTAATAAGATTTATTTTGGACAAGTGAGTTAGAAAGCTCAATTGATAGAAATGTTATTTCTTCATTTGATGTTTTATATACGACTATAGTTACAACAATTAGGCCTCATGAGTTGAGGTACACAATAATGATTGCTTCATGGTCAAAATAGATTCTGGGTAGTATATCACTATAGAATATAGTGAGCTCTTTTATCACTATATGGAGAAGGCCTAATATTTATATAGTGATGAGTGGTGAGGAAAGTATATTTCTATGACATATAGTAATCCCTTTTATCACTACGTGAAGAAACTAAAAGAATAATATAGCGATGAGTGATAAAGGAGGTTTATCGCTATAACATATAGCGATCATTGAAAAAAAAAAATATATATAATAATTATAGAAATGAGTGATAGAGATGTTGTGGTGATGAGTGTTTTTGGTGATCGAAAAGAAGGATATATCACTATAGAATATCACAAAATCTTCTATCGCTATGTAGAGAAGGCCTAATCTTGACATAGTGATGACTAATAAGGGACATATATCACCATGACACATACTAATCCTTTTTTATCACTATGCAAAGAAACTACAAAAAAATATAGCGATGAGCAATAAAGGAGGCTTATCACTATAACATATAGTGATCCTCAAAAAATGGAAAATAAATATAATCATTACAATGATGAGAGATCAAGATGTTGTATCACTATAAGTCACGGTGATGATTATTTTTAGTGATAGAAAAGGAGGAGATATTGATATCGAATATAGTGAACTCTTCTATCACTATACATAGAAGGCATAATCTTACATAGTAATGAGCAATGTATATCACTATGACATATAGTGATCCCTATTATCACTATGCAAAGAAACTATAAAAACAACATAGAGATGAGTGATAAAGAAGGCTTATCATTATAGCATATAATCATCATAAAAAAATAGAAAAAAAATATAATCATTAAAGAAATGAGAAATAGAGATGTTTTTTCACAATAAGTCATGGCGATGAGTTGTTTTAGTGATCGAAAAGGAGGAGACATCTCTATGGCATATAGTGGACTCTTCTATCACTATACATAGAACGCCTAATTTTGACATAGTAATGAGAAATGAGGAAAGTATATCACTATTATATATAGCGATCCCTTTTATTGCTATGCAAATAAAATGCAACAACAATATAGCAATGAGAGATAAAGGAGGCTTATCGCTTTAAGATATAGTTATCATCGGCAAATAGAAAAAAAGAATTATCATTTCAATGATAAGTGATAGAGATGTTGTATTGTTATAAGTCATGGCAACAAGTGTTTTTGGTGAAAAAAAATGAGGAGATATTGCTATAGAATATAGAAAACTCTTCTATTGCTGTACGGAGAAGGTTTAATCTTGACATAGTGACGAGCAATGGGGAAAGTATATCACTATGACACATAGAGATCCCTTTTATCACTATGTGAAGAAACTACTAGAGAAATATCCCTTGACATCTCTTTTTCTAGCTTAGACATGTCTATTTTAAGACTATTTGACACTTTAAAAATGAAGTTTGTGAACTGGTGACTTCCTTCTATCTCTACTTCACAATGATTTATCATTCTTATTTATTTCTAGCTGCAACCATGTGAAATGGGCTATCTTCAATGTTTCACAGCTTTGTTACCCCTTTTTCTAATTGTTAGGCCAACCTTGCAATGTCATGACTCATACCAATCACCACTTTGCACCTTTATTTCTTTGATGAACATGTTGACTTATGAGACTATAATCTCTTCCTTCAAGCTTTAATCACTTCATCACAATTATTGCGAAGTAGTGATGACAACATCATTAACCATTTTTGTAACATTGCTGCCTCAAGAACTACCACTTCCTAGGACTTGCAAAGTTGCAAAATTGCTCATTGCAAGATTTTTGTCTACATTCTTTACTATCACTTTCAATTTCAAAGTAGAAAAACCTATTAGATTGACCTTTTCTCAACTTCTCTATGGTTAAGGACTTAACATATTCAGCTTTTGTGATGTTTCAATGACTCAAACCCTGACCTTGTTGCCTCTTCATAACTGCAAGATATGTAATATTTTACACCTTTCCATGATGCAATAAGTATTTATTTTAACTGTTAGATTCTCTTTGGAGCTTTGGAACTCCAAAATTTATCTTATATCTTAACCACATGAAGCTTCAATTATAAGCTTCCACCACTTCACTTCTTTGACCTAAAATCAAACTTAATCTATTGCAAAGCTACAATGGCTTAAACTTTAACTATCTTGGGTCTATGTCACTCCTTCACAACATAAAATATCTTAACTACTTTTCCACTCATGATTTTGTGATAACCATCATAATTTAATTGTTATCTTGATCACAACCTTGGAACTTAAAGCTTTAACTCATCATTTGACCGTACAAAGTCATGATTATGAGTATTTTTGGTGATAAAAAAGGAGGAGATATCACTATAGAATATAGTGAGGTCTTCTACCAAAATGTAGGAGATATCTCTATAAGCCATGGTTATTAGTGTGTTTGGTGATAAAAAAAGGAGGAGATATCACTATAGAATATAGTGAACTCTTCTATTGAAAAGGAGGATATATCGCTTTAAGTCATGGCGATGAGTATTTTTGGTGATTGAAAAGGAGGAGATATTGCTATAGAATGTAGCAAAATTTTCTATCAAAAAGGAGGAGATATCACTATAGAATATAGCAAACTATTCTATCAAAAAGGAGGAGATATCACTATAAGTCATGGTGATGAGTGTTTTTGGTGATAAAAAAGGAAAAGATATCACTATAGATTATAAAAAAATCTTCTATCAAAAAGGAGGATATATCACTATGAGTCATGAAGATAAGTGTTTTTGGTGATCGATAAAGGAGGCTCATCACTATAGAATATATCAAACTCTTCTATCAAAAAGGAGGAGATATCACTATAAGTCATGGTGATGAGTGTTTTTGGTGAGCCAAAAGGAGGCTTATTGCTATAACATATAGAGATCATAAAAAAATTGGTCAAAATTTTGACAAAAGAAAAAATTGGTCAAATTTTCAACAACAAAAATAGAGACAAGAATTTGTCAAAAACTTGACCAACATGATTAAAAAATTTGACCATTTTTTGTCTAAAAATGAGTGAAAATGTGTAGGTGATACCATGCAACTAATTTGTTTCATTAGGTTGATCCTCTCCTTCCATAACCTACCTAACTAGCTTCCAGCTTCTGAAAACACTCACAAACTCCTAAGCTACATGAGAATGTGGGTTTCTCAAACTTAGCAATGTTTCTCCCCAGGTGTAATTTTTCCATTTGAGTTCTTTGATCCTCTTGTTTTGTCTGGGTAAGCACTACCAATTCAAGTACAACATGGAATCCACATTAGCCATCATAGTGAAACCTTAGGGTGTGGGATAGTCATTGTCTTTAATCTTAGCCATGGTGTCTTAGAAAATTTTCATGAAACCCTTTGAATATATGTTGGCCTCCTCATACTACAATTTTTTAGTGGAGTTAATTACTTGCATGTCTTTCTTGACTTCTTTATGCATTTCCTTTATTTCAATCCCAATTTCATACCACTTTTATAGTGGGTTGAAGAAAGGAATCCTTCCAATTCATTTTTCTTTTCATTATATAGAGAATGCAAGGGTCTATGGTTTTCATAAGATTTTAAAAAAGGAACTTAATCACTTTGTATTTTTCAACCTCTTGCACTTGACCCACCATCACCTAACATTTAGCCTCATCAAATTCCCATGTTGGTATAAGGATCTAGATCTCTTTAACTAGTACCCCCCTTCCACATAGGTAGTAGTGAACTCTTGGATAAACCTATTTCCTTCTTTAATGACAACTATTATCCAAGTGTTCATCACTTCTAAGAAGAGTTTTCTAGTTTTTATTTTATTTAATAGTTTCTTGTTATTAGAGGATTTAGTATCAAATGATTTGGGATCCTAGATCAAAGGGGAGAGAGAAGCAATATACTCATCCATAATGACAACCAACCATTTCAACTCTCTCTTTTCCAAGCTATCCTTTTCAGACTCATCTTGCATATGATTAGGTGAGAACTTAAACTCAAAACTCCCAGTTCCATTTGCATAACCACAAAATATTCAGCCTCTATATCATCCACACCTTATATATACTTATAAGTGTCTATCTCTATAGTCACCTTCCTAGTGGTAGGATCTTAAGTCAAGAAGGCATTATTCTTTACCATTATGGTTATAGGAGTGTGAGTGGCATACTTAGTAACTTTTCCTTTGATTGGTAGAGAGATAGGTCTTGGGCTATGCTTTTTGTTTACTAAGCTAGATAGCCAAGGGGGAATAGTAATTCTGGTTGTCATTCCTTAGTACTATTTAGTATGTGTCATCAAACCTTGGTGAACCACATTCATACCAACAATCACTTCTATATGAATTTCTTGATTTTCAAGTAATGCAGGGTTGTCTTCCTTATCTAGTTCCAAATCCATGCAATCGAGCTCTTGAACTCTATCTGAACCTATGCCATGGACTTAGTTTTGAATCTCATTCTAGGAGCCATGGGATGGGCTAGTGGTGCCTTAGTGGTGGGTTTGAGTGAGGTCACTGCCTTTTTCTTCTTGACTAAGGAAATGTCACCATTATCATCTGACAAAAGGTGGGCATCAAAAGGTGAGGATTGGGATCAAGAAACACCCTTTCTAGCTCTTTCCATCTTCATTGAACTAGTTAATTTTTTCCTTTTCCCTTGCAACCACTTGTTAGTGTACTCTATTATGAACCTAGACCAAATATTTATATCATCTTCTTAATTTAAATTCCAATGAATTTTAGGGAGGGCTCCTTTTCTCATTTTTTATAAATTGATTCAATAATATCCAAACTATCTTCAACAAGTCCTTCTGCATTGAGTTTTAACTACACTACCTTGATTTGAGGAATTGTTAGCCTTGAGTGATCCCACTTCATGATTTCTTGTTCATTACTAAAATCTTCCTATAGGTATTTAATGTGAAGGCAATGACTATATTTGATCTCCTAGGCCAAGCATTAGTTTTCTAATTTTCTTGTTATCAAAATTCCTCCTTTCATGATATAACCCTAAGTTGAAATTCAAAAAGTCACTAAAAATAATTAAGGCCTTAATCATAGTGTTATAAACCAGGGAACTTGGTTCATTGGAGAATACAAATTCCCATTTTTTTCAAGGAGATTGTCCTTGACTACAAAAAAATCTTGTCTGCAATTTTCATTGAGAAAAAAATAGTCCAGGGTATACCTCAGCAACCTGAGTTATTCTTCCTCAAACCCCCTACTCTTATGTAAGTGAACCTAGGAAATTATATGTATAAGCTTCCATAGTTTTGGACTATATTTTGGGCTTTAGGAGACATCCTTTGCATTGGGTTTCTAATGAGGTTGAGGTATAACCTTTTTAAGAAGATGTCATGTATTTTCTAGAAATCCTCCAACACTCTATCTTTTTCTAGAAAAGGAAAAAATTAGTACACTATGATGTCTTTAACCTATGGCTCATGAGGAATTATGTTGAAATTATACATGCATGCAAGATAATAGGTTAAATAGGAGGAAATTTACAATTCTTGTCCACTAGCTTGTGAATGTTTACGTTGATTCCTTAAAGAGCTAGCTATCAATTCAGCCCAATCAAGGAATTTCATACCAATCAAAATTGTGAGGCCTCACCCCAACTCATCATATCATAGATATTGTATTTCTATTTTGTTACTTAGGACTAGATATCTCGACATATATTTTTAGACTTGATGGATAATAAATTTTACTACTTATCCAATGATATTTAGCTTGTGATCTTCTAGTATGATATGTAATTGGACCTAATTAACTTAGTCGATGAATTAATGGATATGTATTCAATATTTCACTATTATGATAAGAAATGGAATCATGGTGTGATTCAAATGGTTAATTTGATCTTGTTAGGAAAGTTAGTAATATACAGTTTGTTTTTTTAGGGTTAATGATTAAATACTTTAGATGTAAATGATGGAGAATAGGAAGTTAATTATGAAACATGTTGTATGTGAATGGTAGAATAAAAAAGTTATCATGTACTTTTACCTTCATATTGTATTTTATATGTTACTTTTCATTAGACTATTGATGCTTGAGTTTAGTGTGCAGGAAAGGAACCATGGAAACATAATAAGGAAACAAGGTATAAACACATGTTAATATGACACTGCCAAGGTGAATCTTTAGAGAATTTGTAAACCTCATTGTGATGTGTTTATTTTTTAAATGTGAGATGTATGTGTGCAGTATGCATTTCATGCATAGATTCAAACATGTCATGTGTGATGTATAGTGAATTTTTTGTGTGTCATTTGACACTTGTACTTGTTATGTGAAAATGATATGTTCTCTAAAGATGGATCATGTAGCCACCTTATGTCAAGTTAAATTCATTAACTAAGAATTAGACTTAATTGCCTTGATTTAGTAAGGGAAACAAGAGTTATCCCATAAGAAATTTGGAATTGGACTTTACCTAGCATTGTGAGGGCCAAAAAATAGCTCTAAGGTGAATTTGTGATGAAAATAAACCCTACCAATGTTAATACTTTAAGTTAGGAGGCTAATATTGACCCCTAGGGTGCCTAGAAGACCTAGGAGACCCCAAAAAGAATTCACTTCTTATTGAATTCGAAAATGGGAGTCTTATATAGAGGAATAGCCAAATTAGAAACTCACTTGCCCACTCTCTAACTTTAGAGAAATTTATGGTTTGGAGGGAGAGGATAAGGAGCTCTAATACAACTTCCATTTCCATTTTCTTGGAGTAAGGTTGGTATAAATGATCCATGGTGTCTCTTCATTTCTTCAACATTTGTTATGGTATTGTTTTCATTGCATTGTAGGATTTATATGGTGTCCTTCATTGCATTGTAGATTTTTTTTTGTGTAGATGTGGTTTGAGAAGAATCTTGTTGTATGTGTGTTGAATGTGAGAAGTTTTATGAGTATTCCTTCTTGAATCTTATTTTTTTCATGTTGATTGCTTATGTTAAATGGGTTTGAAGCATCACTCACTATTGGGAGGTAAGAGATGCTTGGGTGAAGTGGTTATTTAGGCTGACCCAAGTAGTTGAGAAACTCCACCATGTGTGTAAATGATTTTGATGTCTTCAATGGAGTATGGACTCATGAATTTCTTGTATTCTTGGGAGGTATAAGGACGTGTATGAAGAAGGGATTATAAGCCTTGGAAGGGCATGTTACTTAAGAAAAAATGTGATTATATGTGATTCATGGATTTTACATTCTCCTAATAGAGAGAGCCTGCCTTCATCCTATATCTTGATTCTATTGTTGAATCTATGTGCAAGCTCAATGGGTGGCCTCCTTGAGGGCTAGGTTGGGAGGTAAGCCTCCATGGTTCCTTGTCATTTTTATTTCAGGTTGTGCTCTTGGATTCATGGAGCTATTAGAACTTTCCTTGAATTGAAGAAGATGAAGATATGTCATTTTGTGATGTGATGAAGGAAGTAATACCTTTCTTGTATTCATGTTTATTTTAGTGGTGGAAAGATCAGTATTGTGTTGTGTACCATATTGTAAGAAAGGATTTGTGAATTACTTATGTGTTGTAGCAAGTTTTCCATGTGTAGTTATAATGGATAATCCACCACCCTATGTTCATTCTTGTAAAAATTGTTGTATGGAAGCCATGAGAGAATTAAGAATGAGAACCATATTGTATTGTGATTATAGCTTCATTATCTTGTATTTGAATGAGTAGAAGGAATGGATTAAGTATCATTGTAGATTGTGAAGGAGTTTATCTCATTTGGTTATCCTATAACTCTCAATTCTCATAGGGAAAATAGATGCATTCATGCTCAATCTTAAATGATGAATAGATATAGAAAATGTATTTAGAAGCTATTGTAAATATATTAGTTTTCAACTATGTATTCAGTTTTCAATAATGTATTATGTTTCGATAATTGATTTAGTATAAATGATGTTATTTGAGGTTTCCATGCAAATAGATTTTCAATAGGTTCAATATAAAAAAATACCATGAAAATTACATTGATAGGAATAATTGTTCCATTAAACCCTATTGATCTTAAACCAAACATAAACCATGCAATAAGATTTTGCTAAATGACTATCAATAGATTCACTATCTAGATATCTACCTTGGAATGAACTAACTAGTATCTAAATTTCAGCAACTCAGCCTCCAACATCAAAATTGAGTTAGAATGAAATTGGGTGAAATAGTTTAATTCAAATATAGACCTATACATGCACATTTCACATTCCAGAAAATGTATGGAAAGGGAAAAATAGCGCTCTCCTATTAAAATACATTAAAATATTCACCCTAGATAGAATAATATAAATCTTGAATATACTAGTATAAAATTGGCAAATCAATGACACACATTAAATAGTTGTTAATCCTAGAGACATCATTCCCTTAGTGCTTGATTTCATTCCATCATGACATAATAGCTCCTATGTACAAAGAAAATAATATAATAATAATATATTATTAATAAATAAAAAATCCCATCTTGTTCTAGTAGATAGGCAACTTGGCATGTAGTCATGTCTAAAAAAAAAAATTCAAAATAAAAACAAGTTTTGGGCTATAGTCAACCCCTTCTCCCTTTATCCTTGGCGGCCACTTTAAGTAAGGGGGAGGTGCATTAAATGTTTATGGGCACCTTAGTGAAGGACCCCTCCCTCCCTCCTCCTTCCTAGGTGGGAAGAGAGAGGGAAGGTTGGGGGGGGGGGGGGGGGGGGGGGGGGGGGGGGGGTTAGTATAGGTATAGGTTTGGATAAAGGGTGTTGGGTAATAGTTTTAAATATTTTTTATTATTAATTATTTATTATGGTAAAGGGTGTGAATGGTTAGAATAAATAGGGACCTACATTGAGTAGGTTAGAAAAGGGTGTTAGTTGTTGACTTTTTTAAGAAAACACACACACACACACACACACCCAAATTGTATTAATTCAGGCATGTGTTATAAGTAAGATAGCATATATATAGTATTAACAAATATAGTAATTATAATAATAATATTAAATGATAAAAATAAAAAATGTATATTAAGAATAGTGGACATGAGTAAATTTAAAGTATTAATAATAATGACAATAATATCAATAATAAGGTTTAAGCTAAGATGGGACATAGAATTAGTTAGTAATGTAATTTTTTGTTATATATATATATATATATATAATATTATAATTATAATTATAATTCTATTAAATAAGGAACATTAATTTAAGTGTTTTGTTTTAGGAAATATTATGTTAAAAAATATTAATGTTCAAGGTAGTGTAGTACTATAGAATTTAACTATGATTAGTAATGTTGTAATAAATGGCAGTTAGTAGATTTTATAGGATATGAATTTAATGTGTAGTTAGTATCTAACATGTAATAATTATTGTCTGATCAATGTACACCACTAAGTATTTTATGGGTTCAGACCTCAATATTGAGACTATCAAGTTATCAGACACTTATATAATGATAATCTTAATGCATTTTGGAAGCAATCTAACACAAGATATGTCATAGGATAAGAGCATCATAACCCTACCCCATATCCAAGATGTAACTTGAAAGGAACTACTTAAAATAATGAAGTTGAGAAAATTTCTTTACTCTATAATTGGAAATTCAAAATAGTCAGGCAATGTTTGAATCTTCATCACAAGCTGTAATATTAGAATGCAACTTATACACATTCAGTTATAAAAAAGTACCATTCAAGTATAAACAAAACCTAATATGAGTATAAACCACTTTCAACGTAAACATCAAGTCATTTGACTAAATTATAAACATTAATGTATCTTCAAAAAAAAAAATAGTGGTGTGTTTGCCTTGTTGAATTTTGGACAAGATATTTTGGTATTAGAGCTTTTGGTTTCAATATTAGGAGCCTAACCCATTACATCTAACCTATGAACTACAACATTGTGTAGGATTCCTATAGTCACTCACAATGGTCTATAGAGGGCCAAAGCTCCTAGAGAAAATGGAGCAGGCCGAGAGGAGTCAGGGAAAAATGTGGGAGGACCCCCATTAAGGCAACCTCCAAACCTTGATTAGGTTTTGAATGTTATCCATAATCTTATTGGGGTAGTACAACAAAGGTAACCACCTATCATTCCATAGCTAGGATAGAAGGATGTAGAGGGGCATGGGGCCAATATCAAGGAAAGGATGAGTCTCCCACCTGGACTTATAGAAGATCAGGCAGAAGCATCAGTACACTAGGTCGAGCGACCCCTTGTATTAGAGTGAGTACTAGTGAGAGCACCTTGAGATATTGGGGATGAGATTAGTGACCTACTATGACTCAAGCCACCCATATTCACTAGTACCACATATGGCACATGTGTGGAGGCATGGCTATAGAGTTTATAGAGGTGCTTTGGATTGTGTACCCACAGGAGCAATCTAAAGGCACGATTGGCCATAAACTATTATGAGAGGATGCCTCCACTTGGTATTAGTAGGAGGAGACTGTAGGGAGAGTAGATATAGATAAACTTGCATGGGAGTCCTTTGTGGACCATTTTAGAGATAGATATTTGTCAGAACACTTTAAATAGAGGAAAGTTGAGGAGTTTCATCATCTTCAGTATAGGGGTCTCATGGTGGCTTATTATGAGAGCAAGTTCTTAGAGCTACTTCCTTATGTGGAATATATGAGAGATGAGAAGTTACACATCCATCAATTCATTAAGGGCCTTAACTTATCTCTCTAGGGATTAGAGTGTTTTGCATTTCCTACCACTTTTAGAGAGGTAGTTGAAACAAAATTGGTTGTCAAAGATATTCATATTAGACAAAAATCTTGGGATAGGTCACATAACCAAAACCCCTCCTAGTAGCTAGCACAAAAAAAACTCTCTTGGAAGGATAATCAAAGCCACTCAGCAGGTTCCTCAAAGGCCCCATAGACACATTAGAGAGGGTAACATGACACTAGACAGAGGTCTTCACAGGGTTACTAGGGCTTTAAGCCCAAACAATGGCAGTCATAGGGCCCTAGATGTGATCAGAGTTCATAGAACCAATATACATAGCCAACTAGGACTCAAAAGTCCTCTAGGGGAGGCTTTAGTGGGTCTAGTAGGACTGGGGGTCAGCAGTGGTCTAGGCCATAGGGAGTATAGATTTAGACCCATGGGCCATGTTATGCTTGTAGTAGTATGGGTCATATTGTGAGAGAGTGTCCACAGGGTCCCACAACAGGAAATCAGTGAGCAGCCACCTTAGATCCTATAGTAAGTGATATGGGTAGATCCCACAGGGTGTTTGCAATGGCTGATAACTGCCAGATTGAGCATTAGGCCACATTGATTGAGGCTGCAGGTATAATTAGAGGATATAAGATTACTATACTATTTTACTCCAGAGTTGTAGACTCTTTTATATCCCCATTTGTAGTGAAGTGCTGTAGGCTAGTGGTACCTAGACAAGATGTTGACTGGGAGGTTGAGCTGGCTTCAGGGGCTCGGCTATCAGTTGACTCCTTGATCCATGAGTGTCCAATTTAGATTGGAGAATTCACCACATTAGACTTGTGTATTACTCCCTTGGGATCCTATGATGTAGTCCTTGACATGGATTGGCTTAGTTCCCACAACACCAAGATGGATTGCAGATAGAAGATGATTGAGTGTGTAGATGATCTTGGTACACTTAGGGTGATTTTAGGAGTTCAAAGGCCAGTATCCCTTTGTATGATTTCAGCCATGTAGCTTAAGTGATGCATGTAGAGGGGATGTCAATTGTTTACTATCACCATTAGTGATAGAGAGGAGGATGTAGGGGAAGAACCTTCTCTCAATGAATATCTAATAATATAGGAGTTTGCAAATGTGTTTCTATTAGAGCTTCCTAGTATGCCACCAACAAGGGTAGTTGATTTCCATATTGATCTTGTACTAGGAGCTGAACCCATATCTAGAGCACCTTACAAGATGACCACTTATGAGCTTAAGATTTAGTTAGAGGAACTTTTGGAGAAGGGACATATTTGATCTAGTGTGTCACCTTGGGGAGTACTAGTGATCTTTGTTAAAAAGGACTAATCACTCAAATTGTACATTAATTATTGGTATTTGAATAAGGTAACTATTAGGAATCAATACATGTTACCCAAGATTGATGACCTATTTGATCAGTTACACGGTACCTGAGTATTCTCTAAAATAGATTTGAAGTTAGGGTACCATTAGTTGTGCATTGTGGAAAGTGGTGTCCACAAGACTGCATTCCATACAAGATATGGTCACTAAGAGTTCATAGTGGTACCTTTTGGTCTAACAAATGCTGAAACTATATTTATGAGCCTCATGAATGTGGTATTTTGCACATTCCTAGACAGGTTTGTAGTAGTGTTCCTAGATGATATATTGGTCTATTCTCGTGATGAGAAGGAACACGAAGAGCACCTATGGAAGGTATTGCAATAGTTAAGGGAGAATCAACTTTATGGTAGCTTGTCAATGTGTACCTTTTTCAAATAGGAAATGCATTATTTGGGTCATTTGATATTAGGGAATGTGATCTTAGTGGACCCATCCAAGATCTGATCCATTATGGATTGGCCAGCACCTACTAGAATCATAGAGGTCAGAAGTTTTATGGGATTAGTAGGATATTATAGGCAGTTTGTGGTAGGTTTCTCTAGGGTAGCTCACCCTATCACCTCTCTTCAGAGAAAGGGAAAGAAGTTTGAGTGGATAGAAAAGTATGAGGAGGCCTTTCAGAAGCTCTAGAGGGCACTCACTAGTGCATCCATTTTAGTAGTACGTGACTCCTCATTGGACTTTGTAGTATGCATAGATGCTTCCTTGGATGGAATTGGAGTTGTTCTTATGCAAGAGAGTTGAGCCATAGCTTACAAGTCTAGGAAACTCAAGACTCATGAGCTTAATTACCCTACTCATGATCTTGAGCTTGTAGTAGTGGTTCATGCATTGGCACGATGGCATCATTTCCTTCTAGAGTGATGATTTGAACTTCATTGAGATCACCAGAGCTTACAATATATTTTCACATAGCCAAATCTTAATGCTAGGCAAAGGAGATGGATGGAGTTCCTATGTGAGTATGATTTTTATGTGCATTACATTAAGGGTAAGGATAATGTAGTGGAAGATGCCTTGAGTAGATAATTTCATGAGCTCACTTCCATGGTTTAATGCATAGATTTAAGGGAGTGTATTTTACACCACCTACCAGAGAATGAATTCTATGTAGAATTTTGCTAGATAGTCCACTCGTAGAGACTTCCTAAGGGTAAATTGTCTAACTATTCATTAGATTCTAAGGGATTATTATGACATAAAGACTGCATCTATGTACCATCCACAGGTGACTTGCACGAGTTCATTATTCTAGAGGCTCATTGAACACCTTATGCAACACATCCCAAAGTTAGAAAACTTCACACTGACTTAAGACAACTATATCATTGGCAAGGTATGAAGATGAAAATTACTAATATTGTATCCAAATGTCTTGAGTGTTAGAGGGTTAAGGAAAAACATGGACATCTAGGTGGACTCTTGTAGCCCCATGAGATATTGGAGTGGAAGTGGGGCACTATTTCCATGGATTTCATTGTTGGTCTTTTGATGTCTTCTAATTGCCATGATGCCATTGTGGTGATGGTTGACACCTTGACCAAAGTTTCCCATTTTTCACCAGTTCAAACTAACTTCACTGCCCCTATAGTGGCACAAGTGTTCTTGTGAGACATTGTCAAACTTCATGGCATTCCTCATAAGATCATCTCAGATAGAGATTCCTTGTTTACATCATCCTTTTGGAGGGAAGTACATGCAACATTTGGCACCAAGCTCAATTGAAACACTACTTATCATCCTTAGATAGATGGATAGATAGAGAGGGTTAATCAGATTTTAGAGGATATGTTTCGAATGTATGTGATGAATAGCTAGGTTAAGTGGGAAGAATACTTGCATCTTATAGAGTTTACCTACAATAATGGGCATCATTCTTCCATTGGTATGCCACCCTACTAGGCCTTGTATAGTAGGCCCTATAGGACACCCTTGAGTTGGGACAAGATCGAGGAAAGAGTATCCATTGGTCCACATTTGGTCAAGGATATGGAACAATAGGTGACATAGATTAGGAAACAACTCAGAGAGGCCTAGGATAGGTAAAAGAAGAACACAAATTCTAAGAGGATAGATAGAGAGTATATGGTGGGTGTAAGAGTATTCCTATGGGTGTGACCTCATAAGAGTCCTATCTATTATGGAGAGGGCTCTAAGTTAGCACCTCACTTTGTTGGACCCTTTGAGATTTTGGAGAGGATAGGAATAGTCACCTATCATCTAGCCTTGCCACCTAGCCTATTGTATATCCATGATAAATTTCATGTTTTTGCATTGTAGAAGTATATATATGATGATTCTCACCTCATAGATTGGGATGCTTTGCAAGTGGAGTCAAATGGACAAATAGCCTTGGAGCCCATTCACATATTGGCTTGGTGGACCTTCTCACTTCAAGGGAGAGAGCTAGACAAGGTTAGAGTCTAGTGGGATTGTTATAATGAGGTCACAATATCATGGAAGGATGCATCACATATGAGAGCATAGTACCCCTATCTTTTTGATGAACTCTAGGAGGAAGTTCATGCCTAGGGAGGAAGGATGTGAGGGCTCACCCTGACCCATCATAGCATAGATATTGTATTTCCATTTTTTTACTTAGGACTAGATATCTCAACCTATATTTTGATACTTAATGAATTTTTTTATTGATCCGATGATATTTACCTTGTGATATTTCATTACGATATGTAAAAAGACTTAATTGGCTTAGTCAATGAATTAATGGATATGTATTCAATATTTCACTATTATGATAAGAAATAGAATTATGATGTGATTTAAATGATTAATTTGATCTTCTTAGGAAAGTTAGTAATATGTAGTTTGTTTTTTAGAGTTAATGATTAAATGCTTTATATGTAAATGATGGAGAATAGGAAGTTAATTATGGAATGTGTTGTATGTGAATGGTAGAATAAAAAATTTATCATGTACTTTTACTTTCATATGTAATTTATATGTGACTTTTCATTGGACTACTAATGCTCGAGTTTAGTGTGTAGGAAAGGAAACATGGAAACATAATGGGGAAACAAGGTATAAACACATTATAATAGGACATTACCAAGGTGAATCTTTATAAGATTTGTAAACCTCATTGTGATGTGTTTATTTTGTAAACATGATATCCATGTGTGTTTTATGTGTTTTATGAGTAGATTCAAACATGTCATGTGTGATGTATAGTGAATTTTGTGTGTGTCACTTGACACTTGTACTTGTTATGTGAAAATGACATGTTCTCTGAAGATGGATCATGTAGCCACCTTATCTCAAGTTAAATTCCTTCTGTAAAAACTAGACTCAATTGCATTGATTTAGTAAGGGAAACAAGAGTTACCCCATAAGAAATTTGGAATTGGACTTTACCTAGTATTATGAGGGCCAAAAAGTAGCTCTAAGGTGAATTTGTGATGAAAATAAACCCTACCCATGATAATACTTTAATTTAGGAGGCTAATAGTGACCCCTAGGGTACCTAGAAGACCTAGGAGACACCAATAAGAATGCATTTTTTATTGAATCCGAAAATGGGAGTCTTATATAGAGGAATGGCTAAATTAGAAACTCACTTGCCTACTCTCTAACTTTACAGACATTTAGAGTTTGGAGGAAGAGGATAATGAGCTCTACTAAAACTTCCATTGCCATTTTCTTGGAGTAAGATTGGTATCCATGATCCATGGTGTCTCTTCATTTCTTAAAGATCTGTTATGATATTGTCTTCATTGCATTGTAGGATTGATATGGTGTTCTTCATTGCATTTTAGATTTGTTATGGTGTAGATGTGGTTTGAGAAGAATCTTGTTGTATGTGTGTTGAATGTGAGAATTTTTATGAGTATTACTTCTTGAATCTTATTTTTTTATATTGATTATTTATATTAAATACATGTAAAGAATCACTTACCCTTCAGAGGGAAGAGATTCTTGGGTGAAGCGGTTAGTTGGGCTCACCCATGTAGTTGAGAAACTCTCCCATATGTGAAGATGCTTTTGATGTGTTCAATGGAGTATGAACTCATGATTTCTTGCATTCTTGGGAGGTATAAGGAGGTATATGAAGAAGGGAGGACATTGTAAGCCTTGGAAGGGCATGTTACTTAACAAAAAATGTGATCATATGTGATTCATGGATTTTACATTCTCCTAATGGAGAGAGCCCACCTTCACCCTATATCTTGATTCTATTGTTGAATCTAGATGCAAACCTTGGGATGGGTTATATTGTGTTGTGTTGAGATGTGTTATTATGGTTATGCATGATATGTGAGCTTGAAGTGTACAACCATCTGTACCTTGTTCCCCAAGCTAGGTTGGGAGGTGACCCTCCATGGTTCCTTGTCATTTTTATTTCAGGTTGTGCTCTTGGATTCATGGACCTATTAGAAATTTCCTTGCCTTGAACAAGAATAAGATATGTCATTTTGTAATGTGATGAAGGAAGTAATCCCCTTTCTTGTATTCATGTTTATTTTAGAGATGGAAAGATCACTATTGTGTTGTGTACCATATTATAAGAAAGGATTTGTGATTACTTATGTGTTGTAGCAAGTTTTCCATGTGTAGTTCTAATTGAGAATCCACCACCCTATGTTCATTCTTGTGAAAATTGTTGTATGGAAGCAATTAGAGAATTAAGAATGACAACCATATTGTATTGTGATTATAGCTTCATTATCTTGTATTTGAATGAGTAGAAGGAATGGATTAAGCATCATTGTAGATTGTGAAGGATTTTATCTCATTTGGTTATCCTATTAGTCTCAACTCTCATAGAAAAAATAGATGCATTCATGCTCAATCTTGAATGATGAATAGATATAGAAAATGCACTTAGAAGCTATTATAAATGTATTGGTTTTCAACTATGTATTCAATTTTAAATAATGGATTAAGTTTCAATAATGGATTTAGTATAAATGATGTTCTTTGAGGTTTCCATGCAAATAGATTTTCAATATGTTCAATAAAAAAAATACCATGAAAATTACATTGATAGGAAGAATTGTTCTCTTAATTCATGTTGATCTTAAACCAAATATAAGCCATGCAATAAGATTTTGCTAAATGACTATCAATAGATTCACTATCTAGATATATACCTTGGAATGAACTAACTAGTATCTAAATTTCATCAACTCATCCTCCAACATCAAAATTGAGTTAGAATGAAATTGGGTGAAATAGTTTAACTCAAATATAGACCTATACATGCATATTTCACATTCCAAAAAATATATGGGAAAGGGAAAAATAATCCTCTCCTATTATAGTCCATGAAAATATCTAGCCTAGATAAAATAATATAAATCTTGAATATACTAGTATAATATTGAAAAATCAACAACATGCATTAAATAATTGTCAGTCCTAGAGACATCATTACATTAGTGCTTGATTTCATTCCATCATGACATTACAACTCCTATGTACAAAGAAAATAATATAATAATAATATATTATTAATATTAAAAAAAAAAGTTTTGCGCTATTGTCAACCCCTTCTCCCTTTATCATTGATGGCCACTTTAAGTAAGGGGGAGGTGCATTAAGTGTTTATGGGAACCTTAGGGAAGGACACCTCCCTCCCTCCTCCTTCCCATGTGGGAAGAGAGAGGAAAGGAAAGGGGGGGTGGGGGTTGGGTGAGTCGTGGGAAGTGGGTGGAGTGGGGGGGGGGGGGGGGGGGGGGGGCGGTGGTTATGTATACGTATATATTTGGAAAAAGGGTGTTGGGTAGTAGTTTTAAATTTTTTTTATTAATTATTTATAATGGTAAAGGGTGTCAAGGGTTAGAATAAATAGGAACCTGCATTGAGTAGGTTAGAAAGGGGTGTTAGTCGTTGACTTTTTTTTAGAAAACACACACACACACACATAATTAATTGAGGCATGTGTTATAAGTAAGATAGCATATATATAGTATTAGCAAATATAGTAATTATAATAATAATACTATATTATTAAAATAAAAGATGTATATTAAGAATAGTGGAGATGGGTAAATTTAAAGTATTAATAATAATAATATCAATAATAAGGTTTAAGCTAAGATGGGACATAGAATTGGTTAGTAATGTAAATTTTTCTTTAAAAGAAATATATACAAATATATGTATATATATATAATAAGGAACATTAATTTAAGTGTTTTGTTTTAGGAAATATTATGTTAAAAAAAAAATGTTTAAGGTAGTATAGTACTATAGAATTTAACTATGATTAGTAATGTTGTAATGAAGGGTAGTTAGTAGATTTTATAGGATACAAATTTAATATGTAGTTAGTATATAACATTTAATAATCATTGTCTGATCAACATACACCATTGAGTATTTTACATTTTCAAACCTCAATATTGAGACTATGAAGTTATTAGACACTTGTATAATGACAACTTAATGCATTTTGGAAGAAATCTAACAAAAGATATGTGATAGGATAAGAACATTATAACTCTACCCCATATCCAAGATGTAACTTGCAAGGAACTACTTAAACCAACAATGTTGAAAAAATTTCTTTACTCTATAATTGGAAATTCAGAACTGTCAGGCAATGTCTAAATCTTCATCACAACCCGTAATCTTAGAATGCAACTTATACACATTTAGTTATAACAAGTACCATTCAAGTATAGCCACAACCTAATATGAGTATAAACCCCTTTCAACTTAAACATCAAGTCACTGGACTAAATTATAAACATTAATATATCTTCAAAAAAAAAAAAAATTAGTGGTGTGTTTGCCTTGTTGAATTTTCAGCATGAAGAAAATAATATCTGTGCAGTGGAACATCCAATCTTTAAAAACAAGGACATAAAGTGAACCTTTAAATCTATGCAACAAAAAAACTAGGTCATGTATGTGAGGCTTTATATGACCTTTATTTAACACCTTTGGGAGCCTTGAACTTCCTTTGTAGAAGGTTTTAGTCCACTTTCTAACTATCTACTTTATGATTCTATCAAAAGTTCTATCAAAATTGAATGAAGAATTGGGTAGGACTAAAAATACCAAAGGATGAATCGAATAATTTTTAAACTTATATGATAGTCTCCCCAAAAATTTGCAACAAGGGTGTCACCATTATTCTTTACTATGCTCTTGGTCTTGCTATCATAAGTGTTGATACTATATTGGAGTAACTCCAAGCTTGGTAAGGCATGAGGAAGGGTAGGAACTTAAAGGATCCCACTTGTTTAGGTTTAAAGATATCAATTAATCCCTTCTTGTTCCAAAAACATTTCTTGCAATTTTTCCACTTCAACCTCCATTATATTTGTATCAAAAATTATAGGTTTCCAACACTATAGACTAGAAGTGTTCTCAAAGAAATGCATAACATTCTTCATAATTACAAAAAGGACAAACACTTCCCAAGTTCTTTTTTCCTGAAGAAAAATGGCATAAAATGAACAAAAAGAAAAGCTTTCAACCCTCACCTTCAAGAATCTAAAAACTAGAAATACTTGCTTTTCTTTCTACACTTCTTTACCTTCAAGTTTACAAACTACAATAAGAATGAGCGCCTACAAGGTTTTTACAAATATTTTCATACCTGGAAAGTAGTACTAAATATTTGACCTTTAATGGCAAGATAATCATTGCACAAAATACACACTTCAATAAATAATGATGTCCTTTCATTATATGATCACTTGAATTTTTTCCCAATCATCATTAATATCCCTTTTACAATTTATATTTATCTTTCATTTGAATATTTGGCCTTTTCACTAGTGCTACCAATTCACAATCCATACTTGGTGCTACTGATTCTAAGATGGCATTTTGATATTATTAAGATGTCCCTTTCCATGTTTTAAAGGTCCCTATCTTGTTAATCATTAATTTTACTTGTCAACATCATTTTTCATATAAACTCATTTGAGCCTCTTCAAACCTTGGTACAAATTGGTTCAACCCATAACTCATCTAGTAGGTCCCGCATGTAAAACAATTGTTAGTCCAAAAACCTACAATGGAACTAGTTTCAACTTTTTTGAACTTTGGTACAAAGTGGTTTGAATTGGTTCAAATGACTTGATCACAGCTATCTTACAATAAATTTAGTCATATAGATAGGTGAGTGCACAAAGATGGGGGATGAAATAGGGAGTATAAGTTGCCACCTTTTTTTCTAAAATTAGAAGAAAAAATTGAACTTTGGCAATAAATTGAAGATAGTTGGACTCAATATTTAAAGATGTGACAAAAAAAAAGTTGTAGCCCTATAAATCTAGTTTCTAGGATACTAACTTTTACCTTAAATGGTAGATTTTAAAGTCCTTAAAAAGGCAAAGAACAAAAAGTGGTCTTATTTTTAAAATTAAATTTATAGAATAGTGTCATGTCTGCTCCCCAAAAATCTTTATTTTTTTTAGTTTTCTAATTTCTTTGGTGAGGAGTTAGCTAACACTCCATAGTTTGTCTTGGATTTTTATAGTAATTTTTTTACTTTATATTTGATTTATTATGAACTTTTAAAGTGGATTCATGTAAAAAATATATAAAATTTTATTGAGGTACCCCTAGAAATCATTTAAGACAAATAAATAATAAAACCTTATTTTTCTAAAAGTGTGTAGAATGGAGTCTAGCTTGGAGAAAAGTAACTTGTTTCTAGAAATGATGAAAGAGTGAAAATCTATCCCCAAAATACTACAAGTTGGTTTTTGACAAAAAATGGACATACATTGCAAACAAATTAATGATGAAAGTCTTAACATAATCCATATTCAAAAGAAGATATGGTTAGATAGCTAACAAGGAGATTTATAATCTTATATAACCTGATTCTCTTATTATATAACTATGACTAAACTTGAGGATGTCACATGACTAGATCTATGTATTTTTATGTATACTTCTTGGAAATAATGTTTTAGATATGTTTTAGATGTCCAACCCTTTGGGTTGGATATTCAAGGAAAATCCAAACCTTAGGATTGGAAATATTCAATGAATACAATAGAGTGAATGCCATATTGTGTGCACATGCTATAGTGTGTACCTTCTATTTTAATATGAAAAGGTTGCATTGTTATTCTATTTTCAAATAGGTCATATGCACTCTGAAAAAACATAGCATGTATGTACTATAGTATGTTCACACTATGAAAAAACATAGTGTGTACACACTATAGTGCATACATGCTATAGTGTTTGCACACTATATCTTGGATGGGAGAAAACAAAAAATTTGCAAAATTTTTGGTCTCACATCTATGTGCACATAGCGACACCTAGAATTACATAGGGACGTCTAAAGGGATCCATATAAATCATGAATGGCACACTTCATAAGGTGACTCGAAAGGACAAGACGAAAAAGGGCTTGAAAACTCTGACTCATAAAGAGGAATTGTATATAACGGAGACTAAAGATTTAGACTAACAAGAAGAAATATAAAAAATTAAAATTGTTAAGGAAATTTCTAGAAACCAATGCTTTTTCCAATCTAACTTGAATAAATTCCTTACCTCTTCTATGGTTAGACCAAGTAAAGGACACCCCTTGAAGCTCCACATCCAATAGAGCCTACTATAAATTAAATCCATATGGTCCTTTCACCCATCAAGGTGGGCCTATATAGTAGCACCTCCAATATTATAATTAACATCAAGGGGAGAATTGAAGTCCTCGATAACATGACAAGGATCATTAAGGAAGGACTTCTTGAAGTCTCCTAGCCTAACCTAAAAACCAACCTACCATTTTTAGCATTAAGAGAATGTATATTTGACAAGACCTAGGATTATTTATCTCTATTGTGAGAAAGCTTAATACAGATAATGTTTATTTTGAAAAAAGATGTCCTCACGTTGAATGAGGAAGTCATTAAAAAAAAAAATTCACTTGAGGCTCCATGTGACTTACAACAAGTCACTTTCCCATTTTTAAATAAAGAAATTATTTTGACTTTATCATTAGATATTTTAGTTTCTTGAATCATGGTTACATTCTACTTATGCTCTCAAATAACATTCCTCGATACATCTTGTTTGTGATGTGAGTTTAGAACCTTTATATTCTAAGACCTTATCTTCATTTAGAACATGGTGAGAAGGTCTCGTGTATTTTTTTTTCTTCATACACAATGTCTCATTTGTTGGAGAACACCCTTACCTCCTTTTTGGACTTCTTACTAAGCACACGCTTCTTACCACCAACATTAGGTTTAAGAATGGTTTGGGTATCTTTGTTAAACATGGTTGATGATGTCTATTTACTCTTCTTCTTATGGCTAAAAATTTCCCTTAAAAGTCTTTTGAGGAACTCAAAAAAGAAATATTGAACCTCTTAGAG
This sequence comes from Cupressus sempervirens, assembly GCA_028749045.1. NCBI lineage: Eukaryota > Viridiplantae > Streptophyta > Pinopsida > Cupressales > Cupressaceae > Cupressus > Cupressus sempervirens. Next base: position 901,204,311 of record CM053785.1, read on the forward strand.
TCTTCACACTCCAAATCTCTAGAGGGAAATATTTTTGTAGGGAAACAAGACATTTTTTTATGACTAAAGGGGAACTAGAGGATCACAAACTAGAGCCTTATTTTTTGAAAAATTCATTGCCATCTGTAGGCTAGAGCCCTTTGATTATGGATGCAACACATGAATACTTTTTTCCAAGATCCATTGAATCAAAAAGACCCATCTTATCACAATCTAGTTAACTTCAATTATCGGTAATTGTATCGACTTACACAATAATGGGACTCTAAACATCCTTAGTCACAATCTCACCATCTTCCAAAACTCCTTGAGGAAGAGCAATAGGAACACGAAAATCTAGGGCAATAGGATAAAGGAGAATCTCAAGTGAATCAAATGAATCTTCCATAATCATGTATCCAAAGGAGGAATCCCTAGGAAGATGCCCCTAGAGAATTCCCAAAATATTAAAATGGATGACCAAAGGATCACAAACCCATCAAGCACCTTCAGATCCACCATACTTGGTTGTACCTAAGAACCCACTAGCATAGGAGAGGAAGAACCTATCATATCAACATTTAGATCACTATCATTTAAAAATACCATAGCAATAGGATCAAAATTTCCACTGGCCCCCACAATGTGTGAAAAATTCACATGGATCCACTCCTTCTTGAGGGTATGGTTAGAAGATCCATGAGACATGGGGTCCTTCACCAAATTCATTTTAATTTTTTTAGTAGACTTTTTATCCCAATGGTTGGTCTTATTACAAACAAAAAAGGAAAAGGGGAGAGATTCCAACTCAACCTCACCATCCCCTATTTAGAGTGAATAGAGATAACATATCTTAGGTTCACAAACCTACAAATATTTACTTAGATTCTAGGAACAATACCCCTAGATCTAGAAATTGTTTTTTGTTCAATAGATAAAAGAAACTAAATTATGATCAAAGTTATATTTTGGCACCCAGTTTTGGAAAGAAACAACATTTTTTTGAACATCCAAGTTTCTTATTTTAGTCTCACAACACACACCCCATTTTGCCTAGAAATGGGGACCTCCTAGCAATTTTTGTGTCTACCAGGATCCTAGTCCAGAGTCTGGGTCATTTTTGGATTCCCCTAGGAGTCTAGGTCAAACCCTAATATCTTATTAGATAAGTTTGGGGGATATAGATAGGATAAAAAGTGAATTTTTTGGGCTTACATATGATTTAAGTGTACATTAGCACACATGCACACTTCTGCATGTGTGCTCAATGTACAAGTGTACACTACACTTACTTCTAGAGGTGTGCACATGCACATGTGTGCAACTCCAGAGGGTGCAAACCTATGAAGGTGTGCATCCACAAAGGTGTACACTCAGCCCAAGGTCTAGATAAGACCTTAGAGCCCCTACCTTCTCTTCACTTTACTCCTTATCCCCTCTAGGATCACACCTCCACATAGTTTCAAACTATGCTCCTCTGCCAAACATCTTCCCTACACACATTAACAATAAACAAAGGTTAGCAACCTTCATGAAGGTATAGACATGTGCACCTCCATAAGGTGTGTATCTGCACACCTCCATATAATAGAAAGCCTAATGAACTAACCTAAGACTCCTAAAGATAGTACACATGTGCATACCTTCCAACACTTAAAGTTGGAATGTGTAAAAATAAACAAAAACTCTAAACTCCTAATGAATTATGAATGTGCACACATGCGCACCTCTACAAGCTGCACATGTATACACATCCATCCTTTTGGAGAAACAATTGGCTACCCCCCAAGGTGTGCATGTGCATGCCTCACTTAGGTGTAGACGTGCACAACTATGCATGAAATCCATTTCAAGGCTTAAAATAGTGCACTATCAAAGTAATAAGGGTGAGCTAGGTGTATTGAACTGCATTCTAGGGCATTTTGAGAGGATGGAGCTATTTTGTTTTATTTTGACTAGTGACATTTAAATATCAAGGGGCACCAAGAAAATCAAGGTTTCAAGATGGACACATCAAGATCAAAGATACATAACCTAAACATATAAAATGGAATGCATTCCTCACAATATACAATGGCATCAACACTCATTTGGTCAGGCCTTGTCAATGCAACACCACATCCACCATTAGTTCAATCTTTAGAACTTATCATTACCCTAGTAGAACATTATGTGATCATAGAGAATGTCATTAAGAGTTTGACAGGTGAGATAGTGTTGGATATCTAACCTAAGAACATTGAGAATGTATTTCACCTTGCCTAGGTAGATCAATATCTATGACTAACATATGATAGAGAAGAACAATGGAACAAGGATAATCTAAAAGAAGTGGAGGAAATAGTGCAATCAACCTTTCTCATTGATAGAATACTAGTGAATCACGATGTTGGAAAATTTTACATGACAAAGGGTTATATGAAGGATGATATCAATTATGCAATCATGCTATTAAGTAGATTTATGGAACTCCTAACAATAGGTCACCTTTAGATCTAGATGGTCCACTTTATTGAGACCATCATAATGAAAAAGATTCCAATTGATTAGGTTACCATCCTAAGTGACAACTTGGATGAATAACTACTAGCTATCAAAGCTTACCCACACTTCTACATGACATCGTACATGGTGTAATACTAGTAGCAAGAACCATAGACTACCAAGGAATCTACAGAAAGGGAAGCATATAGGATGAAAATGCTTGGCCCTATGTGGTATATCCATAATTGGTGAGGAAGAAACTCCCTCTAAAAAGTGTTGAATATAGGGTGGTAATGATAATTTCATCTTTGTAATCACCAAGTTCATCATAGGTGATTACATCAAAAGAATGTTAGTAGAGGCAACAACCATGATCTTAGAAATTGGTGCCTACTACATTCAATTGAAAACATTCACCTATCTTAGGGTAGTTTGTATTGTATTGTGCCCAACGAAGCCCCCAAGATACCCATATGATAGGCTTTTCCTATTGGAGATTGCACACTAACTCACTTTTGTATATAATGGTGTGAGACGAAAACATAAGAAGACATGGGTCTAGCACATCATAATTAGGGCTTTAGAGGTGAAACAAAAGCAAGATATTATCACCTTTGATTGAGAATGAAACCAATATAGCTTTGAAGAATACAAATCCTCTCACCCATACTTTGACAATATTGCAATCATAAAACACCTAGCAAGGAAAGAGTTTGTACATGAAGATGTGTTGGAGGACCATTGGATGAATGTTATAGATGACTACAATATATGTATAAGTGATTATTGTAGGATAACTCTATATTTAAAAAAACATGCCTATAATGAATGTTAAGATTGGGATGGATGAGAATGCATATATAAATTATTGGGCTAGCCACATAGTCTAGTTAAGAAAGGAATGGATCAAGAAACCATTTTGAATGGATCTAGTTCCTCATACTACCCCCCTACAAGCCAAAACAAGGACATTAAAAGGAAAAGGTACAAAACTCACTGTACCAACCTTCCCTACTCAATCCCTAGTAAGGCCAAAAATGCTTCATCAACATGAGTAGGAGGTTGAGTACTTTGGAGTTGATAGGGGAATGAAAAGGAAGATAGTACCTTCTAGTGCAAAGAAGAAAATAACTTAAGTACAAGAACAACCTAAATAGAAACAAGTTGTTCCACAAGGTGAGCCTAAAGTACAAGAGACATCCCAAGAGCTACAATGAAAGAAAAACCGAAAAAGTAGCCAAAAGAGAAGGTAGAGGAGAAGAGGGTACCACCAGTAGCAATTAAAGAGGAAGAAGCCTCCCCCTCAGTTCCAAAAATGGAAAGAGTTGAATCAACTATGACATGAATATGAAGAAGGAGATTAAAGAAGAAAAATACTCTATTGCCACAAGTGCCTGAGATCATCCGAGAAGTAGATGATGAAGAACAATGGGAGAAAATACAAAATTTCCCTTTAGAAAAAGAACCTACTTGGCTATGGAAACAAAGGAAGAGAGGAGAAAAAGATCCATAGTGACACCTCCATCTCCTCAAAGGGAGCCTATCTAGGTATCAACTTCAAATATTGAACAACACAGATGAATAAATGATATGGAGGGTCAAGAAATTGATGTTTTTGACCTCTCTAATTTTGACTTCATCTCAGTAGGCACTAAGATGGTGGGAGAGAAAATAAGAGACACTCCCATGAGTGAAACCTTAGGAGAGGATTAGAATCAATTTCTACCTCTAACAAAAGGAACTTTGGGTATTCAACAACCACCATCTCAAGATTTGGCAGTTTTTGGATAAAGGGTCAGTGACTCCACTTCATGCCACTACTAAAGAAGAATAAGTGATTAAGGAAGGGAAATTCTAGTAGTTACATGCCGATGACATATTTGAGGAAGGGAAAATACATGAAGAGCCTCAACAAATTCCTCAAAATACAAAAGCTAGCACCTTAGCCCAACAAGAGATATTGAATCCCATTAAGATCTTTTTGAAAGGAGAAGACTCTAGAGAGGAATCTTAAGGGAAAGGAGCATATAGTAGGACCAACATCTTTATCAAAGTACATTTCTCCCATGGGAACCACACTGACATGGATAAAGAGGGAGGTTATGTTTTGTTAGAAAAAGAAGCTAGACCTAACAAATGAGGATAAAATGAAGGAATTAGAAAAATAAATCAAGAAGCTTGAGCCACCTATGGGCGATGCACAAACATTGGCCTTCATAATGAAGAACCAAGATTAGGACATTCTTGCACATGTACCCATTCTTCCTCCACAAACTAACATTGAACAACTAAGTACTAAAGACTATAAGCTCAAGGAGGTCATTTTGGGAAGACCCGTGGTAGACACAACCAAAGTGATGATCACTGTGAATATGAAAGAGGTGTTCAGGCATATGGACAAGGATAAGTCCAAGTTGATAGCACTGTGAAAGAAATATGAGATACTAAGAGTCTACTTAAAAGAAGTATTATGCCCTAGTGACTTGGAAAATATAGAGATTACTCTTGCAAAAAATTTTTAGAGAAGAGAAGTAGGGCTAACATAGTTAGATCAATTTTTGTAAGGAATTTAGTAGTGGCATGACAATTTTGAGTAGAAAGGTATATAGATAATAAAGGGTAATTTGGACCTATTGCACAACATCTAGTCTGGTGCTGACAAGTTGATTTTCATAGTGAACCAAGATTTTGGGCTGATGGCCAAAGTACATACATGGGCTAAAGACCTATAGGAAATGAAATCAATAAAGGGTCAAAGGCTTAAGGATCAGGCTCAGAAAAATTTTGGAAGCAGAAAAGGTGCTATGAGACAACTTGCCTTGAGATTTTTGAAGATGAGGTTAAGAACAAGCTTATTGTAATGCAATAAATGTTCCAATGATTCTGAGGAACATTCAAGGATACTTCATTAGATGAAGACATAAGAAAAGCATTCAAGATTGAAGGGGTATTGTTGGAGTTGGACACAATGCTTGAAAATTTTTCAAAAGCTTGGATTGAGGTTAGTAATTATCAGCACTTAGTAAAGGATAAATATGGAGTTTTGGGTTTTCTAGAGGCTACCTAAGTGGCAGAAATAATAGAGAAGTTTAAGAGAAAACATATAGACATAATTTTTGTATAAAGGAGAAGAAAATCTAGATGCTAGAAATTTAGTTTCGATATTTAAAAGAATTTTGAATTTTTATGAACCAGTCACCAAGGTGCATAGGTGTAATTTTCACAAAGGTGCACTGATAGTTAACTATTAGTTCCTAATTTAGAGCACTCTATGCACCAAAAATGCATTTTAATAATAGTCCAACTCTAGAAATGCCTAGAGAAGGACAAGCTTCAATTTTTAGAGCTCCTAGAGACTTCTAGATCATCTCACAATTTCCTTCTTCTTATCTACTCATTATTTTATTCTTTTGTCTTATGTAAAGGCTCATGCATCTATTAATTGATGTAAACATGGGTGTGGACAGTCTACTTAGCATCATTTAAAGAGTCAATTTGTGTATAATTAGATTTTTTTAATTAGTTTTTAGCATGAGTTGCATTTTAGGAAATCTCTCTCTCCTTACAAAAAGGGAGAAGATTATTTCTTCTAAATACATGGATGTAATATGTACTCTAGGACATTATTTTGATGCAATAATATATGCCACCAATACTATTATTTTGAGTGTAATTATTCTTTCGAATGTGTGTTATTTTTGTGAATGAATTTTGATGAATAATAATGGAGCCAATCATTTTATTGTATTGCAAATTCACTGCCTATGTTCCCTTTATGCCTAGTCATTTCGAATAATAGTTTCCCCCCTATCTTACCATGATTGCTAGCATAGAGTTAGTCGGGGCTTCTTCCTCAAGTCCTGTCATGATCACACACTCAACAAAAGAGCTTTACAAGTGGAATTTCCCTTCTTCACCCATGCAATATTTTTAGATCAAGGTTTCGCCCATATGATTGTGTGACTTTCTAGTTATGGAATTTTCCTCATGTTAACAAATTCCACTGACATAATGAATTGGAGAAAATATCAACTATCTTTCTTGGTTAACATCTTGTTTCACATGAGTGTACTTTCCATGGCCTTGTAATTTGATGAAATGTGAAACATATTTCACTAATTATTGAGGTTGTATCAATGATTGCATTAGTGGAGTTGATGAGGCACTAATCCTAATGTCATTGGTTTCCCACCCAATATTTTTGATGATTTAATTCATAGACATGGTGTTACTATGGTTTATGTCCATTAGGAATTTCCCTTTCAAGTTCTTTTCTTTAATCTCTCCTAACCCTATAATTTTTATTTTATTTTCTAACACTTGGCTAAAATAATAATTCATATAGTTTTACTGATAAATTTTATTCATCATAAAACATAAAACACCAAAAATATATCTCTTTTGTGGATACTTTTCAAATAACAATAGATCAAACAAATTATTCAAAATTGTTCAGAACCAGCAAAGGCCTCTTTATGGAAATACATATTTATCTTCAATTAAGTGGATTTTAGTAGGTTTCAAGATCACCTAGAACCTTGGAGTTGATCCTTGATTAGTTTTTCAAGAGACGAGTTTGAAAGGATTCCTATCATTTAGCATTGTACAAAATGACAGCTCAATAGTTTTCCTCAGAGAACCCTTTTTCAATCCTCTTTATTGGTGAATTAAAAAGAAAGGAACCCCTTGGGAAGAGTAGAAATATCATTGTAGCCCTTAATAAAGGGGTTGGAACCCAAAAAGTTAACTATGAGAGTCAACTTCAGGGCTAAAATCAAAGAAACAAGGAGGGGGTCAGGAGTAGAGATAGAAAACTCCCAATTTTGACATGCAACCTTGATTTTAGATGTTGGATTCTTGGAAACACCACATGCTATTTAAGGGAATAGGATGTTGTAAGGAATAAAAACAACATTGGGAAGAAACTCCAGATGAAACACATCTTTACCATATAATTCTATAAGAACACTATTTCCATTGTTCCCAACTAAACAATTCAAATTAGAGCTTTCCATCAATAAGGATAAATGTCCACATCAAAAGAAATAAGAGTAAATCTTCAATATGTATTTCTCTTAGAAAATCAAATCAACAAAATGAAAATACATAATGATGCATCACTAATATTAAGGTGGTATGAAACATGAAAGTGAGAGGTTTACAAAAAGGTAATGGTAAAACATGGATCAACCATTACAAAGGAATGACTAATACAAAGATTTCTCCATAAGGAAAAGCTAATTAATATGATGGGAAGGGACTAATGTGCAGTATCCTTATGTGTAAAGAGTAACTTCATTCTTATTCCTCCTCTCCCTAAGAGAAGCATTCCTAATGTTATGGTGAAATGAATGCTTGTGTAAATAATTATGTAATCTATTTTTGTGAATGAAAGAATTATAAAATGAAAAATAGGGATTAATACTTACAAATATATATATATATATATATATATATATATATATATATATAGGACTCTCAAACTAAAGTGGAAACATAATTTGTATGAGACCTACATTGCATTCTCCTAGACCTATAAATCTACAAAATATGGATCCGTCAACACAAGAACAATTTCAAAGGTTGAGTATTTCTAAATATTGACAATGACTTTGGTCAAGGTTAAGATTGATTTCAACATACTATACATAAAAATAGGAAAATAAAAATATACTTGAGAAGTTGAAACTAAAGATCTAAAAATACAATCTAATTGTTAGAAATGGGTAATGCTAAGAAGGGGTGTTGAATTCCCATTCTACTAAATTTTACCAATGATTGAATATTGTTAATTAATTTATAATATGGATATAAAAGTAGACCAATAATTCTAAAAAATAAATATTACCATAGAAAAGAACTCATAACACCATATTTTCTTAACTAGGGAAGCCCTAGCCAAGGGAAAACCTCAGTCGGGATGGTACCCACAAAATGATCTACTAAACAAAAGAATCTTATGAAGTTCATATAGTGTCTTGGTCCTTGGTAAAGGAGTAGATTCTATTAAAAGGCTCAACCATGTTAGGATTTTCTTCAACCCTATTAGGAGTTGATATTACAAAATGTATCCAAGGTGAGTCTACTACCCAAACATTCAATTATGAAACGTAGTTCTTATATACAAAACCTCTTTATTATTGTCTATTGTACTTCACAGATATCTAATCATATGTTAGAATTTTCATCATATACTTCTCACATAACCTTCACATAATTTCTATTATCATATTCAACACATTCTCATAATACACATATTGACACACCACTTCGCATGTCTTGATCTTTTACTTATATCTTTCTCTTTTTACAAAACTTGCCTTGTCAACCTTCAAGAATTCACACACTTGGAATACTATAATTTTTTTTTTCTAAAATAGGGTTAACATATAGGATATCATCCCTAATTAGGTAATTAATTATTCATAACCAAAATAATTTCTTAACTTGTAATTCACCTTTTGTTGTAATGCTATCTTCTTCTTTTTTAGTACCTTTATTGGTGTTTACTACATAACTCATTCTATATAGTCCACACATACTTATGCACTTAGCCACATCATCATGATAGTTCGTACTACTTTTCCTTGACTTCTTTCATGCCAAATATTACTCTTTCATATATACTTGACAAAACTGATCTGATCTGATCTAGTGAGCCTATCTAATACTTAGACAATTTTCTACATCTAATTATGAGGCCTATATTTGCTCATTATTCCTTCTCATCCTGATATATAAGTTACCATATATGAAAACCAAAATATGTCCTACTTATCCATATTACCAATAACCTCACCCTTTGGTATTGATGGAAATATATGGGGAAATTGGTTAAGTCCCAAAATGTTATTAAAAAGTTATCTTCAAAATTTGGCCTTCAATTTATTACAAAACTTCAAAATTCAAAATTTTTATAGCATTACATTGATAAAAATCTATCCTTATTAATCCTAATATTGTATATTACTATTAAATTTATATTCATCTATCATTAAAACTCCTAATACAATATAATACCACTCCCCCTTAGTATGTTATTGTTGCTCCCTCTTATATTATACTTTATACAATTTTCCTGTACTTATCTCCCCATTTGACATCAATGAAAAAGGCATAAAAAAATATGTACAAGTCAAAAAAAAGTTACCTTCTCTTTCCTAACCTAAGATTATTGATATGCAATTTTCAAAATTAGTCTTCAGCCTCTAAAGATTTTTCTTCTAGTTCTCTCTCATAACCTTAATGGTGCTCAAAAGTGCACATAGTGCATCGAAAACTACCTCAACTACATTTAGTTTAGTATAAGAAAATTTCTTAGAAGACTTGTCCTAGTAAAAAGATATCCTTCCAATTTCTTCTATAACATACTACTCTTCAATGAGAGATGTTCTCTAGATATAGAGAACCTTTTGGTTACCCTTTCCATTTCTAGTTCCATGAAGCTAATACTATCATGAACTTTGGATATCCTAGCCCAAACATCCTCAATGTTTACATCATGCTGCTTCAATTTTTTTAAAGTTCTTCTAGCTCATTCATCTACACTAAGAAATCATCATTAATATCAATCAAAGAGTTATAGGACATAGCTCATCATCCATATAAATACTTTCCTTCTTCCACATAGCTCCTCAATTCCTCTATGAAAACATCTAATGTCTGTCGATCATTGCATACATCTGTGCAAACTATATCAACTAGTTATATGCATCATGCTTTTTTTGTACTTGAATTGATGCAATGTCTAATAGGGTGGTAAAATATACATCAAAAAGTTTCCCCATTTTCATTTCCTTTTTTTGAAAGTCTATTTCTATCACCTTTATAGTGATTGGTTTATGCATTCTTTCCAAGTCTTCTCCTAAGGTTTTTGCCAGAGTTTTAACTATCCTTTTCCTTTCTAATAACTTGCTTAAGGAAGATATGAGACCTTAATGGTTAAGATCATCATTAGATGCTAGTGATAGTAAAGGGATCAAGGGTGATTTATCTTTCATAGGAGCACCTAGAAATATATTTTATTCATGTTGAAATATTACCTTATCCAGGTTTGTAGTTGTATGCTTGAGATGTGGTTTAAATGAAGATTATCGAATCAAAATTTTCCAACCATGTTTCATTTTCTCCTTAGTTTCCTCTTCTTTTCTTCTCTTCTTTCCTCCTCTTCTTCTTCTCTTTTATCCTCTTCTTCTTCTTCTTTCTTCTTATTTTCATCTTCTATTTTATTCTTTTCCTTTCCTTCATTCTCTCTTTTTCTTTTTTCCTCTTTCCTCTTATTCTTGATCTCTTTTCTTTTATTCTCCTCCTTTTCTTTCTCTCTCCTCTCTTATTCAAAATTTTCTTCCTCATCAATGCTAGAGTATCTAGTTATATTGCCAACAATGTGTGTTCCATAGTCCTTAACAAGATCTTTGTTGACATCAACAATTGTTTGAGTATTTTCCACTTGCATGGTTTTAGTAACAATTGAGATTTGCGTAGATGAATCAGGCATCTTGGTTTCTTTGAATTCTATTGTTGTTGGTTTAGGTATACTCTATTAACTATTAATAGGGATTGCTCCCCCTAACTTCACAATTATTTCTATATTTCTAGGTACGAAAGTCATTTATCTAAAAATGGCTTTTGTTTTCCCTTTATTCAGTTCTTCATAGTCTCCTCACTTTAAAAGAATGGGTCTTCTATTGTTTCTCATAAAGGGCTCAATATTGTCAAGCAACTATTGCTTCACAATTTCAAACATATTGATTTTCTCCTTCTTTACTATCATCAAATATACTACATGGATGAATCTAGTAGGTATGAAATTTATTCTTGAACAATAATTCATCTTGTATACTATAATTTTGCTGATGATTCTTAGATCATACTCCTTTATCTAGTCAATTCTCTTATTTCTCCCATTTGACTTAGTCTTTAAAAAAGATTCAACCATCATTTTTACATTCTTTTCATTCACTATATTTCTCTCTTCATTACTTAAATTAGTAAGTCTATGGATCATTTCATTATCAATCATAACAGGAATGTCTCCTACCCAAAATATTCCCTCATGGATTCTACTCAAGATGATTCTAGTCCACTCATAGTTATCAAACTCCATATAAAACATGTGTCTGATAATGTTCAAGTGTTCTAAGTGATGAAATCCTTTCTTCAAGCATAAATCATTGTTACATACCACATCCAAATCCTAGAGAATATCATTGTCACTAATATTATGAAATTGCAATGAATGATCCTCCACTTGAAATATGTTCAATGGAACTTGTGAAAATTCTCCCTGAGTATCATCTTCCGAGGATACAAATGAGTGTTTCTTGAATTTGTATTGTTTCCTCTCATTGACATCACTCAAAGTAGGGTTACTCATTACATTTATTCAAAAAAATTGAAAAATTTAACTATAAGCTTGAAGAATACACAATTTGCACATAACTAGGGCTTTCTTTACTTTGCACTTGAAAATAATTCAATTTTCCTTCAACTCGCTATCAAATTACTCTCAATTGGTTCTTAATTCTTTAGATGATCAAATAGTACATACAATCTTGTTCACATCCTTTAAATATTTTAAAATTAAACTTTAGTTTGATTGTACAGCTACTCATTCTGCAAAAAGTTGTTCCTGAATATTACTAAACTTTTTTTTATTCATACATCTTCATGTGATCTCCAATTGACTTGTTCCCTTAACCATAACTTCCTTATGATGTGCTTTTACTATGTAAGATTCATAATGTCTAACTCAATCTCTAAGCTCTGTTCTATCATTATGACATTCTATCTTCAATAGAAAAGTGCTTAATTCAAATAAGATGAATCACACACAATGGATGAATTTGATATTTTATTAGGTGGATTAAAATACTATTCTTCTAATAACACATGTGAACTTGATGGATCTTTATCTTTCACAAATACCTCCTTGAATTCTTCAACATATTCTTTCAGTGCATCTTTTCTGAATCCTATTGCTACTATCATTCCTTTTGTCATTTCTATTATTATTTCTTTTGAAGTTTGGGTCCTATTGATATTCCTCATATAAATTTTAATTTTTTTTTGCAATGTGACTAGAGTTATTGCATAATTGAAATATAGGTGTACTTCTCTAATTTGGTCAATTTTGATTGACTGGTACTCTGCAGTTTCTTGCAATATGTCTAAAGTTATTACACTTGTAACAGACAGTATTTCTTCTTTTTCCATTAGCTCTTTATCCTTCATTATATCTTCTTGAGGGTATCCTTCTTTCATTATCTGTAGCATTAGTATCCCTAAACATTCTACTATTTCTATTATTACTATAAAACTTAGGTTTCTTACAATAAACCAATTTATGTCCAAACCCATGACAATTATAACAATAGAAATTAGTAATAGGTTTAAAAGAATTACCTCTACAATCTCTCTTCATATGACCAACTTCATTACATATAAAGGATCTACCTCAAAATTCATATCTTATCTCTTTAGATGGTTCAACTTTCTCTATTTGTTTGGCTTCATCACATTTCTTAGATTAACCTTGTTTCTCAACTTCTTGAGGTACTTCATGTTGGATACAATTGTTCAATTGTGTGTTGTCTTAGATGTTACACAAATGTCATACTAGTTGGTAGATAGAGTCTATCGAGCTCAGTTGGTCAAAAATGAAAATTCCAGAGTCTACCAAGCATTCCTTAAAAATACTTTGTAGAAACTATGTCTACCAAGTTCACGTAGGCATTGAAGGATTTTGTGGTAGAAGTCAGTGGCAACCAAGCTTATAAGGTCAACAAAGGAAAGTTAGTGTTTACTAAGTTCACTCAGTCTCCAAAGGATTTTTTTAAATTTTTTAGTGTTAATCGAGCCTTTGTTGGTCAACAGAGGAAATTAGTTCTAGAGTAGTGTTTACTGAGTAGTGTCAGCCAATGAAGGATTTTATTGTTTTGGAAAATAAAGTTTAATTGTTTCATGCAATAACTATAGCTGAATAATGTAATGATTATTGATAATTGTAATTTGTAATTCAGCCGATTTGACAATTTGTAAGTTATAAATGAAGGGTCAAGTTGGGAATTCTAAAGTATGAATGAATGAGTGAGCATACAAGTGTATTTATTGAAGAAGAAAGTGTGAGTGAATTTTTAAGGATGGTTAGGTATCCTTAAGGAGCAACAAAGTTTTATTCAATTAGAGAGGATCTAGTGAAGTAGAATTGAGATCTATATCAAACATTCAGTTTCATCTCATTCATGTCAATTCGTTGTTACTTTCTCACCATTGTAGTAGTGATTTCTAAATATATTAATAGAGTTGGTCTAATAGCCATTTTGTAAATCCTCGAACAAGCTAATAGTTCTATTGAATTCTACTAAAGTTCTCTAGCAATCCCACTCCTAATAGGGTGATTAAATCCTCTAACAAGGTCACACCTAACAGTGTGTTCTGTAACCTTTAATAGGGTTGGCTCCTAAAAGGGCTCACTTCAGAAGAGTGAAAACTAGTAGCTAGTTACTTGGTGGTTTTTACCATATTGGGTTCCCATGTTAAATCTGGTGTCTCATGTGTTCATGTTATTTATTTTATATTTGCATGTTAGTCATTGTGAATACTTAAAGATCAGTAATAAGATAACATACATTGCATCTAATGAGTTACAATTTTTTTTTGTACAACTACCAAGTGACAATAGTAACTAGTTTTATAAGACATGGAAGGGATGTGTGAAATATTTTTTGGTAACTGATTCAACCCTCCTCTTAGTTACTCCATCTATATTTCCAACAATTAGTGTCAAAAATTTTGGTGCTTTTGGGAAGGATTTCAGGCATCTAAGCTAAAGATCAAGATGTCTTATAAGAGGGAAATTCTAAGGTTTGATAGGAATAACTTTTTAGGATGGCAAGGATTGATGAGACTTCATTTGGCTTCCACTGGAGAAGCAAGATTAAAGTAATTTGATGAAGAATACACAACTCCTTCTGGAACATTATATGTTAATGGCATTGCTAAGAAGACTCATAATACCATGATGATAGACATTGCATCTACTCTAAGCTATGAAGAATTTGATGATATCAAGGACTATAAAATTGCATTTGAAATGTGGAACATTCTGACAGAAATATATGGAGGTGATGACAATGTAAGGAGAGAAAAAGTAGAAAGTCTAAGAGGACAATTTGATCAGATGAGAATGTGAGAGGATGAAAACATTGCCAAATATGTTGAAAGAGTCAAAGCAAGTGTTAGTGAAATCAAATCTTTTGGAGGAGACATCAAAGAGGAAACAATTGTAGGTAAAGTTTTTAGAACATTGCTTCTCATTTATTCAATTAGAGTATCTACAATTTAAGAAAGAAGATGTGACAGGAAGGTTGACATCATTTGAGCTAGATAATTATGACAATTATGTTTCAGCTTTCAAGAACATTGAATCAACATTTGAAGCCAAGATTTCACTCAAAGAAAAAAGGAATAAAATAAAGAAATCTTAGTTAGAATTAGAAGAAAGTTCTGATAGTGATCTTGAAGTAGTTGAAGGTCTACTAGCAAGGAAATATTCTAGAGGAAAAGAAAAATACAAAGGTAAGGTTCTCCTAATCTATTTTTCATGTGAAGAAATTGGTCATATTGCTACTAGGTGCCCAAATAAGAAAAACAAGGATGAAAAGAAAGTTCATAAGTGTAATGGTAAGAAAGATTTCAAATCATTCAAGGAGAAAGGTAAGAGAACATGTTTCATGGCTAAGGATTCTAAGGATTCTGATGAAGGTGAAGATGAAATTTTTTACATTGCTGTGAAAGATGAATCTAATGATGATGAGGAAGATAAGATGGCACTTATCTCTCATGTGAGAAAAAATGATACATGGATCATAGAAAGTGGTTGTTCTTATCATATGACTGGTGACAAAACTAAGTTTGAAAATTTTGAAGACTATGATGGTGATAATGTAAGGTTTGGAAATAATGAACCTTGTTGCATAAAAGGAAGAGGTTGAATCTTATTAACCAAAGAAGTTGTATTTGATAATGCCTATTGGGTTGAAGGACTAAGACATAATATGTTAAGTGTGGCATAGCTAATCAATATTGGATTCAAGGAGGAATTCATGCATGGAAAGGCAAGACTGCCGGATGACAAAGGAAAGTTGATTAGATTAGGTATATAGACAAAAGGTAACTTGTTTTATCTTGAACTTGGTGAGTGCTCATTTTTTATTTCTCAAGATGAAGAAAGTTGGTTATGGCATAGAAGGTTTTGTCATGTGAATTTTGATAACATGGTAAAGATAAGAAAATTCAGGAAAGTAAGATGCATTCCTAGTATAAAGAAACCTGATGTTTGTCTTTGCAAGAATAGTTAGATTGGTAAGATGGGAAAGACTAGCTTTAAAAGTAAAAACTATCAGTCTGAAGAAATTTTGGAAATTGTGCATACTAATTTGTGTGGACTTATCAGAATTGAGAGTTATACTAGAGAAAATTTCTTCATTTTTTTTGTTGATGACTACTCTAGAATGATGATTGTCATGTACTTGAGAGAGAAATCTGAAGCATTTGAGAAGTTCAAATGGTATTTGGCTAGAGTAGAGAAGGAAACAGGGAAAAGATTGAAATTTTTGAGATCAAACAAAGGTGGTGAATTCATCTCCCATGAATTCAATAACTTTTTCATTGAAAGAGGAATCAAAAGATAGGTATTAGCTCTTAGAACTCCCAGGCAGAATGGAATAGCTAAAAGAAGAAACAGATCTATCATGGACTATGCAAGGACTCTAATTATTGAAAAGAAAATTGCTATCAAATACTAGAAGAAAGCTATCAACACTACAGTTCATACCTTGAACCAAGTAAAGCTAGATTGGTATGTAAAGGCTACTCTCAAGAAGAAGGAATTGACTATGGAGAGAATTTTTCTCCTGTTACAACATTAGAATGTGTTAGGACCTTACTTGCATATGTTTCACACAAAGGATTTAAGGTATATTAGATGGATGTCAAAGCTACATTTCTTAATGGTACTCTGGATGAAGAAGTCTACATTGAGCAACCTGAAGCTTTTGTTGATCTAGATAAAAGAGACATGATCTGCAAATTACACAAAGCATTGTATGGTCTAAAACAAGCTTCTAGAGCATGGTATGAGAGATTGAATTACTATCTTATTCAGATTGCTTTCAAGAGAACTAATGATAATAGTAGCTTTTACATCAAGGAAGGACCAAATAACAAGATTGATTTGGTAGAAATATTTGTAGATGATAATTTTTTTACAGGGAATGATGATCTATGTAAAGAATCTTTAGAACAAATGAACAAGGAATTTGAAATGTCTATGGTTGGTGAGATCAAATTCTTTGTTGGTCTTCAAATTCAGTAGAGCAAAAATGGTATCTACATCACTCAGTCTAAATACATTAAGGAGATACTCAAGAAGTTTGGTATGGAAGATTGTAAACTAGTTGGAACACCCATGTGTACTGGACTAAAGCTTACCAAAGATGATGAATCAAAAGAGATAGATCATACATTATACATGTAAATGATTGGAAAGTTGTAGTATGTGGTTCATGGAAGGCCTAATATTCCTCTTGTAGTTGGTATATTGGCAAGATTTTCAACAAAACCTAGAAAAAATTACATTATCGGAATCAAGAGGATTTTGAGATACTTGAAAGGCACAGAAGATTATGGATTGTGGTACAAATTTGGAGGAAATTTAGACTTGGAAGTGTTTACTGATGCTAATTGGGTAGGAAACATTGATGATAGAAAGAGTACAAGTGGTGGAGCATTCTTTCTTGGAAAGAGGTTGGTATCTTGGACAAGTAAAAAGAAAAATTGTACATCCCAATCTATAGTAGAAGCAAAGTATGTTGAAGCAATAGTGAACTATTCTAATATTGTTTGGTTTAAGTAGTTATTGAAAGGCATGAAGATTAAGATCAAGGAACCAGCTGTCATGTTTTGTGATATTACAAGTGCAATCAACATATCAAAGAATCTAGTAAAACATTCCAAAACCAAGCACATTGCAATAAAGTATCACTTTGTCAGAGAATTGGTCCAGGATAAGGAGATTGGATTGGAATATGTCTATACAAAAGAACAAATTACTAACATATTCACCAAGCCATTACCTAAGGATGCATTCTTGTATCTAAGAGGTAAGTTAGGGGTCATTCCCCTATCTTAAGCTCACTAAAATAAAGTTTTAGTGATACAGCAACATGAACCAAGTTGAAGATCTATTAGTTGATCTAGCATAGTCAAGGGAACATTGCATATGAATCAGTACTTAAGGTACATTGCTACTCATTTGGTTTGTGTTGTCTTTGGCATGTGTTGTCAAAGAGGGATAGTTTACTGTCATATCTTCTTGAAATTTGAATTTTTTTGTGGAGAGTTTGCTATTTGAAAAAGAGACTATGTAAATTCTTCATAGAGGAAGATTAATACAATAGAGAAGTTTGTGGCATAAAATCTAAGAGGTAGAAATGTCCTATCAAGAAAAGAATAGTTCTCAAATTTCATTGTGCTATGACATGTTGTGTTGCCATCAATGCCAAAGAGGGAGACTATTGGATACAATTGTTCAATTGTGTCTTGTCTTTGATGTTACACACGTCATATTAGTTGGTAGATAGAGTCTACCAAGCTTAGTTGGTCAACAAAGTAAATTCCAAATTCTATCAAGTGTTCTTGAAAAATGCTTTGTGGAAATTGTGTCTACCGAGTTCACTTGGGCGTTGAAGGATTTTGTGGTAGGAGTCAGTGGCAACCGAGCGCACAAGGTTAATGAAGGAAAGTTAGTTTTTACTGAGTTCACTTAGTCTCCAAAGGATTTTGTAGAGATTGTAGTGTTAAGCAAGCTTCTATTGGTCAACATAGGAAATCAGGTTTGGAGTAGTGTTTACCAAGTAGGGTCAGCTAATGAAGGATTTTATTGTTTTGGAAAATAAAGTTTAATTGTTTCATGCAATAAATGTAGCCAACTTATATAATGATTATTGATAATTATAAGTTTTAATTGGGTCAACTCAACAATTCGTAAGGTATAAATGAAGGGTCAAGTTGAGAATTCTAAAGTATGAATGAATGAGCAAGCATGCAAGTGTATTTATTGAAGAAGAAAGTGCGATAATTTTTTTAAGGATGGTCAAGTATCCTTAAGGAGCAGCAAAGTTTTATTTGATCAGAGAGGATCTAGTGAAGCAGAACTGAGATATGTATCAACAATTTAGTTGCATCTTATTTAGGTCAATTCATTATTACTTTCTCACCATTGTAGCAATGATTTCTAAATCTCTTAACAGAGTTGGTCTAACAACCATTTTATAAATCCTCTAACAAGGTGATAGTTCTATTGAATTTTTATAAAGTCCTTTAGCAAGGCCACTCCTAACAAGGTGATTAAATCCTCTAACAAGGTCACATCTAGCAGTGTATTATGTAACCTTTAAAGAGTTGGCTGCTAACAGGGCTCACTTTAGAAGAGTGAAAATCAATAGCTAGTTACTTGGTGGTTTTTTCCATATTGGGTTTCCATGTTAAATCTAGTGTCTCATATGTTCATGTTTTTTCTTTTATATTTGCATGTCAATCACTATGAATACTTAAAGATTACTACTAAGATAACATACACTACATCTATTGAGTTACATCATTGTTCTATATAGCTACCGAGTGACAATAGTAACTAGTAAGGGATCTGTGAAATATTTTTTGGTAATTGATTCACCTGCCCTCTTAGTTTCTCCATCTATATAAATTTCCAACACTTCATTATATTTAATTGGTTCAATTTTATTTTGATTATTCTTCTTAGGTTATGGGGTTTCAACAATTTGATATGATCATTTTCTAGCTCCAAATTTCTTTTCTATTTTTTTCCAATGAAATATCCTAGAACCATCTTATCATAAAAAGATCTCAAATATAATAGTTATTCATAATTTTTCTCACTATTGGAATATAGCTTCTTGAACTATTTCTTAGCTAGGGTCAGTTCTCATTTCACAATAATATTGTACTTCTCAAGTTATGCATGCTCTATTTTGATAGAATCTAGTTCAGATGTCACTTTAGTGAGATGGGATCTTAGTAATGCATTCTTAGATTTCAAATCTGATCAATTCTTGCTATCATCCTTTTTTAGACTAAATTTAAGTTCAACAATCGTCAACTCATGTTTCAAAGTCTCATTTTCATTCTTTAAGGATCCTACCTCATTACTATAATTTGTCTTCTCTCTAGTTTTGTTCTAGATCTGAGATGATCAATGTTATCTTTCAGTTTAACCAATGTAATATTTTGCATCTTCGTACCTTTCTTTCAGGTTGTCTCTTTCTTTAGTGAAAAGATCAATTTCTCAAGTGCTCCTTTAAAATTCTTCTATAACTATTCAATATCCATAGAGATCTTACTCAAGCTTTCAAGCCTCTTTTGAATAACTAAGCTTTGATACCAAATGTTAATAATAGATAATATTGGGAAGGTGAGGGGGTGAGTCAATGTTCTATAAACTTTTGCCCACAACTAAATATTGGTAATTACTTAATAATATGCATATGAAAGTAAACCAACAATGTTGAATAGTAAATATAACCATACACAAGAAGAACTCATAACACCATTTTTTTTAACTAGGGAAACCTCTGCCAAGGGAAAACCTTGGCAGGAATGGTAGGGTGAACCCATTATAATGGGTTATAATTTTTTGCCTAAATTGACATTGAACTATGAATTTTCAAGAAAAATTTCACTTTCGGATGCAAATTTCCATTTAACAGTTAGGAATATGAAGATGAAGTAAAATTAGAGTCTTTTAGAATTTTCTATCTAGAATCCAAATATATTTTTAATTTTTTAAAATTAATTTTATTGAATTATGTTTTCTCCAATAAAATTTGATATGTTATCAAAAACCTGATTTTTAAAAAGTGACATTGTTTTTTACACAACTTTTTTTCTATAATAGATAACTGCAATTGTTTTGAATTTAGTTTGTTAACATCCATATCAAAACCATGGAGGTGATCTAATATCTTTATCATTAGTATTTCATATTTTATCATAATTTAAAGTTGACCCAAAATGAATTTGGCCACACATGGCTTTTGACACATGTAACTTATTATATATTTACCTGATTTCAAAAAAAAATTTATTGAAAGATGACTCGAATACAAAGACCTTGGTTATTTTTTCATTTTTTTAAATTTCTTAGTTACTATTTTTCCATGAGTGTCCAATATATAGGTTTAATTTTTATAACAAACCTCTATTCAATTCATGTGCAAAAACATATATCTAAAATAATTCAAAATGTAGAAAATTCATAGTCATTAGAAAGCTAATTCAAAGTACTTCTATCATGCAAAAGGACATAACTTTAGTGCTCCATTTGGACATGGTAATGGAGCTTGGAAGCCATGAAATCATAGTAATATTTCTCCCACTTTAAAAAAACCATAATCTTCTTAGTTTTGATAGAAACCAAGTTTCTATCAAAATAAAAATTATCAGTTTGGTAGAAACTAAAGTTTTTAGTTTTGATTGAAACTAGAAATCTTAACCATGTAGGTTAAGGTGGTCGACTCTAGTTTGGATCAAAACTAGAGTTGACCCAAAGGGCCATTTTTTTTATTAAAAAAATTAGAAATTATCATATAAATAATATAATTTGTTTCAATTTTGACAATCAAATCCACTCAAATAATTCACACTTCAATTAGGAGGGGGGAAATATTTTTCAAATTTTGTTTCTGAGTTTTGGAAAATTAATTTGCAACATGGGCAATAAAGGTAAAAGGGCGAGTAAATATTCATGAAGATTGATGAACAATAAGAAGAAAATTTTCAAAAAACTTTAATAGGATATTATAGGAGGCAAGGTATGTACATGTGCAATATTTTTTTTCCAATGCATATTTAGTTCATATAGTGTGCAATTGTATTATAGACTCTTTTTATGTATATAGTTAGCATTAGGGTTTATCCAATTAGGAATATGGTAAGTATACACTTAGGGTTACCATTAACTTAATACTAAGTTTTTATTTAATTATGAATATTTAGCATTAGGTTTTATTAAATTAAGAATATTTAGTTCTATTAATGTTTATTAGATTACAATTTTTAAATTATGAATATTTACAATTTTAGGGTTTATTACATTATGGTTTTTAAATTATGATTTATTACATTATGGTTTTTATACTATGAATTTTTACAATTAGGGCTTATTAGATTATAGTTTTTAAATTATGAATATTTAGAATTAGGTTTTATTACAATATGGTTTTTAAATTATGAATATATATTTAGAATTTGGGTACATTTTAATTATGGTGTTTTAAATTATGAATTTATTTAGGACATAGTGAAATAGGACAACCTACTGAGATTGGAGAAGTTTCATCCCAAATTCAAACATGTATGTATGCACACATCTCTCACAAACTTAGTCTCTAGAAATTTGAAATTTCTACCCAGGTGTAGAGGCAAACTTTACATCTTTGATTTTTAATTTTAGAGACAAATCCCCAAGTACAGACTTGCTTGATTTTATTTTTTCTATCATGCACGTGTAGTAGTAGGTGATGAAAATGTTGGACATGAGGAAATTGAAGATGAAGCAATGGATATCAAAGAAGGACCATCTGAAAGTTAGATAAAATTGTATTTAATATTTCATTTGTTATGTTATATATACACATATGTGGACACTAAAGAAAAGTTGTATCTTAAGTCTTTATTTTAATTTTTCTTGCAACCCAAGATCCAACAACAAATGAGAATGTTAATCTAGCTCAAAGTTTGAAGAGAAAAAATAATCATAGAAACATAGATCATTTAATTAAAATGGATGTGGAAAAATTGAGAGAATATGCTAGTTAACCTACACATACTACGAAGAGAAAAGTTGAATAAAAAGTCTAAAGAAATAATTTACAATTTGAGAATCTTGATATGGTGGAGAAAACTCAGCTATTATCAATTTAATTAAAAGAGCCATTGAAACTACTGGGTATAGATATAAATGTAAAAAGGAAGAAGACTTCTAAACTACAAAAAGATATTGTTGAAAGTGTTTTAAAGGAAGGGTTACACTCCATTGGGAAAAAAATTAGATCTATAGATAAATCCATTGCATTAAGAGTTATACTAACATTGTTTTAAATAAGAAATTATGGAAAAAAAGACAAATCTCTTCATTTTCATCGCATATTGGGTATAGTTGAAAGACAATATTACATTATTTGAAAAGGAGAAACAATTTGGATGATAGTACATCAGAAGGAAACTAAACACTAATGTGTAGAGTTCCTCAATCTGATAGGATTGTTCAAACAATTAAGAACTTAGTCATTCAATTTTGGATTGGTAATACTCATCCTTCATGAAATAGAAGAGATATCATCAAGAAGAGGATTGGGCCTAAGGAGTATATTCAACACACAAAACATTGGTTGGATGTGACACAACATGAATTGTATCTCTCATTTTGTAATTTAAATCCTGATGTGAAGATTGGAAAAAAAATGTTTGAAAGATTAAACCCTATTTTGTGAAGATAAATAGATCTTTTGAAACATGTTGTTGTCGATATCATGTTGAATTTGACTATCAAGGGTTCAAAAAGATGATAGAAGAAAGTGGTCATGCTCAAAATGTTTTTCATAAATGATTAAGCCAATTCATAACATCAATCTTATGTGACAAACCAAATGATAGTGCAATATGTGAAATAGATTGCATAAGAGGAACTTGTAAAACATGTGGTAACCTAGCTTAATTTCTTTTGAGAGATGATGATACTGATATGATGAGGATAGTGTAATGTAAGAGATAGAAGTACATAAAGTCAAAAAAAAAAGTTGGAAATGATCAACAAGGTTATAATATGTAGAGGATGACATACGTGCTGGAAAATTTATGTCAATTTTTTGTAAATTGATTCAACCATATATACATCATGCTTTTTTGCTAAGTAGCAAGACAAATAGTTTTAAACACTATGAGAAACTTTCCCACTCAGAAAAATTTAATCTGTTGTTGACTTTGCAAAGAATTACTCATTCATTTCTCAAAAACAACTTCAAGTGGAATACTACTATACAAAGTAAGTTACTATTGTGGTTCAAGTGTCTTATTGAGATGCAAAAATTGATTTGGATGGTGTGGAAAGTACAGATCAAGCATGAATCATAAAACAAGAGTAGCACTTTGACATTAGTGGTGACAAAGAACATGACACACATTTTGTGGAACATTTTTTTAAGACAATTTTTTATTATTTGAAAAATAAAGGCATAAAAATGGAAAAATATTTTGTGTGGTTGGATGTGCAACGCAATTTAAATAAGCTAGACCATTTTATGCATTGTGTAAATATCATTGATTCCTTGATATACCACAAATTTGAAGTTTTTCAAGAGTGGACATGGAAAGAGTGAGCATGATGGTACAAGAGCTTGTATCAAATGTTCTTTAAGAAAGTATCAAATAGATGATATCACATTAATAATGCTCATGATGTGGTTGAGTGGTGCAAAACACATTTTACGGTGCCAACAAATATAGATAACACATCATCACAAGTTGAGCAAGTCATACCATTTAGAGTGTTTGGCAGGTATTAGGTATAAATTAATTTTCAAATATTATTTAATTGAATAAATTTTATAAATTTAATACATTATGTAATAACTAAATTATGGTACATAAACATATGTTTAAAACTCATTTTATAAATGTATGTATGGACCTTACATCCAGGTGTTGATAAAATATCAATGTATGCATGCAAGAGGATAGAGAAGATGTGCTTGTTGCATTCAGTTATGAGTACAGATAGTAATGTGTGGTCATTGTACATAAGAGAATACTCATGTTTTTGTCCTAATTGCATTGATGAAAACTATAATGGTTGCATTAATCAAGAACATGTATATGTGGGTGAATGGACTTTGGTGCCGCTAGATGTTATCAATACGAATGAGTTTGAGGATGAAAACTATGATAATATTCCATTGATTTCCAGTAATTATGACTATATTTCAAGATTGATTTGAGTTGGTATGTATTTCATAATTTTTGTTATATATATATATGACACATCAATTTATATACATATACTTTGTGTAGGAAATGTTTTCGAAGTCATGGTAGACTTTGAAAATGTAGACAGTGTTAACTATTATTTATTGCATTGCACCACACAAAGGGAGAAGCTAAGAAAGACTAAAATAAGTGATGGAATTATGTTTCCCACAAGTTAGTATATATAGTTGAATCATGTACATGTATTTACATCTATATTTTTTTATGAATTCAAAATTATTGACTTATTTGATTGACATGTATTCAGGTTTTATTGTTGTGTACAGGGAACATATTTGAAGCAAAATAAAGTACTTAAGAATGGGATTCATTTCACTGATTATCAACCTAACAATAAGGTATATTAGTATAGTAACAATGTTATTTCCATTGGTCTAACTATTCATCAAGTCAAAGGACTTAGAATACATAAGTCAAGTCTCAATATTGATGATCATTGGAACATATTAAATTTTATCCAACAATGAGTTGACCCACCTAATATGAGCTAGAAACAACCTTTTGAACTATTTTAAATCTGAAATTTGGTTGAAATATTTGAAATTTTAAATTTGCTTAAAGTAAATTTGAAATTTGAACTTTGGTTCAACAATTTGAAATATGGTTGAAATTAGGATTGTGTCTTAAGGGGATGAAACTAGGACTTGTAACTAATTATATATTAAACTTTTACTCTTTCATTAAATTTGAGTTCAGTTTAAATTGTGATTCATAACTAATTATCTAGTTCAATTAGGTACTTGTATGCAACTAATTAGGAAATGTGCCTCGAGGGGAAGAAATTTGAACAATTGTCTTTAGGAGATCAAATTAGGACTTGTGTCTTAAGGGCATAAAATTAGGACATGTAACTAATTATATATTACTTTTACTCTTCCATTTAACTTGTGCTCAATTTAAATTGTGATTCATAACTAATTATCTAGTTCAATTAGGTACGTGTATGCAACTAATTAGGACATGTGCCTTAAGGGCAAGAGTTTTGAACAATTTTCTTAAGGGGATCAAATTAGGACTTGTGTCTTAATAGGATGAAATTAGGACTTGTGACTAATTATATATTACTTTTTGTCTTTCATTTCACTTATTTGCAATTTAAATTGTGATTCGTAACTAATTATCTAGTCCAATTATGTACCTGTATGCAACTATTTAGGACATGTTGCTCAAGGGGAAGAAATTTGAACAATTGTCTTAAGGGGATCAAATTAGGACTTGTAACTAACTATTAATTACTTTTACTCTTTCATTTAACTTGTGTTCAGTTTAAATTGTGCTTCATAACTAATTATAGTTCAACTAGGTTCTTGTATGCAACAAAATTAGAAAATGTGCCTCAAGGGGAAGAAATTCAAACAATTGTCTTAAGGGGATTAAATTAGGACTTGTGTCTTAAAGGGATGAAATTAATACTTTTAACTAATTATATATTACTTTTACTCTTTCATTTAACTTGTGTTTAGTTTAAATTGTGCTTCATAACTAATTATAGTTCAATTAAGTACTTGTATGCAATTAATTATCTAAAGTTAATTACCTAACCATAACCCTAACATAATCATAATCTGACATAATCCAACATAATCTAACATAATCTAACATAATTCCCTATATAACACAACATTATCCTTGACATAATATCACATGTCAATGAACATAATCCAACATAATCCTTCTAATCTAACATAATTTCCAACATAACTAGAACATTATCCAACATAATATAACATTATCCAACATAATCTAAAATGTAAAAGAACATGTAGTAGATAACATAATCCAACATAATCTAATGTATTTAATCTAACATAATAGAACATTATCTGGACAACATAATCTAACATGTAAAAGAACATAGTCTAACATAATCCAACATAATGTAACATATAAGAACATAGCTATATATGTACATGTGAATCATAAAACATGTAAAATATGGATGAAAGTCTAAATATAATAATCTATAATAAAAAAAAACTATGGATCGTCAGGTGTAGGACTATCAAAATGATGTCTCCTCAGAGTGCGGTCTAAAGACTGACTATCACTTGGATGCTCACTAGGATGTGTTGACCCCTGTATATATTAAAGAGAAAATGAAATCAATGTAAATAATTTCATATTTAATTAAATCTCTTTTAAATTTACTTGAATTTCATGCAATTTAAATATTACATTTAAAACTCAAATGTGTCTAATTCAAAAAAAATTTAAACTCACCTGTCCACTACCGAAATCATCAAATTAATCTTGACAAAGTACACGATCAAGCATCATAGATGGAGTAAAAATAGGAATGTCCCACTATAATACATACATACATGTGTGCAAAAAATCATATTAAAACATGTACATGTGCATAAATTATTAGTTGAACAAGTGCTTGAAATTGAAATTTTAATAGATGTGAATGTAAAAAAACTATAGATTTACTTGTGTAGATGCTAGCATCTAATAATACTCATACTGCCTAGTATCGATTGTGTCCAAAAATTTATCTAAATTTTTATGGGCCCCATCTAGCTCCATCATTGCATCCATGTAGGCATGATTGGTGGCTGGAACATGTCCTAATAATGACCATCCAAGTTGACTGACTAGATGAGATAGAATAGAAGTAGAATCATCACATGTCAACAAGTCCATCCATCCTATGGTTGACAAGCTAAATTTAGCATAATCAAGGCCCAGATCTAAATGCTAACCGTGCCTTGCATTGGCTGAAGGGTCTATGCTACTATGTATATGTCTCTTTGTAGCAAAAGAGTGGTTAGTAGGTGGATCATGATGTGTACTACCACCATGAGCACTACCTGATTGAGGAGAGGAATGTGGTTGAGGATGTGACCCACTACCACCATGGACACAATGTCAAACATCTAATATGGGTATGCCAAGATGCTCTGATATAAATCTATATGAATAAAATACATCCTTAGCAAGACTACTCATAGTATCTCATGCCAACACTCCAGTGAGACCCTCTAAGATAGTTAGTGAAGGGATGCCTGTTGCACTATACAAGTCTCTTGAAGATGAAGAACCAAGTGATGATCTGGAATTCTGACATGAAACCAAATATTGGCCAACCTAATAAGTGGAAATAGATTTGATAGCTATGACAGTGTCTCTAACTCTCTAAATCACCCTTGTAACTGTGTGTTATGCATGGTCTCGTTAGCTAATAGCCTTAATATAGGGTAAATAATAGGTGCCTTCTCTCTGATAAGTGACATATGTGTTAGTGGTGGATGACCCAACTACCTATCAAATAGTCTACCATGCCCTTGTCCTAAATGAAATGGTAAATCAGTGTAGTTCACTGCCCAATGTAAGAAAACCTTAGGATAAAGCTATCATGCAAAATAGAGTGGAATTTGGTCATTATTTGGATAATGACCATGAGCAACAAGAAAGCATGGGTATATAAGTGAAGCCATCTTTGGATTTGTACACTTAAGGGGAGAATACCTGTTCACATACCTTAGTGGAAGATAATGAGGGAAACATTCTATCTTCACTATCTCTTTGGACACTAAGCCTTGTACCTACTACAGTGAGAGCCCTAAAGAGACCTCTTGTCTCTGACTATCAAGGACAATCTATATAGTATGTGCAGAATATGGAGTAGCACCATGAATCTCATCTCTAATATATGTGAGACTTTGTAAGATGCTCTGACATGTACTACTATACACACTAGACCATGTGTTGGAAATGATTGAAATGATCATAAGAAAATTTGTTGGATTGATATATGGAAATGGTAAAGAATGTTCTCAATCATTGTTTTTTCATTGATGCCAAACTTGCTACTTGTAGGAATGACGACTTCTTTAGTGATCCAAATACTATCAATTAGTTGATTGTCAAGGAGGAGGCAATCAATAAGATGTAACTAGAACACCTAGAGAAAGGTTGAAGTTATGATGTTGTAATGAAGTACAAGGATCAACTAAGCCATTGATGAAAAAGTGTGTTGATGACATACTATAAGACACAGAGAATTGGCACACTGAAACATATCAAAGATGTAAGGTTTTAGCTAAGACATTTGTAAAGCTAAACTAAGTTCATTACAGAGATAGGTACTGAGCAAGTTCAAGTGCCGAGTAAACTTCAAAGTGTTGAGCAAGTTCAAGTGTCGAGTGATATCGAGTGACGAGCAGAGATAGGTGCTGAGTAACACAGAGATGTTGAGCACTAGTAAAACCAATAGTGCCGAGTAACACAGAGATGCCAAACACTAGTAAATCAATAATGCCAAGTTACTGGATTATTTTGAAAATCAAAGATTCACCAGATCTAAGCCGACAAGGTTGTTATCTAGAAGTTTGTGAATTAAAATGGAAGATAAGAATGATGAGCTGGTGGCACAGAACACCATGTAAAATGTTTTTAAGAATACAACTGACGAAGTTTGAAGATAAGAACAAGATATGAGGTAGATACATTATATCCTACCTAATCCATTCAAAACCCTAAAATTGAAAAGGGAGAAATGAGTGGCAAAGGAAAATCAGATTTCTATTTAAGGAGTCAAGCATGAAAGCATGAAATGCTAAACGAGGTGCTAAGTTGATAAGAGAGCATAGAGACTTTGTTTTAGTAAGAAGGCCCCTGATATGGATGCATTGGTACAATGAGTTAGAAGATTCGAGGAGACAAAGCTTGAGAAGAAGTCAAGTAGTGAGAGCTAAAGTGTTTGCAACCAAGCATTAGGATTGAACTAAAAAGTGTGATCTGAAATCTACAAAGTATGTTGTAAGTTATAGTAGATCAAAAGATCATTATCGTTACTTTCTAGCAATTGTAATAGTAAAGTTTAAATCCTATGGACTTAGTTTGGTTTAATAGCCATGAGATAAATCCTTTAACAGGGTGACATTCCAAGTGAATGTTCTAAATTCCTTTAACCAGGCCCATTCCTAACAGTTTGGTGAAATCCTCTAACAAGGTCACATTTAACAGTGTGTTGTAAGCCTTTAACAGGGTAGGCTTTTAATAGGTTATCATTTTAGAAGAGCAAGAATCAAGTAGCATGTTACTGGTGGTTTTTTGCAAATTGGGTTTCCACGTAAATCATTGTGTCATGTGTTGATCTTGCATGTTGATTTACTGTAACTTGCTACTATGGTTGATTTAAAAGTTTGGATGGATGAAAAGTGTATGGATTCATAAAAAGTAGTGAAAAAGTATTAATAGGGCATTTGGACCTTGAATAACTGATTCACCTCCCCCCCCCCTCTCTCAGTTATTGTAAAGAATTCTAACAATTGGTATCAGAGCCTTACTGCTGACTCAGTTTAAAGGAACTATAAGTAGAAAAGATCAAAATGCCTAAGAGAGAAGTTTCCAAGCTCAATAAAGACAACTTTGTTGCATGGAAAAGCTTGATGAAGCTACATCTTGGATCCATAGGAGATTATGCCAAAAATTCAATTGTCACTGAACATGTAGATCCAACAGGTGCTCCTACTGTAGAAGATATGAAAAACAAGCAAGAACACAATCAGATAATGTTGGAAATTGCCTCTACACTTAGCTATGCTGAATTTGATGATATCAAAGGATGTGATATTGTTGGGTGATGCAACGCGCTCCCCTGCCCACAAGTGGTTAATTATGTGGTGTTCCATGTTCACTAACAGTCATGGCTTTTGGTGCAATAGCAAATGGGCCCTACAATTGGTATCAGAGCTTAGTTTTGGCCTGGTCACGGGTTCAAATCTCCCTGGTGCCTTCCTGACTTGCGTAAGCACCTGGTATGCGTGTCAAGGGGGAGATTGATACCACTTGTAGGGCCCATTTGTCGTTGCACCAAAAGCTATGACTGTTAGTGAACATGGAACACCACATAATTAACCACCTGTGGGCAGGGGAGCGCATCTCATCACCCAACAAATACTGCATTCAAAATGTGGAAAGCCCTATCAGAAATCTATGGAGGAGATCAGAATGTACAAAGAGAAAAAAATGAAAGTCTCAGAGGAAAGTTTGATGACATGAAAATACAAAAAAATGAGAACGCTTCTTAGTATGGTGCAAGAATAAAGGAAGTGGTAAGTGCAATAAGATTCTTGAATGGTAAATTGGATGAAGATACTGTTAATAGTAAGTTCTTAAGAACCTTTCTTTCTATCTATGCTATTAGAGTATCAGCAATACAAGAGCTAAGATGTATACCAGGAAACAATCTAAGTTTTGAAGGAATAATAGGTAGACTCACTGCATTTGAGTTATCTAATTTTGACAACTACAGACTAGAGAATGTTGAATCTGCCTTTAAGGCCAAGTTATCACTGAAACATGCTGAATAGGTGAAATCAAAGAAAGGAAGAAAAATGAAGTATGTATCCAGTGATAGTAGCACAGATGAGGAAGATGTAAAACAATTGGAAGCATTGCTTGCTAGAAGATTTCATAGAGGTAAAGGAAAATTCAAAGGTAAGATGCCTATCATTTGTTTCAATTGCAATGAAGTAGGTCATATTGCTGCCAGGTGTCCACAGAAAAAGGATTACAAGGAAGGCAACAAAAACAAATTCTGAAGAGATGATGACAAGAGAGATTGTAAAGAAAAAGGTAAGAAGTGTTACATTGTTGAAGAAAATTCTGATGATAATGATGATGAAGTTATTTATGTAGCCATGAAGGATCAATCTAATGAAGAAGAGCCCACAGAATTGGTAACATATATGAACAAGAATAACAGGTGGATCATAGATAGTGGATGCTCACATCACATGACAGGATACAAAAGTAAGTTTGTTAACTTTACTTAGTATGATAGAAAAAGTGTTAGATTTGGTAATGATGCTCCATGTCAAATCAAAGAAAAAGGTTCCATTAAGCTCACAGAACAAATTTCATCTGATGATGCATACTATGTTGAAGGATTAAACTACAATTTGTTGAGTGTCTCATAGTTAGGCAATATAGGATGCAAAGTAGAATTTGGAAACAAAACTACAAAAATCTATGATACTGATGGTAAACTGATAGGAAAAAGAGATCAAACAAGGAGTAATCTATTTTACCTTGATATGGATGATGTTTCTTGTTTTATTGCAAAATTTGATGATGAATGGTTGTGGCATAGAAGATTATGTCATGTCAACTTTGACAATTTGGTCAACATCAGTAAAATGAAGAAAGTCAGAGGTTTACCAAAATTGAAGAAGCCTGATAATATCATGTGCAAGCAATGTTAGCTAGGAAAGATGACTAAGTTAAGTTTTAAAAGAAAAAAACTATACATCTAAAGAAGTACTTGAATTAGTTCATACTGACTTATGTGGTCCAATGGAAGTACAAAGCTATAGAGGAGATAAATACATAATGTTGTTTGTTGATGACTATTCCAAGATGATGACTGTTATGTTTTTAATACAAAAATCTGATGCTTTTCAAATGTTTAAGTGGTATGTGGCTAAGTTGAAAAGGAAACAGGAAAAAGCTTGAAATTCCTAAGATCATACAGAGATGGTGAATTCACATCAAATGAATTTGAGATATTCTCTAATGATAAAGGAATCAAAAGACAAACGTCAGCTCCTAGAACTCTCCATAGAATGGAATTGCTAAAAGAAGAAACAAATCTGTGATTGACTGTGCCAGAACACTAATGATGGAAAAGACTGTTGCTCTAAAATACTGGAGAGAAGCTGTAAGTGTAGCTGTACATACACTGAACCGAGTACAAGTCAAGAAAGGTACAAATACTACACCTTTTGAATTATGGTATGGCCACTCACCCAATGTAAAACATTACAAAGTGTTTGGTTGTAAATGTTTTATCCTTAAAGATGCTAGAAATGGAAAATTTGATGCAAAAAGTGATGAAGGCATATTCCTTGGTTATTCCACTAGAAGTAAGGCATACAAGTGTTTGAATATTAAAAATAATAAAATTGTGAAAAGTGCAAATGTAAATTTTGATGAGCACACAGAAGTCCAAGCTAAAGTACCAAAGAAAATGGAAGAGTACAGAACCTTTGTGTATTCTTATGAAGGAATGACTATTGATGAGGATGATGTCAATCAAATTGAAAATAAACAACAAGTATCAGTTTCAGCTGAGTCACAACTAGTGAATGCTGAGTTGTATTCAGAAGCTGAGTTGCAGAATGAAGAAAATGCACAATCTAATTCTAAAGATAGTACACATGATGAAGAACAACCTAACAAAAAAGTGCATAGTGATCCTAAATCTGAAAGATCAAAAATGGAAACAAGGATAGAGCCAAGATTATCCAAATATGTAAAAAGACATCACCCTGCTAAATAGATAATTGGTGACAAAGATGCAAGACCAATTACAAGGAACAGACTAAGACATGAATCATGTCTGATCAATAAATCTAAACCCAAGATAGTATATGGTGCATTACAAGATGAGAATTGGTGTAAAGCTATGGAAGAATAAATTGATCAAATAAAGAAAAACAAAACCTGGAGTTTGGTTCCCAGACCAACTGACAAGAATGTGATTGGCACCAAGTGGGTATTTAGAAACAAGCTAGATGAGAATGGTGAGATTACCAGAAACAAAGCTAGACTAGTATGCAAGGGTTAAGCTCAAGAAGAAGGAATAGACTATGGGGAAAAATTTTCCCTTGTTTCTAGAATGGAAGGAGTAAGAACTTTACTTGCATATGCTGCATATAAAGATTTTAAAGTCTATCAGATGGATATAAAATCTGCTTTCTTAAATGGTATACTAGAAGAAAAAGTCTACATTGAACAACCAAAAGGATTTGTTGATGAAAACAATAGGGATATGGTGTGTAAGCTACATAAAGCACTCTGTGGTTTGAAATAAGCACCTAGAGCATGGTATGAGAGACTTCACAAGTATCTAGTACAAATTGGATTTGAAAGAACTGATGATAAGAGAAACATGTACATCAAAGTAGAAGAAGGTGAAGACATTATTGTATCTGAAATCTTTGTGGACAACATAGTGTTTGGTGGAAAGGAAGTGCTTTGCAAAGGCTTTGTTGACAAAATGAAACATGAATTTGAGATGTCTATATTTGGAGAAATCAAATTCTTTGTTGGATTGCAAGTACATCAACTCAAACATGGTATATTTGTGACACAATCAAAATACATCAAAGAGATTCTTAAAATATTCGGATTAGAGGAGTCCAAATTGGTCAGCACACCAATGGAAACAAGAAATAAGCTGTCCAAAAATGATGAATCAACTGAAGTCAATCAAACAATGTACAAATCCATGATTGGAAAACTAAAATATGTTGTACATAGTATACTAGACATAGCATTAGCAGTTGGAATAGCGGCCAGATTCTCTACTAATCCTAAAGAAAATCATCACATAGCAGTAAAAAGGATAATGAGATATCTTAAAAGAACTGATAACTTTGGTCTATACTACAAAATGAATGGAAAATTTGAGCTCAATGCATATACAGATGTAGATTGGGGAGGCAACATTGATGATAGAAAAAGCACAAGTGAAGGTACATTATTTCTAGGCAAAAGGCT